>OY728122.1:1209777117-1212177117 GCA_963277665.1 Viscum album
TGGAAGGATATTTTCCATGTGATACATTCTTACTTCATCTTACCTATTTAATCTAAATAAAACCATTCTGAATAGAAATATATTAGTTGAAAAAATAAGGTAATATTCAAATGCTATTTAATTTTATCTTAACCCTAATGTAAAATATTTAAAGGGTATTTTATTAATTTTATCAAAACAATAAAATTTCCTAACTCTTTCCTCTTGTACCAACTATAAGGACCCCACCTTAAACATTACATATTCTAGTGACTTTGGACTAAAATTATCTTTCTTACGTAATCGAGGATCTTTACGGTTTAGAGTCTTATATAGTTAGTTCACAAATAATTAATAAAATAACACTATCTTACAATGTGGACACTTTTGTTCATTATCCACGTTTTCCACAATATTTTTCTTAAAAAATTCTATTCTATTTCTTGAAAATTCTTTATGACGTTCACCATGAATTATTCATTGTTCTTTCTCATCGTTAAACTCTATCAAAAAATTTAAAATATGGTATGAGAATAAAAAGATATGTAATGGAAATAAAAATAAGAAAATTATTAGTCCTATGAAATAATTTAAAACCCATAAAATGTTGACCTTTATCATATTACTCTATGAGTACACAGAATAAATCATTTCCATATGAAAACACACACCTATTTCTCAAAGAAAACCTTGAATACCCATTACAATAAAATAAAACCCCTTTTGGAATCATATAAAACTATAGTCATAACCCATGTAAAAAATAACTTTTTTCTAGTTAAATCCATAGGAAAAACATCATTTATTAACACCTACCTTCTATCCTATAAAGACAAGGATCATTACCCTATACATTAAAGCATTATCTGGGTGCACCTTGTGTATAAGGTAAATCAGTATCACCCATCATATAACACGTATCTATCCAACCCTTAATTTATAAATGATGTTGGGTGATCCCAATAAGGATTATATTATGGGTGAGATAGATTCAAGTTATATAATGGGTGATCCAGATTTAGCTTATACACAGGGTGCACATAGATAATGCTCCAATGTATAGGGTAATGTTCCTTATCCTTATAAGATAGAAGGTCAGTGTTCATAATGGAGGTTTTTATTATGTATATAACTAGGAACAAGTTATTTCTATCAGGGGTTATGAATATAATTTTCTATGATTCTAAAAGGGAATTTATTTTATTATAATGGGTATTAAAGGATTTATTTGAGAAATAGGTGTGTGTTTTCATATGGAAAAGATTTATTACACCCACTCATAGAGTAATATGATAAAGGTAACCATTTTATGGGTTTTCATATATTTAATAGGACTAATTATTATTTTTTGTATTCCCCTTACTTATCTTTTTACTCCCATTCCATGTTTTAATTTTTTTGAGAGATTTTAATGATGGGAAAGAACAAAAGATAATTCATGTTGAAGGTCCTAAATATTTTTCAAGAAATAAAATTGAAATTATTCTAAAAAATTTTATATTATGGAAAAAGTTGATATTAAATAGAAGTGTGAATATTGTAAAATATAGTTTTTTATGTATAATTTGAGATTAAATTGTCTAAAAATATAAACTGTAAAGATTAGTGATTATGTATGAAAGATAATTTTATTTCAAAGTTACTAGTATATTTATTTTTTATGGTTGGGTATTTATATTTGGAATTAGAGGAATGATTTAGGAAACATTAATATTTATATACTATTAATATAATACCCTTAAAATATTTTATTGTAGTGTTAAGTTAAAATAAAATAGTAATTGAATAATAGCTTGTTTTTTCAACTAAAATATATCTCATCAAAATAGTTTTTAGAGTAAATAGTGAAGATTAAGTAGGAATGTATCAGGTGGAAAATATCCTTCCAAATTATAATCTTGGAATGATAGGAATTATAACTGAAATATTTTTTGTAGTGATATATCAGATGCCAAAAACTATTAAGAAAGGTGAAATCTATGTTATATAAAAACTATATTTACCATAGAGTTACATGTCGATATTTTAAAATTCCATAAAATATAAGCCTATATCTGTTTATGGAACCTCATATCTAGTGAAGAATGAAATATGGATTAATTTGTTTGAAAATATTTCTTAACGCATGGGATCTTCAAAATGTCAAGATTTTACTCTCACCGTTTATTGTTTTGAAGGTGAAGCTAATTGATGGGGGTCTTTGGTTATTAATACAAATAGAGACAAGATATTATTTCCATGGAATGTGACACATTTAAGAATATATTTATGAAAGAAAAATTCACTATAGATTTTCAACGAATATTGGAGAAATAATTCATGTAATTTGGGCACAAAGATGAAGATTTAGTAACCACATATAATGAAAAATTCATGATATTGGCTAGGTACGGATTTAATTCTACTCAGGAACTTAATAGTAAAGTTAATATATTTTATTTATATTTAAAAAATTATTACGAAGATCAATTTTCTTCTAATAATTTGACAATTATGAGAATTTGTCTCCTAGAGTTAAGAAAGTGGAGATAGAGGTTACAGACAATTATGTTCCTCATGATATAATATTAAGAAGTATCTAAGGTGGAAAGAGATATAAAAGTATTCAACTAAAAAATCTAGAGGTAATACCCTAATAAGTTTTGTGTGTGGTAAAAGTAATTTCACTGAATTCTTCAAAAGATCTAGAATGTGTTATCAGTGTGTTCATGTCCCTCATGTGGATTGAGTATATAAAGAAAACAACACTACAAAATCTAATAATGTGGTAATAAATATCCAAAAAATGGTGAGATGTTTTGATTATAATGAGATGTGTAATTAGTATAATGCTTGTCCAATGTTAGTTACCAAGGGTGGATATCATCATGGTCAAAATAAAAAATTTATAGAAAAGTCATTTTCTACTACTACGGTTGATGTTGGGGTATCCAATGATGTGGCGTTAGGTATGTTAAATATTTAATCATATTATTCCAATGTCATCTTTGAATTTGGATATTCACATTTCATCATTATTGTGATATTTTAAAGTAAAATTGAAATAAAGGTTAATGAATAGAATTTAGAAATTTTGGTAGACACTCTTAGTGGAAATATTAAATAAACTAGGACTGATATGAATCTTCATATTTTTTTCAATGGGATGGTCTTTCCTGAATATCTTATTGAACTACCCATTGTAGAATTTGACTTCATTTTGGGTAGGTATTAGATTTCAGTTTATCATGGTTATATATGTTTTAGAGACATGAAAGTGTTATTAAATAATTTAATTTATTTTATAACATACTAAGAAGCTATGAAATTTATTAAAGATAACAGTGAAAGACACACAACACATGTTGTTTAAAAGAAACTGTTTAGAGTAGTGATATATCAATACTCAAAGACTTTTTTGATGTATTTCTTAATTATTTACATGGTTTTATTCTTGATTAGGAGGAGGATTTTAATTTGTACATAGATCCTAGTGATAATACTATTTCAAAACAACCTCATCAAATGGATTATTGATAACTCTTTGATTTGAAAACATAGTTATGAGGGTTTTTAGATTATATTTTCATTCAACCTATAACGTATCTATCAGGTGATATAGTTTTATTTATTAAATAGAAATATAGTGAAGTCATACTAATCATTGATTATAGAGTGTTGGATAACATCACTATTTAAATCAAATATTATTTTCCTCTTATAAATTATTATTTTTGATCAGATCAAGGGATCAAAGTATTTTACAATGATTGATCACAATTCGGGGTACCATTAGTTAAAGGTGAAAGAATAATATATTACAAATAAATCATTTTTGACTAAATATGGGAATTATGAGTTTGTATTTATCCCCTTTGGGTTGTCTAATTCAATAGATATGTACATGGATCTTATTAATAGTGTTTTCCATGACTATTTAGATATGCCTATGTTTGTGTTTATTGATGTTATTTTTTTGTATTCTAAAATTCATGAGCATCATGAAAGAAATGTAATGATTTTTTTGAAAAAAATAAATGAATATAATTTTTATGAAAAATTTAGTAAATGTGAATTTTGTTTGAAAATATTTTCCTTCCTTAGACATACTGTTTCTAAAGAAAGAATAAATTTTTATGTTATTAAAACTAACTTTTTTTATGAAAGGAAAACACCTAAAATTATCTCAAGGACTGAAATTTATCTTGGATTATAAGGTTACTACTAGAATTATTTTGAAAACATATATTAGTCATCTTGACCATGGAAAAAGTTATATAAAAAATTATTAAATTTAATTTTTATAAAATGGTGTGATTGCTATTTCTAGGAACTGAATAGAAGATAGGTGAATGCTACAGTTTTGTCCCTACCCTCCATAATTTGTGATATTTTCATCTACACTGATTCTTCATTAAATTTTATTTGTTGTGTTATAATACAAAATGATCTGGTAAATTTTTATGCTTTATTGAAACTAAATCCTCATGAGTTCAATTATCATAAACATGATACTGAATTAACATCTATGATTTTTTTATTAAAAAATTGGTGGAATCATTTATATTAAGATACTAATTATTAAATTTTTATGTATATATTCACTCAAAATGATATCAATATTAGGAATATAAGATGGTTAGAAGTGATGAAGGATTATTATTTCACAAATCACTACCATTATTGAAAAAAATAATGTAGTCGATTATGTGTGTTGGAAAAATAAAGCGGCATTAACCATTATATATTTGGAACATGACCCATTGGATAATGATTTGAAGAATTTTTTCCTAGAAATTGTACATGAAAGAGCATCTTATATTTTATTTTAGGTGTGATTACAATCATATCTATCATAATGTTGTAAGAAAGTGAATAAGGATAATCATGTTTTATTAGAAAATGTAGAATCTATTAATAATAGTAAATTTATAGAGATTAATATTGATGAAGAAGGTATTATCAAATTTGTAGAAATATTATGTATTCCTTTAGATTCCCAATTTTAGAGAGAATTGTGAAGTGAAGTCCATAGTTCCTCATTTTCAGTTCACCACGGGACACTATGTTGTATAGAGACCTTTGGGAGAATTAATGGTTGGATGAAATGGAAAGATATATTTATAAATTTACCAAGAAATATTTTAATTTTAAATAGTTTAAATAGAAATGAAAATTACCAAAGTCGATGATTCACCCTTTTCATATGCTAGAGTGGAAATGGGAAAATATATCCATCAATTTCATGGGGGGATTTCCAAATACATCTGAAGGTAATAATGATATTTGGGTTATTGCGGACTGATTAACTAAATCTTTAAACTTTTTTCCTATTCCATATTATATTTTTGAGATCGAAATTATCATCTATATATCAAGGATACAATTGGGATATATGTAATTCTAATCTATATTTTATCCGATCATAATCCTAGGTTCAGATAATTTTTTTGGAAAGGGAATAGATTGTTATTGGGAAGTGATTTACATTTTAGTACATAAATTCATCCTCAGTCTCATATAAATTCCATGAAAATGATTCAGACCTTGGAATACATGATTTTTTCTTTTTCAATGTAATTAAATTGAGGTTGAGGTCAATTTCTATCATTAATAAATTTTTGTAATAATAATATTAAGCATTCCAGTATATTGATGGATACTTTTGAGGAAATATATAGAAAGTTATTTCATAAACTAGTTACTAGGATGAATTAGGGGAAAGGAAGTTATTAGGACTAGATTTGGTAGGGGTAATGGTTGAGAAAGTGAATATGATTCAACAATATATGAGTATGTATCAGAGTAGGAAGAAATTTAAGGCTAATAACTGGAGGAATGATATTTAATTTGAGTTATGTGATATTGTTTTTCTTAATTTATATCCATTTAAAAATGTTATAAATTTTGGTGACGATGGGAAGTGAAGTCCATGTTTCATTGAAAAATTTTAAAATCTAATGATTGTTGGATCAATTTCTTACTGAGAAAACATGAATTCAAGTTAACCAAGATACAAAACATATTTCATGATTCAACATTATAAAAATATGTGTCGGATTCATCTCATATTTTGAGACATGAATTAGTTTTGTTAGAAGATAACATTTCTTATAAGGAACTTCATATATATATTCTTGACCATATAGTGAGAGTAATATTGAATAATTAATTTCACCATGTAATAGTTTTTTTCGAAAAACTATATGGTTGAAGAAGAAGCATGGGAATTTGAAAATACAATGGGGGAAAGATATAACAAACTATTGAGTAAGTAAATACAATTGTGGGTAAACAATTTAAGAAAGGTGAGAAGAATATTACAAGCTATATTATATTATGATAAATTAGTTTAATATTTTTATTATAGATTTGATATAGTTATATTCATTATAATAATATTAAGTAATTTTTTTGACAAATGGAAAAAAGAAAATTTTCTACCAAAATTGGGTTTTCATGTATTATATAATATTATTTGGAATATTTATTTCATAATTACTGAGTTTTTATTTTAAACAATTAACTTAATTATTGAATTCATCATGTAAAAACTATCATAGGATGAATTTGTAATAATTTTTTAAAAAGTTTTATGTTTTAATTAATAGTAAAATATACTTTTCTTATTGGAAACTATATTATTATTTTCAATTATTTAAAATATAAAATCATATTTTATATCATTGATAAAATTTCAATATATAATTATAAATAATTAAAATTCAATTATGTTTTTTAATAAATTTGTACTCTAATTTTCAAAAAGAACATTTTTATACTTAAAAATACATTTCTCTTTTAGGAACTGGTTTTCATCACATTCTATGGGATTAATTTGAAAATAAATTCTTTTATATCAATAAATTGAATCATGGGAGATTAATTACAAAATTGGAATAAGTATTTCCAATTTTTTAGAATATTTCTCTTTTATTATTAGTCATTATAAACAATATTCATAGTAAATTTTGTAACCATAGTATGAGTAATATAAGATAATTAAGGGTAAAAATAATTCTATAAGGACTTAAATGTTATCCTAATTCTTGAATATAAATTATTATATTATTAAATTTCATCTATAACCATCCAAAATTTGAATATATGACTTTTTTTTTGAAATTTTTTATTGATTTTGACATCTATAATATTTTATCTAATGAAAAGTAAAAAAATTGATTCTCTATTTTATTATTATTAATTTTTTACAAAGGGATAAATATAATATATTCTTGGTTTTAAATATTTATTTAAAACATAAAAAAAATCCCATGATAAATTACTTCTAATTTTAAGTGATAATGTAATTACTTTCGATTCTTACTTGACACTAACGCAATATCTATTCAATTAATAGGTAAATTAAATAAATTATTATAAAAATAATATAAGTAATATAATTTGAATGAATTATTGTGTTAAAAATATTTTTTAGGTATTTATAACATGTCAGTGAATTTTGAATCGATTATATTATAATTCCTCTACTATGTTGATGTTATTAAAGTCATAGTAAATGAATAGTTATAAAATGTTCATTAATCATACTTTATAACAAATAATATTTCATTAAATAGATCAAAATTCCCAAAAATCATACATTAAGCCAAGGGATTAGTATATGGATGAAAATATCAACCATTTTCCATTTATGGGCCAATTTCCCTTTAATAATAACTATTTTGACCCATATAGAGTAAATTATTTTTCATCATGGTAATCGTTAAAAAGGGTTACCTAGGATAAAAAAAACATTAAATATAAAACCATAATATAAACATTATTTTTTTTATTATATTAGTTTATTTTGACTCATTATCATATTATATTTGTGTAATATTAATTTTTATGCATTTTTAATTGAAAATTAATTTATATTAATTTAATAATTTATGAAATTCTAAGAGTGCCTCTCACCTCTCTTATATGAGGGAACCTCCTCTCTTATTTTTTTCACAATAAAAAATACATTTGGTTCAGAAAATACATAAAAAAATACCATCCAAGAAACTCTCCCCTAATTAATTATTCTTGATTAAGGAATAGTTAAAACCATAAGGGTTTTAATTTTTAAATAAAATGGGATTGTGTGAAGAATAGGATGTTCTTTTAACTAAATGTTTTATTTTTATTTATTCATCCACCTGATTCAAATATTCCTTAACCATGATGGTATAATAACATAAGAATATATCATATACTGATATTTTATTATTTTAATGCAATAAATTATACCCTTCTCATTCTTTCTTCAAATGGGAAACAAAAAAATCATTAATGTATACGACATACTACCACCTTGCGAACAGATATAATTCATTTTCCATAATAAATATCATGTATTGATATAGTTTTGTATATAATTTATATATTTTATATTCATGACATATTTATTAATATCTAAAGATAAAATATTAAATAATTTCTAAAATTTAGATTCATTGTAAAATGATAATGTCATTCATACATACGTGTAGACTACCACCTCCACGAGGCGGTGTAATTTTTTTTTCATCACCACATCTTATGAATGATATATATAAGTTTAATTAAAATATAATATGTTATTAATGATATAATGATCATTCTACATAGATAAAATAATTCTTATCTTATATACTGAACTGGATTATAGTAGCCCTGTTCATTTTATGTTTTCGGTGTTGCAAGCGCCTAGAAGAGGTTCAAAGGGGATTGGAGGGAAACTAGAGAAAGGGGGTTAAAATTCAAAAAATGGCTTAAAAGTATCATTGATACCTACTCTATGTCATAATTTTTTGTGGCTACATCATAGCATCTGGAGGAGCAACATCCAAATTCGACATGGTTATTGGGTGGTCTCCATATTTCAGCTAAGGGGGATCCCAGAGTGGATTGTAGGAATACTATCTTCTCTAGTATAGCTAAACTATGGTGGTTGAGATATGGTATAGCCTCCCTATTAGAGAAGGGTTTCTTTTTCATAGTTATTTAGGATTTTTTAGGGCACTAGATCCATATTTATTGGACCTTACATTGGAATCTTAGGTTCACCTTTGACCATGTGGGTTGTGGCGTGGTCCCTTGGGATACACCACTGAATTTCCTATATTAGGTGGTTATGGCATAGTCATAGGGGATACATCATGGTATTCTAAATTTTTTTCTTTTTTGAAATAAACAATACTCCATTCAAATCCTAATTTATCCCACTTCCTTCCCATGAACCCTAGGAACCCGAGGTAGTTTTTTAAAGTCATTAAAGCCCATTTAGATAGGGACTGGTTCAGAAATCCGAGTGATCAATCTTTGGTAATACAATATGATTTATTTATCTATATTCAAGTAGTTTCTTTATATTCTATCATGTTTCTATTCATTTCCACTTTCAATGTTATGGTGGTTTATATCTACCATTCTAATGTATTTTTCTTGTAATTTTTTGGTTTGTTCATGACATGATATCTTTTGGAGACCATAGTTTCCTCATTGTATATTTGATCAAATACATACAATTGAATTCTATTTCCATTTAAATAACATATGATGTTTTAGGTTGGTAATTATTCAATTCCCCTATTTATTTATGTGAAATCATAATTTTAGCATGTTAATTCCCTTTGTATTGTAGTGGTATTGACCAAACTATGTTTGAATGAGATTAATAATTAATTTGGATAATGATCACATGTTTATGTTTTTATATCGTGATAACAATTTTCCAATTGTTTTACAATATATTTTTCTATCTATTTTACACTTGTTTGTATGTTTCTTTTGATGGAAAATATTAAATAACATAAATATGGTATTAATTTATTAATAATATTAAGAATTAAATAAGAGGAATGCTTGTAATATAGTCTTCACTATAATTAAAAGGTCATAAAATTGATTCAAGAAGACATAATTCGTTGAATTTTTTATTCAATGTGCTGATGGAATTATATAATTACATGAAAATAGAATGATTCTTACTGTTAATAAAGTTAAAAATTATTGTTAAATGAGAATTTAAATTATTTTAGCCTGTTAGGTATCGAATAAATGCAAAGATCATGTTTACATAGTTGTTATATATGATTTCTGCCGATTCATATAGTTGGAAACTATGAATAAGGAAGTGATTAATTAAATATGAAATAAAATATAGTTATTTTAAAAATAAAATATCTGTGTATGAGAGTTACCATTATTTATAATGGTTGGATTCCTTGTTTTTGGGGTTACGAGATTCCATTTTCCTATGAAGGATGAATTCCTTTTTTGGGGGCCAAGATTCCCTTTTCACTACTCTTGTTTTCCTTTTTCCCTGTTTAAGGGTTTTGGATGTGAGACATGCTATGCTTTGTGATATGACCCTAGGATGGCTATTGATAAAAAGTTAGGGAGGCATGAGGTTGTGGAAGTGGTTGGAACCTGTGATTCTAACATGCATGCTAATATGAATGAGGGTGTTAGGGATGAGATTAGAGATGATGGAATGGGTTCAATATAGGCTTAACCATTAATGCAATTAAGCAATATTGTGGTTTAATAATTAATATTTTTAATGGATGATGACTGGGTTTCTTATTTTATATGTATTACTTCCCCCACATATTGAGGAAACATGGCACTCTTGTTTTCAACAATTTTATTATACCTTAATATTTTTACAAGATTTCCTGGAATCACGGGAAGTTTAATAAATTTAAATAAATTTATCAACACATGGTGTTGGTGTTTCTTGAATTACAATAAGATTATCTTTGGAAAATATGGATTTGGTATGGATTATGACTAATTTTCATAGACATATATTGATGGTTAATGTAATGTAATAAATGTAATGTTAATTAAAGTCTTATTAATTAAATAATGAGAGGTTACATGTTAAAAAGGAATGAATTAATTTAATATAGATACTTAAATTCTTTTATTCTTATATGAGGTCTGTTACCTAGAACTGACAGTAAGGTGTTCGAGTGATGGTAGCTAAAATGGGTCACGAGATTTCGTCATTCCAATAGTGTGGTATTTTTCAATATTTTATCATGTATATTTTTTCATGCACTTCTCCACCCATATTGCTTCGAGAGACTTACACCTAGTGGACTCAGGGAGGGTGTTTTACCCAACATCCTGATGGAAGGATGGATAGATGAATTCCATATTTGACACCTATACATTCTCATTATAGTATTATGTAATGGAATGAATAGAGGATATCTTAAATAAATATATATATATATATATCTGTGTGTGTGTAGAGAGTTGTGATGGCATGTGGTTATTTCAAACACTTGTATCTTAATATATAGTATCTAGTTGGTTATTAAAGGTATTAAGGGTATAGTCTATGATTTTAATGACCTATGCCTTACTAATCCATTGAATTTCCAATTTTAGGTGGTTAGTGGGGTTTAGAAGAGGCTATTTGAGGTTCAATAGAGTTGGAGTTGTAAAAGAAATGCATCAGTTGCTTTACACTACAAAGGAGGGATTTGTGGAATAATATGGTGGTTTATATATTTTCTAACAAGTTTGAGTATGACATGTGTTTGGTGAGTGGTTGGGAAAGAAATGGTTTTATTCTATAAAAAAGTTTTATACTATAAGTTAATCCTTCAATATGTTCCACGTTTTTCAGTGGAAATTATTTTTATGGCCTATGATTTGGTTTTATGGTGTTAGTTATGAAGTCTCATGGAATTTTCACTATAAGAAAGTTGTTTTTTTCATAATATAGGAATTCTATAGATTTCAAATTGGATACATTAATCTAATTATCCACCTATTTAGATGTTTCATCTTCCATTATTTTTTTTGTGGAACCGTAAGATATTTTTGGAGGAATTACCCCACTCCCTCCCTTACGTTAATCTATTGGATCTGGTGGCATTAAGATGGAAATTGGGGGTAATTACTTCTAATTTTATTAGTGGTTTTCTCCTATTATTTTTTTGGATATTTTATATAGTGGTATGATATTTTTTTATTTGTTATTAGGGATTCGTTTTTGATGATCCTTGGATATATTGTAGGTTAAAATGTTTTTTCCCATGTTTGGTTATAGTTTTCAGGTGTATAGTTTTTACCCTGTGGTGCACTATGAGTTTTAAAAGTTCTATTTGGGGTAGAGAGTACCTAAATTATATTTTTTGTGCACTATTCAGGATTGTTTTCTTTTTTATCATTGGAAAGATATTTTCACCATCTAAATCAAGTAAAATTAATCCATTAATTGATATTGAAGTAGAAAGGGGTTTGATTGTTCAAAATTTACAACTTTGATATTATTGTGATGTTGTGATTATATAAGAAAAATTACTTTCTAAAAATGGTGGATATTGGAGGATATGTTTCTTATGTGGTTGTCATGATATGAAAACCTTTTTGTGAGTTTTTGTGAGGTCACCCTAAATAAAAATTCTCTAACCAATTATATTTGGAAAATAAAATGGCTCAACTAGATTATATATTGAGTGAGAATTCCCAAAATAATGAAATTTAATGTGATAATACGTCCCCTATTTAAATAAATAAAATGTTTTGTGATGTGTGGTGGGGGAATGTGGGGTTGATGGGTTTATTTTGAAATGTTTTGTAGAGATTAGGTGATGGTTTTTATAGTCGCGATTTTGGGCGGTGGTGTGATGGTTTGTTTGTCATGATATATAGTGGTGGTGATGGAAGTTTGTTTTTGATGTGGCTATAAGATGGTGGTGAGGTGGGTCTGGTTGGATTGGTATGGTCAATGGGTTGTTTTTTTATTCTATGCTCTAATGTATTGTCCTAGTTTTCAAGGTAGTAATGTAATTAGAAAATAATGATTGAAATGGAATGGTTCAGTTTGGTTATTGGGATGGAAATGGTTAATTAATGAATTTATAATGAGAATTGTGCTTAAACATGGTTGATTTTTCATAATGAGATGAATGGTATGGATAATGGAATTGGTTTCATTTGATAAATGTGTCTTCTGGATTTTGTGGTGTTATAAATTTAGTGGTGACAATGAATGTGGAGTCTTTTAGAGTCGGTTGATGATTTTTTTGTGAACCCATAATATGGGATTTTGTGTGTCTTATTTATATATTTTCATGTTCATTGTGATTTCCTATATTAATCTCACCCACATCGAGCACCATGTTATATCACATGAATATTTATATAGGGGGTGTTTTTCTAGACATCATGATGATGAGGATTTATTGATGGCTACCAACTCTCTCTCACCCTCTCATCCATGTGAGTATATATGCACATGCTATGATGGTTATAATTTTGGTAGTGCACTAGATGATAGACCATGTCTCTTAAGTCATGAGGTGATGTGAATGTGCAGCGAGGTTGTGGTATATCATATATAGAATATTTCGAAGCACCAAGATGTGCATCATTGGTGTGGAAGAGAGGAAAACAAGTGTGAAAGTTGTGCGGGGTACCCATTCATTGATATGATTAATATCAAGTAATTATAAATGTCTTGTGTTATTTTGTGATAATTACTTAGGGAGGATGGGGTTTGGTTTTTGACCTGTTGAGGTGATGTTTTGTTCTACAATTTAATCATGAGTACACTAGTATAATTCTTTTCACATGTTCATGAGAAACTGTGGGTTTTCCATTGAGTGTACTTGTATGATCACCCTAAGGATAAAATATCATTTTTAGTTTTCTATGAGGATTATTCATATCATGATGGAAATTAATTTCTTGAAATATTGGACTATTTCCATGTTTCTGTGTATGTTTTCTTTTGGGTATTGTATTGTGGATACATTCATTTATGTATATTATGTTTATTCATGAATTGTGGAAATGTTTTGGGTTATTTACTTATATTGTGTCATGGATTTTATTGATCATTGATAAACTATATCCCAAAACTATATATTTTATAGTGGGTAATTCCTCCCATATTTAGATTTCTATATACCCTTGGTGTTATTAACCAACCTGGGGCCTACTACAAGTGGGACTCTGGTTCATTATCTCACTCCCCTAATTGAGGTGTATTTTGTTGGTGGTGTCATGAAATAGTGGTATCATAGGTTATGTTTGAGGGATATGATAGATTTTGGATTTAGGAATAGTGAGGAATTCATGGGTTGATATGGAAACAATTCTATTTGACCATGACACATGATATACGTTAGGGTGAGTAGTTTGGGCATGGGATTTTAGGGCACCACCATGATTTACTGAAAGAACATTAAGTTTATTTAACGAGTGTATGAGTTGGAAGTATTTTTAGAGGTGATAAATAGTTGGGGTACCAACTTCATGATGCATTATGTTGTTGTTTAAATTGGGCAGATTTGGTTCTAGAATTTTAAATGGAATTAAAAATAATTAAAAGAATTCTTAAAAAAATTTCATTCTATCAAGCTTAGGAAGATCATCTTTATTTTTTGGAATGGATCCACATAATCATAAGTATTTGGTTTAGTCAGTTGAGGTGCAGTAGGGTAATGAGGTTTATTACCAAAAGGTTGACCCCGTTGAGGAGAATGATCAGTGGTAGGGGATTTTTTGAACTTTTTAGCGAAAGGATTTATGGAAGTACAAGGGTAGTGTTTCTAATATGGAGACATAGAAATGGTTGGAGGGTCTTTAGATCACCATTATTCTGATGCATGTCCTAAAAGAGTAATTTTACCCTTTGGCAGTTAGTTAGATATGAGGAGGTTCACACCAGTGGTGGAAGCTATTTCTTGGTGAGTAGAAGGAGGAATATTTTATTAAGGAATAATTTTAGAATGAGTACAAGAAAGAGTTCCTTTGATAAACTATGAATTTAGTGATGTTGAAAGGGATTGATTATATTCTATAGTGGATTATATTATTTATTGTTTTTGGGGATTCATATAGATGATCTGATACAGAAGGGCTTTATCTAACCCATTTTTTGATGTGGGGTGCTCTATTGTTGTTCTCTAAGAAGGAGGTTGGTTGTATAAGGTTTTTTATAGACTTTCAGAGGTTGAATTAGGTAATTTTATATAAACATTAATCTATCTTGAGGAAAGATTTTTTTTTCAGTTTATAGGGGAAATTTAGTTTCTGATGATCGATTTGTTGTTAAGGTATTGATAGTTGGGGGTGAAAGATGGAGATATCCCGAAGAATTCCTTTATATAAGAGTTTTAGAAATTTGATTTGTGGTCATTATTATTAGTTTCATGAATGAAACATATGTGTTCATTATTCACATGAACTCTACGTTACATGAATTCATTAACGAATTCATAGTCGTGTTCATCGATGACATATTTTTCTACTAAATATTATAAAATGATCATGAAGACCATCTTATAGCTGTCATTCTTGTTCTTCAAAACCAAAATATCTATATAATTTTGTACAATTATATGTTATGGATGAAAGATGTGTGTTTCCTTTGGAATAAGGTATCTTAATTGGGTCTAACAATAGACCATTAAAAGTTTGAAGTAGTTGTTTCTTGGGAAGAACCTAAGAATATGGAAGAGGTTCATAGTTTCTTTGGTAACAGAAGATATTAATAGAGGATAATACCCTATTTATCTTGAGTTGAATCATTGATAATATCATTGACTAGGAAGGAATTTTTTTAAACTAATCAGTTCCAAATAGTGTTTAGTTACTTCATGGAGAAGTTGGTTAGTGCCCTAGTGCTTTGGTTAAATGAGGAGGGTGTGTTGTTTTTTTGTGCTTCCCATCAGGGCTTAGGATACATGTTGATGTAGCTAAGAATAGTGATCTCATGTGGGTATAGGTAGTTATGTACCCATGATCATAACTATTACAACCATGGTTTTGAGCCAGTAATCGTTGTGTTTTTTGCAGAATTTGTGGAGACATTAGCTTATTTAGAAGTGCTTTATGGTCTTTATGGATCAAAAGAGCCCAAAGTATATCATTTTTTATGGTAATATAAATATGTGTAAATGGATGAGGATGTATATTATTTAGTTTTATGATCCTAATATTTCCTACACCATATGAAAGTGTAATTTTTTGGGTGAACCGTTGAGCAAGAAGTCACAGAAGGATTTTGTTCAAGAGTCTGTAGATTCTTTGAGTGTGATAGAGGATTTTGAATCTCTACACTTGTTTGAGAGGGTGGTTGATTATGGATGTTTATCTATTTAGATAAAGGTAAAGTATTATCTGATGTGGATGGTGGAGGGGTCTTAGTGGTATATCACGACCCATCCCAATGGGGCCTGTGGCATGACTACCTTAATACCGCATCCAATAGTCTATTGGTAGGTGACCAGTGTTGAGTAGACATATCAAACACATAGGAGACCTTATCATATTTACTTATACACATGAAAACATATACAATACCATAAAATTATTAAATGTAAAACAACTAATAACCATGCATGTATAGATATAAAATCCCTATTTTGAAGGATGAAAACATGTACTATAAATAAAGAGGGAAAAATAAAATCCCTCCACAAAGAAACTGAAAACAATTCTAACCTATAAAATGGGTGAGTAATTATATAAATGTATCTATAACTCCCCATACTTTACATAAATTTATATTAAATAAAATTTAAGTAATATTCATTAAAAAATACATCAAGTCTATGACAAGACCATATTGGTATAGTGTCATCAGAAATAAGGAAACATAAACAACAGGGTCCTATGACATCTTCATTATCTCCTACTTTTTTCTCCATAAATAGACCCCTTTTTGACATGTCTTACTTAATACCCTTATTTATAATAAGGGGAAGATAAGTATATGGAAGGGTGGTCTTAGATTCTTAGTAAGGATAAATAAGGGAGATATTAATCTTAACATTATCATAATACATAAGAACATAACATTTGAAAATCTTTTCCAACATATGAATGATCACTATATCATGCCATTGGATAAATATTGAATGTTTATAAGAATAAATGAATGTAATAAATAATTCATAACATAATACATTCAATATTTTGGCATACACATATGAATATAAAATCATTTCATTTTAGTCAAGGATCACTTTCGACACCATCATTGCGGACAAAGTCCATTACTGAACTGAGTTTTCTACTCATTCTAGCCCTGTATTACTGAGCCCAGATAATTTCTCATTCCAACCATGTCTATATCATGAGATATAAATATTTAACCAATTCATTTGAGGGAGATATAGGTCCCTCGAATCTCATAATGAAATCAT
This sequence comes from Viscum album, assembly GCA_963277665.1. Lineage (NCBI taxonomy): Eukaryota > Viridiplantae > Streptophyta > Magnoliopsida > Santalales > Viscaceae > Viscum > Viscum album. The sequence continues at coordinate 1,209,794,226 of OY728122.1, forward strand.
TCTAACATGTTCCAAAAAAACATAAATCATTCATCATAGTGTAACCTAAGTACTAAATAGGGTTTCTTAAACATCATTACATCATAATGAATATTAAACAAATGGATTTAATAAATATCCTTCCATAATAATTACAATAAAACCATTGTAACAATAGTGATAGAAACGTAACACAATTTAAATAATTTCATCTGAGATAGAAAATAATTTTGATAAAACACATGATAATAATTTTTGAGGAAAATATCCTTTCTTCTTCCAAAACATTTTTTGTTATCAAAATGACATGAAATTTGAAATTACAAGAATCTATTTTCAAATAATCATGAAATTATGTAGAGTAATATTCATTTAAATAAGGAATTATGAATATGTAAAAATCCATTCATGTCGTATAGGTTAAAAAACCATCTCCCCTTACTTTTTTCAGAAAACCCAAAAATTACCTCGTATCGAATAATGACCAATGATTTCATTCATACAATTAAAAAACATAAAAACTTGGTAAAATTATATTTTATGGAAACATCTATGTGAATGATTAATATACCCCAAAAAATACTAATGTATAAATAATCGTGGATAATAATAAAATTGAAAAATTATCCCTTACCTTAGGTATGATTTCCATTATTTGTATCTAAAACTAATTTATAATGATTTAGACAATTTCATTGAATTATTTAATAATCATAGTCATTTTTATGATATCATTAATGATCATATTATCATCTGTTTGTTAATAACATTTTATTATTACTTGTTATTCGTGTATTAACTGCTTCATTTTCTTATGCATGTTTTGTAGAATAAGATCTTGTTATTCTTCATTGGTTATAGTTATATCAATCCAAAATGATATTAAAATTATATATCATAGTTATTATTTATATATATTTATATAATCATGCTTTAATGAAGATCATGTAGAATGAATCACCTAACATCGTGGAGACGGTAGGTCATACGTATGCACGAGCGATGATATCATTCCCATAATTGTGTAATGGTATTTAAGTGAATGGTTTATAATATTTTAGAATCAATATATTGTAATAATAATAATATATATATAATATTTATATTATTATACCAATCCATGAAATGTGGTAGTGAAAAATAGATTACAAAACATTGTGGAGATGGTAAGCTGTACATAAGCATGTGTGGTGATTTCATTTATCGTAGGATGGATAAAAGGTGGAATATGGCTGTTTCATCATTATAATAAAATCTCATTATATAAATAATAGTAGAGTTATTACTTTATAATGAAAAAACTCATGAAGATTATGTATAAGAAGAATAATGTATGAAAAACTTGGTAGAGGAGATTATATATTCTTCAACGTGTTTCCTCTAAATACAATCATATACACTGGAGTTTGTATTTGAAGAAGAAAATAACCTCTATAATTTTACTAGGGCTGTTGATGAGGGAAAATTGAAGGGTTTTTCTGAGCATGAATACTCAAAGTGAAGTGAATAGATAAGGGAGGAGGTCTCATTTTATAATTGAGGTGAGGGGTACTTTTGGGATCTCCAAAAATATTAATTTAAAATAAAATCAAACCCCATTAATAAACCTCAAATATTAACCACATTATAAGAAGATATTGGATAAAGTTATAATATCATTTAATAATACATTTTTGACTAGAATTTCTATGAATTTAAACCATATCATTTTAAATAACACTTAGTTTTCTTATTTATTTTTTAACTAGGGTAAAAAATATGTCAATATTAAAAGGTTGACATATTTACTTATTTGATTTCAGTTAGATAATAAATAAATAACATAAAATATTTTTTTACCATAAAATAATTATTATATATATTTTGAAATTATTTATGATTTTTAAATAATATAATATATCATTATTTTTTAAACAATCAATAGTATCAATTTATACACTATTCAATTCATTGATTTTAAAAATATTAATATAACAAGATAACATAAAACCATTTTTTTATATTCCTAGGTGGTTATGGGAATCTATAAAATTTATTAGAAATGTTAATTATCTGAAATTATATTTACTTTATAATTTTTATTAACATTTAGTTGTTATCTCTATTAAAAAAATATTTAGAATATCAATTCTGTGTAATTATTTATAATAATTATTTTTTGAATAAAAATTAAAAATAAAATTTTATGATGAAGATAAATCTCTTTTATTTCATAAAAATATATTTAATCAAATTTACCCTTTGAAAAATCCCACATTTTAATTTTTATACTTATTAAATTATGAATGTTACAACTTTGACATCACATTAAATAAACTAAAATAAGTGTCACGATATCTTCTAAAAGGCTAAAAATGGTGACTAACTCGATGCTTGGATGTTTATGGTCGAGATATAATCAAATAATGAGTTTTTTTAAGTGTTTGGGTCCTTTTATGGATATTATAATTTTAATAAAAAATTGTTTTTTTGATTTCTAATCAATCAATTAATTATTTTACACCATCAAAGTATAGTTCTTTAAGGTAATTATTTATTTCCAAAAAATGAAAAACAAATTCTTCTGATAAATAAATGAATTTTATCTTTAAAATTAGTTTTTATATTATAATTTACCTTCATGATAACCCAATATGAAAATATATTTAGTTATTAAAAGTTAAGTGAGACACATTTAACTTTTTGTTAAACTAACTAAATTACATGTTCTAGTCTCATCCAAGTGGCTACCAAAGAAAACCATTTATACCCTAGGATTGTTTAGGATGAAAAAATATCCAATTATATTAAGAAATGTTTTATAATAATTTTATAATAGTATTCTTACCCTTAATGAATAGATTTATATTTTTAGCATATTAATAAAAATTACCGATGTTACTATATATAATGCCCAAAAATAAAATAAAAAAATATAAATAATTTGGAAATACTGATTAAAAATATGAAATCCATTTTTAAAAATTATTAACATGAAGATTCAATAATTATTTTAAAATTAATCCAGTTTTTGGAAAGAGAGAATGTGTTTTAAAAGTTAAAACATTGCAAAAGATTGAAATGTTTATACATTTGAATTCAATGTAAAATTAATGCTAATGAAAAAAATTATATTGAATGATAAAAATATATTCTATTTTTATTTTAAAACCATTAAATATTATAAATTATCTATATACCTTATTTTGATAAAAATTTTTTTTTACTATTCATAAAAATTATAAATTTATCAGAAAAATATTAAAATTTCATCCAAATTAAATTTTGATATCTGGAATCCAAATACTTTTTTATAATATAAAAATTATTAACGTGTTAAAATAAAAATCTATAAATGCTTCTCCATTAAAAGGCGGTAAAATGCCCTTTTAAAAATATAGGTTTTAATACATCAAATAGGGTTTAGTAATACCCTATGACAAAAATATCTATTTGACGAAGATAAAAAATATTTTATTAAGTATATAACATATATATTACATTAATTTCATTTAATAATAGTAATTCACTCAATTTATTAATAAAAAGTACAAATTTATAATTGATTTATATTTTTCATAAATAATTGGGTGCGATTGACTTCACTATACATTTTCATAAGTTAGTTATATTTTTTCCCACTAAACTAATGGATAGGATAAAATGGTAATTTTTTACTAAGGTCATCTCATAGTTCATTTAAAATCATTATTGTGTGTAATGCAAGAAATTGATGAATACAAATTATTTAGAGAAAATATTTCATAAAAATATACAGGTGTTACATTCTAGCCCCTTAAATTGATTTTCACCCTTGAAATTTGTTCACTTGGATATAAATAGTTTTGGATATCTCTACATCATCATATCCTTAGGATCACAGGTAGCTTTCTCAAATTGTTTGTTCTACCACAAAAAATTATCAAAGCAAGTGGTCGTATTTTGCAGAACAATTTTTCTATGATCCAAAATCTATATTAGATTTTATTCAGAAGAAAGATCTTTCTAAAATGATATAGCTTCTCAGTTTAGTAAATGTGAAGGATTATGTATGAACTTTATATAGACAGATAAATGGAACAAATCATGAACATGAGAGAGATTCAATGGAGTTTCCAATTGTTAAGCTACCTTCCCAACACGATCCATAATTTCAGAAGGACTAATATACCTAGGGCTCATGTTTCCCTTATTTACAAATATGATTACTCTCTTCCAAATAGACATTCATAGAAACACTTTTTCACCCAGTTGAAACTCTAGGACTTTTCATTGATTTTCATCATAATTTTTTTTTTTCAAATATGAGATTATTTTATGTGTTGTTGAATAGATCTGACCTTTTATGCAAATTCATCAATAAGATCAGGTAATTATATCTTTTTTTACCCCACATCATCTTATAAATTTGGAGTCTTTCACTTCTTTCCAAATAGGCCTTTAAAAAAGCCATCTGAATACTGGAGTGAATGATATTATTGTAATAAAATTCAACCAAATGTAGGTGTTAATCCTGAACACCTTTGGTTACCATGGAGAAATCTATAAAAATGTCTTTTAGAGTTTTAATTTTACTCTCAGACTGAATGATTGTTTTAGGATGATAAGAAGAGATGAAACATAACTCTGTATCCTGATCCTATTAATGAATTCACTAGAAATTCATGGTAAACCTCATATCCTGATAAGATATAATGGAATGTGTTAATACATGAAATTTTAAAACTTTATTTACACATATCCTTTCTTGTTTATAAAGAGATAAATCCTATAAAATATAAATGAAGTGTGAGACTTCATAATGTGATCAACTATAAACCCTTATAAAATTACAACCTTTATATGTTTTTGGAGGTATAATGACAAAGTCCATAGTGATGTTTTCCTGTTTCCATTATGGTTAGGGTAATGGTTCTAACATCCCCTTAGATTTCTCTCTTTAATCCTTATCTTCTTGAAAAACCAAGCACCAAGATACATATTCCTAAACATCTCGTTCCATTTCATCCCACTAGAAATACTCATTTGGGTCCCTGTACATCATTGTGCTTCCAGCTTGAATAGAAAATGAATAACTATGAGCCTCACCCAATAGCTCCTTTAATTATAGTATGGGAGGAATAGAAACCCAATTATTGAACTTTATAATTCCATTGCTATAAAGGTTGAATTCAGGAAAATTTCTCACTTTCTTTTGTAACTCTACATCATCTTTATGTGCCTATTTAATCTTCACTTTTAGAGATGGTTGAACCATAATTTTATGAATATAATATTTCTCCCCTTCCTTTAAAATTTCAAGATCCATCCATTTAAAATCCATAAATATTGGATCTTTTGGGATCCTCAACATATATTGGCTAGTATGGTCCTTTTGACTCCAATAATCTATTACAATGTTCACTTTCCAAAGGTGGTAATGTATTGAGTAGTCGTAATCATTAATCCACTACAACCATCTACCTTGATGAATTTTAAAATACTTTTGTGGTAAAATATACTTTAAAATTTTATGGTTAGTATAATTATCAAACCTTTCACCATAAAGATAATGACTAAATATCTTAATTGAAATGATTACCATAGATAAATACAAACCATGAGTTGGGAATTTTTTTGTCATGGATTTTCAATTATCACGAGGAATAAGCTATCACCATATCATTTTTCCTGAGAAAATATCCTGGCCCCTTTTTGGATGCCTCACTATTGATCCCAAACCACTATCCACTACATGGTAGTTTGATCCCAGGTATACCGGCTAACCATATTTTGATCTCTTTCAAATTCTCTTCACATTTCTTCGTCTACATGAACTTAACTCCATTCAAAGTCAACATGGTTAGTGGATTAGATAATCATGAAATTCATTCTTATAATATTGATAATATACATCCAAACCAAGAAAAACATTAAATTTAAGTTACCTTTTTTGGTCTTGTACAACTTTCAATAACATCTGTTTTTCTGGATCCACATATATCCCATATCTTTAGATTAAATGACCCAAAAAATGAAACTTTCTGGAGAGAAAATTCACACTTGGTAAATTTTCCATAATGCTTTTCCTTTCTTGGGGTCCTCAATACAATTATCAAGTGATATTTATGTTCTTCCTTGACTTTTGAATAGAAAATAATATCTTCTTTGAAGTCTACCAAAAAATAGTCAAGATAGTATCTAAATACTCTATTCATTATATCCCTAAAGATAATGGGGAATTAGTAAGACTAAAAGAGATCACTATAAATTCATAGTGTCCATACCTTGTATGGAATTCCATATTTGGTACATCCTTCTTCTTGACCCTTAATTGATGATATATTGAATAAAGATCAATCATGGAAACGTATTGAGATCCTCATAGTTGGTCAAATAAGTCATCAATACAGGGAAGATGATATTTTTTCTTGATAGTGATCTTGTTATGTTCTCAACAATAAATCAAAAGTCTCATTTATCCATATTTATTCATAACAAATATAATAGGTTCACCCCAAGGTGATAGACTAGGGTTTATGAATCCCTTTTCAAGATTCTCTTGGAGTTTGTTCTTCAATTCCTACAACTCTATTATGACCATTCTATAAGTTTTCTTTTAAATTAGAATAGCACTAGGTATGAGTTTTATTAAAAAATAAACTTTTCAATTTGGTGAATGACCTGATAATTCTTATGGAAAGACATCATAAAAATCCCATAGAATTGGTGTATTCTTAATTGCGAGTTTCTACCCAACAATTTGAGATAGATAACCATTATTTATATGGATCATAACCCATAAGATGGAATAAATTTTCTCTAGAAGTTCATATTTATCCTTACATCATTAGGTGATCATAAATTGACATGGAATATGAATTGATACTTACATTCCTGGGAAATTGATTTGGGCTCTATATAGTGAATTCCAATCCATACTAAGAATCCCATTAAATACCACTATAGGAATGATCACAAGATTTATAGGAATCATATCCCGAAAAACATAAACCAGAGTAGAATTATAAAAGTTTTATGTGGCCGTTGTTCTATTAGATTTTGTTATATCTTACTCAACATCTAATTTTTGAGGTAATACAACAATACCCTTTTAAAATTATTCCAAAATAAAAGAGTGGGTTGATCTAGAATCAAATAAAACATTTTCTAATTTAGAGTGGATGATAAGTGTACCTTTCACCACTTCATTATCATACAACAAATCGTAGATAGTGATTGCATGTGAAATTAATTTATCCATGGCCTTTTGAGTTTGTTTTCATTGATCATCATCAATATCCCTTGGATTAGAGGATTTATTGGAATAATTCCCCATTTCCTGGCACTTGTAACATTGAAGTGTAGGAGGTGCATTTTGTGTAGCCTTTTCTCTATTCATATAATTATACATATTTTTTCATCACTTCAGCATTGAAATTCCCAATGAACTACTTTTCCACATGTAAAACATTTAATAATACCTTTGACACAATTTCGGTCATGTTTCTTTCAACACTTTGAGAATAAGGAAAAACTCATCTTATTTTCAGTATAGTATTTATATTTTCACTTAAATCCTTTTTTTCTCTTCTTATCAAAACCACAAGATTGATGGGTTACTATAATATCCATATCAACCTTAAGAGAATATCCAAAAAATTCATGGTATCTATGGATGTTCATTACATTTTATTCCCTTCATAAACTTGGTTTTAATCCTCCAAAGAATTGATCAATTTCACTCTCAGGTTGGATAATAATTACAGAATTGTACCTTGCATGTCTTGTAAAATTTACTCCACAGGTACCAACATATTCATCATTATTTCCCTTAAGATCAAGGAACTCCACATCCATAATTATTAAAATAATACGAGGAAATTAATTATTGAAAAATATGTTCTTGAACCTATCCCATTCCTTGGATTCAATTTCACCTCTTTACATCGTATTCTAGATAAGGTTGCACAATTTATTAGCTTCACCTTCCAAATGACCGAATGATAAGATGAATTTATCATGTTATGAATAGTGGGGAACTAAAAGTATCATTTCAGTGGTACTGATCTATTATTCATCCATTGATGGATCAGAAGACCCACTAAAAGAAGGTGGATGTTGCCTCATGAAGGACTCAACATAATGTTGTTACCTCTTTTACCCATTTGGAATTCCTACAGTATTCATATGTTGAGAAAGTTGTGTGATGATAGATATATGATTTTTATTCTAGATCCCATAACATTGGTTTCATAGAAGGACAATCAATGCATTTCCCATCACATTCAGTATTAATGCAGTTCCATTGGGTTCCAACCATTCACTAAAACCAAGAAGCATATTGTGAGAAATACTATTCATAATGGGGAAACCACATTATTAAGAATAAAATTTCAATTTAGGACACATTATTTTTAATTCTTGGTTATTCATGACCATTTCTAAAACACTAGGATAACATCCAATACATGGACATATCCTTAGGGTTCATCCAAATGTTTTCTCATCCTAGTTTCCAATGGTTAGTAATACCTTTCCTCTGATACCAAATATAACTCCCCATACATTGAATACATTGATATTACATAAATGTTGAATAATAGTAATTAAAAAATATAACGAATCCCTGATAGGACTGTATAGATATATTATCTTTAGAAACTGGGAAACCTAAACAAATGGTTTATAAGACATCTTCACTGTCACCCTCTTATTTCGTCATAGCTAGACCCCTTTTTGACATAACATACTTAATAAACTTATTTCTGACCTTGGGAAAACAAAAATATAAAAGGGTGAGCATAGACTCTTATTAAGGTTAATCAAGAGAGATATCAACCAAATCATAATCATAAAACATAAGTACATAGCATTTGAAAATATAGTCCTGTATATGAAAGAACATGATATCATGCCATGAGATAAATCTTGAAAGTTTATAAGAAATAATGAAGATAATACCAAAAGTTATAACATAAGGGATGTAATTTTGTGACATACACATAATCATAGAAAATTATTTCATTTTAGCCAAGTCTCATTACCAAGACTATCACAACAGAAAAGCCCATTACTAAACCGAGTTCACTCTTCTTTCTGGCCCATTATTACTAAACAAGGATCATTTCCTTTTATTTCCTTGTATATAAAAATAGATATAAATCTTAACCAATTAATTAAATTTATATATAGGTTCCATAAATCTCATAATGAAATCATTATTACATGTTCTAAAAAAACTTAAATCATTCATCATAGCATAACCAAAGGAATAAATTTTTTTTCTTAAACATCATTCCATAATAATCTATATATTAAAAATGGATTTAAAAAATATAATTCACTAATAAAAAAATAAAACCATTATAATAATATGGATATAAACATAACCCTATTTAAATAATGGCATCATAGATGTAAAATAATTTTTATAAAACAATTGATATTTATTCATGAGGAAAATATCCTTCTTTCTTCAAAAACATTTTCTTTTCTCAAAATGAAATGAAATTTTAAAATAATTGAATTTATTTGAAAATAAAAATGAAATAATTTATAGGTAGCTTCATGGAAATAATAAATTATGAACCCAAACCAATCCATTCACACTGTATAGGTTAAAAAACATTATCCTCATTATTTTTTCTGGAAAATTCAAAAAATACCTCGTATCGAATAAGAACAAAAGATTCCTTTCATACCATTTAATAAAAATTATACAATGTGTAAAATAGAATTTTAAAAAAGTGTATAATAATATAACTAATATTACATATTTTGGGAACATGGACATAGATGATAAATATATGCTAGTAAAAACTTACGTATAAACAATCTAGTATAATAATGAGATTGCAAAATTATCTCTTACCTTAAGTTCCATTTCCATTGTATGAATCCGAACCTACTGTATAATGATTTAAATAATTAAATTTAATTATTTCAAAATCATAGTAATATTTATGACATCATATATGATCATATTTTCATCAGTTTGTTAATATCATTTCATTATTATTTGTTATTTGGGGATTAACTACGTCATTTACTTGTTCATGTTTTGTCGAATATGTTCCGGTTCTCCTTAATAGGTCCTATTTATATCATTATAAATTGATATTAACGTTATATATATCATATTTATTTATTAAATATAATTATATAATCATTATTAAATGAAAATCACATATAATTAATCACATTACATCGTGGATACGGTAGGTCATATGTACACACGAGCGATGATATCATTACCATAATTGTGGAATGGTATTGAAGTGAATGATGTATAATATTTCACAATCAATATCATGTTATTAAAATAATATAAATTTATTATATCTATCATTATACCCATCCGAGTAAGGTGGTGGTGAAAAACATATTACACCATGGTGTGGAGACGATAAGCCGTACGTACAAACGTGTGATGATTTCACTTTTCATTGGATGGATAAAAGGTGGAATATGGTTGTTTCATAAGTATAATGACATCTCAATATATAATTTATTTTTGAGTTATTTATTTATAATGAATCAACTCATTAATAGGAAGTAGAATAAGAAAAATATTTGAAAGAATCAATAGAGGAAATTACCTTTTCTTCGATGTGCTTCCTATAAATATCCTCTTATAGAAATAGAGTTGGCCTTTGAAGAATACCAAAACCCCTAGAATGTAACTAGAGAAGTTGATAAGGGAAAATTATCGGGGATTTATGACCTTGAGGGCTCAATGTGAAGTGAAGATATGAGGGAGAAGGTTCCCTTTTATAATTGAGGTGAGGGGCACTTTTGGGATCTTAAAAAATATTAATTTATAATAAAATGAAAACCCATACAAAAACCTCAAAAAATGAACCAAATTAGAATATGAGATTATATAAGGTTCAAATATCATTAAACAATAATTTTTTTACTTGTATATCTATCAATTTAAACCTTGTCATTTTAATTAACACTTAGTTGTCCTATTTAGTTTCGAACCAGGGTAACAAATATTTCAATATTAGAAGGGTGTAATATTTACTTATTTGAGGTCAATTAGACCATTATTTAATAACTTTGAAAATTTTAGGCCATATAATAATTATTCTATATTTTTTGAAAATTGTTTTATGATTTTTAAATAATTTAATAAAACATTATTTTGATAAATAATCAGTAGTGTCAATTTTGACACCATTCAATTCATTGATTTTTAATAAATTTAATATAACAAGATAAATTCAAAAAAACTATTTTATTGTATTACTAGTAGCTCCAGGTAATCTATAAAATTAATTATAAATATTAATTATCCCAAATTAGATTTACTTTAATATTTTTAATATCATTTATCTATTATCTCTATTAATAAAATAATTACGATATCAATTTTGTGAAATTATCTAATATAATTATTTTTTGAATAAAAATAAAAAATATAAAACTTTGATGGATATAAATCTAATATATTTTATAATAATATATTCAGTCTAATTTATCTTTTATAAAACCCCACATTTAAAAAGCTATACTTATTAAATTATGAATGTGACAAAATTAACATCACATTAAATAAAATAACATAAGTATCCAAATATCTTCTATATGGATACAAATGGTCACTAACTAGACCCTTGGATTATTATAGTCTATATATAATCAACCAATAAGATTTTTCAAGTGTTTGTGTGCATTTATGATTATTATATGTTTAAAAAAATGATTTATTAATTTATCATTAATTAATTAATTATTTTACATCATCAAAGTATATGCCTTTAAGGAAATTATTTATTTCATAAACATTAAAAATAAATTACCATGATGAGGAAAAATATTTTATCTTACAAAAAAATAATTATAATCTAATTTATCTTCTTAATAACCATATATAAAAAATGATTTAGTTATTAAAAGTTGAGTGAGACATATATAACTTTTCTTTAAATAAAATAAATTATTTGTCCTAATATCATACATGTGGCCACCAAAGGGCACCATTTCAAACCAAGTATCATTTAGGCCCAAACACACTTATCAAATGATATTAAGAAAAGTTTTAAGGTAATTTTATAATATTATTATAACCCTTAATTACCTGATTTATCCTTTTATCGTATTAATAAAAATTACCAAAGTTACTTTTCATATTTCCCAAAAAATAATGTATATATATTTACATAATTTTTACCTTATAATTAAAAATAGAAAATAATTATTTCAAAATTCAAAATATAGAAGTTTTAGTAATGAATTTAAAATTATTGCCATTATTAAAAAGAGAGGACATGTTTTAAAAGATTAAACATTGCAGAAGATTGAAATGTTTTTACATCTGAATTCAATGTAAAATTGATGCTAATGAACATACATAATATTGAATGGTAAAAATTTATTATATTTATATTTTAAAACCTTTCAATATTATAATTTAACCATACATATTATTCTAATGAAAAAAGGAGTTTTTAATTAAAATTTAGTGTATTTTTAATAATCAACAAAATTTGAATGTTATAAAAAAATATTAAAATATAATCCAAAGTAAATTTTTATATCCCTCTTCCAATAAATTTTTTTTTCATGTAAAAATTATTAATATGTCGAAATCATAATTTTAAAAGGTTTCTTCATTAAAAAGTGGTAAAATTTCCCTTTAAAAAAATATATGTTTTTATAAATCAAATAGGGTTTATTCAATATCTATTAAAAAATATCTATTGGATTAATTTAGAAAATATTTTTTTAAATATATTATATATATATTTCATTAATTTCATTTACTTATAATAATTCACTAAATTTATTAATAAAAAATAAAAAAATATAAATGATTTATATTTTTCAAAAATAATTTATTGTGAATGGATTCACCATAAATTTTAACAAGTTAGTTATATTTATTCCCAATAACATAAAAACTAGTTTAAAATGGTCATTTTATACTAAGGGAATCTCCTGGTTCATTTGGACTCATGATTGCATGCAATTAAATCTATTCAAGAATTAAAATTATTTAGAAATCATATTTCATAAAAAAATCTATGTGTTATAGTAACCGTATAAACACAACTTGTTCTATCTATCTCAATAAGATTCACTCTCTCTTATTACCTCTTGGATTCCTTCAAAATTGCAGTCATCTGCATAAGACAAAAAAGTAATGGGAAAATACCATGCCGGGGTGAGTATAAAAATACTTAGTAGGGAAACCAAAAATCATTAACAATATAACATCAAAAATAACAGAAATATCATTATAGGTATATGCAAACACCACATATGAAAAGAATATCTAGATATTCTCAACATAGACACATAACCTCAATGTTAAGTCACAATTGTATTGTTAGTCTAGGATTCATGCTTGATGGTTCCACACAACATTCATCCAAGAGAAATCAGTACATGAGTCAGATAAAATGCATGGAATCCATTTGAGATCTAATTCTAATTAGGTCTCTCCATAATAAGTACACATTGGGAGTATGGAGATATCGATAATAAAATTAGGACCACACCCAAGGCCATGTTTTATACCAATAACCAAATCTGGATTAACCTTCTATGTAGGGGATCAATGCCTATGTAGTTTTGTTCACGATGATAATAATAACCTCAGCTAGGGAAAATAAGATGATAAAGGATGTCACTTTGTCCCATCAACACCAATTCGTACCGGTTTATCATGACCCATTCTTGTGTATGTGCCCCTGTATTTTATTTTTCTAATCTTGTGTACTCCTAATGAAACATGGGTTTATATATGACTAGTCAGTCCCGTGACTATGCAAGTGTACCTTCCCAAGTACACATCTAGCTGCTATATATGGAAACATGTCATATGAAAAGGGTCACACACCATGTGACATGGGTCACACAGCATGTTATAAGGGTCACATTTTGTTTGATATGTAATTATACATAGAACTATATCACCCCAACCGAGGTCCTATATACAACATGTGTTCATGAATTACATTATGTGTAGTGAGAAATTTAAAAAAAACTACAGGTCTTCCCTGAAAACCATCATTCATTCCTAGAGCCTTTAATAATGTTGTGAATTATTAAAAAGTGTTTGAATTTAGTCCAAAAGAGAATTTTTTTCACCGTTAGATGGAATCTATCCATTGAATCGCATGGTAAAATCCCTCTATCATATCTCATAGTAGCTGAATATCAAAACCCAAATTAATAACTCTGGTGTGGTCTTGATTTTTTACTATAGAATGATATTATAATTGATCCTAACTTGGATAAGAAATATCAATCCATTAATTCAGGAAATGGGTGTACAATGATTGATTATCTTGTATTTTTCGAACCACCAGAAAATACTAATGGTGTAAATAATTCCATAATGAAATGTGGTTGAAAAACAAGAGAAACAAAATAGGAATTACCACCATATATTTTTGGGTTATCCTAGATTCATTTTCATTATAATAAAAAATGAATATCTAAAAAAATAAAAAACTTCTGCCAAATTTCCTATAGATAAACCCATACGCACAAAACAATCGACCCATGAATCAATCCGTAGGATTATTAATTCACTTTTATCATAGGAGTAATTAAAAGATAAAATATATACATAAAGAAAATGTCATTATTTTATTTGGAACAATCCCCGGTGAAGAACAAATATGTGTCATTTTCATTGGTGAGATTCTCGAATCTCGTTACACACAGACCATGGATCTATGATTTGGTTAGGTGTCATCTGTTAAGTTCTCCTCCAAAATTCTCCAATAAAACTTCTCAATTTTTAGGGTTATGTAGATAAAAATACAAATTAGAAATAGTAGAATTTTTATAGTAGATTCATATGTTAGGATTATAATTAAAATAATTAAATAAATAGTATGAATTTTTTTAATTAATCGTAAAAAAGGTTCTCAAGACGAATGTTTGATTCCATCACTGATTATGCAGTTCCTATAGTAAAAAAAACACCTTTAACTCAACATGGGTCTCATATTTCAGATCCAAGAATCAATTTTTATGGTATTCCACCATTTAAATAAAACTACGTGCATGTGCATTTAATACAAATAATATATTTGGATAAATAATTATGGGCCCACTAGGCCTAAAAATATCATACCGTCCTAGTTCCTGGATCCGTAAATAATCCATACAATATCCAAAACAATATATAAAAAAATTAGATTCATTAAATTCTACAGAACTTGGGGATTTATGTCCCAAAAATGAAAAAATGCTACATAAATGGATGTTGGTGTAGTGCATGCATTTGGGTCTCCTACTCCTAGGTGACCAGTTGACGAAACCCATGCTACCAAAATAAAAGGACTAAATAAATTGATAACCCATGTATAATACTCTCCTACCAAACATCAATATCTATATGGTAGTCAGAAAAGTTATCTTCATCCTTAATGTCTAGCTCACCCCAGTCAATAACATTCAATGGGTTATGGTTGTACCTCCCCATCTACAAAACATTGAAGAAATAATGTACCCAAACTAACTGTAGTAGTTGATCTAAGAGATGTACCACCTCACCAACTCTACATAGTATCTATAATGGGATTTGAAATATTTTAGATAGATTTCCACCATATAAAAACTCCACATCCAACATCGAGGTGAGATCATCATGAAAACACGATCTCCCTTATTATACTCCAATGGACTCTATCATCAGTCCACATTGGAATTATAATAGATATGTGCAATCCTCATCCACTACTGGATAATATACTACTTCTCTGTAGTAGATCACACTATCTCTGGACCCATAAGTGCTTACTCTCTTGATAATTTCCATCACAGTGGAGGTTTACAGGGTTTTCTGTACATGGCCTTGAATGGTTCCATGCTGATGGCGGAATGGAAGGTGTTGTTATATGTTAAATCCCCCAATGGTTGGCGATCCTACCAACTGTAGCCAAAGTCTAGAATAAAATCTCATAGAATGTCATCCAAGATATGAATGGCCTACTCAGTCTCACCTTTGTTCTATGGGAGAAACAATGTTCTCAAATTAAAATATGTTCCAAAGACCTACTGTAATGCATTCCGTTATCAATATGAGAAGTGAGCATCATTATCCGGAATAATCATCAAGTTAACTTCATGGAGTTATACTATCTCCTGCATGTATAAGCATCTCAATCACTCAAATGAACTATACTCCCAAAATATAGGAACTGGGATGAATTATTGGGTTGGTTTACAATCACCCAGATAGATTTTTATACACTAGATGTTCATAATAAAAACATCATGATGTCCATGATATCCCATCTTACTTCCACTCTATCACCACAATGTGTTGAGATAAACTCTCTATAACTTGGTGCTCAACGTTAACTTACTGGAAAGTAAGGCATCAAGAGGAAAACTCTACAACTCCTTTCTTCATCCATGTCCATAAAAACTAACATCAAAGGTCAAAATATATCTTCCCCAGTAATGGATATGTCACCAAGGGAGAAGTATGAAACTCCCAAAAAACATCCTTAATCAATTTCATTGGTACCATTGTGTGTCTTATAAAAATAACAACATGCTTCCCACCTTCAAAAAATCCATCAAGAGAATGTTCAGTGGATATTTGAGAACATGGGGTCTCAAAGTTGGTATCCCCAAGCTTTTCCTCCAAAACTCAATATAAATTAGGAGGTGTAACAACCATAGAATTTAGGTATGATACTCCATCACCATCCGTAATGGATAACTTCAATGAGTCTAACTGCTCTAAAAAATTTCCTAAAAATAGCGAAAATGATCTCATACTGAGAGAATCTACAACCATGATACCCTTTCAAAGAGAATAGACAATCATAAAGTCATATTCTTATAGAATATCTAGCCATATCAAATATGTCATGTTAATATAAACCTGAGAGAAGACACACCTAAGAATTTTATTGTCAAAATGCACAATAAATATATTAACCATCATGCAGTGTCTCCAAATCGTTAGTTTGAGGACTAAGTATGCTAGATTAGGATCATGGGTAATGTATTTCTACTCATGTGTTGTCAACTGATGTTAACTATAAGAAATAATCCCATGAATCTACATCAGAACAAAATGAAACCCGATCCCTGATACATAGAATAACACTAAGTACTCGACAACCTTATTTGGAAATATCAAGATGGGAGTGCTCATTAATCTAGGTCTTGGATCCTCAAATCCTATTATAACATCTTTTCCAACATGAAAGGATTCCCTTTTGGGTAAAATCTATTATGGGATTTGATATCATGTAGAAGTCAGGTATTAATATATGATATTATCCATCCAATCCAATGAAGTCCTGCACCTCTATCACATTCCTAGGTGGATCCCAAGCTAACACTTTCTTCACCTTTTCTAGGTCTACTGGTACACTGTCTATTAATATAAAAAGTCCCATAAAGTATAACTTAGGATTCTTGAAAAATAAATTTTAGAACATCCTATAATGTTCCTTCTTTTAGAGTATGTCCAGAACCATCCTCAATTTTTTTTTTCTCCTCATTTGACACCATGTAAACTAGGATATAATTGATTAAGACTATCACAAAATAGTCTAAGAAAGGCTAAAAGATCTAGAACATATGTCCTATAAATAGTATGGGATAATAAATAACTAAAAAGGGAACCAAAAAATACTCATAATTACCATAAGGACATTGATACTTTGTCTTCTATATATCCTCATCTTGTTCTCGCAACTGTTGATAGCATGATTTGTGGTCAATCTCTAAGAACCATCCTGACCCTCTCAACTGACCAAAGAGGTCATCGATCCTTAGTAATGGATACCTATTATTTATTTTATCATGGTTTAGGAAACATTAATCCACAAAAAACCCCATGATCCTATCCACATTCTCAGAGAACAACACAGGGGATTCCTAGGGTGAAACACAGTGTCTAAAAAATCCCTTTGTCTACAAGTCCTCCCATTGCACCCTCAGCTCACATTGCTCTGTAGGATCCATATGATATAGTGGAAAAAATAATAGTTGTATAAGGTTTTAGATAAATGAGAAATTATATCTCTCAATGGTGGAGGTAGTCTAGTCACATCCTTAAGAAATACTTTATCATACACCCCCACATTTTCAAAAAACAAGAAAATAATAAAATCCACTGCACTAAGGGTCATGGTAGACAACTGATGAGTGATCAGTTCCACCCTCCTACAAATGATTTTATCCTTCCCTAGATAGGTTTCCTTTTCACCCATAATGTAAATCATCATCCCATCATTGAAGAGACACCCCATCCTCCTCCTAAAATATTTTATATGCGAATGAAATGTGGATAATTTTTCATTACCTAAGATGACATTGTAAGTATTCATCACTACAAAAAAGATATCCTCACAGAAACTCTCACCTCCAAGAATCACGTCACTCGATCTACATAAGTGTGTGATCACTAATTTACCTCCAGTAGGAGTCTCCAAGTAAAAGGGTTGAGCCAATGGATCAACAAGAATATGTATGTCTCAAAATATATTTGTGTAAATAAAGGAATTACTCACATTTATGGATATAAGTACTATATCTAAGCTATAAAAGAAATATATAGTACCTCATATAATACCTGGATCCTCTGGTACATAAGCCTCAACTTCCTATTGGATTCATTGTCCCTGCACCCCAGTTACTTAAGTCGGGTGTGGACCACCTAGGGGTCGTGGTGGTAATATGTTAAAACATTTACCACCTCTAGCTTCACTCTCATATCCTCTACCACATCTTCCACCATGTGGACCATCATTATTCTCCAGTTTCCACTTACGAAGTGTACCATCCACAATCTATATATCATCCATATTGCGGGTGAGAAACTCCCACATGAGATATCCCCTACCATCACCAGAGTAGAACCACCTCTATCATGTATGGCCAGATCCATCCTGTGATCCACAAAATGAATACCCACTATTATGGGACAATCTCTTAAAACATCTCACATGTCTAGTTCCCTATGCTTAACATAGACTCCCTACCACTAAAGTCTCAGATCCTGAGCACCTACTCCATGTACCAACTATCTGGGTC
Organism: Viscum album; assembly: GCA_963277665.1. Lineage (NCBI taxonomy): Eukaryota > Viridiplantae > Streptophyta > Magnoliopsida > Santalales > Viscaceae > Viscum > Viscum album. The sequence goes on from OY728122.1 coordinate 1,209,813,192, forward strand.
TGCATGGACAAGAATATATCGACCAAAAAATCATGCTCTAGAACCCCAAAATTAGTAGGAATTAAAATAGGTATTCCACTATCTCATAAGTCTCTTTTCAATCATCTCTTCATTGCATGGTCCCAAAATAATTGATCAAAGACCATATTAATTGGGTATTGAGAGATGTGGTGAACATCGATGAATACACATCCATAGTCATACTGCCATTCTAAATCTATAGAATCTCCGAGATGTGCACATCAACATAACTAGAGATAACTCCTCTTTAAAAAGGTTCATGAACTCTAACCATTATAGATTCTTCACATCATATGACTTGGTCACTATGTGCAATTATTATCTTGTGGATCCATAGGGAAAGATCACTTCCAGGACCACCATCTAGTCTGAAAATGTCCTGAAAATGTATAATGTATCACATTAAATTCTCAATACCTCACACATACACCTATGGGTTGGAATATCCTAGGATATTTATGGGTTCTTGTCTTTGAAACTCATAATGAGAACTCCTATTACACACATCATAAAATAGAACTGCTGGTACAATCTAATACTCCATAGGTGGTGGTAAGATTGGTGCACCACCTAGAGTAACACCTCATAAACAGGTCCTGATAACAAAGAATCATGTCTACGTGGATCATACATATGATCATGATACTGAATCATTGATGAAAAACTTGGTGTAAGCATTATGAGATAGACAATACATACCATAGTTAATGACTATATCTGGAGAGATGACTCAAGAAGGACATGGAAAACACAACCCATGCCTATATGATTCATGTACCAATGATTTCCATTAAAATATTGTCAACATATACTAAGTAAAAAATAAGGTTGTTAGAGGCTTAGTGTGTGAATATGCCAACCCCCACACTAATAGTAGAGTCCCTACCTGAAAGCTGAACTCAAAAAACATAACAATGTTTCCCAAAAGCAATATCACTGACTCTGGCCCTTAGGATGAATCAACTACCTATGATACCACTCTACCATGACCAATACCCCTAGGGTCCATTCCAGAACTACCCCAAGAATACATCCAATATTCTAGGGGTGAAAACTAGTGTGAAGTAGGAATATCACACATATGGGAGGTCTTATCCGGATGTTCATGTACACATGCACACATCTCCAAGACCATACTTTGCTGAAAAGTAAAATAACCAATAACCATGAACACATACCTATAAAATCCACCCATCAGAGTACGAAAACGAGTAATTTAAAGAAATAGTTCCAAATACTAGTCCAACACAAAGAAACTAAAAATCAGTCCAACCTATAAAATGAATGAGGACTTCTTTCAAGGTAACAAAAAAACAAATTGGTCTATCAGGATCACAAAGCTCCACCTAGTCCTAGTCCCTCTAAGACTTTGTCAAAAAGGTTAATTGTTCGTATAAGATACGACACATGTGAGAAAATACCATATAGGGGCAAGTATAACAATTCTTAATAGTATACCATTAGAACACTAAGTATATAAAATAAACAATAATAGTGAGATCATTATAAGTATATTACAACAAGAAAAATGACAAGAATATCCAGATATTCTAAACATAGACATACAGTCTCAAGGTAAATTCATAACTGTTTGGCTAGTCTAGGATTCCTGGTTGATGGTTCCACATAATACTCATCTGGGAGAACACTCTCCCCTAGTCAGATAACATTGATGGTATTAGTTTGATATGTCATGTTCATTGAGTCTCACTATAAGAAACAGTCTATTTATGTCTGAGTAGATCGATAGAGATATGGGGACCACACTAAAGGCCAAGGGTTATACTGGCAACCAAATCAGAATTAACATTATAAATAGGGTATGGATGCCCCAGTAGTGTTGTTCATGATGTTAATAAGAACCCTAATTCTGAAAAATATTATTTTAAAGGATCTCACATTGGGCCTCACAATGATATTTCACAACATAATACAAGATAGAAGTTCCTTAGAAAGGATCACCATTCGATGTAGAGGGCCCAGTTCCATACTAAACTATTTGGAAATGGATCAAGGGAATATACAATAATAAAGCTTGTCCATGATAAAGAAGGAAATGGATACAAGCCATACTTGAAGGAGTACATGGTGTGTAGTGGTATTACATGGTGTTTCCTTTTATAAAATGTCCCTACCCATGTATCACTACCAGTTACCATGTCCATGTTCCAGTATAAGGTGTGTCTCATCTAGGGTACTCCAGATCATGTCCACGTCTAGCAGAACATGTCTCTCTATGGATAGTTCTTACAATTCCAATGTTTTTCCACTTTCACATGTACATGATGATCCTCTAGGTAAGTTTCACATAATATATGATAGGGGTAACATACCGTTTAATACTAAACTCTCTATTTAACCCTAGTGATATAACCATGGTTCCATACATAACATGTAATCATGTGTTATATGTCGTGTATTATAGAATTTATAGAAATATGTAGATATTAACCTTGAATTTCCATTCCCTCCACCAGCCTCTGATCTAGCTTTAAATCATATTGGAAAGAATGGATCTGGTCTGGATGACACTTTCAGTTACTATTCGTTTGAATCAGGCCATCAAATTTCACATAAAAATCCCTATGTCACATCTCTAAGTTGCTACACATCGTAACCCACATTATGATCTCCAATACAGTACCAATTTGTCATCATAGTTTGATGTTGTCATCAATCCAATTCTAGATATGTGATATAAATCCATTATTCCCTGAAATGGGTGCACAATTATTGATTATTTAGTATTTTTCAAACTATCATCTAATACAAATGTCGAAGATGATCAAAAGAATAATTAGAGTAAAAATGTAAGAAACAACAAATTGGAATGAACCTCACCTATTTTTGTGTTTACTTTGTTTCATTTCCATTTTAATGAATAATGGATATCCAAAAAAAATAAATAATTATATAAATTTTACCATAGATAAACATGTACCCACAATACTATTGACCTATGAAAACAAAATTTTGGTCCATTGATTCACATTCATCATTGGAATAATTATAATTGTTCATATCAACAAAGAAATGTCCTAACTTTATTTGAATCAATCACTGGAGAATAAATAATCCGCGTTGTTGTCATTTGTTAGATCCTTGAATCTTTTCACACAGTGATCGATGATCCAAAATTTGGTTCGACACTGTCTATCATGATCTCCTCCAACCCTCTCCATTGTATCCTCTCAACTTACAGGGTTATGAGGATAACCATTAAAATTATCCATAGTGGAAATTATATAGTAGATTCCTTGGATATGTTTCTAATTAAAATAATTAAATAAATATAATATAATATATTTAATTTCTTTCCCCCAAAGCTACTCAATCCCAATGCCTGATCCAGATATAGATTATGTCATGCCTAAGAAAAAACCCACACACTAAACTCAATGCTCAACTCCGATTTCCAACTTGAGCCTCTGTATAGAAGTTATTTCATTTTTTTAGGAAAGCTATAGTCACATGAATTTAATATATATAATGTATTTAAAATATTAAATTTGATAACATAGAGCCTCGAAATATCACACCATCTAAACACCTAGATCAAAAAACAATCCATAAAATATCCTATAAAATATAGGAAAAAATATGAGTCATTATAGGGGATACATATAGGCATCGGTGATGTGTGATAATGTTGGAAAGGGGTATTTTTAGAGGGATTGTTAGAGGTTGGGTTGAACCAGATGTTGATTCAGGGACGTTTTTTGGATATGATGAATGAGTGAGTATATCATGAATTTAATATATTATATTTGGCGGTACACACAGTAGTATCCAATATGTACCATAGATTTGGGATGTTGTTATTGTAGCCCTTAATGAATTAGGCAGTGGAATAGTTTTTGAATCATTTTCTGGTTTTCATTCAGGTAAATGCAGAGCATCATCTTCCTGACATTTTTTTCATCCATTATATAATTATGAGTGGATATGGGATGAAATATAAATGGATTTAATCATAGGTTTACCCCAATATTTGTTATGTTTTGATTATATCTAGTTAATTGTGGATTATTTGATGAAATAAAACCACTTCCTATCAATCACGGAGTTGGTCACCAAGATTATTTGGATAGGTTATATATTGATTCAGTTGTAAAATTTCATGGATTTATGCAGTCCATTATATCATATAAAGATTTATGTTTTACCTCACATGTTTAGAGTGTATTGAATAATGAATTTTTCAATTTTTTACACCTCGAAACTTATATCAACCTTTATATGGTTGTGTAATGCGAAGTGTTGTGTGTTGGTTGTAGTTGATGTTTTTTGGGATATGTGGAGGATTCATAGAGGTGTGATGGTGTGGTGATAAAAAATGTTGTATTTTGTGGATGTTATTATATTTTAAATGTTTTTCATGGTGATGTATGATTAATTATTTATTTTTTGGGGGTGTTTTTGGGTATTTTGATTATTGAGTTTGTTTAGTGGTAGCATTTGATGTTTAGAGAGAAGCGTGAGAAGTTTCATGTAGGGTGGTTGTTTGGAACCCTTTATATTCATTGGGGTTGGTATTGGTTCCCGAGGATGATAATTTTTTTAGAGGTATATGGTGCAAAAACCTATGAATTACCAGCCCATTACTTTTTTAGTACTGGGTGGTCAGAGGTGTTGAAAGGATACTAGATGAGGTTTAGTGGAGCTGCAGCTACAATGGAACTATAATAGTTTTTATGTAATAAAAGTTGTATTTATAGCATAATATGGTAGTTTATGTCTTGTTTCCCCACAATGGTTTATGGATTTTCTTTGGTTAGGGGATGGTAATGAAAGGTACTTATTCCATAACAATTGTTTTACTTCATAAGTCAATTCTATCATGAAGATCCATTTTTTCAATATAAAATGGTTTTATGGCATAAGAGTTGGTTTTATGGCATGAGTTATGTGTACTCATGGATTTTATACTATAATATTCTTTCTTACACCATTATTTTGGAATGTTATATTTATTAAATAAGGATTATTTATCCAATTCTCCACCTTCTTGGGAATCAAATAATCCTCTCATATTTGGAGGAATTACATCCCCCTTCCATCACCATTATCTGTGGGTTATATTTGTTAGAAATTAGTGATCTGTGGAAAGTAATTCTCATTTTATGGGTGGGTTTCTCCTGTTCTTATCTAAGAGATTCTCTGTAGTGGAACAATTTCTTGGGTTGTGAGTTTGGATGCATTTTAACGATCCTTAGATGTGTTCTAGGTTGATTCAGGGTTTCCCATATTAATTTTTTATGATCATTTATTCTTTTCCATGAAGTGTGTAGTGAGGTATAAAATTAACATTTTAGGTAGGGATTCCAACTTTTCTAATTTTTTATGCATCGTGTTGGAGTGGTTTTCTTTTATTCATCCTTGAGAAAATATTTTTCACATTCATACATAAGATAAATTAATAAATTAATTGTAATTAAATTGGAAAGGGGTTTAATTAACATGATTTTAAATATTTGATAATATTTTGATACTATCATTATAGGGGATAAACACCCTACTAAAAATAGTGGTCATTGGGGAATTTGTTTGTGTTGTGGCTATTGTGATATGAAAACCTTGTTTAATATTATTGTGATGTCATCCTAAATGGAAATTAGATAAAAATTTATATTTTTATAATAAAATAGTTTCCAATGGATTATGTCTTATGTGATAATTCCATAAATAAAGAAGTGGAATGTGATAAAAAACCCCTTTCTAAATATGTAAAATGGTTTGTGATATATGGAAATGTGTGGTTGAGGAATTCAGGGTTTATGGATCTGTTGGTTGTTTTGTGGGGTTTAAATGTGATGGATGTTTTGGAATTTTTTATAAAAATACTATATTAAGATAAATTAACATTACATAACTTTTCTAGAATACTTAAAACATTACAAAAATAGACCCCCAAAGACTGTATTAGTGTAATTCCTTTGGAAACATGGAAGCATAAAAACTGGTAAATAAGAGAGATGCGTCATCTCCCTCCAGGTTCTTTTTGACTATCATCCATATTATAAACATGAAACATAATATGTATCTTCATTTCTCGGGGGAAGGAAACATAAAGAGGGGTGAGATCTGATGCTCAGTTTTGCTAAACAAGGGAGACATGTAAGCATAAACAAGAGCATATAAGTATGATAACATGATCAATACAGTTGAAGATCATACCATGCATGTCAAATATAATAAACATGAATCATTTAATAAATCTTGGTATTTTATAGGATCTAAATCATTAGTAAATAAGAAACACAATCCATGATGAAATTACATAAGAGTAAACATGGAATTGTGGAAAACACCTAATCAAGTAATATGAATACCATGTAAACCAAGGAATCACTGTGAAGACCATGTTAGTAGTATGGGTTCACTCCCCATACTATCTTAGTAGTCATGGTTCACTACCATATCCATCTTTTTAGGATGATTTCAATCCTCATACCATCATGGTAGTCATGGTTCACTCCCATGGCCATCTTAGTAGTCACGGTTCACTCCCAATACCATATTAGTCTATCTCATGATATATGAATCATAACCCAATGAATTAGAGTGAGATATAGGTCTCAACCATCCCATAATGAAATCATATATACATTCCAAAAAATCATAAAAAATAATATCATAACTTATGAAATTAAATGGGTATAAAAAACATGTAATCGTATCATAACCTGTGAAAAAAGTTACATTATTTTTAATCATTTATTTAAAATTATAACATGTCAAAGAAGATAGTTTTAAGAGAATAAAATGGATGAAATAGAAACTTGTTTCATAGTAATCATTCCATAAAAACATAAACCTTTAATAGAAATAATATGAATGGATACATTGAATAATTTCCACAAAAAGGCATGAGTAACACCAAGGGATGTTATCTAATATGTGAAATAAATTTTAATGATCGTTTAAAAATATTTCTTGAGGAAAATATCCTTCTTATTTGAAAAATTATTCATAAAACATAAAGAAATTTGAAAATTATTTTCATTGAAAATAAAATAAGAAATTTATAACCTAAGCATGAAAACATTTTTGAAACATTTTTCCCTGAAACATATAAAGAATCTTGAAAACCATTTCGAATTTTTTTTTCCTGGAGAACATAAAAAAGACTCCTAAAAACCTTTAGAAACATTAACCCCAATAATGAAAGATGATCATAGAAATGATATTTAAATACAAATAAATTTAACAAATATAATAATAGAATACATTCATGATTTTTATATACACCACACAAAACAAAAAAGTGGTGAACATGGCCCATATTCACAGATATAAAAAATCATATGAATTTGTTTTACCTTATGTCTTGAAACTATTCATACTCATACAAGATTCATGTATAATAATTTTATTTTTATTATAAATATTTTGAAAATGTATATTATTATATATAATACCATATATGGTTTAATTATAACCTTATATTACCCTATTGTTATCAATTCTATGTTAAGGGTTCACTTACGATAATATCCACTTTGTTTTTCGCATCTGTCTTAATTTTGTTATATCTTTGATACTTATAATTATGTCATGATTTCTAGAATGTAAAATATGATTTAAATAAAAATTATATTGATTATATATGTATTATAATAATCCATATAATATTGAATTATGAAATGGAATACACCAATAATGAATACGGTAGGTCGTACATATGAACGAACACTATTTCTATTTAACTATCATCTTGGAAGAAATAAAGTAAAAGAAATATGTGAATATATTTATATATATATGTATATATATCATTATTACAGTATAATTATTATATATTATATATCATATATATATATTCACTAAACACATACTTAATACATTTTAGGTAGTGTGTGAACGAATCACCTCGCTTTGAGTGGGCAGTAGTCTACACTTTCTCAAACGAAATTATTGTATTAAAAAAAAGTATATAGATGTGTATTTTAAAATAATTAATGAAGGCCAATGACCTAATAAATATAATATATAACATATATAAACCTATTTTTCATTATAATCTCCACCATGAGTGGTTTTAAAATAAATATGAACAATCATTGTTTATTAAGGAAGTAGTTCGCCTTATATGTAAAAAGTATGTTCGTTAACCATTAGATGGAAGTGTGTGTAAGTATAGGTAGGAAAAATATCATAAAAACATCATAGTATATTTATTATACCATTTTTTAACAACATTATGGAATAAAAATATTTGAGGGAGTGGAGAATTAAAATAAAATAAAAGAGTTTAAGGGAGGGTGTTGCATATTAATCAGGTAAATCATTTTGGTCTCCACCAAAGAGGTTATGTGGATGGATTTATACCTGAAGGAAACATCAAGGTGGAATATAGGGATGTTTTGGAGTTATTTTAGACGATTTAGGTTAATCCAATGTGGCTTGATAATTGTGAGGAAGTTTGAAGAGAGGATGTCTTTTATAAAGGATGAGGAGTGTCACTCTTGTAATATTTTGGAAAAGGGAAACCCCACTCACTTTTTTCTTATTTCATGCGGATCCAATAATGGTCCAAAGTATATAAATGGGAGTATAGGGTGGATATATGGCCATCCAATGGATTTTTAACAAGTTTCTAGGTCATATTCTGGTGTTAGTTCAGGATTTTGTCACTTTTTAAACTTAATTTAATCTTAATCATTGTAAGTAATTTTAATTACCTTCACTAATATTTTTGTCAAAAAATAAGATGATATTATTAGAAATTATAATTTATTCTTATTAAAAAAATTTAATCAATTTTTAAAAAATCTAATCATAGATGTGTATGAAATTAATTTTAATTTAATCTTATGGGTGGGACAACAAAGGGGGGTTTTAAAGTAAAAATATTCTAATGTTTACTATGTTTCTGTAGTCAATTTCAAAATTAGATTGATTACAATGAAATAAATTGGATATATTGATAAATGTTTTATCTAATTAAAAATTATAAACATCTTATAATATAATTTTACTATATAAATAAATTAGAATAAAAACATTTTTGAGTTAAATTTTATTACTTATCATTATTCATAAAAAATGAAACATCATAGAAAAATTATAGAAGAAAATCGTTGGATAATTTGTATTTTTCAATTTAAAAAATGAAATTTATTCTTCCATATAAAATTTATAAATGTTCCAAAATATATATATAATATAGGTTCTCTATTAAAAGGCTGTAAAATATTTTTTTTGGGTTTTATGTGTTAAATTGGTTTTATTCTTATCTTATGCTTATCAAATATATTGGATGAATATAAAAAATATTTACTTAGATATTTAACATTTATAGTAAACTAATATCACTCAAAATTTGTAATTAATATAATTTATCAGGACAGAATAACTTTGTGAGCATAAAAATAGTCTTCTATAAAAATATTAAATTTATATTCAATTGGTTCATTGAAACTATTGAATTCAATTTATATTTTTGTAAACCATTGGTTTTCATAAGTTAGTTAATACTAATCATAACCACTAACTTAATTTATATGTTAAGTATCAGTATAGAATATTTTAATAACATGTTTTTGTTTTATAAAACTCAGTGTTGCGTGTAATACATGCCATGTTGGTGCCATATGAAAGGAATGTTTGACATAGTGCGTTGAAAAACATCAATGAAAATTAATTCATTATAAAAAAAAGTCTATAACAACATGGGGTGTTTCATTATACCCCCATTAAAATTAATTAAACCCTATAAATTCTCCATTATGGAAAAAATTAGGATACTTCTTGATCTTATCCTCTTGTTCTCACAAAGCTTTATAAAACTGGTGGTTTCCCACAAACTGGTGACTAGGTGAGTGGTTTTGTTTTTTATTACTTTTTCTATATGATACTAAATTTCAAGGGGTTTCTACTAGTAATAATGATCATACTCAAGTGGTATTAAATATGAATTCATTAAATGTAAAGGTTCAGGTATGTATTTCCTCATGAGAGATACATGGGACACATCATGGACATGAGGGACATTTGGAGGAAGTGGAAAGAAATAAGCTACCATACCGATATGATGAAGAATATAAAATGGACTGATATAATTAGATCATAGCTTCCATTTATTCCTGAATCTCATAACCTTTCTCAAGGGAGAGATTAAAAGAACAACCTTTTTCACTGACTTTAAATTCAAAATCATGATGATGATTTTTAGCATCACTTTTCTACCAAATTTGTGCTTCATTGATATTCTTATTAATGTATCTATATTTCTCTATAATTTTTCAAGTTTTCTAAGGTAATAATATGTTTATTTATCCAAATTAATCTTAAAATTTTGGAGTTATAATTTTTTTCCAATTGAGGGATTCATAAGGTTTCATATGAATGCAAGAGTGAAAGATATTGTTGTAAGAAAACTAAACTAGAGGAAGGTGTTATAATCCCAACCACTATTGAAATCATGATAACAAGATATAAACATATCATATAGGGTAATAATTTTTATTTCATACTGACCATTCATTTGAGGATGATAAGCAGTTCTGAATGTCAATCCTATATCAAGTGCTTTCAGGAGACTGTGCTAGAACGTTGAGATAAATTTGGGATTTTGATCATATACAGTGGAATGTGGTACTCCATGTACCGTTATATCATGCTTAAATTATATCATGATAAGATTCTTCAATTATAAATCATATCAAATAGCAATTAAGTGTGATAAATTATTAAGGTGATCGACTACCACCAATATAGCATTAAACCCTTTAGAGGTTTTGGGTAGTCCCACAACAAAATCCATAGTGCTGCACTCCTATTTCTATTCTGGTATGGGAAATGGATGAAAAATCCATTTAGGTTTTTTTATTTCATCCTTAACATGATGGAATACCAATAACTTAGATACAAACTCTGTGATATCTCTCTTCTTGATATCCAACCAGAAATATTCTTTCAAATACTTATACATCTTTCTACATCTAGGATTAATTGAAAATGAATAACTAGGTGATTCCTCTAATAGATCCTTATTCAAATTTAGAATGTTAGAAACACATAAATGGTTCCAAAAACTTATCATTCCATCATGATCAAAGTTAAAATCAAGAACAATTCTAACATCCCATTATAGCTCTACATCTTCCTTCTGTGCCTCCTGAATCTTCACTTGGTTAGAGGGTTGAACATTCATTTTAGAAAGATATGTTTTCCCCTTAATCCGGGATTTATAGATCTATACTTTGAAAATATAGAAATAATGGATCTTTTGTGATCCTTGTCATGGATAATCTAGCGTGATCCTTTTGATTTAAAGTATTGACCACCTTGTTCTACTTCTTAGGGTGGTAATGTATTGAGAAGTCATAGTACATTATCTGCTATGACCATCTTATATGATGCATGTTCGACTCATTTTGTGAGAATATAAATTTCAGAATATTATGATTTTTGTATATATCAAAGTATTCTCCATAATTATAATTCCTCAATATATTTAATATATAAATTACCACAACTAACTATAAATCATGATTATGGTAAGTTATATCATGAATCTCCAAATATCACGAGGGATAAGCTGTAAACTTGTCATTATTTATAGGAATAGATAAAAATACCTTCTTGGATGAATCACTATTGATTACAACTCATTATCCACTACAGTGTAATATATGAACATGTGTGATGACCATCCTTTTCTTCAGTTCTTTGAAAATTTCCCCACATTAATCTATCCAGAGGAACTTGACACCTTTTTGAGTTATCATGGTCATATTATAATATAGTCATGATTAATTGTCCAAAAAATATCTAAAATATCCAACTAAACTAAGAAATCTATGGATATCAGTCACTATGGTTGGTCTAGGCCAGTATTCAATAGCCTTCGTATTTGATGGATCTACTTCTATACCATCTATTGACATTATAAGACCCAAGAATTAATATTTTTCAGCCAAAATTCACACTTTATAAATTTTTCATATAGTTTCTCCTTCCATAGGATCTTTAGTTCAATTATCAAGTGGTCTTAATGTTCTTCTTTTCCCCTTGGGTAGATAACAATATCATCAACAAAAACTACAAAAAACTAATCATGGTAATCTCTAAATACTATATTAATTAAATACATGATGATAGTAGAAAAATTAGTATAAAAAATGAATTATATAATATTCCGAGTGTCCCTACCATTTATGGAATGATGTATTGGGTATATCTTCCTTCTTGAACCTCAATTTATGATATCCATAATTATAGTAAATTGTTGAATAGTATTGGGCTCCGTGCAGTTAATCAAACAACTCATTATTTTTTGGAAGAGAATAATTGATATTGATTGATATTTTGTTCAACTCATGATATTCATTGCAGATTCGAATTGGTCCATATTTCTTTTTCACAAAAATAAAAGGTTCACCCACTGGTGTAATGCATGGATGGTAGAATCCATTGACAAGGTTTTCTTGGAGTTTCATCGTCAATTTCTAAAACTCAATCAAGTCCATTCAATAGGGTGTCTTTGAAATTAGTTTGGAACTAGGTATGAGTTCTATTGATAACTCAACATCATGTTTTGGTGGAAGTCTAGGAAACTCTTCCAGAATGAAATCCCAAAATTACTGAACCATGGGTATATCATAAATGTTGATTTTCACCATAACCATTTGAGATAAAAATCCATTTTCAATTGAAATTAAGACCCATATGATGGATATAATATCCACATAAAGTTCATAACTTTTTTCACATTGATGGATGATCATAGGTGGGTCTGAACTATCCAATGTAACATCCATTACACAAAAATTCATGTGATATTTATGTAGAGAAAGATAATCCATACCTAAGATGATATCAAATTCATTGAGAGGAAGAATGAAAAGATTTATAAGAATCACATTCCCCCAAATTTCATCTGGAAAGGAATCCTAGACAGGTGATGCAATAATCATACCATTAGGTGGTTTCACTAATAATTCTACATCTAATAATTTTGGTGGAATCTTAACACCCATATAAAATTATTTAGATTTGAAATATTGGGAGTATCCAGAATCAAATAAGACATTATAGTTCAAGGGTGGATGGTATGTGTGCCTTTCACCACATCATTATCACACCCCTCATCCAAAATAGTGATTCCATGAAAATTTCCCATGTCTCTCAACAATAGAGGTTTCTAATGTCAATCATCATCACCATACCATGGGTTTGAGAATTGGTTATCATAATGCCCATTCTCCTTACACTTTCATCATTGAATCAAGGGAGGTTCATTATGTGCATCTTTTTCTCCATTCACACAATTATGTTAATTGTTCGCATCACTTCAACAATAAAATTCCCAATGGCCTTCCATTATACACATAAAACATTTATTAAACCCCTTATGTGAATTCCATCTAGGCTTATTCCCACACATAAATCATAAAGGAGATCCCATATTCTTCTCTTCTGGGGTTTTAGAGTTTCCTCTATATTCTATATTCCATTCTTGTTAAAACCATGTGATTGATACATGAATCCAAACTCAATATAAACATTTATTTTACAAAAAAAATCTATTCATTGCTATTAAAGTCTTTAATGGCCAAATCCTTTATGATAAATGGATTTAAGTCAGTGAAGAACCTATCATATTTACCGTTAGGTTGGATTATAATTCCTAAATTTTACCTTGAAAGTCTTGGGGCATTAAACTCATAGGTACCAATAGACTCATAATACAATCTCTTCAACTGAATAAACTATTTATACAACTTTGTACATATAATACTATGAATGTTATTATTAAAAAAATAAGTTCTTTAACTCATCCCAATCCATGGATTCAATATCGCCTTGCTAAATCGTATTCTTAATTAGAGTCCACCACTGGTATGATTTTCCTTCTATCTGTTAAACATCAAGAATGAAATTCTCATGATCCAAACAATGGAGAACATAGAATATATTTTTAGTAGTACTAATCTATTGTTTATTAATAACTAGATCGTAAGAGCCTCTAAAATAAAGAGGAAGTTTCTTCATGAAATACTTAACATAGCATTGTTAAATCCTATTCTCAATTATAATTCTATCACGAATCATAGAATGAGAATGTTGTGTGACCATAAATTCATGATTTTTCATTCCATCTCTCATAGTATTCACTTGATTAAGAGGAAAATTGTTTCATTTTCCATCACAATCATTATTAATGTGGATCCTTCATGTTCTATCCATTGACTAAAACCAAACACATAGTGACTGAAATAGTTTTTATAATGAGGAAACAAATAATCATGAAAATTAACATATAAAATTTCCATGTTATGAACCCTTACATAATATATGAAACCACAGGTTTATCCTAGGTTTTCATAGAAAAATTATTTTGAAACCCTTCATGATGGTTATTGAATAGTTTGTGAATTCCTAATGAATACCCACCAGGTGTGTCAAACCAGGTGTGCAGTAAGGCATGTTCTCATATATAAGACTTGCCCGAGACAGGCCCATAACATATTGTTCGAGCTATTACCACTAGGTACATATATTCTAGATCCAAATACTCTTGTAGTATCTAGAAAGAGATTTGTTTCTAGGAAACCACTCACTATATCCTTTACCAAAAATCCAGAACATTTTTGTATTCTTTTCCTTATCCTTAGAAATATACTTATACGTGTCCTTAGGGTTCTCTCTAAGGTTTTCTCTTCCTAGATTACAATGGTTAACTGAACCTTCACTCTGAAATCAACTATAACTGCCCAATACTAACAAACATTAACATTACATCACTTTTGTGGAATACTCAAAACATTACATAAATATATGCCTAAAGACTGTATTTTTCTAGTGATTTTGCAAATATGGAAACATAAACACTGGTCCATAAGTGAGATACATCACCACCCAATAGGTTATTCTTTACTAAAATCATTATTAGACACATCAAACATAATATGTATCTTCATAAAATTGGGTAAATATACATATAAAAGGGTTATCTACAATGCTTTGTAAGGGTAAATAAGGGATACATGTAAAAATAAACATGAGAATTAGAGTTTTAGAATGAGATCAAAACATTTGAAGATCATAATATTTATATAAGAGATCATAAACATGAATCATGGAATAAATATTAATTGTTCATCATAAATGAATCACAAATAAATAAATAACATAATCCATGAAATCATAACATGGGAATAAAACATTTAATTGTGGAAAACATATAATAATATAATATGATTTCCAAAGAATCCAAGACATCACAGCCAAGAGCATCTTATTAGTATGGGTTCACTCCCCACACCATCCTGGTATACATGTTTCACTAACATTCCCATATTATTATCATGTGTTTACTCCTTATACCATCATGGTAGCCATGCCTCACTCCCGTGTCCATCTTATTGGTCAATGTTCACTCCCAATACCATCTTAGTCTATGTGATGAGACATAAATATTTACCCAATGAATTGGAGGGAGATATAGGTCTCACCAATATCATGATGAAATAATAAATACATGAAACAAATCATAAACAATCATCTCATAACCCTTGAAATGAAGTGAGTACCATACACATGTAATCATATCATAACCTGTGGAAGAAGATGTAGTCTTTATAATCATTTCATCATATGAATAACCCATCTAATAAGCAGGTTTTAAAATAATATAACCCATAAAATAGAATTAGGTTTCATAAAAATAATGAAAAAAAAACATAAACCATTCAAAGAAAAAATATGAATAGAAACATTATTTCATTTCTCCATAAAGGAATCAGAAACACGAATAGATTTTATCTTATATGGTACATAATTTTGAATGATCTTTTAAAAACATTTCTTGAGGAAAATATCATTCTTCTTTGAAAATTTATTTTTAAAACAATTTTGTTTGAAAAATATTTTCATTAAAAATAAACTTGAAATCTTATTAAATAATTTTGAAAACATTTTAAACCCTTTTTCCTAGAATTTTATAAATAATCGTAAAAACCATTTAAAAATGTTTTTCCTTGAGAATGAATAAATGACTATAAAAAACCATTTGAAACATAAATCCTAATAAGTAAATATCATAGAATGGATATTTAATGAATCATATATTTTATAATAAAAATCATATAATACATTCATCAGTATTATATACACCACACAAAATAAAAAAGTGGTGAACATGTAATGTATATCATTGATATAAAATGTGGGATGGAATTACCTTACCTTGGTTCTTGACTCTCTTCATACACATACAAACTTTTTTGTATAAAAAAAGTAAGTTTATTATAAATCATTTACAAAAGAATATTATTATATATAATACCATATATGGTTTTATTATGATTTTATATTATCCTCTTGTTATCAATTATATGTTATGGTTTCATTTTAGGTAATATCGAATTTATTTTTTGCATGTGTCTTAATTTGGTTATATATTTTTTCTGTATAATTATATCACGATTTAATGAATACAAACCATGATTTATATATAATTTTTATTTAATATATGTTTATTATAATAATCCATATAATATAGGAGTATGAGATGAAATACACCATTCATGGAGATGGTAGGTCGTACATACGCATGAACACTATATCAGTTTAATTGTCACGTTGAATAAAAGAAATTAAAAGTCATATATATGTATATATATATAATTTTATATTATATTAAATATATCATATATATCATATATATTCACTAAAACCATCCTTAATAAATTTTATGTAGTTTATGAATGAATCACATCGCTTTGAGGGGGATTTAGTCCACACTTCCTCAAATGATATTATCATATTAACACAAAAATTGAATGTATAAAGATATGTGTTTAAAAATAATTATATAAACTTAAGGACATAATAAATATAATATATAGAATATATAAACATATTTTATAACGTAATCTCCTCCACAAGAGGTGTTAATGGAAAAATGAACAATCGTCCTTTAGTGAGGCGGTAGTTTGTCTGACATGTAAACAATATTTTCATCACCAATTATTTGGATGTATGTGTAATTTTAGGTATAAACCATATAATAAAACATTATATTATATTGATAATACATTTTTTGTAATAAATTCATGGAATAATAATATTTTTTGGGAGTGGAAAACAAAAATAACAAAAAGTTGGTTGAGGGAGGGTGATACCTCTTAATCGGGTAACACCTTTTGGTTTGCAACAAAATGAGTCTTATGAAGGCATTATTACAAAGGGGGGATTCAAGGAGGAAGTTAGGGATGTTGGGAAGATAATTTGGTAGAGTTTAGTCGATAAAATGTTGCTTGAGAGGTGTGAGGATGTTGGAGGAGAGGAGGAAATTTATAATTGAGGATTGGCACTCTTGTAATATTTTGGAAAAGTGAAACACCACATACATTTTTTATTGGAAGTTGATACAATAATGGTCAAAAATCTAGAAAAGTGAGTATAGGGTCTAAATATATCCATAAAATGGATCTTGAAGTACTTTATAGGTAATATTAGGTATTAATATTAGGGTTTAGTCGGACGTTAAGTTGAAATAAATTTTAATCGATGTAATTAATTTTAAGTACCTTCAAATTTTTTTTGTAAAAAACTAAGACGACCTTATTATAAATTATAAATTATTATGATTACAAAAATTTATTAAAAATTTCCAAATTCCAATCATATAATTTGAATAAATATATTAAAATACAATCTCGTAGAAGGAATGACAAAGTGGATTTTAAAGTATAAATTATTCAAAAGCTTTCTTTGTTTGTTATAATCAATTTCAAAATGAAATTTATTGCAATTATCTAAATTGGATATATTATTAAAATTTAATCTAATTAAAATATAAAATATATAAAATAAAATTTAACTAATAAATAAAATATTTGAAAAAGTAGTTTTGAATTAAATTTCAGAATTTTTTACTATTCATAAAATATGAATCTTCAAAAAAACTAAAAATTGACACTAACATAATATTTTTATTTAAAAAATGGGGTTAAATTTTATAGATAAAATTTAAAATAGTTCCAAATTTTATATTTAAAATTGGTTTTCATTTTAAAGGCGGTAAAAAAAATTATTAGTTTTTTTGTGTTAAATTTGTTTTATTCTTATATTATTCTTATAAAATCTATTCGATGAACATAAAAATTATTTAATTTGATATATAAAATATATATTACATTAAAATCACTCAGTAATTTTAATTAATTTATTTTATTGGGATAAAACAAATTTGTGAGCATAATAATAGTTTTTAATAAAAATATTCCATTTATATTCAATTGGTTCATTGTAACTAATAAATTATTTTTAGATTTGTGTAAACCACAGGTTTTCATTAGTTAGTTATTACTATTCATAATATATAAATTAATATCTAGGTTATGTCTTAATATATAATATTTTAGTTATATATCATTGATTAGTAAAACATGGTGTTGCATGTAATGTAGGCAAGTCAGTACAATGTGAAAAAAATATTGGACTTAGTGTATTGTAAAACATCAATGAAAATTAATTCATTTAAAAAAAGGTCCATAAGAACATAGGGTATTAAAATTACATGGGGTTGTTACATGATGATTTTTTATCACTCTATAAGGCAGCGATGTAATGGTTTTTTTGTCTGTCCTGCGGGGCGGTGGTGATGGAAGGTGGTCTGTAATGTTGTAGTGAGATGGTGGTGATGTGTGACTATTTGACTTGTCAAGGTTGTTATGTTGTTTTTTGTGATGTTCTATGATGTTTTGTGCTATTTTATCCATTATTAATAGAATGGGTAAATAATGGTTGAAAATTCATAGGTTGGTTTGGACAATTGGATGGAAATGGTTAATGAATGAATTAATAGTGAGAAGTGAGGTTAAATGAGGTCTATTCTTAATAATGAAATAAATGGGACTGAGAATGAAATTGGTTGAAAATGAAAAATGTGTCTTGTGGATTGTGTGGTGTTAGTAATTTAGTAGTGACTGCGAATGTGGCAATGTTTTATACTGGATAGTTTCTTTGTGAACCCATAGGTTATAATTACGTTTCACACACATATATAAATATATTTCTACATTACTTTTTATTTTTTATCTCACCCACCCATATTGAGTACTGTGTGCTAATACCCGTATATTTATATGGGGGTGTTTTTCTCAACATCAAAGGGATGAGAATGGATGGTTGGATACCCATTGTTTCATGATCTCTCTTCTAGGTGAGTAGATATGAACTAACTGTGAGGAAAGAAGGTTTGATAGTGCTCTAAGTGTTTTCTAAGGTATATTTCAGTGTGATGTGATATAACAGTGTTGTGTATAATTGTATAAGTTATATGGAATATATGGAATCACACAGATATATGAAATTGGGGTGTGAGAGTGGAAAAATAATGGGAAATTTTTGATGGGTTCCCTTTCAACAATATGATTCATATTATGTTATTATACATTGGTTGTGTTATTGGGTTAGCCTACCATGGTGTGGATAGGGGTTGGTTTATTAACATGTTTTAGTATTGTTTACTCATGAATTTATTAACATGCTTCTTTCCATATGCTTATGTGACATT
The DNA here is from genome assembly GCA_963277665.1 of Viscum album. Taxonomy (NCBI): domain Eukaryota; kingdom Viridiplantae; phylum Streptophyta; class Magnoliopsida; order Santalales; family Viscaceae; genus Viscum; species Viscum album. The sequence goes on from OY728122.1 coordinate 1,209,832,747, forward strand.
GGTTTTCCAAATGAGTATACTGTTATGATCACCCTATATATATAAATCCGATTTTTAGGATTCTAGGAGGATTATGTGGAATATACTGGACATTACTATCTATGACCATTGGAATTTTTCCATGTTGGTACCTAAGTTTTCATTTCATTATTGTACTTTTTAGTCTTTCAGTTGAATTTTTTCTATTTTTTCATGCATAGTGGGATGGTTCTTGGTTATTTACATAAATTAAATCATGGATTATATTTATTGTTGATATCATATCTCCAAATCCTACTTATTTTATAGTAGGTAATTCCTCCCATATTGAGATTTTTATACTTCCTTCATGCTAGTTTTCAACCTGGGGCCTACTATAGGAATGAAGTAGAGGTTATTATCACTATCCTCTCATTTCAATATCATTGGTGCAATAAGGGTGAGATATTAATGGATAAAGATACCTTACTCAATGTCGGAGCTATAATGGATTGAAGTATAATAATATATATATGAAACACATTATACAAGTTGTGGTGGGTCCCAAAAACTACTTGGTTATTATATATTGAGAAGTGGATGAGATATTGTGAGGATGTGACCCACATGGTGCATGTTGCGATACTAAGATGAGGTTTCATCGGGAGAGATTATTTTTGAGAGATGTGGATGTGGAGATATGATGTTGGGGAAGAGAAACAAACTAGTTAGGATGAGGTAATGTTGTACCCCAAATTTCTTAATACTTGAATATATGATCTATTTTATATAGAACATGGAAAGAGATGGCCAGAGTAAGGCTGGGAACTTATTATACCATCATAGGTGATTAGTTAGTTTCACCACTGTTCACTTTTTTTAGAATGTATTCTTTACTTTTTACATGAATGAATCCAGTGAGGATCTCACCGAGCATACTATTAAGATCAATTCAGGTATATATAATTGGTTTTTTTGTTTATCAAGAGTAGTTTGGATAATGGGATAGATATTACAAGTTCTGGGTTTTAGAGGTGGTGTTTGGGATTCGTGGTCATTGTTGAGTTTACATTTTATTATTTATAGTATTCTTATTATTTTTTAGTATTGTATGATATTTTGTGCATTCAAATGGGATCTATTTTAAAATTTTGAGAAAATGTTTATTGGTGTATCTTTCTTATCAGTCTCTTATGTATAGTCTCTTAAAGGGTAATGGCTACAATTTTTTTATAATATACTGTTAGTGTTTGTCACAAACATGAGGTCTACTAGAGGAGGGACTTTGGGGGTCCCCATCTCCCTTATATCATTGGTGTCCAATAAGGGATACTCTTTTATGTGGAGGGGTTCATGATTGAGTGGTATCAAATGTTCAAGTAAAGGGATAAGATAGTTTTTGGAGTTAATACACTAGTGAGAGTACATGGGTTGGTAGGGAAATAGTGTTAGCTATGTTTAGTAATCGATGTAAAAAAGAGATACCATTCTATAAATGAGTATTTAGGGCCCCATGTGATATGATATATACACATTTACATTTAATAATCATACTAAGTGATGTGATACTAGTTGATGGGTAAATACTTAGGAAAGTTTCATGTATCATTATTAATTATTCCTATGTTTGAAATGGGTAGACCATGGGGTACGGTAATACCCTAAAGAAGATAAAAAATATTTAATAATTACATATTCTTGGTTTTGGAGTCTTCAACCAATTTTTTTCTTATAGGAATGTCACGAAGTTTATTTCATCATCATGTTTTCACCAAATATGTTAAGCAGGATATTCTAGTAGATCATCATATAGTAGAGGTTGAAGATAATGAAACATGAAGTATGACACTCCCATTGTTTCTATAATAGATTCTACTAAAGTTTGAGGTGTTAGTTTCATACTCATTCATAAAGGGCTGGTTGGAGGAGGTTGAGACAACATTCAGTTCAATCTACTCCTAGAAGGAGAACAAGGATTCCTCGTGAATGATGATGATATGTGGGATAATGATCCAACGGTTTTTATTTTTCTGTATTTAATGTGAGTAGTTTACAGTATCATTATAAAAGTTTAGATATTATTTCTATGAAGAGTTTCATTCATTTTCTTTGAGGGAATCCAATTTTCAATAGCTACATTCCATTTGGTAGTGGATTTCTAATGTATAGAGGTTTGGGATACATTTGAAACCCTTATTCCATATGCTTCAGAAGTATTTTTAGATAAATATGTTAGAGAGATGAATTTGAAGGATCGTTTTTGTCAATAAATCTATTGTCATGTCACCATGTTCATGGTGTTGAAATATATCGACATTCTCTAAAGATAAGAGGCCATTGATGGATGTTGGCTAGAATTGGGTCATCATGAGAGGGGAGTCATTGGGATTCCTCATTATGTATAGCTATGGTTTGGGGTTACCAGTCTCTTGGAAGGAATATTTTTTAGGTTTATAGGGGTATTTTTATCCCTCATAATCTTTTTCTTCTAGGGGTGGTGGGTCTCATAATTATTATATTGTATGAGACACATTTTTTTCTAATAGAGGACATGACAATCAACAACATGTCTTTCAAATATTTTTGAGTGATCAGTGTATGCATGGTGGTCTTATTTATATTCCTCCATTGATTTAGTTTCTCCCTAGGAAGTAGTATTAGGGTGTTCCATATTAGGACTATAAGACAACAGATGGGGAAGGTAGAGGGTGTCCCTATGATGCTTCTCATACTTAATGAGTAGAGTGCAGCTGAAGAGGTGGTCATTATTAGGGTTAGGGAGGCTAGGGGAAATCATGGTCAGATCCACAATATTATTTTTCTATAGCTAGATGATCTATTTTTCAGTTTATGTACTATTTTATTATTTTATATATGGTTTCATTATTTGATTAATTTAGGAGCTACATACTCCTTAATATCACCTTCCCATGTCCATGCATTTGGAAAGGAGGTGGGGAGGCTTCCAATTCCCTTAGTGTCAACTTTTCTAGTTTGGGTTCAATATGATTTATAAGAAGTATGTAGAGAATGTGATACAATTCTAGGGAAACAACCATCTTTGGGTGAATTCATTTTTTATGGATACATCCATATGAAATAATCCTCAATGTGGATTTTTTGAATTCAATACAAGATGTTGTGGATTGCCTCAAGTGATAAGTTATGTTTTATTGTTTTTATGAGGATTCTGTAATGTTTTTTTAGTGATTGTGACCCTCTGATAGGTCAGAGACATGATATGTCATCGTCTTACTTGATGGATGATATGATGGTGAGTTCGTTGATGGTTCATATGATATTGTTTCATAGTGTTGTATAAAAATACCCTCGAATCCTCGAATCCTTTTTTTATTTTCTAATAAAAAACCACTTGAGGATGAGTGGGAACCACTTACAAAACACAAAATAATACCAACAAAACAAAAAAAAAACATCATTCCACCACAGAAAATCTAGATAGAATTCAAAACTCAAAAATAACCCCAATCACCATTCGAAATTCAAAATTCAAACAACCATTTCCACGCCTCGAGCCACCACACTCCACATTTTCAGCTTCTGAAATTAAAATCAAATGACAGATCTACTAACAGAATGATCGACCACATCACACATTGATCCGAGATACTCTATCACCTGAACTAGATCTAGGATCAGCCTCGCGAGGCAATCAAACTACAGAAAACAATATGCATTAGAAGCACCATCATCTAAAACTTATAGGAAGGGTATAAACTAACACAAGATGCAACTCCTGGACCATGGGTGCCTTCATGAACTGCACATCCCAAATCCTCCAGCAGAACCACCGCACTAGAACAACCTGGGGAGGAGATTTGGAACAGGAAACTGGAGCAGAGTTTGAGCAGAATACTATGGCCGCTGAGAAAACAAACGTTTCCAAACCAACACTCGTGTAGCCTAAGATCCATACACAATCCACTGTCACCATCCCAAACTGTCTAGGTCACCATCGTATTAGACCAAGATGGGGTCTTATTACAATCGGAAATGCGGAAAGAGCATAGGAGGAGGAAGCAAGAAACTCGGGCCGCATGATGGAAGAGAGAAAGTCCAGGTGATGAGAAGGACCATCACTGAAAAATAAGAACCACAAAACCAGAGTGGGGGAACACGAGAGAGCAGGAGGCACGGAAAATAAGGAACGATCTTCATATCACCAGAGAAGGTGGTAGAAGAGGGAATTGCAGGGGCAAAACCCAAAGAAGAACGATGAAGATGCCCCCAGGAGAGGAACCATAAGGAATAAAATACATAAAACCAATTGAGGAATTATGAAACAAAGAAAACCAAATGGAAAACCTTCAGGAGCCAGATCGAATCGATGATTGAGTGATTCCATGAGGATCCACCTCCACGAAGAATCCAAGGGAGAAACCCTAGCACAGTGCTAAGACGAAGGGACCATGTGAGTACAGGGCCATCAGATAAGATGATGAATCATAATCTATAGACACAATACCCTAATTTATTTACTGGAAATGTTGTAGAGTTACCCCCTCGATGGGAGATCATGTTTGGGATTGATAAATTGTTTTGAATTTAACCTATATTGATGTATCTCTATAGGATGGATCATTATGATTTTTGATACCTACAAGTACAAATCAATGATCTATTGTAGTGAGTTTTTTTTACCCGAATATGACACCTTAGGGTGCACCAGTTTTGTTTATAAATAATGAAGTAGATGTTTTCATCATTTTATTGATTATAATATCTTGACAACAGTGATAGTGAGGAATCAATATCCTCCTCTATATATTAATGATTTATTTGATCATCTGAAAGGGGATAGATGGTTCTCAAATATTGACATGCGGTAGAGAAATCATTAGATGCCGATGAAAGAGGAGGATGTTATGATGAATGCCTTTGGATATCATTATGGAATTGAGAGTTAACTATGATACCATTTTATGTGACAGGTAACCTAGACCTATCCATGAGATTTATGAGACCAATTCTTAGAGTATTATTGGATTAATTTATTATTTTTTTCATCTATTACATCCTCTTATACTCCATCTATAATGTGGAGAATACAAAGCATTTTCATGTCATGTTGGGAGTCCTTCATCACTAGAAGATTCTTGGGAAGTTGTTATTGTGTGAGTTATATACTTGTGGAGTTAATTTGATGTGGCATGTCATGTCTCAATAATGAGTCTCCATATATCCTTTTAGTATTGTGGAATTTGTTCCATGGGAATCACATAAGACAATATCAAAGGTGAAGATTTTCCATGGTCTTATAGGCTATTCTAGGAGGTTCATAGTAAATTTATCTTATGTTACAAATAATTTAACCTCTATGACATGTATGCAGTATGAATTATTGTGTACTGATTAGTGTTATATTGATTTTATGTACTTGATAGAAAAGTTATATAGTGCTATGTTCGTTTGTTTTCTTGAAGAGGGAGTTTAGTATGAGGTTTTTATGAGACTTCACATCTCAGGATGGGTTGTGTGTTGATGAAATAGAGATGAGTTGTCTCTTACAGTTAATGGAATTTATATCCTTATTAACATAAATATAAAAATAATGATCTTGAGTTGGTGGAAGTTATTTTTCCTTGATGTTGGGGAAACATTTACACATAAGTGAGTATTTTTTGGTTTTTACTGATCCTAAGAGGTTAAGGTATGTCTTATCCTAGAATGTATTGAACTTATGATATGGATGGTGGATTGAACTATTTATATACTATGAATTAAATATTTCATATAAACAAGGAAGATGTAATGTTGTAACCAATTCACTAAGATAGAAGTCATATAGTGGTGTCATGTGTGAATTTAGAGATTCTTGGAGAGTGATTAAAGAGATGTTGGTGATTAATCTTGATGTGGGGGAGGTTGATAGCATTTATTGAATTTTATAGATGATATTAAAATCATGTTTGATGAAGAAAGTGGAGATGTACCAATTAGGGGATTTTTAGGTGGTGTCTAGAGAGACCATGATGTTATTAGTGATAACCAGGATGGTTTTTCTATGGAAAAAATAGTGGGTCTTATTATAGGGAAATAATTTCATCCCTTTGGTGATATGTGAGATGTTTCTCCAAGTGTTCCAAATCCCAAACATGCTGGCACATCATGGTGTGAAAATTATGTGCTGAGATCTGAGAGGAAAATTTTTGTTTCCTGAGTTAAATCAAGTAATTTTAAATTTTTTTTCCAATGTTTGTCCTTCCAAAAGGTAAACGAAATGGACCCTGTTCCTAGTGGTATTCTATAGATAGTAGATTTACCTCAGTTGAAGTGGGAGTACATACGGATATCCTTCATTATCATTTTACCTCAAGCTTAGAGAGGCTTGTATTCTATATGGGTTATAGTGGATTGTTTGATGAAATCATCCCACTTTAGGGAGATCAAGATATCAAATTTAATGGAGGTCTTGTTGAGGAAGAAAATGTTTGAGATAGTGAGACTCCACAGAGTTTTGAGAGTGATCATCATCGATCACGATCCTCATTTTACATCTAGGGTGTGTAGTGGTATCCAATATTACATTTTTCATAGTTATACCTCAATAATACATTCTATCTTCAGCTAAATGGTTAGACAGAATAGACTATTCATTCTCTTCCAGACATGTTACTCTCCCATGTCTATGATTTTAGAATTTCAGGGATTAGGAAGTTTCCATTTTTCATGTTTTCATACAATAATATTTTTCAATACAATATTTGTATGAAACCATTTGATTATTTTTATGGCTGACCTTTCTGTTGTAAATTTTCATAGATTAGGGTTTAATTTTCAAAAATTCATAGGATAAAATAATTGTAGAAAACAAAATAGATGGTTTAGGTAATTAATGAGAGCATTAAAGTAGTTCAGTGTTGTTAGAAGTCATAAAATGATCATATGAGGAGACCTCAGTAGTTTGAAATTTGAGATCACGTTATCATGAAGGATACTATACATCATGGTAAGTGATGGTTTGGTCATGGGAGAAAGAACTCTCAACGATTTATTAGGCCCTTTGAGTTGTTGGAACCTATTGAAGCCATGGATTATCAAATAAAACTCCCCTATATATGATTTGGGTAAATTATATCTTTCCAATTTCACATCTTCTATATTTCATTTATGGTGATTATAATGTCATAGATTGGAGAGATATTTCTAACAACCCAAGTAAATAAAGAATAATACACATTAAAAATTATTAATATTTGTAAATTTAATATTAATTTTACTTTAAAAGGGTTTCTATGTTTGATGGAATACCTGATAAGAAACAATGGGTTTCTTTGAAATATTACGTTGCACACAAGGCTTAGTCATACTAAAATAATAATAATCAAATATTGTTATTTTAAATGGTAGTTAACACCTTGCCATTGTAATAGATATAATGAACCAAACTAACTAAAATATGATTATGCATGTTTATAAAATGTTTTTACATTTATCCAATAAATGTTAGAGGGTTAAAATGCGAATTAATCTAAATTTAAGCATAATTTACCTAAAAGGTTGATTTTCCGCCTTTTGATGGAGAACCATCATTAAATATAGTTTTGTTCAATTTTATTTATTCTATTTGACCAAATAAAATTATATTTTATAACCAGGAAATCAAAATTCACTTTTGGTAATTTTTTTGTATTTTTCTGATAAAATTCAATTTATAATGAAAAGTGAGAAATGTTGAATTTTAATTCAAAACTGCCTTTTAATATAATATATTTATATGGTTATATTATCTTTCTAATTGATTTTAAAATGTAATTAGATTATATTTTTACCATTTAATCCAATTTTGGTTATTATAATTAATTTCACTTTGAAATTGAACTTAAATAAGTGTCAATATTTTGATAGTTATTATTTCTTAAAAACCCACCTTTGATTTTGACAGCGAGAATTAATTTTAAATTAATTTATTCCACTTTTGTTTTTTGAATTTGGAAAAATGGATTCCATATTTTGAATTCGGAGGTCTAAATTTTTTAAATAGGTAACTTTTACTTTTATACATGATGAATATTTACTTTAGTAAATATTTTATTTACCACGGTTAAAGGGTAAATATGGTAAATAAGGGTAAAACAATATTACTATAATAATATAAAATTACCTTAAAATTTTTCCTAATCCTATTTGATGATACATATTCGGCCATGGGAATCTTTGGGTCGATTTTGGGACTCCATGGAGCCACTTGGGAGTGATAATGACAGTTTATTTTAATTAACTTAAAGTAAAGAAAAAAATGACATAAACAAATATCTTTTAGTAAATTTATTCTTACATAGGGTTATATAGGTTACATTTTAGATTATTAAAATTATTTTAAAATCTAAAAAGATTTCCTATATCATGATATTTTTTTTATAATTTTTAGACATAATATAAATTAAATTATTTATGACATAATAATGATGTAGTGTTTACCTCATTAATAAATGATTTAAATAAATAAGATTATAAGAATTAAAATAATATCCAAAAACTGTCAAATTCTTATTGGATGATTTTATTTCGACCATGAGTAATCTTATATTCGACTTTAATAAGTTTTGGACTTTTAGAAACCGAAAATCATTATGTAATAAAATAATATTTTCACACTTTCTTAAAGAGCCCCTCCTCCCCCTTATAAAAAGTCCTCAAATCTAACCCATTCCTCACACCTCTCAATCCCCTTGGCTCATCAAAACTCTGACCAATTAAGTTCCCTACATACCTCTACTCCTAGAAGCCTTAAATTAGGCAGAAGACACTTAAAGAAACCCTTTTGGTTCATACCAAAGGGTGTCACCCGATTTAAAAGTAACGTCTTCTCTTATGTTATTTTGTTTTATTTAATTCTAAAACCCCCTAAACTATTTTTATTAAATTATTTTATTAAAACACTAGTATCCTCAATATACTGGGATTTTTTTATGAGAATTATTCTTACTAAACTTACACACACCTCCATCTAATGGGTAAATAACATACTCTTTCCGTGGATGACAAACTAACGCCTCATGAAACAATGAAAGTTCAAATATCTCCTACCGCCTCTCATGGTGGCCATTAAGATGAAAATGTATTTATATAAGATATAGATTATGTTAAGGTTTTCTTAATGCTTTTTAATTTTTAATTTTTAGTATACCTTTATGGTTTCCATTATGGGTAAACGCAATAATTTCATTTGAGGAAGTTCGGACTACCACCCCCTCAAAGTGATATGACTCGCTAATTCCATATGTGGGACGTATAAAGAATGGAGTTAATGATATTATATATTATATTATACGGGAATTATAATATAACTATGTATCATTATGTTTTAATTCCATTAAAATAAGAAACAGAAATGAATGTAGTGTTCATGCGTATGTACTACTAATCGTCTCCATGAACGATGCATTTCATTTCTAATCTCCAAATATTCTGTACTATTATAAATACATAAATATACTAGATATATATGATATTTATGATATCTAAATCATGAATATAATTATAGAGATAAGTGATATTTTACCACATGAATAACTTGTAATTATAAGAAGTTCATTTTTGACTCAATTACCAAATATTGAAAAAATGACCGTTATTAACTTAAATTATTACATAATGTTTATAACAATGTAATAAGTTATATAATAGGAATAATAAACATAAAAAGGGATTTTAAGAAAGTAGAAATTAAATTTATCTTATTATGTAGGAGATTAAATAACGAATAGGTCAAGCCGAACATGAGGTAAGAGACTTCATCTCAATCTCCTTTCATTGAGGCATATTTTGTTTTAATACATGAATTTATTTTATATGCTGTATAAAAACCTTTAAATTTTCATTTCATTCAAAGGGAATATTTTCCTGTGAAGCGTTTTACTAAACGAAAAAAAAAATTGTTTCTTTTTAACGTAAGTGGTGACAATGACCTTTTATGCCGCCGTGAGTATTATTTGATCTATGGCATCCTTAACAAGCCATAATGTTTTTAAAAGGAAAATAAATACCATATACTCTTTTACTTATATTGATATTGAAAATGGTTTTGATAATGGTTTTGTTATGTCAATATATTTAAATGATATATTATAATTGCAATTTGGAAATGTTATCTTTAATTTATGTTTGTTTTATGTGATATGAATAGGTTATGGTTCTTGGGAATTGTTTAGGTATATGGGTGGTTCCATGAAAAACCATGTACAGGTGATCCCGAGATAGCTCTCCAATGCATTGGGTAACGGGACGGAGGTAAAAATGAATGTTTCTCCTAAAATATTTAGGGAATATACTGTGATGAGTATTTCAAATGTAACTCCCTACGTAGTTGTGATAGCTATAATGTAAGCATGATATGGATGACACAAGTTACCTTTATGTTTTATGATTTCATGAGGTATGTTAAATAAGTTATGTTATGTATGTATTGATTAACTAATGTTTTTTTCTTTGTTTTATAACCCTTACTAAGATTTTTATGCTCATCCCATGTTTTGAAATGTTTTTCACAGGAATTAAAGATGAATAAAGTCAAGGATGGGATCAAGGAAAAGACATTCTGTCTAAAACATGGAACTAGACATGACTATTTTTTTAAAGAGTTTTCATTTAAAAAAATGGAAACTGAATAGAAGTGTCTACCTTTTAATTTTTGAGATGTAATTTAATAGTTATGTCCTAATTATCTAAAACTCTAAACCTTAAAAGATCCTCAATGCGAATTATTCATTTAATTCAAGAATATGTAAGGTTTAAGGCTAGGTCCTTATAGTTGGCATCAGAAGTCAGTTTAGATAACTTTAGAAGTTTGGATATTGTTAAATTAATGTCCATAAATCAATTTATGGTAAGATTGAAGTAATATAGTTGGAATTAGAGGAAACAAGGCAGTTGTGCAGTAAAGGAATACATAGGGAAATGACCATACAAATCAACATCCTAAGATGGTCAGAATCAGAATTGTATAGTTTGTTGCTGGGATGGCTCAGTTGACTCAGGTGATAAATTATGGTTGTGTTTATTAATGATATTTTGGTAATGAGGAGCACGAAAGACATTTAAGGGTTGTCTAGAAATCCTTAAAAGAAAAGAAATTGTATGGGAAATTCAGAAAGTGTGAGTTTTGGTAACAACCAATTTCTATCCTTGGTTACATTGTTTCAAAAAATAGCATAAATTTTTATCTTGACAAAAAAAAGTTTAAGTAAAATGGCCAAGACACGCAAATATAACTGAGATCCGTAGTTTTCTTGGTTTACCATTTTATTACAAGAGGTTTTTTGAACATTTTTCATGGTTATCCAGCCGACTGAATAATTTAACTGGAAAATCTGATAAGTTTGTTTGGAAAAAAGAATGTGATGATTGTTTTCATGAATTGAAAAGAATATTGGGAAACAATCCAGTTCTAGAACTACCTTCTAGAAATAGTTAGTCTTTTATCTACAGTGAAGTTTCATTGAAAGAACTTAGTTGTGTTCTCTTGAGTAATGATCATGTAATTGCTTATGCTTCACATCAGTTGAAACCTCATGAGTTAAATCACCCTACACATTATTTGGAGTTAACTACTATTGTTTTTTCGTTGAAAATTTGGAGGTATCATTTTTATGGAGTAAAATGTGAAATATATATTGACACAAAAGTTTGATGTATATATTCACTCAGAAATAATTGAACTTGAGCGAGAGGAGATGGTTGGAATTAATGAAGGATTATGATTTCACGATCCCTTACCATCTGGGAAAAGAAAATAATGTGACTGATGCTTTGAGTCAAAAAATTATTACTTCATTAACCATGCAATGTTTGGAGTGAGATCCTTTGGGTTTTGATTTGATAAACTTTGGAATAGAAGTTTTTGGTGTAGAAATTCATATATTTTGTTTCAGGTGTTAGTGAAATAATATTTATCAGACATAATAAAGAAATCATAGAAGAAAGAAAGTTAGTGGTAGAAAAAGGTAGAGTTGGTTCAGAAGGGTAATTTTTATGGATTTAACATTGATAATGATTGTGTTTTGAGGTTTAGGAAAAGATTATGCATGACTTGTGATTCATAGTTGAATAACTTGTTGTTATGTGATGCTCATAGTTCCCCATTTTCAGTTCATCCTGGAAGTACTAAGATGTACAGAGATCTTCGAGAGTATTACTGGTGGGATGGAATGAAAAGAGATATTGCTGACATTACTGTGAAGTGTTTGACGTGTCAATAGGTTAAAACATAGTAGTAGTTACTGAAAGGGATTATTCAGTCTTTACCGGTGCCATAGTGGAAATGGGAAAATATATCCATGGACTTTGTTGTGGGATTACCGAAGATATCTTGAGGTAATAATGCAATTTGGATTATTGTTGATCGATTGTCCAAACTACTCATTTACTTACTATTTGAGATACTTTGTCTGTAGATCAACTTTCTCGGTTGTTTGTTAAAGAGATAGTCAGGTTTCATGGTGTTCCCCTCTCCATTTTATCTAATCATGATACTAGGTTTACTTCTAACTTTTGGAAAGGCCTTCAGAAGTCGTTGGGTACTGAATTAAATTTCAGTAAAACATTTCATCTTCAATTAAATGGGCAGTCCGAATTAACAATTCAGACCTTAAAGGATATGCTACGTGCTTGCTCGATGGATTACCCAGGATGTTGGGACTAACATCTTTCTTTGGTTGAATGTTCATATAATAACAGTTTTCATTCTAGTATACAAATGGATCCATTTGAGGCATTATAAGAGAAGCAGTGTCAAAATCCATATTTTTGGGATGAAGTAGGTGAAAGGAAGCTGATGGGACCATAATTGGTAGAAGAGATGGAAAAAAAGTTCAGTTGATTTAGAAGCACATGAGAACAACTCAGATTAGGCAGAAAAGTTATGCAGATAATCGAAGGAAGGATCTATCTTTCGAGGTAGGTGGTCATGTCTTTCTCAAAGTTTCTCCATGGAATAGTGTGATGCGTTTTGGTAAGAAGGGAAAGTTGAGTTCGAGGTTCATTGGACCTTATGAAGTCTTGGAGAAAGTTGGATCAGTTATGTAGAGAGTGGATTTACATCCAAATTTTTCCCAGGCACACAATTTTTTTCATGTCTCAATGCTTAGAATGTATATTCCAGATTCATCTCATGTTTTATGTCTAGAGGTATTTCAGTTGGAAGAGAATGTATCTTATGAGGAACAACCGGTATAGATTCTTGACTAAAGATAGAAAGTGTTGCTAAATAAGGTAATTCACCGGGTAATGGTTTTTTGGAAAAACCATATGGTTGAAGAGGCAACATTAGAATCTGAAAATGCTATGAGAGATAAATACCCCCATTTATTTGATAGGTGAATAAAATTTCGAGGACACAATTTTCAAAAGGGGAGAAGGATGTAACATACCAAGTAAATAAAGAATAATAAATATTAATCATTATTAATATATGTGAATTAAATATTAATTTTACTTTAAAAGTATTGATATGTTCGATGGCATACTCGATAAGAAACAACAAGTATCTTTGAAATCTTATGTTGCACACAAGGATGAGTCATACTAAAATAATAATAATATAATATTATTATTTTAAATGGTAGTTAAATCCCAGCTGTTTTAATGGAGGTAATGAAAAAAACTAACTACAATATGATCATACATGTTTTTTAAATGTTTTTACATTTATCCAAAAAAAGTTAGAGGCTTAAAATGGGAATTAATCTAATTTTAAGCATAATTTACCTTAAATGTTAATTTTCTGCCTTACGATGGAGAAACCTCTTTAAATCTAGTTTTGGCCACTTTTATTTGTTCTATCTGACCAAATAAAATTATTCTTTAGAATTAGGACATCAAAATTCACTTTGGGAAAATTTTTGGTATTTTTCTGATAAAATTCAATTTTTAATGAAAAGTGAAAAATGCTATATTTTAATTAAAAACTACCTTTTAATCTAATTAATTTATATGGTTAGATTATTTTTTAAATTTATTTTAATGTGTAATTATATTATATTTTTACCAATTAATCCAATGTTGGTTATTTTGATTAATTTACTTTGAAATTGGATATAAACATGTGTCAATCTTTTGATAGTTATTATCTATTTAAAACCCACCTTCAGTTTTGACAGTGGGAATTAATTTTAAATTAATTTCAGCCACTTCTGTGTTTTGAATTTTAAAAAATGGATTCCATATTGGGAATCATGATGTCTAAATTTTGTAAATTGGTAACTTTTATTTTTATACATTATGAATATTTACTTTAGTAAATATTTTATTTACCATGGTTAAAAGGTAAATCTGGTAAATAAGGGTAAATAGATATTACTATAATAATTTAAATTTACCCGAACATGTGTAATAATCCTATTGGTTGATAAATATCCAACCATGGACATCTTTGGGTCAATTTTGGGACCCCATGGAGCCACTTGGGAGTGACAATGACACTTTACTTTAATTAACTTAAAGTAAAGACAAAAATGACATAAACAAATATCTTTTAGTAAATTAATTTTTGAATAGGGTTATATAAGTTATATTTTCAGCTATAAATATTATTTGGAAATATAAAAATATTTCCTACATCATGATATTTTTTTTATAATTTTTAGACATCATATAAATTAAATTATTTTGACACAATAATGATATAGTGTTTACCTCATTAATAAATGATTTAAATAAATAAGACTATAATGATTAAACTGATATCCAAAACCTTTTAAATTCTTATTGGATGATTTTATTTCAACCATTAGTCATCCTATATTTGAATTTATTAAATTTTTTACTTTTAGAAACCGAAAATCATTATGTAATAAAAAAATATTTTCATAGTTTCTTAAACAGCCCCTGCTCCCCTTATAAAAGGCCCTCAACTGTAACCCATTCCTCAAACCTATAAAGCATCTTGTCTCATCCAAAATCTACCCAATTATGCTCCCTACATACCTATCCTATTCTTAGAAGCCTTAACTTAGGTATAAGATACTTTAAAAAACCCTTTTGGTTCATACCAAAGGGAGTTTCCCGATTTAAAGGCAACGTCTTCTCTTTTGTTCTTTTGTATTATTTTACTTCTCCAAGCCCCTAACCTCTTTTTATTCCGTTATTTTATAACAACACCAGAATCCTCAATATACTAGGTTTTTTTTATTAGATTTATTAGAACTAAACTTACACACACCTCCATCTAATGGGTAAAGAACATACTGTTTCTGTGAATGACAAACTAATGCCTCACGAAATGATGATTGTTCAATTATCTCCTACCACCTCTCATGGTGGCCATTAATATGGCACTATATTTATACATGATATATATTATTTTTATTTTTTCTTTATTCTTCTTTATTTTTCATTTATAGTATACGTTTATGGTTTCTGTTATGGGTAAACACAATAATTTTATTTGAGGAAGTGTAGACTACCGCCCCCTCAAAGTGATATGACTCGTTAATTCCATATGTGGGACATATAAAGGACGAATTTCATGATATTATATATTATATTATACTGTAATTATAATATTTTTTTTCTATCATTAAGTTTTAATTCAATTAAAATAATAAATAGAAATGAAAGTAGCGTTCATGTGTACGTACGACTTACCCTCTCTAGGAACGGTGCATTTCATTTTTTTCTCCAAATGTTATGTACTATTATAAATACATAAATATACAGGATATATATGATATATATTATATCTACATAATGAATATCATTCTTGAGATAATGGATATTTGACAACATGAAGGACTTGTAATTATTAGAAGTTCATTTTTGACTCAAGTACGAAATATCGACAAAATGACTATTATTAACTTAAAAGATTACATTTAGTTTTTAACATTATAATAAGTGATATAAAAGGAATAATAAACATGAAAAAGGATATTAATAAAGTATAAAATAACATTAGTTTGTTATTCATGAGATTAATGAATGAACGGGTCAAGTCGGACATGAGGTAAGGGACTTCATCTCAATCTCCTTTCATTGAGGCATATTTTGTTTTAATACATGATGTTCTTTTATACAATATATAAACACATTTTAATTTTCATTTCATTTAAAGGGAATATTTTTATATGAATAATTTTACTAAATGACAATAAAAATAATGTTTCTTTTTATCGTAAGTCGTGACAATGACCTTTTCTGCCACCGCAAGTATTATTTTATCTATGGATTCTTTATCAAGCCGTAATGTTTTTAAAAAGAAAATAAATACCATATACACTTTTATGTATTTTGTTATTGAAAATGGTATTGAAAATGGTTTTTTTATGTCAATATATTTATGTGATATATTTTTATTGTAATTTGTAAATGTTATCTTTCCTTTTTGATTGTTTTATGTGCTGTGAATATGTTATGGTTCTTAGAAATTGTTTACGTATACGGGTGGTTCTGTGATAAACCTAGGCTGGGTGAGCCCAAGATAGCTCTCTAATGCATTGGGTATCATGATAGAGGTAAATGTGAATGATTCTCCTAAGAGATTTATGGAATATAACATGATGGGTATTCCAAATGTAACTCTTTATGTAGCTGTGATAGCTACAAAGTATGTATGATATAGATGCCAAAAGTCACCTTTATGATTTATGATTTCAATGTGTTATTCATAAATCTTATGATTCTATGAGGTATGTTAAAGAGCTTATGTTATATATTTATTGATGAACTAATGTTTTCCTTTTTTGTTTTATAATCCTTACTAAAACTATTTTGCTCTTCCCAAGTTTTGAAATGTTTTTTCACATGAAATAAAGATGAATAGGGTCAAGGATGGGATTAAAGAAAAGTCTTGCTGTCTAAATCATGGAACTTGAAATCTCTCTTTTTTTTTCAAGTATTTTTATTTTATGAAAAAACTAGAAACTGAGTAGAAGTGTCTACCTTATAATTTTTGAGATGTAATGTAATAGTTATGACCTAATCCTCTAAAACTATAAACCTGAATAGATACTCAATGTAAATTATTTATTTAATTAAATATTATGTAATGTTTAATGTTCGGTCCTTACAGTTATTATCAGAGGTCAGTTTAGATAAGTTTATAAGTTAGGATATTGTTAAATTAATGTCCATAAATTAATTTATGGTAATATTGAAGTGATATAGCATTTATAGATTACCATGTTTCTTCACCTAAGATATTTATATGTTCAGAATATTTTTATAGAGGAAATATGGCATTTTTGCAGGAAAGGAATAAATATAGATTTGTCTTGAAAACCTTAAAATAAAAGAAAATGTATGGGAAATTCATCAAGTGTGAGTTTTGGTTACACATTTTTTTCCCTTGGTCATATTGTTTCAAAAAATTGTATAACTGTTGATCCTACTAAAATAAAAGTTGTTGAAAAATGGTCAAGACCCACAAATATAACCGAGATCCATAGTTTTCTTGGCTTGGAAGGTTATTACTAGAGGTTTATTGAATATTAGGCAGATTTATCTTGCCCATTTAATTAATTAACATGAAAATGTGTTAAGTTCATTTGGACAAAATAATGTGATGATTGTTTTCAGGAATTGAAAAGAAGATTGATGAATTCTCTAGTTCTGGTACTACCTTCCAGAAATGGAGAGTTTGTTATCTACAGTGATGCTTCGTTTAAAGGTTTTGGTTGGGTATTTATGAAGAATGATCAGGTAATTGCTTATGTTTCACAATAGTTGAAACCTCACAAGTTAAATTACCCTACACATTATTTGGAATTAGCTGCTATTGTTGTTTCTTTAAAAATTTTGAGGCATTATTTGTATGGAGTAAAATGTGAAATATATACTAACCACAAAAGTTTTAAGTATATATTCACTCAAAAAGAATTGAACATGAGACAGAGGATATGGTTATAATTAATCAAGGATTATGATTGTACGATCCTTTACCATCTGAGAAAAGAAAATAAAGTGTCTGATTCTTTGAGTCAAAAAATTAATGCTTAATTGACCATGCTATGTATGGAATGAGATCCTTTGGTTTTTGATTTGATGAAATTTTCCATAGAAGTTGTTGGTGTAGGAAATTATTCTATTTTGTTTCAGGTGTTAGTGAAATCATATCTATCAAATAGAATAAACCATGCGTAGAAGGAAGAATGTGAGTTGTAGAAAAAAGTAGAGTTGGTTTAGAAGGGTAATTTTCCTGAATTTAACATTGAAAATGATTGTGTTTTGAGGTTTGAGAAAATATTATCCGTGCCTTGTGATTCATAGTTTAATAATTTGTTGTTATGTGAAGTTCATAGTTCCCTATTTTCAGTTCATCATGGCAGTACAAAGATGTACAGAGATCTTCAGGAGTATTACTAGTGGGATGGAATGAAAAAAGATATTGCTGACTTTACTATGAAGTGTTTGACTTTTCAATTGGTTAAAGCGGAGTTTTAGTTACCAAAAGGGATGATTCAGTCTTTACCAGTGCCAGAGAGGAAATGGGAAAATATATCCATGGAATTTGTTGTTGGATTACCAAAGACATCTCAATGTAATAATGAAATCTGGGTTATTGTTGATCGATTTTATAAATATACTCATTTACTTCCTATTCGAGATACTTTGTCTCTAGATCAAGTTTCTCGGTTGTATCTTAAAGAGATAGTCATGTTCCATGGTGTTCCCCTATCCATTTTATCTGATCATGATCCCATGTTTACTTCTATGTTTTCTAAAGGCCATCAGAAGTCGTTGGGTATTGAATTAAATTTTAGTACATATTTTTATCCTCAATCAGATGGGATATCAGAACAAACTATTTAGACCTTGGAGGATATGTTATGTGCTTTCTTGATGAATTACCATGAGAGTTGGGACCAACATCATTATTTGGTTAAATTTTCATATAATAAAAATTTTAATTCCAGTATACAGATGGATCCATTTGAAGCATTATATGGGAAATGGGGTCGAACTCCCACTTTTTGGGATGATGTAGGTGGAAGAAAGCTAATGGGACCAGAATTGGTAGAAGAGATGGTAGAAAAAGTTTAGTTGGTTCAGATGTCCATGAGAACAGCTCAGAGTAGGCAGAAAAGTTATGAAGATAATCTAAGGAAGGATCTATTTTTTAGTGTATGTGATCATGTATTTCTCAAAGTTTATCCATGGAAAAGTGTGATGCATTTTGGTAAGAAGGGAAGGTTGAGTCCGAGGTTCATTGGACCTTATGAAATCCTGGATAAAGTTGGATTTGTTGCATACAGAGTGGATTTACCTCCATGTTTGTCCCAGGTAGACTATGTTTTTCATGTTTCAATGTTGATAAAGTATATTCCAGATCCATCTCATGTTTTAAGTCTAGAGGTAGTTCAGTTGGAAGAGAATCTCTCTTATGCGGAATAACTACCCTAGATTCTTGATTGAAGAGAGAAATTATTACTAAATAAAGTAATTCACCAGGTCAAGTTTTTGTGGAATATCTATATGGTTGAAAAGGAAACCTCAGAATCTGAAAATTCTATGACGGATAAATACCCCCATTTATTTGATAAGTGAATAAAATTGCGAGGACACAATTTCCAAAAGGGGAGAAGGATGTAACATACCAAGTAAATAAAGAATACTACATATTCACAATTATTAATATTTGTGAATTAAATATTAATTTTACTTTAAAATTGTTTCTATGTTCGATGGCGTACAAGATAAGAAACAATGGGTTTCTTTGAAATCTTACGTTGCACACAAGGATGAGTCAACCTAAAATAATAATATAATATTATTAATTTAAATGTTAGTTAACTCCTAGTAATTTTAATGGAGTGAATGAATATAACTAACCAAAATATTATTATACATGTTTTTTAAATGTTTTTACATTTATCTAAAAAAAGTTAGAGGCTTAAAATGTGAATTAATCTAATTTTAAGTACAAATTACCCTAAAGGTTGATTTACCACCTTTTAATAGAGAACCCTCTTTAAATCTAGTTTTAGTCACTTTTATTTGTTCTATTTGACCAAATAAAATTATTCTTTAGAATTGGGACATAAAAATTCACTTTGGGTAACTTTTTGGTATTTTTTTGATAAAATTCAATTTTTAATGAAAAGTGAAAAATTCTGTATTTTAATTCAAAACTACCTTTAAATATAATTTATTTATATGGTTAGATTATATTTTTAATTGGTTTTAATGTTTAATTATATTATATTTTTACCATTTAATCCAATTTTGGTTATTGGAATTAATTTCACTATGAAATTCTACATAAACAAATGTCAATCTTTTGATAGTTATTATTTCATAAAAACCCTCCTTTTGTTTTGACAGCGAGAATTAATATTTAATTAATTTATGCCAATTATGTGTTTTTAATTTTTAAAAAGGGATTAAATATTTGGAATTAGGAAGTATAAATTTTTTAAATAGGTAACTTTTATTTTTATACATTATGAATATTTACTTCAGTAAATACTTTATTTACCATGGTTAAAGGGTAAATCTGGTAAATAAGGGTAAAAGAAATATTACTATAATAATATAAAATTATCCTAATATGTGTTTTAATTATATTGGTTGTTATATATCCGACCATGGGAATATTTGGGATGATTTTGGTCCCCATGGAGCCACTTGGGAGTGATAATGATAGTTTATTTTAATTAACATAAAGTGAAGACAAAAAAGACATAAAAAAATATCTTTTAGTAAATTAATTTTTACATAGGTTTATATAAGTTATATTTTAGAATATAAATATTATTTTTAAATCTAAATATCTTTCCTACATCATGATTTTTTTTATAATTTTTAGACATCATATAAATTAAATTATTTATGACACAATAATGATGTAGTGTTTACCTCAATAATAAATGATTTAAATAAATAAGATTATAAAGATTAGAATAATATCCACAAGCTGTAAAATTCTTATTGGATGATTTTATTTCAACCAGGAGTCATTTTATATTATACTCTAATAAGTTTTTTAATTTTAGAAACCGAAAATCATTATGTAATAAAATAATATTTTCACACTTTTATAAAGAGCCCCTCCCCCCCTTATAAAAATCACTCAACTCTAACTCATTACTCACCTCTCAAGCCCCTTGGATCGTCCAAAATCTGCCCACATAAGCTACATAAATCCCTATACTCTTAATAGAAGCCTTAACATAGGCATAAGGCACTTCAAAAAACCCTTTTAGTTCATACCAAAGGGAGTTACCCAATTTAAAGGTAACATCTTCTCTTACATTATTTTGTTTTATTTTACTTCTCCAACCCCATTAAATATTTTTATTCCTTTATTTTCAAAAAAAACCAGTATCCTAAATATACTAAGATGTTTTTCATAGAAGTATTATAAATAAACTTACAAACACCTCCACCTAATGGGTAAAGAACATACTATTTCTGTGGATAGAAAACAAACGCCTCACGAAACGTTGATTGTTCAATTATCTCATACTACCTCTCATGGTGGAAATTAAGATGGAACTGTATTTATATATGATATATATTAATTTTATGTTTTCTTTAGAATCTTGTATTTTTCATTTATATCATACCTTTATTGTATCCATTATGGGTAAACACAATAATTTCATTTGAGGAAGTGCGGACTAGCGCCCCCTCAAAGTGACATGAATCATTAATTCCATATGTGGGACTTATAAAGGAAGGAGTTAATGATATTATATATGATATTATACTGGAATTATAATATACCTATATATCATTATGTTTTAATTCCACTAAAATAATAAATAGAAATAAAAGTAGCATTCATGCGTACATACGACTTACCGTCTGCACGAACAATGAATTTAATTTATTACATCCAAATGTTATGAAATATTATAAATACATAAATATACTAGATATATATGATATATATGACATCTACATCATGAATATAATTCTGGGGATAATTTATATTTTACCACATGAACAACTCTTAATTATAAGAAGTTCATTTTTGACTCAAGTATCAAATATTAACAAAATGACCATTATTAACTTAAATGATTACATAATGTTTATAAAATTGTAATAAGTGATATAAAAGGAACAATAAACTTAAAAAATGATCATTATAAAGTATAAATTAACTTTAGTTTATTATTCAGGATATTAAATAATGAACGAGTGAAGTCGGACACGAGGTAAGGGACTTCGTCTCAATATCCTTTCATTGAGGCATATTTTTTTAATACATGACTTTATTTTATACGATATATAAAAAACTTTAATTTTTATTTAATTCATCGAGAATCTTTTTCTATGATGTTTTTTACTAAAGGACAAAAAAGGAATGTTTCTTTTTAACATAAGTGGTGATAATGACCTTTTTTTTCACTGCGAGTATTATTTGATCTGTGGCTTACTTAACAAGTCGTAATGTTTTTAAAAGGAAAATAAATACCATATAATCTTTTATGTATTTTGGTATTGAAAATTATTTTGATAATTTTTTTGTTATCTCAATATATTTAATTGATATATTGTGATTGCATGGTGGAAATGTTATCTTTCATTTATGTTTGTTTTATGTGCTATGAATATGTTATTGTTCTTGGGAATTGTTTACTTATACGGATGGTTCTGTGATAAACCTAGGGTGGGTGAGCCCGATATATCTCCCTAATTCATTGGGTAACATGATGGAGGTAAACATGAATTTTTCTCCTAAGAGATTTAGGGAATATACTGTGATGGATATTCCAAATGTAACTCCCTACATAGTGGTGATAGATACAATGTAAGTATGATATGGATGCCACAAGTTACCTTTATGATTTATGATTTCAATGTGTTATTAAAAAATCTTATGATTTCATGAGGTATGTCAAATAGATTATGTTATGTTGGTATTGATGAACTAATGTTTTCTTTCTCTATTTTATAACCCTTACTAAGCTTTTTATTCTCATCCCAAGTTTTGAAATGTTTTTCATAGGACTTAAAGATGAATATGGTCAAGGATGGGATCAAGGAAAATTCATGCTGTCTAAAACATGGAACTATACATGAATATTTTTTTCAAGAGTTTTTATTTTATGAAAAAATGGAATCTAAGTAGAAGTGTCTACCTAGTAATTTTTGAGATGTAATGTAATAGGTATGGCCTAATTCTCTAAAAATATAAACCTGAAAAGATCCTAAATGTGAATTATTCATTTAATTCATGATTATATAATGTTTAAGGCCGGGTCCTTACAATATTGATGTTGAAAAAGATGCGATTTTTCAGGAGTAGTATATAGTTATATAAGACTGCTTAGAGAAGGCGTTGTTCCTGTTTTCTATTCCTCTATTTCATGTCTTGTGGTGAAAAAGTGGCATGGAGGAGAGTACTCAAGAACATTAATTTTATATAAAAACATAGTACGATGATCTATTTGATTTTTGGATCTTCTCTTTTTTGTAAATCTAGTGGTGGTTTCTGAACCATTTTCTAGTTTACGAGATGGTTTTCTCCCATTACTTCTTATGTCCTTATTATTTTTTGGGAGGTATATTCCCATATGATTTTATGGGAGTAGGTTATTTTCTCATGTTTGGTGCTTATTACCATTATGTGAGGTGGTTTAGATCATTTTATAGTAAGATCCTATAGAGGTATCTCATGTGGAGGCTATTTGGACAACCCATTATCATTTTTTCTCTTTAGTTTTTTTCTTTAGAATTATAGTGGAAGAGAATGATTTTAGAAGTATCGAATATAAGGTAATAGATTATGAATACCTATAAATTGTATTTTTTTCATTGGAGTGACCTAGTAGTGGTTCCAAGGATTTTGGAAGGAAAATGGGGAAACGTTGGGGTGCTACTTCCAAAAATGGAATTGATATGTCATGGAGACCTAGGATACATCGTTTTGTAGGTGGATACAATGTAGTGTTGGTGACTTCTATGTAACTCCTTGAGGATATAGTTAAAAATATTATATATAGGTGGATGGTCTCAATTATATCTCATTTCAAAAGCTTAAGTGGATTTAGAGGCTACATCTTCTTCAGGGGTAGTTGCACCTTGGTGGTTGGGATATAGAATAACTTCCCTGTTGGAAAAAGGGTGTTGAAACATGGTGATTAGGGCCACAACATGGCCATATATCTTCATTTATAGGATTAAAACGAATATTCCCAGACACAACATTGTTAAGTGGGTAGCATCATGGTCCTTTGGGTTGTATTTTAGAATGAACTCTGTTAGGGATGGCTATGGCTTGGTCTTAGGGGTTGTGGCGTGGCCTTATATAAGATTCTCTTCTTATAAATACCTCTTATTCCCTTCAGACCCCACTTTCTCTAACTTCATTAACTCAAACCCTATACACCTAGAGTTAATTTATTGAAGGACTTGAAGCCCATTTTGAAAGGTATTTGTCCTTGATTATTAGAGACCTATCAATGGTAATCTAAGGTGAGTTCTATCTCCCCTTTATATGGATTTCTGTCCATCATATCTCAGTTACTCTAATTTCATCATTCTGTGTGATAGATTTTTTTCCATTAATCTAATGGATTTTTTTCATGTTGTTATATATTTTTTCCATGTTATTTCACCCTTGGGATATTATACTTTTTTCATGGGGGATTTTATTAGAGATCCACATTGGTGTTACATTTCTATTTGAAGAATTTCTATTGTTTGAAGTAGGGGATTTGTTGATTCTATTATTTATTTATATGAAATCATAAGGTTAACATGTTTTATCCATTAATATAGTAGGATAATTATAATAATAAATATTTATATGTATTAATAAATAATTTTGATAGAAATTGAATATAACTGTTTTAATATCATAATTATTGTTCACCTCTTGTTTCCTTAGATAGTGTTACATATATGTTATGATTGTTATCATATTTCATTTAGTGTAAAATTTAAAAAACATAAATAATTTTTTAATTAATTAATTAATATAATAAGTAAATAAGATTCATGTTTTAAATTCAGTGTTTCTTGTAATTTCATGTTAATAATTTTTTTAAAAGTATACATGTTTAATTGAAATAGTTATTCCAGGTGTTAATGGAATTGATTACTAATATTAATATGGAATTAATTTTAATGTTATTTGAATTTAAAATGAATGTTAAATGAGAATTTTAATTATATAATATTGTGAAATATAGAATAAATTCTTTGAGCATGTTTACATAATTGTGATTTCTTGAGATAATTTATGAATTTGGTTTCCCATAGTTGGAACCTGCAAATAATGAATCAGTAAATTCAACATGGAATACAAACTAGTTAGTTGATAAATAAAATTATTGGGTTTGAGTGTTTTCATTGTTTATAAATTATGGATTCCTTGTGTTTAGGGATATGGGATACTATTATCATGTGAAAGATGAATGCCTTGTTTTTGATGTAATTTTTCCCAATTTTCTATGATTGTTTGTTTATTTAATTCAGGATGTGATCTAGATGTTATTAATTTAATGTGTTATGATATGATCCTAGGATAAATAAACCTATTATAGATTATTATATATGCGTGAAAAGGCATAAGGATATAGTAAAAATTAATTATTGAGATGGGAAGATGCCTGTTTATTTTCAAGGGGGTATTGGAGATGAAATTGGATATGAGGATCAAGTTGAAGCTGGGATTACATATTGTTGTGCTTAAACTAGATTTTTATTTGATAATGAATCAATTTAATGGTTGATTTATGGGTTACTTATTTTATCTGTATTCATTTATGTACTTCCTGAGGTTAATGGATGTGACAAGTTGCATATCTTTTATGGTAGGTTTGGATGTTTTCCTTGAGAACCTGGAATTATAGAAAAATTAATAATGTTTAATAAATGACTTAACCAATTGTATTTATGTTACTAGAATTAAAATGAGATGATATTTAGAAACTATAGATTCGATATATATTATGTATGTAGGGAATGGAATTGGATTTATGGTTAAAGTAATGTCATAAAAATAATGTTAATTTATGGATAATGAATTTATTAATGTGTGGATATGTAAAGACCCCACCCCTAGTTTCCCAGAGTAAATTGTTACTTTATTAAATTGGAATATTTTAAAAATAATAACATCCCGAAGGACTAAAAAGTTTAGTAGTGTTGGAAAATAAGAAACTTACATGAATATTACATTAAAACTGAAAATATAAAATTAAAATTTAGTAACTACATTGAAAAGAATAGTATTATCATAGATTAACCCTACATATTTGTCATATTATACTTCTCGGTATCCTGGGGAAAATTAAAAATATGAAATGGGTTTTCTTAAATGATTAGTAAGGGTATGTATACAGTGTAATCTATCATAAATAAGAAATAACAATTATTTTAAGGTAAATAATTGAATCAAATTCCATTTAATCAATTACATGATCCTAATATGGACTGAATAAAGTTTGATAAAATAATTCTATATAAATAAACATATGATCTAGTAAATACAACAATTGATATTGTAGTAATTTAATAATCACATTTAAATGAATAACTAATATCATAATGATATGATACATAATTCTATACATCTAAAACATATAGTAGATGCCTCAAGAAATACATTAGAAATTAAATGGGAAATTCCTTGGTTATATCCCAATCTGGTTTGTCTCGTGAGACCTACCAATGCATTGAGGGGATATAGTAGGACCTGACCATAACATATTAAGTTTAATTCATTCACCATATGAATGTGTTTAAAATTAATCAAAATATATATTTATATTGAAACTAGATATAATATATGTAAATAACTTCTGAAATATCTTAATCATAATCATGAACCATCCATAATAATATGTTGAATAGTTTCAAAATAGTACATCCCTAGTCAAACAGATCATAAAAAATTAAAAAAACATGGAATATTGTATTATAAGATATCAAACTCAAAGAATCATAACATTAAAAAGGTATGTTTACATATATTAAAATACTTTAAATGTTATCATTGAATAATATGGGATTAAAATACATTTTTTTCACTTTGAAAACAACTTATTTTTAAAATTAGGCACAAATATAAAAGAAAAAATTTATTTGAAAATAAACATATAAAATTATTATGGGATCTTTAAAAAATTAAGGATTAATGTTAGTATAAAAAGACACTAATTCTATAAAAGTTAAAAAATCATTCCTTATATATTTCGGTTAGAAATGTCTCAATGAACCATGTTTAGAAAATGAAAAAATTTACCTTCAAACAATTTTGAAAATGTAAAAGATTAATAAATATGAATTTATAAAATCATAAAATAATGTTAAAAAAATTTGGAATTAATTTTAGAAAACATAGACATGGATGAGAAATAGTGTTTTATGTGAATCTTTAAAAAGATAATGGTTTTTAAAAGAAATTTTCTTTAATATATCATAAAATTAATGTGAGTGATAATAAAATGAATAAATTATGTTTTTACAATATAAATTCAAAGAAAAAAATTAGAAATAAAACATAATTTAATCAATGGAAATTTCACATATAATATTAGTATGGACAAATCAATGAAGTAGATGTTTAACTTTATGAATGAAAATTGAGTTCAGAACTCACTTATCACTTGTAAATAGTCAAATAATATTCCCCATAAAAGAAATAATTATCAAATTAAAATTTTAATACCATGATGATAATAAAGAAAATGATATTATAAATCAGAGGAACTTATATACCCCACATATAATAAATAAATACTGAATAATGCATATATTTCCCAGAAATAAAAGTCAGATGAGAAACACTTAACTCACGTTTCCCTTTAATTTTTCAAGTACTAACCTCCTTTATAAAGGTTTAAATAATTTTATTAATTCATTATAGAACATATTAATAATTATAATACATTATAAAATACTTTTATAACATCTTATCACTTAGTTATTAATTATATTTCATTATTTTCATTATTCTGGGTTCGTTTCTTTCTTGGTTTCATGGTTTATTCAATTGTGTGTAATTACGGACTTCTTTGTGAAATGGAAATAAATATAAATATATAAAATAAAATTTTATTAATGAACATATGTATGTTTATGTGGTACCATATACCATTCTTCTTTTGTACATGTGGATGACTAATTTGATGAAATGTTAATGATAAATTTTTAGTTTATTTTTTCTTTTTCCAACCACCAGGAACTAATGTTGTTTTATTTGATATTATGTATTAATATTAGTTCCAAGACATGAAATAAATAATTATATATTCTCTAAAAGTTTATTTAAAAAGAATAAATCTATTATTAATACCCTTGAAGGTTTTAATAGTAAACAAAAAATCATTATCCACAAAGGCGGTCAACCACCATCATTAGGACAATGGTTTTCCTTCATTGAATAAGTTGAGGTATTAAAAGGGATGGATATATGACATTACATAATAAATAAAAATTCCAAATATATATAGGATAAAATATTTATTATTATTTTATTGATGAAGGATTTTAATAGAATGAAGAAAAATAAAATATATTAAGAGAGGTTTTTTGAGAAAGTTACCTCTAGAATATCAACTCCTTAAATGATCCCTTAAGAAACATAGAATTGGTATCTGGGTGATAATGAGAGAACATGGTCGTGGGGATAGTGGGTAAGAGAGGTTTTGTTATATATTTTAATTGATTTTATTATTTTTAAGAGAAATATTGTCAAGAGTGTTGGTATTTATACTTGAGGATGGGTGGTTTTAAGTAATCAAGTAATGATGATTTTATATTTATAGACAACCACATTGGGTGGGGGGTAATTAATTCCAAGTAATTTGGTTTATAATTAATATTTTAAATGATATATAAGTTCTATAAACACATAAAATACCCATATAATGTTGTATATTTTTATTTTATGCTTTTATTTTTTAACTTTAATGGGAAACATTATCTTACCTATAATGTGGTAAATATTTTTTTACCATGATAAATTTTTTATAAATGAAAATGAAAATGACCTTATAAAATAGTATTTACCTTATTATTCTAATATGGAAACCCATTTACATAATTAAATTTATAAAATTGATAAAAATCAATACTAAATATGATATGCTTATAACTCATCAAAAGGGTTTTTTATGGTTAAAATCATAATTTTAACCATTAATAAGAACATG
Source organism: Viscum album (assembly GCA_963277665.1). Lineage (NCBI taxonomy): Eukaryota > Viridiplantae > Streptophyta > Magnoliopsida > Santalales > Viscaceae > Viscum > Viscum album. The sequence goes on from OY728122.1 coordinate 1,209,861,777, forward strand.
CTTCAAAATAGAATAGAGTATGTATTACAAAATTAAATATATATTTATTTATCAATAATAATGGTGAAAAAATTAAATAATGATCATATAATAATAATTTCATGTAATTTTAGAAAAACAATATTTTCACTTTTTAACCCAAAAATAATATAAAAATAATATTTTTTAGAAAATTCCCAAACAAGTAACCTAAGATAATATTGAAATTATGATTAAAAAAATGATTTTTATTTTGTAAAATATTTTTTCTAATTCTATGAAAAATTAATATAATTTATTTTATCATAGAAAGGAATATAAATCACCTTTTTAAAATACCATATAGTTGAAAAATAAAATCATATTACCAAAATGTATGTGTTTATTTCCTGAGAATAAATAAATTTTTTTTGAACATGGAATTAATATATATTTCATAAAAAATGTTAATCATATTCAAACAATAAAATTTAATGGATAGTTTTTGATGGTCATGTTTTAAATAATGATATTTTGTATTTTTTAAAGCTCGGTGTTCTATGGAACATATGTGATCTAACATATTTTTTTAAAAAATATTGGGGGGTGGGGGTTACATTCTAACATACTTAAATAAGTTTTTCCCTAAAAATTTACACTTGTGATTGGTAATCATGTATTTGAAATTTTAAAATATCATATTTCAAATACCACATCATAAGAATGGTTTATAAAAAATACTCCTCAAAAGAGGAAAATGAAAATGAAAAAGTTCACAAGAAAGATAGGTTTCTGAATAAGAGATCATTTGAGGGAATTGAAGTCATGGACATGGAAAAGAAATATAATTATAATATTATGATGGAGAGTTATATAGGACATGGTTATTAGATAGGTTATGATAAAAAAACTGTAAATATGTGATGGGTTAAAAGGCCATAAATTTCTTTATAATAAACATAAACGTATGATGTTTTGGTTCTAAAATCCCTTTCCTAGATTGGGGAATTATTTTTAAATTTATATAAATAACTCAAGAAACTATAGATAAAGATTTATTATCATAATATCATCATTTATTTCATTTTATCTCTTTCCACTTCATCTCTTACGCCATAAAATATATTTTCATGGAAAATATTTCATTCAATAATCCCTTTATAATGAATCATAAGATCCAAAATTCATTCCTTTGACTATAATTTATCTATAGTACCGATACACATGGGTAGCTACTAGAAGTTGAGGCCTAGAACCACAAGGCTCTTGATATGATTATATGATCGTTTTAGACTATAATTTATCTATAGTACCAATACACATGGGTGTGAGACACTCCTTTCTTGGAACATCCCCAATTCAAAACATAGATATTCTATTTAATCCCTTAGATTGACCATTTCCCTTAGATACTCTTAAAGGAGGTGACTTAGTGATCACAAACTTCTTCTCATAGTGTGACCTGATTCTTGGAGGTGAATATTTCAGATGGGATATATCTGTAGTATATATCAGTACTTATGATTTCATCATAGGTTTAGAATGAAAATCCATTGTTCATGCATAGAATGACTACTTTAGGTAGAGTATGCAGTACATCCATGATTATAGGATGAGTTTTTACTTCATGGGTGAGAAGGAAACGAAAAGAGATCCCGACAGGCTCATACTTAAGGGAGTGAAACTGAATACTAAAGTGTTGGCTATAATGAGTCCTAGAGAAGTTGATGCTCTGGGATATATGTTTCCTATAGTGGTGGTAGTGTATGAGGATTTATTTCATGAGGACTTTCAATGATTACCTCCCCACTATGATATATAATTATTCATTAACATACACCTTAGGATGGACCTAATATTTAAATCGAAATATTGGATGGCGCATGTAGAGCTTCGAGAGATAAGGGTATAGTTAGAGGACTTGTAGAGGAAGAGATTCATGAGAATCAATGTCTATCCCTAGGATGGAAAAAAAATTTCAGTATGAAGTTAGATGATAGATTGATGTTGTTTTTTGTGTATCATATCTTGAACTAGGTTATCGTGAACAATATGTATCCACTATAGAAGATCAATGACCTATTTTATCTATTGTGAGGGGTGTAATGGTTCTAATAGATTAGAATCATATATGGATAACCGTAGAGGCATGTACAAAATAGTAATATACCTAACATGAAATTTATATGTATTTATGGTCACTATGAGAACATGGTGATTTCCTTCAGTGCAAAATCATTCCCCAATAGTGTTCAAGAGACTCATGAATTAGATATTTATGCCTTTCATAATTTAGTTTGTGGTTGTATTCATCAATGATATCCAAGGGTAATCAGTGTCTGAGGAGGAGCACATGATAAAAATTAGGATGGTTCGATACCAACACTAATAGAACTATGTTCATGGAACTCCCACCGAGTGTTCATTCTATGTTTAGGAGGTCCAATATTATGGAATTTCCATCCTGGATGATGGTGTATCATTTGATATGGAAAATGTTATAGATATGTTATCTTGAGATCCAACTAATATCATGATGGAGTTGATGGGATTTCATGGTTTGGCAGGCTACAAAAGGATATTCATGGTCAATTTCTCAAGGATATTGACACCTTTAACTACATTGATGTGGAAGGGGAGACATTTTATTTTCATTGAAATGTTTCATTAGGCTTTTTAGTAGTTGTGAAAGGGGTTGAAGAGCACACCCATATTGAGATTTTCCAAGGATGGTGTTGAGTATATGTTCTATGTTTCAATAGATATTAGACATGGTTATCTTATAATGTATCGATAGGTTATTATTGCCTATGAGTATTTATAATTGATTCCTCATGAGTAGCACTATGTGAACCACACTATTGAGTAGGAAGAAAATCCATTGCCCATAAAGATGCGGTGATACTACTATATGAGAGAGATTTTTATAATATACTCTAAAAATAAAATTCTCACATATATCATCTCTTAGAAGGATCATAACTTGATATAGTGTTTATGGATATATTTTATCCCATAATATGAATTTGAGATAATCTATACACCTGGAAAGGGGAACGTGGTGGAAGATGCTCTCAGTAGGATATCATGTTCTTAGTTGTTAGTTGAGGAGTTGGAGTAGTTATAATTGTTGTAGTTTCCCTTATTAGATAAGGATGGGCTGTTATAAATTAAAAGGATAATTGTTACCCTCAATGCTTTTATAGAATGTTAAGGAAGATCATCATGGAGATAATAACTTTGAGACCTTACATACTCCAATATCCAATGGACGTTCTCTTGATATATATTCTGAATATGGGGATTACATTATAATTTTCATAGGATATATGATGGTACTAGTGAAATTGTTAGAGGATTTGATGAGGGATTTTCATAAATCTCTTTAAATGGTACATCCATGTTTAGAGAAGAAGAACCAGGGATTATAAAATCAGTTCTGGTGTCCGGGAATGAAGAACTTATTTATTGAGGTTTTCTATTAATTTATCACTTGTTAGCATGTGATGGTTGAGATTTAGGTTCCAACACATTTATCTCAACCCCTTAAGAAGCCGTAATGGATTTTAGAAGTGATATACATGGAATTAATGATATGTTTACCACATAAATAAAAAGGACATGATTCCATATGAGAGATTATAGACCGAATCACCATATCAGCCCACTTCTGAGCTATTAGAGAGATAATTTCTGAAGAGTTCTTGGGATTAATTTATGTGTAGGAGATAATATGTCTCTATGGAGTTTACTTAATGATAATTTCATACCTTGATTCTAAAATCCTATAATGATTCTGGATAGGATTTTAGTATTCATTTGAGACATTGTTGCATTTGAGAAAGGCATTTCACCCTCAGAATGTAGGAAAGACTGAGTGGAAAATTCAAGTTATAAAGAAACTATTACAGGCTTTCATGTGAGACTTTAGACCCTATTTGGAGGATCACTAACCTTATTTGGAGTACACCAAAGGCTAAAATTACAATATTAGTATGGAAACATTCACATAATTATATGGGTGACCCTGTAGGTCACCACATTGTTCGACTAACCTAGGATAATCATCACTCATGGGTATATAATTTATTTTAGCTATAAAATAGACGTTGAAAACCATCTAAGAGTGGTTGAGGAATGCATATATCCATAACAAGACATATATATATTGAATATGGAGGCATTTGGAGATATATAAGGGAGAAAATATTTTATTTAAAGTCTCAAATAAAAGTGTTTTATAGGTTTTTGGTCAGGGAGGAAATCTAACCATATGATTCATAGTCCTATTCTTGATACTATATTGGGTTTTTAGGTGTCTTAATTATTGTCCCTACTATCATAGATGGACTGGGTACATGAGATGTTGCATGTTTCATAGATTAGGAGGTATGTGAATGACCCATCTTATTTTATCGACTAAGTTAATATGGACTTCAAGGATAAATATACCATTACATAATTCTATTTGGAGATTTTGGATAAGGAAATGTGATCCTTAATGGGTGACAAATTCCTTTGGTGTGTGTTTGATGGCAGGACATGAATATTTTTTAGAGAAATGAGGAGTGGGATACCCAGATGTGAAATTAATACCGACTTATTTTTTAGTACTATATTTTTATTTTTGGTAGGAAAATACCTTAGTTGGGGAGAATGAAATGTATTAGTTTTCTCCATGTTAATCTTTAAATTGTATGAAGAAATATTTTTAGGGTAAGGTGTTGAGATGACATGTGATTCAGAGGAACAATGATCCTAGAAGAGATATTTTAAAAATAATATATATTAATATGACACACATGATGTTTTCATGAAATTTTTTAATAAAATATAAACTGATTATCAAATAAGAAATATGAGGCCACCATTGAGTTTAGAATATGGGTTTTACCATAGGGATTACAAAATCTATTTTGACAATAGGAGTAAATGAAGATGTTTTAGTGGTTATTAAAAATAAATAAATTATTGAATTAATTAATTTTATTTCATTGGTGCAATAGACTAATGGACTCCTCTATAAATACCATATCATGAAGAAATATTAGGGTTAGCCACATAATTATGTAGACATACAAAGGATCCTTTGGATAGACATTGGAAGAAAACATAATATCAGAGTATTAGATCAATACTACACGAATAATATGTGCCAATGGAGATTGTGGATCACTCCAATGAGGAAAATGAAGAATCAATTTTCATTAGTTAAGGATCCATACTTCATGTAGGATATTTGATTTCTATGTTTTTATAATGTTTTATTTCTTTCGTTCCAAACACACATCAATTCCTAACACAAAAATTGATTCATGTATCGATGATTGATTTGTTTTGTAGTTGATTTCTCTGTTCATTTTTTATTATTACTATTCCTTCATCTATTCTACAATAATATATCAAAGAAAAAAATTAAATAATTATGAGTTTCATTCCTAATGATTATGGATTGTTTTTTATCCCCCATTTATTAACACATTCATCAAGGGTGATTTATTTGGTTGATGATTCGATGATACCATGTGTTTAATCATTTTGTATTTGTTCTTTGGTGAAAAAGTTCCATGCCATAGTTCGAGTTTATGATTATGGGTGAGATTGAGTTGAAACTATGTAGGAAAATTAGAGATAGTTCTAGATAGTACCAAAAGACTCTTTTTTCTAGGTTGATATGAGATGATGACTTTTTGTGGTGATGATTCAAATAGTAATACCATTTGGGAAGAATATTGATTCAATGATTCCAATGATAGGTGACAATAAGTGTCAGACAAACTTAGATCCTTGATTCCAAGTGAAAAGATGTGGTGACAGATCTGAAAGATGCATGATGTAATCGTAGTATCTAGAAAATTCCATGATACACTCTGTGTAATCAAGAGTTGCATGCCATGTGGGAAACAAAGATATAGTGGTAGGGTTTCCATTTAATAGATGAGGATATTTCATTATGTATTCCCTTACAGACACAATTTTACCTCTATCTGGTGGTATGCCATGTATTTGAGAGGATACACATGCACCCGTCGAGTATATGGGAGAATCTGTGTACTCGGATACAACCAGGGTACATGATGTAATCCATCTAATAGAACACGGCTAGGTACACACTGGAATTTATAGAGTATACCAGATTATGAATAGTAATATGGTCATGGATATAGTGAGGTCCATATTTAGTAGTATACATAGTGTACCCTAAGTACACACCTTGTACTTCCTTAGATATAGATTTGATCCCTTCATCTCTTTACCATATTCTAAGTTTAGTTGAGTGTGATAAATTGTTCTTTTACCATGAGGGTACACTACAAGATTAATTCCTCAATACCATGTTTTGAACCTCTCTATATATATAGTTTTGGATAGTGTTCAATTCACCCCCATATGGGACTAGTGTGGGATCATTTATCATTTCTAGATGCGGGTAAAGATATCATTAAGAAAACTATATAATAAGCGTCAATAACCTATTTAGTTGGAATATATATTAGTGTTTGTAGTGCCCCCCAGTGACCCAGGGTTTGATCCATAGTTGAATGATAAGATCTTATGAGATCTAAAGAGTACTTATTGGGATGTTTTAAATGATCATGAACATTTGGGTGAGCTTCACCAGTGATATCATGGCTTATAGATTGATTCTCCTAGAACTAGTTTTACATATAATCCTCAAACTGTATCCCATGGCTAGAAAGATTTGGTTGAGAGATATTGAGTCTAGTTTTCAATTATGGGTATATTTTGGTTTTGTTTATTATGTTTCTATTATTAAATGACTACTATTGATGCTTTATGATTACTGATTTTGGTGTGTCCTACAAGGAACTGTTATACTCACCCCAAAATGGGATCTTACACCACTTGTCATGAATTAGATAGATAATACCCATTTTTATGGTGTCTTAAGTGTATGGGGATTATTCATAGCATAGTTTGGCTAGATAGAGAGATGGGTTTTCTAGGTGGTTTCATTTGAAAGTGGTCACTTCCTTTTGAGTTGGTTGATCTCTCTATATATTTTGATTAGTCTTGTATTAAGCCCATTTATCTCTTTCAAAATTTTTATCATAAATTAATTTTTGATATATTTTTTGTAATAGTTATGGTATAAATTTAATTTAATTTTTCTTAATTTTATAGTCTTGGAGACATGTACGTGTGTACAAGTACATTAAGCTAATCTCTCTTATGTATGTGTTTTTACTGACCTGTCTTGATGCCAACCCCTATCCTTTTAGAGATCAGATTGAGGAATACACAATCATGTTATCTCTATAAATGATGTCCATGGTGGGTTGGTTAGTGAAAGATTTGTTATATTAAATTTCCTTGGCTATCATGATGGAATTAATGTTAAAGTAATTAAATTTGTCTAAAACTGACATTACTGATATCTTATAATAAATAATATATATTTAAATGATATAAAATTAATAAAAATAAAATATTCATCTATTTTATTATAAAATAGTTTAAAATATGATCCATGATCCATTTATGTATTTTCCTTTTATAATAAATATATTTTACCCTAAATGTAAACAAACAATTTATCGCGGTAATCATGAAAATAGTTAATGATAGTTAGAATATAAATATAAGGGTAAAAAAAATATAAAAGTGTAAAAAACTTATCAGATGAGATTAATTCAACCCATACTGATCGTGTATTTAATCTATATCAAATTACATATGTTTTAAATTGAAAATTAATTTATATTGTTTTAATACACTAATAAATTCCAAGAGTGACCCATCCTTATATTATAAATGGGAGAAAACTATATTTTTTTATTGACAAATAAAAATATTTTTTGTTAATTAAATTACTACACAAATAACTTAATATAATATATCACATAATCCTATAGGTACTGTTTTCTAATATAATACAAACCTTAGTAGACTTATGGTGTAATGCAAAGAAGATTGTCTGAAAAAGAGGTATAACTTGTAACCAAAGGTTTGAGATTTATTTATTATTAAAACTCTTTCCAATATTATTATAACATGATTATATAATAATATAACTCTCTCCAACATATTTATATATTATTATACTAATGTAATAACCTATATCAATTTCAGTGATTCATAAAATGGTAAACGGAACCATCGTTCATGTGTACGACAGACTACCTTCTCATGAACTGATTAAATTTTTTTCCATCACCACCTATCAAAAATGTATATAATGATAGATATAATGTATATTTATGATATTAGTGACATATATAACATGTTTAAAATATAATATATTATATAATATCATACCATTCCATTCATTGAAAAATGAAAACGTAGTTCGTACGTTTGTGTGGACTACTACCACTATGAAGTGATGCGGTTTGTTTTTCATAACTATATTTTATAGATAATTTATATATTTTTATTTAAAGATATTATATTTTATTAATGATATAATTATTATTATGTAATGATAAAATAACAAATCCCTTATTTCCATCATGGTTATTGAAAAAGGGAAATGTCACCCCTACGTACATAAGACCAACCATCCTAATGATTGTAACATAGTTCAATTTTGATAAAAATCATTCATAGTTGTATTTAAATGTATTATTGATATATAAAATATAAAATTATTGCATGATAATTAGTATGTATATAGTGGAATATTGACCTCCTTTACCATAGTTAACCTACCAAATTCATTCTTGACATATGAGTTGAATATTGTCAAAACATCCGATTTGAACATAATTTATGAGGTAATTGTATATAAAATGGTATAAAATATAATAAAAGTAATAATTAACTTTAAAATTATTTTTAAGAAATTAAATAATTAAATTAAAATTTTAATTTAGGATGTTAATTAACATACATGATGAGTCACACTCGAGTTAAGTGATTTCTTTTAAAAATCCTCTTCTAAAGTTTCTCTTAAAACTATTTTTCTTCAATGTATGTATTTTTTTTAAATATTTTTTATATATTTATATGGAAATAAAAGAACTATAAATTTATTTTTTATTTCTTCTTTGAAATTATTTAAAAGGATTAAAAAAGGAATATTTTTGTTGATTGTTTTGGATTTAATTACAATATGGGGAAAATGTTATATTTTATCATTAACAAAATCAATTAATTTTACCTAAATTGAAACCATTACAAGAATATTTTATTTCGATAGAAGATTCCATATTTTTTTAAATAAAAACACTTTTTCCTTGGTAAATTAGATTTGAAATGGATATTTAAAAGGACATGGGATTTTGATATCTGTTAAATGTTTTTTAAATGAGTTCAAAAGTGTTTTCAAGGGTTTTATGATAAAAATGGAATAATTAAAATATTTTAATCATGATAGGATACATGAGCCTTATATATGATGATAGGTGAGATTTATATAGATTATAGGATGGGTGAGTCAGATACATATTTTATGACTTGTGATCTCAACATAGATTACATGATGAGTAAACCAAGATAGTTCTCCAATGCATTTGGAAATTATGGGATCTCATCTTTTTATTATATAACAGTTCATTTACATAGTAAAAATAAAGGTACTTTTAATGGTTAGTTTCTTGAAAATTTTGTACATAATACACAAAACATAAAAAATAATTATTATAAAATTGATATACTTTTTCATTATTTCATCCTGTTGAAATTTAAACCATCTCATAGCCTGGGGAAATACATTAATTGAAAGGGTGATCATATGGACCAGTAAGGGAAAGAAAGAGAAAGAGATTACATGTGACCATGAGAAATATCAACAAGAAGATGAGGAAAAAAGGCATGAGCAAAGGAAAAAGGGGAATATAATAAAAAAAACAAGAATCCTAAAATGGATATGTGATTAGAAAATTTGAATTAGACATTAATAAGAATATCACCAAGGTTTTTCCCTGAGTTGTCGTAAAAAATACAATGCTTAATCACAATGGAATAATGAAACATGTCATCACTAGAGACTAAATTATTTATCCAATTCATTAGAGAACTATCATGGAACACCCTTAATATATATTACTTAATGTTAGACACATATATCATAATCAAAATGTTCATAAATAATGCATGGATAATAAAATAAATGGGGTTTGTATCAAAATCATCGAGTCTTAAAAAGTGCTTAAAGAACATGATCATTCTGTTATTTCTGACCTAGAGAAAGGGAATGAGGGTTTTATATATGTAAATAAAAATTAATAATAATTTTCACATCTTTGTGAATACCCCTAGAAAAGAAATTATGATGGGTTTTTAGAAAAATATAATATTAGATAATTCCTTGAGTATAAGAGAGAAATTTTGAGAAGTAAATTTGGATGTGTAACGGGTATAAAACATGGTTTTAGAAAAGGGAAAAAATAGAGGGTATAAGGTTATAGCATTTATAAAAAATAATTTTTTAATAGGGTGTTTAATAATATTTAAATAAAAGAGAGTGACAATATCATTCATAAGACATATACAAAGAGAGGATATTAAAATAAAGTGAAAATCAGGATACTTCCCTTACCTTGAAGTGTTGTTCCTAAAACTAAAGCATTAGGGCCTTGGGGGCCTGAGGAAACCTAAATAAGACACTTTGGGAGGTTTTAAAACCATTTCATTGTGGAGGATGTATTTGGAGTGAATGGAAATGGAGATATGGTTTTGTATTTATAGAAAAATTTGAGGATTTGTTTATTATTTTCCAAGTGTAGGCCTTAGAAACCTAGGTTGGGGAAAATGAAAAACATTTGCTTTAACATGGTATTTTCCCATGGTATTGGACACTTGGTTAATATTTTATACTTTTATAATACTTAAATAGTCTATAATAATTTTATATTATTTCTTTAGGCACAGAAAAGTATGTTTTCAGAAAATAATGTTTTCAAAGGTAATGTTTCCATTTTAGGAATTCGAAAGTAAATGATAGGTTTTGAAATTGATTGAAATATTTTAAAATACCTGGTATTAAATAAAATATTTTATGTTATGGATTTTCATTAATTACTTATTACTTCATTAAGATATAATTAATATTTAATTAAACATATTGAAAAACTCAAAGTACATTTTTAATATTCATGAAAAAATAATGTATTTTAGAAAATTATAATTTTTTTCCCAAATGTAATTTTTATGTGATTATTTCAAAAACTATATATATTTTATTAGAATAATTATGTAGATATGATAATTATAACTTTTAAATTAAAAATTCCATATTTATTAAAAAATAATAGCGGATTGAAAAAGCATAGTAAAATTTATGATACTTGAAAAAAATATTTTATATTTTATATTTAAATATGAGTGTTTTTCTCAAACTATTTCACTAAAATAAGTACTATTTATAATATATTATTTTATTATAAATATTTATATCTTTTTCAGAATGTATAATTTCTGTCTGAAAAATCAATTTATCAAATTCCGTATATATTTTATTAAGAAAAAGTATTCTTAAAACAGAATTGATGGAATAACAATTTTATTCATAAAAATTAATTACACATTACTTAATTAAGGTGGGGACACATAAATATTTATGACACCCAGATAAGACCTAATGGTAAGGTGTGGGATGGTTATAGATTCCTGGGGTAGCTCGGCTAACTTCACCCGAGTGGTAACTTCCACTAACTTGTACTTCTCCTAGAGGCAACTTCATTCAATATTCACATGATGAACATCATCATTGGAATGGTCTAAAGTAAACCCTAGTGATGCTACCTCCCTCCCATGCTCTAAAAAATGGTCATCATATGGCATGAGAAAACTAGTTGTGGTCATAGTTTCTCAGTTTTATATTTACTATTCTTTCTCTTTTATACTTATAAACACTAATTATACATTTAAAATTTATATCAAGATTATAGTTTCCAAAGGTCATATTGACCAACATCAATTATTGTTCAATGATTATATAATGTTCAAAACCTGATAGTCACTTTCAAATTACACTCATATGATTATTAAATATATTTAGTTTTGTTGATTAATGAAACACACATTTTCTCTCGAAAGAAATATCATTCTAAAAAATATGTGACATTACAATATTCCACCATTGAGAAATTTCATCCCTAAAATTTCAACTCATTCCCTTAGTTGAGAAAATTTGTGGGTACTTTTTTCTCACTGTCTCTTTTGATTCCCCTCATTTGTTCATCATATGTATGGTTCCTCTACAACAAATTGACGAGTTATGTAGTCTTGTTGCGTAAATACTTTTCTCTTTTTTCAATGATCTACACCCACATCTCCTCATAAGAGAGGCCATGTTCCTGTTGTATGACCTCTATATTCCATAAAAATCAGTGGTCAAGTATGAATTTCATTAACAGAGATATGTGGAATACATCATGATCTTGAGCTAAATTTGGTTGATGTTCATGCCGATAGGCCACTTCTCTTATGCGATCAAGAATATCATTTGGGCTAATGTACCTAAGTCAAAGCTTCCATTTCTTCCCAAAACACATGAATCTCTTCTATAGAAAAATTATAAGGAGGAAATTTTCACCAACATCAAACTACAAGTCCCTTTAATCATTGTCAACATAGGTCTTTTTCTAACGCCGAGTAACCTTAATGCGTTGTCATATAGAATTAGCCTTTTCAATCATCAAATGCATAAGATTAGGAACAAGAAGCAGTCTATCACCAACTTCATCCCAAAAAGTAAGAGTTACACATCACTTCCCATATAGAGCCTCATCGGGTGAAATTTGAATACTCGAATTACTATTTTTGTTATATGAAAACACAACTATTGGGTGGTGTTGATCCCATCCACCATTAAATTACATTGAGAATGGTATCAACATTTCCATGAGGGTTTGAGTTTTCCATTGAGATTGGCTGTCAGTTTGGGTGTGATATGCCGTTATGGTATTCAATTTGGAAGTCATTTCATGTTGAATACTTCTATAGAATTTTTATGTGAAACTGATTTCATAATTCGGAATAATAGATTTTGGTACTCCTTATATCCTTACCACTTCACATATATAATTGAAAGTCGTTCAAGACAAAAATCTTCTTGAATAGTGATGAAATGGGATTTCTTGGTGAGATGATCCACTATAACCAATATCCCATTATTTTCAGGATGTTCTCGAGATAATAGGGACAAATCCCATAGTGATATTATCCCACATCCATGTAGTTATGTATAGTGGTTGTAATAACCCTTTATAAAGATAACACTCTGCATTAATTTTTTGACACACTCAGAAACTTTTAGTGTTTTCAACTATAAACCATTTCAATTTATCCCACCCACAATGATCAAGAAGGAATTTATACATTTTAGTGATTCTATGATGTATAGAGAATCTTGATTTATGAGCTTCATCCATCTTATCCTTCTTTAATTGTAGAAAATATAGAACACATATCATTGTATGATATATTTTTATACCTTCTTGATCAATATTAAACTCAAGAGACATCCCATTCTTAATAACTCCTACATTATTTTTTAACCAAGTATATCATCATTGATCTTTATTGATATTCTCATGTAATTATGGTTGAAAAATAATTTGGGATAGGGTCGATCATTTCACTTCCCTCGTGATTCCCATGTCAAACCATATAATGAAATTTATAGATGTATTCTCTTAAACCCTATTCATTTCTAGAATAATAGGGTCCTCCCACTTAATTCACCAGTAATTTTTTTTTCTCTTCTTGGGTGATAATTAATTAAACAATCATATCATTGAAGAAGTTATAACCAACTCATATGTCTCATAGTCAATTCATTTTGTGGGAAAATATAATTTAAAAAATTATGGTCTATGTATATCACATTTATCCCCATAAAGATAGTGCCTCCATATTTGAGTGAAAAATAACTACAACTAGTTCCATGTCATGTGTAATATAATTCTACACATGAGGATTCAACTATTTGGATGCATAAGCAATCACCTTGTCATTTTTCATGAGGATTCACCAAATCCCTTTCTGATATGTATCACTAAAAACAATGAATCCATCTCTGATATAGGTTATATTTAACATAGGTGTAGAAAGAAATCAATTTCTCATCTCTTTCAAACTTTCTTCATAGTCTTTCATCTAGATGAACATGACCCCATTTCGAGTTAATATGGTTTGTGGTGGTTAAATTCAAGAATTATTTGTTTAAAACCCCCTATAATAAACCATTAAATCAACAAAATTATGAATTTGAGATACTTTTATAAGACTATGACACTCCTCCACAACCACTATCATGGATATATCAACTAAGATTCTTAAATTGGTTACAAGTTTCCCCAATAAATAAACTTTTTGTAACCATAATTCAATTTTTTCAAACATTCCAAATAGACTTTCATTTCTCAGAGTTTTCAATATAACCCTTAAATTATCATCATCCTCCTTGTGAATTTTAAAATATATCATAATATCATGAATAAAAACTACCAACAAATTTATCATATTAATACATAAAGACTACATCCACTAAATCCTTAAATATATCATGAGAATTAGTCATTCCAAATGGAATTAAAAAAACTCATAATTCTAATATCTTGATTGAATAGAATCCTTTGGAATATCTTGTTTATTCACCCTCAATTGATGATAACCAAATCAAAGAGAATTTATGGGGAAGAATTGAACACCTCAAGGATGAAAAAATAAATCATCAATCCTTGGTAGAGGGAACTTGTTCTTCATTTCTATTCTATTATGTTATCTATAATCAATTCATATATATATTGATATATCCTTCTTATTCACAAATAGAATAGGTTATCCATAATAATACACACTTGGTCAGACCAAGCCCTTCTGAAAAGGATCTAGAATATTTTTCTTTAATTCTTCCAGATCCAAGTTTTTTATTTTATTCATGGTCTTTCATATTGTCTTGGATCCATGAATGAGTTTAATGGGGAACTCTACCTCTTTTTCTAGAGGAGGTATGAGTAACTCCTCAAGAAATAAATAAATGTATTATTTAACGATGTGTAATTTTTTTATTTTTATACTTCCTTTTCCTTATTCATTATCACTAATTATATTTATAAAGAATGCTATGGGAGGTTATTATAGTTAAATATTTGTTGAAGATATATATCCTTTTAAAAAAATTGCAGGTTATCAATTGAAGAATACTACTATTTCCTTCTTTCTACAATTGATTATAGAATTATATATTGAGAATCGGTCCATCCCTAGTATAGTATCAAATTATATAATGGTAATGACTACTCAATTTTCGATGAGATTGTGCTTAAAAAATTAAATTGTTGAATTTCTAGATATTTTTAATTGTTGGACAATCCCACCAAGAGAAATGACTGATAAAACTATTTTTAGAAGTTTAGGGATTGATTCTACAATCATTGAAAACATGGATGAAATTAATGAATGCATAAAACTAGAATTAAAAAAAATTAATTTGTATCTTTGGAGAGAAAAATGTGAGTACCTCCCACCACCCCATCATTTGGAGCTTCAACATCAGTTGTTGTGATAGAAAAAGATGGACCTTTCTCTTTTGGTATATGTTGTGGGTGATTTTAATTCCCCTATATTATCTTGTGATTTTGAAAATGGTTGTAAAAGTTCCTAATATATCTAAAATTTTATCATTAGACTTTAGGCTGGAACCAAACCATCTTCCCTTTGTAGTTAGTGTTGATAACTTGAGGCTTCAGCTCATGAAAATAGTTATGAGAAATATGGACATCTCATCCAAACTTTTAACATTTCTCAGTATTAAGAAAGTAGTTCCCAAAATTCTTCATCCAAAATTTGTTCCATGTGTGAAGTTTCACTTATAGTATTACCATTCCACAATCAATGTTCCTCCTTAATATTGGACCCACTGATCTCTTCTTTTCATTCGATCTATTAGACCATTTAATTACTCTAAACATTAGTTCAACCTTTATAGAACTTCTAATAATCTTCTAATAGTTGTGACAATCTCGATTGGCTAGATTCTTTAGCAGATGGGGTCTCAGTCAACAGATGAATATATCAACTATTCAATTAGGAACCATGACCATGAAAATGTTGTTACAAGAAGGTTTTGTAAATATCATCTCATATCTTACCACATATTTATTTTTCTTATACTTCAAATCAGGTAATTATTTCTCCATTTTAATTAACATCGAACATGGGGAATATTGTTTGAAAAAGGTTCCCTTGAACTATTTAGACTCCATAACATCAATATCCAATCTTGGATTCATGTTTTTCATCATTTTCTACCATTGATCATCTTCTACCTCTATGTGGTACACAACCAGGGTGAGTTTTTCTTGTTCCAAACAATGATGAACAAAAAAGATATTTTCTATAGAGATTATCCATTGTTCTTAAATCAATGGGTCAGTAGATCCAATGAGTGAAGGTGTTCATTGATGCATAAAGGACTCAATGGAATGTTTTTCCCTTTAAGGTGAATCTAGTCTCTTGGATTGATTCATGTTATTTCTCATAAATCAAGTAAGTTGATTCATCATTTTAATGATGTTTCCATTCTATATTTTATTGGAGGGATGTCATTGAATGGTCTATTATGGTCACAATTTTCGTGGTTTCTCCTATTTTCTTCAATTTTATAAATGTATAAAAACATATTGGGAAACATATTTCTCTTATAGAATCTAATAATTATAAATTAATTTTATGTCTTAAAATATTATGTTTAAAAATGTTATTCATTAACAAAAAATACATTTTTATAAATCCTTAACAATATTTCATAGAAATGTTGTTGTTAATCAAACATATTTTCCAGGATTGTCAAACGAGGAGTGCATCAATGATTGTTATCATGAAATAGTTCCCATTAAAGTCTAGGTAAAGTTGTGTTTTTAGGTTTTACACATAGATATATCTGTTCTAGAGCCACATCCCCTTATTCATATCTAGAAATGTATTTCTTTTCAGGGAAACAACATACTTAATAATTCACCAAAATTACAGAATGTTTTCATATAATTTAACATGCCCCTATGGTTTTCCTAAGGTTTTAATATCATAATTTCCACAAACAACTAAATGATAATTTGATACAAACTATGTCATCTGGAATTTTTGTTACATAATTTTCATTTACATTGTAGAAATAGGGGATCTTTTAAAGTTTAGTTTCAAGTAAATACGGTAAATAATACTTTAAAACATAAAAAATAATTATAATACACCACAAAGGCTTCATCATAGGTTAATTATAAATATAGTTACTACATCCCATAACCTTGGGTCATACATTAACTGAAAGGGTTGGAATAAGGCTTAGTATGGGAAATTAAGGGAAACAATTTACATGTGAACCTTAGAAAAATAAATAAAAACAAGAGGAATAAAGGAATGAGAGTAGGAACAAGGGTAATATAATATTAAAAATATCATGAATCGTAACCTGGATATGTGGATACAACATTTAAAAGGTAAATTCATAACAATATCACTATGGTTTTTCATCTAGGCATTCTAAAAATTACAAAGGATATTCAGAAAGGTATTATAAAACATGTCATATCAAGAGATTAACTTCTTTACCCAATGAATTGGGATGATATCAGGGTTAAAATTAATATGAATTAATTAATGTGATCCAAATAAATCATAAAAATTCATTTCATAAATAAATCATGGAGAATAAAATAAATGAATTTAATATCAAAATAATGGAATTTGAAAAAGTTATTAAATAACATTATCATTATTTCAATTTTATCCCATATAAAGGGAAATATAGTTTTATGTATGTTAATCACAGAGTAAAATAAATTAATTTTCACATCTTTTTTAATATACCTAGAAATTAAATTGGTTTTTTAATTCAAAAAAAGATCTTAAAAGATATATTCTTGAGGGGAAGAGAGAAATTTTGAAATGTAATTTCAATAGCATAATGAGTATAAAATGTGGTTTTAGAAAAGGGGAAAAAGATGGGATATGGGTATCCCATTAAAAAAATATAATTTTTTAGTACCGTATTAAATTATATGGAAATAATAGATGTTGACCATAAAATTCATAAGATATATACAAAAATTGGTTCTTGAAACGAAGAGAAAATAAAGACATTTCCCTTACCTTGAAGAGTTATTCCTAAATCATTAGTAATGAGACCTTAGGGGATTAAGGACACTTTGGGAGGAAACATTGGTAGGTAAAAATACTAAATATTCATGGAGAATTTATTTTTAGTTAATATAAAAGGAAAAATTGGTGGATATTTAGGAAAAAAGTGGGGGATTCATTTAATAATTTCTATGTAAGGGTCATAGAAACATAGGTTGAAGAAAATGAAAAACCATGGTTATTCCCATATTACGTTTCCATGGTATTGGAAAATTGTGTCATTTTTTAGACTATTTTAATTTAAAATAGTCTACAAAAATTTTATTTTAGTTATTTAAGAATGGAAAAGTATAGTTTTAACAAAATAATATTTTTAATTTTTACTTTTTGATTTAGAATTTGAAAAGTAAATTATATGATATGAAATTGATTAAAATATATTAAAATAACTAGTATTAACAAAATAATATATTTTTATTCTTGATTTTTTTAAGTTGTTATTACATCATTATGAAATAACTATGAATTCATTAATAATATCAAAAAACTCACACTGTGTTTCTACTATTCATGAAAAAATAATGTATTTTGGGAAATTTGGATAAATTCCCCATATCTAATTTTGACATACTAATTTAAAAAAATAATATTTATTTAGTCAAAACAATACTCTAAATATGTGAATTTTAAAATTTACCAATAAAAATTCTTATTTATTAAAAAATCACAATAGATTGAAAATGTATAGTAAAATTTATGACATTTGAAAAGAAATTATTTTGTCATTTATATTTAAATAAGAGTTTTTATCAAACAATTTCATTAAAATAAATTATATTCATAATATCATAATTTTTTATAAATATATATGTTTTTCTCTAAGGTATTATTTTTATCAGAAAAATAAATGTATTGAATTCTATATAAATTTTAGTATAAAAAAATTATTCTTAAAACATAATTGATGGAATAAAAAATATTTTTACCAAGTAATTTCAATTTAAGTAACTAAGGTTGGGATATGTAAACCCTTATGAAACTCACGTATGACCTAAGGGTAATGTATTCTATGGTGATATTATTAGGGGGTGCCACAACTAATATCGCATGAATCATAATCTTTACTAACTTGATTTCTCCCATAGGCAATTTCGTTCGAGATTCACTTATTGAAAATCAGATTGGGATTCATTAGTAATGTTTCCTAGTGATGCTAACTCCCTCCCATAATCCTAAAAATGACATTCATATAGAATGACCCTACTGGTTGTGGAAAACATTTCACCTTTCTGCATTTATTATCTTTTTCATTTTTATTGATAAACACTAATTATAACATTATAATTATTATCATGATTAAAATTTCCAATGGTCAAATTAAAAATTGGTCATAATTGACCAAAAAATATATAATATTTGAATCCTAATAGTAACATTTTAAATTATACACACTTAATTATTATTGGGAAATAGTTTTGTTGAGTAATATAACCCAAATTTTCTCTAGAAACAAATATCATTTAAAAGTTTTTCCACGTTACATTTATGTTCCTTATTTTTAAATGAAATAATTTGGAGTTTACTATGGTGGTTTCTCTTATGAATTTAAATAGGTTTTATTTATTTATGATATGGGTTATTAAAAAACTTCTTTATATTTCCGAAAGGATTTTTATTTTTTTAATATTGGGATTAATGTTTTTATTTATAAAGAAGGTGAATATTTTTCCATGGAAAATGATTTATTCCATATGCTCAAATAATAATATGATAATAGTAAAAAATTTATGATTTTTCATTTTTTTACAAGACTAAATGATTTATTATTTTTAAATACATTTTTGATAATTTTAATTCACACCACACATTTTAAAATGGTTTTCCAAGGGTTTAAGGTTGGGTAAGAATAAAAAATAAGTCAAGTTGGTAGTCAAAATTATTTGTCATGGGAAATTTATCTATAGGTTTTATATTGTGGGATAAAAGGATACTAATCCTAAGAGTCTACTTTTTAAAATTTTTATTTTTATATATTATTATTAACATAATTATATAAAAATCTTAATCATAATGGTACTTGGTTATGTAAGTTAGATAATTCTAGTCTAAATTCACTTGAATAAGTAAAGGTTAAGGCTAGTTCCCAATTTTTATTATCAGATGATAGTTTTTGATAAATGTAGTGATTAATTTATGTTAATAAATTACCTGGCATGATTTCAATTTATGGTTGTGTTAAAAAATATAACAGTTAAATATTACAGTGATTATTTTACTAATATATATCTATTTAGAAGGGTTTTCCACAAAAGAAATATTGAAGCTAATGTAGAAAGATATGAAGAGGTTAATATATTTTAAAATATAAATCCTAAAATTGTATTAATTGGAACTAAGAAATTAGTTGTACTTACGGATCAGTTGGCATATACTATAAATGGTGGTGGAATCTATGATAGTGAGAAACTATATTTACCAAAGAGAATCATATTGATAATTTAGAATTTCCTGAAATAGAACCCTTCATATTTTAGTGGAACCTCATATCTAATAGTACCCAAAGGATGGATTAATACCATGTAAAAGATATTTAATGTCGTGGGATATGTTAACACATGTCACTATTATCTATTAATTCATGATTTATCAAATAATATTATACATAATTATACACAAATTATGAAGAAGTATAGTGAATTTGGATAATTTGATACATTAAAAAACTACATTAAATATGGGGTACATCTCCAATATTGAAAAAATATTTAACATTCTCATATTATTCCATTATACATAAAACTTCATGGGATAACATGGGAACATACATTAGAAAGGTTTGAGCTATAAAGTCTAGTAAGTAAATAAACATTGAATAACATGAAGAATGAATTAAAAGTTATAAAATAATCAATTTAATGTGCAATAAAAAGGTTTAGAATCATAAAAATGAATATTTATACATGATATAACATGAAATCATAAAGTAAACATGGGAATGTGGAAACAACTTTAACCATGAAATCATAATCATTGGTTAAGGATAACCTCAAAGATATCATTAAATAGTGGAAAAAGTCACATGATAGATTATGTTCACTGAATAATCCCTTGCATGATGTCTCAAGTGACTAAAACATTACCCATTATATTAGAGTGATATATAATTATGGGCATACCCATCAATTTTATAACATGTAAATGCATATGTGCACCATTTAGATAATTCAAAATAGGTTCATATTTTACAAAATTTGATCCCAAAATCAAGGAATGTGGAATAAATACATATAAGTCAAAAATAAAGGAAGTATAAGTGTATAAAGGTGAATAACCTTTACGGTAAAATGGTATAGGTATTCAGTACACAATTTTTTGGCATGTAAAAACATATTGAAATATCAATAGCATAACAGGGGAACATAAATGTTCCTGGGAGAGCTTAATGAGAGTAAAAGGGGTCTATAATAATTTATAAATCACATGGGAATTAATTTATATATGTAATAACATATCTATAAATTATAAATTGAATATAAAGGGTATTAAATAATGTATATTCTCAAATAAATAAGAGAATGATAGGATCCCTTAGTAAATTTGGGCTTAGTAACAACTTAGGTAAATACTATAATAAGAGGGGATAAATGATATTTAATTATTAAGAAATAAATGTGAATTTATAGTAATATTTATAAATTCATGAAAAAAATAATCAATTAATATTCAAAAGGAATAATAAAAATAAGGTTCTTTAATTTAATAGAATAGAGATAAGTCCCTTACTTTTTGTATGGAAAATGACAAGAATTTTTTAGCAGTATAATGGGTGTATATAAAGGTTTATGGGATGGATTAATAAGTGTTAATTGGTTATTTTATCATGTAGAAATCAGAATTTAGTAATTTGGATGTATAGAAACATATATAAATAGGAAAATATAGAAACTAATAGGTGCGACATAAAAGAAGTTCATGAATTAAACAATAGAGGAAAATCCCTTACCCTGATTGGGTGAATCCAAAGGCTTGGGTGGATATTCATGAGAGCATGAGGGAACTTTTGACGAATCTTGAGAGGGTAGTTCATAGTAATATTGTGCTCCAATTGTTTTTAGAGAATGTGAATCAATGTTTGGGTGGGTTTATATTGTAAACAAGCGGGGGGTTATCAAATTATTCTTAAACATTGTTTTTGGAAACTATATAATTTTGTAATAAAAGCCACAAAAATTACTATGGGTTTTTAAAATGATTTATACAAAATAAGATTGGTTTTCATTATTTTATATTTTAAGGGAATAAAATTATTAAAATATTACCCATCGTGATGTGAAAGTGAGTAATGTTCTTAACAAAATGATTTCAAAACCATAAAATTTAATATACATTTTGGAGGATTGACAAGTAAATTATAAATTTAATAAAATGACATTAAAATAAAATTATTTTAAAGGGTAAAAATATATTTTTTATTGGATTCAATTTATAGTAATTATTAAATCATTTTTGGGTCACTATGATTATAAAATCCACACGATATATTTTATAACGTAGTTAATTTTTACCTGAAAATTAGGTTATCTCAGAAAATTATGAAAAATTTACCATTTTATAATTTTTATTTTATGATTCCAAAAAAATATTTATTTAATCCAAATAATTTTATAAATTTGTTAATTTGATATTTTAAAACTATAATATAGATTTATTGAGAAATGATGGGGGTTTTTATATTAATAGTTTTCAAACCCTAATACAAATTATAATTGTCTTCTTAAATATTGTATTGTAATTTATATTTGATAAAAATTACTTAATAATAATATTTTATTAAAATATAATTGTTTTTATAAATCCATTAATTCATAAAAATTAATTTCATAATTGAATTTTTTTTACTCAAAAATACATTTTTATTGTATCAAAATGTAGTTTTTATCAAACTTATTAATCAATCAATTATAATGTAAAACATAAAGAATAAATAAAATAATTATTTAATTGAAAATTAAATATAAATATTAATTCATTAGGGTTAATTTTTTTAGTCTGTGTTAAATTATTCTTACTGTTTATTATCCTATTTTCCTTTCACTGTGGTAATGAATATTTTCTTTAGTTACTATTCAAATTTCCCAAAAAATAAAGTTGAAATTATTACCTAAAATTAATTATTAATACTCCAAATGTGGAATAAAATTCATCAAATTCTGTTCATTCATGTATAATATATTCATTTAGAATAATACTTGCAAGAATGAAGGATGGGGATTTTCTAAAAAAAATCATTTTTAAATTAAAATATCATTTTACTTTAACTTGATAACTGATAATATTTATTATATATATTATAATTAATAAATATTTATATATAATCTACGAATTTAACTTTAATAATTTCTCATTATGGGTTATTTTAATTATTTATATTGGATAAACATTATGCAGAATAAAATATGTTTCAAAAATAATGTATTTTTAAGATTAACTATCAACTTATACTAAAATACAATAGAAATATGATTTAAATGAAATTAATTTGATAAATTATAATTAAATAATAATTATTTATATTGAAATAAAATTAAAATAGTACTATTATTTTTATATTAAATAATTTATCAAAATAATGACAATTTTATATAAAAATGATACTTTTCACTATTCAATGAAAAATCTATATTTTCAAAAAATCCCAAAATTACATTGTAAGATAAATTTTATATTATGATATCAAAATTTGAGCTCATTTTTCCAATTTTTTTTAAAGATTATATAAAAAATAATTTTAATGTTTTTTTAAATGTAAACAAAAAATTTATGAATAAAACATATTTGGATGAAAAAATGAAATTACAAGAAATTTAGTGATTATTTATTAATAATATATCATCACATTTATGTTAAGTTGGAATAAAAATGTTTTTCCTAAATTTTTTTATTCCTAATCATAGCTGAAAATTTAATTGAATGTTTAATAATATCATATTTAAATAATCATTTTTTTCTTGGGTTCATGGTTGTGTAAGAGAGACATTATTGAACATACTTTTCTATTCTAAAAACCTGAGGTGTAACATTATCCCCCTTTAGTGAAATACATCCTAATAATTTAATCATGATATCTTTAAGAAAAGTTTTGACACAAGAAAATATATTTGTTGAAAACCTACATTTGAAAAATGTTCAATAAAGAAACCACTTGTTATTAGAGAAGGGGATGCACAAAGGTCATCATAGAATATATTTCTAAGTATAAAAAAATTAATTGGAACTGGTACAAAGACATGGAATATAAAACTAACAATAAAGAAAAAATAGATTTTTATAGAGAATATGGTTATGATAATGTCAATGACCACAAAAATATTAGTGATTGGTAAAATGACCATTAATTCATTAGAAATGATCATAATATGAAACTATTTTGGTTTTTATATTCTATTACTAGAGTAAAGGAGTTAATTTACAATATATACATTTTACATGAAGAAAACATATTTCATGACAAGTATAATTTCATCCTTTAATCAATTTTTATAGCATTCTCAAATTTTATACAAACGATGGATACTCAAGATGAATTTTTTTATGTCTAGAACTATAAAATATGAATATAACATATCACCCAATTAACAAAATAACAGAAAAATATTCCTATTATATTTATTAAATCAAAAATGGTTATCATAAATTAAGATAATACTTAAAATTAATAAACATTAATACATTAATCCCCAAATTTCTACTAATAATTCAAAAGTTTTAACATAGATCATTTCTCAAATAAATACTCATATATCCCAAATAACAATAATAACCTTGAAATTAAATAATATTTTATTTTTAAAGGTTAGATTATACACTTTAGATTAATATTTCCCAAATAAGATCATTTTTCCCAAATAATCATGTATATTAAACCTAAAAGATATAAACACCTAAACCTAAATAAAACATCTCCAGAAATATAAATAATCACCTCAAAATAAAAAACACACCATCCTATAATATGAATTGAAAAAATATCATTAATGGTTTTAATATTATATCAAATAAATATTCCAAAGTTCCATCAATTATTTTAAATATAATATTTTATAGAGATATATCATCCCATGAATTCATCAATATACAACTTCTATAACATAATTCTCAAATACTAAAACACATCAATTTTTATACTTCATTATTTCCAGAGCATATGTCCTTCCTTAATCTTGGATTTGACCATTGGATTTAAGCATTGAATCTAATAATTCCCATATTCTCCACACATAATTTATTAAACAAAAAAGGGTTCCATATGGTGTAATTTATTCCCATTAATCATAATACTATTTTTACTACAAATATCTACTTTATTCAATATTTCTCCACATGTAAAACACCTTCAAGTTTTTTTTGAATTTACATTTGTTTCACATTCCACATTTTTTTGACAATAGGGACATTGAATATTCTTTCATTTATAATCATTTTTAGTGCACCATCTTTTAGAATTCATCATACTCAACATTGATATCTTTGGATATTTAGCAATTTTCCTATTATAATTATGATTTTTGATATCTATTTTTCCATAATCACAATATGTCTTCTTGATATCCCATCATATTAGACATATTATTTTTGTATTAATCACATTTCACACAACAGTGGTTGTTGACTTGGTTCATCCTATTTCTAGTCATTGACAAAAATAAAGGGAATATTTGGGATGGTAATTCTAAAATATTATAAACCAAACCAGCAATAAACAAACATTAAATTTATGACCTGTAAATTACATTTATTTCCATAACTTATGAATTTAAAGGATTAGATCTGTGTTATCTATGATCTCGTTCCTAACATAGAATATTATGGTGATTATTATTCCATTAATAATTTTTTTAATGAGCTTTTGAATTTACGAAATCATATCCCATGAGAGTGTCAAACATGGTGTGCTACAAGTCCCATTATCATGCAATAGTTCATGATTGAGTCCAGATAAATGTGTTATTTTTAGGTTTCACCCCATGTTACATCTATTATGGAGCGCTATCCACTTGAAGTATCTAGATATGGATGTATTTTATTGGAAACAACTTACTATGTACTTTAAAAGACATAAGAATATTTTAGGATACATTAGTACCATCCTTAAGAATTTCACTAAATATTTCTAATCATAACCTTAAAAAATAACTAAACATTACATTTATACCAACTATGACAAACCATGTCTTTATTAAACATCAATTCATCATTTCTTATGTATTACTACACAAAATAAAACCCAGAAGGTAAACAATTCTTGTGTATTTGGGAAAGTTGTTATATTATATAACAACTTAAAACTGGAGGTACATCACTATTATTAAAAACTAACATAACATTATCATCATATTCCATCATACTTAAAAATTCATTGGATATCCTAGGGACATACAAAAAGAAAGGGTGATATATAAGTCCTAGTAATGGAATAAACATGACATAACATAAAGAATTTATTATATGTTATACAATAGGAAATAAAATGGTACATGAAAAGGGTGAAAATTATAAACCCAATAAAGAGAAATATTATATCATGATAATATAAAGGAAATAATGGAATATGAAAATAACTGTCAATATGTTATCATGAACATATGTAAGGTCTAACCACCAAAATATCATAGCATGGTGGAAACAGTACTTGAATGGATTATGATCACTCTATAATACATTTCAAGATGTCTCATGAGACCAAAACGTTACTAAATACATTGGGGGAACTATATAATTTTGGGAGCATAGGCAAATTTAAAATCAGGTACATGCATAAGTGTACCACAAATATCAATCTAAAGTGGATTATATTTCATCACATTTGATTAAATGATCATGGTATGTGGAATAAATAGATGTATGTCCCCAATAAAGTAAGTATATTTTCATAATGGTGAACACCCATGATAAGTTATTAGTACTAGTATTCACGACATAATCTTTTCGGATGGAAAACATATTGAATATTCAATTACATAATAGGGGAATATAAATATTCAAGGGGGGTATTAATTAGAGTAAAATGGGGTGTAAAGACCCGTAAAATTCAAGGGAAATTTTTTCTAAATTTTCTTTGGAATTTTTCAAGAACGCAGTTTTTGACGACGCCTGATTCTGAGGCCCGGTGTGCCCGGAATTAATTTCCGAAGTTTAACTCGGGTACGTTCAGTGAACGAACGAGCGGGAATTTCTAACTTTTGAACCGGTGCCCGGAATCGAATTCCAAGGGCACCGATGGAACCGAAACGCCGATAATTACTTAGGAACTCCTGTTTCGGAGTTGCGTTTACGAGAGGGGAGTTATTAATTTTTGTGGTAGTTGAAAATAAAAAATTAATATTTTTTATTTTTCCCACTTGGTGGTTTTCTCCTATGTAAGGATGTTGGGGGTGGGACCCACTTGTGATAACCAACCCTGAGAGGATAAAGTAGGGTGGGACCCACACGAGCCCAACCACTCACTTTCCTAACCCCTCTAACCCCCCCATTTAAGTTTTGTTAACTTATCACCTCATTAATTTTTTAACATCTTATGTTAATAACTTAAGTGAGTTAAATGTGGGTTTTGAATTTTCAAACTCTTGAAATTCAAAACCTATGTTGGGTTAATAAAATAAGTGCATGGATTATTTTATTTTGGGGTTAGTTGTTCTTGTGGTGGAGACTAGGGAGAGAAAGGGCTAAGTTTGAAGTCTTCTTCTTCTTCAAAATTGACGAAGAACGTGAAGAACACCGTTCTTCAACGAAGAACATCTCCGCCGAAGAACGCGACGTCTTCTTCCAACAACGTTTCCTCTTTGAACACACCTCGACGACAACGGAATCGACGTTCGTTTTCCGCGACGCCCAACCTCCGCGACGCTCGTCTTCCGCGGCTCAATTGACGTGCACCGTTCCTGAACCGAGGTAGGGAATTGTTTATGAAATATAAATGAACCCCATGCTACTTCCTTCTAAATCAAAGAACACGGATCAAATAAACATTAATTTGATCCGTAGAGATTATGTTGTGGGTTGGTATTTTATTTTGGTATTCTCTTACCTTTTGAGAAAAGAACGACGAGCGCAGACCAACCAATTCCGGGTTGATCCGCGGATCGTTCGTACATGTGGATCGATGTAGGGGTTTTATTTATTTATTTGATTCCTGATTACCAACTTGATGATATTAGTGGATTTAAACCATTTGTTATCAAATAACACGAGGGGGTCGTACCGCACAAACATGGCCGACCCTCCTCGTTAATTTCGTGATGGTTCCTTTGTGGTTGGTACGGGAAGACGTGGTGTCGTCGCACCACACGGTTTTCATGCAGAAGGATATGCGCGGCGCCGTCGCGCCGTGCCGTGGAAGGAAGTTTAAGAACGCGGCGCCGTCGCGCCGCGTCGAAGAAAACCAAAGAACCGCGGTTGGAGTCGGACCGCAGCGAAGGGGCGCGGTGCCATCGTGCCGCGCTAGAAAACTACAAAGACGACGCTAATCGTTTTGACGTGCGGATTGATGGGCGACGACGAAGCAGGCCGTTTTGGCGTTTGAATCCCTTCGCAGTGAAGGTGGGGTCCCAGGGGGACCATAGGCGAAGACGACAGGAGAAACAGACCACCGGAGCGCTTCCGGTGGTCCGCGAAAGGCAGCGGCGACGCGTCACCGGAAGTTGCCGCCGACGGTTGCCGCCGGCGTCAATCAGCGGCGAAGGGGGGAGGGGGGGGGGGGGCACACCCCCGTCGCTCCGCGGAAACCGCCCGGTCGGACCGGACCGGACCAAATCGGGCCGGGCCGGGCCGGGCCTAGCCGGGTCGGACCTGGGTCGGGTCGCGGGCCGACCCAGGGGGGGTCGGGCCGGGTCGGCCCGGGCCCAGACCCCCCGTTTTCAGACCACTTTCGGTCAAATGCCCATATCTTGAGATGTAGAGGTCCGATTGACGCGACGTCAGCGGAAACACGATCCTTGGATCGAGATGGTCGTTTCAGTATATTACACTCAAGGTTTCGGAGAAGTTTGAGTTCGGCCGGGTTGGTTCATACACGAAACCAACCGGGCCCTCGGAGCGGAAACGCTCGTAACTTGAGTTCCGGACGTCCAAATGACTTGCTTTCGACTTTGTTGAATTTCTCTTAATGAGACTGAACTTTTGGCTTACTCCTCTCAAGGTTTGAATGCTGTCGGAGTGCGGTCGGGTTGGTTCGCTCACGAAACCAACCGGGCCTCTAGAACGAAAAAGCCAATAACTCACAGACCGGGCGTCCGATTGACGCACCGTCTATCTTGTTGTTTTCCTCTAGATGAGACAGAACTTTTGGCATAATTTTCCCGAGTTTTGGTTGCTGTTGTATAGTGGCCGGGTTGGATTGTACCCGAAATCCAACCGGGCCCCTGGAACAAAAAAGCTGATATCTTTCAGACCAGACGTCCGTTTGACGAACCGTCAGCGGCGTTGGTGATCACGTTGAGAAACGGTCCCTATGATTATATCCTATGAGTGTTCGGGGTATAGTTGAGTTATTGCTGGATTGGTTCGCACACGAAACCAACTGGGCCCCGGGGACGAAAAGGCTTGTAACTCACAGACCGGGCGTTCGATTGACGCGCCGACTGTTGAGTTGAGACCCCTATGATGAGGCGGTCCTTTGAGATACTTATTCGTGGGACTTAGTGATACTTGGAGTATCGACCTATAGCTCAGGGAGCAGACCCTCCCGGAGATGAGCGTACGGAGTACGGAGACCGTGTAGACGTCTGAGACCTGATGACTGCTTGACCGACTCGACTTGGAGTGAGTCGACTAGCCCAGTGGACGGAGCACCCGGTATTTGGCGACAGACCCATGGAGGACGGAGTGCCCAGTAGTTGGCCGCAGACCCGTGGTACTCGACAGGAGGAGTACCTCTGTAGGCTATTAGGGGGAGCGCCCGGTATTTGGCGATAGACCCTCAGCAGACGGAGCGCCCGGTAGTTGGCCGCAGACCCGCTGTAATTGACAGGAGGAGTACCTCAGAAGTCTTAGGTTAGTGAGCAGTACCTCGGAGTCGTGACATGACCACTGTACACTCCAGAGATGGGGCTCTTCAGCAGTTACGTTTTCGATAATGAAAATCCTGGTTTGAGTTGAGACTTTTGACCTTTGTGTTTACCTCATGATTGAGATGGGTCACTTGATAACTTAGGTATATGTATGAGCATATACTTGGGTAGTGGTTATCCTTTGATTTCATGATCCTTGTGTTTCCTCATGATTGAGATGGGTTACTTTATAACTTAGGTATATGTATGGGCATATACCTAAGTAGAGGT
The DNA here is from genome assembly GCA_963277665.1 of Viscum album. Classification (NCBI taxonomy): domain Eukaryota; kingdom Viridiplantae; phylum Streptophyta; class Magnoliopsida; order Santalales; family Viscaceae; genus Viscum; species Viscum album. The sequence goes on from OY728122.1 coordinate 1,209,892,121, forward strand.
TATCTGTTGAGATCTTCTATGTGGTTATCCTTGATGGTTTTAGTGAGACCTTGAGGGTCTAGGGGTCCCTACTGAGTATCGTTATACTCGCCCCTGCACGGGATATGCCCGCATCTCGTTGTGTTGGTTGCAGACGACGGGCAGTGCTGACGGAGGCCGAGTGTTTGAGGACTGGACGGTACCCGGAGGTGGACTACATGACGAGTCAGTATCCGGAGGTGGAATTCATGGCGAGACGACACACGGTGGAGGTTGACGGGCGAGATCGTTGAGGAGGCTATTTGTACCTACCCTTCATGTAGGATCCGTGGTGGACGATCCAGGAGCTGCACTATCTGTACCTACCCTTCAGGTAGGATCTGAGGAGGACGACCCAGGAGAAGCTTCCTTCTTCCAGCTGTTTGTCTTTTTCTGTTTTACTTTAGTTCAGTTGTAGCTGCACTTTCAATTGGGTTTGTATTCTGGGCCATTTACTTTTCATCACTTTCTTTGGTACTTAGGGTTTTTCTTCCGCTTGTAATCTATGGTGTTTTGTTTACTTTTATAAAGGAAATGCCTTCCCAGTTATCGGGATTTACGGCTTTGGTGCTAGTCGCCAGCCCCTAGCCTATGGAAGGCGGCCTTGGGGTAGTCACGGCTCGGGCCCCGAGGACGGGTCATGACAAATTGGTATCAGAGGAGTCAGTTCTACCGCAGAACTTATAACTCTGATATTTTCTTTCTATGAAGCAATAGTGTTAAGAGTACCAAGTGTGGTTTTTAGTTCAGGGAGTCTAGTGTTAGTGCGGGCGGCCGACGTATCCATACACCAGGACCCTGACAACTGATTTCTGACTTTGTGCACGAAAACACTGATTGCGTGTGTGTTTCCAGAAGTTTTATTTGAATATTAGCTCCAACCAGGTCAGTTCACCAGGTATAAATAGTTTGACCATGTCACGTTGTTCCTTTCAGGATGCCTCCCCACGGATGGCCAGCTAGATCCCCGAGAGTTTATCGTACTGACAGCCCGCCGAGCGACATGGCCTCAGTACAGGGCTCTATTCCAGTTGAGGCACCAGCAGAGGCACCAGTGGTACTACTTCCCGTTGGGCCACCGATGCCACCAGCCCCAGTAGCAGAGGGTGCACGACGCTTGAGCGCACTGCACGAGTTCCAGCGCCAGAGGCCACCCATGTTCTAGGGAGAGATGGACCCGCAGGCAGCTGAGGATTGGCTGGAGGCTATGGTGAGAGTCTTCAGGCTAGTGGGGACGCCAGAAGACTTCATGGTGATCCTTGCTGCCAGCCTTCTTCAGGAAGCAGCAGGCAGATGGTGGAGCCTGATGGTCCATATGTATGACGAGGCGACACTTCTTTGGGCAGACTTCGAGAGCCTGTTCCAGGCAGAGTTTGTACCAGCCACCCTTCGAGCGGTGCGTATACGGGAGCTACTTCAGCTGCGGCAGGGCTGCATGACAGTGGCACAGTTTTCAGCAAGGTTCACAGACCTCTCGCGCTAATCCACAGATATGGTACGGGACCCGTTCTTCAGGGCCCAAACCTTTGAGCAGGGGCTCAGGCGGGATATTAGAGCATCTGTTGTTTCTCACAGCATTCCGAACCAGACAGGGGTGTTGGAGAGAGCCCTCTTAGTGGAGAGTTTCCTTGCTGAGCAGTCTCCAGCAGCATGACCCACCACTAGCCGGCTTGCGGCAGAGTCTTCTGTAGCAGGCAGTAGACAGATGACGCAGAGGTCCAAGAGGACCAGACCTACCGGTGGCCGACTGCACGACTTAGGTTCAGTTGTGCGGGGAAACTGGGGTGGAGTCAGAGCCAGACGTGACGAGAGTGGACAATGTTACTCCTGCGGCGGAATGGGTCACATGGCACGTGACTGTCCGACCCTCCATACAGATGACCAGCAGTTAAATGAAGAACCTCCCAGCCAGAGGAAGAGGTTCGATCAGGGCAGACCGCAGGGAATAGGAGGACATTGGAGAGCTCAGCTTCAGGCAGCTGAGGCCTACAGTCATGGAGCTCTGGAAGCATATGGACAGTAGTGGAAGTAGCTTCCGACCTGGAGGCTATTGATCCTGTTGCTTCTAGTTTTGTTGATGTTTGTCTATAGTTTCATTGTGTCTTTGTACTATGAGCTGCAATAATGAAAAGAAACTTATCTTTATAAAATTTTCTTTCCTGTCCTTTTTGTTTGGTTGATATTGAGTGGTCCCGGTTAAGACTGTTGACTTGACCCTCACTTTCGAGATTTCTACTGGAGGAGACCTAGTGACCTAACACTGATGCCGACAGTGTGACTTGACCCTTAGCGGCGAGAGTGACAGTTGGATCTCTTGGTAGTTACGTCGAGGCCTTACGACGTCATCCATGGCACGAATGCATCATTCATGTCAGGATTGACTGTATTAGGCAAGGAATGTGGTTCATCCAGGGGATGAGACCAGATTTCTCTTATCGGAAAAGAAGAAATCATAGCAGCTATTTTGAGACTAGAGAAGGTCCAGGTCATCCAAGAGGGGATGAGGACAGCATAGGGCCGACAGAATCCTTATGCTGATAGGACTTGGAGGCCTCTAGAGTTCGAGGATGATGATCTCGTCCTTATACGGGTCTCACCTCGACGAGGTTTACGTAGATGAGGCCAGGGAGGCAAGTTATCTTCGAGGTTCAACAGACCTTTCTAGGTCCTCAGCTGGGTAGGCATGGTAGTTTACCGCTTGACCCATCCACCTCAGTTGCACTAGCTGCACGACGTTTTCCAGGTATCTCAACTAAGTAGATACATGCTCGACCCTTCGCACATCATCGACAATGAGGAGCAGGACAATGGAGATGGGGTTACTTCCACAGAGGATCTAGTGGGGATCAAGGATCGACAGGAGCATATCCTACGAGGATGATTGATTCCTCGGGTGCACTTTCTCTGGCAGTACGGGAACCTCCGGGTGAGGACATGGGAGCGGAAGGCTCAGATACGTGCTCTGTACCGCTTTTGTAACCCTATTTTGTGTTAAAGCTTTACGAGGACGTAAATACCTAAGGTGGGATTAATGTAAAGACCCGTAAAATTCAAGGGAAATTTTTTCTAAATTTTCTTTGGGATTTTACAAGAACCCAGTTTTTGACGGCGCCTGATTCTGAGGCCCGGTGTTCCCAGAATTAATTTCCGAAGTTTAGCTCGGGTAGGTTCAGTGAACGAACGAGCGGGAATTTCTAACTTTTGAACCGGTGCCCGGAATCGAATTCCGAGGGGCCCGATGGAACCGCATCGCCGGTAATTGCTTAGGAACTCCTGTTTCGGAGTTGCGTTTACACGAGGGGAGTTATTAATTTTTGTGGTAGTTGAAAATAAAAAATTAACAATTTTTATTTTTCCCACTTGGTAGTTTTATCCTAAGAAAGTATGTTGGGGGTGGGACCCAATTGTGATAACCAACCTTGAGAGGATAAAGTAGGGTGGGACCCACATGATCCCAACCCCTCACTTTCCTAACCCCTCTAAACCCCCCCATTTAAGTATTGTTAACTTATCACCTCATTAATTTTATAACATCTTTTGTTAATAACTTAAGTGAGTTAAATGTGGGTTTTGAATTTTCAAACTCTTGAAATTAAAAACCTATGTTGGGTTTATAAAATAAGTGGGTGGATTATTTTATTTTGGGGTTAGTTGTTCTTGTGGTGGATACTTGGGAGAGAAAGGGATAAGTTTGAAGTCAACTTCTTCTACAACATCGACGAAGAACGTGAAGAACACCGTTCTTCAACGAAGAACATCTCCTCCGAAGAACGCGACATCTTCTTCCAACGACGTTTCCTCTTCGAACGCACCACAACGAAAACGGAATCGACGTTCGTTTTCCACGACGCCCGACCTCCGCGACGCTCGTCTTCCACGACTCAATTGACGTGCACTGTTCCTGAACCGAGGTTGGGAATTGTTTATGAAATATTAATGAACCCCATGCTACTTCCTTCTAAATCAAAGAACGTGGATCAAATAGACATTAATTTGATCCGCGAAGATTATGTTGTGGGTTGGGATTTTATTTTGGTAATCTCTTACCTTTTGAGAAAAGAACGAAGAGCGCGGAACAACCAATTCTGGGTTGATCCGCGGATCATTCGTACATGTGGATCAATGTAGGGGTTTTATTTATTTATTTGATTCGTGATTACCAACTTGATGATCTTCATGGATTTAAACCATTTGTTATCGAATAACGCAAGGGGGTCGGACTGCACAATCACGGCTGACCCTCCTCCTTAATTTCGTGATGGTTCCTTTGTGGTTGGTACGGGAAGGCGTGGTGCCGTCGCACCACGCGGTTTTCATGCGGAAGGATCTGCGCGGCGCCGTCGCACCGCGCCATTGAAGGAATTTTAAGAACGTGACGCCGTCGCGCCGCATCGAAGAAAACCAAAGAACTGTGGTCGGAGTCGGACCACGACGAAGGGGCGCGGCGCCATCGGGTCACGCTGGAAAACTACAAAGACGACCCTAATCGTTTTGACGTGCGGATTGACGGGCGATGATGAAGAAGACCTTTTTGGCGTTTGAATCCCTTCGCAGTGAAGGTGCTGTCCCGGGGGGACCATAGGCGAAGACGGCAGGAGAAACGGACCACTGGAGCGCATCCGGTGGTCCACGGAAGGCGGCGGCGGCGCGCCACGCCGGCGCGGCGGCGCCGGCGACCGGCGGCGTCAATCAGCGGCGAAGGGGGGGCGGCCGCGCTTACCCCCGCCGCTCCGCGGCGACCGCCTGGTCGCGGTCGGCCTGTCGGGCCGGGCCGGGCCGGGCCAGGTCCATCCGGGTCGGACCCGGGTCGACCCAGTTCGGGCCGACCCAGGGGGGGGGGGGGGGGGGTCGGGCCGGGTCGGCCCGGGCCCAGACCCCCCGTTTTCAGACCACTTTCGGTCAAATACCCATATCTTGAGCTGTAGACCTCCGATTGACGCGCCGTTAGCAGCAACACAATCCTTGGATCGAGACGGTCGTTTCAGTATATTACACTCAAGGTTTCGGGGAACTTTGTGTTCGACCGGGTTGGTTCGTACACGAAACCAACCGGGCCCTCGGAGCGGAAACGCTCGTAACTTGAGTTCCGGACGTCCGAATGACATGCCATCGACTTTGTTGAATTTATCTTAATGAGACGGATATTTTGGCTTACTCCGATCGAGGTTTGGATGCCGTCGGAGTGCAGTCAGGTTGGTTTGCTCACGAAACCAACCAGGCCCCTAGAACGAAAATGCCAATAACCCACAGACCGGGCGTCCGATTGACGCGCCGTCTGTCTCGTTGTTTTCCTCTTGATGAGACGGAACTTTTAGCATACCTCGCCCGAGTTTTGGTTGCTGTTGGATAGTGGTCGGGTTGGATTGTACCCGAAATCCAACCGGGCCCCTGGAACGGAAAAGCTGATATCTTTCAGACCAGACGTCCGTTTGACGAACCGTCAGCGGCGTTGGTGATCACGTTGAGAAAAACGGTGCCTATGAGTATACCCTATGAGTGTTCGGGGTATAGTTGAGTTACGACCGGATTGGTTCGCACACGAAACCAACCGGGCCCCGGGGACGAAAAGGCTAGTAACTCACAGACCGGGCGTCCGATTGGCGCGCCGAATGTTGAGTTGATACCCCTATGATGAGGCGGTCCTTTGAGATACTTCTTCGTGGGACTTAGTGATACTTGGAGAATCGACCTATAGCTCGTGGAGTGGACACTCGCGGAGACGAGCATACGGAGTACGAAGACCGTGTAGACAGCTGAGACCTGACTACTGCTTGACCGACTCGACTTGGAATGAGTCGACTAGCCCAGTGGACGGAGCGCTCGATATTTGGCGACATACCCACGACGGACGGAGCGCCCGGTAGTTGGCCGCAGACCCGCGGTACTCGACAGGAGGAGTACCTCTGTAGGCTATTAGGGGGAGCGCCCGGAATTTGGCGACAGACCCTCAGCGGATGGAGCACCCGGTAGTTGGCCGCAGACCCGCGATACTTGACAGGAGGAGTACCTCAGCAGTCTTAGGTTAGTGAGCAGTACCTCAGAGTCGTACAGGACCACTGTACACTGCAGAGACGGGGCTCTTCAGTAGTTACGTTTTTGATAATGAAAATCCTGGTTTGAGCTGAGACTTTTGACCTTTGTGTTTACCTCATGATTGAGATGGGTCACATGATAACTTAAGTATATGTATGGGCATATACCTGGGTAGTGGTTATCCGTTGATTTCATGATCCTTGTGTTTCCTCATGATTGAGATGGGTTGCTTGATAACTTAGGTATATGTATGGGCATATACCTAAGTAGAGGTTATCTGTTGAGATCTTCTATGTGGTTATCCTTGATGGTTTTAGTGAGACCTTGAGGGTCTCGGGGTCCCTACTGAGTATCGTTATACTCACCCCTGCATGGGCTATGACCGCACCTCGTTGTGTTGGTTGCAGACGACGGGCAGTGCTAACGGAGGCAGAGTGTTCGAGGACTGGATGGTACCCGGAGGTGTACTACACTGCGAGTCAGTATCCGGAGGTGGACTTTACGGTGAGATGACACACGGTGGAGGTTGACGGGCGAGAGCGTTGAGGAGGCTATCTGTACCTACCATTCAGGTAGGATCCATGGTGGACGATCCAGGAGATGCGCTATCTGTACCTACCCTTCAGGTAGGATCTAAGGAGGACGACCCAGGAGCTGCTTCCTTCTTCCAGCTGTTTGTATTTTTCTGTTGTACTTTCGTTCAGTTATAGCTGCACTTTCAGTTGGGTTTGTATTCTGGCCCATTTACTTTTGAGCACTTTCTTTTGTACTTAGTGTTTTTCTTCCGCTTGTACTCTATGGTGTTTTGTTTACTTTTATAAAGTCAATTCCTTACCAGTTATCGGTATTTACGCCTTTGGTGCTAGTCGCCAGCCCCTAGCCTATGGAAGGCGGGTTTGGGGTAGTCACGGCTCGGGCCCCGAGGATGGGTCGTGACATGGGGTATATCATAATTTAAAAATCATTTGGGTGGTAAGGGGGATATTTATGAAATGATAACAACATTAATAAGTGGATAAAAAGTGAGTTATATAATGTATATTATTTAATAATGTTGACAAGGAGAGAATTCATAACTAAATTTTGGAATAATAATGTCTTAGGTAAATGCAATAATGGGATGAGATATATAATATAAAATTATTTGTTGATAAATTATAAATTATAAGGATATTTGTAAAGTCATTAAAAATAAAATATTTATGGTAAAAAGGATAAATACAAAGAAGTTTATTGAATTTAAAAGAGGAGAGAGTGGCCCCTTACTTTTGGTATGGAAAATCACCGGACAATTTTTACAACATAACATGTGTACATAAATCTTTATAAGAGGGATTAATGAGAGTTAAAGAGGTATCAAATCACATTTAAATGAAAATTTCTATAATACAAAGGAATAAAAACAAATCCAAACATGAAAAATTGAAATTAAGAGGAATAACATAAAATAGGTTCTTAAATAAAATGAAGAGAGTGAGGTCCATTACCTTGAAAGGGTGATTCCAAAAGATTATGAAGAGTTTCATGATAGTTTTGGTGAAACTTTTGAGTACTTTAGAGAGGTTATGGTAGAGTAGTTACATGATATAAGGTTTTTGAGTGAAGAGTATTGGGATCTTGGGTGGGTTTATATATAGAAAATACAAGGAATTTCTTTATTATTTCTCAAAATTAAGTTTTGGACACTATATAATAATGTAATCAAAACCAAAAATCATTGCATGGGTTTCACATACTTTATTCCAAATAAATGTGTATTTAATTATTTTATAAGATAAAGGTCGAAGATTATAAAAATATTGACCTCAGTGATGTGTAAGTGAACCATGTTCTTAAATTAATGATTTTAAAACCTTAAATTGTAAGATATGATTTGGAGGATTTATAAAGGGTTTCAAAAATTAATAAAATACTATAAAATTTACATTATTTCTAAGGGGAAAAATAAATTTTTTGTTGGATACCATTTATAGTATTTATTAAATCATTTTTGGGTCATTATGATGTCATAATACACACCATATATTTATATAATATTTATTTTTTACCCAAAATTATGATTGTCTCAGAAAAATATAAAAAAATAACCATTGGATAATTTTTATGTGATAATTCAAAAAATAATATTTATTTTTTATATATATTTTTTAAATAAATGATTTTTCATTTTTAAAATAATCATCGATATTTATTGAGATATCTTTTTTGGACAATAACAGTTTTTGTACCGTTATAAAAATTACATTTTGCATCATAAAAAATACATAATCATTTTTATAGAATAAAAATTATTTAATAATAATATTTATTAAAAAAATAACTTACTTCAAAAATAAATTAATTCATCAAAGGGAATGTTTTAATTGAAATTTTATATTATTCTAAAATATAATTTGTGTTTTATCCTATCAAAATATAATTTTTATTAAATTAATTACATAATCAGTTATATAGAAAGAATTGAATAAATATAATAGTTATTTTATTAAAATGAAAATATAAATATTCATACTTTTATGGATACATTGTTTCTAGTATGTATTAAATTAAATTAACCCTAAATTAACCTATTATCCTTTCACTATGGTAATAAATATTTAATAAAATTAGTTTTCATATTTTCTAGAAATTAGCTTCAACTTATAACCAAATTTTAATTAATGTTATTAAAAATTTGGAATAAATTTTAATAAAATAAAATAACATAAGTGGAAGTATTTATTTTAAAATAAAACTCACAGTCTTGATGAATGAAAATATTTCAAAAAAAATACTTTATAAGGAAAATATGATTTTACGTTAACTATATAACTATTAATAATCATTATGTGAATTTACATTAATAAATATAGATATATAATCTACAAATTTAAATTAAATAATTTTTCATTAGTGGTTATTTTAGTGAATTATATTGGAGAAACATTATACATTTTAAAACATTTTAAAGTAAAATGTGAGTTTCAGACTAAAAATAAACTTATACTAAAATCCCACATAACAATAAACTAAATTAACATTATTGAATTAAATATACCTGAAGAATTCTTATGATACCTGGAAATGAAATTAAAAGAATATTGGTTTATTTATATTATATAATTTATCAAAATTAATTAAAATTTTACAAAAAATGACATTTTCACAATTCAATTAAAACCAATATTTTTCAAAAAATCCCAAACTTTTACTCTTATATAGTTTACATATAATGATATAAAAACTATATTTAATTTTATTAAATAAAAAATATTAATTTTCTATAAAAAATTAAATCATTTTTCATAGAAATAAATAGAAAAAATTAATGAAGAAAAGATATTTTGATGAAAAAAAGAGATAACAAGAAATCGAGTGATTATTTACTAAAAAAATTTCAATGCATATATATTGAGTAGTAAAAAAGTATATATTTCTAAATTATGTTTATCCAAATCATATCTAAAAATTTATTTAATAGGATAAAAAAAACATATTTAAAAAATCATTTATTTTTTGGATTCAGTGTTGCATATCGTATATGGTATCAAATTTAGTTTTATATTTTAAAAACTCAGGGAGTTACATGGGAGGATTAAAACATCAAGAGTTAACACTTTCAGTATATCATTTTTAGGTTGAAGTTCATTTATGGTGTTCTATGGTTAAGAATACAACGGTAATAGAAGATATTTATTCCATGTAATGGGACACATTTATAATTTTTTTATGGAAAAAACAATTCCTTAAGGTTTTTTATCTAAGAATAGTAAAACAATTATTGGAATTTTTGAAATAGATGATTATTCATTAACACCATATGAAACAAATTTCACAAGATTATCCAGGTACGTACCAAATTTTATTTGTGACCATGATAGAAAATTAATAGATATTATAAATATTTAAATCCAATAAGATGATGATATTTGGAATCATGAGATTTTAAAGGTTATGAGAATGTTTTTCTTTATAAAGAGATTGCAGAGACATATTTTTATGATAATATCGTGCCTTGTGATGGAAAGTGTAAGAAACAGTCAAGATAGTATGAATATAGAGAAACAATAAACTAAAAAATCATGAGTTAAGCCCCAACATGTTCCAACTACCGTAAAAGACATTTCAGATATTGTTTAATAGGATCGAGAAATTGTTACTCATGTGGTCAGCTTGTTCCTAGGGATCAAGACAACAATTAAAACATCCCTACACAATCCTATAGTTTTGTAATATATGGATATCAAATGATGATATGTTTTAGTTGAAATTAGCCAGGGAATTTTTCTAACTTGGATATATAGTTAGTTGAATTTCTAGAAGTCATCAAGATTGAAAAAATTGGTTGGAAATTGAATTATCCACTGCTATGTTTGATACTGGACAATATAATAAAGTGGCTAAAATCTTGTTAATTGTTTATTATATTTATTCGCATTCTCTATTTTACTTTGGATCTGCTCATTTATTCATTTCTATGAAATTTTTTTTAAAAAAAAAATCAAACATAACTAATGAAAATAATATAAAATTTTGGTGAGAACTCAAGGTTGAAATATTAAAGAAACCGTGATTTATAAGAAGATTACTATTGTTATTAGTGGGATGATAATTCTTGAAAATATTTGATAAAATAACCATAGTATAATTTTTTATAATTTTTTGTATGAATTTTATTTTATTTTATCATGATAAGATTTATTTTATAGCAAATAAGGTTTTAGATAATGATTTAAAACATTTTATAACCAATAAAGAAGCTGATATACTGATTAGAGATGGTAGTGAAAGTAATATAGTTATTGTTTCTCGATAGAAATAAAAAATTCATATTTGTGGTGTAACAATATTTAATAAACTTATTATTTTATTTCCTAATGATTTCCCTAATGTTATTCCAGATGTGGAGGTTGAGTTTATTGCAGACTTAGTGCTTCATGAAAAGCCTATTTCTAAACCCCCTTATCAAGTGAATTAAGTAGAACATTTGGATTTGAAAAATAAGTAATAGGATTTTTTAGATAACTAATTATTTCATCCTAGAACATCACAATGGTGTTAACCAGTTTTAGTTGTAAAAAAATATGGTTTGACGATACCTTTCATTGATTATATATCCCGGATTTTCAACACTATTAGGAAAAAATATCAATTTCTTCATAGTTATTAATTATTTGATATGATCCATGAATCATAATATTTTTTGATTATTTACCTCAGGTTATGGTACATCAGTATAAAGGAAATCAAGATAATCTAGGAAATTGGTGCTTCATACTGGATACGAGCATTATGAGTTTGTTGATATTCACTTTGGATTGTCTAATTCACAAGTTGTATTCTTGGATCTTATGAATAACGTTTTCCTTGAATATTTAGATAAGTTTTTAATTTTTTTTATTAATAATATTTTTCTGCATTCTAAATACCACAAGGATCATAAAAGGAACATAAGGATTATTTTGAAAACCTTAAAAGGAAAGAAACTATATGGAAAATTTTTCAAGTGAAAATTTTGGTTGTATTAAATTTCATTCATTGGGAATATGGTCTCTAAAAATGGTATATGTATTGACCCTACTAAATATAATGTTTCTGATGAATTTTCAAGACCAACCAATGTCACATAGAGTTATATTTTCCTTGGATTTGTGGGATACAACCAGTAATTTTTTGAATAGATTTCTAGGTTATCTTACCCACTAAATTAAATAACTCGAAAATGAGTTAAATTAATTTTGAAAAGGGTGTATGCTGATTATTTACTGGATCTGAAATGAAGATTGGGGAACGCTATAGTTTTTTCCATGCCCTCTAAAAGTGGTGATTTTTTCATCTGAAATTAATCTTCATGTAAAGTATATGGTTGTTTCCTAATGTATAGTGATTATTTAATTTCTTAAGATGTACAAAAACTTAAACATCATTATTTAAAATAACTGACACAATATATAATTAATTAGAAAATGTGTGTTTTTATTAAAAAAATTATAGTATAATTGATATGGAGTAAATTATGAAATATTTACCAATCATAAAAGTTTGAAGTATATATTATCGAATATTGATTAGAACATGAAGAAGAAAATATAGCTAGAACTGATTAATAATTTGGAATGCATGATTCATTATTATCCAAGAAATAAAATAATTATTTATTTAATTATAAAATGTAATTCTATATCAAACATGTTATATGTGGAACGAGGCTGAGTCATGTATATTTTGATGAATGTTTTCCTAGATATTGTGCATTGTGGAACATCATATATTTTATTTCTGGGGTAAGTACAATAATTTTTGTCAGAAATAATTATGAAATATTAGGAAGAGGATCATGTTTTGTATGAATAGTTAGAATATATTAATAAGGTTATGTTTAATAAGATTAATATTAATGAAGAAGGTATTTTTAAAATTAAAAAATGAATATGTGTTCATTTCGATTCCCATTTGAAGTTAGAATTGTTTATTAAAACTCACAGTTCCTTATTTTATATTCAACATACTATAAATAAGATATATTGATGCCTTTATAATTATTACTAGTGTATTATAAATAAATGTTTTATTGTTTAATATACCATGAAATGTTTAAATTATCGATAAGTTCAAGAATAATGATAATTACCAAAGTTGATGATTCTTACTTCTCTTGTAATTAAGTAGAAATGGGAAAAAATATCCATGGATTTCTGATGGGATTTCCAAAGATATATCAAGGTAATAATGAGATTTTCATTTTTATTTAATGATTAAATAAAAATTTAAATTTCCATACTCTTTGATATACTGTGTCTTTAGATAAAATTTACCATGTGCATCTCAAGGTGATATTCAGGACTTATAGCGTTCTTTTTTCCATTGTATCTAACTATAATCCCTCATCACTTCATTTTATTTGGAATGGAATTTAGAATTCATTGTCCACTGAATTAAATTTCAGTATAACCTTTTATATGTAGTTTAATGGATAGTACAAGTGAGTTATTTAGTCCTTGGAATACATTATAAATTATTGTTAAATGATTTACCAGTGATATTGGGATCAAAATCGTTAATTAGTTGAGCTTTTATATATCATTTTCACTTTTATTATATCGATGGAACCTTTTTGATGTATTATATAGAAAGTTTTCTTGGACTACAAATTTTTCAGATGAATTATGGGAATGAATATTGACGAGAAAAGAGGTAATAAAATAATTTTTTTAGAATGTAAAATTATTCAACAACATATGAGGATGACTTAGAAAAATTATAGATGTAATTCAGTTAACGAGAGTAAAGATATTACTTTCAAATAAGGTGATCATGTTTTTCTTAAAGTATCTTATTGGAAAAGTGATTATTGTTTTGGTAAATTAGGGAATCTAAATCCACGGTTCATTTGAAAATTTAAATATTTGGTAATGTTTGGTTAGTTTCCAAATGATTATCCTTCCCTTTTGTTTTATTCCAATTATAAAACTTATTCCATGTTTTGATGTCAAGAAAATATGTGTTGGATTCATATCATGTTTTGATACAAGCAGTAATAAATTAGGTGGATAACCATTATTATGAGTAATAAACTATATATATTCTTTAACACATATATTATGTGTTTTGGAATAACGTTATACATATATTTTATGTTTTGTGGAAAAATTATATTTTTTAATAAGGTACATGGAAATTTGAAAAATGTTTTGACATAAAAATATACCCACATGTTTAATAATTGAATAAACTTTTGAGGTTAAAATTTTCAAAAAGGGTGAAGAATTTAAAATCCCATGTAATATTAAGATAAATCATTTTCATATTTTGATTGATTTTATTTTATAGATTTATACTTATTATATGAATATTAGGCAATTTTTCTATCAAAAGGGAAAAGATGTATTTCTAACCATGTTTTTTGATGTATAATAATGTTTTATTTAAGATATTTATTTCAAAATTATAGATTATATATTTTAAAAAGTTATATTCATTTTGAATTAGATCTTTCAAAATTATCTTTTGATGAATTTTTTAGAATTTTTCGAATTTTTTTTATTTTTCAATGTATAGTGAAAAATAATGAATTTTATTCGAAATAACATTTTTTGTTTCAAGTAATAACCACAAAGAATTATATTTTGGATTATTGTTAAAATTTAAATATAACCTTAATATTAATAAAAATACAATTATGGTATTTGGGGTGAATATTTTACTTGAATATGGTATAAAATAATTTTTATACTTAAAAGGTGTTTTTTAAGAAAATATATTTTCCATATAATTTTGAATATTTAATTTTAAATAAAATTTTGAAAATGGTATGAATTTAGTCTTGAAATGTAGATTTTAGATTTGGAATATTGATGTCCAATTTTTGGAAATATTTCCTCATTATTTTTATTCATTATTAATTGTAAACCTAAAAACTTTTGTTACCATGGTAATGGAAAATGATTGAAATAAGTGTAAAAATAATGTGATAAGGAAAAAATCGTAACCCTACATATTATATTATCCTTATTTTAGGACTATATTTAATCTATAACCTTCCAAACATAAAATATATCCCCTTCTACCATTTTACATGATGTTTACCTCTATAATATTTTATGTAAATAAAAGTGAGAAATGTAATTCTCATAGTTTCATTATATTTAATTTTTGACATAGGGATACAAAGATGGTTTGTATGGTTATAAATATTTATTTGAAATATTCAATTTTTTAATCATGGTAATTAATTTTCTAATTTTTTAGGAAAAAATTATGTTAATAGTTTACACAATACTAACACACTATTTATTCCGTTAATATAGAAATTACATATTAATAAAAATGTAAAATAGATTAAATGAATTATTATTTTACAATTTTATTAGAGAAATATTAAATATTAGGTAATATTCTGGTTATTACACAAGGGTTTCTAATTTTTATGTTAGTAAATATAATGTAAATGAATAGTTTGAAAATTGATATTAATGATATTTTATAATAATAATATATTATTAAATATTTTAAAATTACTAAAAATTATATCATCGGATATGCCATTTTGATATGATTTTTAAAATCAATACTAGTCAATTTATGGTCTATTTTTTCTTTTTGATGAAACTATATTGACCCCTATTGTGTAAAAAACATTGTTATCATGGTAATCATAAAAAAAGGTTAATATTGATAAAAAAAAGATAAGGGTGAAAATATAATATCAATTTTTCCATATCTTATTATATGAGATTATTTATTTACATAAAAATATTAATTTTTAATCATTTCAATTTTGATAAATTTTATTTTGATAACTAATTTATATTAATTTTATTGTTTTACAAATATATTTGTGCTCATCCCGCCTTATCGAAAATGGAACATCCTATCCTATTTTTTTCTCAATTAAAAAACCTTTTAGTTTGGAAAATTACTAGAAAAATACTTTCCTAAAATACCTATATTAATTTTACTGGTGTTTTTTATGCAGAATACAATCCTTATGGTGCTTAAGGTGTCAAAAAAATAGATTGTCTGAAAAATAGGTATACCTTTTAACTAAATGTTTTAGTTTTATTTATTTTTCACCTCACTCAAATCTTCTACAAAACTTTCTATATAATTTAATTTTTATATAACATATAATTAAATGATATTTTGTTAATATCATGAACTATAAAAATTTCATTCCTCCATAAAATGAGATATGAAACCATCATTCGAGTGTATGGTGGACTACTCTATCATGAGCCAATTAGTTCATTTTCCATTAACACCTATCACTAAAACATATAATGTTGTATTTAATGTAAATATATAATATTAAATACATAATTATCATTTTAAAATTATAATATATCTTATACATTCTTACCATTCCATTCATTGAAAATTTATATTGTCATTCATACGTACATGTGGAATACCACCTCTATGAAGTGATGTTATTCGTTTTTCATAACCCTATCATAAGGATTATATATATATATATGTTTTTTAATGATATAATATGGTTTTAATTATATAAATTGCATTATTTAAATATAAAATAATACTTACCTTCTTTCTATCAATATTTTTGATAAATGGAAATGTTACTCATGTCTACATACGACCTATAATCACCATATTTTTAATAAATTTAATTTTTTATAAGCAACATTTTGAGTTGGTTTTAAATGTATAATTGATATATAATAATTAAAATAATTTATTTTCCAATATTCTATATATGGTGGAACAATGAACACATTTACCTTAGTCAACCTACCAAAAGTCATTTTGTAAAAAAGAGATGAATATTGTCAAAAGATATTATAATAATATAACGGATAAAGTAATTGTATATAAAAAGGTATTAACTAAATAAAAGGAATAATTAACTTTATAAAATTTATTAATTAAATAAATAAATAATATAAGTTTTTCACACAAGAAGATAATGAACATACATGATGAGTCGAACTTGGGGTAGTAGATTTTCTTTTAAAATCCTCTTTTAAAGCTTCCCTTCTAACCCTTTTTCTTTCGTGCCCACATTTTAAAATAATTTTTTTAATGAATTTATAAATATATTAATGAAATTTAACGGAATTTTTTTATCATTTTAATTTCTTTGAATTGTATTTAAAATGTTTTCTTTTTATTGATTGTTTTTACTTTCTTTTTAAAAGTAAAAAATTAAAGTTCTATTTTAATGTTTATAGAATCAATGGATTTTCCCACCACTAAAAAAATTATTTTATTCTCGTATTCATTTATTATATTCCATGTTTTCTTCAAGGAAAACACTACATTCTGGGTATAATTATTTTTTCATGGTGTTTTAAATGGGAAGGATATTTCGATAGATAAAAAATGTTTTTAATAGGAGTTCAAGGGAGTTTCCAAGGGATTAATGATAAAAAAAATGTAAGTATAAATTTTTTTTATTCAGGATATGATACATGATAATTATATAAGATAATGGGTGATACTAATACAGCTAATGCGATGGGTGATCATGAAACAATTTATAGGATGTGTGAGGCCAATAAATAATATATGATGAGTGTGCCCAGATAGACCTCCAAAGCATTAATCTTCATTCCTTGTATTTCTAGGTAAGAAAGAGGATATTAATTTGGATGAATATCCTATGTATTTAATTAGGATCGATTTATTTAAAAAATGGTTTATGAATATGATTCTCCAATTATACTAAAATCATTTTAATTTTAGTTCAATGTGCTTTGAAGGTTTTCTTTGGGAAAATAATATGTGTTTTATTATGAAAATGATTTGTTATGTAAAATTAAATAATATTATTATAAAGGTATAAATTATATGATATTTCATGTTTTTAAATATACAAACATATTTATTCTTTTTCATGTCCCTTAGTAATATTTCTGTGCTCATCCCATATTTCAAACTTTTTTGCACAGTGTTTAAGGTTGGGAAAGAATAATGAATGAGTAAAGATGAAAGTCATGGAGATTATTCATGAAAAGAAAAAAAATATTTTCAACAATTTTTATTTTTTAAAAAATGGATACCAATTAGAAGAGTCTAATTTTTAAAACATGGTATTGATATGTATGAGTTATAAAATATTTATCTAAAATTCTAAAATGTAAAGATGTTAGGTTATATAAAAAGAAAATTTTAGTAAAAAGTCATTAGAATATGTAATGTTTATTGTATTTTCAATAAACTGACACCCCTCACTTAATTTTTGGAATGATTTGATTCCCATAAATAATGATACAAAATATCATTCGATAGTGGTGTGTTATTGTCAAGTTTTTTTAAAATTTTAATGAAAATTTTATTCCCATCATATATATGTCTATATTGTTTTGATTATATCCATACTTGATCCTTGTTCATGTATTATACATTGAATTTGTAGTTTATAATACATTCAATTATCTAATGGGGTAATTTGGGGTTTGGGTGAGGTTGGCATAATTAATTAATTAATTTTATTTATTTTTTATATGTGGGAAAACATTGGTAAAATTTCAAGTTAAGTATTATTTGGTTTGTGAATACATAGTGATATTTATTTTTTTAAGTTTATTTTATAATATTTTAGGGGTATATTATAGTTTTATTTTAGTTTAGGAAGTATCCAGATCGTTTTATTATTTAATTAATCATATTAGCATTTATAAATTCTAAAAGCCTTTTGATATGAGAGAATTAATGAAAATATAATATTGTTTGATCTCTCCTTAAAATTATTGAATGTTTTTAAATTAATTATGGATTGTAGCTTTTTTATTTTTTTTATCCATTTATTTATCCAAGTAATATTATTTTAAAACAACATCATTTGAATGATATAGAAAAAAATCAACTGTTTAAATTCCATTTAATTTCTGGAGTAATTATTTGTGGAAGGATTCAATTGTGGGTTGGTTCATTTAGTGTATCAATTTTATTTTCAAGATAAAATAAAAATATTTTTCGATTCAACATTTTATTTTGATTTTTTATTTGATTAAATTGATATATTTTTAGGTTTTTTAAATTCAATTCATTCATTAAATAGTCATATGGAGTGGGTGATATGAATTTATAATTGAAATTACATGTTTCACGTTTATTTGGTTGATTTGTCTGGAAATAAAATTTTTTAAAAGCATTTGTTAAACAAAAAATCCTAGTTTCATTTAGAATGTTTTAAAATACATGTTGGTTTTCTGTTTTTTGATGCATTTATTTAAAAGGTCATTATAATTTTTTTAATAAGGCCATATTTGGTTTTGGTGTATTTCTAAAGTAAAATCATTTTTTATAATGAATTATTTTCTAAATGAATTTTAATAGAGGTGTAATTAGTTTTGATTAAGGGAAGTGTATTTTGGATGTTTTAGGCTTCAATTTGTATTACTTTTAATGAAAAATATGTTATTATCAAAATTAATTGTATGAATTGGGTAATAATATAGTTGAAATTCATTTTTTTATTTAACTGATTTAGAACTATTTTTTTTTCTTATTAATGATGTGTTTCCTTACTATATTTTCATGGAATTACATATTTTACATTAATTTTATAATGATTGATGATTATATATTGGTCAGAGTTACCAAAGGATTGAAAACATGTATTTCAAGTTTAAACCACATGTGATATGGCCATATAAGAATACCAGGATTTGTTTTGATGATGTCTACATACTAAAAGTCAACTAGGTATAGTATTTAATATGATATTGTTCATAAAAAATTCATACTCTTAATAATACATATAAAGGATAATAAATCACAAAACAACCATTTATGACATATACATATAGAAGAAAAAGTTTCTTATCTAAAATTTTATTATATATTTAAAACATAATTTTGAAAAGAGTAAATTTATTTCAAAAGAATTGTTTCTATTTCAAGTTAATGTTTACCCATGTTTCACGTATTTAAATAGTTGAATTATTTACACATTTGTTCATTAATATATAAACATAATCATTTTAGTCCAGGGTGGAAAATGATTTGAAAAAAATATTTTATAAAAAGAAATTACTCATAATCTTGAAATCAATTTTCTTTCACTATATATTTTATCATTGTTGTTTCTATTATTTTTTCTATTACTATAACTATAGTGCTCCACATTGATAAATAGGTTATAATCTCCCAATAACACCATCATAGACCATCAATTTTAGTCACAAGCCACTAGATAATGGGTAGGTGTCTGTAAAACTATGTGGCCTTAGGTTTGGGTCAATTATGAGTGGAGTAGGCTGGGGATGCCATATAGTGGTATCAGAGCATTTCTTTTTTACTACTATAATTCTTTGGGATGGTATTACAAAGACTATGATGTGTAGAAATTTGGTAATGATCCTATTCCTAGAAGTAACTGACCCATATATTGGGAAAATTCAAGTATCCATGGAAGGGACAAGTTGATTTGGTTTTTCCTATTATTTTAGTATTATTTCACCATTTTGTGGCACACATGATTTATGAATTTGGTTATCAAAATGGTTTTTTACCCTTGGGGTAAAACTATAAGGAATAATTATTAATGCTTTATTTTTGGAAACATAGGAAATATATTTCATACATATGGAATGTAACACCCCAAATTATTATGAAATTTTTGTGGATAAATTAAATTTCTTCGAGATATTTACTTATACGCTACACCATGTTAAGTATGAGCTACATGAAACACTGAATTATATTTCTTTACATGAAACACTGATCTTTTACAAAACATGATTTTATTATCATAATTTTTTAAATATTAAATTATAAGCAAGATATTAGAATGACAAGTATGACCAAGATGAAATGAATTATTAAATTATTTTTACACATAATTCGTTGGAAATTTAATTATAAATTAATGTACAACCCTTTTTAAAATAAATGTAATAGTTTTTCTAAAAATTTATTAAAATATGAATAACTTTTTTTATTCAAATAAATAAAAAAATATATCATTTTAAATTATATTAGTGAAATGAAAATAAAAATATAATATTAAATCTAATATAATGTGTTTTCTAGATATGATATATGAACAAATCCAATTTTACACATAAAAGAATTATTTTTCATAAAAGGTAGTTTTGTCGGAAAATTCATGAGTTTTAAAAAAATTTATGTTTTTAATTAGGTCGAATGTTTTGTATTTATCTGATAACTTTCATATTATTATATTTGAGAAAGTTCATGAGTTTTAATTGAAAAATTATTTTTCTTTGAAATAATTTATACAGATAAATTTTAATTTTTTTTTATTTTTTTAAAAGTATAATTACATCAATTCTTTTTATTTAATTAGATTTAGATAATTGTGATAAATTTCACATTGAATTTGGAAATAGAAACATTTTAATCTTAAGAACATTTCCTCTTTAAAAACTAGTTTTTTTCCATAAATGGTATTAATAAAAAATAAATTTAACAAATTTTATGTTTTTAATAATGAAAAATGGACTCTATTTTGAACATTAACAAATATTTTTTGAAATTGATAAATTTTATGGAAAATTTTCTTTAAAAATCACTTGGATAATATTAAAATAATAGAGTGACAAAATGTCACACTCTTACTTTAAATAAGTGTAATATTTTTATAATGGGTTTTAGTAGATTATATGAAATATTATATATAGTATTAGAAAATATTAAATTATTATATACATCATAGAAATTTATTTTTAATTTTTAGTGCAGAAATAATTATTATAAATAATTAAAAAATAATGATGCAATAATTATTCAATTAATGAAGAAAACAATTAAATGATATTACATATATTAAGAGAAATATAATATTAATTAATTAATGTGATCAGTGAATTATGTGAATGTATATGACATGTTATGGGTGTATTAAATGATTTTTTTTGAGAATTTATCTATGTTTATTTAATTAATTAGTTTCAAAGTAATGGATAGTGTTGAAATTGGCACTTATGATATTTTTTAAAAATAACATGTTGTTACATTATATAGAAATCATAAAAATAACCATTAAGGACAAATGGTGTGATATATGGTCTAAAATATCATAAATTGGACATATATAGTCCAATTGAGACTTTAGAAGTAAAAATTTCATCCTCTTATATTGAAATACTCGTAACTATAATTAAAATTAAAATGGCCTAACTAAGGTTAATCAGTATGATAATGTTTAAAATGTATGTAATACATATCTAAAATCTATTGGTTGATGAGATTACAACATTATCATATCATACAATTGAGTCACTGGGCATTGGGATGTATAATAATTGATATTTAATTTATTATAAATTAATCATTTTAAAATTCAAAAAGTGCCTATCCCCTCTATTATAAAAGGGAACATGTCCTTCTCTTTTATTCACACGTTAAAACCAATTGGGTTCGTAAAAAAACTGTTTAAATCTCCTAAAAAACTTCCTCCCTTAATCTTATAATACAAAAGTTTTTAATAAGGACGTACAATGAAGTATTTTTGTTCAAATCAAAAGGATATATGAAAATAAGCGGTGGTTTTCACAAGTATGATGAGAGTCAAGATATAAGGTAAGAGATTATTGTCTCACTTGGTTTTATATGGGACACATGTCTCATACAAATTTTTTTCCATATTTTTGGTGAATATAATTTCAATTATTGTATTTTATTAATCTTATTATGAAAATTTATTTATATTTACATATATATTTGATGATAACTTTTTCATGGGGTTTATGGTGTAGAAGCTATAAAATATGTAAGAGAATTGTGTCTCATTTTTCATTCTTTGATTCACATGTTAGGTTATAGACCCGCATTCTATTATGAGGTGTATATCCTAACATTTGAAACGTTTTATCATAAATATATTTCTTTTTATTGATATTATTAGTTTCATTTAATTTTAATCACTATTCCATCAGATATCCATTTCCCTTCAAAAAAATGTTTTCAAAAAAATGTTTTAAAATGTTTCTATATGATTCTATATGAATTTTAAGAATGTGTTTTGAAATAAAATTTAAAATTGTTTTAAAGAAATATAATAAAAGTTTTAATGGTTATTTTAAATAATTTTTTTTTTCTTAAATGATTTATGATTTAAAACAATTTTTAAAAATATACTGGATATATTCCTCCTGAAATATTTCAAGTGATCAAAAAAAATCATTTTCCATTTAATAAAATGTTATTTGATGTTACATATGTTTTACTATATATATATCCAAATGAAACCATTCTTATTCTTCCTATGAATTGTTTATGTTAATTATGTATTGAAAATTTTGTTTTTTGTATCTTTTCTGTGGGTTATATTATGATTGAATGATGGTTGTGAAACCCATTTCATTTTTAATGCTCTGATATGAGGAATGATTTATGATCTTTTAGAACACATATGCATGATTTTCATTATTTGATAGGTTAGAACTATATCTCACACTAATTAACTGGGTATGTATTTATATATATTGAGATAATTATTGAAACATGTTTACTTTCATGATCCAATATAGAAGATGGGGAAACCCGATCCACTATGGGAATATGGGGAAGCTCGATCCACTATGAAAATATGGGCGAAAATGATCCATTACAAATGGAGGATTGTGACAGGGGATGGTGGTATGTCCTACCCAATAGGTGTAGTTCCCATAAATCACCCTGTTAGGTTTTTTCAATGCATATCAATGTATTGGGAATGATATTAGATGTTTATGTATCTACCAAAAATTCCATGTCTTATTCTTATGTTATCATTTAATAGATTATTATTTTAATTTCACCATGATATATTTCATATAAAATACAATTATTTATTTCATAACCTAGTAATATGATATTTTATTTGTAAGGTATGAATTTATAATGTTAATATCACGTTGTCATACCCTTACATTGATAATTATTCATATATATCTCTCTTTCTTATCCTTTATGATAATCAGGATTCACCATTTTTTTGTTTTATTTTCCCTGAGTTATAAATAATGGTTTTAGGTAGGGTTATATATGGGAATATTTTTTTTTGAAAACATTAATTATCTTTCACTAGACTAGAATTTTGTGTTATAAGTTTCAAAATTCAATAAACTAATATGGTTTTTCGGTTTGTGTTTGTATATTGTATGAAATGTTTCTAAAAAATTATGTAATATACTTGTATGAAAGTCGTGGTTTGTTATAGTTGGTATTGTAGAAAATGTTTAGTCAATCATTAAAATCTAAAATGAGAAAAAATTATTTAGCTCCCTAGAGATATCTCTAAAGATATGTTTAGGTATGTCTCCAAGGATAAGTCTAAGTATAAGTTACAATACTAGATTTTTCTTAATAATCATGAATAACCTATGATTAAATCTATTTTTTCATAGATTAAAAAAATAAGATATTTCCTTCGATTATGTGGTTCTACCAATATAATTAAGGTCTCTCTCACCATTATTTCTTCTTTTAGTAAATGTATGGAACCCGAGAAAACCATGTTGATGATTAATGTGATGAGAAATGTCATGATTTTTCTTATGAGAAACCGAATTTTATGGGGGAAGAAATGAAAAATCTTACTTATATACTCACAAAAAATTATCATGATATGAATCATGATAGACTGAAAAAATATCTAATGAGGGAACAACATTTTTTTGAGTCCTTCATAATGAAATTTCCACATTCTTTTAGTGGGTCTTCTGATCCACTAGTGGATGAGTAATGGATCAATATGACATAAAATATATTTTTTAATCTAGAAATTTGAAAACAATTTTTTTTCTATATATCATTTGGAACATAAGGCCAATAAATGGTGTTATCGTATGAAGAATAAGTGGCAACGTGATGAAATTGACATAATAGAATGGGAAAAGTGAACAGACTTATTTTTCAATAAATAATTTCCTCATATTATTCATATGAAAGTGCTAAAATAATTAATGGAGTTATAGAAAAAGGAAAATAAATCTTTTGGTACCAATGAAGAATATTTTACAGAACTTGTGAGGTACACTTCTAACATTATCATCCTACCTGAATATAAAGTTAATCAATTTTTTAGTGGCATGAAAAAATATTTTCAAAGGATTTCAGGCATAAGGGACTTTATTAGTTTGGAAGAATTCATATGATGGGATATAAAGGTGTAAATAGTGGTTAGAGTTACACATCAATCCCAGTGATTTGACAAGAAAAGGAATAATGAGTTCGAAGAAAAATATAAAAATCATATAGATAAGAATCTAATTTTTACTTTATGTTCAATGTATTGGAAAAAGTATGTTGGGGGTTATCTTAAGAGGGATGATAAAAAAGATCAGTTTTCCATTATATTCAATGTGTGGGAAGAATTTTGGTGGGGATTATATTAATAGGGATAGTAAATGTTTCAAGTACGAAACAATTGGACATCTGGAAAATTAATACTGAATTTATAGAAATAAGCTATTTAATTATGCAAATAGAGAGAAGGCTACACAGAATGAACCCCTCCATAATTCAATGATTTACGTGTATGTAAAATAATAATGATGCTAGTCAAGGCCAAAATCCAAGGGTTAATGATGATGATAAACTTCATCAATCTCATAAGGAAAAATGAAAAGGAAATCTCATGTGATCACTATTGGAGATGTGGGTAATAAAAACTAAGTGGTGGAAATATTCAGTCTTTATGTAATGTAATTCTAGAATAATGATGTAGAAATAGTTTTATGATATTATAGAATAATGAAACCTATATTTATTGGTCCACCATTGATTTTCGTATGTATTTAAGAATATACGGTGAATATTAATGTTCCCATGAAAAGTGATTGAGGTGATTGAGGTGATATATTTGAAAAACTCATTATAATGGGAATGAAATACCTTAATATGTGAATGATGTTGGGATAATGAAATACAAATAAATTTTATTACATCAAAATAAATGAGATAATATTGAATACCTTGGGGTTGATAGTATGAAAATGTTTTTTTATGATACCATGGATTGAGTTTATAGAATATTTTGATTTATGGTGTGAGGAAAGAGTTATTTTTTGAAATAATAAATGTTTTAACTGAAGTTTTATGGTAATTTGGTTTTTACTATATTTCAATAGAAAACCTAATAACGGTATTCATATGTTTGGTATGTGAAAATTAAGTGCTACATCATGTTTTTGAGGTATAAATGGTAATTTTAGTGACCTTATTTTGAAGGTATTAAATTTCAATATTTTGGAAGGTTAAAATGGGTAACTACTTGGGAAGTTTATTTAATTGAAATTTGGATGAGTTTTTAGATATTAATGTTTCAATTTATGAATATTAGATAACATGTTCAAAACAAGTTTTTTGGGATGATAACTGGAGATAAAAGGACTGAATTATCTTCTAATTGTCGATCTTATGATCCACTCGTTCTTCAGTCATTAAAATTTCATCCTAACTTCATGGAGTATGAGGTGAAGAAAAAATATGTCAAGGAAGAACCGATGGATGAGATCAGGGTTATAAATGGGATAAAATCAAGTAATTATATGTTTTTAAAAAAAGTAATCGACTTTAGGAAAAATATCTTAAAAAAATCCCAATACCATCATTTTCAACAAATCAAATGGTCCATTAGATCATCATAGATTTATCATTTGGTGATGATTAACATTATAATGACCATGTTCTCTATCACTCTCCATCAAAAAATGATACTTGTAATTATCTTCCATGTCCATGTTTCTACATTCCACTAATTCTTGTTATGTGGTGATCTTATCATTTTGCATTCCCATTCTTTTAGATGATATTTTGTTGTCCCTTTTTATGATTAGGGTTTCCGATAAAAAAAGTCAATGACATATACCTTTAATTTTAGAACTGAAATTTGAAATTGAATGGATGAAAATTTGTTTTTAAATTCCTGATTACTTTTGAACTATTTCCTATTTGTTGGAACTTCCACAAAATCCCTCTCAGGTTCATGATGTGTTCCATTTATCTCTTCTGAGGATGTATATAGGTGATTCTTCACATTTACTAATCTCACAAGTCATGCCACTAGAGCATGATATTTCATATGAAGAGAAACTCCTTTAAATATTTTATCATAGATATAAATTTTTACGAAATAATATCTCTCACAAGGTTATGTTTTTTGGAGAAAACCAACAATTTGAATAAGTAACCTGGTATCTTGAGGTTACAATGAGGTAGATGTATCCTCATTTTTTTTGTATTGGAATAATAAATTATGAGGGAGAAATTAAATTTTAAGGGGGAAGAATGTAAAAACTTGAGTTTTTATGAAAGTATTTTTTAATAAATTAAATTTATTTTACTTCTTATGTTATACGCTAAACCATGTTGTGAATGTGCTACACATAACACCGACTTATCATACTTTAAATGAAACATTGAGTTTTAAGAAAACATCATTTTATTAATAAAATTATTTAAAAAATAAAATTATAATAGGATATTGTAATGTAAGGTATGAATTTAATTAATTGAATGATTAAATTATATTTTACACATAATTCTTTTACCAATTAATTATAAATGAATTTAAAACCCTTTTAAAAATAAACAAAAACTTTTTTTTTGAAAAACTACATAAATATCCAAAAGTGTTTTTATACTAACAACTAAACAAATTCATATTATTAAATAATATTTATCATATATATATATATATATATATTAAATATAATTTTATGTGTTTTGTAGACATGATATAATAAAAGAAATCCAATTTTATGCATAAAAGAAGTATTTTTCTAAAAGGATGTTTTGCCACCATTTGATGGAGAACATGTTTTGAATCAAGTTAATTACACTTTTATTATTTCAAATTAGAAAAATAAAATTCTTATTTGAAATTTTGGATTAAAAAATTACTTTTTAAATTATTTTGGTTTTAGTCTGAAAATTTTTATGTCTCAATGAATGGTGAAAATAATGAATTCTAATTGAAAACAAATTTTTCATCGATATAATTTATAATGTTAAATATTAAATTATTGTGGTTTTAAATTATATATAGATCAATGTTTTATCAATTAATTCAATTTATGTAATTGGAAAAAATCTAACATTGTTTTTTGGCAATAAAAACATTTTATTCTTTTGGACGTTTTCACTTTAAAAACATGTTTTCTCATTCTGTTAATGAGATTAATATTAAATTAATATAAGGAAATTATTTTTTTTTAATTATGAAAAATTTATTTCTTATTTGTAATAAAAAGGTATAAATTTATTAAATAGGTCATTTTTATTTTTCCCAATATGAAATTTAACTTTGGTAATTTTTATTACCATGGTAAAAGGAAAAATTATGTAATTTAAGTTAAAAATAATGTGATAAAAGCAAAAAACAGACCCTAAAACATTATCAAATAATATTTGATAAATTTAATTCATCCCAAACACATAAAGATACAAATTTAATGTAACAATCCAAGATTTCATAGTTTGTTATCTCTTTAAAATAATTCAATAGCTTGCGCTACACACAACACTGAGTTCAAGCACACCACGACTTACCAAACTAGTTGTTCAAAAAAAGGTTATGAATAGTATTAACTGAATTTTTAATTTTATATACTCCATATAATTTTATAATCCATATTACATGTTTAATATAAATAATATAAGATCTAATTAATTTTTCAGATAAAAGAAGTTTTTTTAAAACGAAATTTTACGGCCTTTTAATGGAGAACATTTTTTAAATACAACATTTGACAGTTTTATATATTAAATTTAATTAAATTAAATTATTCTTTAGAATAGGGACATAAAAATTCAGTTTGGATAAATTTTTGGTACTTTTCTGAGAACTTTCATATTTTGATGAATAGTAAAAAATAGTAAATTTTAATTAAAAACAACTTTTCTAATCAAAATAATTTAAATTCTTAAATTATTAATTTTAGTTATTTTAAAATATAATTAAATTTTATTTTTATAATTTAATTTAATTTATGTCATTATATTAAACTTGATATTTAATTTGTACATAAACATATGTCAATCTTTTGATAGTTTTTACTTCTTAAAAACCTGTTTTCTGGTTTTAACAACTGGAATTAATATTAAATTAAGTTAATATAATCATATATTTTTAATTTGGTAAAATAGAATTTATTCTTGGATTCATAATATCAAAATTATCTTAGGATGAAATTTCGGTATTTTTCTGAAAACATTCAAATTTTGAGGAATTGTGACAAACACTCTATTATTGTTTAAAACTGACTTTTATTTAAATAATTATTATTATTATTTAATTTTTTTAAATTAAAAATAGATACATAATAACTATATTAGTTAAATTTATTTTATTTATTTCATTTTATAATAAGATTACATTTATAAATTTTTATTGAAAATTTTAACATCTTTTACCCACCTTCTAGGCATATTTGCAAGTTTGCATTAAAAATAAATTTTCTACTTTTGTGAATCGAATTTCAAAACTTCAAGAGTCACATTTAAAATAATTAAGTAAAATGTGTTTCAATTGGATGAAAATATTTTTTGGTGAATAGTAACTTTTGAATTTTATTTACCATTGTTAAAAGTAAATAGGGAAATTAAAGGTAAAAATACATTATAATTACCCAAATACATGTCATAATTCTATTAGATAAGTGTTTTTCAACCAAAATCTAGCACCTTCTACATAATTTGATGTTATTATAAATTTGGTAAAACCATATTTATTATTCTATCCATCCTATGAATGAAAAAGTCACCATACATACGTACGTACGGATTACCGTCTCCACATCGGGGTGTAGATTTTTATTCAACACTACATTATATGGATAGGTATAATAATGAGTATAATTGATGTAAATAATAAATATAACATTTTAATGATTATTTATATATGATATAACATCCAATTACATATGATTTCACCATAAATATATATGTATTGTCGGTCATGCATACGTATGGATTACCATCTCTACGAACATGATGAGATTCATTCCCCATCATAACCATTCAAGAATAATTTTCATTTTATGAATAAAAATAATTTTTAAGAACTCAATATCACTATGGATATGAATTAAATCAATCCTATACATAAAAAACATGACTTACATAAAAAACATATAAAAGAAAATGAATCGCTTAACACCAGAAACAATGATGGTACATAAATATTATTAAGAAAAAAATATTACAAGATCATATATAATATCATATTTATGTATATGGTTCTTGTATAATTTAATAACAATGATTTAACTATTATAGAGGAGGTTAAGGTACCCTCGAATAAGGAAAAGTACAAGGTAAGGGTTATTTCCTCATTCCCATTATTATCTGAGATTGTTTACCTTCTAGTATCTACTGGGACATATTTATCATTAATGTCCATTTAGCATCAAAACGTTAAAAAATTATTTTATGTTTTTATGGAAGGGAATCATTAAGTATATCATCATTTTAAATGTTTTTAAATATTTATTTTTCTAAATATTTTAATTAATGTCCATGTTTTCAAAATTATTTTAATGATTTATTTACATAGACATGATTGTTTAAAGTGATAATTTCTTTAAAAAGTTTCAATGTGGAATGAGACACTTTGATTAAAAAATCACTTTTGAATGATTTCCTTTATAAACTGAGAAATTTTTAAATGATTTATTGAAAAGGGGTATTTCTCTCAAATATTTTTATTGATTATTTTAGACTATGTCAACATCCTTTATTGGATATTAATCTTGATTGAGGTTGATTTAATATAATACAATCTTTCATATTGTATTGAATGAGTTATGATATGTTTGACTGTATATGTACTATTTTTATACCCCACAAGGTTTATTGTTAAAATATTAACATTTCATATGCTATTTTTAATCTGAATGTTTATTTTATATTTCAACCATTTCATATGAGGAATGCATTAGACTTAGTAAGTGACGGGTGGAGCCCACTATAGCTACTCGATGCATCGGTGGGTCCCATGAGACAAACTAGTGTCTTGGAACAAGGCCATGACAAAATATTATTTTTATTATTGGCATGAGGCCTTGACTATGTGGTTATGATGTATGAGATTATGCATTCCAGCATTATGAAATTAGCTATTGATATTACATGTTATTATTCAATTAGTAGAATATACATGTGAATAAGTAAATGGAATAATTTGATTTATCATTGACATATTATGCTAGAGTTTAAGTTTAAAAATATTTTGTTTTAGTCTTATACATTTCCTTAAATGTTTATATTTATTTATGATAGTTTCCACTATATTTTTATCCTTACTAAGAATCTAATCTCATCCCTTTCTTCTATTTTAATTTTATTCAGTATGCTAAGAAGTGTATTATGATTGATTTGCAGGGTTAATCTAGGAGAATAATGGTGTTCTAAAAGGATTATTCATTTTGTGTTTTATTTTAAAAATTGTAATGTAATGTTCATATATGTAATATATTTTCCAAGACTATTAAACTGACCAGTCCTTCGTGACTTGTTTCCTTGTAATAATTTCAATTTATTTACATAATGTACCGACTTTGGGTATCTGGGGTTGGGGCATAATAGTTGGTATTAGAGGAAGTTTAGTACAAATGTTGGAAAATAGATTTCTAAAAACATTGATTATATAACATTACCCTAAGATAAAATTTTAGTATTAGTATAAAGGAAATTTCTAGAATTTTGGTAATTTAGAGATTTTGTGTGATTTTAAAGCAATACATCCCTGTCTAGATATGAGCAGGTAGAGGTGGCTCTAGCACAGATGTACCTAGGAGTGAAAACTATGACAAGGAGTTTCAGGCATGTCCTGGGGTATCTTGGTACATGATAATGGGTCTTTCTATACTCTTGGTTATGACACTCCCGGGGGATATGCTTAGGGTAATACACATTTTATTTAAAAACCATTATGATGGATTGATGTGTAAATATGTCAATAAAAAATGAATGTTTTTATTATGAGACTAGATGTGTGTAAATATTAAATTAATGCCAACAATTTTTATACTACTTGGATTATAAATTATGATATGATCTAACCTAGTGTATGTCGTCATTTAGAAATGGCACCCAGTAGAAGGAATGCAAACTCCAGAAATACCCATGATCCAATGAGTAAGAAGGACCATACTTTTCAGGGTCTTAAGGCAATGTTTATAAGGGAAATAGTCCCCCACGTATTCTCCTCATATGAAGATATAATATCATGTGTTAATAAGATAAGTAAATAATTTCTGAGTCTTTTGGATTTTAAGGGATGCCAGAGAAGAAAAGGATGGTAGAGAGAAATATGAATAAATGGGATAAGGGAAAGAAGGATTTTCCCATATGTGATAACTATGGAAGGAATCACCTTGGTAAATGCATGAAGGGAATGGGAGTTTTTTATAAGTTTGGAGAAAAAGGACAAGTATGTGATTTCAAGGGTAACAAAAAGGTTTCAAATGTACAATGATTTATCTCAAAGGATTTAGGACAATACATGAATCAATGTTCCAATCATCAGAGTATACCAAAAATAATATTGTTGGATAATAATCAAGTTATGATACTACCACAGATGAAGAGGAATGACTAGTGTTCTTATGTTGTTATTAAAGAATTATGTCATTTGAGTGTTGTATCAACAATGTACTGGTTATAAGAATTATGGACTATATAAGGATTATACTACAGTACTATTTCATTAAGGATTTGAGATTGTGTGGTACCATGAAAAGAGACTCAATAGCAAGTTAAACATTTTGGAAAATACATGGTTGAAGTAAAGAAAAACCTTAATATGGGTTTTATACTGAGGTATTTATTTTGGAATAATAGATTATTGATTTGGATAAATTATATTGGATATTATTGACTACCTTGGAAATAATTAATGGATTGTTTATTCCTTCATTGTTGGCGATTACAACATTTTTGTATTTAAGGAGTATATGAATTATTATATGTTTTATAGAAGTAATAAGAAAGTACATTCCTTTTCAAATATTGTTTTCTAGTAATTCATTTTATTATCACATTTTAAACGAATACATAATGAAGGTATTCACATGTATATTATGTGACCATCCATATAAATTTTTGACTATGAGTTAGGATAGATGTAATGTGGATAATTATAAAGGATAGAATGGATTATGTTTGACATTGGATACTATTGTTAAGGTTAAATCATTTCTAAATATTATTTTTGGATTGTTCAAAAAAGACAACCTGGATGTTGGGCGACAACACTTCGTGTCTAGCAAGGCCGTGAGACTTAAACCCACAGCCGAAGGGTGACAAGGGTGAATCACCAACCATTGGCCTACATTATGTCCTAAAGTTTATAATTTAGCTTTTTTAAAATTTATGACAGAAGAATAATAAATTCATTTTTTGGAACCCTATATGGTGAGGATAAATAAAATATTTTTTAGTACCATTTTCTTTTGGAGTGAAAGATGATTTTGTTGAAGAAATTAGTTAAACGACGGAACTCTACTTGCCAAGTATTATTTTTTTTATTCTATAAAGAAATTAACTCTTAAACATTAGGGAAAATATTTCAAAACCATAAATGTGTTATCCTAATATCTTATTTTTTGTTGAAACACCGGTATTTTAAATCATCATAGATTTGTGGCTTTAAGGGACTCAATATTCCATTTATTATTCACTTTTTTGTTATTGATTACCTAAATAACTCCCTATAAATATTTACATTTTCCCTATAATTATGTGTCTATAATTTCCACCAATTTTTCTTCTATTTGAAACCCTAATTTTGATGCAACCTTTTTATTTCCCTTTCCCTCTTATTAAGACTAAATTTTATTAACCCTATTTTTGATGTGGGTTTTCCACAAAGGTATTTTCTATTTTAAACCTTTTATTTTAGAATAAAAATTTAAAATTGTGATTATGAAATTTATTGAAGCAGGGTATAATTTAACACCCTATGATTTCATAGTACGTTATCTCTTTAAAGTAATTCAATAGCTTGCGATACACACAACACCGAGTTCGAGCACACCACGAATTACCAAACTATCATTTTAAAAAGCGTTTATGAATAGTATTAAGTGCATTTTTAATTTTATATACATGGTAAAATTTTATAATCCATATTATGTGTTTCTTATACATAATATACAAACAAATTCATTTTTTCAGATAAAAAAGTAGTTTTTTCAATAAATAAAATTTTATAGCCTTTTAACGGCGAAATTTTTTTAAATATAATTTTTGACACATATATATTAAATTTAATGAAATTAAATTCTTATCTATAAGAATGAAATAAAAATTAAATTTTGATAAATTTTTTGAACTTTTCTGATAACTTTCATATTTTGATCAATATTGGAAAATAAGAAATTTTAATTGAAAACAACTTTTTTAATAGAAATAATTAATAATGTTAAATTATTAATTTGAGTGGTTTTAATGTATAATTATATTATATTTTTATCATTTACATAATATAGGTCATTTGATGTAATTTTACATTTAAAATGTACATAAGCACATGTCTATCTTTTGATAGATTTTACTTCTTAGAAAATTGCTTTAGGGTTTTGACAAAAAAGAATTAATATTAAATTAATTAATTCAACTAAAATGTTTTGAATTTATTAAAATAGATATCATTATTGGATTCATAATATCATAATTTTCTTAGGGTGAATGTTTGGTATTTTTCTGAAAACATCCAATTTTTGACGAGTAGTGAAAATCACAACGTTTTTTTAAACCGGTTTTTATTTAAATTATTATTATTATTATTATTATTTTAATTTATATTAAAGTAAAAATATATACATATAACCTATATTAATTCATTTCAATTAATTTGAGTTACTCTATAATAAGACTAAATGTATAAAATTTTATTCAATTTTTTAACATCTTTTACCCACTTTCTGGACACATTTGCAAATTTGCATTAAAATTTTATTTTACCACTTCATTAAATTAAATTTAAAAAATTCTATATACCCAACTGAAATCATTAAGTAAAATATGTTTCAATTGTATGAAAATAATATTTTTTGAATGGTAACTTTGGAATTTTATTTATAATGGTTAAAAGTAAATAAGAAAATTAAAGGTAAAAAAGGTATTATAATTACCCTAACACATGTCCTAATTATATTGGATAAGTGTTTCTCGACCAAAATAAACCATAGGAATATAATATGATCCTTTTGGTCCACCTGGATTAGATTACGTCATTTATTATTACTTTATTTAAAGAAGAGTCAAAAGTGATAAATTCTCTGTTTAATAACTAACCCATTTTTAATATAACATTATACAAAAGAAAAATTATACTATAAATATTAATTATAATGATAAAACTATTTCCTATATCATGGTATTTTTTTATAATTTTTAGACATTAAATTAATAAATTTATTTATTACAAAATGATGATGTAGTAATTACTTAATTAATGAAAGACTTAAATAATTGATATTATAAATATAAAAATAAATGAAAATTTAAGATTTTGATGAATTCCATGAATTTTATTGGTTAATATGACATGTTAGGGTTTATTTAATTTATTTTTTTATGTGATCAAGTTTTTTTGACTTTCAAAAAAACAAATACTAAATAGTGTCAAAAATTGACATAAATGTGTTTTTAAAACAAATACTATATTATTAAATGATATAATATTCCTAAAAATATTATGATCAGACAAAGGACTTATATAATGATATATATTTAATTAATGAACCACTTTATTTTCTCTTGTAATTTTATACTACGTTTATTAACCATGTAATATAAAAATACTAGAAGACATTGTAAAAGTTAAACTATTTAACTTAGAGTTAAATCTTAACGATAAGATTAATATGGTGACTTAAACATGTCTAAAACCTGTTTTTAAGATTATTTAGATCTATACCCACCTTTGACTCGAAATAAATCTTTTAGAGTCATTATAAACCAAAAATTAATTTATAATAAAATAATATTTCAAGATTTTCCTAAATTGACCCTCACCTCTCTTATAAAAGGGTACTTATCCTTCTCTCAAAATCACACCTCCAAATCAATTTGGCTCCACCAACCCCTGCTCAAATATCCTCCCAAATACCTTAACATAAACCTAGATTCATTTGTTCATAAAGCTTACTTATAGAGCCCTTTTGATCAAATAAAAAGAAAGCACCCAAAGAAGATATAATAAATTTCATCACCACATTCAATGTTCTTTTCTTCTTACACTTCCCCTTTCTTTGTTGTTTCCATTCCAAAATAATTAATCTAGTACCTTATATATACTATGATGTTATTATAAATATGGTATAATCATATCCATTATTCTATCCATCCTATTAATGACAAAGTCACCGTACATGCATACGTACGACATACCATCTCCACGTCGTGGTGTAGTTTGTTTTTAAATACTTAATTGTTTGGATGGGTATACTAATGAGTATAATTGATTTAAATAACAAATATAAATTGTTAAATATTATTTATATATGATATAACATACAATTACATATTATTTCACCATAAATGGAATGGTATTCTCACTATTGTATACGTATAGATTATAGTCTCCACGAACGCGATGAGATTCATTCCCCATTGTAACCATTCAAGAATAATTTTCATTTTATGAATAAAAAAAATGTTTCAGAACTTAATATCATTCTGGATATGGATCAAAGAAATCCTATCCATAACAATCATGAATTATGTATAAAAACAAATAAAGGAAAAAAAATCAGTTAACCCCCGAAACAATGATACCACCAAAATATTATAAAGAAAACAATATTAAAAGATCACATATAATATCCCATTTATCTATATGGTTTTTAATAATTTAAAAAAAATTATTTAACTATTTTAGAGGAGGATAATTTACCCTCAACCAAGTAAAGGTACAAGGTAAGGGTTATTTCTTCAATCTCATTATTATCTGAAGTTGTTTATCTATAAGTATCTATTGGGACATATTTATCATCAATGTCCATGTATCATTAAAATGTTTTAAAAAGGAATATATTATGTTTTTATGGAAGGGTGTCTTTAACTAGATCATCATTTTAAATGTTTTTAAAGATTAATTTTTCTAAATATTTTAATTAATGTCCATGTTTTCAAAATTATTTTAAGGATTTATTTATGTAGACATGATTGTTTTAAAGAGGTAATTTCTTTCAAAAGTTTCAATGTGGTATCATACACTTTAATTAAAAAGTATCATTTAAATGATTTCCTTTATAAATTTTGTGACTTTTAAAGGATTTTAGGAAAATGGGTATTTCTCTCAAAGAGTTTTATTGATTATTTTTAACTATGTCAGAATCATTTATTGGATATTATTATTTATTAAGGTTTATTTACTATAATACAATATTCCATATTATAATTAATGAGTTATGATATCTTTGATTGTGGATGTGCTATTTTTATACAAATCATGGTTTATAGTTAATGTAATAACATTTTGTATGCTAGTTTTAATATAAATGTTTATGTTATCTTTCAACATTTTCATATGAGGAATGCATTGGACTTAGTAAGTGAAGGGTGGAGCCCGTTATATCTTTTCAATGCATCAGTAGGTCTAATGAGACAAATTACTGTTTTGGCAGAAGGCCATGACAAAATCTTATTTGTAGTCTTGGCACATGGCCTTGAATAGGTGGTTTTGATGTCCGACATTATGCATTCCATAATTATAAAATTATCTTTTGATATTACATGTGATTATTTGACAAGTAGAATATCCCTGTGAATAACTAAATGGCATTATTTGATTTATCTTTTCCATATTATACTAAAGTTTATGTTTAAAATGATTTTGTTTTAGTATTATACATTACCTTAAATTTTTATTCTTATTTATGATTGTTTCCACTATATTATTGTCCTTACTAATCATCTGAGCCCACCCCTTTCTTATGTTTTAAATATTTTGAGGATGCGAAGAAGTTTATTATGATTGATATGCAGGGTTAAGATAGGGGAATAATGGCATTTTCTAAGGAATATTTATGTTGTGTTTTATTTTTGAAATTTTAATGTTACATTAATATATGTCATCTATTTTCCAATACTACTAAACTAGTCCGTTCTTCAGGACTTTATTCCTTGTAATAATTCCAATGTATTAAAAAAATGCACCGAATCTGGGTAACTGGGGTCGAGTCATTATAGTTGGTATTAGAAGAAGTTCTGTACAAACCTTGGAAACTAGATTTAGAAAAACTCTGATAAGATAAAAATACCCTAAGATAACCTTTTTGTGTTAGTATTGATGAAATTTTTAGAATTTTGGTAATTTAAATATTTTGTGAGTTTTCCAAGTAGTACATCCGGGCCTGGATACGAGAACGTAGAGGCAGATCAGGCATAGATCCACCTAGGAGTGAAAAATCCGACAAGGAGTTTCGAGCATGACCTGGGTTATCCTAGTACACGAAAAAGGGCCTTACTGCACTCTAGGTTACGACACTCCCATGTGATATGCTTAGGATAATTCATATTTTCTTTACAAACCATTATGAAGGATTTATGAGTAAATATGTCAGTAAACAAACAAACGTTTGGATTATGAGAGTAGATGTTTATAAATATTCAATTAATGATGAGAATTTTTATAGCTCAGGATTATAAATTATGATATAATATAACCTAGTTTATGCCGTCATTTAGAAATTTCACCTAGTTGATAGAATGCAAACTCTAGAAATATGAATGATCCAAAGATTAAGAAGGACCATATATTTCAAAGTCTTAAGACAAAATTTACAAGGGAAATAGTCTCCCAGATATTCTCATCATGTGAAGAAATTGTATCATGTGTTAATAAGATATATAAATAATTTTATGAGTCATGTCGATTTTAAGGGAAGCCAGAGAAGAAAAGGATGGTAGAGGGAAAGATGGATAAAGGGAAGAATGGAAAGAAGGATTTTCCCACATGTGATAACTGTTAAAGGAATCACATTGTTAAATGATTGAAGGGAATGGGAGTATCTTATAAGTGTGGTGAAAAAGGACACCAATTTCATGATTTCAAGGGTAAGAAAAAGGATTCAAATGTACAATGCTTCATCTTCAAGGAGTTAGGACACCATGTGAATCAATGTATCAATCATTAGTGTATACCACAAATGATGCTTTCAGATTATAATCAAGTTATGATACTACTGCAGATGAAGAGGAATGACTAGTGTTCTCATGTTGTTATTAAAGAATTATTCCATTTGAGGGTTTTATCAACGTCATACTGTTTATAATAATTATGGAGTATATAAGGATTGTACTGCAGTAACATTTCCTTAAGGATTTCAGATTGTGTGGTACCATGAAAAGTGACTCAATAGCAAGTTAAGTTTTTTGGAAAATACATGGTTAATGGAAAGATAAACCTTAATATTGTATTGATAATGAGGTATCAATTTTTTAATAATTGATGATTTATTTGGATAAATTAGATTGCATATTATTGACTACCTTGGAAATAATTAATGGTTTATTTATTCCATCATTGTTAGAGATTAGAAAATTTTTGGATTTAAAGAGTATATCCATTATTCAATAATTTACAGAAGGAATAAGAAAGTACATAAATTTTAAAATATGGGTTTCTAGTAATTAATTTTATTTCCAAATTTTAAAAGAATACATGATGAAGGTATTCACATGTATATTATGTTAACTTCCTTATTTATTTTGGACTGTGAGTTCAGAAAGAAGTAATGTGGATAATTCTAAAGGCTGTAATGGATTAAGTTTGACAT
Organism: Viscum album; assembly: GCA_963277665.1. Taxonomy (NCBI): domain Eukaryota; kingdom Viridiplantae; phylum Streptophyta; class Magnoliopsida; order Santalales; family Viscaceae; genus Viscum; species Viscum album. Next base: position 1,209,931,357 of record OY728122.1, read on the forward strand.
TGGATACTAATTTTAAGGTTATTGAATTTCTGAAGATTATTTTTGGATTGTTATAAAAAGAACAACCTAGAGGTCGGGTGACAACCCGTCACATCTGGCAAGGCCGCGAGACTAGAACTCGCAATCAATGGGAAATAAGGGTGCATCACCTAGAATAGAACTATGTGATATCCTGGACTGTATAATGTAGTTTTTTTAAAAGGTCTGACAAATGAATTATAAATTCATTTTTTGTAACCCTATATGATTAATATAAATAGAATATTTTGGATTTCTATTATCTTTTGGAGTGAAAGATGAGTTTGTGATAGAAATTATTTAAAGGACGTAACTCTACATGTCATGTATTCTATTTTTTTATTTTATGATGAAATTAATTCTAAAAAATTAGAGAAAGGATCTCAAAACCAAAAATGTATTATCCTAATACATTATGTTTGGTTTAACCAATGATATTTTAAATCATCATGTATTTGTGGCTTTAAGGCCCTCAATTTTCTATTTATTGTTCATTTTTTTCTGTGATTGATGACCTCAATCACTCTATATAAATATTTAAATTTTCCATCTAATTATGTTTCTATAATTTCAACCAATTTTCTTTTATAATAAACCATAATTTTGTGGTGAATGTTTCATTTCCCTCCCCCTATTATTAAGACTAAATTTTATTAACCCTTTTTTCGATGTGGGTTTTCAACAAAGGTATATTCTATTTTAAACCTTTTATTTTGGGATAACAGTTTCAAATTACGAGGAAACAATTTATTAAAGTATGGGGGAATGTAACTCCCAATATTTCATAGTATGTTATCTCTTTAAAGTAATAAATAGCTTGCGCTACACGCAACACCGAGTTGCAGTGCACCAAGACTTATCAAACTAATTGTTAAAAAGCAGTTATGAATAATATTAACCGAATTTTGAATTTTATATACCCATATAATTTTACAATCCATATTATTTTTTTCTTAGACATAATATAATAACAAATTAAATTTTTTAGATAAAAAACATATTTTGTCGAAAAATACAATTATACCACTTTTAACGGTGAATTTTTTTTAAATCCAATATTTAACACTTTTATATATTCAATTTAATTAAATTAAATTATTACTTAAATGAGAGATATAGAAATTTAGTTTGGATAATTTTTTGGTACTTTTCGGATAACTTTCATATTTTGATGAATATTAAAAAATATGAAATTTTAGCTGAAAATAACTTTTTTAATAGAGATAATTTAAAATGTTAAATTTTGAATTTGGGTGATTTTGAAGTATAATTATATTATATTTTTATCATTTAATATAATGTAGTTCATTAGATGTAATTTCATCTTTAAATTGTACATAAACACATGTCAATATTTTGATAGTTTTTACTTCTTAAAAACTCTCTCTCTGGTTTTGACAACAAGAATTAAAATTTAAATTAATTAATGATACTCATATGTTTTTAATTGGAAAAAATAGAAATCATTTTTGTATTTGGAATATCATAATTTTCCTAGGATGAATTTTTTGTACTTTTATGAAAACTTTCAATTTTTGATGAATTGTGAAAACACACCATTATTATTTAAAACCGACTTTTATTTAAATAATAATAGTTATTATTTTAATTAATTTTAATGTTTAAATAGATATGTAATACCTATATTAATTAAATTAAATTCATTGGAGTCATTTATAATAAGATTAGATTTATAAAATCTTATTGAATTTTTTAATGTCTTTTACCCACCTTCTAGGCACATTTTCAAATTTGTATAAGACATAATTTTACCACTTCTATGAATTTAATTTTAAAATTTTGAGAGAAAATACTGAAATCATTAAGTAAAATGTGTTTTAATTGGATGAAAATAATTTTTTTATGAATAGAAACTTTTGAACTTTATTTACCACGGTTAAAAGTAAATAGGGTAATTAAAGGTAAAAAGGATAATATAATTACCCTAACACATGTCCTAATTATATTGGATATGTTTTTTATACCAAAATTATCCTTTGAAAAGAATATTATCTTTTTGGTCCACTTGGATTAGATTAGGACATTTATTATTATTTTATTTAAAGAAGAGTCAAAAGTGTTAAATTAAAGATTTAATAACTAAACCATTTTAAATATAGGGTTATACATAATATAAATTCGACTATAAATATTAATTATAAATATAAAATGGTTTCTTAAATCACGTTTTTTTATTTGTGTTTTTTATAAATTTAATAATTAAATTTATTTATTACACAATGATGATGCTGTAATTACCTTATTAATGAAAGATTAAAATAATTGATATTATAAATATGAAAATAAAAATAAATTGAGACTTTTGTTACATTAAACTAATTTTATTGGTTAACATGACATGTTATGGTGGATTTAATGTAATAATTTGATGTGATCAAGTTTTGTTGACTTTCAAAAAAAACCAATTACTAAATAGTGTCAAAATTGACAAAAATGTGTTCTAAAACAAATACTATAATATTGAATGATAGAATATTACTAAATATATAATGTTAAAAAAAGGACTTATATAATGATATAAATGTCATTAATGAAACATTTGAGGTTCTTTCATCATTTTATAGTATTTTTATTAACCATTTAATATAAAAATACAAGAAGACATTGTAAAAGTTAAAATATTTTACAAAGAGTTAAATCTAAAAGATAAGGTTAATATGGTGACCTAAATTTGTTTAAAACCTTTTAGTTAAGATTATTTTGATCCTTCTTCATCTTAGCCTCGAAATTAATCCTTTCTGAGTAATTATAAACCAAAAATAAATTTATAATAAAATACTATTTCATGCTTTTTCAAAGCAACCCTCACTACTCTTATAAAAGTGTACTTACCCTTCTCTCACAACCACACCTCCAAAGCCATTTTTCTTGGACAACCACTACACTAATATCCTATCAACTACCCTCAATTTAACCTAGATTCATTAATTTTATCATAAAGCCTACCTAAGGATCCCTTTTGATCAAATAAAAAGGAAGCACCTGAAGAAGAGGTAATAATTTCATCACCACTTTTAACGTTCTTTTCTTCTTTCACTTCCTCTTTCTTTGTTGTTTCCATACCAAAATAATAACTCCAGTACTTTCAATATAATGTTTTGTTATTATAAATATGGTACAACCATATTTATTATTCTATCCATCATATGAATTACAATGTCACCATACGTGCATAGGTATGGGTTACCGTCTCCACGTCGTAGTGTAGTTTGTTATTCGAAACTTCATTATTTGGATGGGTATAATAATGAATATAATTGATGTAAATAATTAATATAACATGTTGATTATTCTTTATAAATGATATACCATCCAATTACATATTACTTCACCATCAATAGAATGGTATTGTTGCTCATCCATACGTAGAGATTAAAGTCTCCGTGAATGCGATTAGATTCATTCTCCATCATAACCATTCAAGAATATTTATATTTTATAATTAAAAATAATGCTTAATAACATAATATTATTATATATATGAATAAAATAAATCATATCCTTAAGAAACATGTCTTATATAAAAATATAAAGGAAAATGAATCAGTTAACACCTGAAACAATGATACTACTGAAATATTATTATGAAAACAATATTAAAATATCATATATAATGTCATATTTATTTATATAGTTTTTTTATAATTTAATAACAATTATTTAAATATTATAGAGTAGGTTAACTTACCTTGACCAAGGAAAGGTACAAGGTATGGGTTATTTCCACAATCTCATTATTAACCGAGATTTTTTATCTGTAAGTATCTACTTGGACATATTTTTCATCAATGTCCAAATATCATTAAAATGTATTAAAAAGGAATATTCTAGGTTTTTATGGAAGGTAATATATAAATAGATCATCATTTTAATTGTTTTTAAAAATTTATTTTTCTAAATCTATTAATTTATGTCGATGTTTTCAAAATGATTTTAAAGACTTATTTAAGTAGACATGATTGCTTTAAAGCGATAATTTGATTTAAAAAGTTTCAATGTGGGATGAGACACATTTATTAAAAATTATATTTTAAATGATTTCCTTTATAAATTGTGTGTCTTTTAAATGATTTCATGAAAAGGAGTAATTCTATCAAAGAGTTTTATTGATTATTTTCAACTTTGTCAATATAATTTATTGGATATTATTCTTGATTGAGGTTGATTTACTATAATACAATATTCCATATTTTATTGAATGAGTTATCATATGTTTGATTATGGATGCTCTATTTTAATAACACTCATGGTTTATGGTTAAAGTATTAACATTTCTTATTGTAGTGTTAATACAAATGTTTCTGTTCTATTTAATCCTTTTCATATGAGGAATTAATTGGACTTAGTAAGTGACGAGTGAAGTATTCTATAGATCCTAGATGCATCATTAGGTCTAATGAGACAAACTTGTGTCTACGAACAAGGCCATGAAAAAATCTTATTTGTAGTCTGGGCATGAGGCCTTGACTATGTGGTTATGATGTTCGGCAATACGCTTTACATCATTATGAAATTAACTATTGATATTACATGTGATTATTCGACTAGTAGAATATACAGGTGAATAAGTAAATGAAATTATTTGATTTACCATTGCCATATTATGGTGAATTTTATGTTTAAAAGGGTTTTTTTAGTCTTATACATTTACATAAATGTCTATTCTTATTTATGATAGTTTTTGCTATATTTTTGTCCTTACTGAGCATTTGAGCTCACCCATTTCTTATGTTTTAATATTTTTAGGATGGGAATAAGTGTTCTATGATTGATATGCATGGTTAAGCTAGGAGAATAATGGCATTATCAATGGATTATTTTTGTTGTGTTTTATTTTATAAATTTAAATGTAATGTTTATAAATGTAATCTATTTTCCAAGACTGTTATATTGACCAGTACTTTGGGATTTGATTCCTTGTAATTATGATAATGTATTAAAATAATGCACCAAATCTAGGTATCTGGGGTTGGGGCCTTATATTGGGTATCAAAGGAAGTTTAGTACAAACCTTGGAAACTAGATTTAGAAAAACATTGATTAGATTACATTACCATAAGTTAAAATTTTAGGATTAGTATGGAAGAAATTTCTAAAATTTTGGTAATGTATAGATTTTGTGAGTTTTCTAAGAAATACATCCCTGTATGGATATGAGCATGTAGAGGCAGCTCTGGCACAAATTAACCTAGGAGTGAAAACTCTGACAAGGGGTTTGGGGCTTAACCCGAGGTATCTGGGTACACAAAAACGGGCCTTGACTCACTCTTGGTTTCGAAACCCCTGTGAGATATGCTTAAGCTAATTCACATTTTATTTACAAACCATTATGAAGGATTTATGAGTAAATATGTCGATAAAAAAACCAATGTTATGATTATGAGACTAGATGGGTGTAAATATTCAATTAATGCTGAAAATTTTTATAGTTCTTGTATTATACATTATGATATTATCTAACCTAGATTATTTCAACATTTTGAAATGGTGCCCCATAGAAGGAATGTGAACTCCAGCAATACACATGATCCAAAGAGTAATAAGGACCTTATTATTCATGGTCTTAAGCCAACATTTAGAAGGGAAATAGTGTCCTACGTATTTTCATCATATGAAGAAATAATATCATGTGTTAATAGGATAAGTAATGAATTATCTGAGTACTATGGCTTTGAAGGGAATCTAGAGAAGAAAATGATGGTATAGAAAATGATGGATAAAGGAAATAATGGAATTAATGATTTTCCCATATGTGATAACTCTGGAAAGAATCACCTTGGTAAATGTTTTAATGGAATGGGTGTTTTGTATATGTGTGGAGAAAAAGGACACCAAGTACATGATTTCAAGGTTAAGAAAAAGGTTTCAAATGTACAACGCTTCATCTGTAAGGAGTTGGGAAACCATTTGAATCAATGTCCCAATCATCATAGTATACTGCAAATGATGTTGTGGGATAATAATCAAGTTATGATAATACCACAGATGAAGGATAAGGACTAGTGTTTTTATGTTGTTATTAAATAATTATGTCATTTTAGTGTTTTATCAAGTGTGTTCTAGTTATAAGAATTATGGAGTATATAAAGATTGTACTACTCTACTATTTCATTAAGGATTTGAGGTTGTGTGGTACCAAGAAAAGTGGCTCAATGTAAAGTTAATCTTTTTGGAAAATATATGGTTAAATTAAATATAAACCTTAATATGGTCTTGATACTGAGGTATTGATTTTGGAATAATAAATGATTTATTTGGATAAATTATATTGGATATTATTTAGAACCTTGGAACTAATTAATGGTTTTTTATTCCATCACTATTAGAGATTACAAAATTTTTATATTTAAGGAGTATATCTAGTAATATATGTTTTATAGAAGGAATAAGGAAGTATATACCTATTAAAATATGGTTTTCTAGTAATTAATTTTATTAGGACATTTTAAAATAATATACTATGAAGGTATTACCATGTATATTATGTGACCATCCTTATAAATTTTGTACTGTGAGTTCATAAATATGTATTTTGGATTATTCTAAAGGTTTTAATGGATTATGTTTGACATTTGAAACTATTGTTAAGGTTAAATAATTTTGAAAGATTATTTTTGGATTGTTATAAAAAGGACAACCCGGAGGTTGGTTGACAACCCGTTGTGTCTGGAAAAGCCGTGAGACTTGAACCCTCAACTAAAGGGCGACAAGGGTGCATCACCTACCACTGGCTCATGTGATGTCTTGGATTGTATAATGTAGTTTTTTAAATTCCAGACATATGAATTATAAATTAATTTTTAGAACCCTATACGATTAGGATAAATATAATATTTTTGAGTTCTATTATCTTTTAGAGTGAAATAAGAGATTTACATAGAAATTAGTTAAATGATGGAACTCTACTTGTCAAGTATTTTTTTTTCTTATTCTATGAAGAAAATAATTCTTAAAGCTTACGGAAAGGATCTCAAAACAAGAATAGTGTAATCCTAATACCTTATGTATTTTTGAACCAAAGATATTTTAAATCATCATAAATTTGTGGATTTAAGCGCCTAAATTTCCCATTTATTGTTCACTTGTTTGATATTGATGAACTAAATCACAAAATATTAATACTAAAATTTCCCCTCTAATTATGTGTCTATAATAGGCACCAATGTTCAATTATTCGAAACACTAATTTTGTGGAAGCTTTTTCATTTCCCTTTTCCTCTTATTAAGACTAAATTTTATTAACCCTATTTCCGATTTGGGTTTTCCACAAAGGTATTTTCTATTTTAAACATTTTATTTTTGAAGAAAAATTTCAATTTTAGAGGAATCAATTTATTGGACAAGGGGAGATTGTAACACCCTAATATTTCATAGTACGTTATCTCTTTAAAGTAATTCAATAGAATGCGCTACACACAACACCTAGTTCGAGCACCCCATGACTTACCAAAATAGCTGTACAAAAATTGGTTATGAATATTATTAACTACATTTTGAATATTATATCCTCGAAATAATTTTAGAATCAATATTATGAGCTTCTTAGACATAATATAAAAACAAATTCATTTTTTTCAGATATAAAAAGTATTTTTTAAAAAAATACAAATTTTTCTACCTTTTAGTGGTTAACCTTTTTTAAATCCAATATATGAAACTTTTATATATTGAATTTAATGAAATTAAATTCTTATTTATTATTGAGACATAAAAATTTAGTTTGGATAAATTTTGGGAACTTTTCTGAAAACTTTCATATTTTGATGAATATTGAAAAATAATAAATTTTAATTGAAAACATATTTTTTAATAGAAATAATTTATAATGTCAAATTATGAATTTGAGTGGCTTTAAAGTATAATTATATTATATTTTTATCATTTAATATAATTTAGGTTATTCGATATAATTTCACATTAAATTGTATATAAACACATGTCAATCTTTTGATAGTTTGAACTTCTTAAAAACTCACGTTATGGTTTTGAAAATGGGAAATAATTTTAAATTTATTAATGAAAATAATATGTTTTGAATTTGGTAAAATAGAAATCATTTTTGGATTCAAAATACCAAAATTTGTTTGGTTGAATTTTTAGTATTTTTATGAAATCATTCAATTTTGGATGAATAGTTAAAAACACTACGTTATTGTTTAAAACCAACTTTTATTTAAGAAATTATCATTTTTATTCAAATATATTTTAAAGTAATAATAATTACATAATACCTATATTAGTTCAATTTAATTCATTGGAGTAATTTTATAATAAAATTAGATATACAAAATATTATCGAATTTTTTAACGTCTTTTACCCACCTTCTAGGCACATTTGAAAATTTTCATAAAACATAATTTTACCCCTACTATGAATGGAATTTATAAAATTAGAGAGACATTGTTGAAATCATTAGGTAAAATTTGTTTCAATTGGATAAAACTAATTTTTGATGAATAGTAACTTTTGAATTTGTTTTACCACAGTTAAAAGAAAACTGGGTTATTGAATTGTCGCTCATGCTTACGTACATATTACCATCTTCACGAATGTGATGAGATTCATTCCCCATCATAAACTTTTAAGAATAATTTTCATTTTATGAATAAAAATAATGTTTAATAACATAATATCATTACTTATTTGAATCAAATAAATCATATCCATAACAAACATTACTTACATACCAAAACATATAAATGAAAACGGATCATTTAACACCCAAAACAATGATAATATTCAAATATTATTATGAAAAAAATATTAAATGATCATATATGATATAATATTTTTATATATGGTTCTTGTATAATTTAATAACAATTACTTAAATATTATATACAATGTTAACTTACCCTCTACCAAGGAAAGGTACAGGGTAAGTGTTATTTCCCCAATCTCATTATTATATGAGATTATTTATCTATAAGATTATAATGGGACATATATATCATCTATGTCCATGTATCATTAAAATGTTTTAAAAAGGAATACTTTATATTTGTATCTCTTTATCTAGATCATCATTTTAAAGGTTTTTAAATATTTCTATTTCTAAATATTTTAATTGATTTCCATGTTTTTAAAACGATTTTAAGGTTTTATTTACGTAGACATGATTTTTTAACAGTGATCATTTCTTTCAAAAGTTTTAAAGTGGTATGTGACACTTTGATTAGAAAATATCTTTTAAATTATTTCCTTTATAAATGGTTTGACTTTTAAATGTTTTCTTGAAAAGGGGTATTTCTCTCGAAGAGTTTTATAGATTATTTTCAACTATGTCATCATCATTTATTTGATATTATTCTTGATTGAGGTTGATTTACTATAATACACTCTTCCATATTATATTGAATGATTTATGATATGTTGGATTGTGGATGTTCTATTTTTATACCACTCAAGGTTTATAGTTAAAGAATTAACATTTCGTATGTTAGTTTTAATACAAATGTTTATGTTATGTTTCCACATTTTCATATGAGGAATGAATTGGACTTAGTAAGTGATGGGTGGAGCCAGATATAGCTTCTCGATGCATCAGTAGGTCTCACGAGACAAACTAGTATCATGGAAAAAGTCCATGACATAATCTTATTTGTAGTCTTGGAACGAGGCCCTGACTATGTGGTTATGGTGTCCAACATTATGCAATCCATCATTATGAAATTATCTATTGATATTAAATGTTTTTATTTGACAAGTAGAATATCGATGTGAATAAGTAAATGAAATTATTTTATTTATATTTTCCATATTATGATGATGTCTAAGTTTAAAAGGATTTTTTTTAGTCTTATAAATTGACTTAAATGTTAATTCTTATTTCTGATAATTTTCTCTATATTGTTATCCTTATTGGGCATCTGAGCTCAACCCTTTATTATATTTTAATTCTTCCCAGAATTCGAAGAAGTGTGTTATAATGGATATGTAGGGTTAAGATAAAGGAATAATGTTATTCTTTAAGTATTATTTTTTCTATGTTTTATTTTAGAAGTTTTAATGTAACATTCATATATGTAATCTATTTTCCAAGAATTCTATACTGATCAGTCCTTCAAGACTTGATTCCTTGTAATCATGCCAATTTATGAAAATAATGCATCGACTCTGGGTAACTGGGGTAAGGGAATTACATTGAATAATTTAATGGAAACTTTTACCTGAAAATGAAATGGATATTATTAAAATAAAATAAAATGAAAAAATTTCACACTCTTACTTTTAATAATTATAAAATTTTTAATACGGGAAAAAATAACATATTTTCTCAACTATATATATTTATGAAATATAATAATTTTATATACATAATATAATTTTTTATTACTTTTTTGAGGAAAAATAATTATCATAAATAATTAAAAATGATGGTACATTAATTATTCAATTAATGAAATAATCAAAACATGATTTAAAAAATTAAAAAAAATATATAATTTAATTAATTAAGATGATATAAGGATTTTATTAGTGAATATGACATTTTGTATGTCTATAAAATTAACTGGGTCAATGATGGCTTGATGTGTTTATTTTCTTAATGTCAAGGTATTGAATAGTGTAATGATTGAAACTTATGATATTTTATGAAAATAAAATTTTATTAAATTATATGGAAATTATAAAACATTAAATAAAGAAAAATGGGATGAGATATGGTCAATGATATCATAAATTTCCAATTTATTCTTCAATTAACACTTTATAATAAAAATATCATCCTATTAGTATTGAAAAACTTGTTATCATGGTTAAAATTAAAATAGATTAACTAAGAGATAAAAAATGACGAGGTTTAAAATAACATAAATAATTTTCTAGAATATATTGGTTGATGAAATAAAAAACAAATCATAACATATAATATAATAAAATAAAATTTATAGGTATTGGGATTGATATTTAATTTATTATAAATTAATCAATTGAAAAATTCCAAAAGTGCCCCTCCCCTCTACTTTAAAGGGTACATCTTTTATCCTTTATTCAAAATTCAGAACCTATTTGTTTTGGTGAAAATCAATCAAAATATCATTCCAAAATACATACATTAATACTATAGGACTTAATTTTTACCAAAATCCAACCAAATAAGTCCTTCAGTGAAAATAAAAAGGAGATACCCAAAGAAGAAGAGGTGTTCAAGAGTACAACAAGGGTCAAGATATATGGTATGATATTTTTGTATCACTTTTATATATATTGTATGAATGAATCATAAACAACACATTTATTTTTAGTGGTGTATATAATATCCATGAATATATTTTATGATACTTATTCCGAAAAATCATGGGTGTTTACATATTTTTTTTGATCCACTTTTTAGTGGGTTTGTGGTTCAAATGTTAGAAAATCTGAAAGGGAATTTTGTCTCAATTTTCCATCTTTGAGACACGTCTTATGTTATGAACCTATATTATTTAAGTGGGTTATCTACTGAAAATTGACATGTTAATTTATTAATCTACTTCCTTTGATGATATTATACATTTTTAGTAATGTTATTATCTATTCAGTCAGAAATCAATGCTCCATAAAAATAGAGTTTAAAAAAAAATTAAAAGTGTTTTATATGATCTTTTATTAATTTTAAATTAAGTTTATTTTAGATATGTTTAAAATATTTTAATATGATTAATTATTTTGTTTTCAATGATATTTTTAATGAAAAAGTATCGATAACATTTTAATGATTTAAAAAGACTTATTCAAATTTTAATTGATATTTTACTCAAAAATTATTTCAGGTGATCATTCAAAATAATTTTCCACATAAGAAAACATTATTTCATGTTTGATACGTTTTAATTGGGATATGATCAAATTATACAATTATTATTCTTTATCACAATGTTTAATGTTAATTATGGATTGATACATATGAATGTTGTTTCTTTTCATTAGGTTATGTTATGATTTAATGATGTTTATCATACCCATTTCATTTGTTGGTTTCTGATATGATTAAGGATTTATTTTCACATTTCACACATATATATGGTTTTCATTATGTGATGGGTGGGACCTATATCTCCCACAAATTCATTGGGTAATGATTTATATCTCATGAGATAATGATGGAAACAAGTTAATGGGATTCATCCGCTATAGAATAAGGGGAAACCTGATCCACTATGGGTAAATTTGAAAAACTATATAGTGTGGGAATTTCGTGATACCCAATCCCTTATAAAAATGTACTATGACTAGGGATGGAGATGTGTCTTACCATTTAGGTGTAGTTCTCATGAGGTTCCTTGTTATGTTTTTTAAATGAACTATGACTTATAGGGAATAATATTACATATTTATGTGTCTTCCAAAAAATTCCATGTCTTATACTTATGTTATTCTTTCTTGTATAATGATATTTATTTCCTAGTGATTCATTTATTATGAACAATAGATATTCATTCCATGAACTATGTTTATGATATTTTATATTTATTTTATGATTTAAACATTTTAATGATCTTGTTCTTACACCCTTATATTCTTGATAACTCTTACATATATCCTTTACATACCCTTATTGAGCATATTAGGTAAACAATTTAATGTTTTTTATTTAGGTTATAATTAATGTTTTTTGGTAGGGGTAATATAATGGAAGATCTTTGTTGGAAACATTGAAGATCATTCAACAGACTAGATGTTTTCATTCCTTATTCCCAATTTAACTAAACTAAAACAGTATTTGGGTGTGTGTTTGTGTAATACAAAAATTTTCCAAAATAATGATGAAATATCCTTTTATACAAATCATGGGTCATTATATTGCATTCTATGTTTAATGTTTACATAAATTTCCTAATTTTTCTCACATGTACCTTTATTATTATAATGGTAACTATAATAATGTTTCATTTTAGAAAAAGTGGTAAATAATAGATCATATAATGTTTATAAATCGACTAAAATGGTGTTTTCCCACATAGATTAACGTTTTAAACATAAATAAACCCATTATGAAATGTTTGACCCATGTAACTGTTGTTATTCTAGATGATAGGATAGTTGATTGTGATTAAATTAATTCCAATTTTAATTTATAACAAGACTGCTTCTACAAATTATGAAGGGTGAACTATATATTCAAATTATCATATGAGGATTAATATATCCAAATAGAGGATTTAATAGGCCTTGTTTTAATTACTTAAAGTTCTATTTATAGATTATAATTAAACAATACTTTATAACATGAGAATGGTAATTCCTCTTATTATAGTGGGGTATAAATATAACGGTTATTAAATTATGATTCATAAATTAAATAGTATTCATTTAAAGAGGGTTTAAATTAAAATTTAAAGGGTTTCTTACTTTATAAATTTATACTAAAACTCCATATAATGGAACATACATAATTAAAACTAGGAATATTACCAATATCATGGCCTTAGTAGCGAGTAACTATGATAGCGATTCATGGATAGTTATCCCTTATTACTATATTTTTATCATAAGTAAATATTTTCAGTTATATTATTTTATAGATAGGATTTGCGATTTGTTTATTCTTATTATTAATATTTCAATTGTCGAATCTAATTTGAGGTTTCTTCTTAGAGTTTTTTGATATGTGCCTCAATGAAATCCTCAAGCCGAGTACAAGAAAGGTTATGATGACCATACTATAGAGTTGGAAGGAACTGAACAACCTATGTTGACTCTAGGAGTTTGACTAATGGAACCACTTGTTATACCTACACTAGGCACTAGTACACCTTTTAGAAAGGGTTACCTACACATAGTGTAGTCTATATATAGAGATTCTTTCCTTTCACAAACTATGTCATAGTTTATATGAGAGATCCAACAGCAGTATCCTTCTACTTTTTTAGGGAGTGTTGTCCCTTAAAATTATGAAAAATGGAAAGAAGATACTATAAATATATTTGAACATCCAAAGACACCCTTTCAGAGGAGTGTCAAGATTAAAACATTTATACTTCATAGATCCACCAATAATTGGTGTTATTTTTTAAATCAAGTTATTGAGAACTAAGGTATGGTGTAGAAGGACTTAAAGATGAGTTTCTATTTTTATTTATACTAACAGATATTGGGATATAAATGAGATAGAGAATTTTTGAATCTTTAGTAGGTTAATCAATTTTTAATGGACTATTTGGATTGTTTCAGTTATCTCTAATGTTTTTCTTATAACCATACCAATGATGATTTAACCCAAGCCGTGTGATTTTAGGATGTTCTTAAGCTATCCACTCAATCACTATTGAAAATTTTCTAGTTAAATTCTATTTATAAAATAAAAAACTTAGTGATCATCATTGAGAATAACCATGATTAAAGCTGAGGGTGTGAGGAATAGTGGATTAGTTCCGAGATAGGGAAGTCATTCATCCTTCGGTAGAAAGTTTCATTTATATATTTCTCATGGGGGAATCAGTAATCAGAGAATTACCCAAGGTATTAAAGTGATATTCCATCAGTATGGAAAGCCATATCATAAGAAGCCTAATTATGAAAGAGATAAAAATATGTACTGAGAATGTGGAAGAATGATCCATTTAATATTGTTTTGTTATACCTGCCCACTTATTACCATAGGGAGAGTATTTAAACCTGCTCCAATTTTAGAGTGAAATCATTATATCCAAAACATAACTGGATTTCGAGTACTATAAGATATTAAGGTTCCGGAGGTAGATGAGGACAAGGAATCAATTTTTTTTTGATTTCCAACACCAATAGAGAATAAATAATATGGGTATTTATTTTGTATCTCAGTTCCATATATCTATCCAAATATATGCATTGAATCCTACACATGATATGCAGAGTGTCTTTCTATCTATATTTTGACGTAAAATTTTGGTAACTATGACTATTGTATCTATTTTCTAATAGTTTCTCCCTCTTTTCATTTTTATCTTATATTTTAGTGACTAACCTTAGTTTTGATATAAAGTACATCAATGTAATGATGACATTGGATACTCTGCTAGGATTATTATTAGTGAGTGTTCTCATATTCAACGAGTGTCCTCTTGAAATAGGTGGATACTATTCTGGGATATTTTCTTCCTCAATATTATGAGTTTTTATATCATTCTAAAGATGTAATGTTTAGTGAACCATTATAACAACCTAAATTGTTTATCATTAATAGGTGTCCTTCTCATCACCCGAGGGTAGTAAATATATTTTCACAGGTGAATGGGATATGCAGACCAGTCAAGTTGGACCTGGGCATCATGGACTAGATAGAGTGTCATTCTAGTTTTATTTTCACTTAATAAATGATCAGGGAATTATTTAGATACATTTCCCACTGATGGTTCATTATTTTAGGAATTCCTTCCATAATTAATTTTATAGGATACCTGCTCATAGAGAGGTAGAGTTAAATATTGATCTTATTAAAGGAGTAACATCAGTGTCTATTCCTCCATAAATGATGGATCCAGATAAGCTTCATTGACATAAGAGATAGTGAGTGGCCCTTAAATCCATGGGGTTTAAATGACCCATTATTTTTCTTTTTGGTACACCATTTCTTTTCTCCATAATAGAGGATGGTACCCTTAGAATATGTGTGGATTACCTAACGATTAATTAGTGTATATATAATATTTTTTATGCACATCCATGTATAGATGATCTCTTTGATCATGATTTAGGAGATTAGGTTTTCTTGATTTTAGATTTTAGGTTAGGCTATCACCATGTAAGATTTATAACCTCATATATAAAATTTAATAATTTAAGGAGAAGATATTTCTTTTAAATGTATTTTTAATGATTTTTTCCCTCATGAACACAATATCTATATTTATTTCCATGATGAATCAGGTTTTATACCTATACCTAAATTTATTTTTTGGTAGTATTAATGGATGATATCTTAGTGTATTCTAAAACTCAACATGATCATGAAAAATACCATGTAATCATTTTGAGTACATTGAGAGAGCATATGATATATTCTAATCTCACAAATTACCCATTTTGGATTGACAAGTATCACTTACTATGACACATTATATTAAAATCATGGGTATCTATGGATCCAGAGAAGGTGATAAACAAGATTTACTAGGAGTATCCCAAGAATGAATTGGATAAGTGAACATTATTAGTAATGTAAGATTATTATATGAATTTTATTTATAATTTATCATAGATTCTTGAATCCTTTATGGATTTGAAAATGAAGGTTTTGGAATTATTGTGCTCTAACACTTATGTGAAATCCATTAGGGAGTTAAAAGGGATATTAACCTCAAGAAGAATCCAAACCCTACTAGATATAGTTTGTGACTATATTGATAAATATAATGTATCTGAAATCAGGATGGTGGAAATATTGATGCATGTATAATTATTAATGGTATGCAGGTCTCATCGGTTTATGTTTCATCAGAAGAATTACCAAACAATTAACCTCATGTTTGCAGTAGTTATTCAAACATTATGTTTATTAAGTCACAATATCCATGGGAAATATATTTTTTATACATAGACTAGTAAAATCTATAATAGATATTCAATCTACATGATATTAAACTTGGTAGTAAATATTGGATGAAAATTTTAATTCATTAAATTTTGATTTTACATATACACCATGGAAATGAGACGTATTGGCTAATTCTATTAGTTGGAAGATACAGACACAAGATACTCACTAAGTTAGTTAAATTTTTTTATTGAGGAATCTTATTTTCAAGATGAATATATAGGGTCAAGAGTTCCATGGTAATACTTTTCAAATTGATTTATCATTTACAACATCACTTTTTGTTCCAGTAAAGGTAATACAACTTTCAAAACTTGGAGGATTGGTCATAAGGTAATGTTTTTCATGTGAGGACCCACCTCATTGTTATTTCATTTAAGGGGGATAAAATAATTCATATTCACTAATGCGGAGGTATACATAAAAACACATGAGAGGAGTTGATATGAAATCACATGCCTCTAAACAGGCAGTACATCCCTAAACCACCAAGACATATTGATGCTCCAAATGATTGAAAAAAAAACTAATTGAAGAAGGGGTTGGATGATTTTTATAATTTTTATATGTTTCAATACATGTACAAACATAACAACTTCAACCTGTTAATGATTATTACCTTAAATTGTTTTATTAAAAATTAATTCTTGAAAATTATGAAATATGTTAAGGAAGAAAATATTTACAAGTTTCAACCTCAGTGTGAAAACCATCATCCTTTCCATAATAACTCCCATAGGTTTATGAAAAAATGCTATTTTTAAGAAGTTAATAATAATTGTGAAAATCAATGTTATATAACTTCAATATCACTATTAGAATGAATATTAAAACTACAACTAGTTTATAATTATTGATTAAAAAAATATTAATTAAATTGTTTAAACTGATCTACAAATTCTTTGTATAGAATCCCCAATATGATTTGACTATATTTAATTCTATCGGTTCAATGAGGATGGGTCTAATCGAATCAGTATGATGAATTCCATTTGATGGAATCAGTATGATGAATTTTGTATGATGGGCTAAGTACGATGAACCAATTCTCAATATATATTTTGAAAAAACTTCTCAAATTCATAGCATGATCATTCTCAATCGGGTAATAAAATATATATGTCCATCCTTATAATGTTGTCTCAATCATTCAAGATATATTTTAAAAGAATTCTATATCACTCCATGATTTTATTTCATGTGAAAATTTTAAAAGTATTAATGGATTGTGTATCTCTTTATAGACATCCTTATATGGAAAAATTAGGAAACTGGAAAGCTTCTCCAACTTACTAAATTTGGAGACACTGTGATATACATATATTTTTATTTCTTGTTTTATTACCTAAAATCATAATAAACATTCATGAAATTTATTATGTATTCTCTACAATCATACTTCTTGAACTTTGTTAACTTTATTTGGTCTCATGGAACCTCCTAAACTCATTATGACGAAACTTACTTAGCTCATTATGATGGAACTCCCTTAGATTGTTATGATTGACCTTACTCAAATCATAAAAAAATAATCCTTCATACAATTTCCTCTACTAATTTGACATCATGAACCAATTCTTCAAAATATTTATATGTTTGAAATATTCATCAGATGGATCTGTGACTATTCATGGTTTGATGGATTGGTCTCTACTACTTGGGTTCATCCAATGTTTTTCATCAAATGGATACTTCACATAGATACCTTTAAAACATTACTATCTTCACACAACAAAATTCAGATAATTTTTTTCTTGATACTTCTCAATATTATCATTTGTGTTCGTGTTTTTAGAATTGATTAAACTATTCAAATACCTTAAACAACATCCATTTTTTAAAATATTTTATCTTGATACTTTATAACCATTTACAAGAAATCAATGATAAAAAAATCATCATCTAATTTATTGTTAGAATGTTTAAGAACATTATAACTCATGAAATCACTATATTCACTCAAAATCTTCATAACATTCTACCATTCCAAATTATCAAGTTATTTAATACAAACATAATGTCTAAAAAATTTAGAAATTATTTTCTTTGGATCTAATCCAGATGATGTGTCAAATTTAGAATTTAACTTTGTAATGATTCTAGCGACTGGTGTTTCTTATTTCAATCCTATACATCCAGGAAACAAATTTCCCTAAAACAAAATGTTTCTCTTGCTTTATGTTAGTGTTGAAATAATCATCATCAATTACCTATTTTTCAAAAAAATTATTTTACAAAACATTAGTTCTAAATAAATATTTTTTAATAATAACATCACAAGGTTGTTTTAATATCCACCATTGTATTACTATGAAAATATTGATTAAAAACATTTACAACTCAAAATTTTTTAAACCACTAATTTTTTTTTAAATTTAAACAAAACACATCCTTTCTCAACAGAGAGTTTCATGACACCACACTACAATATAATGTAATGTTTTGAAGTAATTCCATTTATTTCTTAAAATAACTGGTTTTTTTCAATTTTGTGATAAAAAAACCCTACACATTTATCTTTTCCCAATATTATTTTTATATTCCCCTTGATGTTTTCTCCATCATTCTTTGGTAATGAAAGCTCCATATTCATAATATAAAGATAAGTAAAAACTTCTTAAGAAGTAATAATATTTTACTTAATATCCTCCCTTTTCAACATAGTCAAAATAAAGGAGGGGGACCTACTTATGATGATTTGGAAGTCCTTGTTAGAGGACGAAAATAATGTTTATCGTTAATTAAGCAAAACATTATTTTGGAAATTACTTTGTGAAGATATCAATAATTTTACACTACATTGAGATATATTTTAGAAAAAAATATCTAATAGAATCTTTCACATTTATAATGTGAAACATTATATCAACAAGTTTGGATCTTGAGTTTTGGAAAATATTTTTTGAAAGATAAATTTCACTATTATTATTACATTATATCTTTAATGGTGTAGATACTTATACTTTGAAATATTCCAGTTCAAATTTCATACAAAACATCTTATCACATGCCTTAGTAGCTGAAAAATATTTTGATACCATAGTTATCAATGTTACTAAACTTTTTCTCTTACTATTCCATAGAACATGCCCATTACAAAAAAAATACTTCTACAGTTGTTGATTTTATATCATAATAATTTACAACCCAATCTATATCAACATAACCATAAATTTTTAACACATTATTTATTTTGTATTAAAACCATATAAAGATATTTATTTGATGTATATAATATTTTTCTTTTCTTCTAAGTTGTGATATTCTTTTAAATTACATTGATACCGAGAAAACAAATTAACAACATAAAATTTTTCAGGTATTTAAGTTGTAAGGTAATGTAGACATCCTCTCATCTTCCAAAAGTCTCTTTGATTAAAACTTTTATAGACTAATCATTACTGAACTTCATCCCCACTAATATACGAGTATAAATAACATTGGATTATACCATAAATAATTTTTTTAACAATTCCCTCATATAATTTTCTTGAAATAGGAAAATGTATTTATGTTTTTTTAACTCATAAATAGAGGAGTAATGTTAATTCTCTAAAAATTTAAATCTAAAATTCATTTTCATTACATAATATTTTTTTAAAAAAACACCCCTATCCTTATAAAAAATTATATCATCCACATAAACAATTATAATTGCAGTTCCAGAGTAAATAGTTTTCAGATATAATTTTCGATCAAATTTTCCTTTAAAAAAATCCTACATTCTCAGAACATGTTCAAGCTTAGAATACCATATACATGGATCTTATTTCATCCCATAAAAATCATTATTCAATTTAGAAAAAAATTTCCATTGTTATAATGTAGAAACCTATAAGGTTTTTTAGCAAAAATATATTTCTAATTTTTCCAATGCGAAATGATGACATAACATCCATATGATATACATCCTAAATAATGTCAGAATTCACTACAAGAAACATTTTAATAGTGTTTATCCTTGAAATGGTGGAAACTGTTTCATCAAAATACTCACCTTCCTTCTATTCACATCCTTTTCAAACAAACCTTTCTTTGTTTCTTGAAACATTGTAATGTTCATTCAACTTTTTTTTCTATAAACAATTTTTTCCAAAACATTTTTACCTTTCATATATGGAACAATTTCCCATGTTTCATTTTTCTCAATTTTATCTAGTTCTTCATTTATATCAGTTATATATTCTTTGTGATGAATTGATACTATGACTAACTACAATTATACTTTTGAGATGGGTGAATTATGCTTTTATAATCTCATATTTTTTTTGAAATTACTAGATCCTTTTGATTACCAAGAATATTTTCTAACTTAACATGTTTTTGTAATATATTATATTTCAATTTAACTCTCCCAACTTCACTTTCCTCGTCACACTATCCATATAGATCTTCCAGCACATTACTTTTATCAGTTACGTTTTCATTGGAAACTTTCAGTTTTTCCTCACCTACAATATATAAAATTTTTTCTTTTTTAATATAGATATTGAATAAAATTCTCATAATATAAGAAAAATAAATTTTATAAACTATTTTTTATATATTTTAAACTTTTTTCCATTAGGTGGATAACTTCTAATATTTCCTTCCTTGATTTTCTTATTAAATGTTCCTTGATCATAATTTTTTTTAATGTAAAGATCGATATACAAAATCTTTTAATTAAATAAATAAAGATTTTTAGTTATAAATTTTTTGATAAGAAGTAATGTTGGATTCTAGTCTAAATAAACATCTATTTTGAACAACTAAAATAATATTAAAATATTATCTCGAGTAAATCCTTGAATGTTTCTATTTTGTTAACATACTTCTTCCCATTTTCACTAAACTTATATTATTTTTTTCTAGTACTATACTTTCTTAAAGTGTAGGGAAAACAATACAGTTGTTTCATTCCATGATTTCTTAGATATGTTTAAAAAGTATTGTTTATAATTTCGATACCAATATCTATTCCAAACATAATTATATAAATGCACATTTCTTTCTAACCTTATTTTTTGAAAAATCATGATCATTTACACAGATTCTTACTTGTGTTTCATAAACATGATGTTTGTAATATGAGTGAAATCAACAGAAAACGTGATAAATTATAAATCTCCTTTTGATTAATAATGTCTCAATGTTCTGTACAAGTCAAAATGAAAAATTTTAAGAGGCCTGGTAGAATGAAACATAATTTTATTATTACTTTTATTAGACATATTCCCTTCAAAACAGCTAAACATCTTCCTATATTCTATTAAATTTGGGAAAATACAATACTACATCAGAATTATAATGTTTTATCTTTTTTTATAATCAATATGGTCATGTATTCTGTACTATAACTTATCCTAATCTTTATAAATTATATAACATGAGTTTTAATATCTTACAACTTAAAAAACCAGTAGTTCTTTATCATATTGTGATAAATTTTATATCTTTAACACTTATAATAATAAATTTTTCTATATCATAAAATGAATTATTTTATATCATCAACATATTAAATTACACTAATTATGTTATTTTTTATCCCATAAAAAAATAAAACTTAATTATATTTCAACTTTTATGCTTCAACATCAGCCATTATGATTCCTCATGTTTTTAAGTAACAATAATTCTCAAAAGTAAACAATCCTCCATCATAATTTTCAACATGTTTTGTGATTTTTATATCACGTATCATATTTGAGGAAAAAATAATATCATGTATCATGTTTTTTACTTTTTTACTTTCTTTCATGGTAGTCTCAACAAAAAATGATCTTTCCCCAAATTTCATCATTCCATATTCCTTTTCTTTTTTTCCCATAATTAACATGTTCCAAAATTAGTGTCATATATATTTCAAAATTATGAAATTATTTGTCACATATTCCACAAACTTCTTCCATACATTAAAATTTATTTTTTGGAATGTTTCTAACATCTTGAGTTTTTTATTTTTTATCATCCCATGTATTAGGAAAGTAACACATTATAAAATTACAAGTTCATCTACAAAATTGAAACCTTTTTTAGAACAGTGATAATATATTCCAAAAATTATAATCTATGTTACTATATAATAGAAAATAAAAATATAAACCATCAAATATTGACCTTATCTTAAATTATGATATTTCTCTTTAGAAACTTTTTTGAGGTTGACAACATCTTCTTGCTCTAACATACTCTTGATATGGATCATCTTTACTTCTGACTGAGTTTTCAAATTTAGTAGATGTGATATATTTCCCACATACTTTCACTACCCAATATATTACAATACATTTCTTGCCACCTAATTTTTTTTGAAAAATATGATGATCAATTATTTTTATAGGGTTAGGACATCACATGATTCTTGATATGAGTTTTCACAGTAACTTTAGATGTCTATAATTTTACATATAAATATTTTTTGATGTTTTCATTCATGATTATCAAGGTACGTTAATACTCAATAAGTTTATATTGATAATTATTGACTACTTATTCCTTAAAAACAAATTTCATACTAATATCTTCGACTATGTTTCACTGAATAACAACTATTAATTGGTAAATTATGATATCCTGAATGTATTGTTCCTCTTACCTAATGAAATCATTTCTCATATTAACACTTCATCACAATCTTTCGTCATTACTCTAAATTATTTCTTAAAATTTATGGTTTTCCCAAGACATGAAACATGTTTTGTTCTATGTTGATACTCTCTATATAATTCTTCACCACATTACACTCTATCATAGGAATCATTTGTTTTCTCAACTTTTTCAATGAAGGTTTTAATTTTTTATGAAAATTTATATTTTTAAAAATAATATTTATTTGAGTCAGAATAAATTCCATCCTCAATATAAATCTATTTTTTCAATAAAATTATTATTGTGTTTCTTGGAAAAATATGATTCTTTATAAATTTTGTTTGATGTATTCGAATGAGGTTTTTAATGAGAATAATCTAGATATTCATCCACTTTCTTATTGTGGAAATTCATTGAAAATTTCCCAATTCCAACACAATGATATTATTTGATAGTAATCTTACCTCCATTCATTCCTCATCATATTCAATAGTTCATGGATATAATAAACATTATTTTCAGATTTAACTCATCATCCTCATTATCATTAGATTCATAAGGATCAATATCTTCAACATCTTGTATTTTTATTTTTCTTGTGGCTTAAAAATACATTTCATCCTTCATTTTATTTTTTAAACATTGGATATTTCCTCATCTCATAAACATAAATAAATTTATTCAATTCATCATGTGAAAAAACATATTTATCTTATAAAGAGAAAATTTTAGAATCAATCATAACCATAATGTTTCTCATAAGTTCCTTCACAATTGTATAATCTTATAGAACTTATCCAAATCCTTTGATATTGCTATAAAATTTAAATTTACCTAGTGAGGTATTCATCACTACTTTACTTATATCTAATTCTTATGTATTCAAAATTACTTCCCCAGATTTATATATTTTCTTTCATTACTTCAGTATTCCATTCAAATGTACTTTTTAGCTTTTCCCACACAGTCTTTTATGTTTTGAGACCAATTACCTTAATAAAAAAATTATTATAGATACATATGAATAAGATTCCAATATTTTCCATCAAATTTTATATTTATATTATTTAGAGTAGAATTTAGGGAATCTATTATAATAGGTTGAAACCAAAATTTAGCGGCGTCAACAACATTTAATCTATGAGATTTGAAATAAGGAATCATCCTATTTTTTCATCTATAATAATTTTTTCCCTCAAATGTATAAATTATTCTACTATTGATATTATTGAAATTATCTATCAACATTATACAAGAAGGGAAGCTCCATTTTATTCCACATGATATTCCACATGGTCAAATAATAACTAATAAGGGGGGGGGGTGAATCGGTTGTACAATTTTTATAAGTATAATTTTTTTTGTATAAACATAACCCCTGTATACTTTTAAATTTCACTAACTTATCCTATTTTATTAAATACTTGTGCATGAAAAATTATTAAATAAAGTAAATCGCATGAGATTTACATGGTTCATCCCTAGTGTGAGAACCTACATACTATCCATAGACACTCTCTTGGGTCTATGAAAATTAATTATTATGAATAAGCAAATAAAACTTGTTCTCACTGTCGTTAGATGCCTTCTATCTATTTCTAGGAATTATTATACTAACTTCAATAAGTTTATGATGTTTTCTTATATACAATTGGTAAAAAAAATAATAACTAATTTTTTAAAATCCTCTAAAATTGTTTTTTCTAGAATCCTTAGTCTAATGTGGCTGGGACTAATTCTCTTAGTCTTATGAGGCTGGGTCCGATGGACTTAGTCTAATGAATTTAGTTTGATGGACTCAGTATAATGATTTTATTTCTATGGAATTAGTATGATGAAACCATTCTCAATATGAATTACTCAATGTATTCTCCAAATATCAGTATAATCTTCTTATACATGGTAATAAAACATTCAGATGTAGGACCTTCTAATGAGCTATCTGTCTGGAAATATATCTATGACACGAATTCTACAGTGCTCCATCTTTTTCAATCACATAAAAGGTTTCATAGTATTATTGTACTATAATTCCTTATATAAAAATACCTTAATGGAAAAGGGAGGAATATAAAAAATTATAAATTACTCAAATTCAAAAATAAAAATATCAATGCACAATTTAATTTCATGTTGGGCCACATCAAATCTAAAAAAATCTTCATCAATATTCTTGAGTCTTCCCCAAAATAATCCTTCTTAGGCTTCTTAGAATTTATTTAGTCTAATGGAAAATACTCAGATCATTATAAGGAAACCTACTTATCTAATTATGATAGAAATCCCCAATATCATTATGATGAAAATTATTCATATCATTACAAAAGTATACATCAAACAGTTTGGTAGATTGATACAGTTTTTTGAACCACTACATCAAAATATTTATCAGTGTGAATCATTCATCTGATGGATCTGTGTTTTTTCCTCATTCGGAGGATTAGTTTTAAAAAAATTGGTTACTCTAATGTTCTGAATCTAATGGAAACATTAACTAGATTCTATTCAAACTTTATCAGCATTACTCGGATAAACTTTTGACAAACTTTTTCTCTATTACTTCTCGATCTGATCTTCTATGTCTGGGTCTCTAGAACCAATACTATCTATTAAAAGATCTAAAACAACATCATCTATTCAAAATCATTTATCATGAGACATCATCATTATTTAATAAAAATATATGTTAATAAAATCATCATCTGACTTAAGGTTATAATGTTCGAGAACATTATAATTCAGGACAACATCATCTTCATTCAACCTCTTCAGTAGATTTCAAACTTTTTAGCTCATTAAAATATTTCTATTAAGCATTGGGTCTAATATATAATATAATTTAAGTGAATGGATCTGAGACTAATGATGTGTCCAAAAAATATATCTTTCTGATGGCTTATTTGATCGGTGCTTCTCAGTTCGATCCTATGCATCTTGAAAACAACTTTATCTAACACAAAGCAACCCTCTCCTCTCTATGTTTGGGTTTAGAAATTCTATAACATTCACTTATATTTTAAAAAAATCATTACTAAAATTTTAGTTTTCAAAAAATAAAAAATATTTTATAACATAATCATCTAAAAGATTTGTCATGTATGGTCACATACACCGCTAGTATGGGTACCTTGGTATGGAATAGACAATAATTGGTTCTGTTACTTAGTGATCCACCTATATGTAGGTGAAAGTGGAACACTCGGTACATGATAGTATTTTGTAGCTATTACCCCAGGTAGAGTTGAAATGGGATGAATAAACTATAGATATTTTGGATAGGATTACCAAAATCCCTTCACGGTAGTGATACAATGTTTCTTATCATAGAAAAGTTTCTAAATTTGTCCAATTTCATATCTATAAAGGTGACCTTATTAGTGGATAAACATGGGAGGATATATTTCTATGAAATTATAATTCTTCATGGTGTTATATGTACCATAGCATCTTCTAGGGACCATAAGTTCACTTAAATATTCTAGAAGGTGTTATAATAGGGTCTATGTTCAAAGGTTATTTTAAGAACACCCAACCACCCTCTAACAGAAAGTCATTCTGAGCATACTATACTGGTGTTGGAGGACACAATCCGAGAATATTTCTAGGATATTGGAGGTTCTTGGAAGAAACATTTACCCCATTCTTTTTACACATTTAATAATATCTTCCAAGTGACTATTATGATGGCCCATTATGATGAACTATATGGTAGCCCATTCCAATCACCACTATATTTATTATAGGATGGGGTGATAGTTCTTCTGGAAAAAAATCTCATTCAGGATACATTAATATTGGTATAGGTGATCAGGAAATGTTATATCATGGCTTATTCTAAGAGGAAGTCTAATGCTAATCAATATTTCTATGAACCAACCCAGTACCCCAGTGCCCTCATACCCAAGAAGACAATAAAATAGATAAATGGGAATTATCATTTCCCATGGGGTTTGAATAAAACTTGAAATCATTGAAAATAAAAGTGGGAATGAATTTTACATAAAATAGATGAAGATATAAATACAAATTATTATTCTAAAAATACCCTCAATGAAGTAGAACTATAAACCAAGAAGGCATATAAAATCACAAACACTACATATTAAAGTACTCAAAAACCCGAAAAGATAAAATTAACATCCCAAAGGCATCAACAATCCAAGACCAAATGACCATGAACATTCACCTCCTCTAAGAAGCATGTTCCATTTAGTCGAACCTGGTAGTGGAAAAAATAAAACTTACCAAAGGAAAGGGTAGTGTATGAGATAAAATCCCAATAGGGTGTCACCATGTATTCTATAATAAAATAATATAACAAAGATACCATATCATTCATTCAATTTAAAAAAGGAATGGTTGCAGAATTACATATTTAAATCAATTTTTTTTTCATTTATAAAGATAGAATCATTTCTAAAAAAGGGTTAATAAAAATATCATATAAAATAGTCCATATAAATCATCTTCGAATGAGTAAAAAAATTTAAATTAATGGAATATATATCAAAGTAATCTCAAAAAATCATAGAAAAATGGTCAAATTCCTTGGGGTACATTCGTTAATGGAAATGAGATCCTCAGACTCTAATATTAGTGATTATAAAAAATATCCCCTCCCACTTATGGGAAAACTACGATCATCCTTACACACTTAAAGGAAAATTACAATCATACACTCAAACTTAAGGGAAAATTACAATAATCAACTCCCATTTAATGTTAAGTTATTATCCAATCATGGTTCAATTACTGTTTTCATTTTTATTATTTTGATGGGAATTACTATCCTAGAATGATTTTCCCAACCACCTACTAACTACATATTTTCCCATGTGATTCATCCAATTAGTAAATATTGGGAAATTAATTTCACATCAAATAAAAAAATCATTTATAATTCAATTTCCCAAATTCTCATTTCAATATTCCAAATAAATTTCAAAACCAAATAATTAATTTTTCATCATTTCATTCCTTTTGAATATAAAAAAAATCAATGGTTTCAAAACAATTACTTTTATCCATTCTCTAATGTATATTCTAAAATAAATTTAAAACTTCCATCAAGTTTCAATGTACACCCCAAATTATAATTCCATTAGAATTGGGATTTTACATCAAAATACATACAAAATCATCTTAGATTCCAACATCATTGAATTGGGTTTTCATAACTTAATTTAATGAAAATTAATTCAAATCAAGAAAATCAAGGTGTTTTTACATGGAAAATCTCAATGCAACCAACTATTATTTATCATAGTATCAAAAATCAACACCCATATATAGATGATTCATTGAAGAATGAAAAAAATAATGATCTTGAAAAACAATATAAATTCTAGATTTCATAGAAAGAAGTTGTACACCATCAATAACATTATGATATACCGAATCCTATGGAGTAAAGAAATATGGAGTGGGGGATAAGGAATATGAAAAGATTAAATTAGATGAGAGTGATTGAAAAAGATTCATGATGCTTAGAACTGAATAAGAAGGGGTTTGGAGGAGCCTAAAATATTCACATAGAGAATCAAACTCTAAGGATTTTGAGTTATGAAGATTTGGGGTCAAGAAGGAGGTAAAAAATGTGTTTAGATTTTTTTTATAATTTTTTAAAACAAAAAACAACATCTATATAGTTATCTTGGTAGAGCCGCATGGATTGAGAATCCATGCAACCTAACTTTTCACCCCTCTACTAGGGTGAAAAGTTTCTACACGATGGGTGATCATTTTGTAAAATCATGTGTCAACTATGAATACCTTCACTAATTAGGTTTATATGGTTAAACTCGGGTGGGTGCATAGTTTAGGAAAACAATGTGCCAACCATGAACACACATGAATTTTCCCACATCATTAATTTTTCACCGAAAATAAACCAAGATGATCACCAACTAAATATTTATAAAAAATGATGTTCGAGGAGTACCTAAAAATTAATGAATGTTGTTCCAACATCCCCAATATAGAAAATTTATGACCCTATAATTCCTATCAATAAGTTTCCATATAAAAATTATGATACAGTACTCTCTCATCAGTGCCTCCCTCTCCCACATATCATGCATATTCGAACCATGCTTTTATAAAAGTCAAACCAATTGTATAATCATCTCACATAGAACCTTGGTTTCAAAATCAACTATCATGACTAGATGCTCTGTCATAGATAAATTTGGATCGATATTAATATCACCTAGTATTAGAACATGAGATGAATCATAATTATATTTCCATATTAATGATGCATAGAATATTTTATGTATCGAAGTAAACTTTGGTGAAAGTGATAAACCATAATCCTCTTTCCCCACATAGTAAACAAAAACCAATGTCCAAAAAATGAGGATAAATATACCCTTTACTCCCAATCCATTGATAAACCAAATGAGGTGAAACATTCCATAATGCCAAATCAATAACTAAAAATTAAAATGATCTGTAGAATCAATAAATATAAGTTTTATACCAACTCAATTCCATGAAAAATATTTGATGAGTCAATGTAATATTTATTATCCCCTCTTGGATAAATATCAAACAAACCATGAAATATTTACCAATATAAAAACAACACAACATATATTTACAAGGATGTCTATATAAGTCCTTATAAGGATCTATTTAGATCATGGGCTGGTAAGAATTTTAATTTGGAATCTTAACCTGCCATAAATTTCCATTCCATACACAAACAAAATCGAGGATGTAGGAAAGAGTATTGTACTAATATATATATATATATCCATCCATATGTATATAGTATGTCGCACTCAAATGAACATGAGATCCCATTTCCTCATGAAGGCTTCTCTAAAATAGATATGAAAAACGAGGACCCCTATCATGGACTATAAAATATAGAACTCAGTGAAATCAAATAATATCTCACACATATATATTTTCCATATCCTCAACATTGGGTGTATCTAGAATGGGTATAAAGTGATCCGACATTCATTTCCTATCGATTAAAATTAACACTGGTGGTGGATGAAAAAAACCCAATGTCATCTAGTTCGTGGCCTTGACCTATTGGAATGTATAATAATAAGAGACAAAATTAGTAATTCCCTTTCTCATACATGGCCACCTAAATCATCACCACATGTATTATGACATTTTTATGGTACATGGGTACACTCCCCATGGGGAATTATTGAAATTCCCCACCACGATATTCCTCACCTACAACGAAATGAATAAATGATTATGAAAACATATAATACCCTCCGTTGATAATGAGCACTTAGCAATGATATCCACACAATTACGAGAGTTTAAAATGATATAAAATTAATATTCAATGTTTAAATTATAAAGAAACATCTCCAGAAGATTAGATGTTAGTTGTAAAATTTCCAAGACATCAGTGGCCTCCTATTCCTAGACTTCTAAATGAAACTATGAAAACCATTCTACCATATTATACTCTTGAGATGTTTCTTTCAAGACCATGGTTGGTTTTTTATACATAAACCATTAGTGATTCCATTCCCTATCCCTAATTTATAGGAACTATTGTAATAAAAAAGTTTATGTAATAATCCCCAAAAATCTAGAGTTGATTAAAATATTTTTTATATATTTTATAACTCACAATATTGTGGTCAGAATACAAGGTAATCCTTTCTCTAAAAAGGTATTTCCACTAACTTTTAAGCTCATGCATCATGATCGTGAGTTCAAAATTGTGGGTAGGATAATTATTCTCATGTGGCCTAAATTGAAGAGAACTGTATAAAATGACATGATTTCCCTTGATAATAAACCAACCAAAACCCAAACACGATGCATCACAATATACCACACAACCCTACCTAGTATATGAAATAGTTAACCCCATCAAAGTTGTCTAAAGATATTTCAACTCAATAGAATGACTCTTACATAAATCATCTTAAGAAAAAATCACTCTCTTTTAAGTGGGAGTAGTAATCATAAAATCCAAACTAGATATATAATTTATGAAACTATGATAATACTCTTCTAAAACAAAGAAACTTGGAATCTCAAAAAAAAATTCACAGTTTCTTCGATGTTATAACTGCTTTCTTCTTCTCAGGATAAACTGAGAAACCATGTTCTGACATAACATATTCTGAAAAAAAACTTTAAGAATCCATAATTTCAATTTGGAATGATCGGTATAAAATAAATTATTTCTCAACTATTAAAAAACAATTCTCAAATGATGTATAAGATCCTCATTGGACATACTATAAACTAGGATGTTATCCACAAAGAAATCCACGAACTTATCATGATACTCATAGAATATCAAATTTAGAAAATAGATAAGTACATTAGGTGAATTGGATAGTCCAAAAGGAATGAAAAGGTACTCCTAACCGCCAAATATACTCTGGAAGATTGTTTTTTGAATATCATATTCATTTATTCTCAACGGGTGATAACTTGATCAAAGTCCAATCATCAAAACCACTTTTTTAATTTCAAATGGTCAGAAAAATAAGTAGTCCATAGAAATTGTTACTTGTTCTTTACCATAAATTGTTTTAGTTTTTGGAAATAATCACATAGTTGATTTGATCTAGTAGCTTTCATAGAAAATAGAATAGGCAGCTCCCAAGGTGACTCACTTGGGCATATAAATAATTTCTTTATCAGTTCATCCATATTTTTCTTAAACCCTTTCATTTAAGATGATTCCATATATTAAGAGGTAAATTATACTATTTTTTACTAGGAAATACTAAATAGAAAACTCTCCCTCCATAACTAGTGGAAAATAAGATAATTATAAAGGAAAATATTTGGGAAACTCATTGAAAACTAGGGGAGATCATCAGTCAAAGATCCTCAAGCACCATCTGGTGCCGTAACAAATACCCATTGATGATAACATTTTTTTTGGATTTATTAGAAATGATCCATTCCATTTTCAAAATTACTTCAAGAGGTTTCATTTCACAAAACACAAAATCCCAAGTAAGATCAATTTATGGTAAAGAGAAGAAACAAGTAGGAGAACAAAGATCCTACTGTCTCTTTATTCCAAGGGCTATAGTAATATCCACAACATAACATAAAATATCCATATGAAGAATTATTTCATATTATTAGTTGAAATGAATGAATGTGATGCAGCAGTAACAAATAAATCATTAAATAAATTTGAAGCTATAGTAATGTTACCTCTCAGAGTTGATGGACCTATATATTATCACTCTAAAAACTCTTTTACTATGTGAAGAAGATGCATTAGAGGCACCAGTGGATAAAATGAATTAGATCTTGAGTAATCAGATTTAATTGTATTTTTTTGTGCTGATGAGATCATTATACTATATGGAGAATAATATATGATATGGAGATTCTCCATATCATCCATGTGTCCGAAAAAACCACATATTTTGGGTACCTCAGTGTAAAACCATTTCAAGTGCCTAGGCTTTCCACTCTAGAAGCATGTTAATGGGACCATTCTAGGCACTACAGGATGTCATGAATAACCCAACATTTGATAATCACCCTAACAATGATCTTTCTTTCTATTTACATTAATGGAACTTATAGAACATACCTTAAGGGAAAATGAATCTCCTTTCAAACTTGACTTTCCATCCAGGTCTAACCCAACCATAAACTATTAATCTAGAATATCAATATAAGAAGAGATCATTATAAATTAAAATTTAGAATGAAAATCATATTAGATTCCTATATGAAACCATTGGGTCTTAACATTACCATTCAATACTATCTTAGGTGAAAAATACACATGGTCACTAAATCAGTTCACATATCAGGTCACAGTTCTATCATCCTGCTCGAGTATGAAAATCTCTATAGTCATATACATCACCATATATTTTGGATAGAAATATTTAATGAAAAGAAAATTAATTTCTATATAATATAATATTTTGTGATTCTTTCCCCTCACAATCATGTCCCACCATCTTCTTATAGGTCTACCATGTTTGAAGGTGGAGAATTTCAGATTGATCACATCCAGAGTCTCCATGAACTCTAACAAAAGATCAATCCTGCATAACCAATCCACATTTATGGTGGATTTTTAGAACCATGGATAATATGGGGAATTTTGAAAAGGGACTTATGAGAATAAATTTAGAATTCCTCCATCTGATGTTCCACTGCCAGGTCCGGAATAGGAATGGGTTTTAGCACATAACCCAAAGCATGGAAAACTCACACAATAACCTCAACACTATTCTGGTCCACGAGAGGTTTGTCTCATGGAGTTTCATCAATAGATTCCACTTGGATATTACTCATAAATATTATATGAGGCATGATTCTACAAAACATCATAAAAAACAAATAATACATCATAAGATTACTTAGATCAACACTGAAACAAGATCTAAAATGAAATTAATCCATCTAGATAAGAAAACAAGATTAGTATTTCTACACATAAAAATAAAAAGTAGGAAAGAAAATATATTTAATCACCCTGAAATTCTTCCTAAACCACTCCTAGTGACTTAAGGATCATTATGATGAGATATGGATAGGGACTCACTCACAAAATCGTCCTAAATCCCCAAAAGATCTCTCAACTACATACTGAAATCAAGGAAATATGCAAAACCTACACCTTTGATATCACATCATCACAAACCATCCCTGATACCATATTTCATTGATTCCTGAGCTAACACTATCATAGCCAAAATGGAATTACTAATAATCACAGGCTGGAAACTTGGAACTGGAATTATACAAAATAAAAGTGGGAATTTGTTTCCACAAAACAGTGGAATAAAAAGATAGAATTGAGTATGATCATAAACTCCCAAAAGAGATAATCCCAGAAACCAAACAGGTATATAAAAAACTAGAAATTATAACATCATGTACAAAAGATTTTAAAATATAAACTCAAAATCCAGAAGTTATGAACACTCAATGCCTACAGGTTCAATATCATCAACCTCCTCCAACATGCGATTTCCCATTATTATATCCTAGATGTAGAAAATAATTAAACACCCAATGGAAGAGGTAGGGTGTGAACTAAAATCTTTGTAGGGTATCACTAAGTGTTCCATAATAAGATACCATAATAAATTAGAAAAATCATGATTTCAATTTTAAACAAAACAATAATTATTTTATAATTACATATTTAAATCAAAATATATATTTCATTTCAAAAGAGGGAAGCATTTCAAACAATGGATTAATAAATAATTTATATAAAATATATTATAAAAATAACCATGTCATAAGTAAAATAGTTTCATAATAAATGGGAAATATATCAATGTAATCAAAAAGTTCATAGAAAAATGGTTTAACACCATGGGAAATGTTTTTTTATGAGGTATAAGATCCTCACACTCTCATATTGGTGATTAGAATAATTATTCACCCCCACATTAAGAAATATTATGGCCATCCACTCCAACTTATGGGAAAATTAAAATAATCTTCTCCCATTTAAGGTCCAATTACAACAATCCACTCTGCCATAAGTGAAAATTATAGGACGATAATGGTACTACTAGTGTTTCCATCATCAATACTTTACTAGGGAATTACCATCCTACCATGCCTATCCCAAGCACCCAAAAAATATCTATACTCCCATATTATTCAATCTATCAAAAATATCGGGAAATTCATTTCACATCAAATCAAAATAACATTTACAATTCAATTTTCCAATTAATTATTTCTATATTAAAAATAACTTTCAAATCAAAATCAGATATTTTTATCATTTCACTTCTATTTAAAGTAAAAAAAATCATTGGTTTTAGACAAATCAGTTTAATAAATTTTCTAATGTAAAATCTACAATCAATTTATAATTTCCATAAATTTCAAATGTACACAAAAAATTCCACTTCCATTGGAAATTTGAGTTTTCATAAAAATATCTACCAAATAAATTCAAATTTAGATTCACATATAATTAGGTTTTCATAACTCAATTGAATGAAATTTAAATTAAATCAACAAAATAAAGTGTTTATTACATGGGAAAAATCAATAGAATCACATAAATTTGATCAAGGTATCAAAACTCAACACTCACAGCATGAATTTTCGATGACTAATGTCGTAAATAGAGATATAGAAATAAAAACTTGATTACATATTCCAATAAATGGATTTTGGATCGATCATGTAAATGATTTTCTAAAAATACTTATAGAGGGAAGAAATATAGTGTCGGAGGGAAGTAACAAGAGAAGATTAACTTGTCAGAGAAGGATTAAATGAGGTTACCCACACTTTGATCCACCTAGGAAGGGGTTTGGAGGTTCCAAACCATGTTTTTTAGAGGCTTAGAGACCTAGGCTTTGTGTTATGAAATGCTGAGGTTGATATCAATGTCAAAATATAGATCATGATTTTTTTACAATATTTGAAAATAAAAATCAACATCCTTATGTTTACCTAGGCAGGGCCGCAAGGTTAGAAAAACCTTGCTCCTTAACCATGAGGCCCTATACTGGAGCATAAAATTTTTATATTGTGGGTGCATGGATTATAAAAGCATTCCAAATCCATGAAAACCCCCACAGTATGGGGTGGTATGGTTTGCACTGGCTGGGCACACGATTTTGGGAAAACATGGGACAACTGTGAACACCCCCTAATTTTTCAAAATCATCAATTTTGAACCCAAAACTACCCAAGTATAACCCCAACAAAAAATGGATAAAAATGAGGGTTGAAGAGAGAATGAGAATCATTTATTGGATGATGAAACATACCCACAATAGAAACTTTCCTTACCTAGAAATCCAATCAAGATGATTCCATATTAAAAATATGAGGCCATTACTTTATAGTCAGTGCCTCCCTCTTCCACACCTCATACATATTAGAACCATGATTCCATTAGACATGAAGTAAGGTATCATCCTATGACAAAGAACATTGGTTTCATAATGAACTATCTTGATTGGATTCTTCATAACATATAAATTTGGATCAATATCAATATAACTCTATACAATTACCTAATATGGAATAAAATTATATTTCCATATCTTTGATACATGAATCATGTCATGTATCAATGCCAACTATGGAAACAATGTGATATTGTAAGACACATTCCCCACCTTCTCAACACCCTCAAAAGATTCCAAATAATGGGGAGCAAGAATCCCTAGACTCCCAGTCCATTTATAACCCAAACAAACTGAAACATTCAAGAACACCTAATCATGAACTGAAAATTCCAACAATCTATGAGGATGATCCACATAAAATTTATACCGGATATGTGACTGATGAATCAACTAAATTTATGTTATCATCTCTTCGAAAAAATTCATCCCAACCAAGGAACATTAACCAATCAATGAAAAATATAACATTGATTTACAATTTCATCCTTACAATGCCTCAAAAGGATCCATTTTGATCATAGACTGGTAACTATAGTTGAACATAAACTTAACCAGTCACAATTGGTTATCCCAGGATCTACCAAAATAAATGATATATGCACAAAGAACATACTAAAGAATATATATAGTAATATCCCCCTTTCCGTCCATTTTCAGATAGTATTTTTTACTCAAATGATCCTAAGATTGGAGTGCCTCATAAAGGACCCCCAAGACCGATATGTAAAACATGGATCCCTATCAAAGACTATAGTATGTAGAACACCATGTAAACAAATAATCTTTTTCACCTAGTGATTTT
The DNA here is from genome assembly GCA_963277665.1 of Viscum album. Taxonomy (NCBI): domain Eukaryota; kingdom Viridiplantae; phylum Streptophyta; class Magnoliopsida; order Santalales; family Viscaceae; genus Viscum; species Viscum album. Next base: position 1,209,968,151 of record OY728122.1, read on the forward strand.
ATGGCTCCTGAACATTTTTTAATATAATGAATGGGTATAATTTGATATTATTTGTTCAGCCTATCTACCATAACCCATATCACATTCTTCTTTCTCTGGTTATGTGAAAACCAAACCACAAAGTCCCTATAAATCGCATCCCACTACCATATGTGCACAATAAGTGGCGGAAGAAAACCTAAATGTATCTGGTTCTCAACATTGACCTGTTGTAAAGTATAATAATGGGAGAAATAAATCATCAATTCCCCATATTGTATCATTATTTTGTTAATTATATTAATCAATGGTCATATATTAAGGCACTGTTCACATATCTGGTTAAGTCAACAAAAATATTAACACACATTAACATGATCGGCGATTATGGTTTAAGAGGTGTTTATTTTTACATAATATAATTATATTTGAAGAATAATGATATTATTATTTTTTATATAGTAAAATGGATTTAAGATTTTTTCAATAATTAATAAATTTTTTGAAGATAAATAAAAAAATTCATAATGGATGCGATAGTCCGAATACAAACATAATTAGATTTCCTTTATTTTTATATGTGGATGGAAATGCATAAATAAAGGTTGTAACAATAAAATAACAACATATGTTTGAAATAATGATAACATAATTTTCACATTATTATGGTGTTAATAGGTTTGGGAGAGTATGTTTATGAAGAAAAACACATGTATGAGAAATTACAGACGTTGGAGACTTGATGTTTTCTTTGAATACAACTAGTTATTATTGGGATTTGGATGACTATGAGTGATAATGGGATTATATTTTTGGTAGAGTGTTCTAGGGAGAGTAAAATGGAGTAGTTTTACAGATTAATTCAATGGTTATGTGTATCTTTGAATGGTGGAAGTGGTAAAATTTAATAAGGGACGAGAATGGGAACTTTTGGAAACAGTCATCATTTTACATAAATTCCATGAACCGATTAATGGATAAATTAAAATAAAATATAAAAAATGGAATGTATGGTATGATTGGATTGATGAAGGCTCAATCAAGAATTTTCGGAAAAAATTAAACATTTTTTAGATGACTTACACATAAATTTTTTACATTTATAATTTTTTTATTACAATGGTAACTAATTTTCACCAAAGTAATTTTACATTAAACACATAATATGAAATTATAATTATAATGAAATTTTTATTCTTAGATCATAATTATTAAATAAATTTTATTAATTAAACAAATGTGTATTCAATATTAATTTAAACATAAACACATGTTACACACAGAAACATTTTTTTAAAGAATATTTTTAAGGAAAAAGATTTACGATTTTTATATAATTATAAATGAAATTGATTAAATTAAATTTAAAATAAATAATATAACTCAAATGTTATTTATTTTCAAAAAATAAATCAAAATAATCATTTTATCATGTTATAATTAATCAAAAAATAGGTCAAATTATTTTTCATGAAAACCCTATATAAATTTTTAAAATTATTGAGCACATGTTTATAAATTAGAAAAAACATTTAAAAATGATTCATTCAACTTTATATTAAATAAAGATTCTAGAAATGTTTTCAAAAACCATTAATGTATTCAAATAATAAAATATATTCATAAAATTGACGACATTAATAAAAACAATATTTTCACTATTCATCTGAAAATTAATTAATTTTTAAAAATAACAAAATTCTGCTTATGTAATTATGGTTATGATAAAACCTAAAATAATATTAATATTTTAAATTAAATTTATAAATATTTCTAAATAATAATTTTTATTAAAATCGAAAAATATATTAGAAAATGTTCATATTGGGAAATAACATTTTAAAAAGATACATATTATTTATTTTTATTTCCTATAAATTAAAAATTAATATATTAGTAATTTATTAATAATATAAATTTTTTTTATTTAATCATAATTTACTATATTTTTTGAAATAAAACACCAATTTAAGAAAATTTTATTTTTACACATAAAATGAATTTCTTTGTTTTTTTACTATTCAAATTGAATTAATTATTATTAATTGTATATTTAAACTTCACTATACTAGTATTTCACAATGTGGTTACTTATATTCATTCCTTGAAATTAAATGAATAATAATTAATATTTATATATAATATTTATATTTTTATCTAAATGTATCATGGTTTTCTTTTATGTTCACAATTTCTTTTGATGCAAGATATTAAATATATTTTTTATTTAAATAAAATATATAGTGAAATATCAGGAAGTTTTATACCCCCTAAATAAATCGTTTCATCATTTATTTAATTATTACATAGTAACATTGTTTAGATAAGGATATTTATCAGAAAACTCGAGAATTAATTTTCTAATGAGTTATCAATGACAACTATTTACATATAATAAGAATAACACCCAATATTGTGATATCCGAAACCATAAAAGTATAATTACATTCATGGTTTGTTCCTAATACATATTTTATTTTCCTTCAATTTCTAGTTGTAACCTCTACTGAAAAATTATCATAAATTGGTTTAATAAAAGAAATATGATTCCTTATTTTTATAAAAACTAAATCACAAACACCTTTCTATTATCTACCATAGCCCTTCAACATAGTGGTATAGGTGGAATGTTTAGGTCAAATGATGAACATGAGGATGAAATATCATTTTCATCATAAGAATCATTAAGATACACATTTATACCCCTCCATGCAATTAGAGAGAAATTGTCTCTAATGAATCATCCTATACCCTTTCTATCTTCCGTCTCACCTACATTTCTAGTATCAACAAATAACCACCCATCTCTTCACCTTCATACTTCACCTTTATTTTTTTTCCCTCATTATAAAACCCTCTTGGATAATTATTTTTATAGGATGTATTTCTAACCATACTCACACATAGAGGCATTTCATGGGACCAAATAGGGCCTTCCATGAACCAAATTGTTTTCTATACACACCACTTCGGGTCATGTGTTCTAGGTCATCGAACATGATTTTCAATCTACCCCTTTCTTTATGATCACAAGGTGGTCACCCACTTTTTACCGTAGCCATAATTTATTGTTTCATTATGGGTGTTAGTAGCAAGTTGTATTATGTATCCATCATTTTAATGGTTCTTCAAACATCAATAGAAACAAATATTCTTTCAGGCCGTCGTAGTGAATTGATGAATAATGATGAAGAGGATATATTTCTATCGTCTATAATTGTAGTGATGTTAAAATCTCTCCACAATTGATTTTGGTTGTTTTCTTAACCCACATTCATTTCCTAATATGAAGGATATTATGGTTTATCTATCCACGATCTATGAATATGGATTCAATGTTGAAATAATTAATGTATTGAATCCTCTTAATTTAAATTAACCATACTCATAAACATAGATTTAGAAAAGAAACAATCATGAAGCTATATAATTTATTTCATAAATAAAAACTATGGTCAAAAAATCATAAACCCATAATCCCATATTTGGTTCTAAAACATTTTTTATATTTATTTAATAAATTTTTAAACTAAAATATATATGACACGATGAAGAGATAAGTTTAGATATTTACTATATTATGAGAAACCTAATACATGTTATATTTCTATGAAAATTATAAAAAAATGTTTTTTGACATCACATGATCAAAATCCCTAATCAAAACTGAACACTATTCATATTCTATATATCACTAAATCCCATGAAGGAATATTTTAAAAATGTTGTGTGAGAACAAAATTATCTTGTAAGAGGTTTTAAAACCAATGGGGACATCCCTTCCCATATTATACAAATTAATTCAAAAAACATTCAGCTCTATATCAAATACATTTCATGAAATACATTATTTTCCATAAAACACTACTTAGATTTTTCATCATATTCCATAATAAATGATTAATTTCAAAACATATAAAAAATATACATTTCTTGAAAAGTAATTTTAATTAAAAACATAATAAAAATTGTAATAAGTTTAGTTTATTCATTGAAAACATTAAAACATCACTTTAAAAATGATACATTTTATAGAATAAAATGACACTAGGAGACATTAAGAAAACCATATGGACACTATTAGTATTGATGTGTAATCATCACTAAGTTACAATGTCCCCTTGAGGTCATTAGATAAATCCCAATTCCTAAACATAATAAATGATATCCATGTTCATAAACTTTATAAGATTTTTTTTTGCAATTCTTTTCTTTTCTTATTAATAGTCTGTAAAAAATCATCTCAAAATATATGTACTTTATTTTCAAAGAGTAAGATAATTAACTATTTAATAATATTTAATAAAATCTTCCTTAATGAAAAATTCATACCTTTATAAAATGTAACCCCATAATATTTTGAAAATAAATTTATTATTGAATGCATGAAACACAATGTATCTACAAAAAACCACTTTGTTATAACCTATCCAATAAACAAAATTTTACTACCCCTATGACATGAATTTTGAAAATATGACATACACGGTTGTGATTAGTAAATTATTTAGAGTATGATATGGCCAACTTAATTTGGGTGAAAACTAACATATCCTTATGAATAGTAATGTTATCTTAATGAATAGTGACATAACCTTATGAATAATAACCTAACCTATGATAATATATATATATATATATAGGATTTAAGTGAATATATTATGTACCTATGTTCTGGAATACATAAATAAATGTTTTAAAAACAATATTTTTCATGTAAATTATGATTTTTACTAATAATTAAATTAATCAAATTTAGAAAATTATTTTTGAGAAATGAAATTATTTTTTTGATTATACACATCAAAAAATGGTTAGGCATAATTTTTGGTATATTTCTAAAATACATCAATTTTTGGTGAATAGTAAAAATAATAATTTAAAATAAATGCTAAATAATTGATTTATTGAGTAATTGATGATGTTCTACTGATGTAAGAACCAATGGGTTGAACTCATATGTACATATTAGTGTTTTTGGTCATTCAATAATCACTATTTCTTTAATTATGGTAAAATAATAAACAAATTATTAAAATATTTTGAAAAACCTACCTCCCCTCCACTATAAATACCACCTCTTGCATCCTCTTCTCTTCACTCCTCTCAAGACTTGTGACTTGCCTAAATTCTATTAAAATATCCTCCAAAGATCCTCCCACACATCCATCAAAACTTTTTCTCTTAAAAATTCCAAAACCTCTCCCCTAAAAAGGCTCTAATAACAGATTAATTCAAGAGGTAAATTCCTCTTTTCAAATATATTACTTTCTTTTCAAGTTCCTTTGTTTGATTTTATATCACCATCTCACATCATCCAAATGTTGTGATTACTCCAGTACCAAACATATACCAGAATATTCTTATGATTATGTAATAATTTATTCTCATCTTGTAACACCCCAATATTTCATAGTATGTTATCTCATAAAAGTAATTCAATATCTTGCGCTACACGCAACACCGAGTTCGAGCGCACCACAACTTACCAAACTAGCCGTTAAAAAAGCGGTTATGAATAGTATTTACTGCAATTTGAATCTTATATACTCTATATAATTTTAACATCCATATTATGTGTTTCTTAGAAATAGTATTTGAACAAATTCATTTTTTTCAGATAAAAGAATTATTCTTCAAAAAATGAAATTTTACTTCCTTTTAATGAGAACCATTTTTAAAAACAATATTTGACCCTTATATATATTAAATTTAATAAAATTAAATTCTTATTTATATTTGGGACATAAAATTTTAGTTTGGATAAATTTTTGGTACTTTACTGATAACTTTAATATTTTGACGAATAGTGAAAAATACTATGTTTGAATTGAAAACTACTTTTTAATAGAAATAATTTATAGTGTAAAATAATTAATTTGATAGGTTTTTAAGTATAATTAGATTATATTTTTATAATTTAATACAATTTTGGTCATTATAAGTAATTTCACATTTAAATTTGACATAAAAACATGTAAATCTTTTGATAGTTTTTACTTTTTAAAAACCCACTTTTTGGTTTTGACTACAATACGTAATTTTAAATTGTGAAATAAAACTTCTATATTTTGAATCTGGTAAAATAGACTTCATTTTTGAATTCTTAATATCCAAATTATCTTTGGGTCAATTTTTGGTATTTTTCTGAATACTTTCAATTTTTTATGAATATTAAAAAACATTGCGTTATTATTTAAAAATGACTTTTTATTTATATAATTATTTATTTTATTTAAATTTATTTTAAGTAAAAATATATATATAATACCTATATAAGTTCAATGTAATTCATTGGAGTCATTTTATAATAAAATTAGATGAATAAATTTTATTAAACTTTTTAACCTCCTTTTACCCACCTTCTAGGAGCATTTGAAAATTTGCATAAAACATAATTTTTCTGATTTTTTGATTTTAATTTCAATAATTCAAATGACACAGTTTATATCAGTAAGTAATATGTGGTTCAATAAGATGTAAATAATTTTTGGTGAAAAGTAGCTTTTGACTTTTATTTACCATGGTTAAAAGTAAATAGGGTAACTAAGGGAAAAAATGATATCATAATTACATTAGAAAATGTACTAATTATATCATATAAGTGTAATTAGACCAGAAAAAACCTTAGGAATAAAATATGACCCCATTTGTTTTTAACTTGGATTAGATTTGTACATTTATTATTATTTTATTTAAAGAAGAGTTAAAAGAGTTAAATTCAATGTTTAATAACTAAAGTTTATTTATATAGGGTTACAGACAATATAAATTCGACTATAAATATTAATTAGAAAGCTAATAAGATTTTCTAAATAATGGTATTTTATTTATAATTTTTCGATATTAAAAATTTAATTTATTTATGACACAATGATGATGTAGTAATTACCTTATTAATGAAATATTAAAATAAATGATATTATAAATATCCAAATAAATTTAAATTGAGACTTCTGATAAATTACACTAATTTTATAGGTTAATATGAGATATTAGGGATTATTATATAAATTTTTTTGAGTGTTAATATTGTTATGACTTTCACAAAAATAAAATACCAAATAGTGTCAAAATTGACATAAATTAGTTTCTGAAACAAATACTATATTATTGGTTGATATAATATTCATAAAAATATAATGCTCAACCAAAGGGATTAAATAATATTATATATTTCATTAATTAACCAATTTAGGTTCTCTTTATATTTTATAGTAGGATTATTAACCATATACTGTAAGAATAAAAGAGGACACGGTAAAAGTTAAACTATTTAACTAAGACTTAAATATAAAAGATAAGATAAATGGTAATATAAACTTGTCTAAAACAATTTGGTTGCGAGTATTTAGACCCATAAACACCTAAGGCTTGATATAAATTCATTTAGAGCCATTATAAAATGAATATTATTTTATAATAAATTAATATTTTAATATTTTCCTAAAGTGAGCCTCACCCCTCTTATAAAAGGGCACTTCCCCTTCTCTCAAAATCACACCTCCAAAGACATTTGGCTAGGCCAAAACTAGACCAAATATCCTCCAAAATTCACTCACATAAACCTAGAGTCCATAAATTGATCATAAAGAAAACCTATAGATCCCTTTTGATCAACTCAAAAGGAAACACCCAAAGAAGAGGTAAAAATTTCACAACCCTCTTTCAATTTATTTTCTTCTTCAACTTCCTCTTTCTTTGTTGTTTCCATAAAAAATAATAAATCCATTACCTCATACATACTGTGATATTATTATAAATATGTTACAACCATATTATTTATTATATCCATCCTATAAATGACAAAGTCACCATAGGTGCATACATACGACTTACCGTCTCCACGTCGTGGTGTAGTTTTTTTATTCAAACACTTCCTTATTTGGATGGGTATAAAAATGAGTATAACTGATGTAAATAATAAATATAACACATTTATTATTCTGTATATATGATATACTAGCCAATTACATACTATTTCACCATCAATATAATGATATTATCGCTCGTGCGTACGTATGGATTACCGTCTCCACGACGCGATGAGATTCGTTCCCACATTCACCATTCAACAATGATTATAAAAAAATATTATTAATAAGTATGTAATATATGACATAATAATGCTAATGGATATATATGTATATATGTATATATTTACTTACATATATCTTATTCACTTACTTCCGTTCAATATGATATGAAAATGAATACAACGTTTATGCGTACGTACGGCCTACCGTCTCCATAAACGGTGCCTTCCATTTCATATATCTATATATTATAAATATTTATATTCTAAATATATTTTATATATAAATAACGTTTTATATTCTGGAAGTATCTAAATCATGATCTAAATGATATGACCAAGATTAACAAGTCAAAACACATATGATAAATAAAGCAATTATTACCCAAAATGTTAATTTAACATGGAAATCATTATTAAATGGGTAGTATAAAGTCATAAATGAATCATTTATGATATAATAAATATGAATATAGTTCTGTTATAATTTAATAACATACTATGGTCATTATATATGATGTCAAACAACCCTCGACCATAGGAAAGTTCAAAGTAAGGGTTAATTCTTAAAGCTCATTATTATTTGAGGTTATTTATGGGTAATTTTTTAATGGGTCATATATCTTATCCATGTTCATGTTTCATAAAAGAGTTTTCAAAGGGGTTTTAAGAGACTCTATTATTAAAGTATCATTTTAAATGTTTTAAATATTTATTCTTCTAATCCTTTCTCATTAATGTCCATGTGTTCAAAATGTTTTTAAGGATTTATATATGGCCAGAAGGTTCAGGAAGCAGGAAGAAACCTGCTCCCATTAAAATTAATAACTGAAGAAGTAAAAAATACAGTACAGCTCAAGAACAAGAGGCTTTGCAAAGACTTGAGTATAGAACCCCATTACTATCATTGCTACTCAGATCTTCACAATAAAGGCAAGACAAATGACTAGCTGGAACTGACCTCCACAATGGCCCCTTTAGATAGAGCATCAACGACCTGGTTGGATTCACGATATGCATGAGAGAAATCAAGACGTAAGCTGTCGGCAAGCCTAAGACATGAGATCCAATCAGGCATCATCCTCCAAGGAACAGTTCGAGACCTATCCTTCAATATCTGCACAGCAAGAGACGAATCCGACTCCAACCATATTCAATGCCAACCATAACGAACTTCATACCTGATAGCTTTGATAATCTCCCATAGCTCAGCTTCAATAGCATGAGAATAACCAATATAATGGAAAATACATCCTTTCACAAATCCCCAATGAGTTCTTAAAATTCCACCACATCCAGCAGGACCCGGCACACCGTCAGTCGCCCCATCAACATTCACTTTTAGCCACTCTGGAATTGGTGGAATCCACCTAATATATTTGACCATTTTAGGATTTTGTTCCCTGCCACTGACACCAAGGGATCTCAATATGACAAAGTCAGAAATATCATTATGCATAGACCCAGTTTGGATCCTAGAAGAAGCTGTAATATTTCAGTGTATATGCAGAACACCATCCCAGAATGATGGCTTTTCATTGTAAAAAACAACAGAATTCCGAGCATTCCATATGTAGGAAAAACAGAAGTAATAGCAGTAGTAAAAAAGGAATGCAGTTGATCACTGAACTCGATTCTCAAGGGTGATCGTAGCACCGATTCAATAGAATAACAATCAAGACAGTAGTGAAACATTGAAGCCACATAATTCCATAAACGCACAGAAAAAATGCAGTGAAGGAACAGGTGTGGAAGGGACTCATCTCCCCTGAAACAGAAGTAGCATACCAAGGACATGTTGAGTCCAGCACGCTGCAGCACACATTGAATTGGCATTCTGTTCTTCCAGATCTTCAACATCAACATAGCATCGCTGGGAGAGATGTATGGTTGATGAAAACCTACCAGCCAAGAAGGAATTCCAGAGAGAGTGCCACACTGCATACTATAATAATCCCTGCTGGAAAAATCACCACAAAGGGCAGGTTTCCAGATCAAAATATCACTATCAACGTAAACATAATTGAAAATTTCCATTCGCAGATTATTTGGAATAAGATCACGAGCAATCAAGTTTTCCTGCAGATCAGAAATGGAGAGATTTCCCAGGGAGGGGGGAATATTAATATGATCTTTCAAAGGAGAGGACATCCATGGTGTGTTCCCGCAGTTCAGTTGAGAGTCAGAAGAAACCAACCAAATTGACTGAGAACTAATAGACAAAAAAGCCCTCTTAATTGAAGGCCAGACAGAAGATTTCAGAAATCTTCACCTACTGTTTTGAAGTTTGTCCACAAACCGTCCAACCAGAAAATCAAGAGAAAATCCAGGCTTAGAGTGAAGCCTCCAAGTGAAATTCTGAAGAAGCACATTATTGAAAATTCTAGCATCCTTGATCCCCATCCCTCCCATTTTGAGTGGCTTTATACACTCCTTCCAAGCAACAGTAACAAGTTTCCTCTGATGAATAGATCCAGTCCAAATGAAATTTCGAATCTTTTGAGTCAATTACTTTAGAAGCAGAGCCGACCATCTATACACAGAAAAATAGTAGAACAACATAGATGTAATAACGGAATTGACAAGGAAAACTCTACCAGCCTGAGACATTGTCTTCCCTTTCCAACTTGCTAACTGATTGGTAATTTTTAACGCAATGTCCTCTAAATGGGAACGTTTCACCCTTACCCAAAATAAGGGAACCCCAAGATAATTAAAGGGCAGTGTGACTCTTCTGACACTGTACCTACAAGCAACCCTATTTTTCTTCGAAATTCTAATGCCTTCCCCAAATACGACAAAGGATTTATTCCAGCTGATCACCTGACCTGAAACCTATTCATAGTGTGAGAAGATACTTTTGATGCACAAAATTGTCTTCCTGTCAGCCTTACAAAATAGAAGTATATCATCAGCATAGAATAAATGTGATGGGGCAAATAAATTCCTACTTCCCCTCATTCCTTGATAAATACCAGTGTTGGCAAGATCATGAAGACAAATACTCAGGTAGTCCTCTGCCATGGAAAACCGATGCCCAGATAAGGGATCCTCTTGCCTGACCCCTCTTGTGCATCGAAAGAAGCCCCTGGGGGAGCCATTAATAAGAATGGATAGTCGAGAACTTTTAAAAATGGCATGAACCAAAGTAATGAACTTCTCTGAGAAGCCATGCATCTTAAGAATTGAAAAAAATAAACTCCCACCTTATAGTGTCAAATGCCTTTGCAATATCAGTCTTCACGGCCATGTTACCATGAGGAACTTTGTTTCTCATGATGTTAATGAATTCTAAAGTAGTGAAGAGACAATTCTGAATCCTTCTTTCACATATAAAGCCAAACTGATTATCAGAGACAAGACTTTTAGCAACATCACCTAATCGGGTAGCCGTGATTTTGTTGATTACTTTTGGAATCATATTCCCAATGGGAACAGGCCTGAAATCTTTAATATCCAAGGCATTATCCTGTTTAGGGATTAATGCAATAAAGTTAGAATTCATCCCAAATGGCATATAGGAGTGATGAAAGAATTCCTTGACCTCACTAATTACTTCCATGTAAATAATATCCCAGTAGAACATAAAGAACTTGTTTGTGAAGCCATCAGGGCATGAAGTACTGTCCATATTTAAAGAGAAGAGGGCATGATGAATTTCCTTTTGGGAAGGAGCCTCAATAACATTTCTGTTCTGATTATCATCAACAATGGATTCAACACATCTGATAATCTTATCAAGGCTGTTCACACCAGAGCCAGAGTATAAAATTTCAAAATAGGAAGTCACACCATTGAAAATTTCATTTTCAGAAGTCAACATATTACCATCAATATTTAAGGCCCTGATATTTCTTATAACCTTTTTCTCCTTGTGCATACAATGAAATAATTTTGAGTTTCTATCCCCATCCTTGAGCCACTTAACATTGAGCTAATTTCAGTCAAGATTCTCCTTACGGTACAAGAGACTATCAAGCTTTGAAGCATCTTCCACCTCATCTTGTGATAGACTTTCCTACTACATGTTCCTCTTTTGACAGCTCAACAAATGAGACTCAGCTTATTTAATATCATTATCAATGTTGGAGAAGTTCAATTTACTCCACTCTTTGATTTTGGATTTCACAATTTTCAGCTTAGCATTCAGGATGAACAATGAACTACCTATGACATCTGTTCACCAAGCCTCTGAGATTATTTCCCTACACCCAGGCACAAACAGCCAAGCATTATTGAACTTGAAGGGTAAGGGTGAAGACCATAGACAACTAAAACATATATCAACCAGAATGGGATTGTGATCCGAATGAGTCCTGGGAAGATTCACCACAGAGACTTCTATCATGTCACTCTTGTCATCCATCTTAATTAGACATCTGTCTAACTTACTTGCCTGCCTACCATTTAGAGTATACCGGATCCAAGTAAAATCCACACCTGAGATTGGGACTTCATGCAGCCTACATTGATCAATACAGGCGGAAAAATCTTTAGCTGAAACTCTACAAAAGTTGCTCCCTATTTTTTCCTCTGGCCTCAGAATGGTATTGAAATCTCCAATCAGAATCCATCTAGGAGACATGCTATCAGAGATAGTAGTAAGGGATTCCCATAAAGTTCTCCTTCTAATATACTGATTGAAAGAATACACAAAGGTTACACAAAAACTATTCTCCTGAAATCAGGAGGATAAAGTACCCGACTATTGATCAATCTGAACGAAATCAAATCTAACACTATTGTGTTTTAGAACCCATAAAGTTTCATTCCCATTCACATGCTGATTAGCCGAAACAAGTGAGTAGCCTATATTACTCCACTTAAAATCCATCCATCTTTAAAAATTCATTCTTTGCTTAGAAATACCTACTAACATAGGTTTGTTGGTCATAATAATATGCTTCAGAGTTCTGACCATGGGAGAGTTCCCAAGACCTTGTAGTTCTAGAAAATAATCCTCATTGATTAGAAGACCTCTGTCTAGTTCAGGGTCCAGCATAGCTTGAAGCTAAGAATTCCTTAGGGTCTGACTTATTCCCATCTATTGTATCATTAGAGTCATCTCCAAATCCAGCTTCATCATCAGAGAGAGAGGTAAACCTGTTTTCTGAATCAATAGGCATTGAAAAAGATGCCGGTAACATCCTTCTTGCAGCTTTAGAAGAATGTACTTGTGAGAAATTTTCTTCTAAGCCCATAGTGGGCTGTGCCATCAGACTTCCACCCACAGAGGAATCATGAATCACTAAGTCAGTTATAGACTAAGCACCAGATCCCTCATCCACAGAGGGATAACCCTTCTCTGCTTGTGTTCGTTTACCAGCAGAATCATGTTCAATAACCACCTGACCAGCAGGGACATCACCCTCATGATGAGGGTCCAGTCTTTTACTCATTTCATTGGAAATTTGAGCACCAGAGCCCTCATTCACAGATGGAAAACCCTTCCATGCTTGTGTTCGTATACCAACAGAGTCATGTTCAATAGCCACCTGACCAGCAGGCACATCACCCTCATGCTAAGGGTCCAGACTTCTAATCATTTCATTGGCAGTGTGAGCATCAGCCATTGTGGTCACCTCTTGTACAGAATTCACCACCTTTAAAATGGCCACCTCCTGTGGTGGGTTCTCAAGACTATGATTACTTTCTTCATCAGAAGGTACAACATCAACATTGGATCTCTAAGCATCGACCTTATCAATCACTTCCTGTCCAATGATAGTGACATTGTCGAGTTTTGATTGACCCTGATCAGCTGTCCTTCTTCGACAACTCCCAACATCATGTCCTCTATAGTTACAAGAGGAACAAATGTTATTCCTGTTACATTCCAAAATTAAATACCCAAAGATTTGAAAATTGAGGCAGAATTTTGGCTTTCTCTCATAACCAATTTCAAGATTGATGCTATCATCCCTAGTAGTAAAGACTACCTCTTCCACTAAGGTAGCTGACATGTCAACCTCCACTAAAATACTAGTAAATTTCCCAACGTTAGGGTTATCTGTTTGTTTATCAAGTCTAATAGGGTTACCAATAGAGGAAGCAATACCCCATAGAATTTGTGGATGCCAATAAAGCCAGCTTAACTTATGGATACGTATCCATACATGGGAAAAGGTGTTTTTAACCAAGCTGGGATCAAAGTTACGATCCCACTCATGAACCTGAAGAAATCTAGGATGCAGAGGAACAGATCCCAAGCTCCAAGCGCGCCTTTTACATTCATCATAGGAAAAGACCACATGATAAAAGACTCTACCCATGGCTATCATCTTCCAGTCATTGAAGCCCCAAATCTCATCCAACCTGCATGAGTGGTCATGAAATTTCCAAGGCCGTACCCATTTTGGAACCACAACCCGAGCACTAACAGAAAATTTAAACAATTTTACCCTTTCTTCAACAGAGGCTTGATTGGCCGATACATGTGCAACACGGCCCTTTCGTATGATTCTTCCCGAGACACCAGCATTACAATCCATGAAGGAGAAGCCTCCAGCTTGTTTAGCCACATCCGCAAAGCTCCTCCCGTAATCAGAGACATCATTCGACATCACCTTATCAGATTTTTGTTTAGAACAGAGACTGAAGAGCTCATAATGTCCGAAGCGATCCTCATCCTTATCCCTGGAATTCTCCGCATCATCACCCCGATTAGGGTTTACACCTTCGCCCTCGAGGGCACCTTCACGAGCCGCCATCACTCTTAAGGATTTATATATATAGTCATGAATGTTTTCAATTGTTAATTCCTTTCAAAGGTTTAAAAGTGGTATATGACACTTTGATTAAAGGATTTATTTAAATGTTCGGCTTTCTACATTTTGTGACTATTAAATGTTTTCATTAAAAATGGATATTTCTCTCAAAGAGTTTTAAAAATAATTTTCATCTATGTCAATATCCTTTGATGGATTTTAAACTTATTTGAAGTTGATATATTATGATACGAATCTTACAAATTGTATTGAAGGTTTTGTGATATGTTTGACTATTAATGTGTTATTTTTATACCATTCATGGTTTATGGAGAAAGTATTGACATTTCGTATTCTAGTTTTAATATGAATGTTTATGTTATGTTTCAATCTTTTCATATGAGGAATGTATTGGACATAGTAACTGATGGGTGGAGCCCACTAAAGCTCCTTGATGCATCAGTAGGTCTAACCAGATAATTAGATGTGGAATTGGCCAAGGCCTTTCCCAATATGATATATGGTTTTGGCCAAGGCCATAATCATTTTTAGACATATTAGATGAGGCCTTGAGAAAATGTTTCAGAATGTCTGGAATTATACATTTCTTCATTATGAAAATAATATTGATGGTTCATGTGGTTATTAGACTAGTAGAATACCCATAATGGTGTGTTATTATGGAATTATTTACTCAGCACATATTACTACAATAAAGTGTTCACGTTTATTATTTGTGAAGGCACATGTTTTCAATTATTCACCAGGCCTATTGTTTATGTTATCTACCACTAAATTGTTTACCCTTATTGAGCATCTGAGTTCACCACTTTCATATGTTTTATTTTCCTAGGATTTCCAAGAAGTGTATTATGACTGACATGAAGTGATAGTCTAGGGGATATGAATGTTGTCAATGGAGAAAATGTTGTTGTTGTTTTTAATTTTATAATGTTATGTAACGTTCATGTATGTAATATATTTCCAAGATTGCCAAACTGATTGTCTTTTGGGACATGATTTCCTTCTATCATGCCAATGTATTAAAATAATTCACTGACTCTGGGTAACTGGGGTCAGGGAGTTATAGTTGGTATCAGAGGATGTTTAGAAATAACCTTGGAAACTAGATTTAGATCAACTATGATCAGGAAATATTATCCTAAGAATGTAATTGATGATTAGTATAGAAGAACATCCAAATTTTTTTTCTAATGTATATATTATGCGGGGTTTAAAACCAATACATCCCTGTCTGGATATGATTAGGTAGAGGCACCTCAGACACAAATATACCAATAAGTGAAAACTCCAACAAGGAGTCTAGGGCTTGACCTGGGGTATCCTGGTACAGGAAAAAGGGCCTTGCTGCACTCTTTGTTATGATACTCCCAGGGGATATACTTAGGATAATTCAAAATTTATTTACAAACCATTAAGAAGAATATATGACTAAATATTCCAGAAAATAAACCATTTTTATGATTATGAGACTTTATGTGTGAAAATATTCAATTAATGCTTATAATTTTTCTAGTGTTTGGATTATACACTATGATATGATCTAACCTAGTGTGTGTCGTCACTTAGAAATGGAACCCAGTAGAAGGAATGTGAAATCCAACAATATGCATGATCCAAAGGGTTAGAAGGATCATATCTCTCATAGTTCTAAGACATCATTTAGAAGTGAAGTAGTCTCCCACATATTCTCATTATATGAATAAATAGTATCATGTGTTAATAATATAAGTGAATAATTCTCTATATTCTATGGCTTTGATGGGAAACAAGAGAGGAAAAGGATGGTATAGAGAATGATGGATAAAGGGAAGAGGGGAAAGAAGGATTTTCTTATATGTGATAACTTTGGAAAGAATCACCTTGGTAAATGATTGAAGGGAATGGGAGTTTTTTATAAGTGTGGAGAAAAAGGACACCAAGTACATGATTTAAAGGATAAAAAACACTCAAATATACAATTCTTCATTTGAAAGTAGTTGGGGAACTACGCGAAGCAATGTCCAAATCATCAGAGTATACCCCAAATGCTGCTATTGGATAATAATCCAGTTATGATACAACCAAATATGAAGTAGAATGATTATATTTCTTATGTTTTTATTAAAGTATTATGTCATTTGAGTATTTTAATAATGATGCATGTGTTATAATAATTATTGAGTATAAAAGGATTGTACTGCAGTACTATTTCATTAAGTACTTGAGATTGTTTGGAACCAAAAAAGTGACTCGATAGCTGGTTAATTTTTTTTGGAATATATATGGTTGAGAGACAGATAAACCATAATTTGTTTCAGATACTAAGGTAGTGATTTTGGAATAAGATATGATTAATTTGTATAAATGTTATTGAATATTCTTAACTACATTGAAACTGATTAAGGATTTTTATATTCCATCATTGTTGGAGTTTACAAAAATTTTGGATAGAAGGAGTATATATAGTATTCTATAAAGAATAAGAGAGGATGAATGTAATAAATATGGTTTTATGGTAATTTAGGGTGTTACAGTGTTTTAAAAAAATACATAATGAAGGTATTCACATGTTATTACATGAAAAAATGGATCTTCATTATGTTTACCTTATTTATAAATTTTGGACTATGAGTTTGGATAGAAGTATTTTGAATAAGTCTATAGGTGGGAATTGATTAAGTTTGAATTGGATAATATTGATAAGGTTAAATAATTTCTTGAGAACAGTTTTGTATTGTCTTAAAAAGGACAACCCAGAGGTCGGGTGACAACCCTGTCGCATCCGGCAAGGTTGTGAGACTCGAACCTGCAACCGAAGGGTGATAAGGGTGGATCACTTACAACTGGAATACACAATTTCCTAGATTGTATAATGAATTTTTTTTAAATATATGGAAAACGAATTATAAATTCATTTTTTTAACCCTATATGATTAGGATAAATAGAATATTTTTGAATTATATTATCTTTTTGTGTGAAAGATGAGTTTGTGGTAGGAATTAGTTAAAGGATGAAACTCAACTTGTTTAGAATATTTTTTTCCTCTTATTATATGAATAAATTAATAATTAAAATTTAGGAGATAGATCTTAAAACCAAAAATGTGTTATCCTAATATCTTATGTTGAAGTAACGATATTTTAAATCATCATAGATTAATGGATTTGAGGCCCTCAATTTCACATTTTTTTGTGATTGATAACCTCAATAACTCCCTATAAATATTTACATTTTCCCTACAATTATGTGTCTCTAATTTCTACCAATGTTCTCTTAATAAAGATAATAATTTGGTGGTAACGTTTTCATTCCCTTTCCCTCTTATTAAGACTAAATTTTATTTACCCAATTTCCAATGTGGGTTTTCCACATGGGTATCTTTATATTTTTAACCTTTTATTTTCTATGAACAATTTCAAATTTGAAGGATGCAATTTATTGAAGGAGGGGACTATATAACACCCCATGATTTCATAGAACATTATCTCATTAATGTAATTCAATATCTTGCGCTACATACAACACCGAGTTCGAGCGCACCACAACTTACCAAACATGCTGTTCAACAAGTAGTTTTGAATAGTATTAACTGAATTTTGAATTTTATATAATCGATATAATTTTAACCTCAATATTATGTGTTTATAAGACATAATATAAGAACAAATTCATTTTTTCAGATAAAAGAAGTATTTTTCAGAAAATGCAATTTTATCGCCTTTTAATGGTGAACCATTTTTTAAAACAAATATTTTACACTTTCATATATTCAATTTAACAAGATTAAATTCTTCTTTATAAGTGGGACATAAAAAATTAGTTTGGATAAATTGTTGGTACATTTCTGATAACTTTCATATTTTGACGAATAGTGAAAAATACTATGTTTTAATTGAAAACAAATTTTTTAAATCGAAATAATGTATAGTGTTAAATTATGAATTTGAAAGGTTTTGAAGTATAATTAGATTATATTTTAATTATTTAATACAATTTAGGTCAAAATAAGTAATTTCACATTTAAATTTGACATAAACACATGTTAATCTTTTGATAGTTTTAATTTTTAAAAAACCCACTTTTTTGGTTTTGACAACGGGAATTAATTTTAAATTAATAAATGAAACTTATATGTTTTTAATTTGTTAAATTAGAATTTATTTTTGAATTCTGAATATCAAAATTAGCTTTGTGTGATTTTTTGGTATTTTTCGGGAAACATTCAATTTATTATGAATAGTGAAAAACACTGCGTTATTAATTAAAATAGACTTTTTATTTAAGTAATTATTTATTTTATATAAATTTATATTAAGTAAAAATAGATATATAATAAATATATAAGTTAAATATAATTCATTGAAGTCATTTTATAATAAAATAAGATGTATAAAATTTTATTAAACTTTTAAACCTCATTTTACCCACCTTCTCGGAGCATTTGAAAATTTGTATAAAACATAATTTTACGGCTTCTGTGAGTTGAATTTAAAAAATACGAGAGAGTTGGTTGATATCAGTAAGTAACATGTGGTTCAATAAGTTGGAAAATATTTTTGTTGAATAGTATCTTTTGACTTTTATTTAACACGGTAAAAAGTAAATAGGGTAATTAAGGGTAAAAATTATATCATAATTACCCTAACACAGGTATTAATTATATTTAATAAGTGTAATTCGACCAAAAAATACCTTAGGAATAAAATATGACCCCCTTTGGTCTACTTGTATTAGATTAGGACTTTTATTATTATTTTATTTAATGAAGAGTTAAAAGAGTAAAATTCAAAGTCTAATAACTAAACCATTTTTTATATAGGGTTACACACAATATAAATTCAAATATAAAATTAATTATAAAGATAAAAATATTTCCTACATAATGGTTTTTTATTTATAATTTTTATATATTAAATAATTTAATTTTTTATGACACAAAAATGATGCAGTAATTACCTTATTAATGAAATATTAAAATAATTGATATTATTAATATCCAAATAAATGTAAATTGGGACTTTTGATAACTTTAAATAATTTAATAGGTTAATATGACATTATTGGATTTAATAGATAATTTTTTTCAATGTGATAAGGTTGTTATGACTTTCACACAAACAAAATACCAAATAGTGTCAAAATTGACATAAATTAGGTTTTTAAAAAAAATATTATATTATTGGTTGATATAATATTCCAAAAAAAAATGTTGAGCCAAAGTGATTATATAATATTATATATTCCATTAATGAACCAATTCTGTTTCAATTGGATGTTTAGAGTAAGTTTATTAACCATACAGTGTAAGAATACAAGAAGACACGGTAAAAGTTAAACTATTTACTAAGAGATAAATCTAAAAGATAATGTTGAAATGGTAACATAAACTTCTATAAAACCTATTTGTTGAGAGGATTTCAACCCATAACCACCTAAGACTCTAAATAAATACATTGGGAGCCATTATAAACCGAATCTTATTGTATAATAAAATAATATATTATTCTTTTCCTAAAATGACCCTCACACATATTATAAAAGGGAACTTCCACTTCTCTAAATATCACACCTCCAAAG
Organism: Viscum album; assembly: GCA_963277665.1. Taxonomy (NCBI): domain Eukaryota; kingdom Viridiplantae; phylum Streptophyta; class Magnoliopsida; order Santalales; family Viscaceae; genus Viscum; species Viscum album. The sequence goes on from OY728122.1 coordinate 1,209,988,453, forward strand.
CCATTTTGATCGGCCAAAACCTACCCAAATATCCTCTAAACTTCCCTCAAATCAACCTAGAGTCCTTACTTTGATCATAAAGCCATCCTAAGGAGCCATTTTGATCAACTCAAAAGGAAACACCCGAAAAAGAGGTAATAATTTCACCACTATCTTTCAAGTTCTTTTCTTCTTCCACTTCCTCTTTCTTTTTTGTTTCCATACCAAAATAATACCTCAAGTACCTCCTACATGCAGTGAGTTTATTATAAATATGGTACAAAAATATTTTTTAATCTATCCATCATGTAAATGACAAAGTCACCATATGTGTGCACGTACGGTTTACCGTCTCCACATCGCGGTGTAGTTTGTTATTCAAACACTTAATTATTTGGATGGGTATAATAATGAGTATAACTAATGTAAATAATAAATATAACACATTTATGATTATTTATATATGATATAACATCCAATTACAAATGATTTCACCATCAATATAATGATATTCCCACTCATTTCTATGTATGGATTACAGTCTCCACGACACGATGAGATTCATTCCCATGTTCACCATTCAATGATGATTATAAAAATATATATTATTAATAAGTATGTAATATATGACATAATAATTATACTAGATATATATATATATATATATATATATATATGTACTTACATATATCTTATTCACTTACTTACGTTCAATATGATTTGAAAATGGAAAAAACGTTTATGCGTACGTATGACCTATCGTCTCCCTAAACGGTGCCTTCCATTTCATATTAATATCAATTATAAATATTTATATTCTGAATATATTTGAAATATAAATCATGTTTTATATTCTGGATGTATTTAAATAATGATCTAAATGACACGATCAATAATAACCAGTTAAAACACGTATGATAAAGAAAGCGATTATTACCAAAAATGTTAATTTAACATGGAAATCATTTTTAAGTGGATAGTATAAAGTCATAAATTAATCATGTGTAATTAATATGATTATGGTTCTGGTATAATTTAATAACATACAATTGTCATTATACATGAGGTTAACTACCCTCGGCTAAAGGAAAGTGCAAGGTAAGGGTTAATTCCTCATTCTCATAATTATTCGAGGTTGATTATGGGTATGTTTTTACTAAGAAATTTTTTTAATCCATTTACATGTTTTTTGAAAGAGTTTTCAAAGGGATTATTATTAAGGGAATATTTTATTAAAATATCATTTTAAATGGTTTAAAGATTTATTCTTCTAAACATTTCTCATTAATATCCATTTGTTCATCATGGTTTTAAGGATTTATTTATATGGACCTGAATGTTTTAAAATGTTAAATCATTTTAAAATTTTGAAATTAGTATGGGACAATTTGATTCAAAAATATCTCTAAATGTCTACCTTTCTAAATTGTGTTGCATTTTAATGTTTTCATGAAAAAGGGACACTTCTCTCAAAGAGTTTTACAAATCATTTTCATCTATGTCAACATCCTTTGATGGATTTTAAACTTGTTTGAAGTTGACTTATTTTGATAAAAATCATTCATATTGTATTGAAGGTATTGTGATATTTTTTACTGTGGATGTGTTATTTTTATACCATTCATGGTTTATGGATAGAGTATAGACATTTCGTATGCTAGTTTCAATATGAATGTTTATGTTATGTTTCAACCTTTTCATATATGGAATTTATTAGACATAGTAGGTGATGGGTGTAGCTAGATATAGATCCTAGATGCATCAGAAGGTCTCATGAGACAATTAGATGTGGAATTAGATGAGGCCTTTTTCAATTTGATCTGTGGTTTTTGTCGAGGCCTTGAAAAAGTGTTTCAGAAGTTATGTAATTATAAATTACCTTATTTCGAAAATAATATTGTTGGTTCATGTTGTTATTCGACTAGTAGAACACCCATGAATATGGTTTATTATGGAATTATTTACTTAGAAAATATTTCTTCCATAAAGTTTTCATGTTTATTATTTGTAAAGGAATGTGTTTTAATTTATTCACCTTGCCTATTGTTTATGTTATCTTTCGCTAAATGTTTTACCCTTACTGAGAATATGAGCTCACCCCTTTCTTATGTTTTATTTTCCAGGATTTCCAAGAAGGGTATTATGACTGACCTATAGGGATAGTATAAGAGATATGAATGTGGTAAATGGAGAAAATGTTGTTGTTGTTTTTCATTTTATAATGTAATGTAACGTTCATGTATGCAATCTATTTCCAAGAGTTCTAAACTGATCAGTCTTTCGGAACATGATTTCCTTGTATCATGCCAATGTGTTAAAACAATTCACCAACTCTAGGTAACTGGGGTCGGGGAATTACACATCTCTCCTTTACAATTATTTTATTATAGTAGTAAAAAACACCATCTGAGATGTGAAGATTTTTCATATTCAAGGATGATAGGTCTTTAATTTATTTTACCATGTTCAATTATGGTCATAAAAACATTATTATGGTTGAACTAGACTATAATATAGGTATCATGTATCCTATATTATGATGGAAACTTTTTTAACACTTGGTTTTGATTTATAAATAAAAATTAGTTTGTTGTGGCCAAAAACTACCAATAAACCCAATAAATTATCATTAAATAATTTATATAATGATTCATATTCAAACCAAGTAAAAAACCATATTCATAACCATGTAACCTTCTATATGTTCAATAATAACATATATGTTAAATTCTAGAAATCCATCTTCATTTTATACGATTCTCTGTTCATGCATATACATATACTGATCACGAAACAAACATACCCAATCAATGAAATTGATCCTCTTAACCCATCAACAAGTACATGAATGAACATAATAAGGGTATATTAAATATATTACATATATAAAATTTTCAATAATTATTAATTAATGAACATAAAATTTCATTATTCAGGATGTTAATATCAAGAGAAGAACATCATCAGGATTTAGGTAAGGGTTTCTTCAACTCAATTCCATTTTTGTGTGATATTCTGTATTCACTACTATTCCATTTGTATGTTGTATGCATACTTCCCATTAATGTTTCATATCCTGAATCGATTTATTTTCATGATACTAAATGTATCATTTTATGATTATTAATTTTTGGGCATACGATTAAATTATTTACAACGTTGTAAGTGTTTTCTACCTGAACTTCATTTTAATTAGAGTTAACCTTATTATATAGTAACCTCAATGAAAATATTATTTATTATTAATTACTCATAGTAAATTAGGGGTGAATGTTATATATATTTTTACCAATCATAATAATTTTTTTATTTTATGGGGAGTTAAATGTTATAAAAGAATATTTCAAAAATTCTTTTGAAATGAAATCCCAATTCAAGGAACCTCTTAGATTCTTACCTATTTTGATGTTTACTCTATAATATGTTTTAAGCCATATTTATCTTTCTAGAATCAAAAATTTTAACAAGAAAATTTATTTTGATTATTTTCTGGTTTTATGAAATCCAACTTGCCTTTGTGCATTAAAATCACTTTAATGAATTATTTAAACCACACTAAAATGTTTTAACTCTAAACCTTCTTTAAAAACACTTTTTACAATATTTCACTTATTTGGGAAATAAATTTTGCGTAAAATGTACTCTCAATGTAATTACCTTTTATATTCTATTATATACATGTTTAAAACTACATTTATGATAAATAAAAATGATTTTTCAACAGAACTCTTCTTTGCAATGTAAAATAGACTTTTCTCACCTCACATTAACTTTTATGAGATATATGCCATGATCACCACTTATTCCTTGCATGTGGTGTATATAATTACCCTTGGTATAACATATCAAGAGTATCCTTATTATCATGATATTTTTTGGGATTATGTTTTGAATGTTTCATAGTGGTATGGGAGACTTCAGAATGTTTAAGGATTATTTCTTCAAGAATTTCTTGATAGTATTAATAAACATTATCTTTGTTTATGTCAATATCCTTTTATGAATAATTTATTGTATATAGGTTTATATCATATGATATCATCTACAATTTTTTGTTGAAGGTTTTCTAATTAGTTTGAATGTGGATATTCTATCTCAATATCATTCACTAATTAACTTCGAATGGTCTGTGTATAGGTTTAATGCACGGGGAATGTAATTTAAAATTTATATATTAGTTTAAGTATGAATTTATATGATGATTATTTTTATCCCCATTCGTAAGAGGAATTCATTGAACTTTTTGAGTGTCAGGTGGGGCCTACTATAGCCACTCGGTGCATTGATAGGTCTCCGGAGAGAAACTACAATCTTGGCATGAGGCCTTGGAAAAATGAATATTTATGGTCTTCACCTGAGGCCTTGATGGTATGGTTATGATGTCATGCATTATAATTTACCTTAGTATGAAACTAGTAATTGATATTTAATGTTTTTATTCAACTAGAATAATACTCATGATTATGTTTTATTATGGAATTATTTATTCAGCTCCAATTCCTGCAATAATGTGTTCAAGTTCATTTTTAAGGGGATGTGTTTTTATGTTATTTACCATGAATAATGTTTATGTTTATAATATCTTCCACAATATTTATTACCGTCACTAAGTACTTGATGTCACCCCTTTTTTATGTTTAATATTTTGAGGACATGAAGAGTTATTTTATGAATGACATTGAGAAATAACCTAGGAGTTATGGATGTTGGAAACTGAGTTTCTATGTTGTATTTAATTTCATATTTTAATTTTGAACCAATATATGCATCTTGTTTCCAAATATCGAAAAAAACTCAGACCTTTGAGATTAATATTCCTTATTTGTATGAAAATGTAATAAAATAATGCACCGACTCTCGGAAACTAGTGTCGGGACCTTACAGTTGGTATTATAGAATGTTTAGTAGAAAACATGGAATCTAGATTTTGAAAATGTAGATTTGGGAACAAAACCCTATGATAGAAATGAAGATACACATGCTAGAACATCCTAGTATTTTGGTAAGGATTAGATTATCTAGAGCGTCCTAGAAATTAAATCCTTTTCTGGATACTGCAAGTGGATGCGGTTCTGGTATAGATGTACCTAAGATTAAAAACTTCGACAACGTGTTTTGGGGTAGACCTCGGGTAACACAGTACATGAAAAGTAGCCTTACTATACACCCAGTTTGAGAGTCCAGGGATATATGTTTAGGATAATTCACACTTTCTTTACAATTCATTATGAAGGATTTATTCTTCCAAAGTAACCAAAGTATATGGTTCTAGGATTTACGATGCATAAATTTATGATATGTATTATACCTTGTTTAGAGTTATAGAAAGTTCATAATTTTATAAAATAATATATTGTATGGAATTGTTTAGAAATAATGCATAGAAGAAGGAATGATAACTTCAGCAATACATGTGATGAAAATAGTAAGAATTATTTTACCTCTTATGGTATTAAGACATCGTTTCAATGGAATATATTATCCCAAGTATCCTCCCCATATGAGGAAATAATATCATGTGTTAAAAATGTATGTAAATTATTTTTTGAGTCCTATGGATTTGAAGGTATGATAATGAAAAAGAGGATGGTTGAGAAAAATATGGAAAAGGGATGAAGGGAAATAAGGGTTTTCCCACATGAAAAAACTATGGAAAGAATCACTATGGTAAATGCATGAACAGAATGGGAGTTTATTATAAGTGTGGGGGAAAGGAAACCAATTTTGTGATTTCAAGGGAAAGAAAAAGGTTCCCAATGTACAATGATTCAACTGTATGGAGATGGGACACTATGAAAATCAATGTCCCAAGTGTCAATGGAATATACCACAAATGATGATACTGGATAATGATCAAGTTGTGATGCTTCCACATATTAAGTAGCATGATTAAAAATCCTAGTCAATAATCATATCATTTGAATATTTTTTTCTTATAACGTACTGGTTATTTGAATTATGGAATATATGATAATCTTACTACAATAATTTTTCATTAAGGATTTTATTCCATTAGTTGAAGGGTAACAAAAGAAGATATTAAGTGGAAAGGTAATCTTTTTAGAAAATGGACGATTCAAGGAAGGACATCCCTTAATATATTTTTAATGAAGAAGATAGTGAAGAAGAAATGATTCATTTGGATATGTACTGACTACCTCAAAACTTATTTTTGACTTGACTACATGTGCTATATGAAATCATTGATGGAGTTTACAACATTTTTTGATATATATAATATATCCAATAGAATGTTCAAGGATGAATGTAAGTTTCCAATAATGTTTTATGTTAATTTGTGTTGTTAACATATTTCAAGAGAAAACATGATAAGGATATTCACATGTTTGGAATATAAAAATTTATGGATACATTATTTTTATTAAAGTAAAATATGTTTGGAGATGCTTTGACCACTTTAGATCCAAGAGTTCTAAAAAATAAGGATTTCCAAGGACCTCAAGTACATGGATCTAGAAAAATATATATGGTAATGATTCTAAAGTATTGGATCCTAATCTTTTGGAAAGTTAAACCATTTATAAAATGGTTTAAGACTATCATTGTATTAGGTTTTTGAGTTTAATGTCACCACATTAGGAAACCTATGCTAAGAGATGAGGTATAGATGGTTCAAGGAAAAAACAAAGGATAATATTGTGTTTATGAAATAGAAATGTAATTTTATACTCTTATAGAGTTAAATAATAAATAAATTCTAGTAAATGTTTCTTAAATAAAACCTATATCCTATTATCATATATTTTTCATGATATAATGAGTGTTTTTCAAAACCTTAGTTTATGTTTTTTTGGTAATTATCTTTCATCTGAGCATGTTCTCTATCAGTTTTCATTAGAACATGATGGTTTGATTATTCTCCCATAACCATGTTATACAATTAAAATTTATAGTTTTTTAGTATCTGAATAATTTTCATTTTCCACTTATTAAGATTAAATTTTAACAATATTTATGATGTGCATTTCCCACAAGGTAATTTTAAAGTATCATCAATTAACATTTGAAATTCAGTTGAAAAATTGGAGAAATAGATTTATGTAATGAGGGGATAATATAACACCCTAATATTTTGAAAAAAATTAATATTTAATTCATGAAACATTGGGTCTCTAAAAACACCATTTTGTTATAGCCTAGAAAGTAGACATAATATTACCACCCCATTGATTTGAATTTCAAAAATCTGACATACACGGTTGTGATCAGTAAGATATTTATTGTCTGATATGACCAACCTAATTTTTGGTTAATATTAACATACCCTTATGAAAATTAATTTTACACTTATGAATTGTAACCTCACTTATGATAGAATATATATATATATATATAGGATTTAAGTGATTGTATGATCTGCCTATATTTTTGAATAAGTAAATAAATGTTTAAAAATCTGTATTTTTCAATAGATCATGATTTTAGCTAACAATTAATTTAAACATATTTAGAAAATTATTTTTTTAATACTGGAATTTATTTTTTGAATCTATATGTTGAAAAATGGTTTTTTTTATTTTTTGTAATTTTTTTAAAATAATTGAATTTTTGGTAAATAGTAAAATACGATAATTTATAATAAATGCTAAATAATTGATTTATTAAGTCATTGATGATTATCTACAGAAGTAAGAACCAATGGTTTGAACTCACATGCACATATTACTATTTTTGGTCTTGTAATCATCCTTGTTTCTTGTCTTATGGAAATATAAAAAACTAATGATTAAAATATTAAGAAAACCCACCTCCCCCACTATAAATGAAACCTCTTCAACCATCTTTATTTCACACATCTCAAGAAATGTGACAAGTCAAAATTCTGCTCAAATATCCTCTGAAACTCCTTTCCCAAGTCCCGAAGGCCTTGTTATCATTAAAAGGAAAAAAACTCTACCCTAAAGAGCCTCTCAACGAAGATTAATTCAAGGGATAAAATCTCTCTTTTCAATACTTTAACATTCTTTTAAAGTTTCATTGTTTTTTATATCCTCACCTCTCCTCATCCAAATTATGTGATGACTCTGGTACCATAAAAGTACTTGGATTTTGATATGATTATGTTATATGTTATTCACATCTCTTCTTTATCATTCTTTTATGTTAGTATTAAAAAACACCATCTGAGATGTGAACATTTTGTATATTCAATGATGATGGGTTTTCAATTTCTATTACCGTAATCAATTTTGGCAATGAAAAAATTATTATTGTTGAACTATAATATAATATATGTATTATTTCTCCTCTTTGGTACTAGAAGATTTTTGTATACATGGGTGTGATTTATAAAGAAAAATGAGTTCATTGTGTTCAAAAACTACCAATTAACCCAAATGGTTGTCATTAAATAAGATATATTATGATTTATCTTAACACCATGTAAAAAAATGAAATATAAAACCATGTAACCTTCAGGATGTTCAATAATAACATATAACATCAATTATTTACAACCATATTTATTTTACATGATTCTCCATTCATGATATAGGTATAGTGATCATGAAACAAGCGGACCCGAATAATGAAATTGAACCTATTAACCCATCAAAAAAGAAATGAATAAATTTAATAAGGTTATACTATATAAATTAAATGTATAGTAGGTTCTTTAATTATTAATTAATTAAACAAAATATTTATTTTTCAAGTCATTAATATCAAGATATGAACATCATCAGACTAAAGGTAAGGGTTTCATCTTGTCACTTCTATTTTTGTGAGATATTCATATTCAATACATTTACTTCTGTATGGTGTATGAATACAACCGATTAATGTTTAATATATTTAGTATCTTTATATTCAAGATATTGAATGTATAATTTTATTATTTTCAATTTTGGGGCATATGATTCAATTGATTTCAAATGTGTAAGTGTTATCTACCCGAACCTCCATTTTCATTCGAGTTTCTCTTATTCTCTACTCACCTCAATGAATTTTTATTATTATTGACTACTAAGTAATTATGTTTAAATTTTAAATATATGTTTATAATTTATAACAACTCCATTTTTTATCGGGATTTAATTTTTTTAAATGAATCTTTCAAAAACATTTCTGAAATGCAAGCCCAACTCAAGGAACTTTTCGAATTCTTACATATTGTGAAGTTCACTCTAAAGTTGTTTTATGCTAGATTTATCTCTATTAAATCAAAAAATTTAAAATGAAAATATATTTTGGTTATTATTGTTTTTTATGAAATAAAAAGTTATGTGTCACTTTAAAATCTCTTTAATGAATTCCTTGAACCACACTAAAATGTTTTAATCCTAAATATTTTTTAAAAACACATTTTTCATGATTTCACATTAGTGGGGCATAATTTCTTCTTAAAATGTAATCTCAATGTACTTAAATTTTTTTCTAGGATATAAATGTTTAGAACTTGATTTATGACAATTATAAATTATTTTCAAAAATAACTCTTCTTTCCAAAGTAATATAGATTTTTCTCGCCGCTCTTTAACATTTATGAGAAATATGACTTGTTCACCACTTATTCCTTGCATGTGGTGTATGTAATTCCAGTTTTTATATAATATTAAGAGTCTCCTTATTCAAATTATATTTAAAGGATTATGATTTGAATGTTTCAAGGTGTCATTGGACACATTGGAATGTTTAAGGATTATTTCTTGAATAATTTCTCAATAGTCTCATTTGAAAGTATCTTTGTATATGTCAACATCCATTGATGAATCTTATATTTCATAGAGGTTTATATATTATGATATCATATATTATATTTCGTTGAAGGGATTTTCATTATTTTGAATGTGGATATTTTATCTTGATACCATTCGCTAATTTACATTGAATGGTTAGTGATTATGTTTAATATTCAGGGAATGTTATTTAAATTTCATATGTTAGTTTCAATATGAATTTTTATGTTGATTATTTTTATCCCCATTCATAAGAGTAATTAATTGGACTAAGTATATATCAGGTGGGTCCCTCTATATACCCTTTGTGGATTAGTAGGTCTCATGAGACAAACTATGGTCTTAGCATGAGTCCTTAACAAAATGAATATTTATGGTATTGGAACATGGGATTGAGAGTATGGTTATGATGTCCTATATAATGATTTACCTCATTAAAATAATATTAATTTATATTTCATGTGGTTATTCGACTATTATAATGTGACACCCCAAGATTTCATAGTACATTATTTCTTTAAAGTAATTGAATAACTTTCACTACATGCAACACCGAGTTTAAGCGCACCACGACTTACCAAACTAGTCATTCAAAAGCGGTTATGAATAATATTAACTTAATTTTGTACTATATACAATCCTTATAATTTTAGAATCCATATTATGAGTTTCTTAGACATAATTTAAGAAGTAATTAATTTTTTTCAGATAAAAGACATATTTTAAAAAAAAGCACTTTTACCGCCTTTTAATGGTGAAACCTTTTTAAATAAAATATTTGAAACTATTATATATACGATTTGACCAAATAAACCTTTTCATTAGAATCAGGACATAAGAATTTAGTTTCAAAATTTTTTTGGTGTTTTTCTGATAACTTTCATATTTGGGTGAATTGTGAAAAATACTATATTTTAATTGAAAAGAACTTTTTTAATAAAAATAATTTATATTGTTAAATTATACATTTTAATGGTTTGGAAGTATAAATAGATTATATTTTTACCATTTAATCCAATTCTGGTTATTGTATGTAATTTCACATTGAAATTGGACATAAACAAGTGTCAATCTTTTGATAGTTATTGTTTCTTAAAAATACGCCTTTTGGTTTTGACAACGCGAATTAATTTTAAATAAATAAATTAAACTAATATGTTTGGAATTTGGTAAAATAGACTTCATTTTTGAATTCAGAATGTAACGCCCCGACCCCAGTTACCCAGAGTCGATGCATTATTACATAACATTGGCATGATCACAAAGGATCAAGTCTTGAAAGACTGATTAGTTTAGTAGTCTTGGAAACACTAGATATATTCATAAGTCTTACATTACATCATAAGGTAAAAAAAACTACAACAACATCATGTCTTCATATCCCCTCATACTATCCCTGCAGGTCATTCATAAATTATTTCTTCACATCCTGGGAAAAATAAAACATAGAAAAGGGGTGAGCTCAAATGCTTTTTAAGGATAACAATATAGCGGAAACATTAATAAATAAGAATAAACATTGAAGGCAATGTATAACTAAAACAAAAGCCTTTTAAACTTGAACTTCAACATAGTATGGAAAAAATAAAATGAAATAATGCCATTTACTTATTCACATGGATATTCTACTAATCGAATGATCAAATGCAATATCAATAACCACTTTCATAATGATGGAATGCATAATGTCAGACTATCATAACCACATAGCCAAGGCCTCGTGCCAAGACTACAAATAAGATTTTGTCAAGGCCTTGTTCCAAGACACTAGTTTGTCCCAGGAGACCTATTGATGCATCGAGGAGCTATAGCGGGCTCCACCTATCACTTACTAAGTCCAATGCATTCCACATATGAACATGTTTAAACATAACATAAACATTCGTATTAAAACTAGCATACGAAATGTCAATACTTTTACCACAAACCATGAATGGTATAAAAATAGCACATCCACAGTCAAACGTAACTCATTCAATAAAATATGGAAGATTGTATTGTATCATATTAACCTCAATCGATAATAATGAATGATATTGACATAGATGAAAATAACCATCAAAACTATTTGAGAGAAATATCCACCATTTCTTGAAAACATTTAAAAGTCACACTATTTGTCTAGAAGCCGTTTAAAAATAGATTTTTGAATCAAAGCGTACCATACCACTTCGAAACTTTTAAAAGGAGTTTTAATTTTAAAACTTTAATGTCCATATAAATAAATTCATAAAACCATTTTTTTAACATGGACATTAATGAGCAAGATTTCGAAGAATAAGTCTTTATAACATTTAAAAATGGTATTTTAGTTAGAGTTTCTAACCAAAAGAGAGACACTTGAATACAAATAATTGAGGTAATAAAAACATTGTAATATCATGAGAATAAAGGGATTTATGATATACTATGTCAAAGTACATTATATACACCACATAAAAGTGATTTGGTGTATAACAATAAAGAAGTATCAATTGAATGTAAATTGAGATGAAATCTCCCCTAAAGGCCGTATCCTTAGGTTAGGGATAAATCAACGACATAGTTATGTGTGAAAAATATAAATACAATAAATATGATTGGATATTTAGTGTAAAATAATCAAAGTACATTCACACATAATCTTGTAAAAACAACACCAATGAATTGGATGTTTAACTCAACAAATGGAGAATGAGTTAAAATTAATCTTATCAAATTCATATCGATGACTTGAGAAATTATCAACGGACCAATTATGTGTATCAAAAGTATATCCATAGAAAAGGTGAGTGGAAATTATGACATAATCAAATGAATAGTGATTCCATACATAATCTCAGAGTAAAATAATCAATGAAGTTTGCCTAAAGCTGAATAAATGGAAATTGAAATTTCAAATTCCATTATTGATTTGGTAACTTATGAAACATACAACCATGAAAGAAGGATAATACAATGATTATTTAAATATCCATAAATTAAATTATATTACACAATGAATACAATCATGGGAAGTACACACACCACATGCAATAAATAAGTGGTGAACAATGGAATTCTCACGGAATTAAAAGTGAGATAAGAAACCCATTACTTTGTACTTTTTCCTTGGTAAAGGGTAGGTTAACCTCCAGTATAATGGTGAAATAATTGTTATTAAATTATACAAGAATAATATATATTAATATTATATCATATATTATCTTTTAACATTTCTTTGTTAATAATATCTTAGTATTATCGTCGTTTCGGGTGTTAACATACTCATTTTCTTTGGTATGTTTTGTTACGTAAGCCATGTTTTTCATGGATAGGATGTATATTATTCATATACAGAATGATATCAAGTCCTTAATTTTTTTTTAAATCATCAAATGATAATTACACTTGAATGGATAAGATGGAGAATGAATCTCATCGCGTTCGTGGAGACGGTAGTCCGTACGTACGCACGAGCGACACTATCATTATTTTGATATTAAAATAATATTTAATTGGATGGTATATCTTATATACAGAATAATTATCATGTTATATTTATTATTTACATGAATTACACATCATTATTATACCCATCCAAAAAATAATGTTTTGAATAATAATTACACCACGACGTGGTGACGGTAAGCCGTACGTACGCACGTATGGTGACATGTCATTCAAAGGATGGATAGAATACTAAAATATGGTTGTACCATGTTTATAATAGCATTACAGTATATAGGAGATACTGGATTCATTAACTTAGAATGAAAATAACAAATAAATAAGAAGTTTAAGAAGAAATGAATTTGAAAAAGGGTGGTGAAAACGTTAACTCTTCTTCGGGTTCTTCCTTTTGATTTGATCAAAAGGGATCCTTAGGTTAGTTTTATGATAAAACTAAGGCCTCTAGGTTGTATTGAGGGAAATTTATAGAGTATTTGGGCAGAGTTTGGCCGATCCAAAAGGCTTTTAAGGTGTGAAGTAATGAGAAGGAGGAGTGCCCTTTTATAAGAGGGGTGAGGGGCACCTTTGGAAAAGCTAGAACTATTATTTTATAATAAATTCATATTCATTTTCTAACGGCTCCAAAGTTGATTATTTAAAGGATAAGGTAGGTATATGTAGAAAAATATTCAAGAAATATAATTTATACAGGTTTGGGTCATTATATTAACCTTATCTTTACGTTTTAAGTCTTAGTTAATTAGTTTGACACTTACCATGTCACTTTGTATTTTTATATTATATAGTTAATAAACTTACTATATACATCCCAGTGACCCCCCAAGTGGTCCATTAATGATAAAAATATCATTATATAAGTCTCTTGGATGAACCATAGATTTTTAGAAATTTAATATCAATTAATAATATAATATTTGTTTTAAAAACTCTTTTATGTCAATTTTTACACTATTTGTAAAATTGATTTTTGTGAAAATCATAACAGAATTATTACTTCTAAAAAAGTTAATTAAATCATTCCTAACATGTACTATTAACCTATAAAATTAATTTAATTCATTAAAAGTCTAAAATTAAATTTATTTGTGTATTTATAATATCAATTATTCTAAATTTTCATTAATTTTGTAATTACTGCATCATCATTGGGTCATAAGTAAATTACATTATTTAATTTAAAAAATTATAAATAAACTACCATTATATATGAAATCTTTTTTTCTTTATAATGAATATTTATAGTCTAAAATAAAAATATACATACCTTTGTAGATAATTGTTTTCTAAAAGATATATGCTTATGTCATTTTTGTATTTGTTAACTTAATTAAAATAAAGTGTCCCTATCACCTACAAGTTGATCCATGGGGTCCCAAAATCAACACAAAGATGCCCATGGTCGGACATGTATCCACCAATAAGGTTAGGACACGTTTTAGGGTAATTTAGTATTATTATAATATTATTTTTTAACCCTTATTTACCGGATTTACCCATTAACCATGGTAAAAAAAATATTTACTGAAGTAATTATTCAAAATGTCTAAAAATAAAAGTTACATATTTACACAATTTGGATATCCTGATTCAAAATATGGAATCAATTTTTCCAAATTCAAAACACATAAGTGGAAGAAATTAATTTAAAATTAATTCCCGCTGTCAAAACAAAAAGTGTGTTTTTAAGATATAATAACTATCAAAAGATTGATACTTGTTTATGTTCGGTTTAATTGTGAAATTATGTCCAATGACCAACATTGTATTAAAAGGTAAAAATATACTATAAATATAATTTAATACCACTCAAATTCATAATTTATCATTATTAATTATTTTGATTAAAAAATGTGTTTTTAATTAAAATTTAGTAATTTTCACTATTCATCAAAATATGAAAGTTATCCGAAAAGTACCAAAATTTAACCCTAAGATAATTTCGATATTAAGAATCCAAAAATAATTTCCATTTTAAAAGATAGAATATATAAAATTTCAAAAAGTAGGTATTACTATTCATAACGGCTAGTTTGATCGGTTGCAGTGTGTGTTAGAACTCGATGTTGCGTACAACACACGCCATTGCATTATTCAAAGGGAAACATACCGTGGAAGCTTGAGGTGTTACATTCTCCCCTCCTTCAATAAATTTTTTCCTCATAATTTTTTTTAAAATTGGGCTTGAGAATATAATGTAAAGTCCCACATCGGAAAAATAGTCAATAAAACTATCACTTTAATAGAAAGGAAGAGAGGTATAAATGTCACCCAAGAAAACCCATACTAGGATTCCATTTAGGAAAACATGGATATGGACGATAAAATATGTGTTATGTTCTGATGTAGAGGGATAGAAAACATGATCATGAAAAAGTTAACAATAAGAAAATCACAAACTTGTGTTGGGACAAACGGTCATTAGTCTCCCAGTAGGAAAAGTAAACAGACAAATGTTTTTTGTTTTAAGTTACATCACATAAGGATGAGGAATTCATTTATGATATTTACTAAGAACATAAAGATATATATACTTACTTTTTATGTAGAGTTTCATTCTTTAATAAATTTTTACCACTAACTCTTTTTTTTGAACAATGAGTATTCAGGAAGACTTGGTCACAATAGAAGAGCTATAATAAACTTCTATAGAAATACATGATATACATAAAATAAACTATATATTTACCTTGTCTTTAGAGATTGATCAAAACCAAAAATTTTAGTATAATATCTGATGATCCCCCAAATGGATATTCCAATAGAGAAAAAAAAACACTAATCTTAATTTCTAAAATTAAACCACCAATACCCCAAAGTTAAATAAATACCATTCAATAATCAATTGCCCTTAAAATCCTTCAATATAATCCAAAATAATATTGAAAACCAAAACTTATAAGAATGTAGTCTTCCACATTAAATTGTATCTCCAAATGACATTAATTACTCTTACAGTCACATACTTAAAAGTAATAAACCTAATCATTTCCATAAATAACCCAAATCACTATAAATCCACAATAAAAACATAGATAAAAATCCACCATTACTCCTCAAATGAAATCTCATACTATTATATTTTCCTTGGGCATATATTGTTCACAACAAAGTGAAAAACTTCCAAAATAACATTTATCACTTAATCACCAAATCATTTTCCTATACTAAGGGTATTCATTTGGTAAGACATAAGATCCCAAATAAAATTATTATTGATCAATAAAATCATTTAACTAAAAATAATAGTCACGCTAACCAGGGACTTCACATAGTCCAGTGGTAGGTGATAAATCCCAATCACACTTTGGTTGTGGGTTCGATTCCCACAGCTTTGTCTGACGCGACGGGTTGTCACACGGTCTGCGTGTTGTCCATTTTCAAAAACTATATTTTATAACATTACCAAAATGTGATAAATTCCTCAATATAACCATAACATAATTTAACCACAAATCTTATCTCATACCTTGCATTTTCATCCCAAATTATAATAACATATAATTTTCTCAAACCCAACGATCATATAAAACCAAATGGTTATTTATAACTATATCCACAAGAGAAAAGATAATTATTCCTAAAATATCATTCTCACATGGAAAACTGCAGTGTTGAAAATACAAGAGAAAATTATTCCAAATTAAACCCATCAACAAGGAGCACTAATACTTTTTAAACATTTCTCTAACCATTTATTTCCACATAGCTTCTTCTTTGACCAAGAAAATATCCTATAGAATAGGGCATTCAGTCAGGTAATGGCCAGGTGCCCTATATTTACGACAAATGACTGTAAATTGACTCTTGGGACCATTTTTATCTTCTTCCATAGTACTCTTCATTTTTCTTTGGCAATTCATCACGTTATGTCCTTCTTTCCTGCACGTAAATCATTTCTTTGTCCCATTGAGACACTTTCCTGGGTGTCTCCTTCCACATCTCCTACAAGATGGAAATTTAGGATTCCTTTCTCCATTGTCTCTACTACTGGAGATCTCATCATTCATCACCTTTCTCTTACTTGTTGAGTCTGGGAATTGGTTAATATATATATTGTTGATCATATTTTTGTAAAATTGATTTGGAATAAAGAAGATATCCTTTACGCCTATCAATATTCCATTTTGTTTCTCATTGCCACCACCATTCCCACCTTGTACATCATTCTCAATGTCACTATGACTTCCTTGGAATCCAGCCATTGACTAAAACCAGAAAGCATTATGTGAGTAACAATAGTCAAAAAATCATTTAGAGATTAACATGTCACCATATTCTCAATTTGAAACACATTAGGATTAACCAAGGTCAATGACTCTAATCTTATATATATAATACTTCAAATCAGTTTTTAAAGAAAATGTAAATTATCCTAAGCATATCCCCCGGGAGTCTCGTAACCAAGAGTGCAGCAAGGCCCGTTGCCGTGCACCAGTTCCCGTTCGAGTCTAACTCAAAGCAGTGTTTTTAGGTTTTACCCCTAGGTACATCTATTCCAGTGCCGCCTCTACCTGCTCGTATCCAGACAGGGTTGTATTGCTCGGAAAACTCACAAAATCTCTACAATACCAAAATTCTAGGAAGTTTTTATATACTAATCTTTAAATTTCATCTTAGTTCTACAGGCTCTAATCAGAGTTTATCTAAATCTATCTTCCAATGTTTGTACTAAACTTCCTCTGATACCAACTGTAACGCCCCGACCCCAGTTACCCAGAGTCGGTGCATTATTACATAACATTGGAATGATCACAAAGGATCAAGTCTCTAAAGACCGATTAGTTTAGTAGTCTTGGAAACACTAGATATATTCATAAGTCTTACATTACATCATAAGGTAAAAAAACTACAACAAAATTTTGTCTTCATATCCCCTCATACTATCCCTGCAGGTAATTCATAAATTATTTCTTCACATCCTGGGAAAAATAAAACATAGAAAAGGGGTGAGCTCAAATGCCCTGTAAGGATAAAAATATAGCAGAAACATTCATAAATAAGAATAATCATTGAAGGTAATATATAACTAAAACAAAAGCCTTTTAAACTTTAACTTCAACATAGTATGGAAAAAACAAAATGAAATAATTCCATTTAATTATTCACATGGATATTCTACTAATCGAATAATCACATGCAATATCAATAACCACTTTCATAATGATGGAATGCATAATGCCAGACTATCATAACCACATAGCCAAGGCCTCGTGCCAAGACTACAAAAAATATTTTGTCAAGGCCCTGTGCCAAGACACTAGTTTGTCTCATTAGACCTACCGACGCATCGAGGAGCTATAGCGGGCTCCACCTGTCACTTACTAAGTCCAATGCATTCCTCATATGAACATGTTTAAACATAACATAGACATTCGTATTAAAACTATCATACGCAATGTCAATACATTAACCACAAACCATGAATGGTATAAAAATAGCACATCCACAGTCAAATGTAACTCATTAGATACAATATGGAAGATTGTATTGTATCATATTAACCACAATCGATAATAATGAATGATATTGACATAGATGAAAATAACCATCAAATCAATTTGAGAGAAATATCCCCCTTTTCTTGAAAACATTTAAAAGTCACACTATTTGTCAAGAAGCCATTTAAAAATAGATTTTTGAATCAAAGCGTACCATACCACTTCGAAACTTTTAAAAGGAGTTTTAATTTTAAAACTTTAATGTCCATATAAATAAATTATTAAAACCATTTTTTAAAACATGGACATTAATGAGCAAGATTTAGAAGAATAAGTCTTTATAACACTTAAAAATGGTATTTTAGTTAGAGTTTCTAACCAAAAGAGAGACACTTGAATAAAAATAATTGAGGTAATAAAAACTTTGTAATATCATGAGAATAAAGGGATTCATTATATACTATGTCAAAGTACATTATATACACAACATAGAAGTGATTTGGTGTATAACAATAAATAAATCTCAATTGAATGTAAATTGAGATGAAATCTCACATAAAGTCTGTATCCTTAGGTTAAGGATAAATCAATGACATAGTTATGTGTGAAAAATATAAATACACTAAATATGATTGGATATTCAGTGTAAAACAATCAAAGGACATTCACACATAATCTTGTAAAAACAACACCAATGAATTGGATGTTTAACTCAACAAATGGAGAATGAGTTAAAATTACTCTTATCAAATTCATATCGATGACTTGAGAAATTATCAACGGACTGATTATGTGTATCAAAAGTATATCCATAGAAAATGGGAGTGGAAATTATGACATAAGAAAATGAATAGTAATTCCACACATAATCTCGGAGTAAAATAATTAATGAAGTTTGTGTAAAGACGAATAAATGGAAATTGAAATTTCAAATTCCCGTATTGATTTGGTAACTTACAAAACATACACCCATGAAATAAGGATAATAAAATTATGTTTTAAATATCCATAAATTAAAGTATATTACACAATGAATACAATCATGGGCAGTACACACACCACATGCAATAAATAAGTGGTGAACAATGGAATTCTCACGGAGTTAAAAGTCAGATAAGAAGCCCCTTACTTTGTAATTTTTCCTTGGTCGAAGTTAGGTTAATCTCCTGTATAATTGTGAAATAATTGTTATTGAATTATAAAATAATCATATATATTAATATGATATCATATATGATCTTTTAACATTGCTTTGTTAATAATATCTTAGTATTATTGTCGTTTCGGGTGTTAACTTACTCGTTTTCTTTGATATGTTTTGTAACGTAAGCCATGTTTGTCATGGATAGGATGTATCTTATTCATATCCAGAATGATATCAAGTCCTTAAACATTATTTTTAAATCATCGAATGATAATTATACTTGAATGGATACGATGGAGAATGAATCTCAACGCGTTCGTGGAGACGGTAGTCCGTATGTACGCATTAGTGACACTATCATTCTTTTGATATTAAAATAATATTTAATTGGATGGTATATGTTATATAAAGAATAATGATCATGTTATATTTATTATTTACAGGAATTACACATCATTATTATACCCATCCAAAAAATAATGTTTTGAATATTAATTACACCACGACGTGGAGACGGTAAGCCGTACGTACGCACGTATGGTGACATGTCATTCAAAGGATGGATAGAATACTGAAATATGGTTGTACCATGTTTATAATAACATTAAAGTATATAGGAGATACTGGATTCATTATTTTAGGATGATAATAACAACGAAAGAAGAAGTTGAAGAAGAAATGAATTTGAAAAAGGGTGGTGAAAACATTACCTCTTCTTCGGGTTCTTCCTTTTGATTTGATCAAAAGGGCTCCTTAGGTTAGTTTTCTGATCAAACTAAGGCCTATAGGTTGTATTGAGAGGAATTGAGAGAGTATTTGGGAAGAGTTTGGCCGAACCAAAAGGCTTTGAAGGTGTGAAGTAATGAGAAGGAGGAGTGCCCTTTTATAAGAGGGGTGAGGGGCACCTTTGGAAAAGTTAGAAATATTATTTTATAATAAATTCATATTTGGTTTCTAATGGCTCTAAAGTGGATTATTTAAAGGTTAAGGTAGGTATAGGTCGAAAAATATTCAACCAATATAATTTATACAGGTTTTGGTTATGATATTAACCTTATCATTAAGTTTTAACTCTTAGTTAATTAGTTTGACACTTACCATGTCACTTTGTATTTTTATATTTTATAGTTAATAAACTTACTATATACATCCAATATACCCCCCAAGTGGTCCATTAATGATACACCTCTCATGATATAAGTCTCTTCGCTGAACCATAGATTTTTATGAATTTAATATCAATTAATAATATAATATTTGTTTTAAAAACATTTTTATGTCAATTTTGACACTATTTGAAAAATTGATTTTTGTGAAAATCATAACAAAATTATTACTTCGAAAAAAGTTAATTAAAGCATTCCTAACATGTCATATTAACCTATAAAATTAATTTAATTCATTAAAAGTCTCAAATTATATTTATTTGGGTATTTATAATATCAATTATTCTAATTTTTCATTAATTTAGTAATTACTGCATCATCATTGGGTCATAAATAAATTACATTATTTAATGTCTAAAAATTATAAATAAAATACCATTATGTAGGAAATATTTTTATATTTCTAATTAATATTTATAGTCGAAAATCCAACATATATAACCCTTTGTAAAAATTGGTTTTCTAAAAGATATATGCTTATGTCATTTTTGTATTTGTTTTAACTTAATTAAAATAAAGTGTCCCTATCACCTACAAGTGGCTCCATGGGGTCCCAAAATCAACCCAAAGATTCCCCATGGCCGGACATGTATCCACCAATAAGGTTAGGACACGTTTTAGGGTAATTTATTATTATTATAATATTATTTTTTAACCCTTATTTACCGGATTTACCCATTAACCATGGTAAATAAAATATTTACCGAAGTAATTATTCAAAATGTCTAAAAATAAAAGTTACATATTTTCACAATTTGGATATCCTGATTAAAAATATGGAATCCATTTTTCCAAATTCAAAACACATAAGTGGCAGAAATTAATTTAAAATTAATTCCCGCTGCCAAAACAAAAAGCGTGTTTTTAAGATATAATAACTATCAAAAGATTGATACTTGTTTATGTTCGGTTTAATTGTGAAATTATGTCCAATGACCAAAATTGTATTAAAAGGTAAAATTATATTCTAAATATACTTTAAAACCACTCAAATTCATAATTTATCATTATTAATTATTTTGATTAAAAAATGTGTTTTTAATTAAGATTTAGTAATTTTCACTATTCATCAAAATATGAAAGTTATCCGAAAAGTACCAAAATTTCACCCTAAGATAATTTCAATATTAAGAATCCAAAAATAAAGTTCATTTTAAAATATAGAATATATAAAATTTCAAAAAGTAGGTATTACTATTCATAACGGCTAGTTTGATCGGTTGCGGTGTGTGTTAGAACTCGATGTTGCGTACAACACACGCCATTTCATTATTCAAAGGGAAACGTACCGTGGAAGCTTGGGGTGTTACAAAGAATATAAAAATTATCTTAGGGTGAATTTTTTGTATTTTTATGAAAACCTTCAATTTTTAATGAATAGTTAAAAACACTGAGTTTTGTTTTAAACCGTTATTTTATTTAAATAATTATTTATTTTATTTAAAATTATTTTAGGTGAAAATAGATACATAATTCCGATATAAGTTCAATGTAATTAATTGGATTCAGTTATAAAAATTTTAGATATATAAAAATTTTATTGAACTTTTCACCGCCTTTTACCCATCTCCTAAGAGAATTTGTAAATTCACATAAATCATAATTTTACCACTTCTGTGAGTGGAATTTCGAAAATCCGAGAGACATGGTTAATATTAAGGAGTAAAATTTGGTTCAATAAGATAAAAATAATTTTTGGTGAATAATAACTTTTTACTTTTATTTACCATTGTTAAAAGTAAATAGGGTAATTAAGGATAAAAATGATACTATTATTACCCTAACACATGTCCTAATTATATTAGCTAAGTATAATTCGACCAAAAACAACCTTAGGAATGAAATACGAACCTCTTTGGTCCACTTGGATTAGATTTGGACATTTATTATTATTTAATTCAAAGAAGAGTTAAAAGAGTTAAAATCAAAGTTTAATAACTAATTAATTTTTAATATAGGGTTATACATAATATTAATTCGATTATAAATATTTATTAGAAATATAAAAGGATTTCCAAAATAATTATATTTTATTTTTAATTTTTAGACATTGAATAATTAAATTTACTAATGACACAATGGTGATGCAGTAATTACCTAATTAATGAAATATTAAAATAATTAATATTACAAATATCAAAATAAATGTAATTTGACACTTTTTAGAAATTAAACTAATTTTCTAGGTTAATATAACATATTATTGTTGGTTAGATTATTTGTTTTCTATGTAATAATGCTGTTATGAATTTAGAAAAAACAAAACACCAAATAGTGTCAAAATTGACATAAAAGAGTTTTTAAAAAAAATATTATATTATTAATTGATATTCAATTCCTAAAAAATCTATGGTTCGGTAAATAGACTTAAATAATGATAGGTGTATCATTAATGGACAACTTTGGAGTCTCTTGGAAGTATATAGTATGTTTATTAACTATATAATATAAAAATACAAAGAGACATGGTAAATGTCAAACAATTTAACTTAGAGTTATATCAAAATGATAAGGTTAAAATGGTAACATAAACTTGTATAAAACAAATTGGTTGAGTGGGTTTCGACCCAAACCACCTTATACATTAAATAATACATTTTTGAGCCATTATAAAACGAATATGAATTTATTATAGAATTTTATTTTAAGTTTTTTCTAAGGTGACTCTCACCCCTCTTATAAAAAGGCACTCCCTCTTCACTCTAATTGAAAAATTCTAAGCCATTTTTCTTGGACAAACTCTGCCCAAATACCCTCTCAACTATCCTAAATTCAACCTAGAGGCCTTCTTTTGATCATAAAGCCAACCTAATGAGGCCTTTTGATCAAATCAAAAGGAAGATCCCGAAGAAGAGGTAATGATTTCACCACCATCTTTCAAGTTCCTTTCTTCTTCCACTTCATTTTTCTTTGTTATTTCCATTATAAAATAATAACTACATTATATTTTATATACTGTGATGTTATTATAATTATGGTACAAGCAAATTCATTATTCTATACACCCTTTTAATGACATGTCACCATACGTGCGTACGTACGGCTTACCATCTCCATGTCATGGTGTAATTGTTATTCAATACATTATTATTTGGATGGGTTTATTAATGATGTGTATTTGATATAAATAATAAATATAACATGATATTGATTCTGTATATATTATATACCATCCAATTATATATTATTTTAATATCAAAATAATGATATTTTCGCTCGTGCGTACGTACAGATTACCGTCTCCAAGACGCAATGAGATTCATTTCCAAGTTCACCATTTATTGATGATTATAAAAATATATATTAATAATAAGTATGTAATATATGACATAATAATTCTACTGGGGATATATATATTTATATATATAAGTATTTATGTATTTACATATATCTTATTCACTTACATCCATTGAATACTATATGAAAACAGAAACAACATTTATGCGTACGTACAGACTACCGTTTCCATAAACGGTGTTTTCCATTTCATATATACGTCTATTATAAATATTTATATTCTAAATATATATGATATATAAATCATGTTTTATATTTTTTATGTATTTAAATCATTATCTATGTGATACAATCAAGATTAACAAGTTAAAATACGTATGATAAAGAAAGTGATTATTACCCAAAATATGAATATAACATGGAAATTATTATTAAATGGGTACTACAAGTCATAAATGAATAATGTATGATACCATAAATATTAATATGAATCTAGTAAAATTTAATAACATTCTATAGTCTTTATAAATGAGGTTAAACATACCCTCGACTTAAGGAAAGTGCAAGGTAAGGGGTTTTCATCTCACTTCTTATTCCTGTGAGATTCATGCCATATTGCCACTATCACATTTTGTGTGGTGTATGTACTTCCCATAATTGTATTCTTTGTGTAATACACTTTAATTTATGTGTATTTACATATTAATTGTATGATACTTATTTCATGGGGTGTATGTTTCATAAGTTACCAAATTGGTAAGGGTTAATTCCTCAATCTCATTATTATCCGAGATTGTTTATGTGTAAGTATTTACAGGGAAATTGTTATCATCCATGTCCATTTTCATAAAAATTATTTCAAATTGAATATTTTAAGTATTTATGAAAATTACTCTTTATCAAGATCATACTTTTAAATGTTTTAAAGATTGATCATTCTAAATTTTTTTAATTAGTGTCCATGTTTTCATAATGATTTTAAGGATTTATTTATATGGACATGAATTTTTTGAAATGATAATTGTTTTCAAATGTTTCAAAGTGGTATGAGACACTTTTATTCAAAAATATCTATTAAATTAATTACTTTATAAATGTGTGACTTTTAAATGATTTTACAAAAAGGATATTTCTCTCAAAAAGTCGTACTCATCATTTTAAACTATGGAATCATCCTTTACTGGATATTATTTTTGATTGAGGTTGATTTGTTATAATACAATCTTCCATGTTTTATTTAATTAGTTATGATATGTTTGACTATGGATGTTCTATTTTTATACCATTCATGGTTTATGGTTATTGTATTTATATTTCATATGCCTGTTTTAATACGAATTTTTATGTTATGTTTCAAATTTTTCATAAGAGGAATACAGTGGACTTAATAAGTGACGAGTGGAGCCCGATATAGCTCCTCAATGAATTGGTAGGTCTCATGAGACAAACTAGTGTCTTGGAACAAGGCCTTGAAAAAAAAGTTTTTGTAGTCTTGGCATGTGGCCTTGACTATGGGGTAATGATGTCTGGTATTAGGCATTCCCTCATTGTGAAATTAGTTATTACATGTGATTATTTGACGAGTAGAATATCAATGTGCATGTTTATATGGTAATGTATCATTTATTTTTACCATATTATGTTCATGTTTATGTTTAAAAGGATGTTGTTTTTATTAAACATCTTTCCTTAAATGTTTATAGATTTTGTTAAATTATTTACCCTTACTGAGCATCTGAGCTCACCCCTTTCTTATGTTTTATTTTCCCAGGATTCCCAGAAGTGTATTATGATTGATATGCCGGGTTAAGATAAAGGGAAAAATGGAATTTTCAAAGAACTATGTATGATGTATTTTATGCATCAAATTGTAATGTAATGTTAATGTATGTAATTTATTTTCCAAGACTGCTAAACTGATTGGTCATTTGGGACTTGATTCCTTGTAATCGTGCCAATGTATTGAAATAATGCACTGGCTATGGGTAACTGGGGTCGGGGCATTATAGTTGGTATCAGAGGAAGTTTAGCAATAACCTTGGATGTTGGATTTAGATAAACTCTAATTAGATCACATAGTCCTAAGATAGACTTTGAGGATTAGTATAGAAGAACATCCTAGAATATTGCTTTTGTAGAGATTTTGTGAGTTTTCTAAGCAATACATCCCTGTCTGGATACGAGTAGGTAGAGGCGGCTCTGGAATAGATGTACCTAGGGGTAAAACCCGAAAACACCGCTTTGAGGTTGACTCGAACATGAACTGGTGCACGACAACGGGCCTTGCTGCACTCTTGGTTACGACACTACTGGGGGATATTCTTAGGATAATTCTCATTTTCTTTACAAACAACTATAAATGGTTTATGAGTATATATCTACTCAAAGAAAACATTTTTTTGATTATGGATTATATCCATAAACTGTTCAATTTACGTTAGGTATTTTACATGTTTGGAATTATGAATTGTGATTCATAAACTAACCTAGTGTATGACATTGTTTAAAAGTGGCACCCAGAAGAAGGAATGAGAACTCCAGCAATATGTATGATCCAAAGAGTAAGAAGTTTCATATCATTCATGGTATTAATCCAACATTTAGAAAAGAAATAGTATCCCACATATTATCATCATATGAAGAAATAGTATCTTTTGTTAATAAGATAAGTAAATAATTCCTTGAATCATATGGATTTGAGGGGAATCCAGAGAAGAAGAGGATGGTAGAAAGAAAGATGGATAAAGGGAATGAAGTATTTTCCCATACGTGATAAATGTGGGAAGAAACACCCCAATACATTCTTGAAGGGAATGGGAGTCTGTTATAAGTGTGGAGAAAAAGGGCACCAAGTACGTGACTGAAAGGGTAAGAAAACAGTTTCAAATGTACAATGCTTTATCTGCAAGGAGTTGGGACACTATGTGAACCAATGTCCAAATCATTAGTGTATGTGCCAAATGATGATATTGGATAATAAACAAATTATGACACTACCACAGATGAAGAGGAATGATTAGTGTTCTTATGATGTTATTAATGAATTATGTCATTTTAGTGTTGTATCATTGATGTACCGGTTATATGAGTTATGAAAATAAATAAGGACTGTACTGTTGTACTATTTCATTAGGAATTTTAGATTATAAGGTCCTGATACTAAGGTAGTAATTTTGGAATAAGATATGGTTGATTTGGATAAATTATATTGGATATTCTTGACTATCTTGAAATAGATTAATGATTTGTATATTCCATCATTGTTGGAGTTTACAAAATTTTTGGATAGAAGGAGTATAACTAGTATTTTATAAGGAATAAGGGAGAATGAATGTAATCAATAAGGTTTTATTGTAATTCATAATGTTGCAGTGTTTTAAAATAATACATGATGAATGTGTTAACATGTTATTATGTGGAAAAAGGATCTTCATTGTGTTTACCTTCCTTATAAATTATGGACTGTGAGTTTGGACAGACGTATTTTGGATAAGTTTAGTTTGAGATTATTTTTTGGATTTCCAAAAAAGGACAACCTGGAGGTCAGGCGGCAACCCGTCGTGTTCGGCAAGGCCGCAAGACTTGAACCCGCAACCGAAGGACAAAAAGGGTGCATCACCTACGACTGGACTACGTGATGTACTGGTTTGAATAATTTAGTTTTTTTAAATAAGTCTGAAAAATAAATTATAAATAAATTATTTTTGGAACCCTATACAATTTGGATAAATAGAATTTTTTTGAAATCTATTGGAGTAAAAGATGAGTTTGTCATAGGAATTAGTTGAAGAATGAAACTCTACTTGTCAAGTATATATATATATATATATAATTTTTTCCCTCTTATTATGGCTAAATTTTATTAACCCAATTTCCGAAGTGGGTTTTCCGACAAAGGTATTTTTTATTTTCAACCTTTTATTTTCGAAAAACAACTTCAAATTGCGAGGACGTAATTTATTGAAGGAGGGAAGAATGTAACACCCCATGATTTCATAGTACGATATTTTTTTTAAAGTAATTCAATAACTTGTACTACATGCAACACCGAGTTTAAGCACACCACGACTTACCAAACTATCCATTCAAAAGTGGTTATGAATTATATTAACTGGATTTTGAACTATATACAATCCTTATAATTTTAGAATCCATATTATGAGTTTAATAGACATAATGTAAGAACTAATTCATCTTTTTCAGATAAAAGAAGTATTTTTCAAAAAATGCACTTTTACCACCTTTTAATGGTGAACCCTTTTTAAATACAATATTTGAAACTCTTATATATTCAATTTCACGAAATAAACCTTTTAATTAGAATAAGGACTTAAGAATTTAGTTTCAATAAATTTTTGGTGTTTTTCTGATAACTTTCATATTTGGGTGAATAGTGAAAAATACTATATTTTCACTGAAAAGAAATTTTTTAATCAAAATAACTTATAGTGTTAAATTAAACATTTTAATGGTTTAAAAGTATAAATAGATTATATTTTTACCATTTAATCCGATTCTGGTTATTGTATGTAATTTTACATTGAAATTGGACATAAATAAGTGTCAATCTTTTGATAGTTAATGTTTCTTAAAAACACGCCTTTTGGTTTTGACAACCGGAATTAAATTTAAATAAATAAATGAAACTTATATGTTCTGAATTTGGTAAAATAGACTACATTTTTGAATTCAGAATATCAAAATTATCTTAGGGTAATTTTTTGGTATTTTTATAAAAACTTTTAATTTTTGATGAATAGTGAAAAACACTGAGTTTTATTTTAAAACGACTTTTTATTTAAATAATTATTTATTTTATTTAAATTTATTTTAGGTCAAAATAGATACATAATACCTATATAAGTTTAATGTAAATCATTGGATTCGGTTATAATAATTTTAGATATATAAAAATTTTATTGATCTTTTCACCGTCTTTTACCCATCTCCTATGAGAATTTGAAAATTCACATAAAAAGTAATTTTACCGCTTCTGTGAGTGGAATTTCAAAAATTCGAGAGACACGATTAATATCAAGGAGTAAAATGTGGTTCAATAAGATAAAAATATTTTTTCGTGAATAGTAACTTTTTACTTTTATTTACCACGGTTATAAGTAAATAGGGTAATTAACGGTAAAAATGACACTATTATTACCCTAAAACGTGTCCTAATTCTATTGGATTAGTATAATTAGACTAAAAACAACCTTAGGAATAAAATATGAACCTCTTTGGTCTACTGGGATTAAATTAGGACATTTATAATTATTTAATTCAAAGAAGAGTTAAAAGAGTTAAAATCAATGTTTAATAACTAAAACATTTTTAATATAGTGTTATATATAATATAAATTCAATGATAAATATTTATTAGAAATATAAAAAGATTTCCTACATAATTATATTTTATTTATAATTTTTATATATTGAATAATTAAATTTATTTATGACACAATGGTGATGCAGTAATTACCTAATTAATGAAATATTAAAATAATTGATATTATTAATATCAAAATAAATGTAATTTGAGACTTTTTAGGAGTTCCACTAATTTTATAGGTTAATATAACATATTAGGGTTGGTTATATTAGTTATTTCAAAGTAATAATGCTGTTTTGAATTTAGTAAAAAATACCAAATAGTGTCAAAATTGACATAAAAGAGTTTTTAAAACAAATATTATATTATTAATTGATATTCAATTCCTAAAAATATATGTTTCGGACAAGAGACTTATATAATGATATGTGTATCATTAATGGACCACTTGGGAGTCTCTTGGAAGTATATAGTATGTTTATTGACTATATAATATAAAAATACAAAGAAACATGGTAAATGTCAAAAAATGTGACTTAGAGTTATATCTAAATGATAAGGTTAAAATGGTAACATAAACTTTTATAAAACCAATTGGATGAGTGGGTTTCGACCCATAACCACCTTAGACTTTAAATAATACATTTTGTAGCCATTATAAACTGAATATGAATTTATTATAAAATTATATTTTATGTTTTTCCTAAGGTGCCCCTCACCCCTCTTATAAAAAGGAACTCCCCCTTCACTCTAATTCACACCTTCTAAGCTATTTGTATCGTCCAAACCCTGACCAAATAACCCCTCAACTATCCCTCCTTCAACCTAGAGGCCTTAGTTTGATCATAAATTCAACCTATGGAGGCCTTTTGATCAAATCAAAAGGAAGAACCCAAAGAAGAGGTAATGATTTCACCACCCTCTTTTAAGTTCCTTTCTTCTTCCACTTCCTTTTTTCTTTGTTGTTTCCATTTTAAAATAATAACTCCAGTATCTTTTATATAATTTTATGTTATTATAATTATGGTAAAACCAAATTCATTATTCTATACAACATTTGAATGACATGTCACTATACGTGCGTACGTACGACTTACCGTCTCCACGTCGTGGTGTAATTGTTATTCAATACATTATTATTTGGATGGGTATAATAATGATGTGTATTTTATGTTAGTAATAAATATAACATGATAAGGATTCTGTATATATGATATACCATCCAATTATGTTTTATTTTACAATCAAAATAATGATATTTTCGCTCGTGCGTACGTACGGATTACCGTCTCCACGACGCGATGAGATTCATTTCCAAGTTCACCATTCATCGACGATTATAAAAATATATATTACTAATAAGTATGTAATATATGACATAATAATTCTACTGGAGAAATATATATTTATATATATAAGTATTTATGTATTTACATATATTTTATTCACTTACATCCATTCAATACTATATGAAAACGGAAAAATCATTTATGCGTACATACGAACTGCCGTCTCCATAAACGGTGTTTTCCATTTCATATATACGTCTATTATACATATTTATATTCTAAATATATACGATATATAAATCATATTTTATATTATGTAAGTATTTAAATCATGATCTATGTGATACAATCAAGAGTAACAAGTTAAAACACGTACGATAATGAAAGAAATTATTACCCGAAATATGAATATAACATAGAAATTATTTTTAAATGGTTAGTATAAAGTCATAAATGAATACTTTATGATATCATAAATATTAATATGGTTCTAGTATAATTTAATAACATAATATAGTTTTAATACAATAGGTTAAACGTACCCTCGACTAAAGGAAAGTTCAAGGTAATGGGTTTTCATCTCACTCCTTATACCTGTGAGATTCCGGCCATATTGCCACTATTACCTTTTGTGTGGTGTTTTTACTGCCCATAATTGTATTATTTGTGTAATACACTTTAATTTCTGTGTATTTACATATTTATAGTATGATACTTCTTTAATGGGGTGTATGTTTCATAAGTTACCAAATTAGTAAGGGTTAATTTCTCAATCTCATTATTATCTGAGATTATTTATGTGTAAGTATTTACTGGGAAATTTTTATCATCCATGTACATTTTCATAAAAATGATTTCAAAATTAATATTTTAAGGATTTTTGAAAATTACTCTTTATCAAGATCATAATTTTAAATGTTTTAAAGATTTATCATTCTAAACCTTTTTAATTAATGTCCATGTTTTCAAAATGATTTTTAAGGATTTATTTATATGGACATGAATGTTTTGAAATGATAATTCTTTTCAAAAGTTTCAAAGTGGTATGAGACACTTTGATTAAAAAATATCTATTAAATTATATCCTTTATAAATGTGTTACTTTTAAATGATTTTACAAAAAAGATATTTCTCTCAAAAATTCTTACTCATCATTTTCAACTATGGAAACATCCTTTACTGGATATTATTTTTGATATAGGTTGATTTATTATAATACAATCTTCCATGTTGTATTGAATTAGTTATGATATGTTTGAATGTGGATGTTCTATTTTTATACCATTCATGGTTTATGGTTATTTTATTGACATTTCAAATGCTAGTTTTAATACGAATGTTTATATTTTGTTTCAAATTTTTCATATGAGGAATGCAGTGGACTTAGTAAGTGACGGGTGGAGCTCGCTATAGCTCCTCGATACATCAATAGGTCTCATGAGACATACTAGTGTCTTGGAAAAAGGTATTGGCAAAAAATTTATTTTTAGTCTTGGCACGAGGCCTTGACTATGTGGTAATGATGTCCGGTATTAGGCATTCCCTCATTGTGAAATTAGTTATTTCATATGATTATTCGACTAGTAGAATATCCATGTGAATGTTTATATGGTAATGTTTCATTTATTCTTACCATGTTATGTTCAATTTTATGTTTAAAATGCTTTTTTTATTACACATCTTTCCTTAAAAGTTTATAGCTTCCGTTAAATTATTTACCCTTAATAATTATCTGAGCTCACGCCTTTATTATGTTTTATTTTCCAAAGATTCCCAGAAGTGTATTATGACTGATATGCAGGGTTAAGCTAAAGGGAAAAATGTAATTCTAAAAGATCTATTTATGCTATGTTTTATTCTTCAAATTGTAATGTAAAGTTAATGTATGTAATCTATTTTCCAATATTTCTAAACTGATCTGTCCTTCGGGACTTGATTCCTTGAAATCGTGCCAATGAATTAAAATAAAGCACCGGATCTGGGTGACTGGGGTCGGGGAATTACATATAATACCAATTATTATGTTTTATTATGGAATTATTTATTTATCTCTTATTCCAGCAATAAGATATTCAATTTCAATGATAAAGGCATGTGTTTTTAAGTTATTCACCATTCCTAATGTTTATGTTTATGATATTTTACAATGTATTTATTACCCTTATTGAGTGTTTGAGATCACCCATTTCTTATGTTTCATTTTTCTAGGACATGAAGAGTTATATTATGAATGAAATGAAGAAATAACCTAGGAGTTATGAATGTGTTCAAAGGAGTTTCTATGTTGTATTTCATTTCAAGTTGTAATGTTGATCCCATGTATGCATATTATTCCACAGTCTACTAAACTACTCGGTACTTCTAAATTAATATTCCTTTTTTATATTCCAATGTAATAAAATAAGGAACCGACTCTGGGAAACTGTGTTTATTACCTTATATAAATAGTATAAATATTCATAGGTATCATTTGTAAAAAATCCTGAAAATTAGACTTGAACAAATTAATTTCTAATCATGTTTGGAATGCACGAGATAACCATAGTGCATAACTATATTTATAATCATGAACGAAATTTATTGTAATAATGTAAAATTTTCAACAAAAAATGGTAAACTCTATCACTTTAAAATCAAATTTTAATTCAGAAAACAAAATTCATTTTTTATAAACTTGTAAAATTATAAAATGCGGTTTTAGAATGAATTGAAATTAAATCCTTAAAATATAATCCTAAGTTATAATTGATTAATAAAAGTAAATTTTGGTTATAATATAGATTTTAATTTAGAATAAGAAGAACATTATGAAAAATTATTCCCTTAATATCGGTTTTTTAAATAATAAAACAAGTGTTTTTTAATAATAAATCTCTATTTTAAGATAATGGGTTTAAAATAAAATAATTCAGTTTAATAAAAATCATTATCTTCCCTTACTTTATATATTTTTGTTATAAATTAAACAATGTAAATATTTCATAGTGATATTTCCCACATCGAATGTTTTGGAAACAAATGGATAGAATGAGGAAATGGGTATAGAGAGAACCTTGGATACAAGGGTAGGAGTGAAGAAAAATCCAAATCCATTAAATAATAGTTTGAACACTAAAATTTTATTTCCATATTTCTAAATTTATTTTCATTTTCTAGATATAAATTACCTAACTCATTACTAATGTGATATCCATTAATTACAATGATCTTGGTTTGATTCAGAAATATCAATCCTATTTTTCTTATGAAATGTTTTCCTTTTCTTGTTTGGAAATAGTACCTTCAGTGTCCATTTTGGATTTAAAATTATACATCAATTTTTTTATAATGATATGATATAAGTTTCAAATCCTATGAAAGTGATTGGACTATAACAATATATATATTTGTAGAATATATATATATACCTCATTTCATAATTGGTGTTACCCGAGGGGAAAGATGAATTAGTGGGTAAATATAAACCGAACCATAGGATATAATTAATGATAAATCATATAATTTGATACATGCTATATAATTTATTATTATTACCATGTAAAATTATCTTGGATTATATAAGAAATTCATCTTCCATTAATATATATATTAAATATTTTATGAGACAATGAGATCTTGAAGATGGTGAAAAAGGATATATCTTTTGGTAAATCAAAGTAAATGATGGTATCGATGATGATATTAGTAGGATTCATCAAATATTTAGACATCCCTTTATAGAACATTGAAAGATAATGCCAAAGGTGAAAATGAATCAATCTAAAACTGGCCTCTTGGGAATTTTCTTCAAACCTAGTACAAGCACAATTTGGATTGATGGAGGAAGAAGACAAAATCAAACTGGGAATAAGATTATTCTGTTAGAAGAATACAAATAAAATTATGGGTAAGCTAGGTTTGTGTAAGAGGATAAAGAAAACTTCGAATAAGATCATATGGATAACACCATTTTTTTCAAATGACTCATTTTACTTATGGGTGTATTTAAGAATACCTACAGTTCCCACATTCCATGATCGGAACACATAAGTTTTATTCAATTTAAATCTCTCATATAATCCTATTCATTACATAAGTTATTGATGTGATAATATTATATAACACTTTCAAAAAAACTCTACACACACTGAGCTCACAGGCCATGCCACCATGTTTAGGCCCACCTTCACATGCGTTCACACAAGCATGATCCTACCAGTGAATTTCATCCCCCATTCTTACTTGTGCAACAAATCACTCTATCACTACATAACATTCTCTTGAGGTTGATGATTAGATATCTTAATAGGTTTCCATGTTCTCCCTTTTCATGATCTAGAAATCATGGAAGCCTTTCTTTAAATCAGGAAAATTTTAAATCATATGTTATAAACATATAAATAAATATACTCACTATAAAATATAAATTATTTAATACTTATCTACCAAAAAATTTTATTTAAAAACATATTTATTACAATATTTTTATAAATATATTTGTTTTACCAATTTAAAATTTATTTATACTAATGAAATTTTACGTTTGTCACTTGTTACTAACAATCACCAATGAATTCAAAATATTATACATTGTATATAATATATCTTGGTTGACAATGGATATACATATTTAACTACTGATTTTATAAATATATTATATTCATTTATATTTTTATATTATTATAAAATATTCAAAACTAATACTTTTGTAAAAATATTTAATTAATTCTAAGAAGTACCTTCATGTTAATGGTTATATAACCCAATATTTAAATACCCCAATAAGAGATATATTTCCAAAATAAAAATATTTTATTTTTTTACTCCAAAAAATTGTTACCAAATTTTATATACGTTATATTTATACTATCAAAATCATTGGAGTATTCTTACATATGGATTTTCCATAAAATGAGGGATATGATTTTAGGGTTTTCAGGTTTATTTTATATTTTCCTATTTTGTTTCTGATAATCATTGCATATTAATATTTTTTATCTCCCTAGTTTTTATTTGTCTTTTGAGAAGATATTATTTTAATGAAAATAGAGTATTATTTTCAATAAAATAAACTTCATATTTATTTAGGCATAGAATTCTTGTTTATTTATATTATTTATTTAAAGGAAATAAATACATTATATATTAAATTATTTTTTATTATACCC
This sequence comes from Viscum album, assembly GCA_963277665.1. Taxonomy (NCBI): domain Eukaryota; kingdom Viridiplantae; phylum Streptophyta; class Magnoliopsida; order Santalales; family Viscaceae; genus Viscum; species Viscum album. Next base: position 1,210,024,309 of record OY728122.1, read on the forward strand.
CTTTAAAGGAATTGTGCCCTCACAATTCTTTTATATATAAGTGAACCTTAAATATCACACCTTATTGTTTACTAATGAAGTTCTTAAGATAAAAAAATAACATTATTAGTTTCACCATGTAATAATTTTTTTTTTCAATTTTCTTAAAATAAATCATTCCTTCAACAAGGTATTCAATTTCCCAACTGGTGTCATCGATGAAGAGAATGATTCAGTGTGCTTCAATAGTACCTTGGGATATTTTCAAAACATTATATTTCTCTTATCCTTGTGAAACTAGTTTGGATGGTATTTTATTGATGTAAAAATTTGTAATATATTGGAAATTTATTATTAATATATTATTTTAAAACATCTGTTTGAACATGATATCTATAAATTAGTCTTATATAGTAATCTTAAAAAGATTCAAAATCATCACTAATATTCCCATAAAGAATATATATTATATAATTATATAAATATATGATGTGTTGATGTGTCCCAATTCTAAGACATTAGTTAAAAAGAATTTATTTCATATGTTTTATATAAAGTGATGAAATTAATAGTACGATGGTGGTACTATCCTTTCCCATCACGGTGAGAAAGTTAAGATTGAATGATTTTCCAAAATAATATCCACAACCCTGGAAAAAATCAGGGAATAGTTAATGTATTAGATAAATCATAGAGTTTATTTCAAGTAATTTAGATGTTGGTAAGTGTTTCAAATTCATATGATCAAGAAATTTGAATAATATTTTCAAGAAGGTAACCCAGAACAAATAAAATTGTTTTTTCTGATCTTCATCTATTCATCTTTAGATTTCTCATAAATTGAAAAATTATATAATATGGATTTTAATAAAATAATATATACTTACAACCATAACATATCCCGAACCAAAACATCATAATCTCCATTTTGTTCTAATCCTTTCCTTTGATATAAACTAAAACAACCCAAACCTGATCTCTCATATCTGTAGATAAAACGTGTATTATATTTTTTAAAAAATATTTAACTAATCAATGTTTGTACCTTGGGAAATTTTGACTCAATTATTCAGTGTATTGGGAAATAACTAATACAGATCAATGTTTTATATAAATCATACAAACTTTTTTTTCAGCATCACTTGATCTAGATCCTTAATCAAAACCCTACACCATCAATCTTGTACTCATAACTAAATCCCATGATATTATTAAAATAAATGTTGAGAAAAAAAATTCCGTGTAATCATTTTTAAAACTCTAGGTGAAATAGTTTCTCATATTATGAAAATAAATTCAAAAACCATTTACATTTATATCATATATATTTGATGAAACAAATAAATTTTCCATAATTAACAATTTTTGGGTTTCATGGAAATCTAAAACAAAATATTATTTTCCAAAAATTATAAAATATTTTTCTTTAAAATCTATTCTAATAAAAAACATAATAAGATTAGTAAAAAACTCACATTTTTTCTGAAATGATAAACACATTACTTTAAAAATGGTATAAATTGTGGAATAATATGATACAAGGTAACATTAATAAAACCATTATTGATGTCTCTACTCCAATTAGAAAGAATGTTCCCTTGAGGTCCTGGGATTACTCTTCATTCCTCCAAATCATAAATAATATCCATTTCTAATTATTTTTAAAGAAAATATTTTTTAGATCATTCTTTTCTCATTAATTATCTTTTAAAAAACTGTTCCAAAACGAAACATATTTGTGATTTATCTTCAAAGTGGAAGATAATTTTATTTAAAATAATATTTAATATACATTTTTTAATTTTTAATCCATACTTTCATGAAAAAAACTTTCGTAGGAAATATTTATGAATAATTCTTGAAAATTATATGAGAAATAATCTTTTCTAATATTTTAAATATTGTTATGGATTACTATAGTGAATGGATAGAAATATAATAATCAAAAAAAATTATAGAAACTAAAAAATTTATTTAAAAAGAAAAATATTATCACTTTAAAATTATCCTTGAATAAAAAAAATCTCTTTTTAACAACAATTATTATTTTAAAATTTGACTTATTAGAAAAAATTTAATTATAATATTTAAAAAATTATTATATTTAAATAAAATTTATTAAATATATATTTCCATTATACTAAGGGTTGTAGTGAAAACGAAATAAAAGTTTATAAAAAAAATTCTTTAAATGGGGTTTTGTAAACCTTAAAACAGGGCTTCTTAGAAATAAAATTTCCATTTATGAAAATATTGTTTGAAGGAAAAATAATATTAAATTAAAATAATTATCTTACTTTAGAAATGTTTAAAGTGGACATACTTGTGTTTCATAGTTCACCCTTAGTAGTTTGTCTTGGAGTGACATAGAATTACAATTATATGAGAGGCCCATGTTTGTGTTCTAGTTTGAATAAGTCATTTACAAAGTTTGTCTCTTTTTGTTTGGTATGCTATAATGTGATGGAAGACCACCATGTTTTTGGTAGATTTCTTCAACTAGAAGATGTTCTCTGGTGAATGGGGTAATATGTTTCAATGGACATCATCAAAATTTTAACCAGATCTCAGTTCTATTTTGATGCTACATGGGTGATAATGGATCATCTAACAAATTTATCCCACTATTTTTAAATCATTGAGTCAAGTTTAGTAGAGGAGTTCTTGAGGCAGTATCTGGTTGAGATAATGAGTCTTCATGGGGTTTCAAAGACAATAATATCTGATCATAGTCACTTTTTTTCTTATAGGTTGTGCGGTGGTCTCTAACATGATTTAGTCTCCCTATTAGGCCTTAAAACCACTTTTAATATATATATGGATGGTTAGAAATATCAGACAATCCATAATCAAGAGTAATGATTTAGCCATGCATTATCGACATTGGTGGTTCATGGGTGAAGCCCTTTCCCTTAGTAGAGTTCACCTATAATAATAATTATCACTCTAATTAATGGTTCTGGGGAACATAATAGAATCATATTCTCTTTGTATTTAAAAATTGTAATCACTATATTGACTTAAATATGTAAAATATTTATTTCTTAAACCTAGTACATTAGTTGAGGAGCTCACACTATGATCTAAAGATCAAAATAAATCAAATAAATATCTCATCTGATTTGAATATTGTGTTGACATCCATTCATAATTGATGATTTTTTTATCAATGTAAATGAAGTGGATCACTCTAGAACATTCACAATTCAATTAAAAGTCTATGGGAATTTCGATAGTCAAATTTTGTGTACTAGTTAAGATACTCTAGGATGACTTTATTATTTTCCAATCAGTGTTTCATTAATCCTTCAATCCATGACAAAGAATTTGGATTGGTTTCTTGGATCAAGAGATTCTATCTCTAGTGAGGAGAGATCATAGAGAGTGGCTCGGAAGTTTTATTGAAGAATAACACCTCACATAATATCATCCTCCCACTTTTATATAAAGATTAAAAATAACAAAAAATGGCTCCCTGACCCCTGGATATTTATTTCCCACAAAATAAGTAATAAATTACATCGTATGACTGATTTAATAGGTAATAAATATCAGTATATTTTTATCACATTCTTTTAATATAATAAATATATTACATTATAAAAGAGATCCATTATCTTGACTTGGTGTTATAAAAATATTAACTGATCCTTGAATAATAATGCACATTCATGAAATGTTTCTCATGTATTCACTAAATATATTGTGAATAATTTTAATAAATAAATTAATACAAATTATTCCAAACACAAATAATATGGATTTTTTATTCTTGGGGATCATATATTCATATAAATCCTCTAACCCTAGTGGTGGGAAAAACCATTCCCCAAACTCTTATTGATCAGAATATAATTTATTATTGAATATTCTAAAAGTGTGACTCACTTTGTCCTTACATTGATAGTATTCAATACTATTTATAGACAAGGAGTGGAGAAAAGAACCCATTAACACCCCTAAAAAGATAAAAAAAAGTCATAGTAATGAAATCCTTTATGATAAAAATACACCCTATAATGTAATCTCATTATATCATGATATATAATAATGTAGGATGAACTCTTAATGTCCCTATCCTTTCTTGATATTTTCTTTACTGACCTAACTAGATGGAATTAACCTATTCTACGTTGGACATGGATTTAGTAAATCTAATACCATCTTAATTAACAATACATGATATATCACTTCATTTTGAGAGATAAAAACTATATCTTGATTATTCAATAAATTCCATATCTCTAATGGAACACCCAACACATGCTACCGAATAGTGAAATTAATTCCATATGTTTTAACTTGCATCAATGTATGTAATCAAACAGTTTACCCTGATAAAAATCTCACGTTAGAAGAATATTGAATGTGTTTTTACATAGGAACAACCAATTACACAATAAATATATGGTGTTACTATTTGTTGGTCTATCATAATGATCTCATATATCTGATATCACAAAGTGAAAACTCCATTAAATTAATTCTCAATTATTATGAGTCCCTACTAATTGATGTTAAAACCACATTTGGGTCCAGTCAGCATGATGTATCCAGAACATAGAACATATATTTAATATTGAAAACCTCATATCTATAGGTTCACATTGTTTCCATAAAACTACTATATCTTTTAGATATATCATACATTACTATATAGATTATGGATATAAAAATTTTCCACAATACTATGGTATGTCAAAATCATGCATTACTCACTATATACATGATATCATAATTCAACATTAATGTACAAATTGGCTCTTGGTAACCCACTATTACAAAACCATTATTATAGTGGATCCATTTGAATACATTTATTGTAGGAATTTTCTATCTCAATTGTGTTGTAATGAGGTAGGGTGTTAATTTTTCTTAGACCGAAATTGGTGTAGAGCATGAAAAATATTCCATAAGTGATCTGATAGTGATTGAAGGTGGGGTATGACCATCAAAATACCTATGATGATCACTGGAGAAGGCCTATGGAGTTCAACATTGGATATCATTCATTCTGGAATGTGCTTCCTAATGATGGGAAGTGTAGGCTTGGTAATGGAAGTTATTTTTCTCCAAGGTTCATTTGGACTTTCAAGGTGTTCATCCAGGTTTGTTCCATGACATACCAATTAGCAGTACACCTGCATATGATTAAGATTCATTATGTATTCCATATATTGATAGTTTTTTTATTTATTAATGATGTTTGTCACGTCATTGAATAGAGCGAGTTAGATTTAAAATATGGTGCGACCTTAGCAGATTGGAATGTCCACATTCGGGAAAATTAGGAGGAGGTACTGTGTGGGAATGATATACATTTGGTTCACGTCCCACTATGACAAGGTTTATTTAAAGGTATCACTAGAGAGAATAGGTCACAGATGCCTACTCAATACCCTGAGTTATTCTGATGCATTATTCATTCTATATTTTTTCAACAATTTTTTGATCATGTGTTATAATATTAGTTTTTTTCTCTTCCTCCTTGGGTGTTGTTTCATATTTTTATTCTATAACCTCTTGTCACGTTTTATATGATCATATTCTTGGATTCTCCTGGAGAAGTATCACAAAATTTTGTTTTTGAAACCTTTTATATTCCTTAAATATCTTTATTTAAATCATCAAAAATGTGAATTGTTTAGGATATGTCTAATTATAGGTCTCAGATTTTTAATGCTCTTACATTTTCATTTCCACATGGAAGGGAGGTTCTTCGATGGAGTTTGAATGATTTTAGTGGATAGGAAAGAGTTTTATTCATTTATTTGGTCACCATGAAATAGTGGTAGACATGGTGGTAGTGGTTTTGAAGATTTCTTAGAGTCTTTCATGTGGGGTATACAGTTTTAACCAAGGGGGTTTTAGAGTTTTCTATGATGTAGGAAAATCGGTGTTAGAGTTGATAATAGTGAGTGAAAAGAATTTCCTAGTAGTTTTATATGTAATTTTACCTTAGGGTTCCTCCTATGAGAAAATAAGACAGGTAAATTTCATGTGAATCTAATTAAAGTAAACAAGGCTGGGTGTGGCACTCTGTGAGTCTCACTATTTTAAATAGGTAGCGTGGAGACCATTACATTATAGTGCTATGTGTGGAAGGGGTAAAATGGATCAGTTTTATACACCACATCATTTTATATACCATGGTAGTGGCTAAAATAGTTTGGTATTAGTTTTAAAGGCATAAAATCCATGGGATTGGGATTTATTGGAAACTAGACAACATTTTTATAGAAGATACTATAGGTATTTTGGGAGTTAACCATGTCGTGATGAAGGATTAGAAGCTTCATATATAAATGGAAGGGTCTTTTTTTCATAGTTCCAATTTTCTCTCCTTATATCAAATCAAAGATAACCCCTATGCCTCTCATCGCTATATAGTTACACCTTGATGAATTCAAACACCTTGTATTCATATATTGAATCATTAGATCAAGTTATATTTTCTCTTCTCCCTTCATCTTTGTTTCCCTTACCATTTTTCTTAAAAAATCAATTTTAGAATGATTTAATTGTCTTTGGATTAGTATTTTATCTACTGCTGACTATGGTTTTCATTCTTATGTTCTAGTTTAATTTCCTTTGTATTTGGTAAAATTTCATTCAATGGTGGTAATTCCCCCATTTCCTATTACATCTCAAATAATTTTGAGCATCTAATAAAGGTATGAGATCTATTACTTATCCTCCCTTTATATTCTAGTGTAAATCAATCTTAATTTATCTCATTTTTATTGTATTTGATTGATATTTATAATATATTAATTTAAAATGGGAATCTTATGAGAATGATTAATCATTATTCAGAAAATGTTAAGGAGAATAATAATTGTTTTCAGTTTTTTTAATTTATTCATTAGAACTAATCACATAACATTGAATAATTTTTGGGACATTTATTCTGGAATTTAATTAGTACATGAATCAAATTACTTACCTTAAAGGTTCATGCATCATTAAATATATATGTAAAAATAATCGAGGTTATATCACATTCTGTAATAATATTTTCATTCCTGAAATATAAGGATAATTGCTTATAATTTTTTACATTACTAAAATGAATGAGATTTATCACATGTTCAAGATAATTAATATCTCCTAAGGAGAAATTAAATGAATGGTTGGGTTTTTAGAACTCACAAGGGTTGTATTATTATCCTTAATTTTGATGTTTAGTAATATAATTTGATATTTTTTCCACTTTTATTTTTATTGTATGTTTAACAAGGTTAATAGCTTAAAACTATTACAATGAAAATATGAATGATGATAATTAATGTAATATTCTCTAGATTTTTTTGACTAGTCATCTTTTAATTTATCATATCAAACAATTCTTGGAATAATGTTTATGGTTTTATAAAATTCTTACTTTTCCTTGTGGAAATAACCTATGATTAACGAACAAGTTATTTGAAATTAGAGTTAAATTATTTTTCTGTTAAAGAATAAAATTTTGGGTGATTATCAAGACCATTCCTTGTTGTGGGTGGTTTATATTCCTCTATTCCATGGACTTAGTAACTATTCTTGTGTGTGAAAAATACATTTGAAAATAATTCATTTGAAATTTATATGTGCTCTAGGGATTTATAGAATTGATTTCTTTGTTGATGACTTTGTTTTAGTTTGTAATAATGGAGATAAATGGGATGGATGCCCATATATTTTCTGTTTGATAAATTATAAGTTGAGTGATGGGATGGATTCATAGACTACAGTGATGGTCGATGTTGATGATGTCATGACAAATTTTATATGATATGCAACATTTTGGGACATCAATCAAATACGAGGAGTTCTGAGTGGTGATTAATCATTTAAATGAATAATCATTAGTGATTCATTGTTTATTCTTTCTTAATGGCCATATAACTATATGATTTTAACTTGGTCTGCATGCAAATTCGTGACCCATTTTGATTCTATGAACTATAGGTTAATTTTCTAAGAGGAATCTTTTGTAGAGTATTAGAATAAATAAATGATTTATCAATGATAATTGAACTAACAAAAAATGGGGTTGGTTCATGGTTTTCACAAATAAAGATTACATATGTTAGAATATAATAAAAATAATTAATATTTTCCCCATAACATGGATTAATAAGATTATCATTTCAATATTATATAAACTTTATGTGGATTAATTAATGGTTAATTATTTAATAAGTGAAAAACATACTATTTTTTTCTGATTTTAAATCTTTTTTTAGCAGTGAAAGTCAATGATCCAGTGTGACTATAATAGATTATGAGTTTAGGGATATATAGTTTCCCTTAGTGTGGATGTGTGTGAGATTATTCTATATTTTTGGATTTTATTTGCTACCCCACTATCTTTGAGAGGGTAGTCGATACCAACATGTTTTGGGGGTGTTTTATCTAACATCCATGATCGTGAGGGAACATATTGATGACTTCTCCATCACTTCTGCTCTCCATATTTTTGTAGATGAGTGGAAAACTACTGGGATATAATTTCTTGTTGTATAGTTTGTATTTTGACCAAGTATGTTATGTTTCATAGTTTTATTATACATTTAGGTGTAGGTTATAATGTCTTGAGGTATAGATATTACAGGTCTCCAGATGCAGTGGTCTTGAATTCCTATTATTGTACTTGATGTGATTTGATGGATTGATGTATAATGAACATACACAAACGATAATGGATTCTAGACTTACACATAGTTAATACTTGAATGTTATGATAATGATGATAATGAGATGTCAATCTGAAAATGATGTAAAAATTGTGGTGATATACTTTCTTGATGTTTGGATGACTTATAGGAAGGTTAATCCCATGATGTATTTATTGGGGTTTGAGAGAAAAAAACAGTAGAGAAGTTGAATAAGGGTACCTATATATATGTGTGTGTGTGTATGTTTGTAGGTTTTTTATATAGAATGTTTTACTTATCTGATTTACTTTGTGAGATATCCATTGTGAGGATAGATAGATTGTATTTTCATATTAAGTAATGATTTAGTCTCATTTTTCTATTCATTAGGATTTAAAATTCTTCTTTCTAATTTTTATTGACAGGTTTCAGGGTGGATCCTATTGAGTATAAATTTTATGTTGACCCAACAAATGAATATAATTTTTTTCATGTTAGTTTAAATGAATTGTGCGAGGGATATATGTTTTAATCTTGGATGAGTTATTGGGAAATATTAGGAGCTTTTGAAGTTCATGGACAATATGTAGTCTCACTTTTTGGAAATTACAGTTTTCATTTCACTTTTTGGAAATTACAGTTTTCATTTCAGTTTATCCATTTTATATATTACTTCTAAATAATATAAATGAAGGTTCCTCCCATGTGTTTGATTGATATACCATCAGTTTTAGTCTCCAATGCATGGCCTGTTGGCGAGGAATTTAATTTTTAATTTCTATTTTTCTTCATTTCTATCCCAGAAAGGGTACCTTGGGAGGGTGGGGTCATGATATACACATAGGGATATCAATTTTTATGGAATCCTAAATAATGCTTCCCAAGATCAGGAATAATTTTTTCAAATATCTACCTTTTCCATTTTTAAATACCTCAAGGATAATATGATTCTTTTATAAATGATGGGATCATCATTATTAAACACGTAAATAATAATTACAGTTATAAAACATTACAAATATTATAAAACATATAAGATCTTTTATTATTCAAATCTATTCTAGACCAATTCAAAAAACATTTGGCCCACATCACTCTTTCCAAAACATCATAAATTTTTTATTTAACAATAATATTCAAATGCCTTCACGTGTGATACACATTAGATGATTTCTAAAAATTACTCAAAACATCATCTAAGAATCTTTATCAGTAATATTTATTCAGTCCCTCCACATTATGACTCCAATCAATTAATTTTATATCTTTATGTAACTATTGTAAATAATGATTATCCCACTCTTGTAGTGCTTAGCATTTCATTGATGACCAAATCTCCAATCAACTAATGTAATGGAATTATCATTAAGCATATATTTTTTTCAAATCCATTTTCCAATATATGTTATGAATATCCTCATTTTAATTTAAAATTTAGTACCCTCCATTATAACTTTGAACATAGAAACATACTGTTATATTAGATCAAATACAACTAAAAGGTCACACATATAAAAAAACCCCAATTATCTCCATTGATTTTTTTATAAATTCAAAAATGTATTTCCAAAATAAATTAATATTTTATCCCCCTAATTAAACCTAATTGAAAAGGAAGGATTCTATTCTACTCTTTATTACTATTATATAAAAAATAAGAAATTTTCTCTTCTCTCCCTAAATTGAGATACCATGGGTGCTTTGGAGTTTTCTTACCATCCCAGACTAACTCTTATAAATTTTAAGAGACTCACCTTATCTCCATTTTATCTCTATTCACATTTCTTCGTGGTCATTAGTTACATTAAAGAATAAATAAACAACATTTACCTTATAAATATACCATCATCCCATTATCACTATGTCTAAATGGGATAACCCATTGTAGAATATAAGGGAATTTTTTTTAGAAAACAATGACGTCTATATAAAAAAAGTAATTTGAAACCAATTCTAAAACATAAATCATTTAGGCCCTAAAAATTGATTTTCATAATTTTTAAATAACCTACAATCACTTAAACACACAGATCAAAAAAATTCAAGTAAAAAAAATTTATTCTTCCACTTTTTTAGATAATCACCCCACTATAAGAACACTCAATATGAACAAAAATAGAAGAGGGAAATTGAAAATAATACCTCAAACACCAATATCCAACAATACTATCCAAAATTATATATTTGAAAAGAAAAGATTGAATTCTATTATTTTGACCCTTTTTTATTTCTCCCACTCAAAAGATTCTCTCCTTTAATAATTATAGTTATTTCCAAGAATATATTATACTAGATGATATTTATGATTCAAATTGTGAAATTAATTCTAATTGAGATACTCAGGATATTAAATCCTTTAAGTTATCTCAAAATTATATATTTCACCATTTCTCCTATTTTCAGGCATCTCGTTCTATTCCCTATCCCATAATGCATTATCAACACAATATGGGAATAAGGTAGAAGTTACTTTATCATCTCAATGTTAGTCATTGAGATGATACTAAATTAAAACTAGAGTCTCTATTCCTATATATTTGAAGTGTCTATAACTATTCAATATCACACCATTATATAATTTTGAAATTTATTTCTCTTTGGGTATCATGAGGTTATACTTTATTTTAACATATTCATAGATAAAACATTCTGGTTCACCTTTTAAATTAAATAACATTAATCCCTTTTAGATTTTTCCAATTTATCATACTCTTGCATATATTTAGGCCTAATGACTGATAATCATTTTTTCTCAATCTATCCCATTTTCTTGGGTGACATCTCCTAAATTATAACATCTTTCTTGTTACAAGTATTTTGTGGTGGTTTAACTTATTTTATAAATCATATATTATTATTTTGGAATCTATGCCATGAACTTGTTAATAATGTGTTAAACCTTCTTACACATCACACACACATTTTCATCAACATTAAACTTTATCTTTTTAGGAGGCCTTTTAACTTTTTCACCTGGACAGTCAAATATAATCATATCCTATCTTATCTCTCTTGTATAGATTATCCAATTGATTTTAGCTTGATCCCATTTATATTGACATTTATTGAAATCATATAATGGTCCATGTTGTGGAATCTATTTTTATAATAGAAGTACCTCATCCATATTTGTTGAACATAATTTTTACCTTTCTTTAATGAATGCGTGGGTATACTATGTTTATCAATTTCGTTATTTTGATTTTGTTCCAAGGTGGAATTTCTATTTTTCATCATGTTTATAACTTTTGTTGTTGTTGTCCCCTTTCCTCATCATAAGAATTATACTATATTTTTACATAAAATTAGTCATAAATTAAAAGGTCAAATATGTTTAAAAAATAGTAGCAGCTCTCTATTATATCATATATAGTCCATGTGTATAAATTATTATTTATATATAAAGTCTTCCTTTCACCCGAAAAGTTCTTCATTATTTTATCTTTTCTCCCCCTATCTTCAGGGATTCTAACTTTTGTACACAATAAAATTTTTAATCAGAAAAAAATATCCATATTTTAAAAACATGCATGAATTCTAGAATCTCTTAATAATTCTATAACATTTCACTTTAGATGTAATATATCTAGATTTTATATATTGAATATGTTTCTATAAATGGATATTAAACCACTATTTCGTTCTTGGTTTGGGGAGTGTTTTTTTCATGGATATGTCTATATTAACCCTTGATTATGTGGTGATTTTTTTTTTGAATTTTATAATTCCACATCCTTACTAATTTTGAAATGAAATAAATATATTCAATTGAAAATGATTTATAATGTGTATATTTTATAGGGATTTGGGATACCATCTTCTATTAATTAGATTTCGATGATTCTCTAGTGCATCTCATGAAATATTTTCCAGAATCACGAGTCTTCTTTTATGAAATACTCACATCATATGTAATTTTAGATGTATTTCTTATTATATATGATTTTAACGGTTTAAATTTGGTGTTTTCGTGATCTTTAAATTTATCTTCCAACCCTAGACATTTCATATTGTGCCTATATTTTTGATATTCAAGTGATCATACCCCTATTTCACAATATTCCTCCACATTTTCAACCAATCCTACTTATTGTGGATGGCCAATAGTACCGAATTATCCACAAATTTCACTCTTATTTCATTATATTACACCATTTAATATTTTACATCCATAAATTCATTATGATATTTCTATAAATCATGGAACACCACTTTAATAACCTTTTAAAAAACATAATTCTCACAAAAATATCATTTCATTCTTCATAATCCAATGAAATGATTTTATTAAATGAGATATAGTTTCTAATTTGAAATTCACCAACTCTATGAGAGTGTAAGAAAAATATAAATTTCCTGTTAATTCCTCTTATATTGAAACAAATTATACTTCTATTTGTGACTTTTATTCTTGTAGTCCCTTAATGAATCAAAATAAAAAATTCACCACATCAATAAGGACATTATTCAAATAATCCTTAACCTCTAGGAAAATGTATTTAGTATATTCAATCCAACATGTCCCAATTTATGAATTTGGATCATTAGAGGAATAATAATCAACTAAATCATAACAGAAATTATCACAATATACAACTTCAGTAATTACTAATTCCCCATTTGTAACATCCTAGATCCAGGTGCCGCCTAAAGGTTCCATGTTCCTGGTTTTTCACATGGCCTCAAGTGCATTTCACCATATTCCAGAGGCTATAGACTAATAGTGAGGGACGAGGGTTTGATAGTGGGGAAAATATTCCATTATAGGTAGAGTGACATAGTGGAACAAAAAGTAAATAGTTGCGGAAGCAGTAATACCATACAACTGAAGTAAACAAAAGAAGACTGATTGTATAAACAACTGTATCATATATATATATATATATAAACGATGGATGTCACATGTATCTAGGAAATCATCCAAACAAGTCACAATGTTGGGAATACAATACTGAAACCAAATTATAGGAAACAGTAAACTCCAACAGCATCACAAGCCGCAGCATGGACCCATTCTCTCCAGCTCCAACAACAATCAAGTACCTGATGAAGAAGGTCGGTTGACCATATCTATACCTACAACCATATAGTCTGTTTGGGCCCAAAAGAATGACCCAAATAGGGTGTTAGAAGAATCCCAGAAGGCAACCACCAAAATATCTATGACTAAAAGTCAGTGAATTTATATAGAATACAATATTCAGAAATTAAGCAATAAACTCGGATCTTCTCAAAAGTAAACAATCATATAGTTTCTGGTTACATTCCTTACATTTATTAATTATTCAAACAATTGAATAATGTGACCTTGAGATCTATTCTAAGCTATGTATCCCCCTGCATAATAGTAACAATATTTATCTTCAAGGACCACCTAAACAACCATGTATGACAGAGTCCAAGATTTTTCTTTTTCTTGGTAAACTCGTAAAAATTATTCATTTATTGACAAGAAAACCTTTAAGAAAACTCTCACATTATTAACCCCTATGATCCCCCATATCATAGATTGATGTTAATGACCAATTGGGTAGCTCTGACAGTCAATACCCCTAGGTCAAAATCTACACTAAGTCTCTCACGGTCCTGTGTAAATAAACATGGAAACCCCTATAGATTTCTGGGTCTAAGGCTCTCACGGTCCATTGGAAGATCATAGTGCGTGTCATATTTGAATAGAAAACATAATCTATTACGACATGGATAATATTTACAAGAATAACACTTGAAATGAATATAATCAAACAACTCCATCATAAGAAATTCAAGGCACATAAATAAGGTATGCCTCATATGAAACCTTGGCCAAACGGCCATAAACAATCAAACTAGGGAAACACACCCAATGGGTGTCTCATAAACATGAAATCAAACCATACACATATGTTAACCCCCTTTTAATGTATTAAACCATGAAAGGTAGATAATAGTGCTAAAATACAAAACACTCAATACCCCAAACATGGTTATTCATCACCCTAATCATATATAATATAAGTAATATCAAATAAAGGCACAAATAACCAACCTCAATGTTTTACGATGAACACTCTCGAACATTATCCCTTGAGTCATCCGAGAATAATGTAGATATTAGATAAGGTTAAAAAAGGTCAATTCTCAATAACTCATGAGAGATGAGAATAAATTAAGAGAGGCTCTATGGAAATAGAGAACTCAACAGTGGGAATACAACGCACCTTGCGGCGTCTTAATCAAATCTCGGACGGAGCTATGGGAGGAGCTCAAAGATCTTCATTCATACATAGATCTCCTGTATGATACACGAGATGAATAATTTCATTCTAAAGATGTGATTCCACACCACACTGATCAATCAAATAAATATAAATGTACAAGTCATGTACTAGACCCAACCTCCTCCGCATTAGGCAGTCTCTCAGGTCACCACATGAACATGTACTCAACCGTTACATGTCCAGTACACATCTACATGTGGCAACTGGGTACACAGTGTGTACTCAAGAGTTTTTGACTTCTATTTATGAAATTTTAAAATTATTCCATTTCCCTCAAAATCAAATTGAAATAATGATCCATACTCAAAATGAAGATCTAGGTTCTTAAAAACTTCCCCCCATACAACAATTTATCCCTGAATTTCCCTTCCAAGGGTGGTGAAGAAGAAACATCAAAAAAATCTAGCCACTATGGTCAAACATCCTCATCTCTCTCCCAAGTCTCATAATGTACTCACCCATACTACCATATCACCCATACCAGAGGAATATACCGGCCATAGAAAACCTTCATGATGCATTCCACAATCTGAAAAGGATTCTCCTCAAAGGATTACACCACCTCTAAATCCACCCCTTTGGGTCAAAAAACATGAGACAAATCTGAAAATTAATGTCATAGATGAGAAACATGGAATACATCATACAAATCTAGGTACCTCTGAGGTAACTGAAACTGATAGGAAACCGTCATAACTCTCTCCAAAACCTCAAATGTTCTGATGTATCTCAGTGAAATATTCCCAAATCTCTTAATCCTTCTGTTCCCTAGCATCAGTGTCACACATAATAAAACCTGATCTCTAACCAGGAACTCTAGAGGCCGCCTCCTTTAATATGAAGAATATTTCAGGAAAGACTGTGCAGTATCTATAATCATCTAAATCAACACCACCTGCTCAATGGTCTCCTAGACTAGACGAGGTCCCAACATAGCTACCCCTCCTGTCTCCAGCCAACATAAGGGTGGTCTCCATGGCCTACCATACTAATCCTCGTAAGGTTCCATCTGAATCATTGAAAAAAATTGTTATTGTAGGAAAAATACACTAGGGGTAAGTGTCTCTCCCATGAACCACAGAAATCTAGGATGCATGGTCGAAGCATGTACTCCCAAACCTGAATCGTATGCTCGGACATGCCATCTATCTGTGGATGGTATGTTGCACTCAGAAGTACCTGTATACCCAAATACCTCTATATTCCCATATATAAATGAGATGTAAACCATGTTACCCTGTCTAAAATGATATAATGAAAAACCCCATGCCAACATACAATCTCTCCGATGTAAAACCATCCAAGCTCATAAACACTGAATGATTCCTTAATCATAAGGAAATGTGGAACCTTTGTGAGTCTGTCAAAAACAACCCAAACTAAATCATTCCCACATGGAGACCTTGGTAGACCCATCACGAAATATATTGCGACATCTTTAGAGTTCTACTCAGGAATGGGTAACTGCTATAAAGTCACTATCGGTTGCTGATACTCTACCTTCAAATGTTGACAGGTGGAACATCTCATAACAAAACTAGAAAAATATCTTTTCATACCTGTCCAGCAACACTGACGTTGTATATCTCAATACATCTTTGTGACACTAGGATGACTACCCAAACTGAGTAAGAAAAATATCTCATTAGATCCTCAAATATTTCTGCTGACAACCATACGAGCCCATGAAAATGCAAGATCTCATCTTTTACTACAGTCGATCCAAGAGTAGGGTCCTCTCCAGACACACTCTCCCATTGGAATAGGCCTTAAGAATCTGATAGTTTCATCATTCCCACTCAATCCAGTAGAGTATAGGTAATAGTTATAGAAGAAATAAACATCTTCTCTCCCCTATTTTGAACCTCCAAATGAATTTCAGAGAGCATATCCATAAGTTTCCACCCATTACTGGCCTCTTGAACTACTTTTATCCGATTCATCCTACTCAACGCATCGACCACTGTTTTTCCCTTCCTAGGAATGTAGGAAAGTTTAATGGAAATGGAATTAAGGTACTCGACCCACCTACGCTATCTCAAATTTAGGTTACGCTGAGTAAAGATATAATTGAGACTTTTTCGATCATTTAATACCACAAAATGTACACCCAAAAAGATAATGTATCCAACAACCTAAAGCATGCACAACTGTAGCTAACTCAAGATCATGCGTTGTGTACTTCCTCTCATGTGGCCTCAACTAGCGAGACACGTACTCAATATATCCTTCCCCTTGCATAAGTACTAATCTTATCCTGATACGTGAGGTGTCACAGTAAATGGGGTAACACTTTTCTGGCTCTAGAATAATCATTATCAGTGCTGATGTAAATCTCCCTTTCATCTCTTGAAAGGATGAATCATAGAAATCTATACATAAGTACTCTTCACCCTTCTTAGTCAGGCCCATCAATAGACTTACTAAGCATGAAATGTCATGTATAAAGAGTTTGTAGTAACCAACTAGACCCATAAAACTCCATACCTCAATTTTTTTTCATATTCTCCCATGAAATTACTTCCCTCACTTTCTCTGGGTCCACTGATACTCCTTTCTCTGAGAGAACATAACCCAAGATGTGAATCAAGTCCATCCAAAAGTCTCGTTTTGAGAGATTAATATATAACTGAATCTATTTCAGTGTACTCAAAACATTATCAAGTTGGGTGGAAAGGTCATGTTGAGTGTGGGAGTAAAAAAATATATCATCCACAAAGACTAAAACAAAAGAATCCAAATAAATATGGAACACTCAGTTCATCAGTGACATGAAAACTACCAGCGTGTTCATAAGACCAAACAACATAACCAAATACACGTTTAGAACATAAACTCTCCAAAAGGCTATAAGAGGTATATCAGATGGTCTAGAGCAGAACTAATGATAACTGGATCTCAATTAAATCCTTTAGAACACATGATATCCTTGAACCTCATCAAAGAGATCATAAATCCTTAGAAAGGGATATCGGTTCTTGACCATCAACTGCTTCAGCTTATGATAATCCATGAAATGTATGAGGGAACCTTATGCCTTATTTGAAAAAATAATAAGTGAACACCCAGGAGAATTAATGGTTCAAATAAAAAACATTTCCTGCATCTCCTCTAACTACTTCTTGAGCACTTGTAAAACTAGTGTATCCATCCTAAAGAGGAATGGACACTGATGCGGATCCTCACAAAATCTCAATAGAGAAATATTACTCTCACTCTAGAGGTAAAACTAAAAAGTATTTTGTAAAGACATCTCAAAAATGATACATCACTAGAGGAAAGTCCATATATTAATTCCCCTAGTCATCCAGAAATAAACAAGCAATCTGGGCTCTAATTATTCCCAAACCATGATGCTCGGGTCAATATCTACTCACCTAGACATCCCATTCTCCCTTGTGTAGAAAATACCCACCCTCTAGTGATTTGAAACTTAACCTACAATTATAGAAGTCAACAATGTCATGGAAGGAGAACAACAAGTCAATTATGAGAATGACATTGAATCTTGTCATCTCTAAGACAAAGAGGTACCATAATAAGAAACACCCACCAACCATAAGAGGGAAATCCTTGCACAAATGTTAAATAGCCATCCTAATCCCAAATAGAGTGTCTATAATCAGAACATCCTTAGATGTAAATATAAAGGGGCCATGGTTCCCTAAAAAATAACATATATAAAACTATGGGAAGCCCCTGTATCAAAAAGAGAAGATGCTAAAACTAAGGAAACCAAAATTGTACCATTAACTATAGAGGGTCTGGGATCCTACGCCTACTGGGTTTACACCACAGAAAATGTCTAACCTGTACTGCAGCCCCACGACCTCGTGTGACTTCCCTATGCTGATCCACCCTTCTATTGCTAAAAACATGTAGCCTGACTACCATGTCCATGACCACCTTCTCTTCCTGGATGGACTGATGAACTCAATTTCCTTGACTAAGGAGAAACTAGTGGTCCTACTCTTGAATTTGGAGTCATAAATAATCACCTCTCACTTTCTTCAAGTGGGAATAAATGACAAAAACTCTAAAGATGGCCCATTTTTCGGAAATCATAGTACTCAAATAGGTCTCTCAGGCACTAAGGTATCATGTGACCACTCTTCCCGAACTAGTAGAACCTCACCTGGCTACATGTAGGTACATACCTACTTCTAGAATCACCACACAAAGGCTCCCTACAGCACATCCTGCTATCAAACGAAGGAGTACCAGCCCTAGATGCTAAAATGCATTGGCTTACAGCTCCCAACTCCCACATATTTGGTTACGTAATCAGCTCCTGATTCACTATAGTAGTCATCAAATTCATCTTAAATGAATTCACCTATTATTCGATGTAATACCTGAGACCATCCTCAAATCTCCTTGAAAAATATAACTCATCACCTCCCAGAACTAGTTCAATACATGGAAGCTCTGTGAAACAAGAAGAATAATCCATCACTGTAAGAGTTCCCTAATCCAAATGCATGAAATATCAAGATTGATCAGCCCTCAATGTATCAGAGTAGAAGTATTCATAGAAGTTACTCCGAAACGCTTCTAAAACCATATCCTGATGACATCTAGCCTATGTGATAACATCCCACCATATCTTGGTGGAATCACGCAACATGCACTTCGAAAGCTTCACCATTTTTCTGGAGGAATCCCCAGATGCTCAAAGATAGAAAGCATGGCTTTTGACCATGACTCTGTAGCATGTGGTCCTATATCCTCTGAAAAAGTGGGAGGATGCTGCAACTGAAACACCCGCATTAGCTTTTCCTTAGACGGGGAAGGGTGTAGTGCTCCCTGAAATGTCTATAACATCCTCCAAAATCTTTCACGGAACAGTGCATCTTCACTTACGTTCGGTATAATTCATAGTGCCGAGACATAAACAATGCGGGGATCTGCTGGTAGTCCATGATTTACCATTTCCAGTTTCTGATCATTTCCATGCACCTAGTGTATAAATGGTGTACCTCTTGGTGACATGACTCTATAAGGTCATGCGCAAACCTCAGTTCGTGATTATCCAGGAAACAACATAGAAGTGAAAGAGAGAAACATGATAAGGAAAACATTGAACTTTTACAAAACATGGTTACATAACATGGATAACTATCACATGGTGTGTTACCTTTAATCATTACATGGGCATGTACCTCTGCCAAACCCGGTCATGCAACACCCCTTACACATGGCATGTTCCTCCTAAGACATGGTGTGTACTTGAATTTTTCCTCCATCCCAAGTACTTCTACACAGATAAAGCACATGGGGTCTACCGGTGTATACTACACGATGTGTTCAACCCTGACATGGAATGTAATACTTATGTCCAATCCACCCATGTCATTAGTCACACTACTAGATACACATTTGATCATCACACATCAGGTTCAATCTAGACAAAGTGTGTACTATTTAAAATTTCATCCACCCATGTCATTAGTCACAAATCCAGATACATGGTCTCTTTAGCATGGAATGTACTTACAATACACAATATGTTTGACCGTGATTTTTTCCAACCTCATGTTTTTGCTCACACAGTCAGTCACATGGTTAATAACTACATGGCGTGTACATGCTGTACACGACATGTACTTAAGAAATGTTGTTTTGTACAGAACATAAGAACACATGGCATGTGTTCATAACACCACACACAGTGTCGTTTGGTTTTCCAGATAGTATGCCTTTGAAACATCTATAGAACCCTTAAAAAGTTAAATTGTATCCAATGCATGACAAATTCTGACCCGTGAGAGCCCATAATTCCTAGAGTCAATGTTTGGTATCCTTATTCACATCATAACATGACAAAATTCAATTAATGTTCAAACATGATCCACCAAATTCTGATCCAAGAGGGACCCTAACACCTCAGGGACCAATGATTTGAATCCATCCAAATGAAACATTACATATACTGATACCCTATAAAAATAATATGTTTTTTATCATGGAATCTATCACAACAACATACATATCTAAGACAACATATGTCACAACAACATGAAATAATTAATGCACCCTAAATGACATGAAAATAATGCACGACATGTTATATCTAGAAAGTTCCTATATGATTCATGGGATGGAACACCCTCATCACATAAGGTTTCTATAGAAATAGAACCAAAATGATATAAACAACAACAATAAAAAAGCAGTGTGTCACCCAATGGTGAAATCAAATCAAATGTAATAATTGCAAGACTTGAAAAATTACAATAATCAAGGTAAATTAGATTTTCCCTACAGACAATTTAGCTAATTTTGGGAATAGCTTATTAACAACAACCTATTACTTCCAAAACTTGTATATTGACTAAAAATTGTAAGACAAAGAAGAAAATAAACCCCTATGATTCCACTTTATAATGTTCCTAATCCGGGTGCCTCCAAAAGGTTCCCTATACCCGGTTGGTCACATGGCCTCAAGCGCATTTCCCCGAATACCAGAGGATTCTGACCGGTAGTGAGAGACTTAGGTGTGATGATGGTGAAAAATTACCCACATAGGCATAGTAATATAGCATAACAAATATTAAATAGTAGCGAATGTAGTAATACCATAAAATAGAACTAAACAACAGAAGACTGATAGAATAAAAAACTAAATCATATATATAAAAATGATACATGTCACATATATCAAGTAAAGTATCCAAACAAGTCACAATGCTGGAAATAAAATACTGAAACCAAAGTACATAAAACAGTAAACTCCAAGAGCATCAAAATCCTCATCTTGATCCCATTCTCTCTTGCTCCAACCATAATCATGTACCTGATGAAGAAGGGTGCTTACCCTTATCTACACCTTCAACCATATAGTCTGTTAGGGCCTAAAATAATTGTCCAAATAGGGTGTGACATGATTCCCAGTAGGAAACCACCAAAATATCCATGCCTAATAGTCATTCAATATAAATAGACAACAATATTCATAAATAAATCAATAAACTTGGAAGTAATCAAAAGGAAACAATCCTACATTTTCCAATTTCATTCATTACATTTACCAGTTATTCAGGATGTGGAATAATGTAACCTCGAGATATAGCCTATGTTCTATACCCCCTGTATAATAGTAAAAGTAAACGTCTCATTAGACCATCTAAAGAACCAATTAAGACTAAGTCTAAGATTTTTCTTTGTCTTACCATACTCGTCACAATTATTCATTTCGTCACAACCGACCCTCTGGGAATGCTCTCACAGTCTAACCCCTATGGTCCCACCTAACATTGAGTAAGTAATATGACCTCCTAGATATCTCTTTTTGTCAATACCCCTAGTATAAATATCACCATTAATTTATACACTCCCTCCAGGAATATCTCACTATCAATACTCCTAGGATAAAATCTACACCAAGGATCTCACAGTCCTGTGTAAATAAACATGAAACCACCACAGTTTTCCTAGTCCAAGTATCTCACATTCCATTGGATGATCAGGGCGCATATCATATCAAATTAGAATGATTATTCCATAAATAATACATGGGTAACATTCACAATCATAAAACATGCAATTCATATAATGAAAAAACTGGTTCCTAATCAAATTAAACGCATGGAAACAAGGAATTCTTCATAGGAAACCTAGGACAAATGGCCATAAGTAGTTAAACTGAGGAAACACACCCATGGGGTGTCTCATAAAAAAATAATCAAACATTAAAAATATTCTACAACCCCTTTTTAATTAATTAAAAATGTAAGGTAGATAATATGGATAAAATCCAAAACATTCAATACCCCAAACATGTGTTTTCATCACATTAACTATATATAATCTAAATTCTATCAAATAAAGGAAGAACCCACGTACCTCAATGTTGTACAATAAACACTCTTGAATGTCGGAACATGAATCACCCTAGAAAAATGTAAATCTAAGAAAAGGGTAAAAATGATAAAACCTCAATAACTCACGAGAGAGGAGAAATAAGGAATGAAGACTCTTTTTAAAGATAGAACACACTAGTGGGAATCCAATACACTCGGCGATGTCTCAATCCGATCTTGGATTGATTAAAAAGGGGAGCTCGAATATCTTCAGTCGTACGTCACTCTACTGTACGAGACACGATAAGAAGAAGTTGTTCAAATGATGAGATGCAACCCCACTCTAATTAATCAATTAAAAATAAAAGTAGAGGGTGTTTTCATTTTATGTACACAATGTATACTAGCCTTAATCAGCCTCCACATCAGGCGGTCTGCCAGGTCACCATGTGACCATGTACTAGGATGTTACACGACCATTACACAACTACCAGCGGCAACCGGGAACACGAAACATACTCAAGAGTACACTATGTGTACTTTGGAAAATTACAAATTCTTTATTTTTCCTAAAAAACAACCCGAAATACAGATCCATACCTAAAATAAAGATCTAGGTTCTTGCACCATTCGTTATTGAAAAATTAATTTTCTTATTTTTATCCATTTATTTATATTTCGCAATGTATTTTCTAATAACTTGGAATACTTTTGTAAAAGGATAAATACATATTATTCCATTTTCGGAATTCCAATTTCAATTCTTCAATTCATATAATCATTTAAAATAAAATAAGAAAAAATATAAATCCAATTTGAGATAGAAAATTTTCTTATGATTTTAGTTGTGATATAATAGTTTATCCATGTAGTGGGATCCTATACTCTAATTCGAATTGACAGCCCCTCTAGATCATATAGACAATCCTGATTGGGGTGGGTGTGATTCAAGTGTTTTCAAATTATTTTACAAAAAACCAATTTTTATTTTAGTCCCTTGATCCCCATTTGGTCTTGAACATATGATTCTTTTTAAGGAAAGTGGATCATTTTATTGTTTAACCTATAATAAACATATATATAATTAAAATAATTTAGTAATCAAGGAATTTTTTTATAATGTTCATTCTCAATGTGATCCTACTCCTCACTACAATATGAAATTGTCTTGGGATAAAACTTTTCCCCTATGAATATTATTATTAATGAAAGTGGAATTTGGTTTTTTTTCCTAATGCACTCTCCTTCCATTTTACATAGGTTTGGTTATTTAAAATATTACACACATGTATAATGACCAGCATCCCAAAACATTATATTACTGTGGAATTCTACCAATTGTTCTTGTTTTTCATCCCCCTTATGATTTAGATCATAATATATCCTGTGGTACCTATACAACCAAAAAATTTATATTATTTATTTAAAAATATATTTTTAGACAACATTAATGTCTTTAATAATAAAACACAGGAATCATAACCTCTAAATATCTGTGCATATCTTCACAGTTCCACTTTAAATTGATTTCTAGACTTCAAAAAATAAAAATTGTCAGTCATAATATCTCTGGTAGAAAATATTTATAGATCCTAATAACTACTCATAAATAAACTCATCATATTCTCTTATTAATCCTTGACTATATATGACCATCAAAACAAGTAATCTTATTCTTATTTTCCTTATTTGAAACATAAACTATCTTTAAGTCTAAAATATAAGCTCAACAAGTTTTTTTTCTTCCTTAAGAGATCTAGTTCTCTCAACTACTCATATTTTTTCTTATTCATTGAGATAATATCAATCCTCTTAGTGGACTATAACACATCATACAAAACTATCACCATTGGAACCTATCTTTTTATATTTTCTTCTTCCTTGACGCACAAAAAAATTCTAGTAGATTATTACTTTTTGTGGGGTCTTATTAACATTCCACAAATTAAAATTTCCTAGAATATGCATGTATAAAAACAACCACATGCACTAGGAAATCACTCTCATTCACTATATCCCGTTTTGAAATAGATTCACATGGGGGTGTTCCCAATTTTTTATCCATTATCTCATGAGGTTCTAAAAAACACCCCTCTTCTTGTTTATAATTATAATTCATCCCTCCCTATGTTAGAGGAATATGTCTTTAAGTATTACACTGAGTAGTATCATGTATAATTAATACTCAAAACTATCACATAGAAACTAGAATTAAATAAACCCAGTTTTATGAAAATGAAACAACTTAATATTTTTTCAAAGTGTGAAAATCTCTCTTTCCATCTTGCAGGATTCAATATAACATGTGTATTTTTACATTAACTATTTACACTATGAATTATTACCTCGTTACTATATTCTCAACCCACTCTCCAAGAATCCCATAGTCACTTCAGATATTTAATTCTCTAAAAAATATCTTGAGAATTTTTGAATATTTCCATATCCATATTTTATAAATATATGTGTTTTTCCTTTATGTATTGAGTAAATTTTTATCCTTATATATTAGATCTATTTCATTATGACTCATTGATCTAATATCACAATTATTTATTCTCAAATTAATATATCAAGGATCAACACATCTTTGTCAACATTATTCATGAAAATCTGTGAAGTTTCTTTTCATTTATTAAGAGAAACATTATCTTGATCTTTATATTCTAATATAATTTAATTTTAATCAAAACAATATTGAATCATTACTTGGAAAATAAGCATGATGTTTTTACATGAATGATTAGACTTCGCATCATACCAATAATTATCTTATTGATATTTTGAATATGGAAACTTATGTATTAAATCTATTTAAATCCAAAAAAATCTATAAATTTTGATTCTTACACAGGATAATTTATGATTATGTAGATCCTAGATCATCCAATGTACGGTTGATTCCAACATAAATAATTCTAAAATTATTTCCCAATGAATTTTATAATATTATTCATGATTTTTAAAATGATTAAATTTGATATTTATATGGAATGATGACCTATACAAAGATAAGTATTCATTAATATGTAGCCAGATGATGTTTATACAGATGGAGACTGAGGTTTATGCAAGTCTAGATGATTCTTATACTGATCATTAATGAAGATTATATAACTTTTGAATTAACATTTTTTGATATCTACATGATGATATGATTCATACAAAAATTAGTGGATCATACTTATGAAACATATAATTCATCCTTACGGTTATAGAAATTTTAAAATTCTTTATGGAATTTAAAATCCAAAATTCTTTAAATAAATTCTTTCCCACTGCAAATAACATTAGGCCATCTCTAATTTCAAAACATTATCCTTGTGTTATTCAATACTTTTATTCAGAATCCTTCCTCTATAACACAATAAGCATGGTTTCTCATAATTCTTCAAAAATTCAGCCAATATATCTTTCCTAGTATTATATACTAAATATCTCCTCTATATATATTTACTCAAAGTATCTTCCAACTTCTAGTAACTTTTATAGATAATTCTTCTTCCAATGTGATAGAATATGTATTTTCTATAAGGAAAAATTATCTAAGCATATGATGTGATGAAGATCTCACAAGGATTCCTTCTCTTGCAACACCCTTTTCCAGAATTGGATATATAGTTTATCCTTTGAAAATATTATTTTATCCACTATATTCATTTTTAACACACCTTTAATTACTATTTTATTATAAAAAAGTGTAACTCAAGATACACACATTGTAACTCCCTAACCCCAGTTACCCAGAGTCAGTGCATTATTACATAACATTGGCATGATTACAAAGAATCAAGTCCCAAAGGACCAATCAGTTTAGAAGTCTTGGAAAATAGATTACATACATGAATCTTACACTACACTTTATAACATAAAACACAACATATGTAATCCTTTATGAACTCAATTATTCCCTTAGCTTAACCCTAAATATCAATCAAAATGCACTTCTTGGAATCTTGGGAAAAATAAAACATAGAAATGGGTGAGCTCAAATGCTCAGTAAGGGTAAGCAATACAGTGGAAGATAACATAAATATTAAGCATGATGAATAATTGAAACCAATTCCTTTACAAATAATAAACATGAATACTTTTATGGTAGGAATATGAGCTGAGTAAATAATTCCATAATAAAACATAATCATGGGTTTTCTTCCAGTCAAATGACCACATGAACCATCAATATTATTTTCATAATGAGGGAATGTATAATGCCAGACATTCTAAAACATTTTTCAAGGCCTTGTCGAAGACGTCGAAAAATGGTTAAGGCCTCGACCAAATCCATATATCAAATTGGGAAAGGGCCTCAGCCAATTCCACGTCTAGTTGTCTCATGAGACCTACCAATGCATTGAAGAGCTATAGTGGGCTCCACCCATCACTTACTAAGTCCAATTCATTCCTCATATGAACAGGTTTAAACATAACATAAACATTCGTTTAATACTAGCATATGAAATGTCAATACTTTCTCCATAAACCATGATTGATATAGAAATAACACATCCACAGTCAAACATATCACAAAACCCTCAATACAATATCGAAGTTTTGTATCATAATAAATAAACTTCAAATAAGATTAAAATCCATCAAAGGATGTTGACATAGATGAAATCACAACTATTTTATAGAAATATCTCTTTTTTTGAAATCAGTTAAATGTCACATAATTATAAAATAAAAAATTGTCATGACCCATCCTCGGGGCCCGTGCTGTGACTACCCCAAGCCCACCTTCCATAGGCCAGGGGCTGGCGACTAGCACCAAGGTGTAATTCTCCGTAAAAAAGGAAGGAATTTCCTTTTTAAAGTAAAAACCCATCACCGAGAAAGTAAGCAGAAGTAAATACTAAGTAAAAACTGGGTACAATAGTAAGTGCAGAAAAGTAAGTGGGCCTGAATACAAACCCAAACTGTAAGTAAAGTAAAACTGAAAAAGGTAGTACAACAACTGAAAAGTAAACCTGCAGCCTCGAGCCATCCAGTGGAAGTCCCACCTGAAGGGTGGGTACAGATAGCCTTCACAGCTCCTCGGGTCCAACCGTCCGCTCCGAGTACGTCCCACCCAGTGGTCCACCTCTAGTTACCGACCTGCTCCGCAAGCCCCAACCACAATCAACGCTATCCGTCGTCTGCAACCAACACAACGTAGTGTAGGTATAGCCCATGCATGGGTGAGTATAAGCTACTCAGTAAGGACCCTGAGACCCCCGAAGGTCTCCCAGAATCCACAAAGGATAATCCACAAAGGAAAGATACAATCACGAAGTAACATCTGACACTACTTATGTATATGCCCATACATATACCTAAGTCATCAATTCTCGATCGGCTCCAACATCCGAGCACAAGTACAACCCAGTCCACACAGGAAATCACAACCCAATGCACACAAGAAAGCATAACGTAATCCACACAGGATATCAAGTCAATATTATCGAAGATGAGGATTGAAAGTCAAGATTCAGCTCACACAGGTATACTTATTTGTAAGACGATAGAGATGATCAGATGTAGCTACTTATTCATCTAAACCGTCAGACCCACACAGGATCGATAGGTACTAACCCCCGCAGTGACCCACAAAGGATCTATAGGTAACTAACCCCCGCACTGATCCACAAAGGATCGATAGGTAACTAACCCCCGCAATGACCCACACAGGATCAGACCCACAAATGATCTGTAGGTGCTTGCCCACATAGAACCGCTGAGTGCTGACCTACACAGGATCTGACCCACACAGGATCAGTATCACTGATCCACGTAGGATTGCAGAGTGCTGTAGTCGTCGTCGTCGAATCCACGGAGGATTTTTGCATAGTCGTCATTGTCGCCGCAGTCGCAGCCAGGTCTAGGGTTCCCGCACACAGAAAGCTCGTTCGGGAGGTTCTGCTCCACAAGCCGAGGGGATGATACGTCAACTGACACATAGTCCGGAGTTTATGTATCCAAAATTTCCGTATTGCCAATAGGAACACAATGCGACAAATGGCGCGTCAATCGGACGCCCGATCTGAGAGTTATTGGCTTTTTCGTCCCAGGGGCCTGGTTGGTTTTTAAGTCAAAACCAACCCGACTATACTCCAACTATATCCAAATCTTGAGCAGAGTAAGCCAATAGGTCTTCCTCTCTAATATAAATCCATCAAAGTTGACAGCACGTCAATCGGACATCCGGAGCTCAAGTTATAAGCGTTTCCACTCCGAGGGCCCGGTTGGTTTCGTGTACGAACCAACCCGGCCGAACCCAACGATCTCCAAAACCTTGAGTGTAATATACAGGAACGACCATCTCGATCCAAGGATCACATCATAGCTAACGGTGCGTCGATTGGAGGTCCGTAGCCCATGTTATGGGAAAAAACCCGTGAGAGGTATGGAAGTGGGGGTTTCGGGCCCAGACCGACCCGGCCCGAGACCCCCTGGTCGGCCCGAACCGGGGCGACACGAACCGGGTCCGGGTCCAGCCTGGCAGCTCGACCTGGCATGCTAGCGCTGGCCAGGTGGCTCGGTCGTTTCGGCTGAGCGGATGGGGGGGGGGGCTACCCCCTGTTTGGTAACCGTGGCCCCCATGTGGGGGGGGGGGGGGGCGCTCTTGTCCGGCCAGATGGGGGTTACGAACCCCCGACTCCTCCTCTGACTGGCCGGCCCAATCCAGCCGTCCTGCTGCTGCACCACGGGACCGGTGAGGGCCGGTCCCCCTACTCCGACGCCGGCGGCCCGGAACCGGCCGCTGGTCCCTGGTCCTCCGCGGCCTTGGTCCGTCCGACGCGGCGAGACGGCGCTGTGCCCCTCCACCGCGGCCCCGCTCCAGCCGCACTCTCTTAGAGGTTCCATTAGGTTCTCCGATGCGGCACAACGGCGCCGCGCACCCTTTCCGTATGATCCCGCGCAGTGCCGTTGCACCGCGCCACTTTCCTTTGAACCACATCAACACAACTTACAAGGGAGGAGGGTCGGCCGTTTTTGTGCGGTCCGGCCCCCTCTCGTTAATCGATAGAAAGCGGAAAAGATTCATGAGGAACGACAACGGGAGTATTCACGAACAAAAACAAAACCCCCTACCTCGTCGAATTCATTGAGCGAGGGTTCTTCGCGGAATTAACCATCGCGGAAGAAGGCATCGCGGAATTGCACGTCGTGGAAGAAGGTTCCGTACACGTTGACGGAGATCGTCCGAGGAGGAACGATGTCTCCCTTCCATTGACGCTGGAAGAAGGAACTAAGGAACGCACATCGGTGTTCTTCGCATTCTCCAAGGAAGAAGATGGAGATTCTTCAAGAGTTTCAAATCTCCCTTCTCAAAACTCCACACAACGAGTCCAGCCAAAATAAAATAAGACTCTCTTTATTTTATTAAAGCTTGGAATGTATTTCAAAAATAAAAAATTAAAAAAGAATCCACATAAATAATTAAACTTATGTTGTCATAATAAAATGAGGGTTATGGGAGTTAGGGAAAATAAAGGGGTGGGGTTTGTGTGGGCCCCACCACCCTCAAAACCTCTCTTGGGTGGTTACCCAAGTTCCACCCAAAGGTTAACCACTTAGTAAAAATAAAAACCGTAGCTCAATTTTTATTTCTAACTTACACAATTTTTAACAACTCCTCCCATGTAAACACAACTCCGGAATAGGTGCTATTAAGCAATTACTGGCGCTGTGATTTTATCGGTGCCCTAGGAATTTGATTTTGAGCACTGGTCCAAAAGTTAGGAAAACCCGCTCGTTCATTCACTGAACGTACCTGAGCTAAACATCGGAAAATGATTCCAGGCACACCGGGCGTCGGAATCAGGTGCGTCAGAAACATTGTTCTTGGGAAATCCAAAAGAAAATTAAGAAAAAATTTCCCTTGAATTTTACGGGTCTTTATATTACTCCCACCTTAGGGATTTACATCCCGGTAAAGATAGATCATAAACTAGGGAAACAAATGTGGGTATTGTCCACGCATCTGAGCCTCCCACTCCCAAGTGCTCTCCTGCAGGTTCCCGTGATGCCATCTGATGCGCACTAGAGGTATCGACCATCCACGTAGGACCCGCTCCTATCGATCCTCGATCTCCACTGGGTCCTCCTCAAAAGTCTCCCCATCATCAATGTCCAGCTCCCCATGGTCAATGATATGCGTGGGTCATGCACGTATCTCCTCAGCTAGGATATGTGGAAAACGTCGTGCACCCAGTGCAACTGAGGTGGTAGAGCCAGGAAATAAGCCACCTTACTGATCCTACTAAGGACCTGGAAGGGTCTGATGAAGCGCGGAGATAACTTGCCGCCTCGTCCAAATCTCCGTAATCCACGTCGAGGTGAGACCCGCAAGTAGATGTGGTCGCCATCCTCGAACTCCAGTGTCCTCCGCCTCCTGTCAGCATAAGACTTCTGCCAGCTCTGAGCTGTCTTTATCTGCTCCTGGATGACCTGGAATTTCTCTGTCGTGGCTTGGACCATCTCCGGTCCCACCAGTGCTGACTCCCCAGGGTCTGTCTAGCACTGCGGTGATCTGCAAGGTCGGTCGTACAACGCCTCGTATGGTTCCATCCCGATGGTGGAGTGGTAGCTGTTGTTGTACGCGAACTCCACCAAGGGTAGGTGGTCATTCCAGTTGTGACATAAGTCAAGGACACATGCGCGGAGCATGTCCTCGGGAGTCTGAATTTCCCTCTCCGTCTGACCATCTGTCTGAGGGTGAAAGGTGGTGCTCAGGCGTAGCTGCGTCCCGAACGCCTCCTACAACCCCTTCCAAAGCCAGGATGTAAAGAGAGAATCTCGATCAGAGACAATAGATGACGGCACACCATGAAGACGTATAATCTCCTGAACGTAGAGATGTCCCAAGAATTCCACTAAGCCATTCTCTCTGTTGGGTAAGAAGTGAGCCGACATGGTGAGTCAGTCGAAAATCACCCAAATGGAGTCGTGACCCTTGGGAGTGCGTGGAAGTCCAGTCACGAAGTCCATAGATATCCCGTCCCACTTCCACTCTGGGACCTCCAAGGGCTTCACCAAACCTGCTGGTACCTGGTGCTCTGCCTTCACCTGCTGGAAGGTGAGGAATCGAGAAACAAACTCTACCACAACCTTCTTCATGCCCGACCACCGGTGCGGTCGTCTGAGATCCTGGTTTATCTTCGCCACTCCAGGATGTACTGCCAAAGGGGAAGTTTGAAACTCTCTTAGCACCTCCTCTAGTAAAGCAACTGGTACCAAGGAATATCCTCTGAAAAGGACGTCATTCTCTCCTCCTAAAGAGAAACCATGAGGTGCTTGTCCTGAGGATATCTGCGCACGCCGCATCTCAAAGTCGGCGTCCCCACTCTGTGCTTCTCTGACCCGCTGTAGAAGTGGAGGAGTGACTGTGAGTGACTAAGGAAATTCTTTTCCATTGCTATCTAGGAAGGATATCTGCACAGCGACTAGCTGATCTGTCACCTCCCCAAGTAGTTGAATTCTCTTCCTCCTACTGGGGGCATCAGCCACTATGTTCCCCTTTTCCAGGAGTATAGACTATCTCAAATTCATAATCCTGGAGGAACTCGAGCCATCGACGCTGTCTCAGGTTCAGGTACTTCTGCAAGAAAATGTACCTGAGACTCTGGTGATCTGAATAGACTATAAAGTGCTCGCCCATCAGATAGTGTCGCCACATCTTCAGAGAGAAGACCACTGCTGCTAACTCCAGGTCATGGGTAGTGTAGTTCTTCTCATTCAGCCTCAACTAACATGATCTATAAGTGATCATGGCCCACCCCTTCATCAAGACACATCTGAGTCCGGTCCCTGATACATCGCAGAAAACTACATACCCTACTCCCTCCTCCGGAAACCTCAAGATTGGCACGCTGGTCAACCTCTATCTCAGCTCTTGGAAGCTCTGCTGACATCCGTCTTACCACACAAAGGGTTTCCCCTTTTTGTCCAAGCTGATAGTTGTGCCCCAACTCTGGAGAAGTCTAGAACAAATCTCTGATAGTATCCATCTAGTCCCAAGAAACTCCGCACCTCTATCACGCTCCTGGGTGGCTCCCAATCTAGCACTGCCTCGATCTTCACAGGATCCACCGCAAATCCCGCCTCAGAGATGACGTTTCCCAAGAAGTGGACCTCACGTATCCATAATTGACACTTCGAGAGATTTCTATAAAGCAGGTGCTCTCGGAGTATGTCTAGTATAACCCGTAAGTGGTAGGCGTCCTCCTCCTTAGTCGTCGAGTATATCAAAATGTCGTCGATGAAGACCACGACAAATCGATCGAGGTATGGCTGAAAGATCCTGTTCATGAGGCCCATAAAGACTTCTTGAGCATTGGTCAAGCCGAAGGGCATAACCAAGAACTCATAGTGGCCATACCGACATTTGAAGACCGTCTTATGCTTGTCCTCATCCCGAACTCTAAGATGATGATATCCTAACCTGGGGTCTGTCTTCAAGAACCACCATGCTCCCTTGAGCTGATCGAAGAGGTCATCAATCCTCAGTAGTGGATACTTTTTTTCACTACCAACTGGTTTAAGCGACGATAGTCGACACAAAGTCGCAAGCTCCCATCTGCCTTCATGGGGAACAATATCGGGGAATCCTATGGTGAAACACTGGTTCTGATGAATCCCTTGCCCTGCAAGTCCTCCAACTGTACCCGTAGCTCTCTAATCTCAACGGGAGCCATACGATATGATGGGGTGGATATCGGGGCTGTCCTGGGGTACATATCAATATAAAAGTCTACCTTTCTGTGAGGAGGTAGTCCTGGAACGTCATCGGGGAAAACGTCCGCATACTGATCCACCACTGCAGGTAAACTAGGACTCCGCACGTCAACTGCTCCTAGGATGAGGCTAGCCAAATGATGAGTGATGGGATGTCCTCTCCTCTGTGAGAGTCCATCATGTGCTGCGAAGGCTCCCTTCTCGCCGGTGAAGGTGAACCTGCTCCCGTCGGTGCGTACAGACGACACCTTTTGCCTAATACAGTCAATTTATGCATGGACTGTAGATAACAAATCCATGCCCAAGATGACTTCATAAGGCCTCGACGCCGCTACAAGAAGATCCCTACCGAAGCTCTTGCCTCCTAGAGTAAGCTCACACTGCCGGCACCAATGCGTAATCGTCGAGTCTGCTCTCGTAGGAGTCTCTAGCCGTAAGGATCGATCCAACGGCTCTGTCGGAATCTCCGAGCTCCAAAAAAGTGCAATGGCTATGAAATAATGACTTCCTCTTGTGTCTATAAGACCTAAAGAAAGGGTGGAATAGACACAGATAGTACCTCGAATCATCTCGGGCGCACCGTGGTCGTATGCCTCCGTTGCCTGAAGTTGTGCCTGTTTCTGCCCGCCAGCTCCCTATGGTCGGGGTGGACCTCCTGGTGGTGGTGGTGGTAGAGCCTCAAAGCGTCGCCCACAACCTGCTGCTCGGCCAGCTCCTCTGCCTCATCCTCCTGCTCCCTGTAGACCGCCACGGTCGACCCTCTGCCTCTGCCTGGGTGGTCCCTCAACTATCTGCTGCTCCTCGGTACGACGGGTCGGGCAGTCACGAGCCATGTGGCCCTGCCCGCCGCATGCGTAGCACTGTCGGCCTCTCGAAAGAATGGCTCTGCGCTATGTGCCCCGCACCTCTGAGCCAATGTCCCGAGGTCTTATTCCTGAGGGTCTGGTCTTCCTGGACCCATGAGTCATCTGTCGGCTGCCTACTGCAGAAGACTCTGCTACGTGCCGCCCTGCGGTAGGTCTCGCTGCTGTTATAGACTCAACAAGGAAGCTCTCGATCAGAAGGGCTCGCTCCAGTACTCCTTCCTGTGTCAGAATGCTGAGGGAGATCAGCGATGCCCTGATCTCATGCCTCAATCCCTTCTGAAAGGTCCGGGCCCGGAAGAATGGGTCCCGTACCATGTCCGTCGAAAAGAAAGAGAGATCTTTAAATATAGTCGAGTACTAGGCGACCGTCAAGCTGCCCTGCCACAGCTATAGAAGATCCTGGATGCGCACCGCACGGAGGGTGGCTGGGATGAACTCTGAGCGGAAGAGGCTCTCAATGTACATCCAGAGGAGAGATGCCTCGTCGTGCACATGGAGCATCAAACTCCACTATCTGTCTGCTACCGCGAGCAGGAGGCTCGCTGCGAGGATCACCATGAGGTCAGCTGGTGTCCTCACTAATATGAAAACTCATACAACTGTCTCCAGCCAATCCTCAGCTGCCTAAGGGTCCGTCTCCCCGCAGAACCTGGGTGGTCGCTGATGCTGAAACTCGTGCAGTGCACTAAGGCGACGTGCATCGTCAGCGACTGGGGCTGGTAGCATCAGTGGGTCAGCGGGTAGAGGTACCGCTGATGCCTCTGCTGTCAAAGGGCCCTGTACCGAGGCCTCTTCGCTCGGTGGGCTGTCGTCACATACAATGCATGGAACCCTTGCTGGCTGCCATCGTGGGGCCATCCTGAAAAGAAACAGGCACGCCATGGTCAAACAGTATACCTGGTGAGCTGACACAAAGTAATAACAACGAAAACATGAAACACACATGCCATCAATGTTTTCATGCATTAAGTCAGAAATCAGAAGTCAGGGTCCTCCTGTACGAATACGTCGGCCACCTCACCAACATTGGACTCCCTGGACGAATAACCACACTCAATACTCTTAAAACTAGTGCTTCACATAGAAAAAGATCCGGGTCCTGAGTTCTGCGGTAGAACCGAACTCCTCTGATACCAATTTGTCATGACCCATCTGCGGGGCCCGTGCCGTGACTACCCCAAGCCCGCCTTCCATAGGCCAGGGGCTGGCGACTAGCACCAAGGCGTAATTCCTGGTAAAAAGGGAAGGCATTGCCTTTGTAAAGTAAACAAGCACCACAGAGCAAGAAAGCAGAAGTAAATACTAAGTAAAAACTGGGTACAATAGTTAGTGCAGAAAAGTAAGTGGGACAGAATACAAACCCAAACTAAAAGTAAAGTACAACTGAAAAAGGGAGTACAACAACTGAAAAGTAAATCTGCAGCCTCGAGCTGTCCACTAGAAGTCCCACCTGAAGGGTGGGTACAGATAGCCTCCACAGCTCCTCGGGTCCAGCCGTCCTCTCCGAGTACGTCCCGCCCAGTGGTCCACCTCCAGGTACCGACCTGCTCCGCAAGCCCCAACCACGATCAACGTTGTCCGTCGTCTGCAACCAACACAACATAGTACGGGCATAGCCCATGCAGGGGTGAGTATAAGCTACTCAGTAGGGACCCCGAGCCCCCCAAAGGACTCCCAGAATCCACAAAGGATAATCCACAACGGAAAGATACAATCACGAAGTAACATCCAACACTACTTAGGTATATGCCCATAAATATACCTAACTCATCAATTCTTGATCGGCTCCAACATCCGAGCTCAAGTACAACCCAATCCACACAAGAAATCACAACCCAATCCACACAGGAAAGCATAATGTAATCCACACAGGATATCATGTCAATCTTATCGAAGATGAGGATTGAAAGTCAAGATTCATCTCACATGGGTATACTTCTTCGTAAGACGATAGAGATGATCAGATGTAGCCACTGATTCATCTAAGCTGTCAGACCCACACATGATCGATAGGTACTAACCCCCGTAATGACCCAAAAAGGATCTATAGGTAACTAACCCCCGAAATGACCCACAAAGGATCGATAGTTAACCAACCCACCTAATGACCCACAAATGATCGATATGTAACTAACCCCCGCAATGACCCACACAGGATCAGACCCACATAGGATCTGTAGGCGCTGGCCCACACAGGACCGCTAAGCGCTGACCCACACAGGATCGGTAGCACTGATCCACGTAGGATTGCTGAGTTCTGTAGTCGTCACCGTCGAATCCACGGAGGATTTCTGCACAGTCGTCATCATCTCCATAGTCGCAGCCATCTCTAGGGTTCCCGCGCACAACAAGCTTGTTCAGGAGGGTCCGCTCCACGAGCTGAGGGGCTGATACATCAACTGGCACATAGTACAGAGTCGATGTATCCAAAATTTCTGTATTCTCAACAGGAACTCAAAGCGATAGATGGCGCGTCAATCGGACGCCCGGTTTGAGACTTATTGGCCTTTTCGTCCCAGGGGCCCGGTTGGTTTTTAAGTCAAAACCAACCCGAACGTACTCCAAATACGTCCAAACCTCGAGTGTAGTAAGCCAATAGGTCTGTCTCACTACGATGAATCCATCAAAGTTGACAACACATCAATCAGACGTCCGGAGCTCAAGTTATAAGCGGTTCCGCTCTGAGGGCTCGGTTGGTTTCGATTACGAACCAACCCGGCCGAACCCAAAGTTCTCCGAAACCTTGATTTTAATATACCTAAATGACCATCTCGATTGAAGGATCGCATCGCAGCTAACGATGTATCGATCGTAGGTCCGTAGCCCATGTTATGGGAAAAAATCGTGAGAGGTCCGGAAGTGGGGGTTTCGGGCCTGGACCGACCCGGCCCGAGACCCCCTCGTCGGCCCGAACCGGGTCGACCCGAACCACATCCGGGTCCAGCCCACTTGTGCGCGGCCCGTCTCGGATGGCGCGGCCTGACCTGGCCTGTGCGCGGCCCGGCCTGGCGGCTCATCCCGGCGTGCTGGCGCTGGCTAGGTGGCTCCGCCGTTTCGGCCGAGCGGATGGGGGGGGGGGGGGGCGCTGCCCCTTTGTTTTGTAACAGTGGCCCCAATATGGGTGGGGGGGGGCACTCTTGTCTGGCCAGCCAGGGGTTACAAACCCCCGGCTCCTACTCTGACCGGCCGGCCCACTCCGGCCGGCCAGCTGCTGCACCACGGGACCGGTGTAGGCCTGTCCCCCTGCTCCGACGCCGGCGGCCCG
Source organism: Viscum album (assembly GCA_963277665.1). Taxonomy (NCBI): domain Eukaryota; kingdom Viridiplantae; phylum Streptophyta; class Magnoliopsida; order Santalales; family Viscaceae; genus Viscum; species Viscum album. The sequence continues at coordinate 1,210,061,839 of OY728122.1, forward strand.
GTACCGGCCACCGGTCCCTGCTCCGCCGCGACCTTGGTCCGTCCGGCGCGGCGCGACGGAGCCGCACCCCTCTGCCGTGGCCCCACTCCGACCGCGATGTCTTCGAGGTTCCTTCGAGGTTCTCCGGCTCGGCGCGACGACGCCGCACACCCTTGCCCTATGATCCCGCGTAGTGCCATTGCATCGCGCTACTTTCTTTCGAACCGAATCAACACAACATACAAGGGGGGAGGGTCGGCCGTGTTTGTGCGGTCCGACCCCCTCCCGTTAATCGATAGCAAGCAGAAAAGTTTCACGAGGAATGGCAAAGGGAGTATTCACAAACAAAAACAATATCCCCTACCTCATCGAATTCTTTGAGCGAGGGTTCGTCACAGAATTAACCATCGCGGAAGAAGGCATCATGGAATAGAACATCGCAGAAGAAGGTTCTGTACACGTTGACGGAGATCGTTCGATGAGGAATGGTGTCTCCCTTCCTTTGACACTGGAAGAAGGAACGCTCATCGGTGTTCTTCTCATTCCTGAAGTAATAAGATGAATATTCTTCAAAAGTTGGAAATCTCCCTTCTCAAAACTCCACACAACGAGTCCAGCCAAAATAAAATAAGACTCTCCTTATTTTATTAAATCTCGACATGTATTTCAAAAATACAAAATTCAAAAAGAAGCCACAAAAATAATTAAACTTATGTTGTCATAATAAAAGGAGGGTTATGGGAGTTAGGAAAAATGAAGGGGTGGGGTTCATGTGGGCCCCACTGCCCTCATAACCTCTCTTGGGTAGTTACCCAACTTCCACCCAAAGGTTAACCACTTAGTAAAAATACAAATTGTAGCTCAATTTTTATTTCTAACTTGCACAATTTTTAACAACTCCTCCCACGTAAAGGAAAATTCGGAATAGGTGTTCTTAAGCAATTACCGGCACTGTGATTTCATCAGTGCCCTTGGAATTCGATTCCGAGCACCGGTCCAAAAGTTACGAAAATCCGCTCATTCGTTCACTAAACGTACCCGAGCTAAACTTCGGAAAATTATTCCGGGCACACCGGGCCTCGAAATTAGGTGCCGTCAGAAACTATGTTCTTGTAAAATCCAAAAAAAAAATAAGAAAAAATTTCCCTTGAATTTTATGGGTCTTTACAAAAATTTACTTTGAAAATATTTTTATAATCTTGTAAGGGATGCTTCAAAAATTTTATAAGCGCGGAAAATAGCTGCACGTGCCGTAGACGTTAAAAAAGACATTCTTACCTTAATTCTGTCGAAAAGGTTAAAAATAATCTTTTTTGGAAAACAATAGAAATATTCCTTTATAAACTTCTTATAAAAAGTCAACAAGGGTATAAAATACATTAACCCATAGTCTGTAAAATAGTAATAATGATTTGAAATACATTTTTAAGAAACATGGATGTGGATGATAAAGAGGTCCCATTAGATAATTACGTATAAACAACCTCAGATAATGAAGAGAATGTGAAATAACCCTTACCAATTTGGTAACATACGAAACATACACCCCATGAAAGAGGTATCATAAAATGAATATGTTAATACACATTAATTAAATTTTATTACATAAAGAATACAATTATGGGCAGTACATACACCACACAAAAGGTAATAGTGGCAATATGACATGAATCTCATGGGAATAAGAAGTGAGATGAAAACCCCTTACCTTGTACTTTTCCTTTGTCAAGGGTAGGGTAATATCCTGTATAATTTATCAATTATTGTTATTAAATTATACAAGAATAGTATAAATTAATATTATATCATTTATGATCTTTTAACATTTCTTTGTTAACAATATCTTACCATAATCGTCGTTTTGGGTGTTAACTTACTCGTTTTATTTTATATGTTTTGTTACATAAGAAATGTTTGTTATGGATAGGCTGTATCTTATACATATCCAGAATTATATCAAGTCCTTAAACATTATTTTTAATCATAAAATGATAATTAGACATGGATGGATAAGATGGGGAATGAATCTCACTGCGTTCGTGGAGACGGTTGTCTGTACGTACGTACAAGAGACAATATAATTCTTTTGATATTATATAATTGGATTTTATATAATATAGAAAGAATCATTATCATGTAATATTTATTATTTAAATTAATTATACATCAGTACTATACCCATCTATATAATAGTATATTCAATAACAATTACACCACAACGTGGAGATGATAGGCCGTACGTACGCACGTATGGTGACATGTCATTCAAGGGATGGAGAGAATGATGAATTTATTTATTACATAACTATAATAACATCACAGTATATAGAAGGTACATGATTTATTATTTTATAATGGAAATAATAAGGAAAGAAGAAGTTGGAGAAGAAAGGAACTTTAAAGAGGGTGGTGAAGACGTTACCTCTTCTTCGAGTTCTTCCTTTTGATTTGATCAAAAGGGATACTTAAGTTGCTTTTCTGATCAAACTAAGGCCTGTAGGATGAATTGAGGGAAGTTGGGAGGATATTTGGGCAGGTTTTGGCCAAGAAAAATGGCTTTGAAGGTGTGAATTAATGTGAAGGGTGAGTGCCCTTTTATAAGAGGGGTGAGGGGCTCTTTAGGAAAAACTTAAAGTATGATTTTATAATAAAATTATATTCGGTTTCTAATGTATCCAAAGGGGATCATTAAAAGTATATGGTGGTTATGGGTCGAAATAATTTCAACCAAAAGATTTTAGAAAGGTTTGTGTCATTATATTAACCTTATCTTTTAGTTTTAACTCTTGGTTAATAAGTTTAACACTTACCATGTCACATTGTAATTTCATAATATATAGTTAATAAACATACTATATATATCTAAGAGACCCTCAAGTGGTCCACTAATGATATTACAATAATTATATAATTTCTTTGGCCAATCCTTATATTTTTAAGAATAGAATATAAATTAATAATATAATATTTGTTTTAAAAACTCATTTTTGTCAATTTTGAAACTACTCAATAATTGATTTTTGTTAAAGTCTTAAGAACTTTATTAATTCGAAAAAAATTAATTTAATCAATTCCAACATGTCATATGAACCAATAAAATTATTTTATGTCATCAAAACTTTCAAATTATATTTATTTTAACATTTATAATACCAATTATTTGATTTTTTCATTAGTAAGGTAATTACTGCATCATTATTGTTTCATATATATTTTTACTTTTTCAAAGTCTAAAAATTATAAATAAAATACCATTATTTAGGAAATATATTTATATTTCTAATTAATATTTATAATATAAAATAAAACATATATAACCCTATGAAAAAATAGTTTTTCTAAAAGATATAAGCGTATGTCATTTTTGTATTTTCTTTAACTTAATTAATTCAAAGTGTCCCTATCACCTACAAGTGGCTCCATGGGGTCCCAAAATCGACCCAATGATGCCCATGGTCGGAAATGTATCCACCAATAAGGTTAGGACACATTTTAGGGTAATTTATAATTATTATAATATTTGTTTAACCCTTATTTACCGGATTTACCCTTTAACCATGGTAAATAAAATATTCACCGAAGTAATTATTCAAAATGTATAAAAATAAAAGTTAAATATTTACAAAATTTTTACATATTGATTCCAAATATGGTATCCATTTTTCCAAATTCAAAACACATAAGTGGTAGAAATTAATTTAAAATTAATTCCCGCTGTCAAAACAAAAAAAGTGTTTTTAAGATACAATAACTATCAAAAGATTGACACTTGTTTATGTCCGGTTTAATTGTAAAATTATGTCCAATGACCAAAATTGTATTAAATGGTAAAAATATATTCTAAATATACTTTAAAACCACTCAAATTCATAATTTATCACTATTAATTATTTTGATAAAAAAAGTTGTTTTTAATTAAAATTTAGTAATTTTCACTATTCATCAAAATATAAAAGTTATCCGAAAAGTACCAAAATTTTACCCTAGTCTAAATTCGATATTCCGAATCAAAAAATGAAGTAAAATTTGAGAGATAAAATTTATAAAGCTTCAAATGTAGGTATTACTATTCATAACGGCTAGTTTGATTGTTTGTAGTGTGTGTTAGAACTCGAAGTTGCGTACAACAAACGCTACTATATTTTTCAAAGAGAAGCATACCGAGGAAGCTTGGGGTGTTACATTGTAAATTTTTGATATCCAAATTCTAAAGAATAAATTTATTTAGTCATATTTAATATATAAATGTTTTAAAATACTGGATTTAAAAAGGGTTCACCATTAAAAGTCGGTAAAAGTGCATTTTTGAAAAATACTTATTTTATCTGAAAAAAATTAATTTGTTCTTACATTATGTCTAAGAAACTCATAATATGGATTCTAAAATTATAAGGATTGTATAAAGTTCAAAATTTAGTTAATAATATTCATAACCTCTTCCGAACAGCTTGTTTGGTAAGTCATGGTGTGCTTGAAATCAGTGGTGCGTGTAGTGAAAGTTATTGAATTATTTTGAAAAAGTAACACACTATGAAATCTTGGGGTGTTACATTCTTACCTCCTTCAATAAATAGCATCCTCGCAATATGATATTCTTCTTCGAAAATAAATGTTGAAAATAGAAAATATATTTGTTGGAAAACCCACATCAGAAATTTGGTTAATAAAATTTAGTCTTAATAAGAGGAAAAGAGAAATGAAAGGGTCACCACCAAATTATGATCTCGATTAAGAGAACATTAGTGGAAATTAGAGACATATAATTGGAGGAAAAATGTAAATATTTATCGGTAGTGATTGAGGTCATCAATAAAAAAAATTTTAAAATTGAGGTCCTTAAATTCATCAATCTATGATGATTTAAAATATCATCGGTTCAACAAAACATAAGGTATTAGGATAACACATTTTTTATTTTAATATTCCTTCAATAAAGTATAAGAATTATTTTCTTCATAGAATAAGAGGAGAAGAAAAATATATACTTGACAAATAGAGTTATATCCTTTAACTAATTTTTACCACAAACACATCTTTCACTCTAAAAGATAATAGAACTTAAAAAAAAATATTCTATTTATCCTATTCGTATAGGGTTACAAATATAATGAATTTATAATTCACATATCAGACCCTTTATGAAAAGTAACTACATTATACTATCCAGGAACTTCACGTAGTACAGTGGTAGGCGATAAATCCCAATTGCACTATGGTTGTGGGTTCGATTCCCGTAGCTTTGTCTGACACGACATGTCATCACATGGTCTGCGTGTTGTCCTTTTATAAAAATCCAAAAATAACCTTTCAAACATAATCCATTCCAACCTTTAGACTTATTCAAAATACTTCTCTAAACTCTCAGTCCAAAATTTATATGAAATGTAAACATAATGTAGATCATTTTTACCCCATAACAGCATGTGAATACGTTCATCATGTATTCTTTTAAAACACTGAAACATCCTGAATTACCATATCCCTTATTGATTACATTCATGCTCCCTTATTCCATATAGAATACTGGATATAATTCATCCATACAAAAATGATTGTAAACTCCAAAAATGATGGAATATACAAAACTTTATTCGGTTTCAGGGCACTCAATAATATCCAATATAATTTTCTGAAATCAACCATATCTTATTCCAAAATTAGTACCCCAATATTAGGACCATATGAAGGTTTATCTTTCGTTCAAGCATGTAATTTCCAAAAAGTTTAACTCGTTGTACAATATCTTTTATTAGTACCATAAAATCTCAAATCGTCAAGGAAATAGTACTGTATTACAATCTTTATTTATTTCTAGAACATCATTGATACAACACATAAATGAAATAATTCTAAAATAACAACATAAGAACACTAGTCATTCCTCTTCATATGTGGTATTATCATAACTTGATTATTATCCAATAGCATCATTTGGGGCCTAATTTGATGATTTGGACATTGGTTTGGGTATTGTCCCAACTCCTTGCATATGAAGAATTGTACATTTGTAACCTTTTTCTTACCCTTGCAATCACGTACAAGGTGTCCTTTTTCTTCACACTTATAATAAACACCCATTCCCTTCAGGCAAGTTCCAGGGTGTTTCTTCCCACAATTACCACATTTTGGAAAATTTTTATTTTCCCTATTCCCTTTATCCATCTTTCTGTCTTCCATCCTTTTCTTTCCTTACTTCCCTTAAAATCCATAGGACTCAGAGAACTCTTTACTTATCTTAACAACAGATGATACTATTTCTTCATATGATGATAATACGTGGGAGACTATTTCCTTTATAGATGATGGCTTAATACCATGAAAGATATGATCTTTATTACTCTTTGGATCATGTGTATTGTTGGAGTTCTCATTCCTTCTACTGGGCGCCATTTCAAAACAATGGAATACACTAGATTAGTTTGTGAATAGAAATACCTGATCCCAAACTTGTAAAAAACGTAACATAAATTAAACAGTTTATGGATATAATCCATAATCATAAAAATGTCTTCTTTAAGGAAGTAAATACTCATAAACCCTTCATAATGGTTTGTAATGAAAATGAGAATTATCCTAACCATATCCCCCAGGAGTGTCGTAACCAAGAGTGCATCAAGGCCCATTGTCGTGCACTAGTTCCCGTTCGAGTCTAGCTCAAAGCGGTATTTTCGTGTTTTACCACTAGGTACATCTGTTCCAGAGCCGCCTCTACCTGCTCGTATCCAGGCAGTGATGTATTTCTCAAAAAACTCACAAAATCTCTACAATATAAAAATTCCAGGAAGTTCTTCTCTACTAATCCTCAAAGTCCATGTTAGGGCTATGTTCTCTAATCATAGTTTACCTAAATCTTGCTTCCAAGGTTATTTCTAAAATTCCTCTGATACCAACTGAAACGCCCCGACCCCAGTTTCCCAGAGTCTGTGCATTATTACATAACCTTGAAATGATTACAAGGATCAAGTCCCGAAGGACCGATTGATTTAGCAGTCTTGGAAAATAGATTACAATAATGAATTTTACATTACACTTTACAACATAAAACACAACATATGTAATCCTTTACGAACTCCATTATTCCTTATCTTAACCCTGCATATCAATCAAAATGATCTTCTTGGAATCCTGGGAAAAATAAAACATAGAAAGGGGTGAGCTTAATTGCTCAGTAAGGGTAATAAATACAGTAGAAAATAACATAAATATTAAGCATGGTGAATAATTGAAACCAATGACTTTAAAAATAATAAATGTGAATAATTTTATTGCAGAAATAAGAGCTGAGTAAATAATTACATAATAAAACATAATCATGGGTATTTTACTAGTCTAATGACCACATGAACCATCAACATTATTTTCATAATGAGGGAATGTATAATGCCAGACAATCTAAAACATTTTTTCAAGGCATCGGCCAAGACGTCTAAAAATGATTAAGGCCTCGGCCAAAACCATATATTAAATTGGGAAAGGGCCTTGGACAATTCCATGTCTAGTTTTCTCATGAGACCTACCGATGCATCAAGGAGCTATAGCAGGCTCCACCCGTCACTTACTAAGTCCAATGCATTTCTCATATGAACAGGTTTAAACATAACATAAAAATTCGTATAAAACTAGCATACGAAATGTCAATACGTTCTCCATAAACCATGAATGGTATAAAAATAACACATCCACAATCAAAAATATCACAAAACCCTCAATAAAATTTGGATGTTTTGTATCATAATAAATAAACATCAAATAAGATTAAAATCCATCAAAGGATGTTGACATAGATGAAATCAAAACTATTTGAGAGAAATATGAATTTTTTGAAATCATTTAAAAGTCACATAATTATAAAATAAAACATTTAATTTGAAAATATTCTTATAATATATTAAGGGAATCTTCAACGATTTTATAACAGTGGAAAATAGCCGCACCCGCCGTATAAGTTAAAAAAGACATTCTTACTTTAATTATGTCGAAAAGGTTAAGAAGGATCTTGTTTGGAAAACGACAGAATGAATCCATTATAAAATTCTTATAAAAAGTAAACAAGGGTATAAATGACCTTAACCCATAGTCTGTAAAATAGTATGAATGATTTCAAATACATTTTTAAGAAATAAGGATGTGGATGATAAAGAGGTCCCAGTAGATAATTACGTATAAACAACCTCAGATAATGAAGAGATTATGAAATAACCCTTACTAATTTGGTAAATTATGAAACATACACCCCATGAAAGAGGTATCATATAATGAGTATGTACATACACATAAATTAAATTTTATTACATAAGGAATACAATTATGGGCAGTACGTACACCACACAGAAGGTAATAGTGGCAATATGGCATGAATCTCACGGGAATAAGGAGTGAGATGAAAACCCCTTAACTTGTACTTTTACTTTGTCGAGGGTAGTGTAATATAATGTATAATGGTTAAATTACTTCTATTAAATTATACAAAAATAATATACATTAATATGATATCATATTCTATCTTTTAACTTTTCTTTGTTAATAATATCTTAGTATTATCGTCGTTTCAGGTGTTAACTTACTTGTTTTATTTTATATGTTTTGTTACATAAGCCATGTTTTTTATGGATAGGTTGTATATTATACATATAAAGAATGATATCATGTCCTTAAACTTTATTTTTAATCATAAAATGAGAATTATACTTGAATGGATACGATGGGGAATGAATCTCATTGCGTTCCTGGAGACGGTAGTTCGTACGTACGCACGAGCGACAATATAATTCTTTTGATATTATATAACTGGATGGTATATCATATAGAAAGAATAATTATCATGTTATATTTATTATTTACAGGAATTATACATAATTATTATACCTATCTAAATAATAGTATATTGAACAACAATTACACCACAACGTGGAGACGGTAGGCCGAACGTACGCACGTATGGTGACATGTCATTCAAGGGATGGATAGAATGATGAATTTGTCTGTTCCATAATTATAATAACATCACAATATATAGAAGGTACTGGAGTTATTATATTATAATGGAAATAAAAAGGAAAGAAGAAGTCAAAGAAGAAATGAACTTTAAAGAGGGTGGTGAAGACGTTACATCTTTTTCGGGTTCTTCCTTTTGATTTGATCAAAAGGGCTCCTTAGGTTGGCTTTATGATCAAACTAAGGCCCTTAGGATGAATTGAGGTAGGTTGGGAGGATATTGGGGTAGGGGTTGGCCGATCCAAATTTCTTTGAAGGTGTGAATTAATGAGAAGGGGGTGTGCCATTTTATAAGAGGGGCGAGGGGCTCTTATGAAAAACACAAAGTATTATTTTATAATAAATTCATATTCAGTTTCTAATGGATCCAATGTAGATTATTAAAATTATAAGGTGGGGATGGGTCTAAATCCTTTCAACCAATAGATTTTAGACTGGTTTGGGTAATTATATTAACCTTATCATTTAGTTTTAACTCTTGGTTAATTAGTTTAACACTTACCTTGTCACATTGTATTTTTATAATATATATTTAATAAACTTAATATAAACATCCAAGAGACCCCCCAATTGGTCCATTAATGATAAAACAATAATTATATAAGCAATCATAACATGTCATATTAACCAATAATATTCGTGTATGTCATCAAACTTTAAAATTATATTTATTTTAACATTTATAATACCAATTATTTGATTCTTTCATTAATAAGGTAATTACTGCATCATTATTGTGTCATATATATTTTTACTTTTTCAATGTATAAAAATTCTATATAAAATACCATTATGTAGGAAATATTTTTAGATTTATAATAAATATTTATAATTGAAAATATAACATATATAACCCTATGTAAAAACTGTTTTTCTAAAAGATATAAGCTTATGTCATTTTTGTATTTAGTTTAACTTAATTAATTGAAAGTGTCCCTATCACCTAAAAGTGGTTCCATGGGGTCCCAAAATCGACCCAAAGATGCCCATTATCGGAAATGTATCCACAAATAAGGTTAGGACATGTTTTTGGGTAATTTAGTATTATTATAATATTATTTTTAACCCTTATTTACCGGATTTACCCTTTAACCATGGTAAATAAAATATTTACCGAAATAATTATTCAAAATGTCTAAAAATAAAATTTACCTATTTACACAATTTGGAAATCCAGATTCCAAATATGTAATCCATATTTCAAAATTCAAAACACATAAGTGGCAGAAATGAATTTAAAATTAATTCCTGCTGTCAAAACAAAAAGCGTGTTTTTAAGATATAATAACTATTAAAAGAATGATACTTGTTTATGTCCGATTTAATTGTAAAATTATGTCCAATGACCAAAATTATATTAAATGGTAAAAATATATTCTAAATATACTTTAAAACAACTCAAATTAATAATTTGTCACTATTAATTATTTTGATTAAAAAAGATGTTTTTAATTAAAATTTAGTAATTTTCACTATTCATCAAAATATAAAAGTTATCCGAAAAGTACAAAAATATCACCCAAGGCTAAATTTGATATTAAGAATCCAAAAACAAAGTCCATTTTGAGAGATAAAATTTCTAAATTTTTAAAAGTAGGTACTATTATTCATAAAGGCTAGTTTGATTGTTTGTAGTGTGTGTTAGAGCACGAAGTTGCGTACAACACATGCTACTGTATTATTCAAAAAGAAGCGTACCGAGGAAGTTTGGGGTATTAAATTGTAAATTTTTGATGTCCCCATTATAAATAATATATTTATTTATTCAAATTTAATATATTAAAGTTTTAAAATATTGGATTTAAAAAGGTTTCACCATTAAAAGTCGATAAAAGTGCATTTTTTGAAAAATACTTCTTTTATCTGAAAAAATGAATTTGTTCTTAAATTATGTCTAAGAAACTCATAATATGGATTCTAAAATTATAAGGATTGTATATTGTTCAAAATTTAGCTAATACTCTTCATAACCTCTTTCGAACGGCTTGTTTGGTAAGTCATTGTGCGCTTGAACTCGGTGTTGCGTGTAGTGCAAGTTATTGAATTATTTTGAAGATGTAACAAACTATGAAATCTTGGGGTGTTACATTCTTCCCTCCTTATATAAATTGCATTCTCGCAATTTGATATTGTTCTTCGAAAATAAAGGTTGAAAATAGAATATATCTTTGTGGGAAAACCAACATCCGAAATTTGGTTAATAAAATTTAGTCTTAATAAGAGGAAAAGAGAAATGAAAGGGTCACCAAAAAATTATGATATTGATTAGGATAAAATTGGTGGAAATTAGAGACATATATTTGGAGGAAAAATGTAAATATTTATAGTTAGTGATTGAGGTCATCAATCACAAACAAGTTTAAAATTGCGGTCCTTAAATTCATCAATCTATGATGATTTAAAATTCCATCGATTCAAAAAAACACCTGGTATTAGGATAAAACATTTTTGGTTTTATGATTCTTTAAATAATGTATAAGAATTAATTATTTTATAGAATAAGAGGAGAAGAAAAATATATACTTGACAAGTAGAGTTCCACCCTTTAACTAATTTCTACCACAAACTCATCTTTCACTCGAAAAGACAATAGAACTTAAAAAATATATTCTATTTATCCTATTCGTATAGGGTTCCAAATATATTGAATTTATAATTCACATATCAGACCCTTTATGAAAAGAAACTACATTATACCATCTAGGAACTTCACGTAGCAAAATGGTAGGTGATAAATCCCAATTGCACTATGGTTGTGGGTTCGATTCCTATAGCTTTGTCTGAAACGACATGTCGTCACAGGGTCTATGTGTTTTCCTTTTATAAAAATAAAAAAATAACCTTTCAAACATAATCCATTCCAAACATTATAGTTATTCAAAATAATTCGGTAAACTATCAGTCCAAAATTTATATGAAAGGTAAACATAAAGTAGATCCTTTTTACCCCGTAATAGCATGTGAATACCTTCATCATGTATTATTTTAAAACACTGAAAAATCCTGAATTACCATATACCTTAATGATTACATTCATGATCCCTTATTCCATTTAGAATACTAGATATAGTTCATCCATCCAAAAATGTTTTTAAACTCCAACAATGATGGAATATACAAATCTTTAATCGGTTTGAAGGCAGTCAGGAATATCCAATATAATTTTCCCAAATCAACCATATCTTATTCTAAAATTAGTACCTCAATATTAGAACTATATAAATGTTTATCTTTCCTTCAACCATGTAATTTCCAAAACGTTTAACTTGTTGTAGAGTCACTTTTCGTAGTACCATAAAATCTAAAATCGTCAATGAAACAATACTGCACTACAATCCTTATTTATTTCCAGAACATCATTGATAGAACACTTAAATGAAATAATTATAAAATAACAAAATAAGAACACTAGTCATTACTATTAATCTGTGGTAGTATCATAACTTTATTATTATCCAACAACATCATTTGGGGCATACTGTGATGATTTGGACATTGGTTTCCGTAGTGTCCCAAGTCCTTGCAGATTAAGCATTGTACATTTGTAACATTTTTCTTACCCTTTTAGTCACGTACATGGTGTCCTTTTTTTCCACACTTATAACAAACTAACATTCCCTTCAGGTAAGTTCCAGGGTGTTTCTTCCCACAGTTATCACATATGGGAAAATTCTTCTTTTCCCTCTTCCCTTTATCCATCTTTCTCTCTTCCATCCTTTTCTTCTCTTACTTACCTTCAAATCCATAGGACTCAGAGAACTCTTTACTTACCTTATCAACACATGATACTATTTCTTCATATGATGATAATACGTGGGAGACTATTTACCTTATAGATGATGGCTTAATACCATGAAAGATATGATCTTTCTTACTCTTGGGATCATGCGTATTGCTGGAGTTGTCATTCCTTCTATTGGGCGCCATTTATAAACAATAACATACACTAGATTAGTTTTTGAATAGAAATACCATATACCATACTTTTAAAACACTTAACATAAATTAAACATTTTATGTATATACTCCATAATCATAAAAACGTCTTCTTTGAATTAGTATATACTCATAAACCCACCATAATGGTTTTTAAAGAAAATGATAATTATCCTAAGCATATCCTTGGGAGTTTCGTAACCAAGAGTGCAGCAAGGCCCATTATCGCGCACCAGTTCCCATTCGAGTCTAGCTCAAAGTAGTGTTTTCAGGTTTCACCCCTAGGTACATCTGTGCCAGAGCCACCTCTACTTGCTCGTATCTAGACATGGATGTATTGCTCGAAAAACTCACAAAATATCTACAATATCCAAATTCTAGGAAGTTCTTCTCAACTAATCCTCAATGTCTATCTTAGGGCTATGTGCTCAAATCATATTTTATCTAAATCTAGCATCCAAGGTTATTGCTAAACATCCACTGATACCAAATTTAACGCCCCAACCCCAGTTACCCAGAGTCGGTGCATTATTAAATAACATGGGCATGATTACAAGGAATCAATTCCCGAAGGACCAATCAGTTTAGCAGTCTTGGAAAATATATTACATACATGAATGTTACATTACACTTTATAACATAAAACACAACATATGAAATCCTTTATGAACTCCATTATTCCCTTAGATTAACCCTGCATATCAATCAAAATGCACTTCTTGGAATCATGGGAAAAGTAAAACATAGAAAGGGGTGAGATCAAATGCTCAGTAAGGGTAGGAAATACAACAGAAGATAACATAAATATTAAGCATGGTGAATAATTGAAACCAATACCTTTACGAATAATAAACATGAATACTTTTATGGCAGGAATAGGAGTTGAGTAAATAATTCCATAATAAAACATAATCATGGGTATTATACTAGTCGAATGACCACATGAACCATCAATATTACTTTCATAATGATGGAATGTATAATGCAAGACATTCTAAAACATTTTTACAAGGCCTCAACCAAGACGTCTAAAAATGATTAAGTCCTCGTCCAAAACCATATATCAAATTGGGAAAGGGCCTCAGCCAATTCCATGTCTAGTTGTCTCATGAGACCTATCGATGCATCGTGGAGCTATATTGGGCTCCATCCATCACTTACTAAGTCCAATTCATTCCTCATGTGAACATGTTTAAACATAACATAGAAATTCGTATAAAACTAGCATACGAAATGTCAATACTTTCTCTATAAAAAATGAATGTTATAAAAATAACACATCCACAATCAAACATATCACAAAACCCTCAATACAATATGAAAGTTTTGTATAATAATTAATAAACTTCAAATAATCTTAAAATCCTTCAAAGGATGTTGACATATATGAAATCAAAACTATTTGAGAGAAATATATCTTTTTTTGAAATCAGTTAAAAGTCACATAATTATAAAATAAAAAATTTTCTTTGAAAATATTCTTATAATCTTGTAAGGGAAGCTTCAAAGATTTTAAAATGGAGGAAAATAGTTGCACCCACCGTATAAGTTATAAAGGACATTCTTACCTTAATTCTGTCGAAAATGTCAAAAAGGATCTTGTTTGGAAAACGACAGAAAGATTCCATTATAAACATCTTATAAAAAGTCGACAAGGGTATAAATGACATTAACCCATAGTCTGTAAAATAGTAAGAATTATTTGAAATACATTTTTAAGAAACAAGGATGTGGATGATAAAGATGTCCTAGTAGATAATTATGTATAAACAACCTCAGATAATGAAGAGATTGTGAAATAACCCTTACCAATTTGGCAACTTACGTAACATACACCCCATGAAAGAGGTATCATACAATGAATATGTAAATACAAATAAATTAAAGTGTATTACATAAAGAATACAATTATAGGCAGTACATACACCACACAAAAGGTAATAGTGGCAATATGGCACGAATCTCACGGGAATAATGAGTGAGGTGAAAATCCATTACCTTGTACTTTTCCTTTGTCGAGGGTAGGGTAATCTTATGTATAATGGTTAAATTATTGTTATTAAATTATAAAATAATAATATAAATTAATATGATATCATATATGATCTTTTAACATTTCTTTTTTAATAATATCTTAGTATTATCGTTGTTTCGGGTGTTAACTTACTCGTTTTATTTTATATGTTTTGTTACATAAAACATATTTGTTATGGATAGGTTGTATCTTATACATATCCATAATGATATCAAGTCCTTAAAAAGTATTTTTAATCATAAAATGAGAATTATACTTGAATGGATACGATGGGGAATGAATCTCATCGCGTTCATGGAGACCGTAGTCCGTACGTACGCACAAGCGACAATATCATTCTATTGATATTATATAATTGGATGGTATATCATATAGAAATAATCATTATCATGTTATATTTATTATTTACATGAATTATAAATCATTATTATACCCATATAAATAATAGTATATTGAATAAAAATTACACCAGAACGTGCAGACGGTAGGTCGTACGTATGCACGTATGGTGACATGTCATTCAAGGGATGGATAGAATGATGAATTTGTTTGTTCCATAAATATAATCACATCACATTATATATAAGGTACTAGGTTTATTATTTTAAAATATAAATAACAAGGAAAGAAGAAGTTGAAGAAGAAAGGATCTTTAAAGGGGGTGGTGAAGACGTTACCTCTTCTTCGGGTTCTTCATTTTGATTTGATCAAAAGGGCTCCTTATGTATGTTTTCATATCAAACTAAGGCCTCTAGGATGAAGTGAGGGAAGTTGGGAGGATATTTGGGAAGTATATTTCTGAGACAAAAGGGTTTGAAGGTGTGAATTAATGAGAAGGGGGAGTTCCCTTTTATAAGAGGGGTGAGGGGCTCTTTAGGAAAAACTTAAAGTATTATTTTATTATAAAATCACATTCAGTTTCTGATGGATCCAAAGTGGATTATTAAAAGTATAAGGTTGGTATGGAGCTAAATCCTTTCAACCAATAGATTTTAGACAGGTTTGTGTCATTATATTAACATAATCTTTTAGTTTTAACTCTTGGTTAATTAGTTTAACACTTACCAGGTCACATTGTATTTTTATAATATATAGTTAATAAACATACTATATACATCCACGAGACCCCCAAGTGGTCCATTAATGATACAACAATAATAAAATAACTCCTTTGGCCAAACCATTTATTTTTAGGAATATAATATAGATTAATAATATAATATTTTTTAAAAAAACTCATTTATGTCAATTTTGAAACTACTCAATAATTGATTTTTGTTAAAGTCTTAACAACATTATTAATTCAAAAAAAAAATACATTTAAGAAATCCTAAAATGTCATATTAACCAATAAAATTCGTGTATGTCATCAAAACATTCAAATTATATTGATTTTAACATTTATAATACCAATTATTTGATTCTTTCATTAGTAAGGTAATTACTGCATCATTATTGTTTCATATATATTTTTACATTTTTAATGTCTAAAAATTATCAATAAAATACCATTATGTATGAAATTTCTTTATCATTATAATGAATATTTATAATCTAAAATATAACATATATAACCTTATGTAAAAATTGATTTTCTAAAAGTTATAAGCTTATGTCATTTTTTATTTACATTAACTTAATTAATTCAATGTGTCCCTATCACCTACAATTGGCTCCATGGGGTCCCAAAATCGACCCAAAGATGCAAATGGCCGGACATGTATCCTCCAATAAGGTTAGGACACGTTTTAGGGTAATTTATTATTATTATAATATTATTTTTTAACCCTTATTTACCGGATTTACCCTTTATCCATGGTAAATAAAATATTTACCGAAGTAATTATTCAAAATGTCTAAAAATAAAATTTACCTATTTACACAATTTGGACATCCTGATTCGAAATATGGAATCCATTTTTCCAAATTCAAAACACAAAAGTGGCGGAAATTAATTTAACATCAATTCCTGTTGTCAAAACAAAAAGCGTGTTTTTAAGATATAATAACTATAAAAAGATTGACACTTGTTTATTTCCGGTTTAATTTTAAAATTATGTCCAATTACCAAAATTGTATTAAATGGTAAAAATATATTCTAAATATACTTTAAAACCACTCAAATTCATAATTTATCACTATTAATTATTTTGATTAAAAAAGTAGTGTTTAATTAAAATTTAGTAATTTTCACTATTCATCAAAATATAAAACTTATCTGAAAAGTTCCAAAAATTCACCCTAGGCTAAATTCGATTTTCCAAATCCAAAAATGAAGTCCATTTTGAGAGATAAAATTTATAAAATTTCAAAAGTATGTATTACTATTCATAACAGCTAGTTTGATTGTTTGTAGTGTGTGTTGGAACTTGAAGTTGCATACAACACATGCTACTGTATTATTCAAAGGGAAGCATACCGAGGAAGATTGGGGTGTTACATTGTAAATTTGTGATGTCCCCATTCTAAAGAATAATTTTTTTTAGTTAAATTGAATATATAAAAGTTTTAAAATATTGTATTTAAAAAGGTTTCACCATTAAAAGTCGGTAAAAGTGTATTTTTTGAAAAATACTTCTTTTTTCTGAAAAAAAATGAATTTGTTCTTAAATTATGTCTAATAAACTCATAATATTGATTCTAAAATTATAAGGATTATATAAAGTTCAAAATTTAGTTAATACTATTCATAACCTCTTTCGAACGGCTTGTTTGGTAAGTCATGGTGCGCTTGAACTCGGTGTTTCCTGTAGTGCAAGTTGTTGAATTATTTTTAAGAAGTAACACACTATGAAATTTTGGGGTGTTACATTCTTCCCTCCTTAAATAAATTGTATCCTCGCAATTTTATATCGTTCTTCGAAAATAAAGGTTGAAAATAGAAAATATATTTGTGGGAAAACCCACATCGGAAATTTGGTTAATAAAATTTAGTCTTAATAAGAGGAAAAGAGAAATGAAAGGGTCACCACCAAATTATGATCTCGATTAGGAGAACATTGATGGAAATTAGAGACATATAATTGGAGGAAAAATTTAAATATTTATAGGTAGTGATTGAGGTCATCCATCACAAACAATTTTAAAATTGAGGTCCTTAAATTCATCAATCTATGATGATTTAAAATACCATTGGTTCAACAAAACATAAGGTATTAGGATAACACATTTTTTGTTTTAATATTCCTTCAATAAAGTATAAGAATTAATTTCTTCATAGAATAAGAGGAGAATAAAAATATTTATTTGACACGTAGAGTTCCATCCTTTAACTAATTTTTACCACAAACTCATCTTCCACTCTAAAAGATAATAGAACATAAAACAATATAATATTTATCCTATTCGTATAGGGTTACAAATATAATGAATTTATAATTCACATATCAAACCCTTTATGAAAAGGAACTACATTATACTATCCAAAAACTTCATGTAGTATAGTGGTAGGTGATAAATCCCAATTGCACTATGGTTGGGGGTTCGATTCCCGTAGCTTTTTCCAACACGACGGGTCGTTACATGGTCTGAGTTTTGTACTTTTATAAAAATCCAAAAATAACCTTTCAAACTTAATCCATTCCAACCATTATACTTATTCAAAATACTTCTGTAAACTCTCAGTCCAAAATTTATATGAAAGGTAAACATAATATAGATCCTTTATACCCCGTAATAGCATGTGAGTACCTTAATCAGGTATTCTTTTAAAACACTGAAACATCCTGAATTACCATAAACCATATTGATTACATTCATACTACCTTATTCCATATAGATTACTGGATATACTTCATCCATCCAAAAATGTTTTTAAACTCCTACAACGATTGAATATACAAATCATTAATCGATTTCAAGGCACTCATGAATATCCAATATAATATGCCCAAATCAACCATATCTTATCCCAAAATTAGTACCTCAATATTAGGACCATATGAAGGTTTATCTTTCCTTTAACCATGTAACTTCCCAAAAGTTTAACTCGTTGTAGAGTCACCTTTCTTAGTACCATAAAAACTTAAATCCTCAATGAAATACTACTACAGTACAATCCTTATTTATTTCCAGAATATCATTCATACAACACTTAAATAAAATAATTCTAAAATAACAACATAAGAAAACTAGTCATTTCTCTTCGAATATGGTAGAATCATAACTTGATTATTATCCAATAGCATCATTTGGGGAATACTCTGATGATTTGTACATTGGTTTGCGTAGTGTCCCAACTCCTTGCAGATGAAGCATTGTACATTTGTAACCTTTTTCTTACCCTTGCAGTCACGTATAAGGTGTCCTTTTTCTCCACACATATAACAAAATCCCATTCCCTTCAGGAAAGTTCCAGGGTGTTTCTTCCCACAGTTATCACATATGGGAAAATTCTTCTTTTCCCTCTTCCCTTTATCCATATTTCTTTCTTCCAATCTTTTCTTCTCTTTCTTCCCTTCAAATCCATAGGACCCAGAGAACTCTTTACTTATCTTATCAACACATGATACTATTTATTCATATTATGATAATACATGGGAGAATATTTCCGTTATAGATGATGGCTTAATACCATGAAAGATATGATCTTTATCACTCTTTAGATCATGCATATTGCTGGAGTTCTCATTCCTTCTACTATGTGCCATTTCTAAACAATGGCATACACTAGATTAGTTTGTGAATAGAAATACCTGATCCCAAACTTGTAAAACACTTAACATAAATTAAACAGTTTAGGGATATAATTCATAATCAAAAAAATGTATTCTTTGAGGATGTATATACTCATAAACCTTTCATAATGGTTTGTAAAGAAAATTAGAATTATCCTAAGCATATCCCCCGGGAGTGTCATAACCAAGAGTGCAGTAAGGCCCGTTGTCGTGAACCAGTTCCCGTTCGAGTCGAGATCAAAGTGGTGTTTTCTGTTTTTACCCCTAGGTATATCTGTGCCAGAGCCGCCTCTGCCTGATCATATCCAGATAGGGATGTACTTCTTGAAAAACTCAAAAAATATATACAATATCAAAATACTAGGAAGTTGTTCTCTAATAATCCTAAAAGTCTATCTTAGGGATATGTGCGATAATTAGAGTTTATCTAAATCTAGCGTCCAAGGTTATTGCTAAACTTCCTCTAATAAAAATTGTAATGCCCCGACCCCAGTTACCCAGAGTCGTTGCATTATTACATAACATTGGCATGATTACAAGGAATCAAGTCCCGAAGGACCGATCGGTTTAGCAGTATTGGAAAATAGATTACATACATGAATGTTACATTACACTTTATAACATAAAACACAACATATGTAATCCTTTATTAACTCCATTATTCCCTTAGCTTAACCTTGAATATCAATCAAAATTCACTTCTTAGAATCCTGGGAAAAATAAAACATAGAAAGGGGTGAGCTCAAATGCTCAGTAAGGGTAAGCAATACAGTGGAAGATAACCTAAATATTATGCATGGTGAATAATTGAAACCAATGCCTTTACAAATAATAAACATGAATCCTTTTATGGCACGAATAGGAGCTGAGTAAATAATTCCATAATAAAACATAATCATGGGTATTATACTAGTCGAATGACCACATGAAACATCAATATTATTTTCATAATGAGGGAATGTATAATGCCAGACATTCTAAAACATTTTTTCAAGGCCTTGACCAAGACGTCCAAAAATGATTAAGGCCTTGGCCAAAACCATATATCAAATTGGGAAAGGGCCTCAGCCAATTCCACATCGAGTTGTCTCATGAGACCTACCGATGTATCGAGGAGCTATAGCAGGCTCCCCCCATCACTTACAAAGTCCAATGCATTCCTCATATGAACAGGTTTAAATATAACATGAACATTCTTATAAAAATTGCATACGAAATGTCAATACTTTCTCCATAAACCATGAATGGTATAAATATAACACATCCATAGTCAACCATATCACAAAACACTCAATACAATATGGATGTTTTGTATCATAATAATGGCTAGTTTGATTGTTTGTAGTGTGTGTTGGAACTTGAAGTTGTGTACAACACATGTTACAGTATTATTCAAAGAGAAGCGTACCGAGGAAGCTTGGGGTGTTACATTGTAAATTATTGATGTCTCCATTCTAAATAATAAATTTATTTAGTCAAATTGAATATATAAAAGTTTTAAAATATTGGATTTAAAAGGGTTCATCATTAAAATTCGATAAAAGTGCATTTTTTTTTGAAAAATACTTCTTTTATCTAAAAAAATGAATTTTTTCTTACATTATGTCTACGAAACTCATAATATGGATTCTAAAATTATAAGGATTATATAAAGTTCAAAATTTAGTTAATACTATTCATAACCTCTTTCGAATGGCTTGTTTGGTAAGTCATGGTGCGCTTGAACTCGGTGTTGCATGTAGTGAAAGTTATTGAATTATTTTGAAGAAGTAACACACTATGAAATCTTAGGGTGTTACATTCTTCCCTTCTTAAATAAATTATGTCCTCTCAATTTGATATTGTTCTTCAAAAATAAAGGTTGAAAATAGAAAATATCTTTGTGGGAAAACCGACATCGGAAATTTGGTTAATAAAATATAGTCTTAATAAGAGGAAAAGAGAAATGAAAGGGTCACCACCAAATTATGATCTTGATTAGGAGAAAATTGGTGGAAATTAGAGACATATAATTGGAGAAAAAACATAAATATTTATAGGTAGTGATTGAGGCCATCAACTGCAAACAAGTTCAAAATTAAGGCCCTTAAATTCATCAATATATGATGATTTAAAATACCACCAGTTCAACAAAATATAAGGTATTAGGATAACACATTTTTGGTTATAAGATTCCTTCAATAAAGTATAAGAATTAATTTCTTCATAGAATATGAGGAGATGAAAAATATATACTTGACAAGTAGAGGTCCATCCTTTAACTAATTTCTACCACAAAATCATCTTTCACTCTAAAAGATAATAGAACTTAAAAAAAATTCTATTTATCCTATTCATATAGGGTTCCAGATATAATGAATTTATATTTCACATATCATACCCTTTATGAAAAGAAACTACATTATACTATCCAAGAACTTCACGTAGTATAGTGGTAGGTGATAAATCCCAATTGCACTATGGTTGTGGGTTCGATTCACGTAGTTTTGTCTGACAAGATGGGTCGTCACACGGTCTGCGTTTTGTCCTTTTATAAAAATCCAAAAATAACCTTTCAAACTTAATCCATTACAACCTTTACACATATTCAAAATACTTCTCTAAACTCTCAGTCCAAAATTTATATGAAAGGTAATCATAATGTAGATCCTTTTTACCCCATAATAGCATGTGAATACCTTCATCATGTATTATTTTAAAACACTGAAACATCCTGAATTACTATAAACCTTATTGATTACATTAATACTCCCATATTCCATACAGAGTACTATATATACATCATCCATCCAAAAATGTTTGTAAACTCCAACAATGATGGAATATACAAATCTTTAATTGGTTTCAAGGTCATCAGGAATATCCAATATAATATGCCCAAATCATCCATATCTTATTCCAAAATTAGTACCACAAAATTAGGACCATATGAAGGTTTATCTTTCCTTCAACCATGTAATTTCCAAAAAATATATCTCATTGTAGAGTAGCTTTTCTTAGTACCATAAAATCTCAAATCCTCAATGAAATAGTACTGCAGTACAATCCTTATTTATTTCCCGAACATCATTGATACAACACTTAAAAGAAATTATTCTAAAATAACTACATAAGAACACTAGTCATTCCTTTTAATCTGTGGTAGTATCATAACTTGATTACTATACAATAGCACCATTTGGGAAATATTCTGATGATTTGGACATTGGTTTGCATAGTGTCCCTACTCTTTGCCGATGAAGCGTTGTACATTTGTAACCTTTTTCATAAGCTTGCAGTCACGTACAAGGTGTCCCTTTTCTCCACACTTATAACAAACTCCCATTCCCTTCAGGAAAGTTCTAGGGTGTTTCTTCCCACAATTATCACATATAGGAAAATTCTTCTTTTCCATCTTCCATTTATCTATCTTTATTTCTTCCATCCTTTTCCTCTCTTTCTTCCCTTCAAATCTATAGGACTCGGAGAATTCCTTACTTATCTTATCAACACATGATACTATTTCTTCATATGATGATTATACGTGGGAGACTATTTCCCTTATAGATTATGGATTAATACCATGAAATATATGATCTTTCTTACTCTTTGGATCATGCGTATTTCTGGAGTTCTTATTCCTTATATTGGGCGCCATTTCTAAACAATGGCATACACTAGATTAGTTTGTGACTAGAAATACCAGATCCCAAACTTGTCAAAAAATTAAAAAAAATTAAACAGTTTTTGGATATAATACATAATCATAAATATTTCCTTTTTGAGGAAGTATATACTCATAATCCCTTTATAATGGTTTGTAAAGAAAATGAGAATTATCCTAAGCATATCCCCCAGGAGTGTTATAAACAAATGTGCAGCAAGGCCCGTTGTCGTGCACCATTTCTCGTTCAAGTCTAGATTGAAGTGGTGTTTTTGGGTTTACCCCTAGTTACATCTGTGCCAGAGCCGCCTCTACCTGCTCGTATACATACAAGGATGTATTTCTCGAAAAACTAACAAAATCTCTACAATATCAAAATCTTAGGAAGTTCTTATCTACTAATCCTCAAAGTCTATCTTAGGGATATGTTCTCTAATCAGAGTTTATCTAAATCTAGCATCCAAGGTTACTGCTAAAATTCCTCTGATACCAACTGTAACACTCTGACCCATGTTACCCAGAGTCGTTGCATTGTTAAATAACATTGGAATGATTATAAGGAATCAAGTCCCGAAGGACCGATCAGTTTTGCAGTATTGGAAAATAGATTACATACATGAATGTTACATTACACTTTATAACATAAAACACAAAATATATAATCCTTTATGAAATCCATTATTAACTTAGCTTATCCCTACATATCAATCAAAATGAACTTCTTGGAATCCTGGGAAAAATAAAACATAGAAAGGGGTGATCTCAAATGCTCAGTAAGGGTAATAAATACAGCGGAAGATAACATAAATATTAAGCATGGTGAATAATTGAAACCAATGTATTTACAAATAATAAACATGAATACTTTTATCATAGGAATAGGAGCTAAGTAAATAATTCCATAATAAAACATAATCATGGGAATTATACTAGTCGAATGACCACATGAAGCATCAATATTATTTTCATAATGGGGGAAAGTATAATGTCAGACATTCTAAAACATTTTGTCAAGGCCTCGTCCATGACGTCTAAAAATGATTAAGGCCTCACCCAAAACCATATATCAAATTGGGAATGTTCCTCAGCCAATTCCATGTGTCTTTGTCTCATGAGACCTACCGATGCATCGAGGAGCTATAGCGAGCTCCACCCGTCACTTACTAAGTTCAATGCATTCCTCATATGAACAGGTTTAAATATAACATAAACATTTGTATAAAACTAGCATAAAAAATGTCAATAATTTCTCCATAAACCATGAATGGTATAAAAATAACACATCAATAGTCAAACATATCACAAAACCCTCAATACAATATGGATGTTTTGTATCATAATAAATAAACTTCAAATAAGCTTAAAATCCATCAATGGGTGTTGACATAGATGAAATGAAAACTATTTGAGAGAAATATCTCTTTTTTTTACATCATTTAAAAGTCACATAATTATGAAATAAGAAATTTACTTATAAAATATTCTTATAATCTTGTATGGGAAGCTTAAACGATTTTATAATGGAGGAAAATAGCCGCACCCACCGTATAAGTTAAAAAAGGCATTCTTACCTTATTTCTGTCAAAAAGGTTTAAAAGGATCTTGTTTGGAAAATGACAGAACGATTCCATTATAAACATCTTATAAAAAGTAAAAAAGGGTATAAATGACTTTAACCCATAGTCTGTAAAATAGTAAGAATGATTTGAAATACATTTTTAAGAAACATGGATGTGGATTATAAAGAGGTCCCAGTAGATAATTACGTATAAACAACCTCAGATAATGAAGAGATTGTGAAATAACCCTTACCAATTTGGTAACTTACAAAACATACACCCCATTAACTAGGTATCATAAAATTAATAGGTAAATACACATAAATTAATGTTTATTACATAATGAATACAAATATGGGCAGTACATACACCACACAAAAGGTAATAGTGGCAATATGGCATGAATCTCACGGGAATAAGGAGTGGGATGAAAACCCCTTAACTTTTAATTTTCCTTTGTAGAGGGTAGGGTAATATATTTTATAATGGTTAAATTATTTTTATTAAATTATACATTAATAATATACATTAATATGACATCATATATGATCTTTTAAAATTTCTTTGTTAATAATATCTTAGTATTATCGTCGTTTCGGGTGTTAACTTACTCGTGTTATTTTATATGTTTTGCTACATAAGACATGTTTGTTATGTGTAGGTTGTATCTTATACATATCCAGAATGATATCAAGTCCTTAAACATTATTTTTAATCATAAAATTCAAATTATGCTTGAATGGATACAATGAGGAATGAATCCCATCGCGTTCGTGGAGACGGTAGTCCGTACCTACGCACGAGCGACAATATCATTCTTTTGATATTATATAATTGGATGGTATATCATATATAAATAATCATTATCATGTTATATTTATTATTTACATGAATTATACATCATTATTATACCCATCTAAATAATATTATATTGAATAACAATTACACCACAATGTGGAGACGGTAGGCCGTACGTATGCACGTATGGTGACATGCCATTCAAGGGATGGATAGAATGATGCAATTTTTTATTCCATAATTATATTAACATCACAGTATATAGAAGGTACTGGATTTGTCATTTTATAATGGAAATAACAAGGAAAGAAGAAATTGAAGAAGAAAGGAACTTTACAGAGGGTGGTGAAGACGTTACCTCTTCTTCGGGTTCTTCCTTTTGATTTGTTCAAAACGGCTCAATAGGTTGGCTTTATGATCAAAATAAGGCCTCTAGGATGAAGTGAGGGAATTTGGGAGGATATTTGGGCAGGTTTTGGCCGAGAGAAATGGCTTTGATGGTGTGAATTAATGAGAAGAAGGAGTTCCCTTTTATAAGAGGGGTGAGGGGCTCTTTAAGAAAAAACTTAAAGTATTATTTTATAATAAAATCATATTCGGTTCATAATGGATCCAAAGTCAATTATTAAAAGTTTAAGGTGGGTATGGGTCGAAATCCTTTCAACCAATAGATTTTAGACAGGATTGGGTCATTATATTAACCTTATCTTTTGGTTTTAACTCTTGGTTAATTAGTTTAACACTTACCATGTCAGATTGTATTTTTATAATATATAGTTAATAAACATACTATATACATCGAATCAACCCTCAAGTGGTCCATTAATGATAAAAAAATAATGATATAAGTTCTTTGGCCAGAAGTTAGTTTTTTTGGAATATAATATAAATTAATAATATAATATTTGTTTTAAAAACTCATTTATGTCAGTTTTGACACTACTCGATAATTGATTTTTGTTAAAGACTTAACAACTGTATTAATTCTAATAAAATTCATTTAAGCAATCCTAACATGTCATATTAACCAATAAAATTAGTTTATGTCATCAAAACTTTCAAATTATATTTATTTTAACATTTATAATACAAATTATTTGATTCCTTCATTAATAAGGTAATTACTGCATCATTATTGTGTCATATATATTTTTACCTTTTCAATGTCTAAAAATTATAAATAAAATACCATTATGTAGAAAATCGTGTTAAATTTCTAATGAATATTTATAATCTAAAATATAACATATATAACCCTATGTAAAAATCATTTTTTCTAAAAGATATAAGCTTATGTCATTTTGGTATTTACTTTAACTTAATTAATTCAACGTGTCCCTATCACCTACAAGTGGCTCCATGGGGTCCCAAAATCAACCCAAAGATGACCATGGTCTGAAATATATCCACCAATATTGTTAGGACATGTTTTAGGGCAATTTATTATTATTATAATATTATTTGTTAACCCTTATTTACATGATTTACCCTTTAACCACGATAAATAAAATATTTACCGAAATAATTATTCAAAATCTCTAAAAATAAAAGTTACCTATTTACAAAATTTGGACATCATGATTCCAAAAATGGAATATATTTTTCCAAATTCAAAACACAGAAGTGGCAGAAATTAATTTAAAATTAATTCCTACCATCAAAACAAAAAGTGTGTTTTTAAGATATAATAACTATCAGAAGATTGACACTTGTTTATGTCCAGTTTAATTGTGAAATTATGTCCAATGAACAAAATTGTATTAAATGGTAAAAATATATTCTAAATATACTTTAAAACCCCTAAAATTCATAATATATCACTCTCAATTGTTTTGATTAAAAAAGTTGTTTTTAATTAAAATTTAGTAATTTTCAATATTCATCAAAATATAAAAGTTATCCGAAAAGTTCCAAAATTTCAACCTAGGCTAAATTCGATATTCTGAATCCAAAAATGAAGTCCATTTTGAGAGTTAAAAGTTAGAAAATTTCAAAAGTAGGTATTACTATTCATAACGGCTAGTTTGATTGTTTGTAGTGTGTGTAAGAATTCGAAGTCGCGTACAACACACACTACTGTATTATTCAAAGAGAAGCGTACCGAGGAAATTTGGGGTGTTACATGGTAAATTTTTGATGTCCCCATTATAAAGAATAAATTTATTTAGTCAAATTTAATATATAAATGTTTTAAAATATTGGATTTAAAAAGGGTTCACCATTAAAAGTCGGTGAAAGTGCATTTTTTGAAAAATACTTCTTTTATTTGAAAAAGATGAATTTTTTCTTACATTATGTCTAAGAAACTCATAATATGGATTCTAAAATTATAAATATTATATAAAGTTCAAAATTTAGTTAATACTATTCATAACCTCTTTCGAACGGCTTGTACGGTAAGTCATAGTGCGCTTGAACTCAGTGTTGCGTGTAGTGCATGTTATTGAATTATTTTGAAGAAGTAACACACTATGAAATCTTGGAGTGTTACATTCTTCCCTTATTCAATAAATTCCATCCTCCCAATTTGATATTTTTCTTCAAAAATAAAGGATGAAAATAAAAAATATCTTTGTGGGAAAACCCACATCGGAAATTTGGTTAATAAAATTTAGTCTTAATAAGAGGAAAAGATAAATGAAAGGGTCACCACCAAATTATGATCTTTATTAGGAGAATATTGGTGGAAATTAGAGACATATAATTGGAGGAAAAAACGTAAATATTTATAGGTAGTGATTTAGGTCATCAATCACAAACAAGTTTAAAATTGTGGTCCTTAAATTCATCAATCTTTGATGATTTAAAATACCATCAGTTCAACAAAACATAAGGTATTTGGATAAAACATATTTGGTTTTAAGATTCCTTCAATAAAGTATAAGAATTAATTTATTCATAGAATAAGAGGAGAATAAAAATATATACTTTACAAGTAGAGTTCCATCCTTTAACTAATTTCTACCACAAACTCATCTTTAACTCTAAAAGACAATAGAACTTAAAAAATATATATTCTATTTATCCTATTCGTATAGGGTTCCAAATATAATGAATTTATAATTCACATATCAGACCCTTTATGAAAAGAAACTACATTATACCATCCAGTAACTTCATGTAGTACAGTGGTAGGCAATAAATCCCAATTGCACTATTGTTGTGGATTCGATTGCCTTAGCTTTGTCTGACACGACGGGTCGTCACACGGTTTGCGTGTTGCCCTTTTATAAAAATCCAAAAATAACCTTTCAAACTTAATCCATTACAACCTTTAGACTTTTTCAAAATACATCTGTAAACTCTCAGTCCAAAATTTATGTGAAAGGTTAACATAATGTAGATCCTTCTTACCCCGTAACAGCATGTGAATACCTCCATCATGTATTCTTTTAAAACACTAAAAGATCCTGAATTACCATAAACCTTATTGATTACATTCATACTACCTTATTCCATATGGAATACTGGATGTACTTAATCAATCCAAAAATGTTTGTAAACTACAACAATGATTGAATATACAAATCTTTAATCGGTTTCAAGGCAGTCAAGAATATCCAATATAATATGCCCAAATCAACCATATCTTATTCCAAAATTAGTACCTCAATATTAGTACAATATGAAGGTTTATCTTTCCTTCAACCATGTAATTTCCAATGATTTTAACTCGTTGTAGAGTCACCTTTATTAGTAACATAAAATCTCAAATCCTCAATAAAATAGTACTGCAGTACAATCCTTATTTATTTCTAGAACATCATTGATACAACACTTAAATGAAATAATTCTAAAATAACAACATAAGAACTCTAGTCATTCCTCTTAATCTGTGGTAGTATTATTACTTGATTATTATCCAATTACATCATTTGGGGAATACTATAATGATTTGGACACTGGTTTGCATAGTGTCCCAACTCCTTTCATATGGATCATTGTACATTTGTAACCTTTTTCTTACCCATTCAGTCACGTACAAGGTGTCCTTTTTCTCCAAACTGATAACAAACTCCCATTCCCTTCAGGCAAGTTCCAGGGTGTTTCTTCCCACAGTTATCACAAATGGGGAAATTATTATTTTCCCTCTTCCATTTATCCATCTTTCTTTCTTCCATCCTTTTCTTCTCTTGCTTCCCTTCAAATCCATAGGACTCAGAGAACTCTTTACTTATCTTATCAACACATGATAATATTTCTTCATATGATGATAATGCGTGGGAGATTATTTCCCTTATAGATGATGGCTTAATACCATGAAAGATATGATCTTTCTTACTCTTTGGATCATGCGTATTGCTGGAGTTCTCATTCCTTCTACTTGGTGAAATTTCTAAACAATGGCATACAATTGATTAGTTTGTGAATAGAAATACCTGATCCCAAACTTGTAAAACACTTAACATAAATTAAACAGTTTCTGGATATAATCCATAATCATAAAAATGTCTTATTTGAGGAAGTATATACTCATAAACCTTTCATAATGGTTTGTAAAGAAAATGAGAATTATCCTAAGCATATCCCCGGGAGTGTTGTAACCAAAGTGCAGCAAGGCCCGTTTCCGTGCACTAGTTCCCATTCGAGTATAGCACAAAGCGGTGTTTTCAGGTTTTACCCTTAGGTACATCTGTTCCAAAGCCGCCTCTACCTGCTCGTATCCAGACATGGATGTACTGCTCGAAAAAATCAAAAAATCTCTACAATATCAAATTTCTAGGAAGTTCTTCTCTACTAATCCTCAATTTCTATCTTAGGGCTATGTGCTCTAATAAGAGTTTACCTAAATCTAGCTTCCAAATTTATTGGTAAACCTCCTCTGATACAAACTGTAACGCCCCGACCCTAGTTACCCAGAGTCGGTGCATTATTACATAACATTGACATGATTACAAGGAATCAAGTCCTGAAGGACTGATCGGTTTAGCAGTCTTGGAAAACCGATTACATATATGAATGTTACATTACACTTTATAACATAAAACACAACATATGTAATCCTTTATGAACTCCATTATTCCCTTAGCTTAACCCTACATATCAATCAAAATGCACTTCTTGGAATCCTGTGAAAATTAAAACATAGAAAGGGTGAGCTCAAATGCTTAGTAAGGGTAAGCAATAAAGCGGAAGATAACATAAATATTAAGCATTTTGAATAATTGAAACCAATTCTTTTACAAATAGTAAAAATGAATAATTTTATGGAAGGAATATGAGCTGAGTAAAAAATTCCATAATAAAACATAATCATGGGTATTCTACTAGTCGAATAACCACATGAACCATCAATATTATTTTCATAATGAGGGAATGTATAATGCCAGACATTCTAAAAAATTTTGTCAAGGCCTCGGCCAAGACGTCTAAAAATGATTAAGGCCTCGGCCAAAATCGTATATCAAATTGGGAAAGGGCCTCAGCCAATTCCACGTCTAGTTTTCTCATGAGACCTACCGATGCATTGAGGATTTATAGCGGTCTCCACTCGTCACTTACTAAGTCCAATGCATTCCTCCTATGAACAGGTTTAAACATAACATAAACCTTCGTGTAAAACTAGCATACGAAGTGTCAATACTTTCTCCATAAACCATGAATGGTATAAAAATAACACATCCACAGTAAAACATATCACAACACCCTCAATACAATATGGAAGTTTTGTATCATAATAAATAAACTTCAAATAATCTTAAAATCCATCAAAGGATGTTGACATAGATGAAAACAAACCTATTTGAGAGAAATATCTCTTTTTTTTAAATCATTTAAAAGTCACATAATTATAAAATAAAATATTTACTTTGAAAATATTCTTATAATCTTATAAGGGAAGCTTCAGTGATTTTATAATGGCGGAAAATAGTCACACCCGTTGTATAAGTTAAAAAAGACATTCTTACCTTAATTCTGTCGAAAAGGTTAAAAAGAATCTTGTTTGGAAAAGGAAAGAAATATTCTTTTATAAACTTCTTATAAAAAGTCAACAAGGGTATAAATGACTTTAACCCATATTCTGTAAAATATTAAGAATGATTTGAAATACATTTTTAGGAAAAATGGATGTGGATGATAAAGAGGTCCCAGTAGGTAATTACGTATAAACAACCTCAGATAATGAAGTGATTGTGAAATAACCATTACCAATTTGGTAACTTACAAAACATACACCCCATGAAAGAGGTATAATACAATGAATATGTAAATACACATATATTAAATTGTATTACATAAAGAATACAATTATCGGCTGTACATATACCACACAGAAGGTAATAGTGGAAATATGGAATGAATCTCACGGGAATAAGGAGTGAGATGAAAACCCCTTACCTTGTACATCTTCTTTGTCGATGGTAGGTTAATCTCCTTTATAATGGTTAAATTATTTTTATTAAATTATACAAGAATAATATATATTAATATGATATCATATATTATCTTTTAACATTTCTTTGTTAATAATATCTTAGTATTATCATCCTTTCGGGTGTTAACTTACTCATTTTATTTTATATGTTTTGTTACATAAGCCATGTTTGTTATGGACAGGTTGTATCTTATAAACATAAATAATGATATTGAGTCCTTAAACATTATTTTTAATCATAAAATGATAATTAGACTTGAATGGATATGATGGGGAATGAATCTCATCGCGTTCGTGGAGACGGTAGTCCGAACGTACGCACGAGCGACAATATCATTCTTTTGATATTATATAATTGGATGGTATATCATATAGACAGAATAATTATCATTTTATATTTATTATTTACATGAATTATACATCATTATTATACCCATATAAATAATAGTATATTGAATAACAATTACACCACAACGTGGAGACGATAGGTCGTACGTATGCACATATGGTGACATGTCATTCAAGGGATGGATAGAATGATGAATTTTTTTGTTCCATAATTATAATAAAATCACAGTATATATTAGGTACAGGAGTTATTATTTTATAATGGAAATAAAAAGGAAAGAAGAAATTTAAGAAGAAAGGAACTTTAAAGAGTGTGGTGAAGACGTTACATCGTATTCAGGTTCTTCCTTTTGATTTGATCAAAAGGGCTCCTTAGGTTGGCTTTCTGGTCAAACTAAGGCCTCTAGGATTAATTGAGGGAAGTTGGAAGGATATTTTGGCCGGGATTGGTTGATCCAAATGGCTTTGATGGTGTGAATGAATGAGAATGGTGAGTTCCCTTTTATAAGAGGGGTGAGGCGATCTTTAAGAAAAACCTAAAGTATTGTTTTATAATAAAATAATATTCGGTTTCTAATGGATGAAAAGTGGATTATTAAAGGTAAAAGGTTGGTATGGGTCGAAATAATTTCAACCAATATATTTTAGACAGCTTTTGGTCATTATATTAACCTTATCTTTTAGTTTTAACTCTTGGTTAATTAGTTTAACACTTACCGTGTCACATTGTAGTTTTGTAATATATAGTTAATAAACATACTATATACATACAAGAGAACCTCAAGTGGTCCAATAACGATTCAACAATAATTATATAAGTCCTTTGGCCAAACCTTATATTTTTAAGAATAGAATATAAATTAATAATATAATATTTATTTTAAAAACTCATTTATGTCAATTTTGACGCCACTCAATCATTGATTTTTGTTAAAGTCTTAAAAAATTTATTAATTAAAAACAAATTAATTTCTGAAATTATAAAATGTCATATTAACCAATAAAATTCTTCTATGTCATAAAAACTTTCAAATTATATTTACTGTAACATTTATAATACCAATTAGTCGATTCCTTCACTAATAAGGTAATTAATGTATCATTATTGTGTCATATATATTTTTACTTTTTCAATATCTAAAAATTATAAATAAAATACCATTATGTATGAAATTGTTTTGTCTTTATAATGAAGATTTATAATTGAAAATATAACATATATAAACCTATGTAAAAATTGTTTTGTTAAAAGATATAAGCTTATATCATTATTGTATTTAATTTAACTTAATTAATTCAAAGTGTCCCTATCACCTACAAGTGGCTCCATGGGGTCCCAAAATCGACCCAAAGATGCCCATGGTCGGACATGTATCCACCAATATGGTTAGGACACATTTTAAGTTAATTTATTATTATTATAATATAATTTTTAACCCTTATTTATCGTATTTACCCTTTAACCATGGTAAATAAAATACTTACCAAAATAATTATTCAACATGTATAAAAATAAAAGTTACCTATTTACACAATTTAGATATCCTGGTTCCAAATATGGAATCCATTTTTCCAAATTCAAAACACATAAGTGGTATAAATTAATTTAAAATTAATTCCTGTTTTTAAAACAAAAAACTTGTTTTTAAGATATAATAACTATCAAAAGATTGACACTTGTTTATATCCGGTTTAATTGTGAAATTATGTCCAATGACCAAAATTGTATTAAATGGTAAAAATATATTGTAAATATACTTTAAACCCACTCAAATTCATAATTTATCACTATTTATTATTTTGATTAAAAAAGTTATTTTTAATTAAAATTTAGTAATTTTCACTATTCATCAAAATATAAAAGTTATCTGAAAAGTAAAAAAATTTCACTCTAGGATAAATTAGATATTCTGAATCCAAAAATGAAGTCAATTTTTAGAGATAAAATTTATAAAATTTCAAAATTAGGTATTAGTATTCATAACGGCTTGTTTGTTTGTTTGTAATGTGTGTTAGAACTCGAAGTTGCGTACAACACACGCAACTATATTATTCAAAAAGAAGCGTACCGAGGAAGATTGGGGTGTTACATTGTAAATTTTTTATGTCCCTTTCTAAAGAATAAATTTATTTAGTCAAAGTGAATATATAAAAGTTTTAAAATATTGGATTTAAAAAGGGTTCACCATTAAAAGTCGGTAAAAGTGCATTTTTTGGAAAAATACTTGTTTTATCTGAAAAAAATGAATTCATTCTTAATTTATGTCTAAGAAACTCATAATATGGATTCTAAAATTATAATTATTATATAAAGTTCAAAATTTATTTAATATTATTCATAACCTATTTCGAACGTCTTGTTTGGTAAGTCATGGTGCGCTTGAACTCAGTGTTGCGTGTAGTGCAAGTTATTGAATTATTTTGAAGAAGTAACACACTATGAAATCTTGGGGTGTTACACACATCCAAGGGAACATCATATTTGAATAGTAAAATCCTGTTGTTATCATAAAAATAGTAAATAAAATAATTAATAAATAAAGACTTCTATGCTTCAAAAATGAAAATAAGAAATGAAATTACATCACTAATTTAATGTGTTTTACATGATTTATACCTACATATTTGATAAAAATACCACCTCTCAAATACTTATTATGGAAATAATTAATAAAAAATAAAAGAGATTAGAAATCATAAAAGGAGCGGAGAATCTGTAGAAGGAAGGAGACTTAGAAAAATAATGTTGTGGAAACCAAATCTATTTCATTGAGTTAGAAATCCACATTCCTAAAAAGTCACATGTTACACATGCAAAGCATAAAAGGATGAAAAAATATAAGTAGGAATTAAATAAAAACCAAATATAGAGCTATGTATTTATTACCAAGACTTGTTTTATGATTAGTAATGGTGAATAAATATCATATATTTTATCTTAGTGAATGCATCATCACATTATATGAATCGACCACATCCCCTATATCTCCACAGAAGTGAATTTATGAGAACAATTATTAGTGTAATTAGTTTTTTATGGAGAAACAACAAGGCCTCAAATGGAAGTATATCCTATGGATTTCATTTTAATCTCTATCTTGTTGAGCCATAAATTTATCTATTAGGTAAAAATCTCTTACAAAATTAATGCGTTATATGATATCATACCAATTTGTAAAATAGATAGTCAAACATAAGGAATTATATAATGAGATTCAAATCAACCACATAGATCATGTTAGGGGCTCAAAATTACTAATGATGTATCAACTCACCAAACATGCGATAAATTATAATAGGACTTGAAATATATATGAAAATAAACCTATCTTATGATTGAGAAGAAACAAAACGAAATATAATAAATGATCTCATGAAAAAAGTTTAGATCAAAATTGATAAGTGATTATGAGAGTTGAGTTGATATACTCACTACCACAAAAACAGTTTTTCGCAGCGCTCCCCTTTATCAGCGCTAACGAAAAAGCGCTGATAAAGGGTCGCCTTTATCAGCGCAAAAAAAAGCCCTGATAAAGGGCCCCCCCTTTATCAGCGCTTGCTTAGTAGCGCTGATAAAGGGGGGCCATTATCAGCGCTTTTTTTAGCGCTGATAAAGGTCAGCTTCAAAAAAAAATTAAAAAAATTAAAAATATATTAATATATAAATATAGTTATATTGTTATATAATATAATATATAATTTTTAATATATTTTAGATAAGTATAAATGTACATTTACACTTATTATACTTAATATTTAAGATATTTAGTGAAAATGACTTCTTAAAAAATTAAAAAAATATTTTAATTAATATTTGATAATCATTATGGAGTAATAGTCATTTAATAACAATTTGAAGATTAAAAAAATTAAAAAAATTAAAAAAAGATCCAAAATATGTTGAAAACGCAACTCAACTTCAAACAGCCATAACTTTTGACCCGGGTGTCCGTTTGAGATCTACCGCATATCAAATAGAAGCCTGTGACGATCTCTACGTCGCTGTGACTCAGGGGAACCCCAGTCAAGCATTTTCCGAGGCCAAAAGAGGCTCAGAAGGCCTCCAAAATTGAGTTTTTAGTCAGGGTACCCCGATTTTTTAACATTTTGTGGATTTTCACCCTCGTTTAAGGGAGTATTATTGGATTTTTTTGGTGGGGGTATGAATTTATTCCAGGGTATTACATTCATATTGATATTATGTCTTTGAAATTTCATCCTTTTTTATAATAAACTGCTATTTATAATCAAATATATAACTATATGTACATATTTTTATATATTCTCACCTAAAAATTAAATTTTTTAAATAAATAATTAAACATATTTACATATAAAATATTTTAGCTTTATCTAAATAATAACTAATATCCATTTTATTTAAAATACCAATATATGAATATTTATATACCTATATATTAATCTAACTATATATATATATTAATCTAACTATATATATTAATCTAATAACTATATATATATTCATATAACTACATATATATATATTAGTATTACTATAAATATATATATTAATATCACCATAAATATATATATTAATATCACTATATATATATTAATATAACTATATAAATATATATTCATATAACTATATATATGTTAATATAACTATATATATGTTAATATAACTATATATATGTTAATATAACTATATATATGATAATATAACTATATATATGATAATATAACTATATATATGTTAATATAAATATATATTACTATACGAATAAATATAACTATATATATATATATAGATATAGATATATATTAATACCACTATATATATATATATATTAATATTACTATATATATTATAATATAATTATATATATATTAATATAAATATATATTACTATACGAATAAATATAAATAAATATATAAATATATATATATAGAGATATCATGAATTGGAAAGAAAAACAAAATAGAGTAGTGGTAAGGGCTTAGGCGCACAGGTGGGAGGTCTCGAGTTCAAATCCTGGTAGAGGCAGGGGTGCACGCGCATGGGGAATATTGGAGCAAGCGCTGTTAAATGGTGGAGGGGGTGCGTGGGGTGCGTGGGGTGTTGTATAGGGGCCGAAAAGCGCTGTAAAGGGGGGGGGGGGGTTCAAGCGCTATAAAATCCCCCCCCCGATTGGCAGTATTTTTTAATTTTTTTTAACTTTTATCAGCGCTTTTTTAAAAGCGCTGATAAAAGGGTCCTTTATCAGCGCTAAAACGAGAGCGCTGATAAAGGAAGCGCTGATAAAAGACCACTTTTATCAGCACTTTTTTGAGCGCTGATAAAGGGGTCCTATATTAGCGCTTTTCGGAGCGCTGATAAAGGGGACCCCCCCCCTTTATCTACGCTGGCTTTATCAGCGCTTTTCTAGCGCTGATAAAGGCCATTTTTAGCGCTGATAAAGGCTGTGTTTGTAGTAGTGACTACTAATAAGGAAAACATAATCAAGAAATAAATATAGAGAGAAAAACCCTTAAATTTTATTGTATGGGTAAATATATGTAACATTATATGTCTACCTGATCCATTACATTGTTGGTTTTGGTGTTTGGATGGGTTTAAAGGAGTCTTAGAGGAATTATAGAGATGTTTCATTGATAAATGTCAGAAGAAGGGAGGTTACACAATGTTTAACTATATATCATGACATAAAATTCAGTTTCCCAGATTGTCTTGGAGGATTATGAATGTGTAAAAATATCACCTGGTGTCAAGAAGGGTTTCATGAAATTTATTGTATTAGGTTATGAAAAAATAAACTAAAATGAGGAGGTGATGCATTTTTCAGTGGAAACTAAACCCAAAGTATAATACAATGTGAAAGGGGATTATACGTCATGTAATACCCTTCTCTTGGTCAATTAAAAAATTTATATGTGATTTTATTCATTAATATATGTACTATCCTTCTTATAATTTTGGGTAAACCCTAGGCACCCCAAGTTTGTCTTTGAGCCCATATTCTTCACTCTTCGATATATTGATCTTCATGGATGTTCATTGGCAATCTGGTCTTGATCTGTGGTGACATGTATTCTCTTTCTCACATATTTTATTTCATTATTCTCTCGAGGATCCACTACGGTGGTGTTTCCTTGGTGTGGGTGTGTGTTTTGGGTTTCATTTAATGGTCTTGGGGAACAATGTATGTTGATTTTAGGTCCTCATGGCGTGATTGCGTTTTGCGGGAATTCTTTCTCACGTAATAGTGTGAAATGACTTGAAAAGCTTATTTGTGGTAGGATATCCATCTTTTCCCATTATTTTGTATCATAGGGGAGGGTTTTCATTTTTTTACCTATGATATATGTTTGTTTTGGATTAATTAATGATAAACATATTGCGGAATTCAGATTTTATGGGATAAAGGGGTTTGTTTCACATTCTTTTACGGGTTCGATACATTTGTAATGTGATGGATTGTATGGGATAAACGTGCCACTGAAAATTTTGACCATTGGTGGGTTCTTTCCACTGTTTTTTATGAGGTGTTGAACCATTGTTTTTTGTGACTATTTTTATTGTTATTTTATCACATTAAATATAAATTTTTTAATTACATATAATTGGCTATAGAATGGGTTTCCCCAATATGTTTTTGGTCAGTGCGATAATTCCCTTAAATAAAGTGAAATGTGATAAAAGACTATTTTTAAATCTATGAAACTTATCTTGATATGTTGGGATTTTATCCCATGCTTGTGACATGGTGATGGGTGATTGAAATGTGGTGTGGGGAAATGTGTGGTTTGTTGGGTGTGCTTTAGAGGTAATGTAGAGGTGGTTTGTTTGGTTATCCCTTTGGGACGGTTGGGAGGTAGTTGTTTGGTTGTGTATTTGGTGAGGTAAGGAGGTGGTTTGGATGGATGCGGTTTTGGGGTAGTGGAGTGGTGGTTCATTTGTTCTAGATGCTCTATTTGTGATGGGATGAATAAATAATTGATCAATAATATTTGGAATGTCTTGGATGGGTTTGGTTGTTGGAATAAATCATTTTAATGGATAATCAAATGGTGGGTTGTGTGGTTACATGTGGTTAATGATAATTAATGAAATTAATGGGGGTTAAATGTAGAGGAAATGTGAAGATGATATAGTTTATCATGGATCTTCAAATTCCAAAATTTGTTTTATAGATATTAATAAATTCATTTAGAGGTGGCAGCAAAAGTGATTGTGTTGTGAGTTAGTTTGTGTGGGTTTGAATCCATAGGATGGGATCAAATATCTAATATATATATATATACTTGGATATTATTATGATATTTACATGAACACCACCTAGGATGAGCAATACGTTCTGAACACCCGCATAGTCATGTGGGGGTGTTTTTTCTAATATATACTGGGGAGTACAGATGGATGGGGGCCCACTATATCTAAATCCCTCTTCCTTGAGAGGTATGTATGGGATATTATGTGATGTAAAGAGGTATTTTATTAAATTATATGGTGTTTGTGATGGCCTAGGTGTCTTTGTGATATATGTGATAGTATATGTGTTTTTCGGAGAGGCATGACTATGCTTGTGGGGCAGTAGCCCAACTTCTTTTAGATGAGATGTGTGTGGACATTCTTGTGGTTCAGTGAGATCGGGTATTTGTGGGAGATGTATGTTGTGATGATGATTTTAGGGAATGTGGTATATAGAATGGATAGGGGCCCCAAGATGTATGCCATTATAGTGTGGGAGAGTCATACCTAAGGCAACGCTTTTTGGGGTACCTTTATTGATGTCATCATGTTATATTATATTGTTTGACTTGTGTTATTTGTTGATTGTTCCTTGCTATGGTTGGGTTTGGTTATTATACATATATAGGGTTTGATTGGTTCTTCTATTTTTCTCAAAGGTGAATTTGTATGCCTATTTCACATGTGCATGGGAGACTTTGATTTTTCCTTCTGAGTATACCTATATGCTCAACCTATATATATATATAACTATTTTTAGGTTTCTAGGAGGGCTAAGTTGAATGTTATATATATTGATAGCTATGATTCTTGATAGTTTCCATGTAATTTATTTAGAATTACTTTTGGGTACTTACTTTGGGGTCATTATTATATTTGATTTAGTTTTATTTATACATGCATGTGGGATGGTTTTTGGTTTTCATGATATATATGTAATAGGGTTGGGTTTTGTTGATAAATTCTATCTATCGATCATGTTTTTATATAAATGGTAATGCCTCCCATATTGTGAGACTTGTACACCCTTGGTTCCAGTTTCCAACCTCAAACCTACCGGAGGTAGGACTCGGGGGGTCAATATCTATCTCCCCTCACTACGGTATCATAGGAGGGAGGGGGTCATGAAAGAGTAGTATCAAAGGGAGG
Organism: Viscum album; assembly: GCA_963277665.1. Lineage (NCBI taxonomy): Eukaryota > Viridiplantae > Streptophyta > Magnoliopsida > Santalales > Viscaceae > Viscum > Viscum album. The sequence continues at coordinate 1,210,102,546 of OY728122.1, forward strand.
ATGAGAGATATGATTGAGTTTTAAGTTAATAATAGAGACTATTGAATGGTGTGGTATGGTAATATTTCCATTTTAACATGGTGAATGACATAGGCCAAGGATATGGGCTATGACACAGGATGTTAGGGCCCCCATGATCCAACGTATGGAATATGAGATTAATAAAATACCATGTAAGATGGGCCTATTTACAAGTTAGAGACCTTAGAAAAAAACATATATTATAATTACTTCTGTTCATTTTGGAATTGGGTTGTTTTAGAGAATGATTAAATGGATAGAAAAATGAATTAAATGAGATAAAATATTTATTAATAAAAATTCTATACTACTTGGGATTAGGAAATCCTTATTTTTCATTCCGCTATGTATCCTGGTCATCATCTTAATGTGTATCAACCAGTTGGGGTTCAATAGGATGATATAGTTGATTTCCATAGATTGGATTCTGTTGAAGAGGATGATCATAGGAAGAGGACGTTGTGTGATTTCTAGTGGCGAGATTTGGGATATTATGAGGGTAGTGTTTCAGATGTAGAGACATAGAGATTTTTAGACGATCTCAAAATCACATTCAATTTGATCTAGTCCACAATATAATACTTAGTCCCTTTTCTTGTAATTGAGCTTCATGGAACTCCTCATCAGTGGGGGAAAATTTATATGGTAGAGTGGTATGAGGTAGAAGTTTTCTTCATCAACTTCCCAGAAGGAGTTATGAGTTGATTTCCTTTCATCGACCATAATGGAAGTAAAGATAAATGATCTTATTTCTTTTTATAAGGGGATAATTTCAGTGTGAAAGCTAAGAATAAAGTTATAAGACATTTTCCCCCCAGATAATTTTATGGATGATAAGACTCATGTGAGATATCTTTTGGAGGCCTTTTGTAATTCTATTTAGTATGCAGTTACTCCCTTTACGTTGCTGATGTATCTGGAGGTTCAGAAATAGGAAAGTGTGATAAAAAAGATGAACTCACAAGGTGGTTATCCATGAGAGGGGAGCATGTATGATTCCTCTTGGGACAGAGCTCTTAGTGGAATGTATCATGTGATAGGGACCTCAAGGATTCATCCAACAGGGATTCGACCTCAACAAGTTCTTTTCCATCCATCTAGTTCCAGTGGTTTCCACAATTTTCCTAGGAGCATTATGCTAATGTTTTTTGATTGTTTGATTTGTGGCCATTGACATAACTAGTTCCCAATGGTTCCACGATCTAAGTTTGGTGGAGGCAGATAGGTTTAGTTCCAGCCTCAAAAACAATTTCATGTTAGTCAATTTTAGCAGTAGGGGAAGTAGATTTATGATCTACCGAGGGGATATTGAGTGCACAAAGACCAAACTCAAGATTTCCCTCATATTCAGGGACCATGACATGATAGATTTCATGGAGTTGGTCATCATTAGTGAGGCATAGGGGAAATTCATGGTCAATTTCACACAGTGGAGGTAGTAGTTCTAGTGGGTCCAGAGATCATCAGAGGTACTACTAGTTTGCTTAGTACCCCTATTTTTTTCCTTGTTTGGTTCAAGATATTTGCACTATTTTCTTGAAACCACTCCAGATTAATCTCTGGGACTTGAAATAGAGAAGCTTCACAAGACCATGGTGTTGAATATACATGTTGGAGTCTAGACTCCCTTTTTTGATGTGTTTTGGGGGTGTAAAATGATGGTGGGACTACATTAGTAAAATGGATATCATTTCTTGCTACATATGCATCTATATGACGTCATCCTTGGAATCAACTGGTTTCATTTCATACATGCTATTTTTTGACTGTTTCTTGAGGAGTGTATTGTTTATGGATGAATATTCCCAGTATGTGGGTTTCATTGGTGAGAGGTATTTTTAGGTTGAAAATTAGCATGTGGAGCCCCTTCTTTCCTTTTCCAGATGAGTTTTTAGTAGAATCAATGGATTTTATGATGGTATAGGTTATATTTTTCATTTTTTATTTCTTACATATTTTTACCAAGGTGGTTCTGATGCTACCTTCCCAACTTGATGTTGAGTTCGAGATAGACGAGTAGCCTTATGCTTCTCCAATTTTGATGGATCTTTATCCTATGGCACCGTCTCAGTTGTGGGAGTTGAGGATTTAGATAGATAATCTGATGGAGAAGGGTTTTATTTGGCCTAATTTTTCATATCAGAGTCCTCCACTACTGTTCTCCCAAAATTTGGATGGTATTATAAGGTTGTGAATATACAATTAAATGTTGAATCATGTGACATTCAAAAACAATTATCTGATTCCAAGGATAGTTGATCTTTTCGACTAGCTGAGTTAGGAGAATTGGTTTTCTATGATCGATTTGTGGTATGGATTCCACATTTTGATGGTAAAGAAGGGAGATATCCTAATGATGACCTTTGGGTGAAGGTATTGGAACAATGAGTTTGTGGTCATTCCATTCAGTTTTCTGAACACACCTACCATGTTCTGGGGGATTATGAACTCAATGTTCCATGTGTTTCTAGATCAATTCTTCATTGTATACATCAATTATATCATGATCTAATTGATGTTAGATAAATATCATGTTGGGAATCATAGGACTATATTGGATGTCCTTCGATGCCAAAAAAATCTTGAATATTGTCAAGGTGTACGTTCTAAACATGAGAGGTTTATTTCCTCAGGAATGTCGTGTCTTAGTTGGGTGTTTCGTTAGGCCTGTCGAAAGTTTATGTAGTTGTTTCTTGGGTGAAACCCAAGAAATTGGTAGTGGTTCTTAGTTTTTTGTCCTAAAAGGTATTATCAGTGGTTTTTGCCTAATTTCATTCAATATTCCATCAATTAGTAATCTATGAATAGTAAATATAATGCATTTATATGGAGTGATAAGTTCCCGACAACATTTAGTAACCTGAAGTGGAAGTTGGTTAGTGCTTCAGTTCTCTCCTTTCATAAGGAAGGATGATGATTGAGTTGTTTTTTTGATGATTATTAACTAGGCCTGGGATGTGTGGTGATGTAGTATAATACAGTAATAACTTATGGGTCTAGATAGTTATATGCCCAGAATTAATTAAAATTCCACCCATTATCTAGAGCTAGTGGTTGTTGTGCATGCGTTGAGGTTGTGGTGGACTTACCTCATTTTGGAGAACATTGTGGTCTTTATAGATCGTAATAGAATAAATTTAATCTTTTCATAGTGTGATATGAACATGAAACACTATATTTGGATGTATTTTCTTTTGATTGTGATTTTAAATATTCTAAACCCTAGGAAAGTTCAATTTCATGGCTGATTCCAAGAGTTGGAATTCATTTAAGGGGGATTTCATGAGTTTTTGGATTCATGGAGAGCAATGGATCAGTTTTAAATCATTTACACAGATTCAAGAGTGGATAGTGGTAGAGGATATTTTTTTAGTTGAAATTTCAGTCTTATATCATGCATTTGGTTGAGGATTTGTAGTGGGGGACTTAGAAGAAGAGTTTATGTGAAATCATGTTGTCCATGGTGATGCTCTATAGTTATGTTTAGATGATGGTAAAAACTAGATGTTGTCTCATAAAAGGATGTTTTTTCCATAGAAATTAATATGAATGTTCTTTCTGAGTTCCATATATCAAATTTAGTGTACAACTAGGAGTTTCCAAGACATACCACGACTTGAGAATACAGTTTTGGTGGCCTAGGATGAAATAGGAAGTGGTAGAGTTTGGGTATTGGTGTCATGTTTTCTAGATATTGAATGTCAGGAATCGTGTTCCCAATTTATTGTTGTAGCCTGTAGATGTTCCTGAGTTGAAATGGGATGATATCTTAATCGATTTTATCAAAGGGTAACTGATAGCTCTAAGAATTTGTGATGCAATCTCGATGATAGTGTACTAGTTGAGGAAGTCAGACCATATTTTCACAATTAAGGAGTCAAGAATTGTGGATACCTTCTCTAAGAGGAATGTGGTTGAGGTGGTGTGGTTTCATGGAGTTATGAGGTCCAATTTCTCAATTCGGGAAACATTTTCTACCTCAAATTTCAATAGGGGATTATTGAAATCTTATGGAACTCATTTATACCTCAACACTCCATTCCACCCTTATATAGAAGGAAAGAGGGAACATACTATATAGATTCTAGAGGATATTCTGGGGGTGTGTGTCTTGGACCTTGGTGGATCTTGAGTGTGAAACCATCCTTTCATAGAATTTTCATATAATAATATCTATCAATATTCCGATGGTATGTCTCCATTTGAGGATTTTTTATGAAGAACATGACTTTATCTATTGTGTTGGGTGGTGGTTGGGGGGACAAATTTTCATAGACTCGAAGTGGTGTAGATAATGATAGGTAATGCTGAGTTTTTTTGTGACAGGATTAAAGGTGTGCATGATCAAAAGAATTCCTATTCTGGTCAAAGGAGGAGGACCTTGGAGTTCGAGTTTGGAAAACACATGATCTTGATGGTTTCCCCTTGATGTGGGATGAAGAGGGTTGGAAGAGGGAGTAATCATTTTCCAAGTTTTTTTGGGCCCTTTTTGGTGTTGGGGTGAGTTAACAAGGTGGCATATCAGTTGACATTTACACCGTAGTTAGAGAGTATCCATGATGTCTTCCACATATATCGTCTTTATTAGAATCATCACGATGACTCCCATGTCATTTACTGGGGAATGTTTGGTATTGAGGATGATGCGATGTTTTTGGAATGACTAGTAAAGCTGTAGGATCATTATGAATATTCACTACATGGATATAACATTTCTTTTTCTCATGTGTTGTGGAGTCATGGTGGCCTATAGAAGATTACAAGGGAGCGAAAAATGTAGATGCGTGCCCAAAACCCGTTGTTTGTGATTTTCATTGACCTTTTTTCTTTTTAATGCTGTGTTTGAACATTGTATTATGAGATGAGATATTTTCATTAGTTTTTGATGTGTGTTGTTTGATGTGTGATAATTTTCTGATTTATAAAAAGTGGATGTATTGATTCCTAATCAAGACACATTAATTTTGATGTGATTAAACCTATACAGTTGAGTTAGTGCCACCATAAGTGGATAGTGTCATGAAATGGAAGATAGAATTCAACGATTCATGTGTTTTGGATGGTGAAGTTTTTTGGTTTTGTGGTGGTGTGGTTCTTTGGTCATAGTGGTTGTTGGATTGGGCTATGTGGTGGTTGATATGGCTATGTAGTGGTTGTGTGGGAATGTGTTTGTGTGAGAGGAAACTATTTTCAGTTTTGGTTTCATGGTGATGATTTTTTGTGAGATGTTTATGATCATTTGGTTTGGTGTGTTTCGTTAGTGGTAACATTTGAGATATTCTGAGATCCTTCAGAGTTATATCTGGGGGTGGTTGATTTAAACCTTTTTCATCATGTTTTGGTTTTTGATTATCATGAGTAAGAATCATTTGACAGTTCTTTAATATAATGATCTATGGCTTCCGAATCTGTTAAATTATTTTTTTTTATTTTGGAGGAGTTTGTAGGAGGATCAATGGGATTCGAGAGACGTTTGGTTGCTAAAGGATGGAAGAAGGGATATTTAATGTCGTGTAACTGGATTACACAATGTGTCATTTTGTTTCAATAATTTTCTATGTGGTTTCTTAGTGTGTAACAATTTTACATGGGGTTTTTAATGGATTCACAACATATAATATATCAGTGTTATAAAAAATAAAATAGAATGAAGAGGCATCTTTTTTTAGTGGAAACAGAACCATGGCTATTAAAAAACATGAATGAGGATTATAATTTGTGTAATACTTGGATTATGTATTATTTTAAAAATTATCTTCAATCGATATTTTATTCATTCATCTATTCACTCTCATTCCTCTAATTTTTGGTGAACCCTAAGAACCCCAAGGTGTTCTTTGAGCCCTTATTTGTCCCTCTACAATCTGTTGATCATAGTGGATTTTTGTTGGAAGTCCTTAGTTGATCTGTGGTGAGTTATCTTCTCCTTCTCATCAATTTCCTTCCATTATTCTCCAAGGACTCCAATTCAATTCTCCTTCCATGGTTTGGGGTGTGATTTGGATTGTGTTTGATGGTATTGGGATGTATAATAGGTTGATCCATGGTCCTCACGATGATATTGTGGTTTTCAGGCATTTTTCCCACCTTTTGGTGTGCAACGTGTTGAAAAGATTCCTCGAGGTAGGATTTCCTTCCTTTCACCTTATTATGTATCATAATGAAGGGGTTTAAATTCGTTTAACAATGATATATGGTTGTGTTGTATTAATTGAAGATAAATAAATTGGTTAATTTTAAATTTAAGGGGAAAAGGGGGTTTGTTTCATATAATTTTACAGATTTGATACTATTTTGATTTGATGGATTTTATGAACAAAACACCCAATTTAAATTTGTGACCATTTGTGGTTTTTCTTGTGTTATTTGACATGAGTTGTGGAAGACTTGTTTTTTTGTGAATTTTGTTATTGATTTGGTATCACTATAAATTGAAATTGGTTAATTACATATACTTAGATAATGAATTGGTTTCCCAAGGATTTTTTTCTGGTTTTCGTGATAATTCCCCTAAAATAAAGTAGAATGTGTTAAAATCCTCTTTTGTATATATGTAAAATTGATCTTGATATGTTGTGAGGTGTTTTTATTCCTATGGGATGGTGATGGGTTATTGCAATGGGTTTTGGGGTAATATGTGGTCATTGGGATGTGGTTTTGGGGTGGTGAGGAGGTGGTTTGTTTGGCCATTCATTTGGGTAGGTGAGGAGGTCATTATTTGGTTGTAGTTTTGGGGAGTTGATGACATGGTTTGTTTTCTCATTCTTTTGGGATGGTGAAGTGGGTGTTGTTTTTTGGTATATTTATGAGTAGTGATGGAATAAAAAATAATTTTTCAATAATGTTAAAAATGTTTTTGGTTGGTTTGGTAAATAGAATGGAAGAGGATATTGGATAATTGAATGGTGGGCTATGTGGTTAAATATAGTTAATTAAAATTAATGAAATGAATTGGTGCTAAATGTAGATGGAATGTGAAGATATATAATTTTATCAATGAACTTCACCTTCTGAAATGACTATTGCAAATATTTATAAATGAATTTAGATATTACAAAAAATGCGACAGGTTTGTGAGTTAGTTTTTGTGGTTGTGAATCCATAGGTTGGTTTTGAGTGTTTGATACTATATATATACTTGTTTATTCATGTTTTTTCTATAATAACCCACCCATGTTGAGCACTATGTGTCGAATAATATTATACTCACACATGTGGTGTTTTTTCCAACCACATGTGGGGAGTGCAGATGGTTGCGTACCCTCTCTTTCCCACTCTCTCTTCCATCTGAGGTGGGTATAGTATATGATGTGATGGATGGATGTCTGCTAGTTATTTATATAGTTATTTTGATGGCTAGGGTGTGTTTGGGTGAGATGTGAGATCCTAGGTGTTTTAAAACAAGACGTGACCATGCATATGGGGAGGTAGCCCATGTTTTCTGGGGCAAGATGTGTGAGGTTGTTCTTGTGGGGTAGTGAGATCAGGTGTGTGCAGGAGATGTGTGTTGTGACCATGCTTGTGAATAAGTGTGGTGTATGGAAGGGAAGGGAGCACTAGGATGTATGAAGTTGGAGTGTGAGAGAATCATACTAGAAGAAAAGTAGTGTGGGGTAACCTTATCAATGTGATCATGTTATATTATATTACATAACTTGTGTTATTTTTTAGGTGTGCCTTTGTGAGGTTGGGTTTGGTTAGTATACCTATATAGGTTCTCCTGGGTTCTATTGTTTACTCATAGGTTCAATAGTATGATTCTTTCAAAAATGCATGAGAGACAGAAGTTTTCTCTATTGAGTATAATTTTATGATCACCCTAAATATATCAAACTATATTTACATTTCTAGGAGGACTACATGGACTACTCTAGACATTAGTAGATCAGATTTTTGATAGTTGTTGTGTTGCTACTTTCTCTTTAAATTAAGGAATTTACTTTTAAGACATTATTTTATTTGTATCAGTTCTATTTATACATGCATGTGATTTGTTTTTTTCTTATATATATGACATGTATTTGGTTTTGGTTGATACATTATATCACCCAATTCAAATTTCTTATAAAGGTTAATTCCTCCCATATTGTGACATTTGTACACCATTGGTGGTAGTCACCAATCCAAGGACTACTAGAGGTGGGAATTTGGGTCATTATCTCTCTTCCATTAGTGAGGTATCTTTTGAGGTAGGGACACATGATAATATGAAACAAATAATGTTAATGGTAAGCATTGGTATGTTATATGTAACGGTAAAAAATATATGAAATTTCACTAAATGAAACATGTATCCGGATAAATAAAAAATATCCCCCTTTGCAATAAGAGTGGTTCTGAAAAATGGTTTTGTCAAAACCATTAATATTATGATGGTATAACATTTATTAATAATAATAAATTCATCATCATTAATAATGGAACGATCTTAGTCAATCTATCACTCAGGTAATTGAAAACTTTTATATTTTTGACACACACTATCTTAACCTAAATAATCTCCCAAACAAAGATTCATAATATTTTTATATTCTAAAATGGTGGGTTGACTAACTAGCATAGTTCAAAATATTTTTATCTACATATAATGATAGTTTAATTATCCTTCTCATAAAGCATATATTCTCATTAATATTTTCAGTTAATGTAATGTATTCTCTCAAAGAGGTAGACATTGTAATAGTAGACTACATGTTTAATTTCCCAAACATAGGTCCACTATAGGTAATAAATACATTTCCAGATATTGATTTATGCTTTCTTACATTAGTATAATATTCAAAATCAATATACACAATAACATCACTAAAATAAAATCAATTTTTTATGAAAATGAATTTATAAATTATAAGAGATATACAACTATTGGGGATCCATTTTAATGAATTCTTGTGTGTTTTTCCATGTTCACAAATGAACCTTATCAGATTATAAATAGAAAAATAAATATCTGGTCAAGAAAAGACTATCACAGAAATAATATTTCCACTAATATTTTAATATGGGATCTTATTCATATTATCTATATCATTTTCACTGTTAGGGTTTTAGGAAATGTGTAACATACTATTTTTTATAAATTAATAATAACATTTTTAATATTCTAAAACATATACCACCTCAATACCTTTATAACATATATAAAATTTTACCAATAAATGTCCTCAATGTATTTTTTTCTATACATTTCTATAAATTGAATCTATTTTTCATTTCCAATGTATTTCATTTCAAAAAAAAGAATTAAGTTGAATCTTTACATGATTAAATAACCCAAATTTTATAAAATAAGAGTCATATCACCCACATATAAAAATAGGAAGACTATTTCAGGGTTAAAAGGATTTAAATAAATGCATGAATCATATTTTATTATATAAAAACAATTTTGAATCATAAAATAATTAAACCATTTATATTACTATCTGTAGGACTGTTTAAGTCCATGTAAATATTTTTATAAAAAGAAAAACATATTAGTTTTGTAAACTTTTGAAAATCATATTATAGGATTTATTTAAATCCCTTCTTCAATAAAATCAGGAAAAACATATATTTTTATCAAATATCTATTCTATATAAAAATTATTATACGAAATAAAAGAAAATTGAATCAAGATATATGAGTCTTTCACATTAGAGGGAAAACTTCACTATATTCAATCCCTTCATGATTAAGGATCCCGTTTATGAAAAATTGATTTTTTTAAATAATCTTTAATCCCCCAATATCATCTACATTTTTTATAAAAATCCATTTGCAACCAATTACATTTTTTTTGGGTATAATGCTATTGAGGGGAATTCCATTCATCATTCATACATGGAAACCAATACATAGATTCTATTGATTTAATAGAATACCTATAGGATTTTGGCCCATAATAATTATTTTTTTGAGAAAAAAAATCACATTAGAATCCATATAAGCATTATTTTAACCATGATAGAGGTAAAATGTTCCACTTAACTCTATCTTGGGTTAACCCGTAATCCTTGAGGTTATCACCTCAATTAGTCTTTAATGTTGAGTCTAAATAAAATTAACATTGACCTTAACGGGGATCATTAAATACAATTTATGATTTGATTGGTCTTTAGATACTATAGGCACCATAACTCTCACTATATGAGGTGTTAATGTGTTTGATGCGCAAGGATACTCTTTTTAAGAAAGGAATACTCATTCAATACCACATCATAACTCATTTTTCACTTATGTTAACCAGGATATTTAGTCCACAATCTATAACACTTTAAAAAATCTGGATAACGAATAAAGATACAACTTACAAACCTAGGTTATGAAATATCATTGTTAGTGTGGTCATAAGTTCTTCATTAAAAAAAATAAGGTTTAAAAGAATATTTGGTCGTCATATTGATATAAAATAATTTATTTTTAAGGAATTAGATATAAAATTGAAATGATAATTGGGAATTATTTTCATTATAGAAAATTCTTCACATAAAGAATGCGGAAAATCCATGAATGAGAGACTTCTTGTCCCTCACTCTAGTATTTTACTTATTTTACATTTATATAATCCATTTTATTGAAGGGATTCTATAAAATCTGGATTTTTGTGAACCCATTTAGAGATAAAAAATTTAATAAATTAATTTTAAAAATATTCTATAATGACCCAAATTTTCATTCAACAACTGTTTTAATATTTTTATATTTTTGATAATTTTTTATTTGAAGATATAATGGTTAAAATAGATTAATAGGACCCTATAATATATATATTAAATATATTAAACCACTAACCTTATTATTTTTGAAATTAATGGTTTCCCTCTTGAATAAAGCCTCAGATGGGGAAATTGAGACTTTCAGTGGTTTCAAAACATCAGGTAAACCCAAATAACAAGATAAATCTGGTTTTCATTAGGACCCTAGTGGTTTTAGGTATGGGAATAAATTATACTAATTAAATTAATTGCTTAAATTTATTTTTTTTAATATCTATATAAATGTTCTTACAGTTATGATCCTAGAAAATGTATGCTATGGAAATTATAAAGGGTTATCCATATAACTCTAGAGATTTAGGGAGATCCACTATTGAGAAGATCTTCATTGTAAAAACCATTGAGAATCTAAGATTAGTGATATTATTTAATAGAAATAATTATGAAGAACAATGTGGAACTATTATTCAGTAACGATATATCCAATGAAAAATTAAGGATCAATATTTATAGAATTCATACATAGTAATTTTGATTTCAATCAAGGATCATTTATCATGATTAGAGTATACGTATAACATGTTTTTATCATGAAACCATTGATGAATTTCATAGTCTTTATTTTGGACTTGGATATTCATTCAGCAATATATATTCTAAATCGTTTTATTTCCACATTTTTGATTGATGGCCTAGTTAGAAATGACCATTGATGAACTCAATTAATTTATTATTCCTTTCTCCCTCATTTCATTGTTTATTATTCACTGGCCTGAAAAAGGCAAATGAATATACTATCATTCTCGTTCGACATGAGATCGATCCCAAGAATCATGTAGGGTTGTGTGATGGATAGATGAGATATTTTATTGATATGAATAGTGAAAATAACATATTTTATATAAATAATGGGTGGTCGAAACATTGTAATATTACTGAGGGATGACATGTTTCACAAGTATTTATAGGAATCCTGATTCTTATTCACTTGAGGATGAAAATATATGATTGGAGGAGTTTCCTTCAATTCTAGAGGCACAAATGAAGATACCGAAGACATTTATAAAGGGATCAATGGATACAAAATGTATTGGGGGGAATAATTAAATTTTCATAAAATTAATGACATCCTGTTGCGTGTTCTAAAATAACACATGTTGTGTAGTACACATTCTGTGGTGAATAGGGTTATATGACAAGTTAAATACCACATGTCCCTGTGGTATTCCCACATGCTATGTGACTCTAACTTGGTAGCTCTGTGTTCATAGGGAGCACATTCCTAGGGGCCTGAGTAGTCCTACACACTATGTTCCCTAATGGACATGTTGTGTATATGGTTTCCACATGGTGGGTGGAGTAGTGGGACAAGAACAAGGGATTAAAAGGGATTAAACCATGTGTACAAAAAGGTAAATCTTGTGCACCGTTCATAAAATGTTATACCACTCATATAAAGTTATTTATGTATTTGAATTAAACCCTTGAGTATCCCTTCTAGAATTAAATTCAACATATAACATGACAACAACCTCTGATTTGATATGAGAGATATTACCTGAGGAGGAATACAATGATCTCTCTATCTAGAATTTTTGGATAACATGGATACTTCAGTGTTATCTCCAAGTAGATATTGAGGATAAGAACCCCCTGACCACACATATATGTCAAGGAGCTTGTCACCCACATCCTTTGTAGAGATACAGTTTATAGACCATGTACCCACCTAGGGAACAGGTCTCCTATCTTTGATGTTGGTACCCCTCATTTGATGTTTGACTTGGAATATATACTATATTTGGAACTATACCCCCTTAGTTGTGTAGCACTTTTGGTGAGTTGTGGGTCCACTATTACAGATCTTGAGAGGCTATGTTGGGATATTTATATTGGAAAAACAGAAAAAATGAATCTGTATAAAAATTTATAATACTAATCAGGATATAAATATTGAGATCCTCCTCCCTCTCATTAATGAATTTCTTCTATGTGAATATCTATTATTGGATTTCATCTTCCATATTTGTCTCATGGGTCTGACTAAGTTTTTTTATATTACATACCATTTGGTTCTTATGGAATCTAAATGAATATGTATATAATCCCCTTTCATCGGATTCCCCATCACATTTAGTGTCTTATAAATATATTCGGAAGTAATATTGTGACTTTTTATGGCTAACCGATGGTGGAGTTTAGTGGTACTAGGTGATGGTGGGATGAGGTGGTTGTGGTATTCGGTGTTCATGAGTATGATTTTTTCTTTATCGTATGTTAGGTTGGGACTCCATTTATTTCTTTTTGGGTTTTTATTTAAATTAAATAATACTTTGGTTTTATTTTTATTAAACCAATATGATTATTCTAGAGGTAGTTTTTTCATTTGTCTCTACTTAGGTTAGAACAATATTTTATCCTTCATGGTTATGATGTACTTGGAGGTGCATTTGTGAAAAAGTTAATTCAGTTAAGGACCCCAATTTGTGTCACATGCCTTTTCAATGCTAGTCACCAGCCCCTAACATTTTTTATCATGGGCCTGAGGTTTCTCACTCATCATACCCCTAATATAGGTGGGGTTATTGTGGGATGGGAAATAATAGAGTTATATCCAACAGGTATATCCTAGTGATAATTTTTGGAATTATATGTGTTTTGAGGATTGGTTTGGAAACATTTTATGGTGGTGTTGATGTTTCTCATGTTTTTTTCAAACTTGGGAACATTATTATTGGGTTGTGGGAAACACATCCATACATATATAATCTAATAATATTCCTTTAAAATATATCTTTTGAGACACCTGTTTTTAGGGAAATAAATGGCACATGCATCAAATAGAATGGCGTCTTCGAATTCCCAGTCACTCATTTGTTAACTCCCGCAATATTCTCATCTAACAATGGTATATCTTTTTGACATTAATAATGTATCCCTGATGAAATCTATAAAGTTTAGTTATATAGTGTTGTGGGGATGACTTGTTGAGTGATGAGGCTTCAGTGTAGGGGTACTATTCTTGAGGATTTGCTTTTAGGTGAGTATAGAGAAGTGTTTTTACCCATTGAGAGATTTATTGACCCAATCTTAGTTATTTGGAATGAATTTCATCCTTAGGATGATTAATAAATTTCTCCGAAATGATAGGATGTTGATGCACACAAGATTAATGTATTGTGTGGGATTCAATGGTAGATACTGATAAAGTTTCATGGTGAGATGGTCCCTCAGTTAGTAGATTATTGGATTGAATCTATATCCTAGGAGGCTCAGATCATACATACCGAGAATGATTTGATTGATGAACTTGAGACATGTTTTATTCAATGAGTAGTAGGTCACTGGTTGAGTCTTCTGCCCTATATCAACTGTGAGGTGAAAGTAACTTGGAATAAGTTTTATCAATTATTCCTAAAAGAGTATTATTCTTCATCCTTTTACTCATTTCCAATTCAGGAAAATCTAGAGGTTCTACAGAGTGTTAAGTCTATTGCTGAGTATGCATGATTTTCACAATCATCATGTGGTAATCTCTATATATAATGTAAGATGGATTCTTCTAGGTGTAGATTTTTACTAGGGCCCCCATAGTGAAATATTATCAAGAATTAACAATCTATTAATTCCTATCATTGTTGGGATTTTAGAGGAGGCGTAGGTGATAGAGATCTCTCTAGTATAGGAGCATTTGGAATCTGGATTTGGCTGTGGCAATCATAGTTAATATCTATCTGATTATATTAATCAATGTAATATTTTATTTTATTTGAATAAGATAATATCATATAAGAATAATCAACCTCAGTGATCAAGATCACATTGATACAGTTAGTAGAGAGACTGGTGGTACTTTTCTTGTACAGGAAAGGTCACAAAGAACATGATTTTGTGAACAAGATCTCTAAATATAGTGGAAAAAATTGGATGAAACTCTGTGGTATTTTTAGCTTCTGATCAAGGATTTTTGAGGGTGGATATGAAGGACCTTTGGGAGGTGGTACTGATAGAGTGGGTGAGATATCCCTAGAAGGAGGATCATTAATAGGAGGAGGATGTTATGACCATATTCAACCACTAATCCCAGGTGGTCTACAATAGACATAGAGGGACGAAGGTAGAGGTCATGGTCAGATGGAGTCCATGGATGGATATTATTAGGCTACACATTATATAATTCATGGTATAATATTTCCCCTTTTCATTTTCTCAAGTACTTATTAACATAGGAGAAATTCATTCTTTAATCACCATATCCCTTCATTAATATATCGATATTCTTATAGAGTCTTTATCCCATTATTCATCCTTGTAGATTTTTATGGGCATTGATTTCACTATTTAACACATTTTTTGAAAATGAAAGTTTATTTTTGGTGGAAACAACTCCATATATAACCTCATGGTATTTTTGATGATTACATAGGATGTCTTAATGGGTGTGGATGATAAATCTTTGGTATATTCCCAGATAAACATAAACTACTTGAGACAAAGAAGCCTATGGGAAGATGGGATGATATTCTACTTCAATGGAGAGAAGGACCTATTGGAATATTGGGTGGGGATCCTGAGAAGGATGTTGAAACCTATATTCCATCAGTTGGTGTGTTTTTTCATTGGTGAAACATGCTCTTCATACTCCTAGAATCTTGGGGAAGAGGATCAATACAAATAAGTATTCCCCAAAGATGTATCATGAAAACCTCTATATCAAGATTTTGACTTCTGTATAGACTTTCACCTCAAGACCAGACCAATATATTATATGGCCTATCTGATGAAACCAAAGGAGATTTTGGAGTTGAGGGTATAGTTATAGGACCCTCGTGAAAAGGGTTTTATTAGACCCAATGTGCCCCCTGTAAAATTCTTATGTTTTTTTCTAGGAAGATATATTGGAAATTGAGGCTATGTATTGATTATCATCAACTAAACCAAGTGAAGATAAAGAAAAAATACTTATAACAAGGATCTATGACCTATTCTACCAAATGTAAAGAGAAACATGGTTCTTAGACATTGAGCCCAGTTCCATCTATCACCAGTTTTTGGTTCTTGTGCAGGACATTCCCAATATGAAATTCCAATGTCATTGTGAGAATTATGACTTTGATCACATGATTTTCACTGGTCATGGTCTAATATAATTTATCTTATAATCTTAATACATTCTAGTGGATGACTATATACATATCTCAAGGATTACATATTGACATTTTCACTATCCTAGCACATTTAAATTTTCCATAATTTTGAAATAATTAAGATATTAATTGTTTTTTATTTGTTGATTAATATAGTTAAAACAAAACAAATCATGGTAAAAAAATAATGGGTTAAAGAGAATTGATCAAGTTTTGAACACACAAATTTATAATCATTCTATGGTTTTTATTAGACAGTTAATTCAATATCATTGTTCCATTTCTCTAGTTAATCTAAAATATGGTCTTTAATATAAAAAAGATAAAGCTCCCCTAATACATCTAGTTCCACCTATTATATTTTGAGGAGGTAATGAATACACTAGATCAGGTAATTTACTATCTCAACACTCCGAACCATTTTATTCTTTTAATACCTTAATCCATAATGATCCAATGGTATGCACTATGATTTGGGAGTGGTATCAAGAGAATATTTGATAGATTTGAGGATGTATCTTCTCTTGGAGAGATATTATGAATATCAGATATCTTTTTATACTTAATTTTCTAACACATAATTTATTGATTTTAAATTTATAAAATAAATACAGTGCATCTGTGATATATCTTGGTGGTCTAGCCTTCAGGTTAGTTCTCTATACTCTACTATTTTAAGAAAAAACATTACAACCTAGAGGTTTTGGATGAGGTCAAAGAAAATAGGGTTAATAGAACAATATAGTAAATAGAAAAATAGTGTGGAATTAACATTAACATACATAAAGTAAATAGAAAATAAAATATAATGTGGTAAAAGAACCTAGTCATTAGAGGATGATTGAATCTAATTCAATAAGGATATATACATTTATAGAGAGCAGGTTAGGATTTTGTTTCTTACATGTACCCAGTGTGGGGACTATATCTTGATGGATTCCATGTATCAAAACGTACCATCAATATTAATAATTATTACACATAATATCCCTATGAATTTTCATGTATTGTTTTTCGAAAATTCATATTTTAAATTCTTCTTGTACTTCACGGATATCGTTTCACAAGATAATAATTGGGCCCACTAAACTAGGTCTAGCCAGAGGTCTCAGGTCTGCATCAGTGAACCTACAAACAATAATTTTATTTAAGGAATTATTTTACAAATATATATATATATATGTATAATTATTATTATATATATATTAACATATATAATTACTATATATACATTATATTATATGAATATAATTTCATATAGTTATATATATATATATATCTTTTTATTATTTTTTCATTTTTCTACTTTTTATAAATTTTATATGTTTTTTTAAGTAGTGGTTGGGGTTATATTGGGGTTATCCATAGAGATGGAGGTTGGGGTGGCTTCTATTAGTGGATCTCATTCAGTCATTTCCCACATGGAAGTGATTAACAGGTGGTTTTGGGAACTAGGAGATGAGGGATTTGACAGTTCCAACATCCACCCTCTAGTAGTGTGACTCAATTTTGCTGTTCTGACATCATCATCTAATGGTAGATTTTTTCTCCTGACTTATCCTTAATTATGGTATTTTTTATAATTGTGGGGTGAAGAGGAGTGATTCATGGTTTCTTTATTTTATCATTGAATCTACAATGTTGTAGTGTTTCTTGGATTAGATAGTAGTGAAGTGAGCTCTATGTTCCAACAGGTGTACTTAGGGGGTTTGGGTTGAATGGTCGCAGATAGGTGGGCAACCATTTGGTTTGAATGGAATCAAAGATGAACAGGTGAATGGAATTGGTGGCTATGGATGGAGAGGCATGGTTGTGGTATCTATTTAAAATATTGTGACCATTGAGGTGATTTACTCTTGGGTGATGGTGTGATGTGCATAATCCCTATAGTGACCCTGAGAAGGAGATGAATGAAGAGTGTTTTGGTTGTATGATGGATGTTTTGTGCTAACAGTCAGTGTACTAACCATGATAAGGGATTCAAATATTCTTTAAAGGCTCATTATACTGATTGTGGAGATGGTTTGTTGCATGTATCTAGACACAACATGACCAACTATGCACAATTGGTGTGCTGGCCTAGAAAGGACTTTGCATCATTTATTCTGACCTCCATTCAAAAATAATCTTTTATTTTCTAATATTTACCCAACATATAAAATTATAAATCAATTAAAATAAATCTTCCAATCCAATTTTAAATTAAAAATTTCTACCAAATTCATATTAATTTAACAATTTTTAACAATTTAAAATCATAATCATTTAACTTCGAATAATATTTTTTTAATTAAATATCTAAATAAATATTTTATTTATTTTATTAAATGATTAAATACACTATTCTAAAACAATCCCTTGAAAATTTATAAATGAATTATAATAAATAAATTACTGATTGAATGTTGAAAATTTCAAATTGAATGTTTCAAAATAATTTTAAAATTTTATCGTCTGTATTCATCAATTAAATTACATTGATAAATAATATCAATAAAGGCCATTAACTAATCCATTAAATAATTAATTTCAAAGTTTTTAAAATCAATTAACCATTATTATATAACATAATATATTAATTAATTGAGGGTATTTCCATAGAAAAAAAGAACTAAATATTGAAAATTATATGTCACATAACTCCCCAAAACATACAACATTGCACTGATGGGTAATTTATCATTGAATTAAATTTACTCCTAATGAAATAGGTGATCTTCCTATATCTAAATATTCGATCAAAAGGAAATATAATACACAAACACATACA
Source organism: Viscum album (assembly GCA_963277665.1). Lineage (NCBI taxonomy): Eukaryota > Viridiplantae > Streptophyta > Magnoliopsida > Santalales > Viscaceae > Viscum > Viscum album. The sequence goes on from OY728122.1 coordinate 1,210,121,182, forward strand.
CTCTCAAATTTATCATGCATTATATATGAGTAAAACCAATTCCTCACTTCAATTTAGTCAAATATTCCATTCATAATTTGATAGAATTAGATTTAAAAGGAATAAAAATATTTACAAAAAGTACATATATTTAGCCATCTTTCTGAATATTCTTCTAACAAAAATTTTATTTCCCACATTATTGATACAAATTAAATGAAAGTGCTATAAGTCAAGTGACCTTATTTATATGGGTTCAATACTATCCTCACCTAAATGTACTCATTTTTTAAAATTCCATTTTGATTTTTATTTTTCCATCCATTCATTATTGAAAATCATTATTTATTTCAATTATTGAGATAAATTAAATTAATTTCTAAAACACACCTAGTTCCCTTGCCTTATTGATCAATTTTGGGGTTTTCAATTTAATATTTTTATTTTAGTTTTAGTTGAAATATTTAAATTATAATTATGTTGTATATCTATTCTCTTTATTGTCATAGAGGTCAAATTACCATAGAATTAGTATAAAATTTCATTTTCATAAAACTTAAAAATTGATTCCTAAAAATAATTTTCTCTCACACTCTACCTATTATCTCAAAGACCAAACTTAAATAATATAGTGACTCAATAACTCAACACTCACATAATGTATTATAGTCTCAAATCCAATGAATTACCTATATTCTAGAATTTTTTTTCCAAACTAGGTAGAGAATTAATTAGGTTCCAAAAATGGGTGAAAAATAAATACATATAACTATAAAAATGTATGTACAAAAAATTATTTACTGAACACATATTAAAATATTGAAAAATAGAAACTACAGAAACAATATTATAATTCCTAAATTATATATATTTTATTTTATTTTATTTGTTTATTAGATAGTTTTTTTTAAATAATAGATAAAAATTTATATAAAAAGGAAATTTATAATATTTCAAATCAAAAAATATTTTTACATAATTTATTTTTGATTTTTTATTTGTTTCTTATATTTATTAAAATCATATAAAAATAGTAAACATATATTTTTATTTATTGATTTTAAAACATTTACAAGGAATAAATTTAATACTTGTCTAAATATGTTTGGTTCCTCCCCCACAAATATTCACGACGAATTCATTTATATTCTAGAAGAATGCACAAAATATTCAGTTTATAAATCTTGAAAATTGATTGATATATCCTGGAGATTATTATCTAGAAGGTTTGAGTGGAGTCCTCCCTAGGTTGCTTGCTATGGACAATAGATCTATCATCCCTAATGCTGAAAACATTGTAAAAACCATAGAAAAAAATTAACATTATAAATTTAATTATTATTGAGTAAATTAGAAAAAATAAAAATGAAAAGAATTGAGGATATTCTTGGGTTTAATCCCCCCACCCCAAGGTTTTATAGTTAGACTGCTCCTAAGGGAAAAATTTCTTAACTATCCCCAAACCATAGTGGGATATGGTTTATATGATTGAATCCACCACATGAATTGCCTTGTAAATCTATATGGTTCACTTTTTTTTTGGTTCTATTGAACAAAAAACTTCATGGACACCCCATAGATAGTGTGAGGTACCTCATAAAATGGGGGTGGAAGAATCATCCATAACCTCTCTAGAGGTTGATCCACACTGATTATGGATTATTCTTCATCGAGTGGTACATTCATTAATGATTCATGGATTGATTAAAAAATGGGGAGTTAGTAAGAAATATAAATTGAAAATATTCATCACAAGGTGATATTAGATTAAAATTAATCACTTAGTTTGTTGTACCTCGTTACTCTCTATCTTCATGAGTAGTATCCATAGGGATTACATCTAGTATTATAGTTCCTCCCTCCAGTTGGCGTTTAGAGTTAGTTTTAGGGAGTATCATCTTCTAAATAGATCCAGGAACAAATTATTCATAAAAAATGTTCTCATATGTAATTATCTTTATATTGAAAATAAGTATATTCAAGTAGATTGTCAATGTAGTAATCATCTATCACTTCCTAGGCTATGTCATCCACAATTTCAAACAACTCTCATTTTCCTTCAAGGGGATCATTTGTATGTTCATTATCTTCATCATATATAATTGGAATTAATTGTTATGAATCTTTAAATATAAATTAGAAAAATTAATATGTAATTCACATTACATAAAATTATAAAGGTATGATTTATGTACATTGGAAACTCCCCCAACAACATTAGAATGTGGATCATCTTCTTGGAGAAATTTCTTTTAAAATTTCCTTTTGTGGATAGGATAAGAAGTGTTAATTCTAAATTGTATCCAACATCGATTTAATAAACTTCTTCTTCATCTTTTAGGGACAGAAAAAAATATACTTAGTTTATGATTTAATTAACAATAAGAGGGAGATTATACTACAATTTGTTTTCAATGAATTCATGAATCATAATGTTTGAGATAACATTTACATCAGGTATTTAAAACTTTTGTTTCATTTCTTATTATACAATATCTAAGAAAATGTGACCAAGAGTGAACATGTGACGGCCCCCTAATTCCTAAAAATCATCATCCTCTGCTTGAAAATATTCTTTTGTAAATTCCAATGGATCTAACTTTCCTGCATCTTAATTATTCTTTTAAAACACAAGTTCTAGAAGGGCATTGTCTATTTAATCTAGTATATATCTTAATTGCATAATAATTTATCTATATTATTCAAGTTACTAGTTAACTTGAAAATACTTCAACAAATATGAGTGGCTCTTCTTTTTATTCCGTGTATGTTGCTCTATAGTTTCTATTGTCGGTGGAAATGTGTTTTTGATGGGTTTTGAAGTCATTTGTGTGCCATTAGCCATTCTCCAACCCATTTGTCTATACCGAAGGTTTTTTTTGGTACTAAATTTTAACATTCATGTACTTGGATTCCTTGGGAATATGAACTATGCATGTGAGTGAGAATCCATTAATGAATGCTCTCACTGCAATACTTGTATTATACTGAGAAAAATAAAAATTAAAAAAGAGAAATTGAGAAAAAATAATTAAACACTCAATTAATGATTTTTATGATAGTGGGAACGTTATATTTCTCACTAAAAGTGGCACGAATTTTATCACATGATTTTCATGGGTCATAGTCAAATATATTTTTTATTATACTTCAAATTAGTCCTAGTGGATAACCATGGTCATTTCTCAAGAAGAAGAGTTTTTGAGTATCACTATCAAAGAAAAAATTAATTTTTGTTTTGTTTTACATAATTTTTAAATAATCATGAAATTAATTGTGCATTTTGTTTTTGATTAAAATAAATTAAAACAAAACAAATAGAGGTTAACATAATAGTATGTTAAAGGGGTTGGATCAAGGGTTGAACACACAAATTTATCATCATTATCTTATTTCCATATGAAAATGTAGTCAGTATCATTCATCCATTTCTCAAATTTATTTCAATTTTTTTTGAAAATATATAATATAAATATCCCATGATACATTCACTTACACCCCTTATAGAGAAAGGATGAAATTGATGCACCTGATTAAGGAATTCACTATCTCAACACCCAAATCCACCATATGATATTCATCCATAATCCATAATGATACACTTGAATACATTGTGAACTGATAGGGGTAGGGAGAGAATATTTGATAAATTCGAAGATATAGAAACTCATAATAATGTACAAATTAATATCACCATTTTTTTCTTGCCATTTTTTCTACTAGATCATGGGTGGAATTCATATTATTAAAAATAAAAGAGTTTTGCATTATCTCCCTTGGGGTCACACACCTTGGGTTAGTTATCCGTTAAATTTTAAATTTATGATATCATGTTACAATGTGGGTAATATGGGAAAAAAATGTGGGGGAAGAGAACAACACATTAACTAACAAAACAAATCAGAATTAATATTAACATACAAAAAAGAATTATAGAATGAAAGATTTTTATTAAAAAGAACCTAGCTGGAAGGGGTTGGAAGAATATACAAGGAGAGGGTGAGAGATATTTATAGAGCGGGCGAATTAGAAGCTTCATAATTATAGTTAGTATCAATGCGAGCATTCACTTTAGATTTATAGACTCCATGTTTCGTAGTGAACCATCAAGATTACTTTTGAATACAAAATATTTCCATAAGATTACACACATATTTTATTTTGAAACAAATCGTAGCATAAATTAAATCTATGCTTCACATTAGTATTTTAATGATATATAAATTAGGACAATTTAATTTGTCCTTGGTAGTGGGATCATATAAGAATGAATGTACCTATAATTTTTTTAGGAATTATTATACGTATTGACATATATATTAATTATTATATATATATATATATGTATTAAAAAATAAACTTATTATATAAAAATTATATTATATAAATATATATGTATATATTTATTATTATTATAATCAATATATATATATATATATTATTTCATTTATATGTTTTTTATTTTTCTTATTTTTTCAGTTTATGGAGGATGTGGGTTTCAATCTGTATTCTCTAAGGATTGGTTGTTTGGGTAAATTATCTCAGTCGAAATCATTCAATCATCTCCTCCCCAGAAACAAGGAGTAGGTGGATCACAAATTTTGGTGATGAGGGATTTGATGGTTTCCACATTCCACCCTGAGAATGTGTGGCTCGATTCCAACAACTCATCATCATCCCATGGTATTGTCATTATTCATGCCACTTCTCTTCCACTGCTTTGTGGAATGTAATTTGAGGTTAATAGGAGTGTTTCATGGTTTTTTCACCAATTAGTATTTGATTTAGGGATGAATTGGTTTAGATTGTTTGTGGAAAGCTCCATGCTTCACTAGGAATTCTTGTGGGTTCGAGTCAAATGGATGAAAAAAGTTGGGTGATCATGTGGTTCTGCAAGACCTAAAGGTTAATGGATGTGGTGGAAATTAAATATGTGTTAGGGTGAGTGCAGTCACTACCACTATGGGGATCATGGAGGTTATTTATTATTTGGTGATGGCCCACTTCACACAAGAACTATAGTAACCAATGGAAGGATATGTAAAAAGAGTCTTGTAGTGGTATGAAGTATATTTCCACCTAATGAATAGGGTAATGGCCATAAGGGGGGGGGGGGTATACTAGTTTTCCTTAGTAATTATACTAACTTTGGATATGGTTTTTCATCGATATCATCTCATGATGCGATCAAATGTGCATGGTCAGTGTGTTGACTAATCAAGGAATTTACATTATTTCTTGGCTATCATTCAAAAATATTTCATTCAGTAATTAATATTGATCAAATATAAAAAACTATAAATAAAATAAAATAAAATAATCAGTCCCAATGAAAATTATAATTTCACTTAAAATTCATTTTTAATAAATATCTACAATTTAAAATAATATTAACTTAATTTGAATAAATAATTTCTCAAATTAATTTTAAAAACTTGATACTATTCAATTAATTAAATTATAACAACAATTAAACTAAAAAAATACACTAAAGCATTCCAATTTGATTCTAATAATTATATTTTTTATTGAATGTTTAATATTTCAAATTAAATATTTAAATATCATATTCAAAAATAACTATATAGATTCGTCAATTTAATTAATGTGATGAATAAAATAAATAAATAACTTTATTAAGGAATTTCTGTAATTCTGTTACATATTTATAAAATCAACAAACTATAATTAGTTTAACCAGTATTTTAATTAACTGGGGGATATTTTTAAATAATAAAAGGTAGTAAATGATTACTATTTTCTCCCACATCATCATTCATGGTGATTCCATTTGGTTTGATGAATTAACACACTATCTTTATAATAATTATGGACTATATCTTCTATCCATTAATGGATTATTTTATGGATGTATTTGTCAATGACATTTTTATTTACACTCTATCATATGGGGAGAAGATAGAGTTCTTGATGATGGTCCTAAAATTTCTGAGGGCACTAGTTATATTGTAAGATCTTCAAGTTTCAATCCTATATTATATAGTTCCACCCTATAAAGAATTCCATCTCTCAAAATCATGTAGTTGTGGACCTAAAAAAATAGAGGTAGTGCTATCTTTGGACCCATTTAAGAGTAATTTTTTGGAATATAGTTTTAATGATTTATCTTGGTAGTATCAGAGGTTTGTGGAGATGTTTCTAGGAATATGAACCCATTTAATAACGTAACTTTAAAAGGGAAAACATTATCCTAGAACAAGAATTTAAGTAATTCTTTTAGAGAGTCAACGTTGAAGTTGACCAATGATATCGTTCATAGGATTCAAAGATACGGTGTTGAGTATGCGGTGTTCTAGGATACTTATGGGACTAGGATTAGGTGTGTTTTGATGAATATATTGATAATTATTTCTTATGGGCCTAGGAAGTTGAGAACCTAGAGAGGAAATCTGTGAACCATTACATAGAATTAGCAGTGGTGGTTATTTCCATGACGATATAGTGGCATTAAATTATAGGTGACAGGTTCAAATTTTTCATTGATGACTAGAGTCTTATGTATAAAATTTCTCCTAGAATCATTCACATGATATAGTTATGTTGGGAAGAGTTTTTTCATGAAGTTGACTTTGTGAAAGTCTACACTATGGGAAAGGTATTTTTTAGTATATTCCCTTAATAGGAAATCCCACCCTCACACAGTGAAAGTGGAATCAGATCATCTTCCGTATTTATAGTAAACCCTAGAGGATGAAATAGTGAGAACTTTGCATTCTTTGATCATAGTTGCTCCACTAATTCTATAGTGTGTGATAGAAGATCAGTTGTGAGACATAAATTAGGAAGTTATAAATTACCAGATATCCACAATAATATACTAGATGGATTTTCCAATGGTGGGGAGAAAGTTATCGTTTTCCAAGGATAGAAAATATTTCCTTTCACATTTCCTGAGGAGTTGTTTTGGGAGTTTTTACCACCCCTTGGCGGTATATCATAGAGTGTTGAAGATTTACCAGGACCTTGAACAATAGTTTTGGGGGGCAGGCATGAGGTAGAGTGTTGTCGAGTTTATTGCTCGATTCCTCACCTTCCTTTTGGTAAAGAAAGAGAACCTGGATATGGTAGGATTGAATCAATATATTGTGATTCTAGAGTATATGTGAGATGAAATATGAATGGTTTTTTTCATGGGTAATTACAAATATAGAAATAATCCATGACACAATCTAGGTGATGTTTGATTGACTTAGAATGTCTACTTAGTTCCTTATCATGTAGGAGTGTCGTTCGATGGGGAGTTTGGGGTTTTTGTAAGTATTTTAGATCATACAACATCATGGGCACCCTCTATAACTATAAATAACAATTATTAGAGGTTTATATAATGTGTTATTTAAGGTATACTCTAATTTTTACATTAAATATCTTGTATTTTGGGTTCTAGAAGTTTTGGAGGAATTTATGATATATGAGAGTTATATAGTGGGATGCACTGTAGATGAGAGGCATTTTGGCATGGAGTGGATGGTTGGGGTGTGGTATATCTAGCTATGGTGTAGGGAATTTTAATTCCGATTCAAATTCTACAATGGATTTTCTGTAAGTATTCGGTTGTGGCATAGGCCCTCGTGATGGATGATTCAGATGCCACAACCATTTTTTGGTATAACTACAGAGTGAAAGGGAGCTGCAACATAGGGATAGTTTGGGGCGCCTCTGCCATTTTTATGGTAGCTATGATGTATTGAGTGGGATATGACAAATATTTAACATGGATAAATAGTATACAAAAATGTTCAGAACCATGGATATTGGAGCCTATTTTATTGGGACTTGATACATAAAAGACTCATGCACTACACCACTGTCTAACTTGTTTTCATCCATTATGCACCATGGTCATATGGGTGGTGGTGTGGAATTTTTTTCTCTTGAATAGGTATAAAAACCCAAATCCATTTAAATTAAATCTCTCATCTAGGTTTTATTTATGTTCATGGTTTATCCAAGTACATCTTAAAGAGCTCTTTCATCCCCTTATTTTTGAATTTTAACCCTAGACTCAAGAGATAAATCCATGGAAGTTCAAGGTGTGTTTACATAATTTTTTTACCTATTTTCTCCATTTTCTTCATTTATATAAGGATTTTTTATTTTTAGTCACCATATTAAGTTATGGTATGTTAAGGGAATGATATGGTTCATTAGGTGTTATGATTATTCCATAGTTTTTGTTTTTTCTCTTGGTGTGTGAGTCCTATCATGGTTGGTGTTGTTGAGCATATGTAAACTCCAAAATTTAATTAATTTATTTTTGTTTATGTTTCTACAAACTCCCAAATTTAAGTTACTTATGAATTTTATTTTAAATTAATTTTAGGAAGATAATATTTATCATAATATTTATTTTGAAAATATTTTCATGTTATTGATACATACAAAATATATGTTGAATTATTCTGAATGTGTGTAGAATATATTTTATAAACACTATTCATAACAAACTATTGAAACAACACATTTGGATCATGTACCCTATTCTCTTAGAAATGTTTTTTTATCAAAAATATGTTTGTGTGGATATCTATATTTGAGAAAAAAGGAATATATTGTATGAGAAACCAATTTTTGGTTGAACTGTATATGCGAGGAAACGAACATATGGTACATCAACCCTACTTTTATAATCAATCTTACGTCTTGACCCAATATTTTAGTTTTTTTCCATCACAAAATGGAACATTATGTTTAACAATTCTCCAATGGAGTTTTAAATATAAGATATTGTCCTTGATTTAGGCCACAATCTCTATGGAAGTAAAGTGATTTTCAAATATACTTTATGTCCTATTCAAAGGCTCATTATGTTTTTTTAATTACCATATTCAATTGAGTAAATTGTTTCTATTCATAAGGGTATTATGGGATATTTCTGGAGTTGGTATGATCTGTAGTTTTTCAACCTACAACATAAATATGAAGGTGAACTTCATTAGATTAATATATAGAGTATATATAGAAAAATTATAATTGTGTTTGAAAGAAACAATAATTCTATTTCCTTTACATTAACACATTAGAGACATAAATGTTTAGATCTATAAAATTGACTTAATTCTATTTATTTAAATACTATATCATCTTATTATTACATATTCTTATAAAATGTCAATGAATCATTCATTAGAGATACACCTTGGAAATATACATATTTTAAACATATGTCTAGTGTTTTCTCCATTTTTTTGTAAACATGTTTTGTGTAATATTGAAGATCTATTTTTTGTCTTGTGATATTGAAAATCTAAATGCATTTTTCAATTACAGATGAAAAGGACAAGAATGAAATTATTTCTCAATAAAATAAATATCAATTTTTTTATAGTTTTTTCTACTTGTACTAATTAATTATTAAGTGGAAGATTCTTATACTAAGGTGCGGATTTTTCATTCCATATAAAAAACAAGAATTCCCTATAAAACTCTTTTAAAAGTGTCACCTACATACACATAATTTTTAATAAATTATTATAGGAGGAAATATATTGTGAAATTTCCAAAACTCACTAAGAGAGTGTTGGTGGTGTGGACTACGACTTATTTGTTCCATGAGAAACTACATATAATTTTGTTATTTTCCATTCATTATATCTACTACACACATTACATTAAGATAGACAGAATGTTTTTCCATTAAAATAGTTTGGTGTTGTGAATATATCAATGTTTTTGAAGAACACAATTCAACCCCCTCTTGCTTCTTCATATTTATCATTATTATCTCAACCTAAAAAATAGTATAATAGGGTTGTGCCAATGAGTATATTTTCTTAATGAAAATTATTTTGATTCTACCTGACATCAATAATCAATTATGCTCAATTGTATGGGTGTCCTCTTCTTAACAAATTGATTTAGTGGTCTGCACTACTATGAAAAAATAAAGAATATTTACTATCCCTTAAATTCATTTTTTGAGGATTTAGAAAAAGACTTCTTGAAATGACTGATTCAAGAAAATCTATGTCAATGATCTGTGCTCCATACTTTAATTGTGATAATTATGGAAGATAAAAATCCAGTATGAATATTTATTTTAAAAATCATGGAATAAATGTTTATTTCATGTGTTTTAATCCATATTAAAATCTAATGTATGGTTTTTATGATTCAAATGATGATAAATAAATAGAATACAATTTTAATTTAAAATAAATGAATGCTAATGTATGTGGTTTATAAACTGATGAGTCTAATCAATTATATCAATGTCCTATTGCATATGTTATATAGAAGATAGTTTCTATTCAATAATATGGAAGTTATAATAACATAACATTAGGGTACACTACTATAAAACTAACATTTGATACTTTTATAATGCATGAGGATGGAACTATCACTAAACATAATAAGATATGGATAGTAATTGTTAACAATTCTGTTAATTTGGGATATACAATTTTAAAATTTGATCAAAAAGTAAAAGTAAAAAGGGTACATACCACTATGTGGAATGGAATATCTATAATTATACATCAGTCTACACAATTAAGAAAATTTACATGTGAAGGAAATTATTGGGAATTTAACGATGTATGAAGATGAGATGCAAGGTGAAACAGAAAATCATGTCAAACGTAAAGGATATTACCTCAAAACTATGATGGATTAATTATATGAATCAAGTCATCAAGATTTAGATGATGATTTATCACATCATGAAAAAATATTTTAAAAAATATAAATATAGAAAAATAGAAGTACTGAGGAAAATAGATGTTGTGAATGAAATGAAAAATTGAATTCAAAGGGTAATTTTCCATTACATAATTCTCAATGGAAATAGGATTATTATATAAAGGGAAATAAAATAAGTAAAGCTATGGGGTGTGTTTTTCTGGTTTACATTATGAAAAATCTATAAATATGATGCTTAGAATAAATGATACATGAAATTTCATAGATTTTATACTAATAAAGTATAATCTTCTTACTTTGAAAACATTATTTGAGAAAAAGTTTCATTTGATGAGTTAAAAAGGTACTTCGTTATGAAAAAGGTTAAATATGAATCATTAAAAATAGAAACAAAAAAATTATAAATTATTATGATACTTTTCTTTTTTCTAAATAAACTTTTTCAGAAAGTATTATACATTTTAAATCCAATACTTATAGAAAATCTTGTGATCAACCTGAATATTAGATTAAATATTTATTCAACTAATTTTACAGTCTATAAAAATATTCTACTATACTGATAAATGGATAAAAATATTTAAATCATATCCTTGGATGAAAATATAATTATGAAAGAAATACTTTTAATAGGATGTTATAGTGAATGGATAAAATTATATAAGAATTATTTTATACATTTTTTTAAATAGAAAAAACATTTTTAATGTTAATTTTTATTATTACTGTATTAATGGACAATATGTGAATGAAAACTACTTATAAAAAATTCAATTTCAAGTATTAAAAATGATTATTGTTCAATGTAATTTTATAGCTTGAATATTAGAAACACTACTCAAATTATAAAAGTTTGGTTACATAATAATTATATTTCTAACATTGTTGGACCTAAAAGAATATGGGGAAAAATGAACTTGCATTTAATTATCTATAGGAATACAACACTGATATACATTGTTAATTAGATAAGTATTTTTCTATTTAGTTTATTATATATCGATTTTAAAGGAGTTATCAACTATAATGTAGTCTATTATCAATAAATCCTTAGCAATAAAATCTATGATCCCCGAGGTATTTTATTTCTATATACATCCTTGACAATAAACTTCTTTTATATATGGGGAGAAAGATATTTTTACTTTACTCATTGAATCATCTCTTAGTCTATTTTTGTATAGTTGACTTGCTAAATACATAGCATATATTGATGCTCTATTTTAATGTTTTAATAATATTGTATATATTTAAAATTATGAATATATTTTATTTTCTATTTTTAAATCTATTGAAATATTTATATTTCATGTATTTAAAATTTTATTTATTACATAAACCGAAAACCATTCTTATGTACTATATCTTTTCAAAAATTATAATATATTAAAATTATTATATACTTTTCAATTACCAAATGCTAAGAGTCGTCTCTATTGTATTAAAGCAAAGAATAACATTTTCTTTTTAAATCCCTTGAACCTTCTTATTAAAACATTTTAATTTTTTTATCCTTATTATTAAAAATATTTCATTCCATGACTTCTGAAAATGAATCCAAACAAAATGATGCAGTCAAGTAAATCTAGTTTAGAAGAAAATATTTTTCTCCGAATAACAAAATTTATTCCTTTTGATTTTTTAGAATAATATTTAGTTTCATATGTTGATGAATTTTTTAAAATGTATTCTGAAAGAAATAATGAATTTCAGATTCCTGAGGAACTGGATGTCTGTACATCTCAAATGTATTATGAAAATATCATATTCAAAGTGAGAACCCTGAATGAAGAAAAAGTGATGTTACAAGATAATGTGAACTCATCTAAAAAGTCGTATGAAGAACTAAAAAATTTAATCTATATTGAAAATTTTTTTTGACTCGTTACAAATGGAACATCATAATGTGAAATATAGTTCAATATCAAAACTATACATCGATCCTTTTAAAGTAAAAATGTTAAGTTAGATGGAGTTACTTAGAATAGAATATGTTAATATGATGGATCTTATTAAATTTAAAATGTTATTGGTGGTATATTTTTTGTCTTATTTATAGAAAATAGCATCATATTTTCAAAATAGATTTGAATATCTTTTATGTGTTTTTGATGCGTTAACAGAAAAATTCTAAAGCATGTAATGTTTATATGAACCACCTATTCCATCATAATGATCAAATTTTATTTTCTGTTGTTTATTTAAGGTCAATGTCAATATATACAATTGAATTATATTACTTTGGGAAAATTATTGTGTAAGTCATTTTGTAATTTTTTTATTTTTTTATTAATCTTATACAAAAATGATCTTAAATTTTTTTACATAAATAAATATTTTGAAGAAAGGAACAAATAATCTTGTTTAAAATATTACTTGTGTGAAAATTATTTAAAAGTCATTCAATACTTATAAATATTTTAATTCATTGAATATCATATATGATATTACTTAAGGGGAGTTATTATGAAATTATAAACATATTCATTTAAAACAATAGTTAATATAGATACTTATTAATTTTATATCTTTTTATAAAAATGTAAATTTAGGGGGAGTCTTACTACATTCTTTTTTTATTTAAAAAAATTATGAGATGTGTTTAGTTTTACATTACACATTTTACATCATCGAGGAGGAGTTGTAGAATATATTATATTATATATATATATATCCTTAATATGTTTTACATTTTGGGGAATTGATGAACATTATCATAGAGGATAAATTTATTGAGAAATGAGAAATTTTCAAAATTATGAAATATTTATAGGAGAATATTTTTTTTATAATAATTATTTCTAAATGATCAATATGGCCTAATTTGTGGTTATGAATATTTCTTCTTCTAAATTTATTTAGTTTATTTTTATGTGTTTTATGATCATTAGAAGAGGGATATTTTTGAAAGTATTTTGATTCAAAAACATCATTAATTTATTCTTGGTATTGATGATCACAAACACCGGAATTTATGTTACTAATGAATTATAATTCAAGCGAATTTAGGGAAGATAATATTCATAAAAATATTTATCCATGAAGTATATTCAATCCATTGATTCATATGACATATTTGATGAAATATTTTTAAGGTATAAAAAATATTCTAGAAACAGTATCCATACCCTACATTTGAAACAACAAATGTAGATCATATACACTATGTTATTGGAAACATATGGTTTATTAACCATACATTTGGATGAAACCTTATATTTGAGAAAATGGAAAAATGGATACTAAACTCTACTTCTATATGGATCCCAACTCTTGATTAAATGAATGTATGGTACATCATCCCTAATTTTGTAATTAATCATATGTTTTCAACCATATGTTTTTTTGTTTTTCATCACATGAAGGAACCCTACATTTTAATATTCAATAATGGAGTTTTAAATCTAGGATATTATTGGAGATTTATGAAATAGTATCTATAGATCTAAAGATATTATCGAATATATTTTATGTCCAATTCAAAGGATTATTAGTTTTTTTTAATTCTCATATTAAATAGTGAAAATTATTTCTATTCTTATGGGATGTTATGAATCTGTTGGTATTAAAATATTAATAATTTATTATGTGATATTTATAGAACTAGTTTTAACTATATATGATCTAACTATTTTATAAATTTCCAGAATCTCTCCATCAGAATAATATAGAGAGGGGATATATTAAAAGGAAAACTAAATTAGAAAACAAAAAGTGTGTCCTTGACTTCAGATATACACTATGGATACAAACATGTTATGATCTATTTCATTGACTCACTTTTGTTTTTCTCAATGCTACTTTATCTTGTTGTTACATATTCTCCGAGATATATGATGAAATCTTCAAGGATACACAATGGAGACAAACAAGTTTTAAACAATTGTCTTTTTTTTTCTCCCTCATTGTGTAAAGTATACTCATGAAACATTGAATATGTATTTTATGTTGTGAAATATTTATGATATAAAATTTTTTCTAGTTTCAACTTCATCTATGATGTATAACATATTTTCTAAATAAAATAAATCTTTATTGATTTTTTGGATTTTATGCTTGTTATACATAGTTGTTGGGAAGTGTAAACTTCCTTTACTATTTAGTGGATTTTTAGTTCTTTATTAATGATCCAGACGACCCTATAAAATAGCTGTAAATGTTTCAGCAACCTAATATTTTTTGTTAAGGACTTATAATAAGAGGACATATCTAATTAAATCACCTAACTCACTGAGAGAATGTTGGTGGAGTGGACTAGGGGATACTGTGACCCAAACCACTATTTATCACAATGTTCTTTTAATTTATTTATTTTTACTACTCAATCATATTTATGAGAGAAGGAAGTGTTCTCTATAAAACTATATAGGGGTTCAAAACCTATAAATGTTTTTTAAAGGTCATTATTCACTCCCCTGTTGTGTCTGTATATTTATCATCATCATCCCAAATGAACTAGTGTGAAAATATAGTTTAATATAGGCGGTTCCTTATTAGGACTATATTTTATAACCCTAATCTTTTACTATTTTATATGTTTTTATCAATAAATTGGAATTACTTGTTTATTTGGGTGTGTAAAATGGTTTTTGAGAAAAATTGTTTTCACCTCAATTTTTTTCTAAGATTATATTTTTTGAGAGTATTATGAAATATATTTTATATAATTGTTTTTAAAGAAAATTATTCATTAATGGTGTTATTTGGAAATGTATTGTGAAATATGATAAGACCTTTGAATTTATTTGATTAATGTAGAACATGGGAAGTATTGGTTACTTAAGTTGAAGGTATATTATTGGTCATCATCTATTATTAATATATGTGGGATCAATCATTTTTAGTTCCCATATTTCATAGTCCATGAGTCCTATGGAATTTATTTTATATGTTTTTAGGGTTCACTGATGATGTTTTTACTATTCCCTAAGTCATGTAACCATGGTACATGAGTGTCCACAACTCTTGTTAATGGTGTGAGTAGTCGAGCTAGCATGACCTAAAGGAATCCAAGGAATTCTTTACCATAGTTCATTGTGTGGTTATATTTTGGATTTGATATACCTTATTAAAAATAGTATAAATGGATTTAAGGATTTACTCTTGGAATAATATTTGCATGGATGTTTAGAGAATTGTGGGAAAAGGGAATTGTATACAATGATTTTTGATAAAAAACTATTTTAATTATCATCTTACTATGATTTCATTAAATTGAGTATATTGGTATTTTTGTATGGATACATAATATGTGACACCTTGGTGGGATCCTATTGTTCATTCTCATCTCAAACAAATCACATTCACTTTAAATTTTTTAGACCTTATGTTTTTATTAGATACAATAAATGGCATGATGGAGTAGTGAGGCAACGAGATTTATATTAGTTGGGTATATGTAGTTGGTTGTGTGATGGGGGGGGGGGAACTTCCCACATATCATTCAATGTAGTTTTTTCTTCTTATTTGAGTTATCTCTTATGGTTGTGGGACATATAAATAGGAGTTATTTTTTATAATTTTGATTTGTATCATTGTCATTGTTTTCATCTATTTATGGAATATATATTTATTTTTTTCCTTCCAGTATGTTTATATTTATTCCATATATCATTATTTATTATGGAAGAACCCATTTCCTATTGTTGATTTATGATTCTGAGGTGCTATTCACTAGCCCATGGGGATCGGGAACACCCTATGAGTATGTTTAGAATTGAGTCACTTACTATTTTTAGGACGTTACTGAGGGTTGGATCATTTCATATTGGAATTAATGAGAGGTTTCCACAATGTTTTATTATTTTTGGATTTATGGAATACTAGAGATACAATTTTCTGGACTTTAGGGCTAGGCTGTGGTTGGTTTCTATCCATCTCATTCCATGATAAACCTCAAGTTATTATGAGATATTGTGATGCTAGGATGTGTTTCTGTGTTTTGGTTTTTGATAATAAGATGTATTTTTATTATGTATTTTCATTATTATTAAATTATCCTATTTTATTATCATTATATTATTTTCTAGTGTATATAAACATTTATTTGAGATGTTTTCCATTCGGGTGAATTGAGATATACTCTTCAAGGGATTCCTTCCCAAGATCAAAATCTTATAAAGGCTATTTTTTGGGATGTTCGGGCCAAGGAATAGAATGTATACTGAGATAAAATGAATTTTTTTGGTGCATAACTAGAATTTTATGTTTATAGATATAGATATTAAAATTTCATATATAATGAGTCCTTATCCCTTAAGTGTATGAATAAACCCAAAAATTCAGAGGATTGGATGGATAAGATCATTCAGCTCTTTTACTTCATTGGGATATATGATGTTATCATGGTGAGGTGTGAAACATTCATACTTTAGTGTCCCATAAAGTAGTGGTGGTATTCTATGGTATAAGAAAATCGACACATGTGATTGGGTAAGAAGGGTTTCAAGGTCATTTTATTTTAGTAGGTATTGAAAGAGTCTCTAATGATGAAAGGATATATTGAGTTACTCTACCTATAATAGGGGGACCATTCAATGTTATATGATACCAATTAGTTTATGGAGATGGTTTTTTCTGATCAGAAGATAGTGGTGAATGATTACATTATAGCTCAAAAGTTCCTATAGGGTTTTCAAACATTTATCAAATTCCAGATTTTTATGATGATGACATCTATATATGAGATGACCTTAGATACTTTTATGATGGTAGAGATGGATATTGTGGGTAATATTAGTTACTCAGCCCCTTTGTTTCATCCCACTATAGATTCAATGGAATATAGGGGAATAAGAGGAAGTGGAATGATAATCAAAAGGGTGGATGAGGTTTTTCTCAGTAGTGGGCCTCCTCTAGACCATTAGTAGTATCTAGTAGTGTAGTAGTATCTAGTAGTGTACCCCAGACCTGAAATCAATGTGTCCATGTAGGGATCACACAAAAAACTTTCCCCACACCCCAAGGGTTTTAAGTGCATGTCACCTTTGAGGCTATTGAATTTTTTTACCAAGATATGTCTACACAAATAGTTAGGGATCACCAATTCCAAGCACTAGTGTACTATATACAGAAGCATCAAAGTCCACATGGATCTATCCATAGGCCTCAAGATTGAATTAACATCACACATTGGATGAGTCTCTCCTAACGGTTTATCTGGGCCCATCTATTGTGAGACCATATTGGTTTCATCCTATATAAGAGCTACTCTATTTGATAATGGATCCTCCCAAATGTTTATGTCTACAAATTTTTCAATATTATAAAAAAAACAATGAATCTAAGGTTCTTTTTTATGCATTTGGATATGCATCATGGAAAGTGGAAGGACTATAGGATTCATCATCCATCTTTCTGTCTATCTATTTCTAATTTGGATTTACTTTGGGACTTCTATATTGTCAATTTTAATTGGTTAGACATCATATTAATATTAGATTGTGTACATTCTCACAGTATTGAGTTTTATTTTTATCATTGGAATGTTTAATCATTTATCTCTGATGGGATATACCAAGTTTTTTTTGGGATAGTGTGATATTAGATAAGATTATTCAAGACCATCATACTCATACCTAATTAAATTGTTTTCTACAATTCCTATTAGGCCCGTTAATTTTTTTTACCTTGGTGATCTTACCTTGGTTTTTTGGGACATCTCTAATTTCATTCAATATGACTTCTCTAATATTCTCATAGATAGGGTGGTAATATCATGATTTATTTTTTACGAGTGCATTGATGATTTATATATACTATTATCATATGGAATTAGTGGATCTAAAAGAACTTATTGTCTAGTTAGAATATATTTTTGGGAAAGGTTTTGTTTGATCTACCATTTTTACATAGGAATATCCTACTATGTTTTCCAAAAATTTTAATCATTCCTTTTTTTGTACATACCCTATCTGACGTTGAACCAGGTAACTATAAATAATTATTACCATTTGCTTCATTTATATGAATTGATTGACCAATTAAATGTTGAAAGATGGTTCTTAAAAAATTATATTCTATCTGTTTATCATGAGGTCATGGTTCATGGATATGAAATTTCAAACTCTAATTTCATGAAATGATATGTCCATTATAAATATCTTGTGATACCATTTAGGTATGAATAACACTATAGTGGTTTTTATTTCTTTAATGAATATGATATTTCATTATTTTCCCTAAAAAAATTATGTTGTTTGTGGATGAAATTATAGTATATGTGAGATCTGATCATGAGAACAACTACCACATGAATCTGATTTTGGTAACAATGAAGAGTAACCACCTTTATGTGAATCTATCAAAATTAATTTTTTGGACATATGAAGTGATATTCATTGGGAATTTTACTTCAAAATATAGCGTATCAATTGATCCTAAGATGATGAAGGTTAACTTTTCATGGGAGGTTCTAACGAACATCTTCAAGATATGATTTTTCATATTAAAGGATATATATAATCAGTGGTTAGTCATGGATTTATCAAACTTATAATCACTATTGTCCTCTCTTACAAACAATATGTGATGTTCATATGAGATGAAAAATTATTGACTTTTTTTTGTGAGTTGAAATGGATTCATACATTGGTTCCAATTATAATATTAACTAATCCCTATAAGGGGTTATTGTTATACTATGTTGCTTCTAATTTAATTCTATGTTATGTGATTGTGAAAGAAAATCACATTGTATCCTCTAGGTCTCATCATCTTTATCTATCAGAGGTTAATAACCGTACTCATTATTTGGGTCTTGTCGTAGTTATTTATGCACTAAAATGTTGGAGGCACTATATATTTATAGAGAGGTTCATGATCATTTCAACAATATGATTTTTATCTATGTACTCTTTTAGGAAACCTAAATATTAGGAATAGGGTATGGGAGATTAAGACTATATGTTTGAATTCAACAATTATTACACCCTAGAAAGTAAAATATTTTCATATAAAATCTAAATAAAAAAGATGCAACACGTGCTATTTTAAAATCGAAGGAGGAGTATAATATGATGGGAAATTTTTCTCTAAAATATCTTTGGGATTATGTGGATGTTTTTGGTATGTTTTTGACTAGTTTTTAGTGCCTATCATCTCTCTTTTTTTCTATTCCTCTAGATCAGCAGTAGGATGATAAGTAGGGAGGAATTTGAGAAAATAATAATAGATGGTAGACCATTATGGTTGTTCTCTCCCTTATAATGGTATTCTATAATTCGTAAGTTGTTATATTATCCCACTAACTATGAGGGATTTACTATTTCAGGATTTTTATAATTCTTCATGGGACCTTCAACCTAGTAATAGAATGATGTATTATGACCCGAGACAACATTTCTAGTGACTTTTTATGAAGTGTAACATAATTTATTATTTTATAACTCTTACACCTACAATAAGATAATGATATAGAGCCTTAAGCCTTACCGTCTTCTACATCCTCTTCTAGTTTTGTTCTTGAAATATGTTGATTTGTCCATAGTTCTTTTATTTGATTAATGATGATTACTTGAGGTAAGAACACTATTTCTTTTTGACTTATTTGTTAATGAAATATTTTATTTTATTTTGATCAGGGAAACAACTATAGTAAAATATATAAGTAATATTCAAATATGATAGATCACGAGGTTTCATGTGGTTTAATTTTCCATTATCTCAAACAATGATCATCAGTTTACTTCCAGGTTATGTACCTGTCTCCCATAGGTGATGAGGACTCTGTTCATGTTGAGTATAGATTAAAATCAATATATGTATGGAATGTTGAAGTGTGTTATTTAGATTCAAGTGGTTACTCTTCATTACTATGTCATTTATTTTTTTTTTGGATTTTGGAATGACATATGGAATGTGTCTAATTTTATATAATAAAAGTTACTAGTTGTTGATCTGAAAGGCTCCCTTCATGTATTTTTATGTTTTCCCATAGAGCCCACCTATTTTTTTGTAGATATGGTTGAGTTATCCCATATATGAAAATGTCTCATTGAGGACATGTTGTAAAGTATTAAGGATATATAAAAATTCTTGGTTATAGTTCATTAATTGTAGAAACCATACGTGGAACATTGAAGTCATCCTTTGGTGTTTTATATTGGTGACTGAATTTTATTGATAATATCTTATCTGTTGGGTCACCATTGTCTTAGAAAATATGGAAGCAAGTATATGAGCTATGTCAGTCCATTATACGTCAATGAGTGGATTAGTGAGGCTTATTATCACTTCACATTGATGACATAGTTGATATGTATACATGATGTCTTCAACACATCTCTTGTTAAGTAATACAACCTTAATACATTGTATGTTATGAGTTGGGAGTTGATTTATTTAGAGAAATATATTTCGATTATAGAATAAACCTTGGATATTGTGGATTCTATGATTATTATATTACATAGTATGTATATTCTACTGGTCAATGTGTTGTGGAAGCACATTTCATATTTTTATGAGAACTAGGAGTGTGAATAATCATTGAGGGAGTAGTGTCGTCACTTATTATAAAACACACTTCCTCCACATGAATTCATGGATACATAAATTCCTACAGTGGAAAAAATATATAACATATTGGTTAAGGTATTATCTTATTTTTTATGTTTAGGAGTTGGTAGTTAGGGTTCGATGAGTTTTTAAGGATATTCCAAGAGTTCTACATGGGGTTTCTCCCTGGATGAGAGGTATTGTGGTGGGGATAATATGGATTCCATGAGGTCTATCTAGTGGGGTAATAGGGAATTTTTATGTTGCTTACAATTCTAGAAATGATACAACGAAAGGATTTGACTTTGGCATAGAGCCTTGAGATTGAGGATTTTTATGCCATTTCTAGTTATGGAACAGTGGTAGCAAGTAGGGGTGTTGAGAGATATGGTTTCTTGGGGTGCCTATAACGTTTTGAGGGTTGTTTTTTTCATAATGAGTGGGATGAAGAATAACTATATCCAGGTTAAAAAATATATATGAATTTTATACTATGTGGATCCCGGATCTTGTTAGACTGGGGGTGCCAACAACATATCCTCTTGTGTTCCACCAAGGTCTAACTCTTTTTCTTTATTTCTGCACTCTAACCATATGGGATGTTGTGTGGTGTTTTATCAATCCACTTTGGTTTTAAAAACACAAATCCACTAAAATTAAACCTACCTTCTATATTTTCTCTATATTCATGGATGAAACAAGTGTATCCAAAAGAGGGACTCCATCCCTTTTTGTTGTCTTTAAAACCTGACCATGAAGTAAAAATAAATTATGGATTAAGATGAGTTTCTATAATTATTTTCAATATCTTCTCCCATTACTTATTCTAGGGAATAAAATTTTATTAGTATTTATAGATTATAGAGATGATCTAGATGGGATATTATGGAAGTAATTAGGTGATAGGTTTACTAGAAAGCTTCCCTTTCTACTTTTGGGTTGTGTATTCCAACAAAGTTGGTATGTGAACTATGTTTTTGGTAGGCGGTTTTTTCTCTACACTGTGTTGAATGAACCATAATTTTTCTTGTTTTATAATTTTTATATAAATAAATTATCAAGACTGATGGATTTGTGCGTGATGAAAATTTTATATGAAAATATTATTTACCCTTATTTTTGGCATGAGAACAGTTTTTTTCAATGTATTGTGAAATGGATTTTGTAGCATGGTTTTAGAATAACATTTTTTTATAAAAAAGGATATTTGGAACTATATTGTGAAATGTAATAATCACTTTGAAGTGATTTGATAAATGCAACACATGGGACACCCTATGTACTAAAGTGGATGTTGTTGTATTGGCCATATCTGTTGGTATTATAGGGGTGTTCAATCATGGGGAATTCCTCTAATCACTAGTCCCAAAGTAATTGGAATTTGATTTTACATTATAGATGTATTATTCATTTGTGTTCCTATATTCCATTTTTCCAGTGTCTTAGGGACTTTAGTGTGCACTAGTCTAATTGATGGTATGATTAGTCTAGATAGATAGGCCTATTATGACTAGATGAATGTTTTACCACTTTAGACTATTTTATTTTGGATTTGATAAAAATTTTCTATTAAAAATGTAAAGGGGTTTCCATATTTATTATTGAAAACTATTTTACCTAGATTTATTTTGAATTATGGAAAAGGGTAACTTCTTACCATGATTTTGATATGACGTTTTTTAACTACTTATCATGACATGTATTCTTAAAATTGATCATGTTGGAATTGTTCTACAGAGAAATGATATAGAACACCTATGGGGGATCCTATTGAGGTTGTTTAGAATAAAACCAACACATTACCTTAGTAATGTGTATAAATGATGTTTTATTTCGATGCATGAAAATGAATGGAAATACAGTGAGGTGGTGAAGTTTATGTAAGTTATCTTTATAAGAACCTGATTTTCACCTAGGTATGGCTGCTTTTAAATTTCAACCTAAATATTTTCTTTGGACCTAATACGGATTCTAAAGGGGTTATAAAATCTCTCAATGGGTGTATGGGTCATGTTGGAATCCCATGACCCATCTTTTTGGACAAAATAGGCTTCTCACATGGTTTAGAGTAATCCATGAAGATTGTGTTTTCTATGAAAATTATACTTTTCACGGTTGGAGCTTAGCCGTGAAGCCTAACCGTGCGAGTGACCCTTTTTCCAAGGTACCCATTCATCGTTTGCACATTGTTTTTCAAACCATGTGTACAAACAGTGCATATGCTAAATTTTGGGTAAATTCTAGTTTTTCACTTAATGATCAGTTTAAGCTCCCTCATTCTTCTATAATATGAGCTTAAGTGGTATTATTCTATTTTTCATTAAATTTGGAGATTTTTCAATATCTAACATTTGAATAAAAAGATATCCCTCATCAGAAAATTGATCAAGATTTCGTTCAACAAGTTGGATGTGCAATGGTATGTACTCAAGTCCTCTTGATCCGGTCTCCTTCTCTTTTTCTCTCGACCGAGATATCAGGGTATGATCATTTTTCTTAATTTCTTATATCTACATTGATCCAAACCATATAACGGGATAATAAAGAAGTATTAGAGTCATACAACCCTAAGGTGGGTGGTTTATAACTCATCACTGAAGTTCTTTGACTTCAGATTTTTTTTGTGTGGCCCACCGATTTCATCAAGTGTCATTTATAGAATTTTTATTCCATGTTTATAATCATTAGAACCATATGGTCATCCTATTACCAAATATGTGATTAATTGATGGTGATTATGACAAAAACTCCTAACATTACAAGTCAATGGTTATGACATATTTGAGTTTTTAGTGTTTTGACACATTTGAGCGATATTTTGGGTGGGCCTTCTCTTGACCTCTCTAAGGGTAATCTTTCAATATTAAATGGGATGTTTAAAATGTTTTTATCAAAATGGAATGTTCTATGTACTATTACTAGTTGAACGACCTAAGGTACAATCTTCAATTGAATATTAAATGTGAAATCAAAATTGGAATGTATATAGAATATATTACATGACTGAATTAATGGTTAATGAATAGTTGGTTTCATACCCATAACATCCATTAATACAGTAAGGGAAGGAAGAAGAATTAACATTAAATATGGAATATTTCTTAAATGGATTAAATGATTGTGTTCTACTTGTCCTTTTCAAAATAATTAAAGGCAAGGAATGAAAAAAATATCTTAATAAAAAGGTTTCATGTTGCATGAACTTATCACACTAATGTAAGGCAAGACCTGAACCAAAGGAAATATTACATGACTTAATAATAAAATAGGAATGAACTGATATGAAGTATCCATGGATTCTGATCATATAAAGCATTGAGAACTCCTGAACCCCATATCTATTTAAGGATTCATCTTCTTTAAGTTGATACCCAACTATATCGGGATTCTTGTATATTATTAGATTCCTAGTTTGATATTGTAGTATCCCTCATGTAGTAATACAATATTCTCGGGTGATACTCCTTCTATCCCTTCAATATCATTACATGATTCCTTGGATACACTCCATGGATTCAGAATTTTCATGTAGGTTCCATGGTTAAATCCCATTGGGACCAGTCATTTATTATCTGAGTTTTACAATAGTCTAACACCTTCGAATTTGTAGGCACCTCATTGTGGAATGCTTTGGATTATTTTCCTTTGATTACACTCTTACCCCATGCCAAGCTATAGTTATTACTGAGTTGGAAACCCTTGAGGTCTATGTTTCATTTATTTTTACCTTGATACTTGACTAGTAAATATCCTTGATCATGGTTTACTTGTTACATATTGTCACCAACACAACTTATACTATTGTGAGGTGATTTTGGTGTTGGATATGCCTCCGAAGACCAAAAAACCAAAAATTGTTAACAGCGAATGAAGAAATTTTTGACATGTTCAAACACCAGATGAGGGATGAAGCAGGTATATGGGTGTTTAGTTAAATTTTACTCCTTTACATTATATATGAATTCATGCACAATGATACATTTCCATAACAAAATCTAGATTATGTAGACACCATAGGTGGTGGCCCACTAATATTTATCTCGCACCCTCTCCAGGCATCGTTCGTACTCGAGGAAGATTACCTGGTCACATGTGTTCACAAAGGGAAGCATACAACTTCAAACACCTGATTTATTGTATTTTAGTATGGATCATGATGGTAGGGGACTATGCTGGAAATTGGGATGCTTGGGATAGTTTTTGATTTTCCTTATTCTTTGTGGAACAAGTTATTCTTGTTGTATGTATCCATGTTTTCTAGCTTTCTAGAACATGATAGATCATTAGTTGCTAAATGTTATTCCCGTTTTTTTTATTTATTATTACTATTTTCTATATTTTCCATTGTGGCATAGGTTTACTTAAATTTCATCCACTATTTAACTATGTTTACTTTCACTCGTTGTTCTTCACTTTGGTAATGAGGGCATATTATCCCCACAGATAAACCCTAGGCCCTCAGATGTGCGTCCTTGTTGTGAGGACGGTCAAGTTTATATTTATAATGACCCAAGATAAACCAAAGTGGCTAACCTTAGGGTCACTCTCAAAGAAGAAGTGTCGAGTGCCTAAGTGGCATGTTCTGAAATTCTTTTTTTTTGTTTTTTTAATACATGAAAATATAAAAAGACAACTCCTAAGAAATCATTAATCAGTGTTGGAGGGAATAGTGGAGATACAAACTGTGATGGAAAAGTGAAAAAATATAGAGACACATGAAAAAACCAAGAAAATAAAGAAGGCACAGATGTGGCACATGATACAGAACAAACAGAAAACCCCAAGACGTAGAAGAAAAAAGTTAGTGTTAACATGGCCAGACCCATGTTAATTCACCCTATACTCCCTATCCTAGATCAAATTAAGAAATTAATCAACAATTCTCAAATTATCTCAGTGAATGACCAATGTCTCAGATCACACACCAATATTTCCCAAAAATTAAACACTCATGAATCGAAGTTATTCAATACTCATGTGTTCCTAAGAACTGCAAGGTGATTCACTTAGCAAGGTCATTCCAGCCAATTATTGTCACTATAATAAATGATCCTACCGAGATCATCAAATTGCTCAACCAATATTGATTCTAATTTCTAGAAATCATGACAGGAATGGGAGAAGAAATTAAGCAAGAAAGTATCCGATCGTCTTGTTCAGGATCTCACTCTCTCTCAATCTAACTCGAGTCGCGATCTACCAAGGAGAATAAAAAAACATGATCACATTAATGTGAAGATCTCTAGAATATGTTGGGTTTCATAAAATGGATCTAGCCCCAAATTTTAGATCTCCATTTCTAGATATTGAAGATCACAACACAAAAATAATGACACAAGTCAAATTAAACAAACATTACAATTAAATTAACTAAACATGAAACACTACGAGAGTATTTACAGACTCAACAAAAAACAACAAAAACAGAGCAACGGAGGAGAAGCAAAGAATGGAGGAAAAATCCCTATCTCCAAGTTGAAAATGGTCCCAGTCTACGAGTTATGGATGGAATGGATGGTGAATGGCGGGGGATTCTCCTCCCCCCACCGTGGAATGATTCTCTCCCCCGACCATGTTATGGACTTAGCTGATTTTTTTTTTGAAGACTGGAGTCGAGGTCCTCTTATTTAGAAAAAAAATACATAAAACTAAATTAACAGGAAGCCTCTATCCACGTGGCACACTTTTATGTGCACATCACCAGCCTTTAAGTAAAATCTCAGTGAGTGTACACCACCTCTTGCAAATAACTCTATATTCACTATCTTTTTCTCCCACAAACAGCTTCCTATTATCACCCCTTTCATGTGTAGCTCCCCTTGCACTGAACAACAAAACAACTGAAACACGTTAAATAAAATAAATGAAAATAAAATAGCTATATATTATTATTATTAGTTAGTAAAAATACTTATTAATATAAATTTATAATACTTAATATTATTATTACTTTTAGATGTAAATATAATTATTATGTTTATAAATATTTTATTTATTATAAAACTAAAGTAATTAAGATTATATATATATATATATAAGTATTATATGTTATCTATATTATATAATGTATTATATATATAATGATTATTATTTAAAAAATAATAAACAAAGGAAAGGAAGATGAAGAAGGGGTGGCGTACGACGTGGAAGAGAGGGGAGAAAGGGGAAGAGGATCGGCGCAGGGGAGGCGGCAGCATAGCCTAATGAAGATTCGATGGTGGGATAGCCACGTCTTGGAGTAGGGTAGGAGAGCGGGTAAAGGTTCGAGGTTGAGGGATAGTTGAGATGTTGGTCGACCGGGGTTCGTGGAGAGGGGTTCCGGATTAGAAGAGGAGGCACATATATAGAGAGGAAGGGTGGCACATTTCAGGTTTTCATGGTGGCTGTTTGCAGCGAGGTCTAGACTGGATAGCAGGGAGAGGGGAAGTGAGGCTGAGGAAGAGTGGGAGAATGGTTTGTTCGGGTTCAGCCAGAGAGGAGGAAGGGATTGAGTTTCATATCTGAAAACAAATGGAGTTTAAATATAAATTTGGAGAAAATTTAATTTGGGTTTTCTTCTTTTTGTGTGTTCGATCTACTGGTTTGTGTCTGTTACAAATAATTAGCTTGATATCATTATTAGGCTCTTTATGGTGCTCCTTGTGGTTTAAGTGGAGGGGTGACGAGAAGTGAATAGCGGATGAGGGTGCGTCGGATGGAAGGGGATGGTGTTGGTGGCATTGATAGCACCAGAAGATTGGTGCCTGCAACTCCGTGAAGAAAGCGGCGAGACAATGGAATAAAATAGTTCTCATAAGATGGAAATGGTGGCACAACCAGGAGAATGGTAGAATGTGCCATTGTGAGTACTGCTCACAGTTTCTATGAGACATCAAGGAGTGAAATAGTGTATAGGGGAACTGGTGGGAAGAGAAAAATTGTGAGACGACGGGTGATGTTCACAGTGGGAGAGTCCAAATGCTGCGGCGACTGAGAAAATGGTGAGACAGGTTGGAGGCAATACTGGAACCGTGACCATGAAGAGATCGCGACACGCAACAAAACCTAAAAAATAAACACAACTATTAAATTAATTAAATCATTAATACAACTAAAAATTAATCAATTAAATTAAAAAGAAAATAAATAAAAACTAAATAAATAAAACAAAGTTAAATAATTAAATTTTTATACTTCATTTAAAAGAATGAATTTATTTGTCTTATAAATTATAAACAAATTAATTTAAGAACAAATTAATGTAATTACAGTTACTTACTTTAACCAATTAATAAATTAAAGAACACCTTAAATTAAAGAATAGAATTATTAATTGAATAAAATTAAAATGTTAAAAATAATTTAACTATTTAAAGACTTAAAAATTAACATGTATTATTTATTTTTAATTTAATAATAATGAATTAATAAACTTAATTAATGAATTAAAAAATATTGAAAAATAATAACATAAAGAATTAATGAAATTAAATTAAAATAGAAACTTAAATTTATTTTTAAAAAATATTAATAAAATAACAACAAAAACTCACTTTTAATACATAAACACATTTTTTATAATGTAATTTACCAAAATAAACAATTGAAAAACATGACACAAAAAATTATGGTTTGATATTAAAAATTCAAAAAAAAATATAAAAAAAGGAAGTGGCAAAGAGGACCCTCGATACTAGTCGGTAGTATTTGTCTATCGGGGAGATGAACTTGAGGGCAGTTGGCCCACCGAGATCGGAGCATCCTAAAGTGACAACTGGGTTTGGGATGTCACAAATTGGTATCAAAGTGTTTTTCATTTCTTTCCTTACTATCTATATACAATAGAATGGAGAATAAAATTTCTTCGGACATGGTCATAATCCATTCCTTAACATCACGAACCCATTTTCAGGGTAAAATCCATGTTACCCAAAATGTAATTGTTGTTCTATTTTTCCTATTACAATTGATATTATTCCACTATTGGGTGATGCAATTTTTTGTATGGTGTTGATGAATACTTTTTTGTTAGAGGATTTATTTCATCCCTAGCCTGATGATATGAGGGAAAGAATCATTTACACATAAATCATTATAAGAACCATGAATTCACTGGTCATGCATATTCCCATGCCGTATAGGTGAATTTCACTAATTTTCTTGGCATCACAGGCTTATGATTGTTAAGTGATGTTGTGATAGTTTAATGGTACTAGTATTACTTTTTGTTGAAATTGAGTGATTTCCTATATCAATTCTTGAGTTATATGGGCCCTCATGTGTTGGGATGAGTAATTTACGTAGTCAAGACATTACAAAATAAATAAATGGGTACTATTTCTAGTGATAACTATATGGACATTGATTAATCCAGAATGTATATCAATTATAAGGTGAATCCAGAAATCTAAAATGAATTGTTTTCACATCCTTATCTCATGTTGTCATGTTTATGAATTGTAAAGGACTAAAACTATAAATTAACTACAAAATGACATGAAATATATAATTGAGAACATACCAATAAATTAACATATAAGAGGGTAGTTTGGGGTAGTATACCTTGGGTAGTGATTTTTCTTATGTTTGCATTACACTAGTGATGCTATCTCCTTGATTATATTATTGTTTTGAGGAATGGTCTTGGAATTTTTAGATGAATGCCACTATAAAATCATTGTTTCATTCCCCAGGAAGGTGATGTTGATCATTCTTCAGACATGGTGGGCCCTGAGCTTCCAGTATTTTTTCTATGAGTTCCACTTGAGGCACCACCAATTGTACTTGATCTGGGAACTGATTCCTAACATGGTGAGTGTTTCCTATGTCTGATAACGTCCATGCATGTTTATCCATGACTTGCACCAATGATGGTTTATTTGACTCATGAGTTCCAATAGAAACACCCTCCTACCTTTTAAGGGGATGGCCTTCCAGATGATGCAAATTCATCTCTAGAAGCCACCCCATAGATATTTAAACATCTAGATATGATTAAATATTAGAGGGTCATAATTTCCACATACATGATTTAGGATTCGAACAAGCATTTGTGGGATGTTATTACCTAGGCCGGTAGTCATCACGCCATGTTATGTGATGATTTCTAGATATCCTTCAAGGATTAGTTCTTTCCTCAGACACTGAGAGCTAACATATCCAGATAGTTAATGTATACCGAGTAGAGTTCTATGTCAATTATGGAGAATTCAGTGAAATTCATGGATTTTCAGTGTATTGAACCACATATAGCTAGTGATGAGCTTTCACATTATATTCATTTCGAGGATGGGATCCAGTACACCATACATACACAGGCAATGTCTTCCACCTACATACCATTTCCTAGATATTTAATTCAGCCCTCATCACTAAGTGAAACCAGATGGATGACAATAGTAATAGATTCAAAGGATTAGTGCCGTGTCAGGCTTGTAGTTCTTCGAGTGGTATGAAGCATTCCCTCAAGGTTACTCATTAGGTCAGCGGAAACCAGAGTGTCTGTTTCGACAAATCTAAAGTGTTTTATCAGTGTGTATGATAAGGGAATTAAAATACTCAGTGTGATAGATACCTAGTGGAGTTCCAGTCTTTTGGTCGTATAGAGAATCTTTGACATTTCTGTTGGACCTTTCCAGAAGATTAGAGTGAAAAAGGATCTGCAACAGCACCACCTTCAAGAGAGGCTTCTTTTACAATGCGTCAGGCATGGATTTGGAATAACCCTAATAGGTATAGTCGTGGTGGAGGTCGTGACCATGGTATCCATACCCCTGATCACTAGAAGCACCCCAAACTTGTTTTTATCATGGAAGTCCATCGGTTGAACAATGCCACGAATATGTTCAGTTGCATTCACTACGAGCAACACCAGAGGATTAGGTTGCATAACCTTCTATAGTACGAGGTACTATACTAGTAGCCTGTAGTGTAGTATTTTCATTTTTTGATATAGGTTATTCAAAATCATTTATCTCTATATCCATTGTGTAATGTCTCAGACTAGAGATAAAGTATCACTATGGTGTAATAACCCTAGATACATCATTAGGGGTACAAAAAAAGGGCATACACTAGTGTAGGGACTTTCCCATCATGGTATCTAGTATCCCTTTCTCTTAGAGAAGCTCTTTTTCCTTAAGACGTCGAACATCAATTTCATTCTCGAAATGGTCTAGTTGGTTCACTATAACAATTTTTTAGACTGTTATCACAATATTTTATATTTTATATCACAATAGGGTAGTAGTTATCTACCTATGGGTGGGTGGGATGTTGGGGAAAGTAGATCCCGACCAGAGCATGATGGTCTAGGTGCATTGATTACCTAGATTGCAAATATATTCATAGAGGATCGGGGTTTACAACAAGTTGATTTCCCACTAGTAGTGGATCATTTGTAGGATTTTTTCATGATGAATTTTTTGTCTTACCACCTAAGAGAGAGGTATAATTTACAAATCATCTTGTTCTAGGAGTGACTCTAGTGTCCATTACACCCTATAGGATAACACCTACAGACCTTCAGGAGCTCATGTAGTTAGAGGATATAGAGGCCAATGGGTTTTTCGCATCCCAATACATCCTATTGTGGTTCTCTTGTGATTTTCAACAAGTAGGGTGATTGAACCATACATCTATGCAGGAATTATAGAAGGTTGAACCAACTTATGATCAAGAACCAGTATCCAATTCCGCGAATCGATGATCTCTTTGACCAGCTCCAAGGAGGAAGAGTCTTCTCTTTGATCAACTTGAGATCATGTGATCATCGGGTGCGAGTCAGACAATCAGACATACATCAAAAGATTTCCATTGCATGTATGTTTTGGATGAGATATTGTTATGTAGTTCAGTCTTAAAAACACACCTTCCTTTTTCATGGATTCATGAATACGTTTTTTCACCTATATATGTATTCTTTTGTTTTGGTCTTTGTGATCAACATCTTGGTATCTTCTCGCATTCATTGAAACCGTGGAAATCATCTTGAGATCGGCTTGAGTACACTAAGAGAGCATTATCTTTATGCCAATCATTCTATGTTCCACTTCTATATCGAAAGACTCCAATTCATGTGTCATATTATTTCAAAATTAGTAATATATATTGACCTGGAAATGGTTAGGGATATAGTTTCATAGAAGCATCCCATGAACGTGTTTGATATACAATGTTTCTTAGGGATGGTTGGATATTACAGAAATTTCATACAGGACTTTTATCACTATGCTTCAGCTGTTACTGGTCTTATAAAGAAGTGTGTCATGTTACCATTGTCATAATCATGTGAGAAATCATTTTTGGAGATAAAGGTAGGATTTTCTCCGCACATATTCCAATTCTTCCTAAGCTAGGTATAGTATTCAAGACCCTAAGATTCTATGGTACATTTCCATTTGAATAATACAATAGCTTGTGTTGTATGAAACTTGGAGTTTTAACACACCATGACCAATAAAACTAGTCATTATGAATAGAAATACCCAATTTTTGAAATTTTATATATATTATTATTCAAAATGAACTTCATTTTTGAATTCAAAATATATATCGAAATTAGATTAGGGTGAAACACTTTGTTATTGTTTAAAACCAAATTTTTTATTTAAATAAATAGTTATTTTATTTAATTTTATATTAGGTAATAATAGATACATAATACCTATTTATTTTTAATGTAATTCATTGGTGTAATTTTATAATAATATTAGATATATAAAAATTTATTGAACTTTTTACTGTCTTTTAACCACCTTCTAGGTGCATTTAAAAATTTCCATAAAATATAATTTTAGCACTTATGTGAATTTAAATTCAAAATCCCAAGAGACACTATATATATAAAAAAGTAAAATATGGTCCAATAAGATGAAAATAATTTTGGTGAATACTAAATTTTAACTTTATTTACCATGTTTGAAAGTAAATAGGGTAATTAAAGGTAAATATGATATTATTATTACCCTAACACATGATCTAATTCTACTTGATAAGTTATTTAGACCACTATCAACATTTGGAATAAAATATGATCCTTTTGGTCTACTTGTATTAGATTAGGAAAATTATTATTATTTTATTTAAAGAATAGTTAAAGGTGTTAAATTCAAATTTTCGTAACTAAAACATTTTTAATATAAGGTTACCATAGATAAATTCGACTATAAATATTCATTATAAATCTAAAATTATTTCCTACATAATGGTATTATATTTATTATTTTTAGACAATAAATAATTAAAATTATTTATGACACAATGATGATGTAATAATTACCTTATTAATGAATGATTAAAATAATTGATATTGTAAATATCAAAATAAATGTAAATTGATACTTTTGATGCATTAAACGAATTTTATAGATTAATAGGAAATTTTAGAGTTGATTCAATTAATTTTTTTCGAATTAATCATGCTATTATGACTTTCACAAAAACAAAATACTAAATAGTGTCGAAATTGACATAAATTAATTATTAAAACAAATATTATAATATTAAATGATATAATACTTCTAAAAACATTTTTTTTCCTAGAGGAATTATATAATGGTATATATATCATTGATGAACAACTTTAGGTTCTATTGTAATTTTATAGTATTTTTATTAACAATTTTTTCGAATAATACAAGAACACATGAGAAAAGTTAAACTATTTAAGTAAGAGTTAAATCTAAAAGATAATGTTAATATGGTGATATAAACCTATCTAAAACCAATTGTATGAGAGGGTTTAGAACCATCCTCAATTTGTCCTTGAAAAAAAAAACATTTTGGAGCCATTATAAAACAAATATGATTGTATAATAAAATAATATTTCTAGATTTTCCTAAAGTGACCATCTCCTCTCTTATAAAATGGTACTTCCCATTCTCTCAAAATCACACCTCCAAAGCCATTAGGTTTGGAAAAACCCTTCTCAAATATCCTCCCAACTACCCTCAATTAGACCTAGAGGACTTAATTTGATCATAATGAAAACCTATGGAGCGCTTTTGATCAACTCAAAAAGAAAAACCCGAAGAAGTGGTAAGAATTTCACCACCTCTTACAAAGTTCTTTTCTTCTTCCACTTATCTTGATTTGGTGTTTCCATACCAAAATAATAACTCCAGTACCTTATAAATATAGTGTTGTATTTATAAATATGGTACAAAAATATTCATTATTCTATCCATCCTATGAATGACAAGTCACCATATGTGCGTACGTACATCTTACAATCTCCATGTCGTGGTGTAGTTTGTTATTCAAACACTAAATTACTTGGATGGGTATAATAATGAGTATGATTGATATAACTAATAAATATAACATGTTAAATATTCTTTATATATAATATAACATCCAATTACATACTATTTCACTAATAATGTAATTATATTATTGCTCGTGCATACGTACAGATTATCGTCTCCACAAACGTGATGAGATTCATTCCCTATCATAATCATTAAAGAATAATTTTTATTTTATGATTAAAAATAAGGTTTAAGAACATAATATCATTCTGGATATGAATCAAATACATCCTATCCATAACATAAATGACTTAAGTAACCAATCATATAAAAGAAAATGAATCCGTTAACACCCGAAACAATGATACTACCGAAATATTATTAACAAAGAAACATTAGAAGATCATATATGATATAATATTTATGTATGTGGTTCTTGTATAATTTAATAAAATTTATTTAAATATTATACTGGAGGTTAATGTCCTCTCAACCAAGGGAAAGTACAAGGCAAGGGTTAATTCTACAATCTCTTCATTATTCGAGGTTGTTTATACGTGAGTATCTACTAGGACCTCTTTATCATCCACATCTGTGTATCTTACAAATGTATTTCAAAATATGGTTACTATTTCCTGGAATATGGGTTAATGTAATTTATAACCTTGATTTTATTTTTATAGGATTTTTATAAATGAATCTTTCAATCATTTTCCAAATAAGGTCCTTTTCGACCTTTTCGACAAAATTATGGAAGGAATGTTTTTTAACATATATGACAGGTGCATCTATCTTCCACCATTATAACACCTTCAAAGATTCCATTAAAATATTATAAGAATATTTTCAAAATAAATGTTTTCTTTTATAATTATGTGACATTTAAATGTTTTCAAAATAGAATGAGTTATTTCTTTCAAATTGTTTTTATTTCATCTATGTCAACATCCTTTGATGGATTTTAAACTTGATTGAAGTTGATTTATTATGATACAAATCTACCATATTGTATTGAATGGTTTTTGATATGTCTTAATATGGTTGTGTTTTATTATATGATTCATGGTTTATGGATAAATTACTGACATTCCGTATCCTAGTTTTAAAACGAATGTTTATGTTATGTTTAAACCATTTCATATGAGGAATGAATTGGACAGAGTAAGTGACGAGTGGAGCCCGTTATAGCTCCTCGATGCATAAGTAGGTCTCATGAGAGAAAAAAGTTTATTGGCAAAAGGCCATGGAAAAATCATTTTTGTAGTCTTCGAACGAGGCCATGACTATGTGGTTATAATGTCAGACATTATGCATCCCATCATTATGAAATTGGCTATTGATATTACAGGTGATTATTCGACTAGTAGAATATACGTGTGAATAAATAAAAGTAATTATTTGATTTATCTTTGAATATTATCTTGATGTTTACATTTAAAAGGGTTTG
The DNA here is from genome assembly GCA_963277665.1 of Viscum album. Classification (NCBI taxonomy): domain Eukaryota; kingdom Viridiplantae; phylum Streptophyta; class Magnoliopsida; order Santalales; family Viscaceae; genus Viscum; species Viscum album. Next base: position 1,210,157,000 of record OY728122.1, read on the forward strand.
TTTTAGTCTTATACATTTTCTTACATTTTTATGCTTATTTATTAACGTTTTGGCTATATTGTTATCCTTACTGAGAACTTGATCTCACCCATTTCTATGTTTTATTTTTCCCATGATGTGAAGAAGAATATTATGAATGACCTATAGGTATACTACAAAGGATATGAATGTGTTCATAGGGGAAAATGTTGTAGTTATTTTTCATTTTATAATATACTATAAAACTTATGTTTGTATCTAGTACATACAAGGCTACTAAACTGACAAGTATTTCGAGAAATGATTCTTTGTATCATGCCAATGTTATGTAATAATTCACTGACTCTATGTAACTGGGGTCCATGCATTACAGTTGGTATCAGAGTATGTTTAGTAAAAACATTGGAAACTAGATTTAGAAATACTCTGATTAGATAACATTACCCTAGGATAGACTTTGAAGATTAGTGTAGAAGAACATCCTAAAATTTTGGTAATGTATAGATTTTGTGAGTTTTACAAAAATAAATCCTTATCTGGATACGAGCAGGGAGAGGCGGCTCTGGCACAAATGTACCTAGGAGTGAAAACTCCGACAAGGAGTTTTGGGCTGACCCAAGGTATCCTCACACACAACAACATGCCTTGCTGCACTCTTGGTTACAACACTCCCAGGGCATATGCTTAGGATAATTCACATTTTCATTACAATCCATTACGAATGATTTATGAGTATATACCTCCTCAATGAAAACAATTTTATGATTATGGATTATATCCACAAACTATTCAATTTATGTGAAGTGTCTTACATGTTTATAATTATGTATTGTGATTCGTAAACTAATCTAGTGTATTATATTGTTTAGAAATGGAGCCTAGAAGAAGGAATAGAAATCGTATCAACGCACATAATCCATGTAGGATTTCCCTCATAATAATGATAATTATAGTTTAGATGGTGATGCAAATGGTTCAGATCAGCTTATCACTATACAGGGAAAACACACTTAGGTTATGAATAATAACCTTACTTGCATGGATCACCCTAATCCACAACATAGAGGATAAATGTTAGAACAAATAATGAGGCAAAAACCACCAATATTTAATGGGGATAAAAATCCATTTTTAGATTAGTAAAGGATATGTTCTTTAGAGAAACTATTTCGTACATTGGGGAGAAGCGAAAGGGAAAAGATTTTCATGTTAATTTATTGCCTCACGCAAGATTCAGATCAACGGTGGTCATAAATTCAAAACAAAATAGATGATTAAGAAGTATCAAATATGGAATGGAGTAATATTAAAGAGATTTTCTTAGAAAAATACTTTCCCTGTGACCATAAAGCGGATATGGAAAGCCAATTTCTGATTCTAAGGAAAAACGAATATGAGAATGTCTCAAAGTATGAGGAAAACATTAAAAGGTTATCAAGGCATGTGGCAGATTATATGTGTAACCCAATGAGTAAGAATTATTGATTCTCTTATGGGTTAAAACCATTTCTCTATCGAGAATTAGTCTCATAATCCTTCTCATCATAAGAATATATTGTCTCATGTTATATCAAGGATGAAAATAAATTCTCCAAGTATAACAACTTTAAAGAAAAGAAAGAGAAGAAGAGATCTATTGAACACTCTATAAATGGAAATAAGGGGATGGATGGAAAACTTGAATATCAATCCTACGGTAAATATGGGAAGAAACACCCTGGTACTTTCCTGAAAGTAATGGGAGTCTGTTACAAGTACGGTGAAAAAGGCCACCAAGCTTATAATTGCAAGAGAAAGAAAGTGGCTATCAATGTTGAATGCTAAAATTGTAGAGTAATGGGGCGTCATGAAAATTAATGTCTTAATAACCAAGGAAAATTACCTCAATAAAGGACAATAGAAAAAGACCAATCTTATGCGATCACTACTGGTGAGGTTGAAGCTCTGAAAGATGTTGTGGAGGGTAATCTAATGGTTTCCTCATGTTTAGCCAATGATTTATTTGATTCTAGATCATTTAATTGTTTCTTATCTTCCTAGTTTTCTAATAAAATTAGATATTCCCAATTTGATTTAACACATGAGTTTTCAACAAAAACTCTTAAAGGAAGTATCATTGAAAAAAAAGTTGTGTGAATTAGTCCCCATTAGGGCATATAATTGTTATTTATCTGCTGATCTCATCGTCATACCCATGATTGAATTTGATATAATCCTCGGAATAGATTGGCTTTCAGACCATGATGTGAAAATTTATTATAAGAAGAAAGAGGTTACAATTTTCAATGGTGATTGGGAGTACCTTATCTTGAGAGAAGAAACGTAAACACCTGATTCTTATCTAGATCCACCCCCATTAGCACTAATTAATTCAATTATTGGGGACGAAGAGAATGAAATAACTATGGGTGAGGAATATAATTTTCAAATATATGACGTATCTACTGTGAAAGAATACATTGATGTGTTTCTAGAGGATTTACCAGGACATTATGCAGACTGAGAAATTAAGTCTTCCATTGATTTAATTCCTGGTTCAAGGCCTATATCGAAGACCCCTTATAGAATGGCCACTGTGGAATTAGTGGAACTAAAGAAAAAACTTTATGAATTGAGTAATAGAGCATTTATTTGACCTAGTGTTTCTCCATGGGGATCCCCTATTCTTTTTTTAAGATGAAAGATAGATCATTGAGGTTGTGCATTGACTATAGGGAGATCAATGCTATAAAAACAAAGAAAAAGTATCCCCTACCTCGCATGGATGATTTATTCAATCAAATTCATCGAGTTCAATATTTTTCAGAGTTTGAACTTCAATCTCAATATCATCTATTGTGTGTGAATAAGGAAGAAATTCTGAAATCATCATTTTGAAATAGGTACAAGCATTACGAGTTTATAGTAATTTCTTTCGGACTGACTAATGCAACCTCTATTTTCATGGATCTAATGAATAGAGTTTTCAAGAAATATATTGATGAATTTTTATTGGTATTAGTTGATGATATCTTGGTTTACTTCAAATTCTATAAAGAACATAATAATCACTTGTGCACTATTCTCTAAGGATGGAATATCTGTTGATCCTTCTAAGACAAGAGCAATACATGAATGACCAGCACTGACGAGTATAATTGAAGTACATAGTTTTATTGGTTTAGTGGGTTATTATCAGTGTTTCATCATGAATTTTTCCTGATTGGCTAAACCATTAACCAAACTCACATGTAAAGGGGTTATATTTTTTTGGAAAAAAGAGTGTGAAGAATATTTTGAAGAACATATGAGAATATTATTCAATTATCTTATCTTGAATCTACCATATAGGAATGATGGGTTTGTTATTTATAGTGATGTATCAAAGAAAAGACTTGGTTGTGTCCTTATGTAGAATGATAGAGTTTTTTCTTATGCATCACGACAACTAAAAATTCATGAAAAAAATATCCCACTCATGATATTGAGTTAGTAGCAGAAATCTTCACTTTGAAGATATGGAGAAACTATCTCTATGGTGAAAAATTTGAGATATATACCGATCACAAGAGTTTGAAGTATATTTTCTCACAGAAATAAATAAACTTGAGGTAAAGAAAATGGATTTTACAACTCAAGGATTATGATTCAACTATACACTACCACCTGAGGAAGGTAAACAAGGTGGAAGATGCTTTGAGCAGAAAGGATCATGGTGTTTTGAACAAGATGATAGTTGAAAGGGATCCTATGTTCATTGATCTAGTAAAGATGGATATGGGAATACTCATGTAAGGTAAAACAAAAATAGTTTTTCAAATGGTTTCCAATCCAACAATATTGGAAAGGATAAAAAGTTCTTGGACTGATGATGAGTAGTTTCAAAAGAATGTTAAAGCTATTAATGATGAGATATTGATTGAATTCGTATATGAGGATGGAATTTTGAAATTTGGGAAGATACTTTGTGTTCCTAATATACCTGATCTAAAAATGGACGTGTTAGATGATTCACATAGCTCCAATTTCACTACACCCCCTTTTAGCACTAAGATATATATAGATTTTAAGGAATATTTTTTGTGGGACAACATGATGCGGGAGATTGCTGATTATGTGTCATGATGTATGGTTTGTCAATAGTTTAAGGTTGGAAGACAACATCCTAGATGAGTCATGCAACCTCTTCCCATAACTGAGTGTAAATGTGATGATATTATGATGGAATTGTTTATGGGACTACCAGAGACTCCTAAAGGAATGATATAATATTGGTTATTGTTGATCATCTTACCAAGTAATCACATTTTCATGATATAAGAGAATATTTAACACTTGAACGTCTAGAAAAACTATATATTAATGTATTTTTAAGACATCACGGAGCACCCCAATATATTATTTCTGATCATGACCCCCATTTTACATCAAGATTCTAGAAAAGTCATCAGAAGGCCTTGGATACTGAACATAATTTGAGCACTTCCTACCAACCTCAAACTGTTGGACAATTAGAACGATCTATTCAAACCTTATAAGACATGTTGAAATATTTCACACTTGACTTTCAAGGTATGTGGGATCAATATTTACCTCTGGTAGAATTAACTTATAGTAATAGCTTCCATTCAAGTATTCATATGACACCGTATGAAGTGTTATATGGAAATAGATGTAACACACCAACTTGTTGGGATGAGGTTTGTGAAAGAAAACTCTTAGTCCCAAAACATGTTAAGGAATCAATGTAAAAGGTGAAGATTATCCAAACCCACATCAAAGCAGCACAATGTATGCAAAAGAGCTATGCCGACAATAGAATGAAGGATTTGGAATTTCATATAGGAGATCATGTTTTCATGAAGGTATATCCATGGAAGGGTGTTATACATTTCATAAAGAAGGGTAAATTAGGTTATAGGTACATCAGACCTTTTGAAATTCTAGAATGAATTGGAGTTGGAGCTTATCATTTGGCATTGCCTCTATGTCTCTCCAAATTTCGTTATGTGTTCCACATACTACTATTGAGAAGATACACGCCTGACCCAATGCATGTACTAAAATATGAAAAACATAACTAAAACCTAACCTATCTTATTGTAAAGAGCCTATCATAAATCTTTATTCCAGAGAACAAGTGCTGGGAAACCGGATTACTCCTCTTGTGAATGGTCTATGGAGAAATCATAAGATGGAAGAAGCAACGTGGGAACCTCAGGAACATATGATGAAGAACCACCTGAATCTTTTTATGTATTAATATTATAGGAATTTCTAGGATGAAATTCCTTAAAGTAGGGGAGAATGTAAAAACCCAATCTTCTATGGTACGTTTCCCATTGAATAATACAATAGCTTACGTAGTACGCAACTGGGAGTTTTAACACACCACAACCAATCAAACTAGCCGTTATGAATAGTAATACCCACTTTTTGAAATGTTATAAATTTTATTTTTCAAAATGGACTTTATTTTTGAATTCAAAATATCGAAATTAGCTTTGGATGAATTTTTTGTATTTTTTTGAAATCATTCAATTTTTTATGAATAGTGAAAAACACTGTGTTATTATTTAAAACCAGTTTTTTATTTGTATAATTTTTTATTTTATTTAAATTTTTATTATGTAAAAATAAATACATTATACCTATTTATGTTAAATGTAATTCATTAAAGTCATTTTATAATAATATTAGATATATAAAATTTTATTGAACTTTTTACCATCTTTTACCAACCTTCTTGGCGCATTTGAAATTATTATAAAATGTAATTTTACTACTTCTATGAATTGAATTTAAAAAATAAGATAGTAACTGTTAATATCATTATGAAAAATTTGGTTCAATAAGTTGAAATTTTTTTTTTGGTGAATTGTAATTGTTGACTTTTATTTTCCACAGTTAAAAGTAAATAGGGTAATTAAAGGTAAAAATGATATTATTATTACCCTAAAACATGTAATAATTCTATTAGATAAGTTTATTTCAACAAAAATCAACCTTAAGAAAAAAATATGATCCTTTTGGTCCACTTGGATTAGATTATGATCTTTATTATTATTTTATTTAATGAAGAGTTAAAAGTGTTAAATTCAAGTTTTCAAAACTAAAAACATTTTTAATATAGGGATATACATAAATTAAATTTGACAATAAATATTCATTATAAGGATAATAATATTTCTAATATAATGGTAATTTATTTATAATTTTTAGACATTAAATAATGATAATTATTTATGACACAATGATGATGCAGTAATTACCTTATTAATGAAAGATTAAAATAATTGATATTATAAAGATTAAAATAAATGTAAATTGATACTTTTGATGCATTAAAATAATTTTATAGAATAATATGACATGTTATAGTTGATTCAATGATTTTTTTTTCAAATTAAACAAGTTTTTATGAATTTTAGAAAAGCGAAATACTAAATAGTGTCATAAATGACATAAATGAGTTTTTAATTAAAATATTATATTATTAAATGATATAATATTCCTAAAAATCTAAGGTTTGGATAAAGTATTTATATACTGATATATATATCATTAATGAACCACTTTTGGTTCTCTTGGAATTTTATATTATGTTTATTAACAGTTTAATATAATAATAAAAGAAGACATTATAAAAGTTAAACTATTTGACCAAGAGATAAATCTAAAAAATAAGGATAATATGGTGACCTAAACCTATATAAAAACTATTGTTTGAGATTTTATTGACCAATACCCACCTTATCCTTTAAATAAATCATTTTGGGGCCATTATAAACTGAATATGATTGTATTATAAAATAATATTTCCAGCTCTTCCAAAAGTGACCTTCACCTCTCTTATAAAAGGGTACTTCCTTTACTCTCAAAATCCCATCTCCAAATCCATCTGTCTTATCCAAAACCTACTCAAATTTCCTCCCAAATACCCTCACTTAGACCTAGGTGACTTAATTTTATTATAAATACATCCTAAAGATCCCTTTTGATCAACTCAAAAGGAAACACCAGGAGAATAGGTAATAATTTCACCACCTCTTTCAATGTTCTTTTCTTCTTACACTTCCTCTTTCATTGTTGTTTCCATAACAAAATAATTTATATAGTACCTTATACATATTATGATGTTATTATAAATATGGTAAAACCATATTCATTATTCTATCGATCCTATTAAGGACAATTCACCATACATGCATACGTATGGCTTACCGTCTCCACGTCGTGGGGTAGTTTGTTATTCAAACACATCATTATTGGGATGGGTATAATAATGAGTATAACTAATGTATATAATAAATATAACATTCTAATGAATGTTTATATATGATATATTATCTAATTACATATTATTTCACCATTAATATAATTATATTGTCACTCGTTTTTATATATGGATTACCATCTCCACGAACGCGATGACATCCATTCCCCATTATAGTAATTCAAGAATAATTTTTATTTTATGATTAGAAATAATGTTTATGAACATAATATCATTCTGGATATGAATAAAATACATCCTATCCATAAAAAACATAGCTTATGTAACCAAGCATATAAAGGAAGACAGATCAATTATCAACCGAAACAATGATACTACCGAAATAATATTAACAGAGAAATATTAGAAGATCATATATGATATAATATTTATTCATGTGGTTATTTTATAATTTAATAACATTTATTTAATTATTATATAGGATTTTAACATACCTTAATCAAAGGAAATTTACATATTAAGGGTTAATACTACAATCTCTTCATTATCCGAGACTTTTATACGTGAGTACCTACAGGGACCTATTTATCATCCACATCAGTGTTTCTTAAAAACGTATTTCAATTTTTTTATATTTCCTAGACTATGGGTTATAGCCATTTATTCCATTTTTTATAAGATATTTATAATGGAATTTTCTATTGTTTTCTAGAGAAGGTCCTTTATGACCTTTTCGAAAAAATTAAGGAAATATTTTTTTAACTTATATGGTGGGTGTGGATATCTTCCACCATTATAAAACCTTAGAAGATTCCCTTACATGATTATAAGAATATTTTTAAAAAATTATTTCTTTTATAATTATGTGACTTTTAAATGATTTCGAAATAGAAAGAGGTATTTCTTTCATATACTTTTCTTTTCATCTATGTCAAAAAACATTGATGGATTTTAAACTTGTTTGAAGTTGATTTATTATGATACAAATCCTTCATATTTTATTGATGGTTTTGTGATATGTTTGACTATGGATGTGTTATTTTTATATCATTCATTTTTTATGGATAAAGTATTGACATTTCATATTCTAGTTTTAATAAAAATGTTTATGTTATGTTTAATACTTTTCATATGAGGAATGAATTGGACCTAGCTTGTCACGGGGGGGAGCCTGATGTTGCTCCTTGATTACTCAGTAGGTCTCATGAGACAAACATGTGTCTTGGAACAAGGCCTTGAAAAAAAATTATTTGTTGTTTTGGCATGAGGTCCAGACTATGTGGTTATGAAGTCTGGCATTACACATTCCATCATTATGAAATTGCATATTGATATTACATGTGATTATTAGACTAGTATAATATCCATGTCAATAAGTAAATAGAATTATTTGATTTATCTTTTTTATATTATGCTTAATTTTATGTTTAAAAGACTTGTTTTTTATTCTTATACATTTCCTTAAATGTTTATGCTTATTTATGAATGTTTCCGCTATATTGTTATCCTTATTAAGAACGGAAGCTCACCCCTTTCTATGTTTTATTTATCCTAGTATGAAAAGAATTATATTATGACTGACTTGTAGGGATAATCTAAGGGATATGAATATGTTCAAATGAGACAATGTTTTTGTTTTTTTCATTTTATAATGTACTGTAAAACTTATCCTTATATCTAGTACTTCCATGTCTAATAAACTGATCGGTCTTTCAGGACATGATACCTTGTATCATAACAATGTTATGTAATAATGCACCAACTCCAGGTAACTCGTGTTGGGGCGTTACATAGGTTATACTATCTTTTGTGATGCATCATGAATTTTCATATGAGTAGTGTTGATGATGGAAGAATAGGTTCTCACATATAGATCTTGGAAACTGTGTCCTCATGAGATAAATTACATGATGCATGACCTTGAGCTAGCAGTAGTTTCCCATTACATTCATTTTTGGAGACATTATCTTCTCTGTGAGTTCTTTGTGGTGTACATGGACCACAAGAGACTCATATATATATTTTATCTGTGTGAATAGAACCTCAGAAAATGGAGGTGAGTCAAATAACTACACTCCTTTTATTTTTATCATGCTTATATGCTTAGAAATGAAAATGAGGTTGTATATTCATTGAGTCAAAAAGCTCAAGCATAAGCCATATAGGATGGAAGTGATGAATGGATGTTAATTACCCTCTTTTCTGAGGAGCATCTATATCTCCATGAAAATAATGAGTAGTATTAACTCTTATCCTTGATAGTTACCTCTTCCCTACATGAGAAGTTGAAGAGTAGATAGTTTTCATATCCTAAAGGCTTGGTTCTCCGTGAGAGTATATCAAGATATTATCTGCCTCTAGATTGGTCTATGGATAGAGACGATAACCTGCATCTATGTGGGTGTATCACTATTTCAACATATATGAGAGAGGAGTTGATGAAGGATTCCCACACTTTTTAGTGGGAAATTCATTCTGACATCTCAAGGTTGTATCGAGATATGCATTGCTAGTATTGGTATTCTAGGATGAAACATTAGATATTAATCTTTATCATAAGGTGTTATACATATCATCATGTGATGGTAGAGAAATAGATTTTTTCATTCTTGTTACAGCTGCTTCTAGTCTCATAATGGAAATGGGAAGACGTTTCTATGGATTTTGTTGTCAGATGACCATGGTAGATGAGGGGTAGAAATGCTATTTGGGTAGTCATTGAATGACGAACGAAATCATCCCACTTCATTCCTATTTGGGAGACCATCTTAGTTGATGATTTGGGAAGATTGTTTGTCTGTGCGATCATATGACTATATGGGGTTCCACATACTATCATTTCAAACAGGGATGCTCATTTCATTTCACAATTTTGGAAGGGATTTGAGAAGGATATTTTTGAACAAGTGATTCTAAGAATAGATTTTCACCCTTAGACTGATGGAAAATCATAATGGAAAATATAGGTTCTATATGATATGATTCGAGCATGTGTCCTCGATTTAGGAAAATAATGGGATTATCATATCCCTCTCATTGAGTTCACCTTTAATATTAGATTTTAGGTGAAAATTCAGATGGATCATTTTGAGGCATTATATGGTAGGACATGCAGTTAACCCTTTCCCAGATATAGGAAAGTGAGGCAACCCAAATAGGTCCTCATCTTGTTTAGGAGACATCATAACAAGTTCAACTGATCAATTAATGTATGATTACTTCTCAGTGTTGACCAAAAATCTAATGTCAATCTACGTCAATGCCCATTTGAGTTCAGGGATGGGGATCATGTTTTTCTTAGGGTATTTCCCAGGATTGGGCATAGAAAGTTATCAAATCAGGGGATGTTGTTGCCTCATTTGGTAGGTCTGTTTTGAAATTCTAGAGAGAGTTAGACCGGTAGCCTATCGGTTGCTAATACCTTAGAGGTAATATTCCATGAACGATATAATTCATGTTTCAAAGCATCATCCATATCATTCCAAACCATCTCATAGCTTTGTTCTCGAGGAATTTGAGTTAGATGCTGATACCACCTTTATGGAGTATGAAGTACGCATCTTTGACTAGAGCGTAAAGGCGCTCTGATGCCGTTTTCCCCTATAGTAGAAGTGTTATGGCAGCATGACCAATTACAGTATGAGACATGGGAGAGGTAATCTCTCTTATGTTTCCAATGGATAGAGTTTTTCACAAACAATGTTTCTCTATCTTTGGAAGGTGAACTCGAGGATGAGTTCTTTTAAGGGGGGAGATTGTAAGAATTTATTTTTCTACACAGTTATAGATCCTTTAAATATCAGTATACATAATTCCTTTAGACCAAATATTGATTCCTATGGTGTTAGAAATGGTCGTATGGATGTCCAGGGCATGTTCGGAGCCCGGGACACATATTTTTGTTCAAAATAGTCTTAGTGCATGGTTTAGAGTAAACCGTGCAGATTGTGTTTTCTCAGACATATCCACCATTCATGGTTGGTGTGTGGCTATACAACCTAACCATGGAAATTCCACATTTTTCTATATAACCATACATGGGTTTTTTAGGTTTTTAAAGACAAGCGGACAAATCGTGCACATTCTAAATTTGGGGGGAAATTCTGGTTTTCCCCTTAATGGTCTAATTAAGCACCCCGCTTCTTCCATAATATTAGATTATGTGGGATTAACCTATTTCACTATCATTTTTTGGGGTTTTGGAATATCTAACATTGTAATCATGTGATATATTTCATTATATAACTGAATGAGTTTCCATTCATGTTGTTTGATGTGCAACAGTATGTACTCGAGTCCTATTGAGTTGTTCTCCCTCTATTTTTCTCCCGATTGAGATATTGGGGTATGTGAGCCTTTATATTTTTATTTGATTTGATCTTATCCAATCCAATAAAGGGACAATACTGGAGGAGGAGAGTTGTGAAATTGTAAGGTGGGTGGTCTATAACTCATCCCTAATGTTCATTGTTTTTGTATTTGTCATGTGGTGCCCACCGATTTCATCGGGTTCCTTTTATAGAAATTAAATGCCATTTTTATAATAATTAGTACTATATGGTCAACAACATTAAAAATATGTGATTAATTTTTGTTGTTTATGACCAAAAATCCTGTAATTCCATGTGAATTGTTATGCATTATTAGGGTTTTTAGTGTTTTGACACGTTTCGGCCACTGTTTGGGTGTTCCTTCACACGACCTCTCTAATGGTAAGCCTTCTATACTACATTTAATGATTATGATGAGAATAATATAATGGAAATTACCCTGTATTCTTAACACTTGACATGCCTAAGTTATGTGCTTCAATTGATTATTAAATTTGAAATGGAAATTGGCATGTATATTGAGTATATTACTTGATTGAATTAAATGAGAATGATTAATTGGTTTCATATCCATATCACCCCTTACCTCATTAATGGAAGGTAGAATATTGAACCATGAATATGGAATACGTCTTAAATAGATTAAATGGGTGCATGCTACTTGTCCTTGTCACAGTAATGAAAGGAAAGTCTTGAACCAAATTTCTAGATAAAAATGGTTCATGCTACATTACCATATCACTCTAATGGAAGCCAGGGCTTATTATGAAATAAATATTACAAGACATCATAATCAAATAAGAGTATCCTGTTGCAACCTCACCTTGGATTCTAATCGAATAATTCCATGAGCACTTAGGAACCCCATTCTGATTCAAGGATATGGCCTTCTTAGATTGAGACCCACCTAGATCCCGATCTGTGTCTATTCTTGGATTCCCGGTATGATACCATAGGATCCATCATGTAGTACTATAGGATTATAAGGATAAACTCATTGGATCACTTCAATATCATTACCAGATTCCTTTTACACACTCCTTGGATCCAGTATTGACAAGTTGGTGAGATGGGGAAAGCCTATCGGGCCCAGTCATTGCATATCCCTCTTTTACCATGGTCGGTCACATTAGACTTAGTAGGACCCTCATTGTGGAAATACACGGATTACACCACATGGATTACACTTTTTTCTAATGAAATGATATAGTTATTACAGAGTTGGAAACCCTTGAGGTCTACATTGGCTTGGTTACTAATATGGGACTTGAGTAGTAAATATCATTGATCATGGTTGCATTTTTACATCCTATAACCTTCACTACTTATACTCTCATGAGGTGATGTCGGTGTTGGATCTACCTAATGAGAATAATCAACAAAAACATTGTAATAATGAATGAATGGATTATTTACATGTTTAGACACCATCTGGGGGATGAAGTGGGTACTTGGGTGCATAATTACATTGTACTGCTTTACATTATATATACATTCATTCACTGTGTTACATTTCCATTACATGGGATGGATGTTATAGAAACCATTGGTGGTGGCCCACTGAGATTTATCTCACACCCTATTTGGGCGCTGTTGGTACCCATGGCAGATTACAAGGACGAAGTTGTTGACAAAGGGAAGCATATACATTCAAATAATTTATTATTTACTGTTTAGTATAGTGATTTATAGGAGTGTTCTATATTGGAACATTAAATTCTTGGGATTTTCATTTATTTCACTTATGAATTTTGGAACATGTTATTCTGGTGGTTTGTATCCGTGTTTTCCAGCATTCTAGTACATGACATATCATCAATTATTGAATGATATTCCAGTTGTTTCAGTTATTATAACTATTGTCTCTATTTTCTCTTGTTCCTTATGTTTACATATATTTCTTCCACTATTTACCAATTTTTACATTCACCAGATTCTCTACACATTGGTAATAAGGGAATAGTCTCTCCATCGACACACACTAGGCCTTCGCTGTAAGCCAGCATCCTCTAGAATTCGGAGAGATGCACTTGAGGGAATGTGGCCCACCAGTCTAGAGGCATCCAAAAGTGGAATCTGGGTCCAGGGAATCACAATGTACATGTATCATGTGGGGAGATAGTATATCTAGTAGCTACCCTAGGCATTTACAGGTGTAAAGATCACCAACTTCTTGGGTTAGAAGCTCTTGGTAGCAGACCACCACAACATTGAGTATGTTCTTCCAACAGATATTCGGGGATTTCCAGGATCTCCAAAAAAATTAGCGGTTGAGTGTTCTTCTTCTAGTTACTTGAAATGTAGGGTACTGGGTGTATATCCCTTATTTTCTTTATGTCTCTATTTAGATCCTTCTTCCAGTTTCGCTTTTTCTTATTTTATTCATCAGGGGCTGACAATAGGAATGATCCACCCATGTGTGGTCTTCCTCGTATCTATAACAGTTTTCTGATATGCCTACAAATATCATTAAATAATTTCAGGGGCATTAAATTTTCAAACATGACCGTTATGAAAATATTAAGAAAATAGGAAAAGTAATGAATTGGTTATCATTATACTGGTAGTAGATGCATGTCACATAGTAGACTTCAACAGTAAGCTCTTCAACAGTGGACTTCATCCGTAGGCTCAATAGTAGAACTTCAACGGTAGGCTTCAGTCAGTAAGCTTATAACAGTAGCTCTGTAACAGCAGACTACTTCAAGAGTGACCTTTTCTAGCAGTAGTCTATCTCAACAGTTAACTTCATCAGCGATGGAGCTTTTCTATTAGTAGTCTTATAATAAATGTATACTTGAACGATAGTGGACTTCATCAACAATAGGAGTTGTCTAGAGGTAGCCTTCTACTAATGGTAGACATGTCCAGTGGTAGACTTGAACTGTGAAGCTCTTAATAGAAGACTTGACAAAGAGTATGACACTGGACTTCTAACAGAAGCCTTGTTACAGTCATGAACAATAACGGTGACTCTTTGTCTATAGGCTTTGATAAGCTTATCAAAAGTTGACTTGTAACAGTGAACTTGTACCGGTAGCTTCCAACAGTGATTGGAGATCATCAATAGTGACCTTTTATAAATAGTGACCTTTTAGAAATAGTGACCTAGAATAAAAGTGAGCTATAAAGGTGGCCTTGAATGAAAGGCTCTTACTAGTAGCCTTTAACGGTAAACTAATACTTAAAGAAATGTAAACCGAACACTTGATTTAGAAAATCCATGAGATTGAAAATATATATATTTATGAAAGATAAACATTATGAAGACAGATTAAAGAATATTTCAAAATGAGTAATACATTATAATCATTTAATTAAACATGATTTGGGATTATTATAACTGGTGAGTCCAATAATCTCCCCCTTTTTGATAATCACAAATTATACCATTTAATCTTTGGATAATTAGCAGATCATCAATGGTAAATTAAATTAAGAATAAAGGTGTCAGAGATAAGAATACAATAGCCTGAAATCATAAGATCATAGAGCATTAGCATAAAAGCACTAGTATAAAACAACCTTATTAGCATAGAATTATTATTTGCAAAGAATTTCCCCCCTTTTTTGATTAGAAAAAAAAACACAAAAAGAGATAACAGAGAATGCTTGTATTTATGTAAGGACATTACATGACCCAAAAAGAAAACACAGTACCTATAAAAATACACAAACAAAGTCAATCCACATCAATTTCAGGCAAGTGTTCTTTCCCTTTGGGAGAAGAATATGGAGGATGAGTTTATGGATCACTAGGTTTGGGAATGTCTATAGGAATAACTGGAGGGGCAGCAACAGAAGCTCATGTGGTCCTGTAGTGGGTAGCTCTCTAAGTTATCAGTGGAGTGAGGCTTCTGATGGCCTCAACAGGAGACATCATGGAAGTGACACTGGGTTGCGATGCAGGTAATGCAGGAGGGACTATGACAGGGGTATAGTCCCCATTGAGAAAGGGTAGGAGTAGGTTTCTGAAGTCCATAATAATGCTTCCTCCTCTTTCCATAGCCGAGATGAAATCATCCTTGTTCTCCATGAATTTCCCTATGGTTAGAGTCAACAGGACAAGCAGAGTGACTTGTTCCTTGAAGGCTCTGGTGACTGGTGGAATCTTGATGTTTTCCATCAAAATCTTGAAATGAGCATCCATCTGATGATTGGAGTAAATAATTTTTATAATAATAATCAATCTGTTACTTTATACTCTTCTGGTCCTGGGAAACCGCTCTCATGAAGTCACTAACTACCTTCTAAGCATCGTTGGTAGTGGTGATAATCTGAGTCGTAGATTGAGAGTCAGGTGCACTGACACAAGACAACTTTGCTAACTCTTCACTAACCACTGTCCTGAATGCTGACAAGTCCATAGGTGGTGCAGTGGAGGTTGAAGCAGAAGTAAAGTCAACCAAATGTGTTATAGTGAAAGAAACAGCTTCCTTAAAAGACTTGGTCAACCCACTGATGAGCTTCTTCACATCATCATCCTGGCCCTTCACATGAGCTTCCATGGATTCCTTCAAGCTTTCAGACAAGACAAACATTTGTTGCATCAAATTACTGATATAGTGATTGTCTTTGTCTGATTGGCCCCTAGAAGCCATTAGAGTAGTCAGGATCACCACTGACTATCTTAGAAGTTCCAGAGACTGAGAAACATCCTTGAGTTGATTCTGGCATTGAGATACATGTTGGAAAAAATTGGGTTGAATGGAAGACTAAACTATAGCCATCTCAGGGGTAATAAGATCTTGAATTAAGGCCATTTCCTTTTCCATTTTAGAGGCCATGTTATCAAACATCTGGTACAGATCTATTTTTACTGATTCCAGATCATCCTTAATGAAAAAGTTCATAGGAAAGACAACCACTGGAGGCACTGCAGTAGGTTCTGAAATAGTAGGAGCAGGGTGTCTTTTGTTTGGAATATCACAATCAGAATCATCATAATCTAGCCCAAGTACCAAGTATCCAGGGTCTTCTGACCATTATTCAATTTCATGAAGGACAGATACAGAACCTCTTTCAATATGATGTTCCCCCTCACTTGATGCTTTCTAATGAGTAGTCTCCTCTGTTGGTTCTACTCTAGGAAATTCCACAACCTCCTCTTCAACACTAGCTGATTCAACCTCTCTCTGATCCCTTGGTTCACCAGTGGGGTGAGTCTCAGCCTCCACTGATTCATCAATGACCTCTATTTAAATGGCAGTATATGCCACTTCTGCCTCCTGGTCAGACACTGTCTTGTTTGTATTACCTATCAGAGGTCTCAAACTGAGATCCTCTTCTTCACTGTCCTCATCATCAGCTTCAAAAACATCAGCCTCCTTTCCTTCATCTTTATCACCAGTCTCGTTTTCCTCATGATGAAAATGATCAAACTCAGTAGCCTCATCCTCTTCATAAGTGTCCCTATTAGTAGTCTGAGAAGCATCCTCTTCACTACTCTCAGTATCACTATTCCTTAGAATAGTATCTCTTCTTGGTAGTTATTTTGGAGGGCTAGGTTCTCCAAAAGCTATTTTCCTTACAAGAGTGGAAGGTAAATCAGGGTCACTCCCGTTATTAATGTGGGTGTCTTGTCTTTCAGATTCCATAGCCCCTTCAATTTCTACCTCATCATCTGAACAAGCTGTTTTTGGCTTATTAGGCTTTAGGCCTATATCTCTCTTGACTTTTGTCCTGGATGGGTGAGTATTAGGGTAAAATTTTTCATACTATTTTCATTCATTATTCACCCATGCCTTCCTCCAGGGATTCCAGCTAATTTTCATGTATTTTCAAATAACCTTAGAGATACAAACACTGTTCTTATCCACTATCATCTCATCTTTATTTCCAGCCACACCCTTTACCTTTATCATTACTGAGATTATCTAGGTATGGAATAAGGAATTGGACTTTGAGATTGCCTTAGTCATATCCTCCAATTGTGCCGTCAGCAACCTAAATAGGTTAATCTTCTCCCCATGCTTCATGAAGTACGTCAGGAATATGTCCTGATACTTCAGCACTGAAAAATATCCTCTCCTGGGACTAATCACATACTGAATGAACATAAATAATAGCATGTCTTCTCCATTCATATTAGATGCAATGATCTTCATCGATTTTCCATTACCTGTCAGCTATTCAAGAGCTTTTTCATACCCAAAAATCTAACTATCTAGAGGATACACTCCAGAATAGTATTCATAAACTCCTTCATGAGGGACTCTCAAACAAGTAGCCCACTCAACAGACAAAAAGATAACTTCATTGCCATTTACTCTAGATAACAGTATTTTCACAACATATTCCCTCTAAAACTTGAGAAATTCATAAAATTATTTCACTACATTCGGGTAGTACGACCCATTGTTGTTGGCAAAGCATTCGGTCTATCCTTGGGATTCTAGTGCTTCCAGCACTAATGACTTGCTCGATAGAAGCCATTCTTCACTCAACTCCTTCTCTACCACGATTTATATCTTTATCAGATGCGGGTTGATAGGTCTCGTCAGGGTACTACTAGTGCCACTAGACTCGGCTCGAGTCCTTAGTGGCCTTGGTGCATCCTTATTGATAGTAGGGGGGTTCTTGAGTTTTTCCATGGAGGTTCGAAGTGGTTTTCAGGTTTATCGGAGAGTTAGGGTTTAGGGATTTCGAGAGCTAAGGTTCGAGATAGAGGAAGAGAGTGAATTGAGATATGTTCGTTTCTTTAGTTTTATCATTTAGGGATTAAAATGTATACAAAATAAGAATAATGAATAAGAATACAACAGTTCATATTCTTGCAAAACTCAATGGTAGAGACAAACAGTGAGGTACCCAACAGTGAGGTTATAAATAGTGAGGTTCAGGCGGTGAGGTTCAACGGTGAGGTTCAACGGTGAGGTTCAACGGTTAGGTTCAACGGTGAGGTGTAACAGTGAGGTTTCCTATACTGAAATTAATTATACCTAACTCATTCTTGATGTAATATAACCTTTCAGAATTCAAAGGCTTTGTGAATATATCAGCCAATTGATGTTCAGTGCCAACGAATTCAAGAGTGATATTACCATTTTGAAAATGATCTCTCAAAAAGTGATGTCTCTCATGAATATGCTTTTTCCTAGCATGAGATACTGGATGTTTAGAAATTCTAATAGCACATGTATTTTCACACTTTATAGAGACATGTTTGAATTGATATCCATAATCTAGTAAAGTGTGTTTCATCCACAGAATTTGAGGACAACAACTACCAAAATCTATGTTTTCAACTTCAGAAGAAGATAATTTAACAGAATAATGTTTCTTACTACACCATGATACTAGTGACTTGTCTAAAATGTGACATGTCCCAGAGGTGATTTTTCTATCTAACTTGCAACCGGTAAAATCAGAATCGGAATAACTCAAGAAATAAAATGATTGTATTTTTGGATAAAATAATCCTATGTTGGGAGTATATTTTAGATATTTGAAAATACTTTTTACATCATTTAAATGAGACTATTTTGGATTGGCTTGAAAGCGATCATACATACATACACTGAACATAATGTTAGGTCTGATAGATGTAAGATAGACTAGACTCCCTATCATACCTCTGTAGTTGGTTTGATCCACTGGTTATACAGCTTCATCAGCATCCAACATACAAATTCTACTCATAGGAGTGTCACTACATTTACTACCATCCAAGGTAAACCTTTTTAAAAGATCCTTAATATATTTATTTTGATTCAAAACAATAACAACTTTGTTTTGAAAGATCTGAAATCTAAGGAAAAATTTGAGTTCTCCCATTAAACTCATTTCAAACTAATTTTGCATTTTTTTTGACAAATCAATAAATAAATTTTTTTAGAAGATCCAAAAAAATATCTTCCACATAAATTTTTACTATCAAAACATCTTTGGAAATTATTTTAACAAAAAGAGTAGGATCATCTATCCCTTTGGTAAAATCTTTTGAAATAAAAAAAAGAGATGAGCTTATCATACCATGCTCTTGGAGATTGTTTTAAACCATATAAAGATTTAGAAATTTTTAAAACATGATTTGAAAAATGGGGATTTGTAAAACCAGGGGGTTTTCAACAAATACATCCCCAACTATATACCCATTTTGAAAAGAACTTTTAATGTCTATTTGATAAAGTCTAAAATGAAGATGAGCTACATAAGAAAGTAGTATCCTAATGGATTATAATCTTGATACATGTGTAAAGGCCTCCTTATAGTATATTCCTTCTTCTTGACTATATCCTTGTGCAACTTACATAGCCTTATTTCTAACTATATTTCCAGACTCATCAAATTTATTCCTAAACACCCATTTAGTACCTATTGTTGGTGTGTACTTAGGTCTTTCCACTAATTCCCTAAATTTGTTTCTTTCGAAATAATTTAATTCTTTTTTCATAGAAATTACCCAAAATTCATCATTGATAGAATCATTAATATATTTGGGTTAAAGCTGTGAAAGAAAAGATTGATGTTCAACCCGGTTTCTTAGAGAATCTCTTGTTTGTGTTCCTCTATTTAGATCACCTACAACTGCATCTAGAGGATGATTCTTAAGAGTCTTAATGCCTCCAAGAGGGGTTGAACTAGATTCCACATTGTTGTCTGTTGGTTCAGAATCAACAGGTGCAGATTATGGAAAAATTCTAGAGCTAGACACTTTCACAAGGGATTCACTATCTTTATCGTTAAGGACCAAATTGACATATCTTCCTGAATATGTTCAGGAGAGGTTTTAGGCTCATGTGGATCAGTCTCATCGAATTTTACATGAACTAATTCTTACACACATTTGGATTTCATATTGAACACTATATGGGCTTTACTTGAGATAGATTAACCCAAGAAAATTCCTTCATCACTTTTGGGAGAAAATTTGTCATGATTATCTTTAGTATTAAGAAAAAATAATTTTCAACAAAAACCCTAAAGTAATTAACCTTAGGCTTTCAATTTTTCCAAATATCATAAGAGGACTTCTTTAGAACATGGCTAATTAAAACTCTATTGATGATATAACAATCTGTATTTATAGTTTCAGCCTAAAAATAGATCGGTAAATCATACTCATTGAGAATTGTTCTCGCAATTTCTTGAAGGGTCCTATTCATTATCTCGAGAACTCAATTTTGTTGAGGTGTTCTAAGACTAGAGAAATTGTGACTATAGCCATTGTGTGAGAAAAAATATTCAAACTCATGATTTTCAATTTCTCTACCATGATCACTTCTTAAGGTATTAATTCTACATCCACTAAGATTTTTACATACTTTGAATATATAACAAAGTAGGAACAAGATTCACTTTTGTGAGTGAGGAAGTATACACAAGTATAACTAGAAAAGCCATCTATAAAATCATAAACATTATGAATCCCATTTAAACTTGAAACTGTTGATGGTCCAAACAAATCCATGTGAACCAACTCATGTGGTTGAGAAGTCGAGGCTTATTTCTTTGGTTTGAAAGGAACTTTGCATTGTTTTCCCTTTTGATAGGGATTACAATATTTTTCAAGTGGGAATTATAATTTAGGTAAATCTCTAACTAAAAATTTCATATATAACTTCCTAAGAGAGTGCACATTGCAGTTTCCTAACCTTCTATTCGATAACCAAGATGCCTTGTGAAAATAATTGAAACAAAAACATTTTGTTTGGCCAAAGAATTTAAGTCTACAGCATATACATTTTCATTTCTTCATGCAGTGAAAACTTAATCATTTTTTGAATTAAATACATTGCATGAGTCATTTTCAAACATAACATTAAAGCCATAATCACATAAATTAGATATGATAAGTAAATTTAACTTTAACCCATCAAAAAAAAGTACTTTAGAAATTAATATTGTATTAGGGTTACCAATCTGGCCTAAGCTGATGATTTTTCCTTTTGCATTATCACTAACGGTGACATGCCCTACGTCAACAATAATTAGACTCTTGAAGCAAGAATATTCTTCGTTCATATGTCTTGAACATCCAATATCCATGTACCATAAGGTCTTATATGAATTCCATAAAAAATTTCCCTACAAAACAGATCATACATGGGGTAATTTTAGTACCCAAATCTTCTTGGGTCCAGAGAGGTTAGAAAGTAAAACATTGGGAACCCAAATTTTCATTATAGGTTTTCTTGAATAAACCAATATATTTTGAGACTAAAATACACTGTTAGTTCCTTTATAAAATTGTTTCTCAAAAGATGGTCCAGAACTAGAACTAGCAGTGAACTGTCCATATTTTGGAACAAATATGGTTTTGCTAATTTGTCTATGTCCGGGCTGATATCCTAGACCAGTTGTATACTTTGGAGGAATTTGTTTTCCGAGAAATTGTGTCAAGGTTTCCCTACCAGCAGTTAACTTCTCAAGATCCCTTCTTAATTGTTCTTTATATTATTTTACCTCTCTAGTTTCCTTTATCAGCTTATCAAATTTCCGTTTTTGAATATCCAGATTTTACTTGTAATTTTCATTTAAAGCATTCTATCTTTTTAATGCCTTATATTTGTCCTTGAATTCAATAAAAGTATCCTCACGAATTTCACAATATTCAAATAATTCATCTTTATTCATATATTCATCATTATTATAGTCATTTTTATAATAAGTATTATGCACAGGGGAATTCAGTGTTACCTCAGATGTCTCTGTCATAAAGCATAGATTTGTATCTTTGTTCTATTCTGATTCTGAAGTATTAGATCCACTCGAGCTGTCTTCTGAAAGACTCCAAGTTGATTTCATAGACTTTTTATAACCTTTTCCCTTTTCATCATATTTCTTATAAAATTTCATCTTGGGGTAGTTAGCCTTCACATGACCTTTTTGTTTACATTCATAGCATACTATTTTAGTTGTATTATCATTCCACTTCATGTCTTTCTTCCATTGTCCTTTATGATCATACATTCTTTTGAAGTTTGACTTCATAGAGAATTTATTCTCTTGGTAGAACATTTTTAATCTTCTGTAAAGTTGTGTCATCTCCAAATTGTTGTCTGAATTTGAATCTTCACTTGTAGAACTGTCTACAAGTACATGAACTTTTTCTTTGTCTTTTCTCTTTGAATCAGAAGTCTTGAATTATATTGAATTTTTCTTGGTTCTTCTTCTATTTATTTATTCAACTTAAGCTCTTATTCATACATCATTAGTTTTCTAATTATCTCATTTACTGGAATCTTTCTAATGTCACAAGATTCTTGGATAGACACAGAAGTGTCTCTCCATCTGTCAGGTAAGCATCTAAGCAGCCTCATGATTTGATCATTGGTGTCCACTAGTTTCCCAAGCAGACTCATGGTATTTACTATCTCATTAAACCAGAGATACATTTCAGAGATAGGTTCATCAGGCTTCATCTTAAAATTATCATATTTAATAGTATAGGTATTTAATCTCATTTCTTTATCATTGGTTGTTCCTTCAGGAGAAACAACCAAGATATCCAAAATTTCATATGCAGTCTTACAGGAGGATATTTTATTGAATTATTCATCACCTGAAGCATAGTATAAGGCATTCATTACAATTATTATTATAAGTAAATTTAGTTACTTGAGACCATGTATCCCTAGAAGTAGCTGGTAATGCATGTTGTTCTTCAATTGTGTCTCAGATTTCAGGTCCTAAGCTTTCAAGATACATTTTCATTTTCAATTTCCACTTACCATAGTTATTACCATTAAAGAAAGGTGTTCTGTTAGTAGCAGCACCCTCAACTCAGTTATACATAGAAAATTAAAAAGGTTAAAGAACTGAAAATTTGTATATAATAGAAATTTTGATATCTTTAAGATACAACTAAAATTATAGTTGAAAAAAAATTTCAAATATTGAAAATCTAGTAAAATTAACGACCTCTGATACCAAATTTTGGTCAGAGTGGACACTCAAGAGAGGGGATAAATGAGTTCGAATTAAAATTTATATTTAAAACCTTAGGATTAAAATCCAAAAAAAAAAACAGACCTATTAATTAAAGTAGTATAAATATAAGTGATTTATTGTTCAACAAGTTTCTCTAGAGGTCGATTAGTCCTCAGTTGAATCAGTGTGAATACAGATTCAACTTTTGAAACAATTTTACATAATTAATCACATATACACAATAACCAAAACTAACTATCAAATTAATTAAAAAACAGATTTTTGTCCTTGAAAATATAAGCATCAGATAAATGTAAAATAGAGTACATAAAGGATAAGAACAACAATTTAAACAAGAGGTTAATTCTTAATCCAAGACCTAATCCTCTCCACTTGGTGATCACCTGCCACCAAGAAGATTATGTTAAGAATGATACACAACCTGTATTGAGCTTTACAATAGTTTTCACAAACTTTCAAGGTTTTTCAACCTCTACCACTGTTCTGTGTGGGAAAATAAACTACCAAGACACACTAGGATTCTTCCACAGTTGTGCGTGGGAAACAAATGTAAAGAGAGTTTGGTATGTGGATTTTTCTAGATCCCCCCAGTTCAAGAATTAGAGTCAGTGTGTGTAAAACAGACACACTTCTCACAAATGTAAAATACTAAACACAGTAGAGCTAAATATATTAGGATGAGTTTCAGAATGCTCTATATATTGGTAGATCATCTCTACACTCCTTAAACTAATGAAATGAAGTTCTGGTCCTTTTCTGCAAGTTGCCTCTAAAAACAGAGTATCACAACATCCGAGTTCTAGCTTCTAGATGTAATGATGATTAGCTTATTGGGTTAACAGATCTTGGTAGCACACCACTACAGGTTTGAGTAAGTTCTTCCAATAGATATTCATGGAGTTCCAGGATCTCCAGAAAAAATGAGTGCTTGAGTGTTATTCTTCTAGTTACTTGAAATGTCAGGTACTGGGTGTATATATCATCTTTTCATTATGTATCTATTTATATCCTTATTCTAGTTCATCTTTTTCTTATTTTATTCACAAGGGGCTGACAAGAGGAATGATCCACCCATGTTTGGTCTTCCTCATACCTCGTATGGTTTCCTAATATGCATAAAAATATCATTAAATAATGTCAGGTTCATTACATTATCAAACATGATCGTTATGCCAATATTAAGAAAATTTGAAAAGTAAAGAATATGTTATCATTATACTGGGAGCAGATGCATGTCACACAGTAGACTTCAATACTGGACTTCATCAGTAGACTCAATAGTATATATTCAATAGCAGGCTTCAGTCAGTATGCTTTTAATAACATCTCTGTAAGAGCATGCTACTTCAATAGTGACCTTTTCCAGCGGTAGACATCTCAACAATTAACTTCATCAACGGTGGAGCCTGTCTATTAGTAGTCTTCTACTAAAAGTAGACCTAAAAAACTGCGGACTTCATCAACAGTAGGAGTTGTCTAGGGGTAGCCTTCTACTTACGGTAGACATGTCCAGCGGTAGACTTGAACTTTGTATCTCTTAACAGAAGACTTGAGAAAGATTCTAACAGTGGACTTCTAACAGAAGCCTTGTCACAACATCGACCAATAACGGTGACCCTTTGTCTATAGGCTTTGATAAGCATATCAACAGTAGACTTGTAATAGTGACCTTGTACCGGTAGTTTCCCACAGATACTGTAGATCTTCAATAGTTACCTTTTAGCAACAATGACCTAGAGTAACAGTGAGCTATAACGGTGACCTTGAACGGAAGGCTCTTATCAGCAGCCTTTAACAGTGAATTTATACTTAGATAAATGTAAAATGAACAATTGATTTAGAAAATTCACGATATTGAAATAATATAGATTTATACAATATAAATATTATGAAGACAAATTAATAATGATTTCAAAATGACTAATACAGTATGCTCATAGAATTAAATATGATTTGGGATTATCAAAATCGGTGAGTCCTATAAAATCTTCCTTGACTTTTATGATTTCATGGAACATAATCATTTCTATTTTTTATGTTGAATTTTTTGGATAAATCAACCCTCAAAACCAATGGTATTCTATTTGTAATATGATTTCATGGATTTAAAAACCGATCATGTATGAGTTTTTATGTGATTTTTTATTATTCTCCTTGTAATTGACTACAAATCCATTATATATATATATATATATATATATCTATTTAATTTTTTTATATAAAATTTTATGTAGTAAATAGTATTAATTAAATCCCTAATTATATTGGTTGTTCTTCTCATAGTCATCTGTATGTATAAATTTGTATATATTATTTTGTTTGTGTGTGTATATTAATATATACATCTCTCATATTTGTGTGTATATAAATTTATGAATTTATATTTAAATAAACATATATATACATAACATTAAGTGTGTTAATTTAATTTTTAGGTCTTTATTCATAGTTCATGTATGTATTTATCATAATTTTCAATTTTAGTCAATAAATTTTTAGTCTATTATTATAAATTTTCATATATATTTATATATACATGAATATATTTATTTTTATACACACACAGAATTTTATATTTAAATGAAATTATTTTTTTTTATATATATCTATAGTGTATATATATAACATAAAAATATATTTATATATACCAATTTTATTAAATGTTAATATTTTGTAATGTGTTATAAAACATAGGATTTATAGATTTTATTTTATGTAAAATATATATTTATGTGTTGAAACTTTTAAATTTAAAATTTAAAGAATTTATTTATGTAAGAATTTATACATTATATGCATACCAGTTGTGTATTTATTTATTTTTTCTTAAATATAAATATAATAAAAAAAATAGGTTAAATATGAATAAAAATGGATTTAATTCCATCATATGGGGATGGAGTTGAATTTTTAATTGTTTTTATAATAGTATTTAGAAATAATCCTTCTCAAATCGTTTTTCATTTTTAATTGCTTTTTATTGAAGGAAAATCTTTCCAAATAAGTGGGAAGGACAATTGGCCTATCAAAAATTCAGTCGATGTTATAAAGGATGCACTAAACATGGGGAGGAACTTAATGTAGCTATTTAATATTGTAGAAAAATAGTTTATTGATCATCGGATATGAGTACACATGTAACAAATGATGGAGATCATGTTATGTAAATGAAAAAAACTTTTGAATTTGACCTTTGTTATTATAAACATCTATTGTTGAAGTTAAATAGTTTTTAAAATAAGTAATTTTATTCTGTTTTTAGTAAATATGAAACCTTATCAGTATTATTGAAGTTATATAATTTGTAATATTTCAATGTATGGTTTGAAATAATATTTAGAGATATAGTTTCTTTATAGAATGATATGTTACCGTAAGGTAATAAGCTTTATTTGTTGAACAAATAATTCTAAATGAATGATATGTTCAATCAGTATATTATATAAAAGAATACATATTTATACATTTGTTTTTATATTTTTTTAAAAGGGCCATGAATCACATAAAAATTATTTAAGTGTTGATCACATTGATACAAGAAAATGAATCTATTAATTGGAAATGTGTATGGTTTATTCCAATCCTTGAAATGTTTAGATACCAATTTATATGTGAGGAGGAAAATACTTAATTGGAGTGTTTTATAGATAAATAATTCAATATGAGATACTTATTAACCAATCATACTCTCCTCAGTGGAATAAAATTGATCATGAATATCAAAAATTTGGTAATGATATGAGAAACCCATATATTACGCAATCTATATATATAATGTGACCATATTCTGTAAAAGATGTCATTCCTAGTATATGCATAGGTAGGATGGTAAATTCTATCTCACCAGAAGGGTTATTAATGATGAAAAAGTATAATATGTTTTCTGTAGTTATATCAAGACCAAAAATATCCTAGAAATGTTATTGATGCTTTTTTATTCCATTAATTGATGATGTAATATTTAAGTGGGATTGAATTGTTTTTATGGAAATCATTGAAATTAAATGTTTTTTATTATAGAAATATTGTTTTGGGTAATGGATGAAATTAATACTTATGAAAATATTTTAGGATATAAAATTACCCTATTGATAGGGTGATTTATTTTTCATGAAATTAAATACTTAGTTTGGTTGAAAAATTTATTGAAGGTAGTGTTTCTTGGATATCATAAGTTTTTAGTATGATGATATGAATAATCATATTGGAAAACACCATTCAATTTAAATATAGAAGAAGGAACAAATATTTCCCTATTTAAAGGTCATGATTGTTTTAAAAAGTAATATATATTTTCATCAATTTTGGAAAACAATTTTTAAAAAATATTATGAGAAAGATAGTAAAAATATAGTTTTTATTTTTCAATTAAAATATTGGAATTTTTTTATAGGTCAATAATTTTCATGAATTTATGTATATAGGAAAAACATATTTTATGATTCTGTGGAAAAATTATTAAATGCATAAAAAGTTTCAATTAATTCTATAATGGGATGGAGATATAGGTATAATAGAAGATTTATCCCTAGTAAGGGGTGAAATACATACATGTATTTCTCTTGTGAAAAAATTCATCCCATTCAAGTGAGGTTTCAGTTTTGAAACTTTTCTAATGATGTAATGGTTCTCAAGGTCTATTTATCAAATATCAATAATATTATGTCAATGATTTATTTAAATTTGAAGGGTTGAAAATAAAATTATTTTCATATTTTGATGAAAGATTTAATGTTTTTATATGTATGCATCTTTATCCTCAAAGATGTTTGAAACCAATTATCTTGGCTCAGTTTATTCTTCAAAGATATATTTAGTGAATTTAGAGAACAAAAATAGTTTATAAATACAAACAAGGAAATTAATATCAAATTATGTGAATTTAAGTAATCATACCATATTTATTTTTTGATATAAATATTCACATTATGGTTCAATTGGTTATAGAGATTCAACAATGTGTTCTTACACATTATAGATGAAATCATAAAATTCAACATAATATAAATATTTTTAAATGGTCTGTAAAAAATAATATTTAGAAAGACGGTTATATTATAGAGATATATATTATTGAGGAATCTATTTAATTTTTTACCAACTAACTATCTGATGGGGATAACATTATCCTCTTAAAATCTCATAAAAAAGGGAAACTTGTGAGTAAAAGAATTTCCTAATGTGATGCTGTTATAATTACCATTCTAGAGTAGGAGCACGCTCACCTTTATGTTTATTAAAAAAAGAATAAAGTTTCTCCGATAATTTGAAATAGAAATAGTTAATGATAGGTATTTGAACCCCTAAAGGTAATAAATATGGATATCAAATAAACATAAAAAATTGTTTATAAGATGATTTCAATTCTATATTATTACGAATTAATCTGGAAATATGAATTGAATTTTAGAAAAACTATAACGGATGGATATAGGATCATTTTTTTACTTTTATTATCATACAAGGGTTATGAAACACAAATTTATATGAATTATATATAAAAATATGTTAAATATATTATGATATAATATAGTGTAGCTACTCTTTTAAAAGAATTGGGTTATGTATCTTGTACTAAGGAAAAAAATAAAATTTACATTAATATGTCATACTTTTTAATCATGAAAAACAATTAGGATTTTCATTTTAAAACATTTCCAGTTTCTATTCATTGATTAAAATGGGTTTATAACATGAGTGGAGTTAAAATTGATGAATTGAGATTTTTTAATGTGAATTTTATTAAGGAAGGGTACTAGGGAGAACTATTCACAATGAAATCATAATCAATAAAAGTATATTATTATCACATAAATAAAAAAAATAATTATTTTATCTATTTTCAATTAAAACAACGATAGGGTCAAATCCAAATTTCATTAAGGATGATCCTTTTATTGGGTTTCCAAAACCATTTCACTGTGGTTGCAACGTCGTCAATGTATTTTATGTATTAGTAGACCAGAATAAGGGGATTTGGATACTTGATTGATGTTCCAAATCCCACAAAACATTAAATATAGTGTTCCCAAATGTTTTATTTGTCTTCATAGAGTTATTATGTGAGAAACGATTAGGTGGTGAGTTATAAAGAATTGTAATAGATTATTTTGATAGAATTAAATGTCATGCCTACACAATTCCTCAAGATTAAATCGTATGATTGATTGTTCTCATAAAAGAGGAAAAATTTTATTCTTATGGAGGTTTCAGTATATTTACAACAACAGTAAAAATCGTTTTAATACTTTACTATAACACCCCATGATTATATCGAAGGTCAATTTTTTAATTTAATATATTCGATAGCTTACATTACATATTGCACTGAGTTTAAACAAACAATTAAAAATCAATATTTTGATAGTAATCACATTTATTTTGGAATTGTGAGAATGAATTAGATTAAATAAATTATGAAAATCTAGTTTAAAAATGTTTATAAAATTAAATCATTGGATACCAAATAATTATAAATGAAAATAAAAACCAATTGAACATAAGGGCTGTGTTTTTATAAATAACTATTTTTTAAGTCAAAAGCTCATTTTATATTAGTAAATTATAATAATTATTATTTTAAGAAAATAATGAAATTCATTCTCTATATATTCAATCCAAAAATTTTAAATTCATCTAACAATTTTGATAGGCATAAGAAAATAATAAAGTGAATTTTAATCATAAAAAATATATTTTTCTGAACGGAAATTTTGCAGTATTTTTATGGAACACAAGTTTCAAAACTAAATTTTTTAAAATATTGAAATTATATATTACAAAAATAAATTTATTTTTTGAAATTAGAATATCGGAAATATCTTGGGGATTTGTTTTGTATTTTTTGGATAAGTATCATTTTTTTATGAAATGTGAAAAATATAGAATTTTAATTTTAAAATTACTTTATTATAATTTATTTATATCATTTAATTATATTTAAATATTTTTTAAATAATAACATGTTAAATAGTACCTCAATAAATCTTATTTAGGTAATTTTAATCAATTTCACATTGAAATTGAACATAAATACATTTCAAAGTTTCGAACATTTTCTCCTTAAAAATTGGTATTCCCATTGGGTTTGTTGTATTAGTTATATATATAATTTTTAAAATTACAAGAATTTCATTTGATAAAAGGGATTCCATATTTGGAATCACAATTTATAAATTAATTTTCATATTTATTTTAGTTTTTAGACATAAAAAATTTACCATGGTCTATATATTATTTACCACAATATATATATATATAATGATGTTAGGGTTAATGTAAAATTGAAAATACATAAAATACCTTGTAAATAAATAATTAAATGTGATTTTTATGAATGTAAAAAACATAAAAACCCTTTAAAAACTAATTATCATCCAAATTTATGGAAATTAATTCCACATCAATGTCATTTTATTTTAATATAACATAATCATATTTAATCACTTAAACCCATCTCTCCTCAAGTATAAATATCACCCATCACAACCCCATTTCAAATCAAAATCTCAAAATCTCTTAACATAACTATAAAACCCTCACCACATATGTCTCATTCTTTATTTGTGCTTATAGTACCACCGAAATACAAAATCTGAGGACCTCAAGGGCTCCTCCAAGGAGTTGATATTTAAGTGGTTATTTTCTCAAAACAACTCTCTTGATTTTATTTCTATTTAAAAATTCTCCTCCCATACATAATCCATCATGTTATGATAAATTATGTTTGTTTAATATACCAGAGGATTATTTTTATAAGGTTATATATTATATTCATCCTTTTTCTTACCATCATTTATTCAATGAAATAAAACCATTTTCCAAGTTATGGTTATTAATCATATCCGTCAACAATGATTTTTTTTGGTTTCTATTACCACAATTATGGATGTTCATAATACTATTATTATGGTCAAAGAAGATTTAATTTGGTATATTTTAACCAATATTTTGTTATTAAACTAATATATAGTCATAATAGAAAATATAACAAAACTAGTCTGTTGTGTTTGGAAAAAACAACCAAAAACAATGAAACAATTATCATTGACATTTAATATTATTAATCATAAACATACAATAATTTAAAAATATAATTGATACCATTTATATATATTGATGTGAAAAAACACTATTTACCTCAAATTATAGAGTTGTAATCCCATTTTATGAGAAAATGCTTTATTATACACAAATAAACCAATAAGGAAACCATGAAACAGACACACCCAAAACCATGAAAAATGGAATATTATTAATGAATTAGACATGAAATGTTATAAAATAGTCTCATAAGTTATTAGAAAATTAATATAATTATATAATGAGTTAATAAAATTATTTTGACTATTATAAATGAGGTTAAATAATTCCAAACCAAAGAGAACTTTGATGTAATGGTTTTCTCATCTCACTTTTACTTATGTGAGATATATGGATTACTCAGCACACATTCCTTGTGTGTGGTGTATGTACTTCCTTTCGATATATAATACTAAAAATATAATTATTTTATCAGTAGTTTTTTTATTTTATATTTATGGGAATATTATTCGAATAATTAAAATGGGGTAAGGTAATTTTTAACCCAATTTTAATTCTCTAGGTTAATATTTTACTTCCTATATTATAAAATACTAATATAATAAATGAAATTAATTTTGAATATATTATGTTGTGTTTACACTTTTTTTTGGGTTTTAGTGAATAATAATATTCTATTCATTTTATTAGTGATCCACTTGATGACATGATATTTATAAGTTTCATTGTTTTACAATAAAGCTTTTTAAAAATATACCATTAACATCAATTTTCTTATGTGTTCATGTTTTCTATAAATGTTTCCAAAAATGATTTTGATATACTCTGTAGATTTTTTAAACAAATATATAAACATTTTTTCTAATTAGAAAATGGTTCGAAATGCATATTATGTATTTTTCTAAAAAAATTTATTTGAAACTTTTTCGAAAAAATATATAAAGAATGTTATTTATCTTATATGACTTGGGTGGATTTTATTTCCTTTATATCTCTATAATGATTTTAATATGAAATTAAAATTTTTACATATAAATTTTCAATGAATTCATTTTCTTTTATAATTTCACAACATTGGAAAAATAAATTTTTTTCAATGTGAAATAGGTTATTTCCCCAAGAATTTTACAATAATCTAATTTAAGGTATTTTAATCTATGTAAAAATACATTTTTGAATCTTGTTATAAATTGATTATTACCTCTTATGATAAAAAATAAAAAAACTATCAAATTTTTATTTATTATTTTGATAAGGGGTTTAATATTTTGATATCATTTACTATATTTCTCTAGATGGTTTTCTATTATGTTTACTTAATCGAAAATGCTATTTACATATTTATACTAGTTTTAATAAAAATGTATATTTTCAATATGTTTATAAATATTTATAGGTGGAATTTGGTGGAAATATTATGTGATATGTGTGTCTATCTATAATCCCTCGATAAGTCAATAGATCTAATATAACAAACTTTATTGGGTTTTCCCCAAGGCATTATCCATTTTCTTTTAGATGACTTGGTAGAGGCCTTGATTGTATGTTTCAGATGGCATGAATTTAAAATTCCATCATTATAATAATATTTGTTGATTTAATTTTTATCATTAGATTATTAGAATATCCATGGTTATGTTTTCTATCTTAGGAGACTATTTATATCAAAATATTTGACTATAATTTAATCATTCGATATTATTTCTATTTAATTATCAAGTTATTGATTAAATGAAATTGTGCATTAGTTAATTACCTTTACATAATTGTTATAACTTATTTTGGATATATTTTTTTGTACACACACACTTACTAATCATTTTATCTCACCCATTTCTTATCTTTTATTTTTCCCATGACGCCAATAAAAATATTATAACTAATATGAGGGGTTAAGATTGAAGAATAATGGTGTTCTCAATGGATTATCTATTTTTTTAAATATGATAAATAATAATTTAGTTTTAATGTATATATCTAGTTTTACAATACATCTAAACTATTCGGTCCTTTTCCACGCGATTCCTTGTACATTATGCCTATACAATAATTTAACGTCTTAATCTAGGCTACTAGGGCCATGGTCACTATAGGTTCAATCTGGGAAAGTTTTGTTGAATCCTCAGGAACTAGATTTTGGAAAATATATAATATGGAATATAATCATATGAATAACATTTAAGATAAATCTATGTATAAGATATTATCCAATAATATTGGTAATTAATATGTATACCCAAGGTAAAACTAAAATCATATAAAAGATTCATCATTACTCTTTGATAGTTAACTATGATTTTTGTTTCTCACACTATGACCTTTTTTTAGAAAATGGATGAAACACAATATAAATAAGATAAGATCTATTATATTTTACAATATGTTGATGAGAAAAAAATGGGACGATTTATAGATTATATTTCAATTATTCATAATAATTTATCATGACAAATGATTGAAAGCATACACAATCTAGAAGTCTTGGAATCACCAAAGATGAAAATGATATAGTATAGTTCAAAGCTAGAGTAGTGAATATCATGGATAAAATAATATTTATTTTTCTATATATTGAGAATGTGAATATGAATATTCTTTGGGAGTGGAATGAATGATAAAAAGAAAGTGATTTTGGAGGAGAAATAAAAAATTTGAAATAATTTTATCCCTATGGTATTATCGATGGATGAATGTATAAAATGTGGAAAGTATTAGGATTATAAAAACCAATTTACCTCGGGGGAAACAACTAAAGATAATAAATGAGGTTATACAAGTAATGGTTATAATTATGATGACGAAGAGGCTGCAAATTTATAATGAAAGAAGGAGTTACTAATAAATAAGATAATGAATAGTAGTAAATTATTTAATAAGTAAGTATAATGATTAAATATCATATGTATTTGTATTGACGAATTATTTTATCAATGGTGAAATTTTTATAAAAATAATGTGATATCAAGTATTTTACTATTGTAATTATTATTTAAGAATCGTAGAAAACATGATTAATGATCTCAATAACATCAATAAGTGATTTAGTAGAAAGTAGATTTTATGGAAACGACGTGTTTAAGGGATGATTACCCATAATAAAATATTGATGTTGAGAAAATGCTGACAAATTTATATTTATGTGATAGTATTGGTAACCACGAATGCGGGTATTTATTCAATGTTTTATGTTGTCTTTGAAGGGATTACTACATGTTTCTATGTAAAGAATGTACCTGGAATTTTATTTTGGAAAAATGAATGTTTTCATTGAGTTTTATAGGTGATCAAGGTAATCATTTATTTGATAGAATACATTATGAGTAACATTATGTTGTTTAGGGAATCTATTGTTATGTTTTTTTTAAAATTAAGTAACTTTCCTTATAAATTTTTAGAAATTTAATTTGGACAGTTGTATTTTGGAAGATTCATACGGAAACCACTTATGGGATATATTAGGTTTAAATTTGGCTATTATTCTATATTTATAGAATTTTCTTACCATTTTGGTTTTGTTAAATATTTAAAGGCCGAATGAATGACTTGTTGATATTAAGACTCATTAAAATATTATCTGGGAGAAAAA
The DNA here is from genome assembly GCA_963277665.1 of Viscum album. Lineage (NCBI taxonomy): Eukaryota > Viridiplantae > Streptophyta > Magnoliopsida > Santalales > Viscaceae > Viscum > Viscum album. The sequence continues at coordinate 1,210,192,050 of OY728122.1, forward strand.
ATTCATTTTAAACATCCATTTCCCAGTGAAAGAGATGTGGTGAAAAAATTGATTTATAAGAAAAGGATGAGATTATTCTTATGAAATAGAGAAAAGTCATGTATGTTTATTTTTTCATGTGGCTATCTAGATAGTAAAATAACCCCCCAATATTAGGAAATTGATTTTGGAATAAAAACATTCACTGTTTAATTTTCTTTCTAATAAATTAATGGTCTTTTAACTAATCATCATATTAATGATTTGTGATGATTTAATTTTTTATGATCATGTTATATATCACTCCACATGATAAAATTATGTGTTAAATTCTATTCTGTATCCATGTTTTCAATTTCTACAAATTATTTCCCTATCCATAAGCTCGATTTTGTAGTTACATTTGCATTTTACTTTTCCTCTTTTTAATAGGTTGATTTTTTAAACTATTCATGATATGGGTTTCCCATAAAGTAATTTTTAAGTATCATCATTTTATTTTCAAAGTGAAATTCAAAATTTCTAGGATACATTTTATTGTATGTGGTGAGAATGTGACACCCCAATAATTTACGGTATGTATCTTTTTAAATTTAATCTCTTTCATAGTTCAGTTACATAAAACATAAATCTTAAATAAAAAAATAAATATTATTGTTGTGATACGTATCACCTACCTGTTGGACTTGAGGAAATGATTAAGATTAAATAAATTATGAAAATATTGTTTATATATGTTTTTAAAAATAATTAATTTTTAACCAATTTACTATAAATGAAAATACGAACGATCTGAACATTAATGATTTATTTTTATAAAAAAACTACTTTTATACCAAATAATGGAATTTTATATTAATATATTAAAATAATCACTATTATTGAAATATTATAATAAATTTAATGGTTATATATTTAATAATTTTTTGTAAAATTTCATCCAATAATTTTTATAGGAATATGATATGAATAAATTAAATTTTATGCATACAAAGATTTATTTTTCTAAAAGGAAAATTTTCCTCTTATTAATGATAAACATGTGAAAAAACTAAATTATGAAAATTTTATATATTTAATTTAAAAAATAATAATTTTATAAATAAGAACATGAAAATTATCATAGGGTTATGTTTTGGTATTTTTTAGAGAAGTTTCATTTTTTGATAAATATTGAAAAATAATTAAATTTAATTAAACACTTCTTTTCCTAAAATATTATTAATATGGATAAATTATATTTAAAATTTATTTTAAATATTTTTTTATTCAATTAGACCTAAATAAATCCAATTAGGGTCATTGGAATCAATTTAACATTTATGTTTAATATAAAAACATTTCAACCTTTGGACCCTTTTCACTTAAAAGCCTTATTTTCCCATTGCGTCTATGGGATTAATTTTATTAATAAATTTTCTAATTCTATGAGTTTATTTTTATTAAAATTTATACTATATTTGGAATCATAATTTAAAATTTTGGTTTTAGGGTCATATTAATTTTTATACATAAAAATGTTACCAGGGTAAAAAGAATTATTATAGAATTGGTAATATAATGAAAACGTTTAATGTTAAAATATAAAAGTTTAAAATACCTAAAAACTAAAAAACACAATAGGTTTTGAGATTTTTTTGGTCATAGAAATCCTTTTAAATTTAATTATCATCCATATTATTGTAATTTAATACCACCTCAATGAGGTTGGCTTTAAACAAAAATATTTATTATTTAATTACATAAACGCACATATCCTCAAGTATAAATACCACCCTAGCCACACCAGTTAGACTAAAAATACTTAAATATCCTAAAATATCTAACAAAAATTATCCTCCTTACTATAGATAAGAAAAATATCTTCTGTTTTCATCGAAATATAAAATCCATTGTCTTTAATTGGTCCCCCATGAGGTGATATTAATGATATAATTTTCTCAAAACACCTCTATTAATTTCTAATATTTTTCTACTTTCTCCTAACCTACATTATCTATCCATGATTGATAACTCTAGAATCATTTATAAACTATATTATTATGTTTCTAATGAATTATATTATATCTATAACTTTTATTAACTCCTAGAATTCAATTAAAGGAAACCATTGACCATGTTATGTCAATTAACTATCTCCCTGAATAATGATTTAGTTCATTTTCCCTTATAAACGTTGTGGATGTTCATAAAAATATTTTTTATGGTCAAATAAAATTATAATAGGTATGTTATATCCTATTTTATGTAATGGAGGTAATATATACTCATAATCGCCAATAAAACAAAACTAGTCTATATAGTTCATGAAAAAAACAAAAAAATAACTAAACGATTATAATTAACATTTTATCAGATGTGTCAGCCTCATACAAGAATGAATAATGATAAGTGTGAACATTGTTTTTATATATGTGAAATAATAAATTTTCATTCCATATTGGTAGTTTAATTTCCATTTTATAAGAATATCCTATATTATTCACCAATAAACCGATCATGAAACCATGAAACAAACTCACTCAAAACCATAAAAATAATGAAATATTATTAATTAATGGGTCATTAAATGTTATAAAATTTTCACATAAGGTACTATATATATTAATATAGTTTAATAATTATTTAATAAAATTTTGTAAAGCTTTATATATGATGTTAAATAATGCTACACAAATGGGAATCGTGAGGTAAGGGTTTTCTCATCTCATTTTATCTTCTATGAGATATATGGGTTATTCACAACTTATTCCTTATGTGTGGTGTACATACATCGATTTGATAAATCTCATCAAGACAAAAATTATCATCATGGTATTAAACATTCAATTTTACATTAATTGGAATATAATTCGATATATTACAATGTGGTAACAAAATTCAAAACCCAATTTCTATTAATTAGGTTAATGATATACTCCCTTGATTTTTTCATTCTAATCTTATCTATGAAATGAATTTTTAATATATTATATTTTATTGATACTTTTATATGTGTACTAAATTTTAATATAAAAATTCTATTTGATTAAATAATTCTCTCCTTAGGGATATGATATTTCAAAAGGTTTTTATTTTACAAAATTATTTTTTAATAAATCTCACTTAAACAAATATTTTTTTTCCACATCCACATTTTATAATTTTTTTCCCAAAATGTTATTACGATAGTCCTATAAATATTTAAACTAATTTATACCAATATTTTACATACTAAAAAATGGTTTTAAAGGTATATTTTGTTGTTTTCTAAACAAGGTTCTTTGTAACATTGTTGAAAAATATACATAACTAATATTATTTATCTTCTCTGATTTGAGAGACATTTCCGGATATTATAATGACCTATTGATTTAAATAATCATTTAAAATCATATATGGTTATTTTAAAAGATATTTTTTTATAATTGTGAATTTTTTTAACAATAAATTGTTTTTAATGTGAAAAGGGTATTTTCTTAAAGGATTTTGAAATGATCTCATCTAACGTATTTTCATATTTTACAACAATAATTTTTGAATCCAGTTAATAATTGAGGATGATCTCTTATGACAACATATAATATATTTTATTGAATTTTTATTGATTATATTGATTGAGGATGTACTCTTTTGATACCATTCAACATATTACAATTTATTGTTTGTGAATATGTTTACCTAACGGGGAACATTTTTAAAAACAAATTATGCCAGTTTCAACAAAAATGTATATATTGATTATGATTCAGAAAATTAAAATGTCTAATGTATTGGAAATTATAAGTAATTGTTAGGGCCCTATATAACCCATCAAATTATAGATAGGTCTCATGAGAAAAACCATATTGGGTTTTGGCAGAGGTAGTGCCCATTTATTTTTAGATGTCTTGGTTGATGTATCGATTGTATGTTTCAGATGTCTTACATTTTTCATTCCATATTTATAAGAATAGTGGTTTATTTACATGTCATTATTCTATTAGAATAATATATATGGTTTTGTTTTCTATCTGATGTGATTATTTATTTGGAATTATCTAAACATAATTTATTAATGGAATATTATTTCATTCCATTCTCATGTTATTGAATAAATGGAATTTCCATTAGTTATTTACCCTTCCATAAATGTTATTTATTATTTATAAATGATTCTACAGTATACATACCCTTACCAAGCATTTGATATCACCATTTTCATATGTTTTATTTTTCACCAAGACACCAAGAATTATATTATGACCAAAATTACTGGTTAAGAAAGAAGAATAATAGTGTTTTCAATGGATTTACTATGTTTTATTTTATATGTTCTATTATAATGTATTGTTAATTTATGTAGCTAGTTTTCCAATATTTCTAAACTATTGGGTCCTTCAGGATGTGATTCATTTTATTCCATTACACTATAGTAATACAACCATTGAATCTGGGCTACTATGGTTGGAGTCATTACAACGAATAATATAATTTTCATGGAATGAAGAAGAATTATATAAAAGAATAATTCCATGAAAAAATAATGAATGTCCATATAATAGTTTCTTTCATAAATTTAATAATTTGTTTTAAAAACTTCCATGATTATTATTCTTATTATTTTTGTGATGAATTTTTTAGATGTTTCCTAGAACATTTTATAGTTAAATAAAAATAAATCCAAACCATAAAGAATCTATGTCACCCTCAACCAAGATCTCATGTGGGAAATAGAGGTAAAATGTTCCAAAGGGAGGCTATCCAGTTCCATCCAATAGGATGTAAGGATATGAGGTGGATATACTATACATGCATGGGCCCATGTATATAGTTTGTAAAGGTAAAATGCGAAACTCCGCAAGGGAGATAGTACAACAAGGCAAGGAGGATTGGGAACACACCGAGGTTTCCACTCTTATTTTATTAATTTCACACCTTGATTAATATACCGAAATAAAATGATATCCCTGAATTTATATGGGAAGGGTGTCCTAGAAAAATGTTCAGATATCATTAAACTAATGAAAATTACATAGAATACATGATTCTCATCATTTGAGCCATGTGATCTAAGTAGGTAGTCATCTACCTCTAGCCACGATTTATGGTGATTTGTAGTTGGTTATCCAGCATTGATGTGGCATTAATCTCTTGGATTCAGAGAAAATGAATCAAACAGATGGAATCTTACACATTTATGATGAATGACTTGACATTTTCATGTCCGAGAATGTCCAAATAATTTTCCATGCATTAGATATATTCACTACCAGATAAAACCCATCCATTTTGATGCATGATGTTTCATAGATTCTTGAATGATATAAATGATGTCATTAAATGATAAGAATGATCAAAAGTATTCATGCACACAACAACACATTTCCTTCATAAAAATATAATAAATATATCAAGTGGTTGTTCAATGTGGAACCGCTTCTATTAAAAAGGAATAAATTTTAGGATGAATAGAGAACCATAAATCATTATGATTTTTAGATGAATCCATGTTTTCATGAAGCGAACAATAGGTGTGATCAAAAATTGAAAATTGAGTGAAAATAAAGTTCAATGAAAGGGGGAGACGTGACTACTACACATATTCATGAGAGAATATCATGGTAATGTGTCACGACCAGTCCACTAGGGCCCATTCTATGACTAACCAAAGACCACCTTCCATAGGAAAAGGGATGGAGACTAGTACCAAAGGCATAATTCCCTAAAACCGGGAAGGTATTACCTTTATAACCTATAAACACACACAACATAGCACACAGATGGATACAAAACACTAAATAAATAGTATAAAAAAGAGTGCTGAAAAGTAAAGGGTCTAGAAATACAAGCCCAACTGTAAAGTACACGGAACAGGAAGTACAAGTAAAACCGAGGAAAAGAAAAAACAATAGTTGGGTCATCCTCTGGGATTCCTACCTGAAGGGAAGGTAATGATAGCCTCCTCAAAACTGCACATCTGTCAGTCTCCTCCATGTACCAACTCATCTTAAGGTCCACCTCCAGGTACCATCAAATCCTGGTACTCTCAGCCTTTGTTAGCGTTGTCCATCATCTCTAGCCAACACAATAAGGTGTGGGAATAGCCCGTGTAGGGGTGAGTATAACGATACTTATTAGTGACTCTGAGACCCTCATGGACTCACAAATCCACCATGGATAAACCACAATGTAAGTAATCCACATATAAGCCTACATAGGTATATGCCCAAACATATACCTATGTTATTAAGTAATCCGTCTCAACCATGAGGAAAACACAAAATTATTAACTCATCTCAACCATGATTTTATTATTGGCGTGGTATCAAGTAAAATCCACAAAAAATTATCGAAACCTCAGATGCTGGAGAACTCATCCTCTTTCAAGTAAAGTGGGAATGCCACAACACCAAGCACGCTTCCCACTAACCATGGATTGTGGAGGTACTCCTCCTATCGAGTACTGTGGGTCTGCCGTGTCACACAAGGGAACTCCCCACCATGGGTCTTCCATGTTACCAAGCATGATACCCCTCATAGCCTGCTGAGGTACTCCTCTTAATGAGTACCATGGGTCCACGACGTCACACAGAGCTTCTCCCCACCGTGGGTCTACCACAATACCAAGGTGCTCTCCACTGGGCTAGTACAGTCACTCCGAGTCAAACGGTCAGTAGTCAGTAGGTCTAAGCCAGCTACTAGGTCTTCACGATATGCTCACTCATCTCCATGAGAATCCATTACATGAGCTACTAGTCTATACTCCAACTATCATTAAGTCCCATGAAAAAGTATCTCAAAGGTCCTCCATGTTATAGGGGTCTCAACGTAATTGACGGCGCATCCGTCTATCTCCCAGTCTACGAGTTATTATCGTTTTAGTATCGGGGGTCCGGTTTGATTCGTGCACGATCCAACCTCACCGTAACTCAAATATACCCCAAAATCTTGTGGGGTATACTCAACGGGACCGTCACACTCCAAGATTTCTAGCACCACTGACAGTTCATGAAACGAATGTCTGAGGACAAAGATATGGCCAAAGGAGCGTAAATAAGTTGTAGTGGGCCCGGGTCCGGTCTGACCCGGTCGGACCGACTCGGCCCGACCTGGTCTGGTCCGACCCAATTCGGGTCGACCTAGCCTGACCTGTTGGGACTAGATTTACCTATTGGGTGGACCGGCCCATTGTGTTCGGCCCGGCCCGCTGGGCCCAACCCAGCAGTCCGTGAGGGGGCACGGAGAGCCGTGAGGGCATTGACCGGTCGTGAGTCGGCGTGAGGGCGGTTCGGCCAGGAGGGTGGTATGAGGGCGGATCGACCCAAAGTGTGTGGCTGGTTTGGCTCAAATGGTTGGGACGAGCTCAGCTCAGCACAGAGGCTGGGATGGCGCGACTGGGGCCAGTTCAGCCAGCCGGTGGCGCGACCAGGGCCAGTTCGGTCAGGAGGCTTGGTGGCCGGGGTGGATCGGCCGGTAGATGGTGCGGCCAGGGCGGCTTGGCCAGGAGCTGGTTTAGCTGGGTGGCTGGGGCTAATTCGAATGGCAGAAAGCACGACCACGATAGCTCGGCCCGGCCCGGAGCGACCCGGTAGGAAGGGCGGAGACCGCGGGGGCGGTTCGGCCGGGGGCGCCTCGAGGGGGCATGGACGGTTCGGTCGGGGCGCCATGAGGGGTCGTAGGGCCAGGGCGGCTGGCGGCGGTGTGGGACACCTCGTGGGTGGCACGGGTTGTGGAGGCCATGGGCGGTGGCGTCGTTGCCTTCGTCACCTTCATCGCCATCCTCCATTTCGATGAACACCACTAATCAACACAAGGGTTACGGAGTGGACGGTCCATGTTAGTTTGGCCTGAACTCTCCACATTAGAGTGGTAGCAAGTGGTTCATAGGAATGAATCACATCAAACCGTCCCACAATGATTAATCCCGAAAACCCGTAAAAGGAAACATATGGAGATCAACTGGTTAGAAAGTTGATCTGCATTCCATGTTCTAGAAGGGAAGAACATGGGTATATAAAATCATTCAAAAAAACCCCCTACCTCGGGTTGATACATCGAAAGAGTTGTGGGGAGGAAGACGAAGTCATCTTTGTTCGTCGCGTCTACAACACACCTCCAATCCTGAGATCGTGCGTCGGTTCATTGATGATGATGAGGAGGGAAAGTTGGTCGTCGAAGACGTCCAACATTTGTTGCCTCCACAAGGTTCTTCTGAGGAAGAAGTCGAAGATTCTCCCCATCGGTGTTCTTTGTGAAGGAAGTTCTTTGTTGGAGAGCTTTCTCCCTAAGTCCATCTCTCCAAAAATTCCACCAAAATAATATATTAAGCCATCTATTATTTTGTTGGAAAGAATTTTAAAAGTCATTTAATTAAGGTGTGTGGCATAATAAGTTAAGGGAGTTGGTGGCACTATTAAGGGAGAGGTTGTCACAATTAATTATGGAGGAAGCCCTAGAGGATCCTCTACATTAATTAGGGAGTTGAGCAGATTTCCGATCACCCATTAACTAGGTGTCGGGTGGTCCCCACCACAACAAAACGAGAAGAGAAGGATTAGTTCCAGTGGACCCCACACATGAACATCCATATGGTGGGTGGTTACCAAAAAATAAAATAAAATATGAGCTTATTTTATTTTGTTATTTCCACAAACACCACAAAAACTATCATTCACTCTCGACCCACTACCATCAATGTGAAAGTCTCTTTAATCGAATATCGGCACTACGAGTTCAACGGTGGCCTCAAATATCAATTCTGAGCACCGATTCCAAATTTAGAAAAACCCACCCACAATTTTACTGAATATACCCAAAATAAAGTTCATAAATTCATTCCGATCACTCCAGGTCTTAGAATCATGCGCCGTCAATTTTTGTGGACTCATCAAATTCCCATTTATTTTAAAAAAACTTTACATGGAAATTCTGGGTCTTTACATTCTCCCCAACTCGGGATTTTCATCCCCATAAGACGCAAATCAAAATTAAGTGAACAAGTGGGGGTACTGAACACACAATTGAGCCTCCCGCTCCCATGTGCTCTCTTGGAGGTTCCCATGCTTCCAGCGAACGCGCACCAGAGGTATTGACCATCCATGAAGAAACCTCTCCTATCAATCTTCAATCTCTACTGGATCCTCTGTAAAAGTCTCCCTATCGTCGACTTCCAGCTTGCCATGGTTGATGATGTGATAAGGGTCGTGCACATATCTCCGCATCTAGGATATGTGGAATACGTCGTACACCCGGTGCAACTGAGGTGGAAGAGCTAAGTGGTATGCCACATCTGCAAATCTACTGAGGACTTGAAAAGGACTGATGAATCTCAAAGATAACTTTCTACCTCAGCCAAATCTCTACAGACCACATCAGGGTGAGACCCATAGAAAGACATGGTCTCCATCCTCGAACTCCAGAGGTCTCTTTCTTTAGTCAGCATAAGACTTCTTCCAACTATGTGTAGTCTTCATCCACTCTTGGATGATCTGCAGCTTCTCTGTGGTTTCCCATACCATCTCTAGGCCCACTAGTTCTAACTCCCATGGGTCAGTCCAACACAATGGTGATCTACATGGCCGCCCGTATAACACCTCAAAAGGTGCCTTCCCAATGGGTGAGTGATAACGGTTGTTGTATGAAAAATCCACCAAAGGTAAGTGATCCTCCCAGCTGCGACCTAAGTCAAGAACACAACCACACAACATGTCCTCAAGGGCCTGAATGGTCCGCTCAATCTATCCATCTGTATGAGGATGGAAGGTGGTCCTCAAATGAAGCCTCATCCAAAAATCCTCTTAAAACCCATTCCGTAGCTAGGATGTAAAATGTTTATCATGATAAATGAAAATCAATGAAGGTAATCCATGTAGCCGGACAATATCCTGCACATAGAGGCATCCCAAGATCTCTATTGAACCCTGCTCTCTGATCGGTAAGAAGTGGGCCAACATGGTGAGTCGGTCCATGATCACCAAAATAGAGTCGTGTCACCTGGATGTACGTGGAAGTCCTATGACGAAGTCCATGGATATCATATCCCACTTCCACTATGGTACCTCTAATGTTTGAACCAAGCCTATGTGTACCTGATGATCCACCTTCACTTGCTAAAATGTGAGGCATTGAGAGACGGAATCTACAACTACTTTCTTCATTCCCGACCACCAGTGTTGTCTCCAGAGGTCCTGGTACATATTCGCCACTCATAGATGAACCACTAGAGGGGATATGTGGAACTCACTCAATAATTCCTCTTAATGTGACACTGGTACCATGATACGTCCTCTGAAGAGGATATTGTGATCCCCACCTTCAGAAAATCCATATGGTGCCTGCCCTATGGATATCTTAGCATGTCGTGTCTCGCAGTCAACATCTCCATGATACGCCTCCCCGACTCACTGAATAAGTAGGGGAGTGAATTTAAGAGACTGAATAAAAGCTGCTCCATCTCTATCCAAAAAGGAAATCTGCAAAGTGGCCAACTGCTTTATCGCCTCACCTAGCAATTGTATACCAGATCCCCTAATGAGTGCATCTGCAACAAGGTTCCCCTTCCGAGGAGTATAGACTAACTTGAAGTCAGAGTCCAGGAGGAACTCAAGCCAGTTTCGTTGTCTCAGGTTCAGACCCTTCTAAGAGAAGATATACCTGAGACTCTTGTGATATGAGTACACGGTAAAGCGCTGACCCATTAGATAGTGTCACCACATCTTCAAGGAGAAGACCAATAGTGCTAACTCCAGGTCATGGGTAGCATATATCTTCTAATGTTGTCTCATCTTTCGTGAACCATATTTGATCACCACTCTCTCTGGCATCAGGACACATCAATGACCATTCCCTGATGCATTTCAGTAGACTATGTACCCTACACCTTCCACTGAAAGCCTCAAGATGGGGGCACTAGTTAGCCTCTGCCTTAGATCCTGAAAGCTCTACCGACATCTCTCTGACTACAAAAAGGGTTTCCCCTTCTTCATCAAGGATGATAGTGGTGCTGCAACTCTAGAGAAGTCTGGTACAAACCTCTAGTAATAACTAGGAAAACCCAGCAATCTCTATTCCTCCGTCACACTCCTGGGTGGTTCCAAAGAAAGTACCACCTCAATCTTTGCTGGATCCACTGCAAATATAGCCTCTGAGATGACATGTCCTATAAAGTGAACCTCTCAGATCTAGAACCGGCACATTGGGAGCATACCATAAATTTGGTGCTCTTGAAGTGTGTCTAGTACTACTTGAAAATGATAGGCATGATCCTCCTCAATAGATGAGTAGATCAGAATGTTGTCAATGAATATTATGACAGAGTGATCGAGGTATGGCTGAAATATCCAGTTCATGAGTCCCATGAACATTGTTGAAGCATTTTTTACGCCGAATGGAATAACCTAGAACTTTTTGTGGTTGTACCGACATCTTAAGGATGTATTCTACACATCCTCATCTCAAACATTGAGTTGGTGATAGCCTGATCTGAGGTCTATCATTGAGAACCACCATTATCCCTTCATCTGATCAAAGAGGTCTTCAATCATCAGGAGTGGTTACTTGTTCTTCATGGTCACCTTGTTCAGGGGAAGATAGTAAACACAAAGCCTCAAACTCCCATATGCCTTCTTGGTGAATAGAATCGGGGCTGCCCAGGGAGAAACAATAGGCCTAATGAATCCCTTTCCCTACAAGTCCTCTAGCTGTACCTGCAGCTTGCAAAGCTCCACAGGAGCCATCCGATACACTGGTGTAGATATTGCTGTCATCCCGGGGTACAAGTCAATGTATAGGTCAACCTACCGGTGAGGGGGTAGACCTGGAACATCATCAGGGAAGATATCCACGTACTTTTCCACCACTACAAGATAGCTCGGACTCCCCACATGAACTGATCCGAGGGTAAGGCTATCCAACTGATGAGTGATCGGCTCCACTCTCCTCCGAGTAATTCCATTATGTGCTGGAAATGCTCCCTTCTTGCTGGTGAATGTAAACCTTGTCCCATCCATATGGACACACCGCACATTGCACCTAATCTAATCAATCTGAGCATGGACTGTAGATAACCAGTCCATACCCAAGATGAAATTGTATGGCCTCGATGCCTCTACTAGGGGATCCCAGTAGAACCTCCCACAACCTAGACTAATCTCACACTATCTTCACCAGTGCGTAATCATCGAATCTGCTCCCGTAGGAGTTTCTAGCCGTAAGGATCGAGCCAATGGCTCTGTCGGAATCTCTGAGCTACGAATGAGGGAAGTGGCAATGAAATAGTGACTGGAACCTGTGTTAATAAGAAATGTAGATATGGTGGAGTAGACATAGATTATACCTCGAATCATCTCTGGAGTGCCATGATCATATGACTCAGCTTCCTAGAGTTGAGATCTCCCCTATCCACCTGCTCCCTGTGGTCAGGGTGGACCTCCTGGTGGTGGTGGTAGTAACAACTTGAATCGTCATCCTTTTCCAACTGCATGGCCAGCTCCTCTGCCACGTCCACCTACTCCCTGTGGACCCCCTTGACCGAATATCTGTCTCTGCCTGGGTGGTCCTTTGACCATCTGATGATCATCTAAATGGAAATTCGGGCAGTCACACGCCATGTGACCCTACCCGCCGTATTCATAACAATACCCGCTCCTAACATGTCTGTCTCCGCTTCGGGTGCCCCACAAAATCGACCCTAAGTCATGCTGTTGTCCACCTGTAGGTCTGGTCCTCTTGAACCTCTACGACATCTGTCTGCTGCTAGCTGCAGAAGTCTCCGCTATGTGTTGAATGTTGGTGGATCTCACTATGGGAGACTGCTCAAAAAGGAAAATCTCCACTAGGTGGGATCTCTCTAACACAACTTCCTACCTCGGGATGCTGAGTGGGATCACTGAAGCCCTGATCTCCCACCAGAGTCCCTACTCAAAGGTCCGAGACCTAAATAATGGGTCATGCACCATATCGGTGGAGTAGTGTGAGAGGTCTGTGAACCTCGCTGAGTACTGAGCTATAGTCATGCTGCCCTGCTACATATTAAGTATCTTCGGTATGCGCACTGCGAAAAATATTGATGGGACAAACTCTGCCTGAAACAGGCTCTCAAAGTCTGCCCAAGGAAGCATTACCTCATCGAGGACCTAGAACATCAAGCTCCACCATCTTCCAGCTGCTGCCTATAGAAGGTTGGCAGCAAGTATCACCATGAGGTCGGCTGGTGTACCTACCAGTCATAAGACTCTCACCACAGCCTCCATCCAATCCTCATCCATCTATGAGTCCATAACTCCACTAATACTGGGTGGCCTCTGGTGGTGGAACTCGTGAGACACGCTTAAGAAGCGTGCAACGTCTGCTGCTGGGGTTGGTGTCATCGGTGGCCCAACGTTTAATGGTACTACTGGTGCCTCCGCTGGTGCCTCTAGTGGAAGAGGGCCATACACTAAGGCCTCGTCACTCGGTAGGCTATTAGTGTGTATGACTTTAGAAACTCTAGCTGGCTGTCTGTGTGGAGGAATCCTGAAAAGAAACAGGTGCGCTACGGTTATGAAGGTATACCTAGTGAGCTGACCTGGTGAGATGACATGAAGAAAAAATTTGAAAACACACACGCAATCAGTGTTTTAGTGTACTGAGTCAGAAATCAGAATTTAGGGTCCTGGTGTATGGATACGTCAGTCGCCGCACCATTACTTGACTCCCTGCCCTAAAAAACACACTCACTACACTTAACACTATTACTTCAAAAAAAAAAAAGATCAGAGTCATAAGTCCTATATTATAACTGACTTCTCTGATACCAATTTGTCATGAACCGTCCCCCAGGACCCATCCTGTGACTACCCCAAGACCACCTTCCATAGGCCTGGGAATGGCGACTAGCACCGAAGGTGTAATTCACAAAAACTGGGAAGGCATTGCCTTTACAACCTGTAAACGCACACAATAAGGAACAAAATTGGATACAAAACACTATGTAAAATGTATATGAATAGTAAAGGGTCCAGAAATACAAGCCCAACTATAATGTACAAGGAACTGGAGGTACATGTACAACCGAAGAAAGGAAAAAAGACAACCTCTGGGTCATCCTCTCAGATTCCTTCCTGAAGGGTAGGTACAAAAAGCCTCCTCAGCACTCCACATCCATCAGTATCTTCTGTGTGCTAACACATCGTAATGTCCACAATCGAGTACCATCCAGTTCTGGTACTCTCATCCTTAGTCAGTGATGTCTGCCGTCTGCATCGAATACAACAAGGTGCGGGCATAACCCATGCGGGGGTGAGTATAATGGTACTCAGTAGGGACCCTGAGACCCTCAAGGTCTCACAAATCTACCAAGGACAAACCACAAAGTATGGAATCAACAAATAACCCTACTTAGTTATATGCCCATACATTTACCTAAGTTAGTATGTAATCCATCTCAATCATGAGGAAAACACAAAAGTACTAACTCTACTCAACCATGATTTTATTCTAGCGGTGGTATAAAGTAATATCCCCAACACATTATCGAAACCTCGGCTACTGGAGAACTCCTCCTCTGTGGAGTACAGTGGGCCTGTCGTGACACCAAGAGAGCTTCCCACTAACCTTGGACTACTGATGTAATCCTCCTATCAAGTAACGCGGGTCTGCCACGTCATAGAGAGGCACAACCCACTGTGGGTCAGTTACATCACCAAGTGCGCTCCCTCTCATAGCCTGCTGAGGTACTCCTCTTTTCCAGTACCGTGGGTATGCTGCATCACACAGAGGCCTTCTCCACTGTGGGTATACCGTGACGCCAAGGAACTCCCCACTAGGGTAGTAGAGTCACTCTGAGTCAAACGTTCAACAGTTTTCAGGTCTCAGCCAGCTACTAGGTCTCTGCACTACACTCGCTCGTCTCCTAGAGAATCCGCTTCACTAGCTACTGGTCGATACTGCAGCTATCATAAAGTCCTTCGAAGAAGTATCTCATAGGTCTGCTACATTATTGGAGTTTCAACATAACAGATGGCGCGTCAATCGGTCACCCGGTCTGTGAGTTATTAGCCTTTTAGTCAAGGGGGCCCGGTTGGATTCGTGCATGATCCAACCTGGTCGTAACTCGACTATAACCCAAACTCTAGTGGGGCATACTAAAAGGGACTGTCACACTCCATGATTTCCAGTTCCATGGATGGTTCTTCAAATGGATGCATGGTGCCAAACATATGGCCGAAGGATCATAAATGGGTCGTAGTGGGCCAGGGTCCGATCCGACCTGGTCGGACCGACTCGGCCCAACCCAGTCTGATCCGAACTAGTTCGGGTCGACCCGGCCTCACCTGTTGGGATTGGCTCAGCCTGTTGGGTGGATCAGACCATAGGGTTCATCCCAGCCCATTGGACCCAACCAAGGAGGACGTGAGGGGCTGTAGAGAGCCATGAAGGCGTGGACTGGCTGCGAGGGTGTGGACGGACCGTGAGTCGGTTTGAGGGCGGTTAGGCCTGGAGGGTTCCATGAGGACGGCTCAGCCCCGGGCGCATGGCCGGTTTGTCTAGAGGGTAGCTGTGAGGGAGGATTGGGGCGGGTTGTCCCGAAGGATGGGATGGCACGGCCGGGGCCGGTTCGGCCAGCAGGTGGCACGACCAGGGCCGGTTCAGCCGAAAGACTGGGTGGCCGGGGTGGCTCGCCCAGCTAATGGTGCGACCAAGGAAACGCATTTGGGAGGCTGAGGTGGATGGAAGCCGATTCGGCTAGGAGGCTGGGGTGGTCGGGGCCGGTTCGGTCCTGTGGACGGTGAAGCTAGGGCGGCTCATCCTAAACTAGGGTGGCTTGGCCGAAAGTACTGAGACCAGAGGGGTGGTTTGGCCAAGGTGACGCGAGGAGGCGTGAATGGTTCGCCTGGCGCATCGTGAGGGGTAGCGGGGCCAGTTCGGCCTGCAACGATGCGTTACGCCGCGGGGGTGGCGCGGGTTGCTGAGGCTGTGAGTGGTGGCGTCGCTGATTTCTCCGCCTTCTCCACCTTCCACTATTTAGATGAACACCGCAAATCAACACAAGGTTTATGGAGAGGACATACCATGTTAGTTTGGTCCGAACACTCTGAATTAGAAAGGTAGTGAGAGGTTCACAAGAACGATGCACATCAAACCCTCCTGTAACGATTAATCCACAAAACCCACAGAATGAAACATATACGGATGAACTAGTTAAAAAGATGATCCACATTCCTTGTTCTAGAAGGGAAGAACATGGGTATATTAAATCATTCAAAAAAAAATCCCCTACCTCAGGTTGATACGTCGATAGAGTCATGGGGTAGAAGATAGAGTTTTCGTCATTCATCGCGTTCACCACACACCTCCAATACCGAGCTTATGCATCGGTTCATTGACGATGAGGAGGAGGGAAGTTCTGTCATTGAAGATGTCCCACATCGGTTGCCTCCGCAAGGTTCTTCCTAAGAAGAAGTCGAAGATGCTCCTCACCGGTGTTCTTCGTGGAGGAAGTTTTTCGTTTGAGAGATTTATCCCAATGTCCTTCTCTCCCCAAATTCCACCATAATAATATATTAAGCCATCTTTTATTTTATTAGAAATATTTGAATGATCCAATTTTTTAAAGTGTGTGGAATAATAAATTAAGGGAGGTGGTGGAACCATTAAGGGAGAGGCTGGCACAATTAATTGTGGAGGAAGCCCAAGAGTCTCCTCTATATTAATTAAGGAGTTGAGAGGTTTTCCTCTCACCCATTAATAGGGGTCGGGTGGTCCCCACAACAATAAAACAAGAAGAGGAGGTTTAGTTTTTGGGTACCCCACCCCTGAACATTCACATGGTGGGTGGTTACAACAAAATAAAATAAAATATGAGATTATTTTATATTATTATTTCCATGAAAAACTCAAAAACCATCCTTCACTCTCTAACCACTGTCGTCAAGGTGAAAGTCTCCTAAAGCGAATACTAGCGCTGTGAGTTCAACCATGCCATCATATTTTAATTCTGAACCCCGATTAAAAAGTTAGAAAAACCCACTTGCATGATTACTAAATGTACATGAAATAATGTTCTGAAATTCATTCTGGGCACTCAGGTCCTCAGAATCATGCACCATCAATTTTTGTGGACTCGTAAAATTCCCATTTTTTTAAAAAAAAATTTACATGGAAATTATAGGTCTTTACATATAGAATGATTTTCATTTGGGTTTATTTATAGTTTTTTGAGGTACTTACCACATAATTAAAAAGAGATTCTCTATTTTTCAGTCCCTTAGGTGATAATTCATGAATAAGCAATAACATGTATAAAAAATGCATGAAATTGGTGAGTGGTCGTTGTTATCCTAGAAATTAAATGAATTATTAATACATGAAACTCTCTTGTATATGATTCCCATGTAGTACATCATACACCTCTAGTATACATTTCTTGAGGATGGAATACCCAATCAGTATATTAATGTTAGATGCACGAATAATTTCAGGTGTTCAAATGGACCAGAAAACATTTGGTTATTAAAAGGAAACATGAGAAATGAAATAATCATTTTAATAGGGTATTCCAATGTGATAAAAACATTACCCAACATTTATGGGTATTCATATTTGATAAATAAAATACCCATGATCATTTAGGTATTTTTATTTGAAGAATAATGTTGAATGTCATTAATTGTTAACAAATTTAATTGAGGATTTAAATGTCAAATTTAAATCATGGAATTAATTTAGATCCCATAAACCATATCGTTTTTTTGTAAAAATATGTGCATGGATGTGATGATATTGGGTTACAAAATTGAAATATCCCTTGGTATCTCAATACATTATTTAGTTAAATTGAAAAATGTTATAATTTTAAGATCCATTTAAGAAGATGAAAATTGAGTTACTAAGCATAAAATATTTATGATAATATAAATATCAAAAAAGATGGAAGAAGTCATGAAACTAGAATAGTTAAATTCATTTAGTAAGTATATGATCATGTTAATTCCTATAATATTGTGATGGAATATGGTAGATTAACTTATAGAGGATCAAATCCTTCAACAATAATGAGGTCATCAGGTGGCTTTAGATAGTTTGTAATAAATTTTTATTGTTGTGAGGAGTAGAAGGAGCCATTTGTTTATATCCAGAGCAATAAGTAACCAAAAAGTAGACTATCTCAGTTATAGTCATAAAAATTGAATTCAATTGAGTGATAGTAAAGAATCTATATTGGGGAGTCTAACCCATATGGAATAGACTAGGACATTCATTTACAAACATTATAAATACTATGTGATGTCCTATCTTATTTTATTACTTCACATGAAGTGATATTGTGATATAATTTCAGAGTATGTTGAGAAACATAACATGATTAATTAATTGAATTTAGTGTAAAATTATTTGATAATTTTTAAAAACAATTTTTCAAATGATTCACCCCTCTCAGTGGAACTAAAATTTAGCCTGGGGTTCTAAATGTAGTATTAGAGGATATTTAACCTCTAAATATCTATGTGATACATTAATAAGTGAAGACTTTTGAAATTAAATTAGATTCTTATGAAGGATATTTATACAAATATATAGAATAATAGAATGAATATCTAGTGAAGGACAAAGATAAAGAATAGTACAGTAAAGGCTAAGACACCATCAACAAAAGGTAATCAAAATGGTGTATATTTCATATATTCATTTTTTATTATTATTTTATCAATTATAGTGCAATTTGTGATCATAATAGACCAATTTTTAATCTTTATTAAATATTCATAGAACATTTTATGAATATTCCTAAATAAATGGAAAAAGATATTGTCAAATTCTTAATGGGTCATCGAGATGAAGAATTAAAGAAGGAAGAAGATGCTGATACTATAGAAGAAGAATTATTTAAAAATAATGTTATGTAAAACACTATCAAGTAAAAATTTAAAGGTAAATTTGAAATTATCTCCCTTTAGGAATGATGATATGATAATGAAAATTAGGAATTGATATGAATGGTTTCAGAGAACGATTTCATTGAGGTAGTATTTTTTGAGTGTGTCCAAGCATTGTGAAAATTGAATAATGTTTGCCTGGATATCAAATCATCTGAAGTAGAAGAAAAATATATTAATATAATGGATAATAAAATTTCTTTTCATTAGTAAAAAAATATAAATAATAAATAAATAAACTGATGAAAAATTGGGAATATAATATATGTTTAGTTGATAATGAGAATAAATCTACCAACATGAATTGGTATGAGTTGGAGGTGAAATTAGAGACTCATCAATCATAATAAGATGAAACATCACATATTTCAAAAAACAAAATTGTTTCTACACAACTTTTTAAAATGAAAATTAATTCAATAAGAGATTGATCTCACTATATAATCATATGGAAGCATCCTCAATTAATATGGAATCCCATAACCAAGAAATTATCTTTTGTAATAATGTATTTTCATCTGTTGGTATAATATTTAAACTAATCTATGGGAATGTATGTATGATAAAAATTTGGATTTACCCACCATATTAAGGGTTTTTGTGATATTAATAAAAAATATTTTTACCTTGATGTGTTTTAAAGTGTGTTAGTAAAACTAATAAAAATAATTTTTATAGTATGCGAAATATAAAAAATTCCCACCATAAAATAAAAAAGGAAGGTTTATATACTATTGTTGTTGTTATTAGAAATTTGGTTATAGGGTATTGATGTTTTGGTAAACTATGTAAATTCATGAAAATCATATAAATCTACAAGAGAGGGGGATAAAGTTTGAATTAAATTCTCAAGAAAAGAAATGTCAAAAGCCAAAAATTTTATGTGAAAAATATTAGATGATTTTAAACAATATATTAATAATATTTACAATTAGATGTTGATAAATATTGGGATAAAATAATTGTAATGGTTTACAGTCAATTTTCAGCCTAAATGGTACATTTAATGTATAATAATGTTTTTTCATATTTTGTATCATTTCCTATGTTTTAAGATAACATATAGGGAAGGGAAGGAGATGTTTGAGGAAATTACTAAAGTAAAAAATTAAGAGATTAATCTTCATGGAGTATACTAACATCAATGAGATGGAAGTGTGAATGGAATTATTCTTTTAAACACTTCATCTTCATTCCAGGAAAATTATCTTCTGAACTATAATGACCCCAACCCTAGTATCCCAAAGTTGGTTGTTACTTTAATACATTAGAATAATATACAATGAATCGCATCCTAAAAGATCGATAAATTTAGTAGTTTGGTAAAAGTAGATACATAAAATAAAATTACATTAAAATAGAACATATAAAATTTAAAATAAAGAATCCATTGAGAACACCATTATGATTCTAGATTAACCATGCATCTTGGTCATAATATACTTCATGGTGTCCTGGTGGAGAATAAAACATAATAAAATGGTGATATAAAATTCTTAATAAGGGTATATATATAACAAAATCGATCATAAATAAGAAATAACATTAATAGAAATGTAAATAACTGAAAAAATTTCATTTAGTCAATAACTTGAGCATGAAATGATATAATATTTCATCGATAAATTATATTCAAATAATTTCGTATAACTAATCATAAAATCTGGAAAACCAAACTATGGATATTCTATTAATATAATAATATCATTCATAGAAGATGATGAGGTATTGAAATCACACATTCATACCTTATTCATAATTGTATTAGTCATATCAATTAAAGGTAAATGCATGATTGATGTAAATATGGGATACTAGCCGATCAGAAATGCAAGGTGGGAGCTAGGTGATCAATGATGCAGAAAGCTGGGGAGGGGCAGTTTAAGTGGGCTAGGCCTACGGGTCATGTATTGGGCATGGTATGCCTATGGGCCATTGGGTCATGTATTGCGAGTTTTTCGGGCCTTGTGCCCTGGGCCTACGGGTCATGTACGGGTTCCCCTCCAACCCTTAAAAGGGGGATTGTCCATAATAAAATAATAAAAGAAGGCCTTCGGGCCATTCAGGCTATTTAAAGATGGGATAGAAATGGAGATTTATCTTTTGAACCTAAAAATTATAATGTGTTTTTCAAAAATTGAAATATTCCTCATTTAATTTAATATTATAAAATATTGCTACACTGTATTGATAATTGAGAAACTGTGATCTTTATGTCACATGTGAGAATGTGATTGGGATCTCATAGACAACCATGGATATTTCATTCATATTTCTTACACCAAGTTATCCCATATAGAATTAGAGTTTACTAGATAAATAATATATGATACGTATCTTTTGATATTATCCATTTCAATTAAAACATGAGAAGATATTATTGAAGTTGAAATGTGAGTTGATAACACACCCCAATTTTCTTTTGATTTATATTTTCAATATGGAGGAGAATGTTTTTGTTACCATATATTGAATTTAATGTTGTGGGATTATAATAACAAAAATAATAATTATGGGGAGATAGTTGTTCTTAGGTATTTCAATTTTTTTCATGGAGTTAGTATGTGAGTGAACATGGGGTGGTGATTCATAGAGAATTATTTTTCACTCTTTTAATAGAATTATATTTCACACATGGGACATTATTCATGATTAAATATGATGATTGATTGTGTTGATATTAAATGTCAATTAAATGTGTAATGGAGATTTCAATATTTATAAAACAACATTAAATAAGGTTTTAGGACCATGAAAAATAAAATTTACATTGAAGGAGGAGGAATTTTTTTGAAGGATAATTAAATGAAAAAATACTGAAGTCCATGTAAAATTTTATTGCATAATTTTTAAAATAAGTTTTAATGATGGAAATTTATATTATTATTATTATAATCATGATGAATGTTTTAGAATTTGGATTAATATTTTTTTTATTTAACTAAAATAATGTGAAAACCCACAATGTTCGCATGCTAATATAAACCAAGGGCTCATAATGGATATATAGGTTTACCATGCTGATGTGAGGCCATCCAGTGATGACTATGATGGGGCAAGGATATTGGAAACATATCCCACACTTGGATGTTTCCATGTATTGGGATTATAAAGTTTAAATGGGCCACATCACATTTAACATAGAATGACTAGGAAAGGGGGATAACGAGCACGCCAAAATATTTTATTTTGAAAGATTAATTACACACCTTGATTAATATTCAACAAAACAAATATGTCAAAGATTATATGAGGGAATATTCTCCATGGAAGACTGTTACTACATCATTAAACTGAAAAATAGAACATAAAACACATGATATGGCTCATTAGATCTATATGATCGAGTTGGGTGGTTGTCTTCATCCACCAAAATTCGAGGGTGATTTTTTATGGGATACTCTCTACTGAAGAGTCATGGATTACATAGTCAGGTGACCAAAGAATAAAATAGATGGAATTTACCACATTTAGGAGAGTCAATTAATATTTATGATATCCATTTATGTATAAAGAACATCCCATCTGTGAAATAGAAATACTTCCAAAGAAAACTGATCCATGTCGACGTTTTTTTTGCAGAGCTTCCTCAAAAAATTAAATGATGATATTTAGTCATAGGAATGATTGAAATTGGTCATCCAAGCAACAACTCTTTTTATACATGAAAATATAATGAATATATCAAGAGGTTTTATGATGTAGAAACAATGGTATTTAAAAATAAATTATTCACATGAAGAATAGAGAAAGCATAAACTTTAGGATTATAAGATTGATAATTGTTTACATGAAGGGTACCACATGTGTGTTCATAAAATGAAACCTGATTCCTTTATGTTTTTAAATAGGGGTTATCTATAGGTATTACACTTATTTTTGTGAGAAAATCATGTTTAAATCTGAAATTCATTTGGGTATTTTGATAATGAGATGTGGTATTTATTGCGTGAAGAAACCATGAAACCTATGTCTTTTGGCCCAGAGGTAATAATTAATTGATAATAATACAAATGTATAATTCATTCATATTGGGGTGAGTAGTGGCTATTATATTATCCATGGATAAAAAATTATCCTGAACCCCACATGTAGATGATGCCTATGAAATATAGTAAAACCTTATTGTTTAAATTACTTGAGGAAGGAATACCCAATAGGGGTATTCAAATGAGAAGCATGAACAACTTCAGGTGTTGAAATGGGACAAAATACATTTTGTTATTCAATGTAGAAAATATAAACCAGATACCAATTTGAATAGGGTATTCAAAATTGAGAAAAATGTTATGCACAATTATGTTTATTAGTATTTTAAAAATAAATTACTCATGATAATTAATGAATTATTATTTGAAGAATAAAATTGAATGTCTTTACATATTAACACATTTAATTGAGGATTTAAATAGATAATTTGAGTCACTAAATTTATTAATATCTCATGAACCATATTTTTTTTGAATAAATATGTGCATGTAGGTGATATGAATGGGCATACTAAATTTAAATATCCCATGAAAGGGAAAAATAGTTTATGATTAGAGACATTAAAGAAGAAGATACATGAGTGCCCAAGCATTAAAAGATTGAGGAGAATCCTGACTCTAGTAAATGTAGAAGAAATCGACAAAACAACATAGATAAAGTTCTTGAGGGGGTAAATGAGTATGTAAGATCCTTCATGCTCATGATGAAATATCATAGATCAGTATATAGTGGATCCAATTTTTCAACAATGGTTATGTATTTCCGTTGGTTTTGGGAGTTGTTGAGTTCTTATGGTTGGATCCCAGAGAGGGAGGAGTCTCTCAATTATATTTGGATAATGAATTAATTTGGTTAGATACAAAGGAAAATGTAGTCTCCTTGTCAGATCCAAATATTTTTTTTTTCGTTGTAGTGTGTCTAACCAATTTGTCAAGGTGTATTCTTTTTATTTATGAACCTTGTGAATACAATGTGATTCCCTATCTTATCTTTTTACTACACAGGATTATATATTGAGTGATAATTACAGAAGGGATCGATAACTTTAAAAATATCATGAGGATGAATTAAAAGTAAATAAAAATTTGGAATTTATAAAAATGAAGGTACCACTGAATCACACCAACTTTTAGTGGAACCTAATATTTACTTGGGCTATATAATATAAAAAATGAGTTCAATGAAAAAGTAAAATGTCTCAAATTAGTTTTTTCTATATGATGTGACTCCTCTCTATAATATGTGTTGAATACAATATAATTCTAATATTAATTGAATATATATCTAAATGTGTAGATTATGAATTTTTTACATGATATGGGTTACAGTCTCGATGGAAAAGATATTTTTGATTTTTAGAATTTGAAAATTATAAAGGGTGAACAACATTAGATATGTGAGAAACATCCTTAAGCTGAGAAAGTAGGGAAAAGAGATAAGGCTAAAGAATGATTGGAGTAGTTTAGTGTGATAATGTTTGTATGAATTATTAAAGTGAGATGTAGTGGTTGAAGAGTCAATGTTTTATTGAATTAATTTGGTCAACCTATTGACATAGAAAATTATATTTTCATTAGTTTCTTTAAAGGTAGTACCTTAATGAATTTTGAAATTGATATAAATTTAAGGTACAAAGTTATCATATTGATGGAAATAATTTGGGGTGATATTATTGAAAATTATGATATAATTGTTTAATTTTTCTAGAAAATCAAGTAATGAAATATTGATTAATTATTTATTATAATTTTTCGTGTACAATTATATTAGAATATTATTGTATGAAATTTCTAATGATTATTACTAGAAATGATCATAATTATTTTTAGGCACTTCTTATAAAACATATTCATTAGGGTATCGAGGGGAATGAAAAGAATCACCCACATACTATATATGAAAACATCATAAACCAAAAAACTTGGTATGACTTCATTGGTTATGGGGAGGAGGAAAAATATAATATACATTGTAATTAACATTATTTTATTCAATAATATGTGTATTAATCACTTTTATTAAAAAAATTATTTTTTGAAATAATAATGTATTACCAAAAATAAATATAATGAATCAATACCGTTGTACCACAATCATTATAAAATAATGGGGTATGCATTTCTTAAACACAAAATAGTAGGAATTTTAAAACTATAGTATAATATTTATATTATGTGAATCAATAATATAATTTTATTACCCTCTTTATTTTTTTGTTGATGAATCACAATCTAGGGTCACTTACATCCCATGACATGTACTATGTTAGGAGTCTCAGGTAAATAAAAAATAAAAAATAGTAGATTAAAACACACTTAATAAATTGGAATCCTAGGTAACTATGTCATAATAATAAAAAAATTATTTTTGAAATATTATTACATAATAATAACATCATATATTCCAATATTTTTTATTTGGTTTATATATGAGAATAAATTTCTGTCGTAGCTATTCAATGACTAATTTCAGTTAATTTAATGCTTCTAGTATAATATGTCTATGTTAGAGGTGAATTTTTTTACTCTGAGAATTCTTTGAGAATGAAAAGGCATACCGAGATAAAGATAATATGAACAAAATGATACATGCATAGAAAAAGTCTCAAATATAAAAAGTTTTTTTGTTAGAATAACGTGATAAAAAATATTCTTCAGTGTGATTACAAAGGAGAATAAATATAATGTTATAAACAATTTGAAGATATGCCTCTAGTTTTGTGGCCATTTATTCATATTATAGGATTTACTTACAAAAGGTAATCAAATTTTCATCATAGTTTCTACTATACATGAATCAAACAACTATAGATAACATTTTTGTCTTAATGATATATTGGTATAAATTAATTTATTTCTATATTTATTAGTACCCACTAATAACCTAATTATGAGATTTATAATTAAAATCATCCATGCAAATAATCATCCTAATAAAAATACAAACAATATATTATGTGAGAGGAGGAATTCACATATCTCATGTGTTAAGCACTAAGAAAACTGTTCCTATTGATAATATTAATATTCATAGGTTCGAACATATTATTAGAAAATCCATTCTTTTAATATCATAGATGTAATAGATGATAACTAGGTATTCTCTTTATAATTTATTTTATATGGAATTTTTTTACAATTATCAAAAAAATATACGAACTAAATATAGTTATTATAAAAAGAGAAAAAATGGGAAATAGAAGGATGAGTAAATATAATATAAAGGATAATCTAATAGATAAAAATTTCATTATGAGATTACGTTTATCCCCACCAATTTCCTTGAAATATTTATTAATATTACAAGTTTTTACAAATAAAACCTTCTAAGATAAAAATATCATAGAAATAGAATATGAAAAAATGTATAGAACAGAAATTATAGTTATGATTAGTAATTACAATGTAAATGAATTTCTTAAGCTTGAGTGGTTGGGATATGTAGTTTTGAATGACTACATGAGGTATATTTTCATTATTGATTGAAAATAATTTATACATTGTGCTTTGTATAGTTTAACAAAAGGCTTATGTTTTATAGGTGAATATATCACAAAAATGTTAAAGGGGATATTATCTAAAGAAAAATCTAGAAACATTATTACTCATGTCACTTCATTAAAAAACAAACCAATGGATGAAGATTAAATTTTATTAATATAAATCTATGTATCAATAGAGTTCACGATGATTATATTACATTGAAAACTATTCATAATACCTATAGTATATGGGTAAAGCATCGCACTCTAATTGTATAAAATATATATTTATTATTTTACATTATTTAATATATTTTTCAAGACACTATTGATTCACATTGATGTCAATTTGGATACTCCAATGTGATATTTTTGGGATCTAATTCATGGATATCTAAAAAATAAACCACACATAATATACATTAGGATTTTTTTATAAACTAATTTTAATATTTTAGAAATAAATATGAAATTATATGTTTTATATTATGTTTTATTAAGAATTTTTTATTACAGTGGTATTTTTATTTATCATAACGAACATGGTGGGAGGATGGATAAAT
Source organism: Viscum album (assembly GCA_963277665.1). NCBI lineage: Eukaryota > Viridiplantae > Streptophyta > Magnoliopsida > Santalales > Viscaceae > Viscum > Viscum album. The sequence goes on from OY728122.1 coordinate 1,210,218,938, forward strand.
CTCACAAGAATACTTTGAATGAAAAAAACTAGATAAATAATAGGGTACATATAATATAATTTCACTATCTTATCATATATATAAAAACCAAATATTCTTATCTATATTTCTGAAAAGTTCGAAACAAAATAATCACATCAAATATGGTTATTACATTTGTAAATTTTTGGAATATATCATATTTAATAAAAAAAATCATGTCTATAGAGTTATTTATGAATTAAAATATAAATTAAGATTAAAATTTTATTAATAATGTTTTTACCTATATTTTAGAAATACTAATAGAAATTTATAAAATATATATATATTCATATGTGTAAATAATTTTTTAAGGAGTGGTAATCATACAGTGTCAAAATATTTATACACAACATTAAAAGGAGGTAACCTATCAAATTCTTACATTTATTACCCCATAGATAACATAAATTACTAATTTATCTTTGACTTATTTAGCTATTTCTCATAATATTTTATTTTATAATTTTTCACAGGTAATTCAGAATAGAATGGTTTGTATTTTAATATTGATTAGATAAAATATATGGTGTGATGTTTTATAAATGGATTTTATAGTAATTTTATGAATGAACGATTGGGGCCCAATGATATTTCAAAAGTTGTTATATTTTGATATTTAGGTTCATTTCAGTAATTTGATACACATATTAATGAAAATATATATCAAAAGACTATAATTTGGTGAATAAAATGAAGAACATATTCTATGGTTCTTTGATATCCTAATATTTATTAGGATCATAAGGGATGTGTCCAAAAATAGGGGTGTGAATCAGTGTGGATATTGTTTAAAAAATTAAATCATTTATCATTTTCACCCCTTCAACTATTCAATTAAATGATCTCTTCCTCTCATTTCCTCAAATTTGGTCAATATACATGAATATATAAATAGTAATGAAACAAAACAAGTACACCAGGTTTTATTGTTGAGGTTTCTCGACCTTATCAAGATGACTACATCCATGATGACTTGTGGTTGTTTCCCCATGAACACTTATTCCATATAATATCCAAAATAATCATTAGAATGGAAATATAATTAGACACATTTTCCCTAAATTATCTAGGTACAAATTAAAAAGGAAAAGTTGTTCAATAATCCCTACAGAATACAATATTCAATCAAATCTATATGAATTTGATCAACCATAAACTCGTTGTGTGCCACTTGGACAATGTGAGTGATCTTCATCCTCATAGATAGCAGTAAGGTGGTTTCCCTTAGATCTTGTATTGTTATATAAAATATTAAGTCTCTGGGATAACTCTTAAAATTTCATTGTCCAGATTATAATAAGTAGTAATATTTTCTAACAACTATTATCGCCTTATTCTTATTATTCTTATCACTATGTTGGTAAAATAATTGATCTTTATTCATTACCTTGATTATTCATGTCTCTAATTATAAAATAATTAGTTATTAATTTTTAACATTGAATTTTAGGACCTGAAGTATAGTTGTAGAATTTGGTTTTATTTCCCTTTTTTCTTTATTCAATATTCTAGGTGTTTTTAAGGAAGCACAACATTGACTAGCTCACTCTTTTTCAATATTCTCCATCATCAATTATCAAATTACAAATAAATTTTCCCTATTTTTTCAATCATATTCATTATATTTTAATTTAATCAAATATTATACTTCATGAATCTTAACTCATTGGTTTTCTTGAAGACTCGTCCTCATAGAATTGTAAATGATATTTTTTGAAATTCCATGGAATTCTCCTCAATCTAGTTCTCTTCAAAATTGATATTTTATAGTATTTTTAAATCATCCATGTATGCATAGAAAAATTTTATTATATTCTATGGTTATTTAACACATATCAAACAACATCTAATTCCTTGGATATTCCTCCTCCGATCATAGTAAGAATCATCATCTTTTAATTAGTAATGATATTTGATATATGAAGAGTAGAAAATTTCAATGACCTAGGCTTTTCTCCCATTAATTTAGAATATAAATATATTTTTTAAAATATTATTATTTTTTTTTGAAATTAAAATATCATAATAAGATAGATATCATATGATTATTTCTAATATATTACAAACATATGAAAGATCATATGTGTTTCACTAAAAATGTGTACGTGGTATAATATTCAAATATGATTCCAAAAACATATGTGATCCGTGGTAAAAGTATTATTTAACCCAAAAATATCATACTTGGTGTAAAATTATTTATTAAATAACATAGTTAATGACTTACATGATTATTTACTTTTTAGTTTCTTCAACATCCAATGTCGTATGAGTGTATATACATTCATATGATGGCTAAATATAAATATTATTCTCAGGTATAGTACTTCTTAGTTGGTCAATTATTTTTTAATATATATTCTTATGACCAATAGAATTCATAAACCCATAAATAGTCCTACAAACATCCTAAAATTCAATCAATTTCTAGACAGATCCAAAATTTTGAATTAACACCAAAATTGAGAATTTATTGAAATGAATTCAAAAATATCTTCCAATGTATCCAAGGATTCTTATAGTTTCTCAATCCAAATAAAATGTCTTTTATAATTTGTTTATAGTAAAATTCCAGATCTTACTCCTTGATATTCTTATTAATAATTTTATAAATTCAAGACTTTATTCATAATAGAATTAAAATTTATTAAATTATACACAACAAAAAGCATATTAAAATCATTAAATGATATTGTAAAAAATACTTATCACCCTCAGAAATTTTCTCTGATTTTATGATCATATAAAATAATCCTCACACTTAGATCCAATTTAACCAATGTTTATTTTTATATAATCTTGGATTTATGATATCCATAATGAAAGATATTATAAAAATACTTTCTAATCGTCAAGTATCATTTTTTAAAGATACTTGTACAAAATGAGTATATGAACCATCATAATGAAATATCTTCAACAAAAAACTTCTATATAAATAAATTGATATAGAAATATTTATAATTGATTCACTTGCTCTATATTTTAATTTCATTTTGACATAATCAGTGGTGGAAACTTATATCGCATCCAATCATCAACATAGACTAGAAAACCATAAGTAAATATGAAAATACACCACACTACATAATACTATTGTTGGAAACTCCATGAAAATTATCAACATGTTTGGGGTGTTCCAAATTCATTCCAATCTATCCAAATTCGCATTAGTATTATAGGGAATAGAAAAATTATTTAAGAAATAATTCTATACAGATATTGACATTATAGAACTTCTCTTAATTCCTTTGATGCTAATTGAAGAAAGTATAAAACCAACATAATGTGTGTTCAATAGTCTCCTCCACAGTTGTTATTGTCAATACCTCTTACAAAATTATAATTTAATATTTCATCTAATATAACTCTTCTAATAACCCCTTTTCGTATTGAATTATTTTATTTTGTTCTCTTCCCCTTATTGATGATTAACTAAATGTTACTCTATATTGGATGGTATTAATTAAATTTTTAATAAATTATCTATCAAAAATCCCACTCAAAGTCTACCTGAACCATACTGGGTATAGATAATAAGAGAGCCTTATTTAGACATCACAGACATCAATAATTATATGAATATGATACCATATTTCTACCAATGGTTACGTCTTACATATATGGGGACTTCTTCAGACCTATAATTGTTTTTCCATCTCATATATCATAATTAGTTTCCTTTATAATAACCCTATCCACCTCAAATTACCTGCATTGTTATAAAAAAACTCAACACATATGATATGAAATATGATGGGACCTCTTCTACTACATAATATGAGAATCAATGCTAGTAATTTATTATAAACTTTGAAACTCATTCCATTTTGGCTTCTATATTGATTGTATTATTTATGAATGAACATGTATTATTTAATTACATTTTATATTTATAAAAAATGGTTTATTTTCATTTCAAAATTTGTGGTTTCTTCTTATTAAAATGATCCGTCCAAGAAAATGTTTCAATTATTCCAATCATCATATTTTTCAGAATTTCCTCTTGAGTTTGAATTATTGTTAAATAATAAATTATGTAGATAAAACCCTTCTTTAATCAAAGAAAAAATTAATCTTACTTTTTATTTTCTAAACCTATAACTAAAATAAAATTCTTCATGAAGATTATTTTATTTTCCTCTAGTATTTTCCTTATCCAATACTCTTTCGATTTATTTTTCTTTTTCAAAATCAACTGGGCAAATTATTTAAAATTTCATTTTTTATTATAATCTATCATGATTTTTTCACTTGTTTTCATAGGATATTTATTTACCAAATATATTTTAATATATTTATCTTTTCATAATTTTCCATTATACTCAATAACTCTTCCATTAATACATACATCAATGGAAATTTTCATGTGTGTAGGGTATGTCCCTTTATTCCATCATAGATGTAGATGAATCTATGGATTATTAATCTTTATTGAGTTTTAGAAACATATTTGAGAGTTATTCATATTTTTTCTATAACTAAATGATGAATCGTCGGTCTATTTTGATTATATATTAGTAATATTATTTTCAACATATTTATTGAAATTTCCAAAGTAATATTTGAATTTATTCTAATAAATATTCATTTTAAATTGTGTTAATATATCATTAATTTAATTTTATAATTTTTGGTTGGATTTATTCCATCATTCGTCTTTCAAATGACCATCTTGGTTTCAAGTCTTACATATATCTCCATTGATTTCAAAAATTAATTTAATGAAAATTGCTATTTCATATTACTCTTTGATCTTCTCATTATTCCAAATTTACAATCCTTGATATAGTAGTCCCTTTTCTCTCCTAGGTTGATATGTTGTTCCAAAAATCTAGTGCACTAGGCCTAAATAGGTTACAACACTAAAACATTCATATATTCCATTCACTTCTTCTTCGAACCTTGTGCAATCCAAATGTTTGAAAATATATTTATTGATGTTTATGGGAATTTTCATAACTATTAGGGTATATTTTGTGTAATAATTTATCCCACTTATACTTTATTCCCTATATATGTTTTTGTTTCCTTCATTACAAGTTTCATCATCCAATTGTTACACGATTTATTTTTAAAACATTCAGTATTCATGGAAATATATTTAGAAAAAATATGATTTTTGAAGGTGCATGGAATAATTCATTTTTTGGAATTAATTTATTTATAACTATATGATTTAAATAAAAAATTTTATTTTATAAATTTAATTTTCAATCAAAACCTCTATTGAATTTTTTGAGGTTAATATACTACCACAATTTTTTTCATATAAAAAATGTAATAAATTAACAGATTCTCAAATTTTATTTTAATATCTAATAGTTTCATATTGAGAATGTATATAATATTCTATAATATCTTCATTTTATCTTCAAATTCCTTATTAGACATGATAAGATCATATTACTTCATTTTAATCATCTCTTACATTACTCAATCCTGCTCCTTAATCTTATTTTCCATGACATATTATTATGATTTGTTAACAGTAGCTTTCTCTTTTAATGAATGTTTATTTTCATTAAGACAATTCATGGATTATCCTCTACATTAATTTTTGTAAAACCATGATCTCGGAAAACACTAAAATCTTTCATCATGATTCTTATTCATGGTTTTGAAGGATCCTAATTGTTTGGTGAGATTTATACACATAAACCCCCATTATTCTAAGGCTTTCTCTATGTTGTTTGAATTTTCCACAGGTTGGGTGAACACTTCCTATATAACTCAAACAATGATATAATTTAATGTGACAACATTAGTCATAATTTTCTATAGGGTATTCCTTAAATTAGAATATAAATAATCATATGGAACATAATATGATTCATAAAAGATATGATCTTCACAACATATACTTGGATCATATATATAAAAATTTTGATATGTTATTTTGAATACCCCATATTCATATAAGGAAGGATAATTACCTCGGTCATAATTGTTTTTATAATTTTGGAATTTATTTTAACCACTAAGTCATATTATTCTTCTAATCCTAATACATCTAAGTTTCTACATAGTGAAACTTTTCTTTTTCCTCATTACTTATGAGGTGTTTCTTCATTTCAATGTTTCTTTAAGAGATTGATTATTAAAATATTTATTAGGATGAGATTTATATTAATTACCTTACATCAGTAGAGATCCATTAATTTATTCTATCTTAGTTGAGGCCTTTTAAACCTACTTTTCATCTCTCTTATTCGTGATCTATAATATCTTATTAGAAAGATCATTCGTGGTTTCCTTATAAAGATATTAATAGGTTTATTGAAATTTTTACATCATTACCCCTTCAATAAAACAGTATTATTAAAAATAATCTAGTATTAGAATAAATAAATGGGGTGACCTACTTTTATAACAATTATTAGGGACATAAAGGATGTCTCCAACACTGGGGGTGAATTTGTATGGGTGAAAATTTAAAACAATTAAATATTATATCTTGTTTCACCTATTTTACATAAAAAGAATTTCATATAGTTTTCTCCCTGTCTCACCTTTGGTTAGTATATATATAGATATATTTAGGAATTAAACATAATAATAAAAGAATTTTTTGTTGATGAGGTTCACATTATTTTTAGTATGATTATCTCCTTGATGATATGTGGTTGTTATACAAGTCCAAATGATTTAGTCTTATTAATAAAAAATCATAAGAAAATGTATTGTATTGGACTCATTATGCTTGCACTGACCATGTACAATGGGAGGAACTAGTTTCTATTATGTAAGATCTATAGATTTTTGAATTTTGAAAGCTCTTTATGATTTATATCAGAAATGATACCCCTCTATCCCTACTAGATAATGTGAGTGATTTTCTTCTATAGTCTTAAAAATTAGGGGTTGGGGGTGACACCACTATTCTAGAATTATAAACTATGGGATGTATATAGGATTGTTCGCTGACATTCATTAGGATTGATATATTCAATAACAATGTTTGATGAATATTGTTGTAAAATTATTCTTATTATCTATATTCTATTAATATAACACTATGTCTCTCCTCCATTTTATGATACTTAATGTATAAAATTTCACCATTATTGGTTCTTCATTAGTTCCTTTTACTTTAGGGATATTTAGTATAACCGAAACACATGGTTATATCACTCTTATTTCTTAATTCAATGTACATTAAATGTTTGTGGGTGTTCACAATCAATTAAATCATTTATTATTTCATATTTCTCCTCCACTTAATACATATTTCAATAAACTGTGTCCTTTTTTATTTTCATATAATTCAAAATATTATAATTTCTTCAAATATCAGACATCATATATTCTTCTTCATCGATATCATTATTGACATTGTCTCATTTAGTTGTTAATGATATTTGAAAATACTATGATCATTCCTTAATAAAAATTCTACACAAAATGTGTGCTTTAAATCAATTTTATTTTAATCCACATATACAAAATATTGTGAAATTTATTAATTTTACAATGTCACTCATCAAAAACATTATCCACCATGTTCAATACTCCTCCTTGATTCATATAATAAATCATAATCCTTTATTTAACCCCTAGATTTGATTAATGAAGAATAAATCATTTTATTTTTTTTCTAATTTATTGAAAATATAAATTCCTTATGTTACTATTTTCTTAGGGTTTTACCAAAGGAAAATATCATACAATGAAAAATATCATATGAGGCTCTCTAATATCTTACAAACATCTCAAAAATCACATACTTTTCATTGAAAATTCATACATGATACATAACTCATAAACAATTACATAGTGGTATGAGATCCTCAGTGGATGTCTTGCGTAACTCCAAAATATCATTTGATATCTAAAATGAATTATTAATAATCAAAATAAATTATAGATATAAGTATTCATTTTTTCTATTTATCAACACCCTAATTCATATATAGGTGAATAAAGTCATATGACGGAACCAAAAAATATTATGTAATGAGGTTCTTCTTTTACATTTGTCAATATTAAATAACTCAATAGTCTTATGGCCATTATAAGGTGTATAAACAATACAATTACAACAAATAACCATAATGTCAAACAAATTCTATACATAGATAAAATTTAGAATTAACAAAAAAATAAAAAAATTTATAAAGGTAATACATAACTTCTTCCAATGTCTTGAGGGACTCCTCATGCTTCTCTGAAACCTCATACAAGATATTCTTCACTGGTTTTCACTAACATTCAAGATCAAATGGATTGTAGCGACTTCACCATAAATAATGTAATAGAAAAATACCCTTTAAAGTAACTATTTTTTACATTGTTTCCCTGAACATTTTAAATGTAACCATACAACCATTCTATGTTGTGGTAGATAGTATTTTATCACCATCATGAATTTTTATGGTTTTGAATATCAACTCAAAATTTCATCAAACATAGATCCAAATTAATCTATGTAAATTTTTATATAATATTAGACACGTGATATACATAAGTATGTATCTTTTCAATAAAATTTGTCAACATAAATTATTATGTATTCAATGATTCATGAAACAAATTTTTATGTTAACCACTATGAAGAATCATCTTCAACCCAACATTTATAACTAAATAAATTTATCACTAAATATCTCTAATTTATTTTTTTTGTTCCTATTTTTATTTCCTTTTTATTTAATAAATGGTAGAATGTGACATTACATCCACACCTCAAGGTATATTAAAAACCCTCAAGTAATATTTAACATTCAATACAGATTATTATTCCTCTCTTGGGATTCCCATGATTCCATTAAAAAAAACAAGGGAACTCCCAAATACATTCCAAGAAATCCAAATTAACATTTATCTTCTTGGAAACATAAAAAAACATCCAAAAAATAATTCATTCACATGTTCAAATCATGTGAAGTACCTTAATTAATTTTATTATAATTGAAAAAAATATAGAACAAACACGTAGTGGGTTTAAAAAATTTAATTTGAAATGAATGGATGAATTATACAAGACTATAACTAGAGCATATATGTCATAAAACCTCCTCTAAAAAGTAAAAATCATGAACCATAATTGTGATAAGATATACATTGATTCCCAAATCCATCCTCTAATAGGCCATGGATGGGGACTAGTACAGAGGAAAATGTAGTTCCCTTACATGGGATCAACTTTTCCTGTTTTCTAGGCCAGTGGTTTAGTAGAACTTATGCAAGAATCCCTATACAATAAAATCTTCTGACCAACAATGAGAGTATAATTAAGTGATAGTGGGGATAATACATCATCTATTGATGTTAATAATAATGGTCATATGATAATACCATTAAGAAATTAATGATAAAAATCAGTGGAAACAACAAATGAAACTTATATAATAATTAGAACAAAGAACTACATCTTCACATATGATTGATAAAGTTGAAATGTTATATTTTTATTAAAATATAGACATGGAAGATTTCTTATTGTTGATTATATAAGGATGTACTAAAAATCCCAGAAAATAAAATCTATCTCAATGAAAAAACCATTATAGTCAATCTACCATATATCCAATGCCTCAATACATCCCTGATCACTATGATCATGAGATGAATCATGGTCATACACCATCTCTCAAAACCTAAAAGTATACATTCCTAACACGGGGACTTTGTAGGGAGAGTGTAAAAATTAATTTATCCACCACCAACATGTTCTAGCCATATACCCATATTTATAAATGTGTATATATACATAAATAACTGACGACTAAAATCATGTATAAAACATCTAATTCTTTTAACTCAAGCTCAAAAATCCTGGAGATATGATTCAATTTTGTGACTAATGTTGGATTGGAATTATATATCCATGATTAGTCACAAAAAGAACCTCAAAAATATCATCCTCAAACATTTCACCCAACAGCCTATTCCAAATAATACTATATGAAACAGTCCAATGAGTACAATTTGGGGACAAATGGAATTACCAACAAATAAATCAAAATTACATAATACATCCTTTCATATAATCACTATCAGCTCAATGTCCCAATGACCCAAGGAATGATTATATCCATTTTCAAATGAATAATAAATCGTTTTTGAATCAATATACTGATGTATAATTGAAAAATGATATCCTTTCTATAGTAATCTCGTCTCATTGGATCTAAGATATCTTCATCCCCTAATATATGGTCTCACATACAATCAACCATGTCTTACTAGGGTATGAATCTCCTCCATAATTGATGGTATATACCATCCCCTAAGCTGCTAATTCCATAGGGGCATCCACCCACAACGAGTGGTCAAAAAACCTTAAAGAGTCATATATGTGTGCACAAACAACAATGAAAACATAAACCAATTAGATGTGAGATAAAATCACTAACAATACATAGAGAACACCAACCAACAACCTCATTTCAACATGAAAATCTTTTCACCCATATATGTACTGGTAATCATTATCCACCTCAACCTGATTAACACATCACATGAATTCTTGTGGTCAACACCATCCCAAACATATGAGTTCATGAACTCAACTAGATGAACCAAACCATATTAATACAGGTGACAGACATCTCCTTAATACCCCGAGTTATGCTCATCAAATTCACATAGAACTCTTTTAGTAATATAAAAATTTAATTAATTTACAAAATTTAAACAATTTTAATAACTTGGTAAACTATCCATAAGACCACACATTATTTCTCATATTTATATATATCTGAACATGACCATTTGAATCTCATTAGAATGATAATATATGATTAAATAATTTAGATTAATAAGGGCTTCACCCGAACAATCCAATTAATAATATTTAAGAACATATCGAATATAAGAGATATATTTATGTAAAAATCTGGGAACCACCTAACTTATTCTCATAGGATCTCTCTCCTCAAATACTGTCCTCTAACCCGATCTAAAACTATTGAAATCCATGTTTTAGATAAATTCCATAAAAATATTGGAAATGAGTTCTCATGGAATTATAATTTCAAACAACCATAGAAAAATGAATATAATAAAGTTATATCAAATAGTCACCACTAGTTCTCAAATTCACCTGATGAAATTAGAAGCTGAGCTCATATGATGGTGATAAGTTGAAGCATTGAGGAGAGGAAAATAAGAACCCATGGCATGAGGAATTATACACATGGGAGAATAAAGGAAGAAGAATAATTAAATAAAAAGGAAGGGAAGATTCATAAATTCATCCCCTTTAATAAATAACATGTTTCATATGAATGATTTGGATAATCCATAACCAATTGTTTGGATCCACTATCGAAATATCTCCCCATTTAAGAAGTGGGTTGACCATATGGTTTGGCTAACTATGTGCCAATTGTGCTCACTCACTACCAATGTTTGACTTTGTGTGTAGGCTAGGATATCTAGTTTCATTAATACTTTACATCCCATGAGAACCCAATAATTTTTTTATTTCATTATACAGTTTTCATTCCACCTCACATGGAATTCTTATAATCTATCACAAAATGAGTTTCATGGATAACACTTCCCAGTATCCAACCATGTGACTGGTGAATTGTCTCCCAAAATCTGGTTCTCAAATCCTAGATCTCTAGAAAACAAAAAGGACCTCCAAGATATTTATTAGGCTATAAAAATCATCAAAAAAACTTACTAATGCGTCGTAATTCATTAAATCATACATTGAATCCCAATTTAAAAGTTAGACCATCTACCAAACATAAATTCAAATTCAATCTGGAAGTATGACCTATTTAAAAACTCATAACATTATTGTATTCCCACTATAAGATAACTCATTCCATTCTTATGTGGTATCAAATTGATGTGGTACAAAAATCACCCATCTCATAATCAACACCCAAGTCTACCATATTCACTTATTCAATGGTCAATTTCTATTATAAATATTGCAACCTGATCTACCTACTGAGTTGATTCCTGACCCAAAATGAAATAATGATAGTTCCTTGACAATTCCCTAGACATAAATTTCCTCACATCACATATAATAATTCATGCACCTTGCCAAATTCTCCTTCCAAACTCCTTTCAAAGACGACATGAAAAAAGTTCTTCATCACAACCAAGGCCCAAGAGTCCCTTCATCACATATAATACCCACAAATCCTTCATAATATATATATATATATACATTCCTACCAAATTTTACTATAGATATGCATATCATAAAATAATATATTATACTTGATGACAACATATTAACCAACACATAGTTTGTTCGATTACAACTGGTTCACCTCATGCACCCATATTAGTCACATCCTCAATCAAAAGTACATGCCATGATCATGGTTTACCTATAACTATCATCGACTCCTAGAACAAAATTTACCCTTAAATATCAATTTAATGAACCTATAATGAAGATTTACTACTTGAGGATGAACCTTCTTCTAGAGATGCACCATGCATCAGCCATTGACCCCACTACTGGGTCCCATTCTCTCTCTCTATCTCTCTCTATATCTCATCCATGACCTAAATGTGGAGTAATGTCCTAGGTACTAACTCCTCATACTACTTCTAGTCAAACCTCAGATATCTATCTTTGAACAGACCTATAACTAGAAGTTGACCAGGATGTCTACATAAAGAACCTATATAAGTTCTCTATCCAAACACATGCCCAACACACCATTATAGGTCACTCATATTGGGTGTCAACAATACCCAATTTCCCACACAGGAAGAACACCATTGCCGAACCACTCCATGATGGTATTCTCTAATAAATGAAATGAATTCAATTCTAAGACTCCCCGTGGCCCCACATTATGTGACCAAAATAATCACAATTAGTTTCACATGATTATTTAACCTATATCGAATAATTACATTATGTCATGTTTCCGATTGATATAAAATCCAAGTTAACCACCTCTAAGAACAAGGTAATCCTAATGAAGTTTACAAGTAACCTATTAGTTTTAAATAAAAGATCCTCCAAACAATTCACCATGGAGATATCACTACCTACCATAAATTTCATGTACCAAGATAGGTCTCTGGAATTATATTCATAATCCTTATAGGATGTATTCCCCAAATTCATGTTAATGAACTCATGGGATAAATTTTCCTTCAATTTATTTGAGAAGAAATTAATGAAGAATGTTGACCTGAAATCCTTCCATTAATGTCTATAATATCTACAAACATATAAGTATACATCCCCTAATGTTTTTTTATCCCTCAAAGAATATAAGTAGCTAGCTTCACCCTTTAGCCCAGGGTGCCTTGATCTGGTCAAATATAATATTCATAGACTCAATCGAATTAATTTATGTTTGAGGTCTACCTATACCCTAAAACAATAGTTGGTGTTGAGACTTGAAATACCCCATAATATAATATAAGGATGGATCTACTATGATTTCTCCCCTATTAATGCTATGTTTGAATCACATAATGATCTCTCTAAGATACTCATGTATCAATATGCCAATGTTGAAAAACTATTATGGCTACCCTACCTACCTCAAAGCCTCAACACATGCCTTATAAAAATCCAAACACTCAGGGGGATTATCCTCACCATCAGGGTCATCATCCTGCACACTCTCTACTGGAATCAAATATTCTCCCTTCTAATTCTCCACCAGAGACCATCTAGGTGGTATCATGATGAAATCAAAATATCATGGTAAATAACATAAATAAGAGTCATATATATATCACAAATAAAGAAATATGTAATAAGAAATACATATCACTATATTTAAAATTCCCTATTGCACCAAGATCCCATATAATCCAACCATATTTTCCCATACATACCCATATCGGAGTCTGATATCACATATCATACATATAGAATAGAATAAATCTGGGGTGGCTGTGTAGAATGTCGGGACATTTATATATATAAAAACATTTTTTAGCTTATTTTTGATATTTTAAATGACTCCATATTTTCATTATTATTGCATAACATTATCTGAGTATGAACCATGAATACCATATACACATAACATGACATACTAATCTAAAAAAACCACATACCTAGATTGTTTTAACATAATTTAACAACAAGGCTATACATGAAAACACTATATAATTTTTTTTGAAACTATAAATAACACAACCATTTTTAAAATATTATAGAATCCTAATGACAATCAAAATCATATACACTCCTCATATGATCCTCAATACTTATAAAAATTCATAAATACTCTTCCCTTTCTATACGAGGCTAAGGTTGAATACCTCTTAATTCAAAACATCACACTTAGGTTCACCACTCAAGGTGGAAAAAAATAAACTCTTAAATAAAAAAGGGTAACATCAATTTATTACCACATGAAACACAATCTCCCCCTATGTAGGGGCTATAGGTACCCAATCATGATATATCTTTCCTATTCTGACTAGATCCTAGTCTCCAATCTACCATAAAAAAAATTGTTCGACTAAAATGAAAAATAAACACTTATGACACCATTTAAACACCCCGATATATGATCCACTTAACCAGTGGGACACAAAGCCTTCAGCACACCTCCCCATATGATAAAGGATTATGAAAAGTACTAAGTTCCAATTAAGTGATAGTTGGGAGACTATAACCTCTAGAAATGATAATAATTAGGGTCATATAATTCCTTCACTATGGAATCAGTGATAAAACTAATACAATAAAAAAAATGAAAAATATATAATAAAAATACCAATTGTATATTGCAGGTTACAAGATATATTATTTATAATTATTAAACATTCATAAAAAATAGACATGAAAAATCTCTCACAGACGATCATATAAGGTCATAATGAAAACTACGAAAAAAGATACAGAGGATCTATAAAAACAACCACCATGCATCATCTTCCATCATCACATGCACAAATGAATCCCTGATCACAATTCTTCATTGAACAATATCAAACCCTTAAAGTCTACACAAATCCCCAGGGTCCCATGTATGGTGTGAGTATGAACTCAGTCATCCTCCACCAATGTGTTTCAATCTTACAAACATATTTATACAAGTTTATGTATACCTAAATAAATTGAAACCAAAATAATGCTTAATAACTTAACCCTCTTAACTCATTCTCAATAGCCCTTAATGAGGTATTAAATGCCTCATCCAATGTATATGTGGAATGATATATTCACATCCAGTCATATTTAAATAGATTCTTTATCTCATCCACAAACATGTAACCTAGAAACTCATTCCAAAAAGTAACTTATGTAATCTGGAAACTAGTACAACCATAATACCAACAAAAGGAAAAAAAATATTTCACAAGTCTCTTTGATTTCTATTACTCAAATTACTAATGGATCAACCACCCCAATCCCCATGGTTAAAGAATATTCATCCTCTAATTAATTAATAAACACAGTCGGATCAACACCCCAACATCCCAAGGCACATCGATATCCATTCTAAAATAATCTTGTCTTGTCGGATCAAACATCTAAAGTGATCTTTATCCCCAAGCCTATGATCTCAAACAATTAACCATAGATTTAAATGGTGAGAAAATATTCCATAAATGTGGGTGAAAAACATCCCTTAATATTCCAAATATAAAAAGGCCTCCACCCAGAATGAATAGTAAACACCACCATAACATTAACTTATCTATGTGAACATTAATCCAATGGAAAAATAATCCATCAATGGTGAGAAAAATCATCAACTATACCTATGAAATGATAATATTTAACCTCATTGACACATTCAAACTTTGTCTTCAATCCCCACCATGACCATCTCCATTCACCACAACATGATGATACCATTTCACCAATTCAAATGATCAAATCCTTCCCAAAAATCACAAGTCATTCCCTCATCCTAAATTACTTATTTGTCTCAATCCGGGTGATCAACACCACATTTATACCATTGGTTATTCAAACATATTCACCTAGAACTCATGATTTCATATCAAAATTTTATTAATTTAAAAAATTAGAATAATCAAAAAAAATTTCAAAACAATCCAAAGGACCCACACCCATATTAACGTATATAAAAATGCTTTATCCTTTCCTTAGGTGTCAAATAACAATAATTAACATTTATTTGAAAAAAAATAATTTATTTATTAGTGGTATCACCCATAAAACCCACCTATGTGTATCTGGGTATCAGTACTATATCAAGTGTATATTTAATAATAAATCTATCCACCAACTACATTATTCTCATAGGTGGTCTCTAATTAAATACCATCATATAATCTTATTTGAAATGTGTAAAACTAGGATTTTATGAAAAAATAGTAAAAATATGGAAAATTTTCTCATGGATAATAATAATCCCAAATGAAGGGATGGGAAAAATAGAGGAATGGGTAATCAAAGACTCATTAGCATCCCTTAATCTTGCCTGACGGTGTTATAATGAAATATAGTTTGAATGAGATATGAAAAATCCAAGAGAATTGCAAAATGGTAATCCAGGTCTATAGTATACAAGCACATGAGACAATGAAGAATCAAGAAAAAATAAAAATGGAGGGGGTGTTTCGAAATTTCATCCCCTTTTGAGGAACCACAAGGTCATGCTTCATGGTTTGGGTAACCATTCACCAACCATATGGTACTAATATCCAATGAGAAGTAACTTTACAAAACTGGTCCCATATTTTGGAAACAATGTTTGGATAACCATGAAAAAACTATGAAAAATCACTACCTAAGGGGAACTAAGTGTGCATTCTATGATACATATTTTCTCAAACTATTCATATCTCATATGAACCCTATAAATTTTTTTTCATGTTCCACTCACAATTTACAAGAAAACTCACACAATTTTGACTATATTTTCTTTATATAAAAATGGTTCATACTATTTTGGATGAATGGTTATCCCTAAAAACGAACCAATTGTGCCCCAATTATTGTGTCCCAAATATTGGTTCTCAAGGACCTACCCTCTCGAAACCATTATGTACCTCCAAGATTCATTTTTGTACTAAAAAGAAATATAAAAAGAACAGAATAATTCATTTTATTTCATAAAATTATGTTATGAAACCCAATTTAATTGTTTATCTATCTACCAATATAAATTAAAAATTTCCCCAGCAATTACGACTTATTAAAAAGCCTAGTATATTATAGGTATAACATACACATATATGGGAAGAATTACCCAAATATACTTTTAAATAGATATATTTACAAGAAACACTAAAAATATCATACTCATAAAAAACTATTTAGATATCAAAATACATGATATGAATGTAATGAAAATCTATAGAAAATGAAAATATTTAAAAAAATCCTCAAAAGTGACTGTAAATCTCCAACAACACTTAACAACTCATTGAACTAGAAATATCCATCATGATCACCATTCAAAACCTACTACCATAATGGAAATATTATATATATATATATATATTGATTATAATGTATATACCTAGTAAGATCCTATCTGTAAAATCTCATGAAAAAGTTAAAGAATCAAAATAAAGTCTAATATGTAAAAAATGGAACAAACTCATCACATAAATAGGTTTAATATTATTTTCACATGCTCATCATTTCTCACTCACCAAGTATCACCCAAAAGTACACATATAATATGTAACATAATAAAAAATTAAGGTACCCTACTACCACTTCCACAATGGATTTCTACTCTTCCCCAATGTTACACTTCCTGAGTCATCTCCCACCATATAAAGATATCTCGTAGGCACTAGGGATGAATTAATCCAAACTAATGACACTTGGAATAAAATATACACATGATGAATCACATGAAATAACTACCCCAACTTCATACCTATATAATAACTAATTTGTATTTGGGTTCCACTACAACCCATACACCTTGTATTATACCTCAATCCATCATGACTGATACACACCATACATATAATTACAATTTAGAAAATATATCTGAAGATATATTTGTGTGAAATATCCACTGTCCATTACATCCGTCTAAAAACACCTATTAGGAAAGATACCCCCAATCTGTATCTGTAGAAAATAATTATAGGAGAAGAGATATGGGATAAAGGGGGTAGTCAAATATTAATTCCTCACAAACATAAATTTTAGGGAAGATACCATCCCAGGGTTTACTAGGTTTCATTCACCCTAAAGATATATTTGTAGTGGAATGTGATATCAGAAAACATGAATGATGTATATATGGCTCAGAAATACACTATGGGAAACTACATAACCATTGAATCATCATTAAATAATTAATTATGGGACTCTTAGCTTCCACTAATAATGTCAAGGTATGAAAATAATATATGAATCAAGATACTATTTAGTTATATAATTATTTAACCATCGATATATTATTACCATTTAAATTTTTTTGTTTCGAATTTTATTAATTTTAGGTAGGTTTTAATGGTACTATTAATTCATTTCATTTATTATCAAACACATAATAATCATAATATAATCAAAATGAACCAAACCTATTTGTTAATTAAATCATTTAACACATAATTATCATTCAGGTACTCTAAGAATCATCCCAAGAAACCTTATAAAATATGTTGTCAATGTATACAGCATCTATCAACATCCCATAGTTAGTAACATATTACTTAAATAACAACTATTCATCAACCACTAAACAGTAAAAATCATTATCTAAAAAAAATCATGGCTTTCAACTCAACTAAAATGGGATATCCCAGCATCAGACCACTATATTAGTCTTAGTTACATCCTTAACACTATTTTATGCAATATCACATCTGGAATCCCATTCCAATAATAGATAACACTATATCTAGTAGATATTAGAAGAAACAAAATAAATATATTAAAATCATGAGATCACATAACCCAAATATTTCTTCAAGAATATAAATATATCAACGTTAAATAATAATTTAATTTTATGAATTTAATTCCATCATGTGATAATCTTTTATAATAATGAATAAATATATACACAAGAAAAAATATTCTTTATAAAAATAAGAAAGTGAATAACATATGTGATAATCTCTATTCCTGTCTTATAATAAAAATATATATCGAAAATATATTATCAATTTTATATAAGTGGTTTAGCACCACAGCATTATGTTATTTAATTCCCCCTCTTGAATAATTAAATAATAATTGTATTTAATCTAAAACAGTCAAATACTTATTTTTTATTTATCTTGAGAATATTATAGATTATCAAGCATTATTATCTACTGAATGTAACAAATCATTACTCAGGAATATTTATATTGTAATCATGAATATTTATTTAATGGTACAATTTCGATATTCTAAGATATAATTATTTATAATCCTAATTAATTTTTTTTTAAAAATAATTAACAAAATCTACTAATAATAGATCGACCAATTTCTACAATATATAAATATTTTATTTCATTGATTCAAATATGACATTAATTATATTACATGATATTATATTACAAATATATGTAGGAATTTTTCTATATAATTTTGTCTTCAACATAAAAATTATAGAATTCTTAATATTTTATAATCATTAAAATTATATAACATCATTCAATTTTTCCCATATTATATATTTTACATTATATCACACATTCTTTCTTCATATGACTATTTTATCATACCACTATCTGATTTTGGGTCATTTCATTGATCTAAAAATTATTCTAAATCATGATAAATTCACATAAAAATAGTATAAATAAACAGAAGTCGTAGATCTCATACCTCATGGGAGAAGAATTTACCCGATACATCCACAAAAAATGACATGTAAGGGATATTTTTAGCCTCTAAACAAAGTCAAAATGTGTGAGGGAGAATCTTAGATCATCTGTAGATAAATTTTCATGACTCTAGAGAATGATTTTAGATCATATGGACTTGAGGATGAAGAAATACTCAAATGGGGAGGTCTAGTTTTTTTGTAAATATTGATATAAGTTTACACATATATTTCATCCTCATTTGATTATTTTCCATTGAACTCCCACACAACCCATTTAGGAATCCAAAAATTTAGAAGAGTAAAAATAACACATTTGAAACTCTTAGCCAAGACAACAACTAACAATTTAAATATTAATTTCACTAATTTACATTGTTAACATGTTAGATAATATTTTGAAAAATGAAAATATGTTTTTAGAAACGATTATGCCTTATGTGAGACATACCAAATATGTTTGGGTAAAAATGTTTCACCCATATCTAGATTACTACCCCAACATCGGTATAAAAAATTTATTAATACCATTATGAATTTAATACCTTACCATTACATTACTAGGGGATACCCTATTAAGAGTATTGGAAAACCCATGCTATAATTACATGAGTTGTATGAGAACTTTATAACACATATAGAATCTTCCACAAACTCATACATAACATGGAACATATCAATTTACACTGATAGACTGAGTCACATACCTTAACACAAGTAATAACAAACATTTATATAAGATGAGGGATCTTCGTTGATGTGTACCTAGTGGGGGAGGTACCCCTATGTGACCCTTATAAATTCATAGTTACCCTTAAAAAGTATTGTAAACATGTAATTACCCTTATGCGAGGTAAGAAATACACTTATGTAGTAAAGGGTCACCTTTATGTAATTAATGAAAAAATTAAACTACCACTATCTAGCACATATTAGAATTTTTTTTACCTTAATGTACATTAAAAAATATTTTATTTTACATTACACAACTCAAGAAACCAAGGGTTGACCCATAGATATGTATCAAAAAGGACTGCATACACTTTTAAAAACAATTAAAAATATGTTCTACCATTATGAATAATAATTATCATGTGTAAGGGTAATAATAACTTTAAAAATATTAAATTTATATTTTCAGAAAATAATAAATAACATATATAAGGCATTATTATCATTTACAAAATTCAAAAACTTATCAAATAAATAGTTGAATAATTTTAAAACATTAAAAATTATATTCTAAATAAACTTATAAGACTTGAAAATAATCCCATAATTTGAAAACATATTTTCCAACCCACGTCAAATATTAAAAAAAATAAAAACAACTTTTAAAATTTATGAAATTTCTCTCGAACCACAATATTCCAAGAAAAATAATGGGATTGGATCTAGAAAATCCAAAACCTTACATTAGATAGCTCTCATAGAATTCACATCCTGGAAAATTTAAACAAAATCTTAATGGAGATGGAATGGATGAGGGATAAATCAACCACCTCATGAGGTACATTTGAAGGTTCTCAATGTATTTGTAGCAAAAAAACATTAGTTGAACAATGTGTAGAGTAAAAAAAATTAATAGCATCTCACAATAATCTCCCGGGGGAGATACCTCCTGAAAATGAGAATGTTAGTTAATACACCATTTTTCCAAGAGCATAATCACTCTCATATATCAACTAGAAATAAAAATCATAATACCAACAAACATAAAATATTAAAATACCTATAATATTGAGAAAACATTCATGTTTTTTATTCTCATTTAAGGTCACATCAAAATACACCCATATATCCATAGACACCCCACAAAAAATACATATCAAATAAGAAAAAAATAATATTTAAACTACACATCAAAATGAACACATTTAGAAATAATCACATCACATTTATTAAACAAAAAGGGAACAATGTTCCATTTGGTATAAAATTCCTTTATCTAAATCATTTCATGTATCCTAACATTTCTTATTAAAACTCATGAAATTTTATAACATGATGAATAATAAGTTTCTCCATGTTTATTGTGTTTATAAACCAATGGGTTAAGAAAGATTCAAATAATAACTATTTTAATTATTTCATCAATAAATGGTATTTGTCAAAACATTATTTGAGAAAATCATTCAAAAAACATATCGTAATAAATGTTAAAATTAATAATTTTTCATGATGAAAAAATCCATGGAAGGCTTACTAAATGTGTGCTTCCTTTTGAAATAACATTTCATATTTTTCATGAGTTACCTAAAAACTCACATACATAAGACTTTTATATTCTCCTATAAAATTTAAATCATTCCAATATCATTGTTCTTCCCTAAACATTAGAAAATTAATATCAATACACATAAATTATAATTTAACATAATACATGTATACTAACAATACATGATATTTATCAACAAACTTTTATTAGCTATAAATTTTTAACATGTTTGTTAATAAATATTTTTTCACCTACAGAACACTCAATATATGGTTACAAATTATTCAATGATAAAATTTAAATTTAACACATGTGAAATCCATTATATTGAGGAGTTATAAATTATCACCCAATAAAATTCATAACACAAATAATTGAAGAACATATATTATCACAATACAGTTGTAACATATATAAAAATTTAATGAACCCATCCGTCGTATAATGATATTTCCACTTTGGGAGACACATACTCATTTTCAAGGTTAAAATATATGTTGTAACAAAACAAATGTTGATAGGTGAAGTATCCCCTTTCTTTAGGTGCTTAATTCTAGGACAAAACAATTATGAGTAATGTGAAAGCCCTTCTAAGTATATATGTCGTCGGGGATAAAACTATATTTTAAACAATGCCACATACAAAAATTATAGCCTATATGAATTTAATTAACAATAAAGAGAGCAATTAATGAAATAGTGAACTTAAATAAATGCGGGAAAACGTTAAATATTTTCCTTTTCCCAATATAGAACCCACATAACCTTGAATGTGTAATGAATATACTGATTAAAACAATGGTATATATACAAGAACCCCTTCCTGAGAGAAAATCTCTTCCAAAATTGGATAAAGTGATGATTTGAGGATTCACATGATTATAAATACCACTTATAAATTAAAAAATGTGCAAGTAGGGTTCAAATAGTGACACTCCATGCAGACCAAAAAGGGGTCAGATGAGGGAGTATTATAATGATATGAACTAGGAAAGCAAAAATATATTCTCTAAACCACATCTCCATGTCAATACATGGCCTATGGAATGTGGTATTTATATTATTTGTAAATTCCAATAGTTTTTTGTTGGAAACTAAAGCTTTAAGTGATATAAAAAGTAATTGATAAATGATTTATTAAATGGGTTTCAATCTATAGAATGTAAAGGTTTACCTATACTCATTTCGAAGGGATAGAAATTTAAAAACAATGATAAAACTGGACAATTAATTCAAGTGGATAATGATTGTACTGTTACAAGATCAATAAGAAAATTTAAATTTATCATCACAAATCAACAATATATCTCATAAATACCCTAATATTGGTGAAGCATCCCTAACTTAAAAGCCTTATTTTCAGATGAATGGATTCTCATCAAAAAAATCAACATAGAATTTACACTATAAAAAAATATCGACAAACCTCAACAAAACAATAACAAACATTGTTGAGATGATCTATATAGAATTTTTACAATAACAAAATCCTACTGATGCATATGATAATGATTAAATTGATGGTCATCACCACCACCTTCAACAAAACTTCTTTCACATTATTTATATTGGATCTTTTTGACTTATACTTACTCCTTATTTGAAACAATAGAAGTTTTCTCCCATGAGAATCATCATCACTTCCACAACTATGTGGATATTTTCATAAACATCTTGGTGAATGTACTTGTCACAAATCTTATGATGATGTTGACTTAGAGGCACTCTTGGAATAGAAAAAATATTAGGTTATCCTAACTAGAGACACAAATTTTATATGGTTAACTATTTTATTCTCTATTTTAATCATCTTTTCCATTTTCTACCCCATTTAAAATGTTGTCACATATCCTCTCATTGGTATATACAGAACAAGAACCAACACTTCTATTTGTATATGTACTAAATTTGTATGTCCTTGAGTCAGATAATAGGGGGAAAAATCCTATATCTTAGACAATATCCCGTGTTAACAAAACATACTTTGTAAAATTAATACTATTAACTTTCCAACACATGTATCCATAGTATTACATAACTCAAAACTTCCGTATATCTCTTATCCAATTTCTCTGATAATACTTTTTTGGGACCCCTACCCCCTGAGGTACCACTTCTACGATGGAAATTAGTTAATATGTATAATTATAAAAAATCCCACATGCAATAGACCATGTGTTAGATACTAGTATATTGGGTAAAATATACACACAAACAAGAGGAATTACAATTTGAGAAGTTAAAAGTAAGAGATAAGAAGATAATAATAAGAAAAAAAAATCTTAATCACATCAAAAAAAATATGAATGACAAATACATGAAATTAATGTAATGAAAAGAAACTGAAACTAATGAAAATAATATAAGAAATATCTTGAAGTTACCAAATAACTCCAATATCTCCAGAACAACACCTCGAATAAGAAATTACGATCTCATTCACCAACTTTATCATTCTGACCTAAAATAAAGTTTATATGTATGTAGTGTTATAATAAATTGTATACTTAGTAGGATCCTCCATGAAACCACTAGTGAAAAATGTTAGAAAAACATATTATAGTATAGTGATTAAACAAATGAATCCAACTAATTACCAAAATATGTTTACTATTATTTTCCCATTATAACTACGAACTATTCGCCAATTATTAATCATATTTAATCATTAAATATCTAAAATAATTTGAAAAAAGGACCATTTCAACCACTTCTCCATTGGGTTTACACTCTTCCAAAATTTCTCACATCCTAATACATCAATATCCAAATTCAAACTACTGAAATACACATAGGATAAAGTTAGTTATCCCAAATACATGTTGTATAAAACATAAAACTCATGTATCACATTATGTAGACATCCAAACCACATATCTAAATAGTAAAAATTAGTTTTTAGGGGCCACCAAATCACATACATCATTTATAATACATTAATAAATCATAGATGACACAAAAAATACCTATAATTACCATTAAAATACAATATTCATAGATATATGTGTGTGAAATACTCAAAATACATTCCAAATCACTACACTCATATATAGGGAATGAAACCCACTTTTCATGACATAAAATAATAATACTTAGAGAAGGGAGTGGGTCCCAAGTGGGTAGTTAGTTATTTTTTCCTCTCTAACCTAAATTACAGGGAAGACCCCCTCCTAGTGTCCTCTAGTATTGGTTTCCTTACCATTTTGTGCTGGAAGCTTATGAAATAAAAAAATACAAGATATATATATAGTTCACAACAACACTATGGGAAAGTACGTATCCTTAGACTAATATTCCACCAAAATCACATGGGACTCCTAGATTCCACTACTAAGGGATAGATAACAAAATTATAAAAGTATGAAACTTCATTTTAGTTAATTAATTGATAGACCATTAATTAATTATTTCCATTTTAATTTTTGTGATTAATAGTTTATTATTATATTCTAATCCCTAATCACACTATTAATTATTTTCTTTTATTCTAAAGTATGTCACTGTGATAAAGTAAGAATCAAGAACCAACCCCATTATTTCAGGTATTCATTCATCATTTCATAGTCATTTGTGTACTCTTGGAATCTTCAGAAGCTACTAAATAATGTATAAACATGAGGTTCATGGTATCAAATTACTTCCCAAAGATAGAAATTGATTAAAAAAATAATTAATGACCATTATCCATTAGAAAATTAGATTTAATATCACTAATTCATCTCATATTTAAGCACAAATATAATGGGAAATACAAGATTCAACCCGTTCTAGCATTCTGAGTCTGATCCCAAACACCACTACACATAACATCACATCTTAAATCCCAAGACCATAACATCATAAACAGTAGCACCTGACAAAACCATCACACCCTTGGGAATTCCCACCCATATCCACACATTAACTAGCACCCTTTTCGTCTATCACATCCATGAGAATACCCACACATTATTCATTCCAAACTGTAAAAAATAGCTTATACAAAAAAACTTATTGAGGTAATATATATCATTTGTTAAAAATTATTAATCACAAAATATATTACCATCTATTGGAATATATTTTAAGTATGAACACTTATTTTTACAAATAGATAAATCTATTTGTAATATTCATTTGATGGTAAAAAATATTTTACCAATAATTAAATCTATTTTATTATTATTCTAATACTAAAATTTGTTTATTAACACTTCTATCTAATATTAATATAAACATTTAAAAAATATTTTTCTATCAATATTATTTTTAATATTAAGTATTACAATGTTAATATAAAAATAAAATAACCAATTTTTATATATTTTTTTATTTTAAGTTAGAAATTTGATATATATTTGTCGATTTATAATTAAAAATATCACAATAATGGATTTTAACTTTATACCTTCTTTAAGTATAAAAAATGTTTATATATTTAATGATTTTAATTTAGTAAAAATTTAAATTATTTTTATAAAAAATATACATAATTACTATATTTTAATTTAAATAAAATAATAAATTAATTCATATTAATAAAAAACAATTTAAAAATATGTTGAAATAGTTCATTCGAAAATAATACCGATATTGTTTTATAATTTTTTTCATTAAAATAGATCATCTAGAAATATGTTCAAATAAATCATACTAATTACCACATTCTTTTTAATAAAATATTAATTATATATATTTTATAATAGGACTATGCTGAAATTGGTCATTCAAAAATTAAAAAAAATTGATAAGAATTTATTATTTATTAAAAAAAATATAATTTTATATAGATGTTAAAAATATAATTTTTATTTAGAAATAACCAAGAATCACGGACTTCCGTGAATCCCCTAATTTAGAATTCCCTCTCGTCGCATCGACATTTCCTCCATTTCGAGTTTCCAATCTATTACGCCTTTCAACTATCTCGCTCTACTGAATCTCCATATTCAAATATATCGCAAAACCCGACCCACTGATGTCATCTCACCCACCTCACATAATGTCATTATTTATTATCTCCCCAACACCTTATATACCCATCACACTTTCCCCCCAACAACTCTACACCTTTTCATCCTCCTAGATTCCTTGACATCTCCACCTCATTATCTCCCACCACCTTAGATACTACTAGAGCACCATTTTTGTCAATAAAACTAGTTCCAAACCAATTCCCCGATTCAATGCCTATAGGTTAGGGAATCAAATATGAATAATATTTAGTTATTTTTAATTTAATAAAATTTCTTCATCGGATTTTTTTACCTAGTATTATACAATATAGTTTAATCAGAAAAGGATATTGGTTAAATATGACTCAAAATTTAAATTCTTGATTTATGAGTGAGTTTATTTTTTAGAATTTTCTAATTTTGAAATTTTTATTCATCACATTTTTGTAGTAATTTATTTTAATCATGATATCAAGTATCACTTTGAAAATAAATATGGGAAAAAATGGGATGGAGGTTGGGAATAAAATGGATCAATATAGTTTCCATATTTATTAATGATTCTATCACCATATAACTATAATTTTATGTGTATGGGGAATAAATATACATATATTATATTCATAGAATATAAAAATATGAATTTAAAACCTATCTTATTCTAATAATCATTTTTTCAATTGTGAAAAGAAATTATATAATGTCAGGCATGTGCTCTAAAATGGGAAAAATAGTTTTAATATTTTTGACTGAGCTGATATAAAATTACGGAGGACATGAGTGGGGGGATAAGAATTGAGTATTGAATAAAACAAGAAGATGAGTACTAATTTTTCTAATTGGTTTTCATGTTATGGTTAAAAAATTTAACCCAATTTTGAATAATATTTAATAGGGATCTAGATATGTGAGTGATAAAAAAATAGATTTGGTTCCTTTATAATAAATTTTTTAGACATCCTTAAGTTTTATCATTTTTTCTTATTTTTATTGTTATATTTTCATACATTAATGATGATTACGAAAACTTTTAATGTGGAATAATTTTTTTAATAATATCTACATCCCCACACATTGATTTTCACTCTCATTAATTGAAATAAAAAAAATATTATGGTTTTACACAGACTGGGAATCATATATCTGTGTTATATTTTATATCTACTAGAAAATAATATTTTAATATAATATAAAGATTAATATTTTCAATATAAATTGAAAATAACAATTTTCATGATATCCTTAAAACTTATTAATCTCATACTTGTTAATGTATAGAGTGAAATATAATTTTTATATGGATTTATTTTTTCCAATATATTTTCATATTAGTCAAAAGATATATAAATCAAAAGAAAAATTAGAGTATCTATATTTGAATGTTTATATATATTTTTCATTGATGAATCATATTACTAAGGAGAATTTTAGTTACATTATAATGAAAGATTAGTTTTTTAAACATTTTCAATAATAATTCTAGAAACAAATAAAAAAATACATGTAATAAATTTGTAATAAGTTATTTCATTTAAAATTAAACTAAAAATATACAGATAATCCATGTGGAATTAAACCAAAACCCCCAAATAAAAAATTTAGACATGCATTACATTATAGATTAATAATGAACTAACTGTTTCTTAATCATATGTTTTAATTATAGCTTCCACCTAAGTGATGATGTTGAACGCCTATCACATCTTACATATAGAAAATTCTCAACAAAAAGTAAATTGAAATTCCTAAAGAGGCTAATAATAATGGTGAAAATCAATAAAAATTATCCTATTTTAGAAATATCACCCCAAATTTATATCGAATTTTTTTAATGAATAAATTTTCATTTATTTTTTAAATTCAATGAGTCAAATATTTATTTTATAGAGCACTGACTTTTCTTAAATTACACACAACTTTGTGTTTCACCAAAAAATTGTATATAAATAAAATCTTATATATTAATACTTAACGTAGCCGTTATGTTATCAATTATGAATAATATAAAGAAACATATAATATCACATAGTGTTCACAAATATAAAATTAAATCATTACATATAATGAATCTATTGAATATAAATGCATTATATTTATGGAAAACTATTTTTATGCTTAGAAAGTTGTTTTATCCTAGTAAATTAATTTAACTACAACTAGTGAGTGATATTAGGTTAATATATATTTTATATATTCAAGTAATAATTTTTGATATTCATCCAATATATTTTATACACATAATATAAAAACAAAACCAATTTAACACATAAAACCCAATATTTTTTTACCACATTTTATGGTGGACTAATTTTCAATAATATTTTGAAACATTATAAATTTTTTTAATCTAGAATAATATTTTTTAATGAAAAATAAATTAATTTACTATGAATTTTTGATATTTTTCTAACATGTTTAATTTTTTAATAAATTTTGAAAAATACAAAAATTTAACTCAAAAATTCAATTTAATATAATTTATTTATAATAGTAAATTATATTTTCAATAAATATAAATATTAATTAGATAATTTTTCTTCATCTTATCAAATTTATTTCATTGGAATGAATTTTTCATTGAAATTGGTTATTCAATCCTATCAAACATTTGAATGTTTTAACTTTAGAAACTCTCTTTGTTGTCTCGTCTATGGGATTAAATTTTAATTAATTTCTACCAATTCTATATTGGGAATTTGGAAGAATGGATTAAATATATGTAATCAAAATAATTTACCATGTATAATAAAGTCGACATGTTTTTTAAACAGAAAAATTAGTGAATATAACTAAAATTAATTACAATGACTAAGGTTAAATTTATCTTAATAAGGGACTAAATCATAAAAATATTGCCTAATATGACCTCGAAAATTTTACAAAATCCATTGTATAGATATATTTTTTCCTTATAATCCCTTTCATCAAATTTTTATAATTATTGGTTCTAATTAAAATAAAATAATGTAGGTGGGGTTTCACTATTCAAAAATATTACAATAGTGACACTTCACCCCCCCCCCCCCATTATTAAAGGCCTCATCTCCTTCCACTTCCTCAAACCTATAAAGAAAACTTGTATCAAACAATATCTAACCAAAATATATGCCAATAATCTATAAATTAATATTTTAAAAATAAATTGGTAATAAACCCTTTCAAGGATTTCCTTTGGTGAAAACAAAAAGGAATTACCCGATTAAGAGGCAACACCATCCCTCAAACACCTTTATATTATTTTATTTCTCAACTCACTAAAATATTTTTTTCATTATTTTATAAAAACTATAGTATAAAATTTTTTCTTGGATGCTTTTATAAAATGTTTTCTATATAAAAAAATTCCCACTTCCATCTAATATGTAACGAATATATTTTTATTGTGTACGATGAACCACTGTCTCCCTAAACGATGATTGCTAAATTTTTTTTACTTTACTGCCTCTCATGGTGAAAATTATTAGGTTATATTTGTTTATATATGTTATATATTATATATATTATGTATTTTAATATTCAATTACTATTTTATAACACATATCTTCATAATTTTATTTTTTTTGTTAATACGATAATTTCATTCGAGGAAGTGTGGACTACCGCACCCTAAAAGTGATGTGATTCATTCATACACTACATGAAATGTATTAAATATGGGTTTATATATATAATATATATATATATATATATATTATATCATAAATCTATTATAATAATGTTATACATATACATATATATACACACGCTTATGCCTTTTAATTTCTATTTTCAACACGACAATTAAATGAAAATAACACTCATTTGTATGTACAACCAACAACATCCATTAATAATATATACCATTTCATATTTCTATATTATAATAATTATTATAATACAAATATAATAAATAAAAAATAAGATATTTTATATGTAGGGTCCGATCTTAAATTTTTTAGATAATGTTCTTATACTATCATGCTCAAGTTTATGATTACAAATCTCCCTTGATTACCCTTACTAAACATATGAGCTCACATATTTTTATGTTTCATACCTAGGTTATAAAGATAAATATTATATTTGATTTTTATTATAAGTTTTATATTCATGAATAACCTAGGGGGAGATAATGTATCCCAATTATGAACCAATGTTTATGTTTCCAAGATTCCAAAAGAACTAGACTAATATGGTCTTTGGTTGTTTTATGTTTAGTGTATTAAGTATTACCCAATAGTAATGTAATTTAAATGGATTATAATATTGGGTTACTATATTTGGTATCATATCAAAGTATTGGTTAACCTTTGTAAGCTAGGATGAGAAAACCTTAGTGAGAATCCTAAGGACATGATAAGTATATGAGTAAGAAGAATCATAAGAAAATGTCATGAATTTTTTTACAAGGATAGAGTGAGTGGTTTTTATAAATACATCCTTTTCTAGAATATAAAAGTTGATATGACTCTATAACTGATGTACCTTGGGGTAATAAATCTAAAAAGGTGTTTTGGGCTTATGTCAAGTTGATCTAGTACACGAAAATGGGCCTTGCGGCACAATTGATTTGGCAATCCAATGGGATATGATTTGGGAATTCACAAACTCCTAATGAAAATCATGAATGATTTAAACATAATTTGACTATGAATAATGTAGGATAATCCTAAGGTGTCATAGATTAAATAATGTTTCATAACATAGCCATACTCTAAGTGAATTTTCATTATTATGTAGTTTCACATTGTGATAACTATTTCTCAATCTATGATTTTGATTTTAGTCAATATATAGAACCTAAAAAAACTTTTCATAGTGATTATTAAATAAAATAAAATGATATTACATCTATGAATCTGAATACTTTGTGTTCTAGAATAAAAAATCAAATTTCTATGATGAAACAACATTCTCATTATATGATTCATGGTGGACTAGCAAATAAGAAAATTAGGTAACAAAATTTTATTAAGTCGTTCATTAGGAAATTTCAAAATTCTTTCAGATTATCATTTATTCCACATGTTTCTGAATAATGGATCAGTACTACTAAAAATATATTCTTTATTCTTTAGTTTTTGGACCATGATAAGCTCATTATTTTTATTTATCAGTTAGAAGAAGAAGAAGAGTACTGCTGGTGGTCTCTAGTTTAGAATATGTGGAATGAATATTAAATTTAATCCATTAAATTGGATGAGTTAACGAACTTTTTTTCTAATATTTTCATTCCAATAATTGTACATACAATGAGGGAGAAATATTTCATTAAGTTTAATAAAATTTATGATGAGTCTATTGGTATCTATGAGCATAATTTCATAAGACTTGTGAGGTATTATTCTAGAATTATCATCCATCATGAAAGTAATGTTGATTATATCTTCAATAACATGATTCAATTTCTCATAAAGGTTTTGTCTATAGGATTATTTATTATCTACAAAGAGATTTTTTATTATGAAATCAATGTTGAAATGATGGTCGGGGTCACGTATCAATCTCATGGTTTTGACTGATAATGAACGTGGAGTTTAAAGAAATATCTTGAAATCATGAACATAAGAAGATAAAATTACCATTATTTAGTAAGTTGGGAATAATCATGTACACAATTGTCTTTAGGGTATAATAAATGTTTTAAATGTGTGATTGAAGTTTATCCTAAATTTTATTGACAGTTTTATGGGGAGAGGATAGATAACATGGTTAATAGAGAAATATAGGAAAAATTCCCCTCCCACACTTCAATGATCCATGTGTTAGGATAATGTCCATTATTGTATCCAATGCCTAAAACCACGTTGCAGTGATGATGATCAACATAAACAACAACATAAGCCTAGGGACAGGGGGAAATCTCATGCAATCAACATTTTATATGAGGGGTGTGATAACGATGTGGTGAAAGGTACACTTACCATCAAATCTTGAACTACTAACGTCTTATATGATTATGGTCTAAAAACTCATTCATATGAAATGAATTTTTTATGTGTGTTAATATTCCACAAAAATTATTCAATTTGAATTATACTTTCAAAACCTTATTGGAATGATTATTTAATAACAAGTCTATGATTAATCCAAGATTAGGGTTTTGGGGAATGTGCTTCACTAAAATCTTCATATTCTTCTTTGGACGAATTTAATGTCATATTAGACATTGATTGATTTATCTAAAATAATATGACATAAATTATTGGGAAAGGGATGTTACAGTTGTAATTTAAGACCCTATTATTATAGCTCATCAATGTGATGATAAGTATAAAAATATGATGGATTTTACATCTAGTGTATTGGTCTTAATACCCCTTAAAAATGGTTGTTTATCTCAAATGGTTGGGGAGAAAATCATTATCGATGATATGAAAAAATTTCAGGAAATTTTGGATGTCATTCTAGAATATTTTCCTAGCCATCCACCAGAATTTTATTTTGAGATATCAAAATAACTTGTACCCTATTCCACACCAATTTTAATGACTCCCTATAGAATGGGACTGATTAAAATGTTGTAATAGAATAAGAAAATCCGATAAAAACATGAAATGGGATTTATTTTTCCAAGTGTTTCACATTTAGGGGAGCCTCATCATTTTTTGAAAAATAAATATGGGTCAATGTGACTCTCCATTTATTGGGAGGTGTTGAAAAAAACAACAATCAATAACACCTATCTTCTTCCCCATATTGATTACTTATTCCATAAACTACGTGGAGATCAATTCTCTTCCAAGATTTAACTTCATTATGGATATCATCAATTGAGGGTCAAGAAGGGGGATATACATAAGTTGAAAATCCATTCAAGGGATAAGAAAAATTAATATATACTAATACATTTTGGTCTCACTAATCCCCATTCTATCTTCATGGATTTAATTAATATATTATTTAAATATTAACTTTATAATTTTATGGTATCATGAATAGATAATATTTTTATATATTCAAGGAGAAAGTAAGAGCATGAATACCACTGGATAATTGTTATAAATATTATAACTAAGGAGAAACATTATGAAAAATTTATAATTTGTGAACGTTGGATGAAAATGTTTTCAGTTTTTTTGGTCACATAATCTCAATAAATGGTGTAATAATAGATCCATAAATGAATGATTCTATTGAATGATGACCTAGAGGATCCATTATAACTAAGATCAATAGTTTTCATGGAATATATGCATATTTTTTATGGTTTGTTGAGAATATATCATTACTATCTAATAATCTAACAGCATTACCCTGGAAAGGTGTCGAGTTCCTCTGGATAAATGAATGTGATGAAAATTTCAAGGAACTAATGAGATGTTTGGTAAGAGCAAATGTTATTACATTAAAATATAGTGGAGAAGTTTTTGTAATATATAGTGAGTCATCCATGATGGAATTGGTATGTGTTCTTATTTATAGTAATATAGAAATTGTCTATGCCTCACGACAAATGAATTGTCACGAGAAAAATTACCCAACTCGTGATTTGGAGATAACAATGGTAAAATTTGAATAAATGTTATCGAGGAATTATCATTATAGTGAAATTTTTGATATATATAATTATAATAAAATAATGAAATATATATTTAAACAAGAAGAGTTAAACATGCCTCATATTAGCTTTTTGAAGAATATAATGTATTATGACTACTCAATACATTACCACCCCGAGAAAGTGAACAAGGGGGAATAATTTATGTCTAAAGGATCATTATTTATTATCCATGATGGAGATCCAATGATATCCAGTATTTATAGATTTCCATATAATGGATCTAGATTTATTAATGGATAGGGAAAATTATATCTTTCTCAAATGAATGTTCAGCCCTCTATACATGTGAATATTAAGGGGGCACAAAAGGAAGATATAATGTTGAAAAATATTGTTAGAAATGTTCCTGAGTGTATCCTTGATCAGGTTATAATGATAAGGTTTAGAAACCATGTATGTTTTCCTTCCATACTAGATTTGAATAAGGATATATTGTAGGTAGCTCATAGTTATTCATTTTATATTTATTCTAGATGTATGAAGATGTGTTGGCTTATGAAGAAATATTTCTAGTGGGATGGAATGAAGAGAGATATAATATAGTTTGTATCTCAGTTATTTATATTCACACAAGTTATGGATTAAATAAATAATTCTAATGGGATGCTACATTCATTACTGAAACTAGAATGGAAATGACAAAACATCACTGTAGATTTTTTCCTTAGACTACCCAAATCCTATAAAGGGATTAATGATATATGGTTGGTAGTCGATATACATACTAATTCAGCACACTTCCTTGCTATAAAAGAATAATTTTATATATATTGGCCTACCATGATAGAAATTAATGATGTTGTGTGGATACATGGTGTACAACATTCCATTGTATCTAATTGGGAACCTAGTATTACATCAATGTTCCGGATAAGTCACTAGAACTAACTTGATACATAATTGTTTTTTATCACTAAATGTCATCATTTTGTAAATGGTCAGTCTAAATGAAAAATTCAAACCTTAGAGAATATGTTCAAATCATAATATCTATATTTAAAAGGTGGTACATATCAAAACCATCCTATACATCAGATTTCATATAATAATATCATTCAATCAAGAATTCAGATGGAGCCTTATGGAGCCCTCCATGGGAAGAAATTTAGAGCTCCATCATACTGGGATGATGTTGGAGAATGAAATCAATTAGGATCTGTAATCACTAATGAAATAGAAGATACGGTTAGATACATTTAGTAGCATGTCAAATCACCTCAATATTGGTATAAATGTTATGCTAAAAACCATCATCATTATTAACAATTTGATGTTTGTGAAAAGTTGTTTCTATGAACTAGTAAATGTTAGAAGATTTTGATATTCCTAAATAAAGGTAAACTAATCCCTAGGTATATCGGTCTCTTTGAGATTCCAAATCCTATCAGGATGGTATCCCTTCAATTGGATGTTCCTCAAAATATATCTCATGTCTTTGATGTGTTCCATGTATCTCTCTTGAGAATGTTCATACCCCAACCTTAACATGTTCCGAACTTAGAGGTCTTAAAACAGAAGAAGGATATTTTTTATGATGAGTGACCAGTCTAAATCATGGGTCATAAAGGGAATGTTCAATGAAATAAGATCACAAAGCTGGTCAATTGTTTATAGAGAAATCACTAGTTAAAGGAAGCTGTGTGGGAACCTAACGATATGATAAAGCAAATGTATCCTCATTTTTTTCCCAAAATGATGAATCTTTTGGAGGAATTCATTTAAAGGGGGGTTCAAATGTAACATCCTGTGTTTTTATAGACTTCTTTTTTTGAATGGATTAATTTTAATTGATTGTTTTTCAATGCACTAAGTCAACACTTCCTTTGACACGAGACCGACGTGGATTACATTACATGCAACATTGTGTTTTACAAAAAAGCAATATATTATTAAAATAATATATATTAATATATAACATAAATTTTATATTAGTTGAATGAATATTACTAGTTAAATTTTGAAAATCCATGGTTTTCTTAAATATAAAATAAAATCATTCGTTAAAGTGAACCAATTGAATATAAATGGAATATTTTTATTGAAAACAATTCTTATTCTCGTGAAACTTTTTTATCCTAAAAAATTAAATTAATTACAATTATTGAGTAATATTAATATAATATATATGTTATATATTAATGAAAATATTTTTGATATTCATCCAATAGATTTTATAATCATAAGATTAGAATAAAACCAATTTATCCAAAAACCCCCAATAAATTTATTTTGACCAATTTTAATTTAGAAAATATATTAAATATAAATTTTTGTAAATTAATAAATATTATACGTCAAAATAAACATAATTTTTGGAAGAAGAAAATAAAAATTACTTTAGGGTGAATTTTTCTTGTATTTTAATGTGAAATTTTATTTCATAACAAATGTGGGAAAATATTCAAATTTAACATAAAAATGATTTTTATATAATTTATTTATAAGGTAAAATTATATTATTTATTTATATAAATGTTTAATTAAATAAATATGTATCAATTTATCCAATTTATTTCATTTAAATCAATTTAACATTGACATTCGTTATAAAAACCTATCAAATTTAAAAACTCGCTTTGTCAGGCCATATGCAGGATTAAATTTAAATTAATTTATTCCACATCTTTGTCTGGAATTTGGAAAAATGGATTCCAAATTTTGAATAATTATTTTTAAAAAATTTTAATAATGTGAACATACTTTTTTACCAAAAATGTTACTGCTATTAATTAATATTAATGAAAACGATTAAGGTTAAATTATGCTTATTAAGGGACTAAAACCTAAAATTAATGCCCAATATGACCTTGTATCTTGTCCAAAATCCATTTTATGTCCATATTTCAACCATATCCTCAATTTTATCCACATTGGACCATTAGTTGATCCACATGAAACAAAAAATCATTGACGACATTTCCCTTTTCTAGAATATTAAATGAATGCCACTCTACCTCCAATACAAAAGGCCTCCTCTCCTACCACATCTTGAAACATATCAAGGAACATTCTCCTATCAAAAATATACCACAAATATCTCCCCAAAATTTCTAAAATAATCCTTGTTTCCTTACTTGGGCATAAATCTTCATAATGAATCCCTTTGGTTGAAACCAAAAGAAAATACCTGATTAAGAGGTAACAGTATCCCTCAATGTCTATTATTTTATTTTCATTCTCTACTCCCTCATATATTCTTATACAGGGATTCATAAAAAAATAATACTAGATATAATAGTATTTTTTTTATAATTCTTTGACCTACACTTACACGCACTTCCATCTCATGGGTAACGTACATATTCTTTACATGTTGACGAACAACATCCTCACTAAACGATTATTGTTCATTTTTATTTTATCACCACTCATAGGAAAAATTATGATGGAAAATATATTTTTATAGGATTTATAGAATATTTATTATATTTTGAAGCTTATGTAGTTATTTAACAACAAATATATCTACACTATTTATTTTTTGTTATGACGGTAATTTTGTTTGAGGAGGTGTGCACTACCACCCCTCAAAGTGATGTGATTCCTTCATAAAATACATTGAATGTATTAAGGATGGATTTAGTGGATATATATGATATATATGACATAATATATATATTAAAAAAAGGATATATATATATACACATATATATACATATTTTTCTTTCACATCATTTTTTCATCACGAAAATTAAACTGAAATAGGTTTCATGTGTACGTACGACTGTCCATATCCATGAATGGTGTATTCCATTCCATACATTTATATTATATAGTATATTATAATACACTTATAATGAATAAAATTTTATTTTAATATTTTTTAACATTTTATAAACCATGATATATGTAAAATTTCCAATGATATAACAAGTTAAGACACATGCGAGAAACAAAGTGGTTATTACCCGTAGTGAATCCTTAATATATAATTGTTAAGAAACAGGGAATATAATGTCATAATAAAATCATATATGGGTATAGAAATAATAATATTATTCTATAAAATATTTATAATAAAGATACATTTATTATATAGGAATATTGTTTAAGTACTACAATATTCCAGACATAAGGTAAGGGAATTTCATCTCCCATTTAATATCCCTATGATTCATGCCAAGTTCACAACATTTTTTTATAGAATTTATACTTCTTCCATATGTATTATATTATTTTTATCATTAAATTTATTATTTTTTAAATATCTATTATGTTTTTTTAATTAATTAGTTATTTTCCAATGTTTTTTAGGATTATTTTGTATATTTCTATGGAAAACAGTTTTGAAATGGTTTACAAAATTAACTATGAGTTTCAAGGGAAAATGTTTTCAAAATATTTCAAATATTATATGATATGTTTTCATGTAAATTTTTAAATAAAATAGTTTTTAATGTTTATATGTTTTAAAAATTATTTTTCAATGAAGAAGGATATTTTTATTAAGAATGTTTTTTAAAATATCATTAAAACTTCTTTCCCATCTAAGATAACATCTGTCGATGTTACTTGTTCCTTTTTGGGGAAATGAATCTATATTTCCACTCATATTATTTCTCACAATGGTTTATGTTTTGATGAAACGATGTTTATGAAAACGTTTTCACATTCATGGGTTATTTGATTTTAAAACCTACTTCTTTTAAGGGTTATTCTAATTATAAAATGGTTAGGAATCATATATCTTTCTCCATATGTTTTGATATGATTACATGTTTCTAATACCCATTTTATTTCATGGGTGGAAATATAATTGTTTATGTTTTTATGGAACGTATAAATTTATATATATTTCATTATGATATGGGTGGGCCCTATATCTTCATCTAATGAATTCTGTAATGATTTATGTCTAATGAGATTATCACGACCCGACAATACCTGGGCTTGATCCGCAACAACCCCAAGCCCGCCTCCATAGGCCAGGGGCTGGCGACAAGCACCGAAGGCTGACAAACTCAGGGAGGCCTTTGTCTGACTATCTGTACAAACACACGCATCCCAATCAATGCAGAAGTGCATAGTAAAAACGAAAAATTAATGTACAACCTGCTATAAACAACCAAAAAAGTGCATCAACATCTAAACAGTACAAAGAAAGTGCTGAAGGTAAACTGGAAAGAAAAAGTAAAAAACACGCACCCAGCCAGAAAAGTGCCACAACCTGGCAACAGGTAAACAAAAGTAAAACAGCTAAGAGGGTCCCTCACCTGGAACACGACTACGACAACTGTACGCGGTCCAAGCTCCTGAACTCCTAAGATCCTCTGACGTCACGATCGACCTGTCTGTCGTCTGCAATGGCACATCAAGTGCGGGCAATGCCCAAGAAGGGGTGAGTATAAAAATACTCAGTAGGATGCCCCGAAGGCTCGAGGGAGCAAAAAAGGAGGTACTGAAGATATAATAAGTAGATCGAACATGGTCAAGTAAAGGAGTGGAACCAAGAGTGTAGTAAAGAGTACATCTCATCCCAACAAGAGGAAGGAAGTAGACTCACCCAAATATAACGATCTAGAAATGGTGAGAAGATAAAATTCTCATCGAGTCATTGCTACCTATAGCAGGAGAGTAGACCCATCCAACCACGAGAAGCTAGACATGGAAAGCACGTGGCATACCCCATGCGTCTTCACCTCTCCTGGAAGGAGAGTAACTAAAACCCAAGAAGTGGGTACTGGAACAAGGTATACATATATATATATATATATATATATATGCTCTGCCAAGAAACCCGAACAAGATTTTAAGGGGATCTCCATCCTGTAGCTCATCCCAACAAAGTGAGTAGCCAACAGTCCCAGATGTAAACACCATCGATGCCCAGTATCCATACGTTTTCCTCGAACTGTATGTCAAGGGGCTCAAATTACCGCACCTCGAAACTATTCTCTTTGGGTGACACTGACTCACCCACATGGTTTTGGGTCACGTCTCAAGGACGCGTCTTGGTGGGAAAATCACCCCTCGTACGTGAGAGTTCTGGGGGAAGTGAAACCCCACCTCGTCACTGAAACAAAGTCAAGATATCTTCTCAAATTCGATGGGTTCCCACTCCCTAGCCCCAGGAAAAGGGTAATCCTCTAGAGGGAGGCTCGAAACTACTCTGGCCATCCCTGCTGGATGGTACCCCACTGGCCATCCCTGCTGGATGGTACCTCACTAGCCATCCCTACTAGATGGTACACCACTGTCCATCCCTGCTGGATGGTACCGCACTGGCCATCCCTGCTGGATGGTACACCACTGGTAACCGGAACACATAAAGAAAGATCGCGGAAGGAAGATATGATCTCAATACACAGCTAGGGAGTCTGTGCCCGGGGCTCTCTAGGGGATTCGTACCCTAATGGAAACAACCTCTTGGGTTGAGGATCAGTGCCCGCATAATGTGTTTGTCACACTGATACCCAAATAACCCTACTAGAGAACAAGAAGGGATGCAAGGATCTCCCCGGGCCTCTCGGGGTGATACATGCTCCAATCCACTGAGTCTACTATCGAAGGAAACCGAGACAAATCACACCAAAAAGTGGGAGCACACCCACATTGTACGAATTCATGTAGCCGTAAACGATGCCTCACCCCAGTGAAAAGGGCACAACACTGAAAACCCACTCAGCTAGAAGAAAAGGGGAACCAAAAAAACTATACCAGTCAAACCATCGAGAACAGAACCAGGGGACCCACTCAACCCTGCTGGTGGAAACCACCAAGAACCAGAGGATCCTCTATGTCGCGAGAGGTAAAATGTACGTAAAGTAGACCATGACACAAACAAGGGTCCCACACAACATGTGGCCCTATTTCATCTCTAAACCAAGCGCACTAACGTCATTGGGCACAAACCACAACATGTAGCTCCAGGCATTCCCATATACTCTCAAGGTATACCACATCTCTAGCCCAAAGGCTATAATGCACACATCACCCAACGTCAATGCGAAGGGGGAAAACATAATTTCACAAACCTGATTCCTCCATGGCCCTAGAAAGACCAACCACAACACTTTAGACATAAAATTCACTCACACGGGAGTGAATGCGATTTCACGCCAAGGGTTCACTTCCATACACAACAAGAAGAACCGCCACCATAGCACCTTTCATATTTCTACATTTAATAAGATCACATAGGAGGCTCTTCTCCCTTGAACAGATTACACCATTGTAATCCTCGCGAAAAAACATGCGAGATAGACTACTTAGTCGCCTCAAATTAATATCCAACGGAAAATTCATTCAACGTTACTTTACACCCGAACGACGTCCCGTGGTCCTGATCCTCGGCCCTGAAAATAGTTGAGCGCATCGCACCATTGAGTTCTCCTTGAAAAGACACATCAAATTGACTGCTAACTTGCATGGAACGGATATCCAGAGAAAAAGATGCATTTCGCTGTACCGCACACGAGCGGTGCTTCATGGGACCCACATCTCGGTCCCAAAACGCAACGAACGGATCACACCATTGTGATCCTCTTGAAAAAGTACAGAAGGTGGACTATCCACCTTTATGAAATAGACACCCGGTGATAAAGATAGAAATCACCACAAACTCCCAAAACGGCCCTGATAGGGCCCGCACCACGGTGTGGAATTAAAGTGGGTGGATTGCGCCATTGCAATGCCCTCGAAAGAACACCCAAAAATAACGATTCACACGTCCCGAACGGACATCCAATAATAATGTTGTGAAATGAGGCTTGCAAATTAAAAGACGGGTTTTGGGGCCCCATGTCTCAACACCGGCTTCAACACCTGAAAACCCCCTGGAAATCTTCATCTTGATGCCAGGGTCACCACGCCGCTGATGACGCTCAAAACAGACTCCGGATGCATCCGCGCCATCCAAAACAAAAAACCCCGGAAAACAAAAATTCACATAAAGGATTTTCGTACCTCCTAGGCCCCTCGTTTCGGGAATTAAAACCCGCGAAACCATCTTAAAAACTCAGTCATGATTCATGGATTTCACGGTTGCAGACGGTGCCCAAATAGGACACCCTGCAGATGACATATTATTTATAAATCATTTTCATAATAATAATAATAATAATATAATTATTATTATAATAAACATATTATATATATATATATATTAAAACAAGACAAGCCAACTGGCCGGTCTCAGCCGTGTCGCCCAACAGGACGCGTGCTTCGCGGGTCCTCATCTCCCAGCAGACTGGACAAGCGGCCGATCTTCCTCTACACGCTAGCAGGACCCGTGCATTGCGGGTCCTGGCTTCCTCCGCACGCCCGAGGCCGAGCCTTGGGATCTCCCTCGACCACGAAATCTGCCCCCCCCCCTCAGCACACCAACACACCTCACTGCGGCCCGCGCCGCTTCTGCTCGGCCACACCCGACACCTCTGCAAGCGCCTCCTGCTCGCCCGGCCATAGCCGTGGCCGCCTGCCACTCCCCGCTAACGCCGACGCTACCTCACCCGGACACATCTGCTGAAGGGAGCCCATGCCACCACGTTTGGCCTCACCCTCTCCAAGGACCGCTGCCGAGACGCCCCGCCGCAGCACTAGTAAGGCTAGATCGCCACTACCCCGGACCACCGCCGCCCGAATGGCCAAAACCTCGCTGGAAAACACCCAAAAAAACCCGCTGATCTTCTACTTGCAGTCAGAGATTCCCCGGGACTCCAAACTTAAACACGAAATATGTGTCGTAATGTTTAGAATGTAAACTACTTATTCATGGGCTTCTCTCTAAGATCAAATAGAAATTTGATGCCTTAATTCATGTTCAAAGGAGAGGATTGGAATTAAAACTTAAAACGAAGAAATCTTACCTACAGGGGCGTAGCCCGACAATTCATGGTGGATCTACGCTCATCGTACTACTTCCGCCTTGTTCAGGAGGGATGGAGGAGGAGGAGATAACTTGAGATTCCACTTGGGAGGAGCTTCCGCCAGAGAACCAGGGGAGGGAGCAGAGGTGGAATTTGGTTTAAGTAGAAAAATTAATTAAAAAGTTTAATTAATTTAAACACCCCCAAATTGACCCGCATCTGAAACCCTCGACGGGGTCGAGGTTAAGCCTCCCCTAGGGTAAAAACCACATCCCAAGCACAACAGTGATCCCAAAATTTTATTTCGAGGCCCAGTTCAGATGTTATAAAATTTATCTTCCGAACATGCTAAATTACGAAAATTCCCCTGGTGGCATTTTCCACAAAAGTCCCATGCCCGCGAAACATACTCCCCTCCTAGGGTAAACGACACACTCCAGACTCAATAGTGCCATCGGTTTTCCCATCTGTGCAACCATTTAAGAGATACATGAGTTTAACCATTAAAAAAATATAATAATTATTTTATTTATCCGTTTAACATTCCGTCAATGGGAGAGGGGTCCAAACGTCCCGTGCCGACATGTTTTATGTCGTTCTTGGGGTAAACACCCCATTTAAGACCCATCCGTACTCTCAGATTTATGATCCAAATTATCATTTAGGAGTTATCCCATTTCTTTGGCATTTCCAGTGTGAACGCATTGAAAATTTAATTCCGACCACACCAGGGCTTGGAATTGCCCGACGTCTGAAGAAACAGCTACGAAATAATATCAAGAATATTCCAAATTCTTTTATAGAAATAACCGGGTTCTTACATCATTACATCCTTAAATATTTTAGTCCCTAAAAAGACAAACTAGGGACCATCTTAGGCTAGTAAGCACACACCTGGCTCTTCCACACCCAGAAGAACTCATGCACAGTTCTGCGCCACCACACACAGACCAAAGAATTTGATCCGGTCACACGAGGTCTGCCCTTGCCGATGACGTGCATAGGAGCACACACAATTATTCTCAGGTGAGTAATGTGGGAGATTTCATGCACCCACTCCGGACCTTGAGTTTGGGAAAGGCGGTAGGGAACCTCGCCATCCCTTCGCAAAGTCTCAAACGGCCCGAAGGACCTTTGGGATAGCTCACCTCCCCGGTCGAACCTCTATCTCGCATACCACGACTGAAATCACCGTTTGGACCTAGGAAAAAGCCCGGTGTTTCCCTATTTCAGAATATCCATTTGGTGAAACCCCAAAGGATATCCAAACACGCAAAGTTTCACAGTCTATGTCTCACGACCAAGATTCTCTTACATGCTTGGAAAGCAATGGAGTCAACACCATAGACTAACAGAAAAGGTTCTACGCCTTACACTCTAATAACACAGGGTTACAACGACGCCCTGCACCACCCTGGTAACAAATCAAACAAGGAGCGGGGAGAAAATCATTTCACACACAGAGTAACAATTCTACTGCAAAAAGTAGAAGTGT
Source organism: Viscum album (assembly GCA_963277665.1). Taxonomy (NCBI): domain Eukaryota; kingdom Viridiplantae; phylum Streptophyta; class Magnoliopsida; order Santalales; family Viscaceae; genus Viscum; species Viscum album. The sequence goes on from OY728122.1 coordinate 1,210,263,623, forward strand.
TGTAAAGCGTACCTCTTTCCACCTCATATCCCGCAGGATCATAGATATCCAAAGCTCATGGTTGTCCATGGTCCCAACTGTCTGCTCCCAGATCCAGACATAGACTGCCTGGTGGTGATGGGAAGACCTCATAAAGTCATCCCCCACTACCAGCCCCTCCTGCTCCTCTGCAAACACCGTCTCTTTGGGCGCTACTCTGATCACGGCGCTGCCTCTGCTGTGGTGGTGCACCTGCTTCCTACCCGATATTATCAGCATGCCTGGTCAGGCAGTCCCGCACCCGGTAACCTCACCCATCGCAAGAATAACACTGACATTATCCAGGCTTCCGTAGTTCCCTCTGACACTACTATGGTGTACAACCCTGCCCCTGAGTCCGGTTATCAGAAAGCCACCTGCGTCGAGGTCCATTCAGCCGACGCCCGCTAGCTACGACAGACGTCTCTGCTCTGTCGAGCCTGCTACCACCACCAACTATAGAGCGTGACAGGAAGCTCTCTATCACCAACACCTGCTCTAGCACCTCTACATAAGTGTAAATTCCCAAGGGTACTATGATATCATGAATATCTCTATAGTGAGCCTGCTCGAACTTCCACGCTTGGAAGTTGCCATCATGGACTAAGTCTGGGTAAAATCGTGCACAGTCCGCAAACCTAGTCGCATACTCAATCACTGCCATCCATCCCTACTGAAACGAAAAGAGCTCCTTGATATGAACCGATCATAAGAAGGAGGGGGTAAATCTCCTCATGAAACAGCAGCCGAAATCCATCCCACGAAAGAGAAAACTCATCATGAAACTGAGTCACCAGACTCCACCAATGCTCGACTGCTCTGTGGAAAAGGTTGGCTGCCAAAACCACTCTCTAATCTGTCGGTGTCTACGCAAGCCTAAAGAGGCAAACCCCTGTCTCGAGCCAAACCACTGCTACCTGAGGGTATAGCTCACCACTGATCCTCAACGGTCTCTATCACTGGAACTGACGGAGCACGCTCAACCTGCACTCAAGCTCCGTCTGCTCTGCTGAAGCTGTCTGCTGCTCACCATGTGGGGGTGCTGCTACCAGCCCACCCGAAGAAAGGGACTCGCATGATGGGTCCTGGACTGAGGCCTCGTAGCTCACAGGGTCGTCGTCACGAACCAAAGCTAGTATCCTGGATGGATGTCTTTCTGGAGACATCCTGAATGTTATCAAGGCGCACCGCAGTCAGATGATCATATATGTATATATCAGTAACAACAATGGAGAGCTTACTCAAGAAGGACAGTCAAGACTCAATCCTATGTGATGCACAAACCAATTATTCCTACAAAAAGTGCCTTAGCATGCCGAGTCGACAAGTGGGTTATCATGGTCCTAGTGAATGGAAACGTTGGCAGTCGCACCATCACTGGACTCCCTGGCATGAGAGCTTCTCTTGAGACATGTTGGCACCATTTCCCTAAATCCCAACCAATTAATTTTTAGGGACGTCTGATCAACGTCTGAAGGAAGGAACCACCTCTGATAAAACATTATCATGACCCGACCCTACCCGGGCTCGAGCCGCAACTACCCCAAGCCCGCCACCATTGGCTAGGGACTGGCGACAAGTGTCAAAGGTTGACCAACTCGGGGATGCCTTTTCCTAATTACTTGTACACACACTTACAACCCACTCAATGTAGAAGTGTAGAGTAAAAGGAAAAGTAAAGTAATAACTCCTATAAACAACCAAAAAAGTGCATCGACCTCTAAACAGTACAGAGAAAGTGTTGAAGGTAAACTGAAAAGAAAAAGTGAAAAACATGCGCCAAATCAGAAAAGTGCCACAACCCGGAAACATGTAAACAAAAGTAAAACAGATGAGAGGGTCCCTCACCTGGAACCTGACTATGACCATCGTACGCGGTCCAAGCTCCCGAACTCCTAAGCTGATCTGACAACATGATCGACCTATCCGTTGTCTGCAAGGTAACACCATGTGCAGGAAAATCCCAAGTAGGGGTGAGTATAAAAATACTCAGTAGGATGCCCTGAAGGCTCAAGGGAGCAACAAAGGATGTACTGAAGACGTGAGTAGTAGATCGAACATGGAAAAGTAATGTAGTACAACTAAGAGTTCATTAAAGAGTACAGCTCAACCCAACAAGAAGAAGGTAGTAGACTCATCCAAACACAAGGAGCTAGAAATGGTGAGAAGGTGAACTTCTCATCGAGTCTTCGATACTTACAGCAGAAGAGTAGACACTTCCAACCATGATAAGCTAGACACGGAAAGCATGTGGCATACCCCCTACGGCTTCACCTCTCCTGGATGGAGAGTAACCAAAACCCAAGATGTGGGTTCTGGAACAAGGTATACATATATATATATACTATATCAAGAAACCCAAAAAATATTGTAAGGGGATCTCCGTCACATAGCTCATCCAAAGAAAGTGAGTAGCCAACAATCCCAGAAGTAAACACCATCGATGCCCAGTATCCGTACGTCGGCCCCGAACTGCAAGTCAATGGGATCAATTCACCTCACCTTGACACTATCCGCTTTGGGCGGCACTGACTCACCCGCATGGTTTTAGGTCGCGTCTCAAGGACACGTCTTGGTGGGGAAAGCACCCCTCGTACATGAGAGTTCTGGGGGAAGTCAAACCACACCTCGTCACTATCACACAGTCGAGATGTAATGCCCTGACCCCAATTAACCATATTCGGTGCATTATTACGTAACATCATCATGATCACAAAAGATCAAGTATCGAAAGACCGATTAGTTTAGTAGACTTGGAAACACTAGAAACATTCATAAATGTTACATTACATCAGAAAGTGAAAAATCACAATAACATAGTCTCTATAGTCTACACACATATCCCCTTCAGATTATCCCTGCAGGTTAGTTATAAAATATTTCTTCCCATCCTGGGAAAATAAAACACAAAAAGGGGTGAGCTCAGATACTCAGTAAGGATAACAATATAGTGGAAACTTTCATAAATAAACATAAAAATTTAAGGCAATGTATTACTAAAACAAAATCCTTTAAAACTGTAACTTTAGCATAATATGGAAAAAATAAAATGAAGTAATGCCATTTACTTATTCACATGGATATTCTACTAGTCGAATAATCACACGCAATATCAATAACCACTTTCATTATGATGTAATGCATAATTCCATACTATCATAGCCACGTAGACAAGGCCTCATGACAAGACTATAAAAATATTTTGTCAAGGCCTCGTGCCAAGACACTAGTTTGTCTCATGAGATCAACCAATGCATCGAGGAGCTATAGAAGTCTCCACCCATCACTTATTAAGTCCAATGCATTCCTTATATGAAAAGGTTTAAACATATCATAAACAATGACCAAGAACCATAACATAATCGTATCACATAAAATATGCATAAAGGAAACATAACATTTCCACATTTCAATCACAAGATATCAATACAACACATTAATATAATCAAACCTTTATCAAAACCATTTTCAATACCAAAATAAAAGAAAAGTAAAACTTAATATTTATTTTTCATTTTAAAAAAAGTTATGGATTGCAGAGGAAGCCGAAACTCAAATAATGGTCACGGCGGCGGAGAAGTCGTTGTGGCCGCATACCTAAGAAAAAACATTCCTTTTGTCGTTTAGTAAAAAAGATTCTTATAAAACGGTTCCTTTTGAATAAAAGTCAAAGGGGTTTATACACCATATAAAATAAAGTTCTGTATAAAACAAAATGTGCCTCAATGAAAGGAGATTGAGACGAAGTCCCTTACCTCGTGTCCGAATTGACTCAATCATTCTTTAATCTCCTGAATAATAAACTAGAGTTAATTTATAATTTCTTAAGAACCTTTTTCAAGTTCATTATTCCTTTTATATCCCTTATTATCCTGTTATGAACATTATGTAATTATTTAAGTTAATAACAGTCGTTCTGTCGATCATTGGTACTTGAGTCAAAAATAATCTTCTTATAATTACAAGTTGTTCATGTGGTAAATTATCCATTATATCCAGAATTATATTCATGAGGTAGATATCATATATATCATATATATCTAGTATATAAATGAATTTATGATATTACATAAAATTTATAAGTAAGAAATGAAATGCACCGTTCATGGAGACGGTAAGCCGTACGTACACATGAACGCTACTTTCATTTGTATTTCATATTTAATGGAATTAAATCATAATTATATAAAGGTATATTATAATTATATTATAATATCATATATAATATAATTTACTCCATCCTTTATATGTCCCAAATATGGAATTAATGATTCAAATCACTTTGAGGGGGCGATAGTCCGCACTTCCTAAAATGAAATTATCGTGTTTACACATAATGGAAATCATAAAGGTATGACATAAATGAAAAATAAAGAATCATAAGGAAAACATAAACATAATATATATCATATATAAATATAGTTACATCTTAATGGCCACCATGAGAGGCGTTAATAGAAGTTTGAACAATCATCATTTTATGAGGCAGTAATTCAGCACCCACATAAACAATATGTTGTTTAACCATTATATGGAGGTGTGTGTAAGTGTGGTTCTAGTAATTCTCATAAAAAATCCATGTATATTGAGGATAATGGTGTTGTTACAAAAGAATATAATAAAAAGAGTTTAGTGGTTGGAGAAGCAAAATAAAACAAAACAACATAAGAGAAGACATTACCTTTAAATCGGGTAACTCCCCACGGTTTGAAACCAAAATGTTTTCTTGAAGAGATTTTCGCCTAAGGTAAGGCTTCTATGATAAAGAGAGGTATGTGGATAGATAAAATGATCAGTTTTTGGCTAATCCAATGGCTTTATAGGTGTGGGTAAGGTGGTAGCGGTGGGGGCCTTTTATAAGAGGAGAGGAGGGGCTCTTTTGGAAAGATTGAAATGTTAATTTATTATTAAATGATTATCAGATTTTAAAGGTCCCAAAATGTTATATTTCTACGATAAGGTGACAAGGGTTCGAAATAAACACATACAATAGGCTTTATACAAGTGTATATCTTAGTGATACCTTAGCTTTTCATTTTATTTAAATTGTTCATTAATGAGGTAGTCACTGCATCATCATGGTGTCATAAATAAGTTTATTTATTTAATGTCTAAAAATTATAAAAAAATACCACGATGTAGGAAATATTTTTAGCTTTCCAATGAAAACATATAGTCTATAATATCATTTATGTAGACAAAATTAATTTTTTTACTTGGGTGATACAAACTTTTTTTATATTTTCCATTCTTTAAAAAATAAAAAGATAAAATGTCACTATCACACAAAAGTGATTCCATGGGGTCGAAAAGTTTGGCACAAGGCATCCCGTGGTCGTCCATGACACAAACAGTAGCATTAAGAAAGATTTTGGGGTCATTGTATATTATTATGATATTATTTTATTACCCTCAACTACCCGATTACTAATTAATCATGATAATTAAAGATAATTGTCGCCGTTACTATTCATAATGTCCAAAAACAAAAGAGTCCTAATTACATAATTTTGAACTTATGATTCCAAATATAGAATCCATTTTACCAAATTATAAACACAAAAATTGCATTAATTAATTTAAAAATTATTCCTGCTGTTAAAACAAATAGCGTGTTTTTAAGAAAGAATATCTATCAAAATATTGACAATAGTTTATGTCAAATTTCAAAGTGAAATTAATTCTAAAGACCACCATTGGATAAAATCGAAAATTTATATTCTAATTATACTTTAAAACCACTCAATAGTATAATTTATCACTATAAATTATTTTTATTAAAAAAGTTGTTTTCAAGTATTTTTCACCATTCATCGAAAATTGGAAGTTATCAGAAAAATACCCAAAATTCAACATATGCTAATTTCTATATTCCAAATCCAAAAATGATTTCCATTTTGAAATATAAAATTTATACAATTTCAAAATGTGGGTATTACTATTCATAACAGCTATTTTGATTGGTCGTGGTGTGTTAGAATCTCGAACTTGCGTACAATGCAAGCTATAGAATAATTGAATGAGAAGGGTAACATGGAAGCTTGGGGTGTTACACGAGAGGTATTCTCATAGTCGATGGGTTCCCACTACCCAGCCCCACAAAAAGGTTAATCTGCTGGAGGGAGGCCTGGAACTGCTTTGGCCATCCCTGCTGGATTGTACCCCAGTGGCCATCCCTGCTGGATTGTACCGCACTGGCCATCCCTGCTAGATGGTACACCACTGGCCATCCCTGCTAGATGGTACCACACTGGCCAACCCTGTTGGATGGTACACCACTGGTAACTGGAACAAATAACGAAAGAACATGGAAGGAAGATATGATATTGATACACAACTATGGAGTCTGCGCCCATGGCTCATTGGGGGCTCTATAACCTACTGGAAACAACCTCCTGGGTAGAGGATTGGTTCCCACGTAATGTGTTGGTCACAAAAATACCTAAAGAACCCTACCAGGGAACACTAAGAGACTTGAGGATCTCCCCGGGCCTCTCGGGATGATACACACTCCAATCCACTGAGTCTACTATTGAAGCGGACCGAGACAACTCACTCCAGAATGTGGGATCACACCCACAGTGTACGAACGTACATAGCCATAAACGATGCCATAGACCAGTGAAAGGGGCACAACACTGAAAACCCCCTCAGTTGGAAGAACAGGGGAACCAAAACAACTCTTCCAGTCAAACCATCGAGAACAGAACCAGGGGACCCACACAACTGTACTGGTCGAAAACATTGAGAACAGGGGGATCCTCTGTGTCGCGAGAGGTATATGGTACGTAAAGTAGAACATGACACACATTAGGGGCCCACACGACGTGTGGACCTATGTCATATCCAAATCGAGCGCACCAACGTCCTTGGGTACATACCACAACATCTACCTCCATGCATTCCCGTATACTCCCATAGTATACCACATCTCTAGACCAAAGGCTATCATGGACACAACACGCAACTTCAACGCGATGGGCGAAAACATAATTTTTCCAACCTGCTTCCTCCACGACCCTAGCATGGCCAACCACATCTCTTTAGACATCAACTTCACTCGCAATGGAGTGAACATGATCTCATGCCAAGGGTTCTCTTCTGAAGATAGAAAGAAGAACTACCACCGGTGCACCCTTCATATTTCCACATTTAATAAGATCACATAAGAGGCTCCGCTCACCTGAACAGATTACATTGTTGTAATCCTCGCGGAATGACATGCGAGGTAGACTACTTACTCGCCTCAAACGAATATCTGATGGAAAAGTCATTCAATACTACTTTACACCTGAACTACGTCCCATGGTCTAGAGCCTCGGCCGCGAAAATAGTCCGGCACATCGCACTATTGCGATATCTTTATAAATACATTTCAAATTTAATTCTTACTTTCATGGAACTGATATCCAGAGAAAAATATGCATTTCTCTATACCACACATGAGAGGTACTTCGTGGGACCCACATCTCGGCCCCGAAGCGCAACAAAAGGATCTCACCATTGCAATCCTCTCGAAAAAGTACACAAGGTTGACTATCCACTTGTCCGAAACGGACCCCCGGTGATAAAGATATAAATCAATGCCAACTCCCAAAATGGCCCTCACGGGGCCTGCACCACCGTGTGGAATTAAAGTGGGCGGATTGCGCCATTGCAATTCCCTCGAAAAAACACCCAAAAATGACTGCTCGCACGCCCCGAACGGATATCCGATGAGAATGTTATGAAATGAGACTCACAGCTTAAAAGATGGGTCATGGGGCCCACGTCTCAACTCCGGAATCAATGCTCGAAAACCCCTTGGAAATCTTCATCTTGATGCCAGGGTCGCCACGCCGCTAAGGACGCTCAAAACAGACTCTGGATGCGTCCGCGCCATAAAAAAACCCCGAAAAAATGCCAATTCAAAAAAAGGAGTGTCGCGCCTCTGAGGCCCCTCGTTTCGAGAATTAAAAACCCCAAAAATCATCTTAAAAACTAAGTGTTGATTCAACGATTTCGCGACTGCATATGGTGCCCAAATCGGATTCCCTGTGGATGATTTATTATTTATAAATAATTTTCATAATAATAATAATAATATTATAATTATTATTATAAACATATTCTTATTTTTTTATATTTTTTTTAAAACTAGACAAGACAACTGGCCGGTCTCCACTGCATCGCCCAGCAGGACCCGCGCTTCACGGGTTCTCGTCTCCCAGCAGACCGGGCAAGCGATCAGTCTTCCTCAGCACGACAGCAAGACCCAGACATTTCGGGTCCTGGCTTTCTCCGCACGCCCCAGGCCAGACCCCGGGCTCTCACTCGACCACGGTGGCTGGTGCCCCATACAGCGCACCGGCGCACCACGCCGCGGCCCGTGCCACCTCTGCTCGGCCTCACCCATCACCTCCAAAGGTGATTCCTGCTCGCCCGGCCGAAGCCGCGGCCGTCTGCCACTCCCCGCTATCTCCGACACCGCCTCACCCAACCACCTCTGCTGAAGGGAGCCCGTGCCTCCATGCTCGACCTCACCCTCATCGACGCCCGCTACGGAGAAGCCCTGCCGCCGCGCTGGTAAGGCCAGGCTGACACTCCCCCGGACCACCGCCGCCCGGATGGCCGGAACCTCACCGGAAACACCAAAAAAAACCCGCTGATCTTCGACTTGGAGCTGCAGATGCCCCGACACTCCATACTTAAACCTGAAATATTCGTCAGAAAGTTCATAATGTAAACTACTCATTCATGGGCATCGTTTGAAGATCAAATAGCAGTTCGACACCTTAATTCAAGGTCAAAGGAGAGGTTTTGAATTAAAACTTCTAACAAAGAACTCCTACCTACTAGGGTGTAGCCCGACACTTCACGGTCGATCCGCGCTCGTCGTACTGCTTCCGCCATGTTCGGGAGGGATGAAGGAGGAGGAGAGAACATGATCTTCCTCTTGGGAGGAGATTGCACCAGAGAACCAGGGGAGGAGGGAGAGGTGGAATGTGGTTTAAGTTGAAAACTTAATTAAAAAGTATATTTAATTTAGACACCCCCAAATTGACCTGTGTCCGAAACCCTTGACGGGTTCAAGGTTAAGCCTCCCCTAGGGTAAAAAACACCTCCCGAGCACAGTGACTATCTTGGAATTTTAGTCCGAGTCCCCATTCAAAAGTTATAAAATTTAGCGTATGAAGCTGCTAAATTATGAAGACGCCCCTGGGGGCATTTTCCACAGAAGGCCCGCACCCGCAATACATACACCCCTTATAGGGTAAACGGCATATGCTAGACTCAACGGTGCCCTCAGTTTTCCCATCCGAGCAACCGTTTAAGAGATACTTTATTTTAACCATTAAACGAATAAATAAATTGTTTTATTTATCCGTTTAACGTTTCATCAACGGGAAAGGGGTCCAAACATCCCACGCCGACATGTTTTTTGTCATTCCTGGGGTAAACACCACATTTTGGACCCATCCGTACTCTCAGATTTATTATCCGAATTAAGGTTTAAGATTTATCCCATTTATTTGGCGTGCCCAGTGTGAACGCACTGAAAATTTAATTCCGGCCACACCCGGGCTCATAATTTCACACTGTCTTAAGACGCAGCTCCGGAATAACATCAAGAATATTCCAAAGTCTTTTATAGAAAAAACCGGGTTCTTACAAAGATATACTACTATTTTATTTCCAGTGAACCATAACTAATAAGATGGCCATGGGAGTTTACGAAGACTACTACGATTGTATGAGAAGTGAACTCCTAGAACTAATATGTCCATGGAAATAAACCATGACTACCATGATGCTATGGGGAGAGGACACATACTACTAAGATGGTCTTGGAATAAATTCCATGGTTACAATTGAAATCATATTATATGAATATATGCCTACCACATTTCTATGTTTTATTCCTACATTATTAAATCATGGATAATGTTATTTATTTCCTTATGGGTCATGTTTTATGAACTTTTATGCTTCATTCCATGATTAATGTATATCATCATTGATATGCAATTTTCGATCTTCAAATGTTTTTATCAAGTTCTAATACTCCGATTCTAATGGTTATGCTTTCATGTATCCCTTTATTCCATTTACGATCACCTGATCTCATCTATTTTTATGATTCATTCCCATGGTTGTGAAGTTACATATTTTTTTTGATGCGTCTAAGAATGGTGCTACACAATAATTACTTAGTGGGAGATAATATATCTCATTTGTGAACCAATTTTTTTGATTCCTTGTTTCTAAAGTACTATACTAATAAGACCTTTGGGTGTTTGTTTTCTGTAATGTAATAATTATTCTCTAAAAGTGATGTAATGAAAATTTATACTAATAATAGGTCATTATAATATCTCTTATAAAGAATTTAATATTATTCTCTCGAAGAACAAATCATTATAATTATGTTGACCATGGTGTAAATTACAACTATAACTTCAATAAATATTTTATCAAATCATTTTTTGTTTAAAAATATCTATATATTACCATATGATTTTATATCCAAAAATGTTCATCTGTTTGATTATTTTATACCCTAATATTCATCGAGTAAGATAATGAATATATTTATTGCTCAAATTCATAGATAATTTTTATTTTATAACTTTTATTTGGTTAATATTTCATCCGAATACTCATAAATAAAAATACAATGGGGGTAATTCCTGATATTTAATTGAAAAACATCATTTTACTTCCATAATTAAGGACATAAAAAAAATAAAATGTGAAGCCTATATGAACATCCCAAAATTCATATTTCATGTCGCAGCCGTACTTTAACCCACATACATTGATAAAATTTATCATTAGATTTACTTTGAATGGTCTAGGAAATTTTTAGCACCATACTTTTATTGGGGGATACTTGGAAAATATGATAAATCTTCATATCTTTCTATTTTACTCATCAAAATTAATTCTCATTGGAATTATTCTCATAATAAATAATTGTGTATCTATAATAAATCAGTCTCTATATTTCACTTGAACATGTACAAGGAATTAGAAATAAAGGGAAATAAACTTTACAACATTGAAAATAATATTCATCACCAATCTAGGATAATTAAATTTATAAATACTACTTTTGGTATATGGAATTTTACTTTATGTTAATTATTTATGGTACGCAGGGAAAAAACTCTAATAATAATGAAATTTTATTATCAGGATCCATTTCTATCTCACTGATCATTTGAAATGAAAATTTTCTTTTGAATATAATTTTCATTTCTGATTGGAATAATCTAGGTGAAATTTAGAGTCCATTAGCAATTACTTCTTCCATGTGAGAATTTTATAATCCCTAAAGTCTGGAATTCTTTGTCTTGATTTTATTTGATAAAGAAGCTATTGATCATAATATTTTAAATCATATATAAAATAAATAGATATTTAGTTATGCCTCATTGATTATATTTGGACATGTAGAAAATTATAAAAAACAAACCATTTAAATTTTTAATTCATATCTGTAAAAGGTGCTTCAGTTATTTGTTTCCTCATTGAATTATTCAATGGGTTTGTACACTTTCATTTTCCTCAATTTTCTATATTGATTAAATAGAAAATTTTCTCATATTCATAATTGATGTTTTGAACGAATAATTTTTTATCTACTCTTAAAATTTTATTTTTATTCTCCAAATGAATCTATCTCGAGTGCGAAAATATAACATATGTATGAATTATTTATTTGGATTGACTTTCAAAAAATAAAAATTCAGATTACTCTAATTAATACTATCTATAATGTTGCATATATGGATTCAGTAAGTAGTTTCTTTATCCTATATGGTAACTATTAATAAGTTTTAATTAAAAATTAATATGATTTAAAAAAGTGTAATATCATATCTGACACTACAATAGAGTGTGTTATTTATTCACACATGCTTGTAAATCAGGATTTTTTATATATAAAAATTTTATATTTAATAATTTGTGTTTAAATTTAGATAATTGCTTCAAATTAAACGGATATATTATTTGACCCTTGTTATAATTACTAAAATTTAAATATTATTAAATGTTGAACTCATTTAGGGTAATAAAAAATCTATGAACCCCACTTGTTTATAAATTATACTATGAGATTTTTAGGTATTTTATTTAAAAAATGTTTATTTTTATCCAACATGGACTCTTTAAAAAAAATTATAAAAAAGGTAGGAAACATGGTCATTAAATACACTGTAAGTATTTAAATATTTATATTTATGTTTACTCATTTATTTTGCGTAAATCCCTAGAAATTTACCAAAGTAAAAAAATAAAAACATCAAAAAAGGATCTAATTATAATTTTTTTGGAAAATTAAAGGATTCTTTTGGAATGAAATCCATAACATTGTGAAATAAATCTATAAAACTAAATTATTAATATATATATCAAATCAATAAAAAAGATAGACATGAAATGGTGTGTGATTAAGTGTTAGTTGGGTTAAATAGAAACAAATAATTACTATAATAATACTAAAACAAATTGATTTATCATTCAATTTTAAATCATTACATAAATATGAATGTATTATTTCATTTATTTTAGTTAATTTAATTTAGATTTATGACTCTAATATTTTTTAGGAAATTGATTTTGGCTGTATATTTAACACAACAACAATTATGATTATAGAGTGGGTGAAGAAACAAAGTAATCTAGTGTCTATTAAACATTAGAAAATTTTGAATTCTAAATTTACCTTCAGAGATTATATTCGCAAAGAAATATTTATTACAAACTACCATGATCAATTTTTTGAGATATTTGTGTAATTCAATAATTAATCACTCAGATATTAATTTTTTTTTTTTAATGCTAGTGATGATCTCAATAATTTCAAGTGACTTTATTTTAACCCTTTTAACTCGACAATCATATAATTTTGTAGGAATGAAGATTCGATAACTACATGTTTGTTAATTTATGTTTTAAATATGTTTATAATAATAGGGTTTATGGATATAGATTACACTTTATGGAAGACCAAGCATTATAAGTGTTTTGATGATTAAATTATGATTATAACCCCATATTCTATAATTTGTAATTTGGTCTTTCTGATTTTCCCAATTATTAGGCGTTTGATATATTTTTACTTTCTATTGTTTGTTTTATTAGATATATACAACAAATTTTTTATCTATATATTTTTTCATAATGATACTAAATATAATTTGTTAATGAATAGATTTAACCAGCCAATGATGTTGAGAGTGAAAACATAATGTTGAATGATATATCTAGAGGCATCCATTTTCAAATATGTTATATTATTCAGAATCATAGTTTAATTCAACTATTATGGTCTCTCGAGACATCATGATTTTTTATTAAACCAAAAATCATTTTTATTGATTTTTCCCATGAATATGATTTTTTTAATTCTCGGATTCGGTTCTATTTCTAATTGAAATTTTTTCTAGTGTGAAGGAAATAACTCCTTTGTGAAGTGACACATGTAAATTTTGTATATCTATCCTATATATAATTAAATTTAATAATCATAATAAATTTGATTAATGTATGTCACCATATGTTACGTTAATTAATCTAGGTCTATACATTAATAATATTGTTGTTCAATTATGTGATTTTTAGTTAACTGTATCTTGGAAAGATATCCCAATAATTTTTTCTCCATTTGGAGTTATAAAATTCTATTTACATTATCAATAATGATTTTTCATCAGAGGATTAATTGATTTTCCATCACTAGGATATCAATTGAATATAGTGTCATTGGATTAAAAAAATTAAATTTGGTGTTCATCTATGAATGAATTTTATGTCAGGAATCATTTTCAATTGAATATATTTTCATTATCAATAGTTTTGGAATATTTTTTTAAAGTACTTTTTAATTTTTTTTCATAAGTTGTAGTTTTTTATGGTGGTCATCATTAATTTTTTTATTGTGTTCATTAGTTATCTTCCTTTCAGGGTCACTATTTTTTCTTTATATCCACTATTTCTTATGGTTATTTTATTATAGTAGTTAATAGTTATTTTTCATCATGTTTAATGGAGGTTATTATTGACACTAGTTATATATTCTTATTATAATCCCACATTTGATAATATTCCTATTTTTATATCAGAAATTGTTATTTTTAAATCATGTGTTTAATTGAAACTAACAGTTATGGAGAATGTTTAGGTCCTCAACATAGTGGTTGTGATGGTAGTTATCTATATTAGAGGGTTCTCATCCCAGTTGGGGATTAAATCATTGAACGAAATTCCCCCAAAGTCAAAGGGGTGGTGATTTTCTGCCTGATCAGATACATGAAAGCATATGTTATTTTATGAGAAGTGATAGGTATTCTTACTCTAGTTTATTTGGTTGGTTCGCATCAGGTGGAGAAATTATCTCAATTTTAGGTCTTCTATAGGATGCTTCATCAGAACTTCTACTCAATGAGAATTTATGGATTTTTTTGGCCGATCATAACATTATAGAATAATAGGTTATATTTTGAATACATCAACTAGTTTCATTTAAATTCATGGCTCATGTAGAGACACCTTCTTATGTTTTATAGTTTTTGATTTATAATAACATGTTTTCTACTATTTAGGTAGGGTTATATGATGCAGTTATTCACAAATTAATGATCCTTTTTTGGTAAGATTATGTATCCCATTGCGTATTTCAAAAATAATTCAAAGTGTCTCTATGTTTATTATTTTCGAAAACAAAACTAAGCCTTATTTAAAATCATTTTGAGAAGTGGTGTGATTGAGGTTTTTTTCAGGTGTTTCCTGGTGGACAGGATTTCAGAGATGGACTAGATGATACATTCCTATGGGATAGTTTCTATTCAATACTCTCCCAAAGTCATTATCAGATTTGGGGACATGGAACATGTTGTATGGTGGACCACTACTACATGAAAAGAGTAATTAAGATCATGTGGATGGGAGAATAATACTATTACATCCAAAAAAATTGATGCTCCCATGGGTATCACATTGAATATATAAAATATGTTTTTTCTTCCTCCCATGAAACATTTCCTCCATGTTGTAAAAATCTAATTTCTAAATGCACTTAATCTAGGAAACTGGATTGGACTAATAAACATTATCAAAATAGAATTGTTATGATTTATGTGATTCATTGCTAATACATTATAAATTTTATATAACCTATATGAAATTTATATATTAACTCATTGATATTAACATAGGATTGATAATTTGATGATTTATAATATTCATTTTGTTTTAAGGATAATATAATATAATAAATGATTCCCTACACAAGTTTATGATATGGGACTTGCCTACATGATTGGTGAACCACAATCGTGAAACAATTTCCACATACATCCAATTCAATCAGTAAGTTATAGTGAATTAATGGGGATATTAAAAAACATACAAAAAGGGACCATCTTACTAAACAACAATAGTGAGAAACATATCATAGATGTCAACTTGAACCCATAAGTAAATGTTCATAAAAAGGGACCTAGAAGAAAGATGAACTACTAATATATATGGATCTCATCACTAATGTGAACCTGAATAGTTAACCTGTTGTATGAGATGAACATGTTTATAAATTATGTCAAAATATGTTTTGATAAATAAATAATCTATGTTTTAGAGTTTTATATAGCCAAACTTTATAATTATTATATAATAAATGAAATAATTTTAATATAAATATTTATTAATAAATATAATATGAAATTTAAGTAACCAATATTTGAATACCCATGGATAATAATTTGATTAAAAAATAATTTAATATAGATATTATCTATTAGTATTTATTATAATATTGTATATAATATTAATGATGGAAATATAAATATTGACAATAAAATTATTTAAAGATAAATATATCATACTAATATGATGATAATTATTTTTTAAAAAATAAAAATTATCTTTTGGTATTATTATAATTTCCACAATAATATTTTATCTACTAGAATAATAGTTAGAGATATTGTTTAAGAAGAACATAGATACAAATTAATTTTTTATGGTAAAACAAATTACTGAAATAAAAAGAAATTTTTCCATCAGATTTACCCTTGTTTGAAAAATTAAATTACATTATAGTGGAAAATGGTTAATATTAAATCATTACAAGGCATCAAATACATATTGAATAAGAATATTTAAAATGTATTATTGGAAAAATAATTTCAAAGAAGACAATGGATAAAAAAATATCTCATTTTTCTATTATCAAATAGTTTTGGGATCACTCTACCCCAAATAATTGACTAATGAAATAATTAAGTATTCATTACCAACATTAATTGACCAATTATAATGAATTAATCTCAAAATAAGGACCCTTACAAACATTCAATAGTAAAATATTCTGTATTTCAGCCATCATTCCTCCATAATATTATTTTTCATTTATCCAAAAACATGATGATAATTATTTCAACATGTCGCATTTTTAATTTGAAAGAATTACTGACTTTGCATTTATCATAAATTTCGAATCATATAAACAATTTTTCAAAACTATATCAATAGATTCCTCTCAAGAATTTAAATATTAGGGGTAATAAAATATATTTTGTGATCATATGATCACACATCACAAATATTTCATTAGGAATACTAATACTTCCACATACGGTAAAATTTGTGTTTTATGAATTTAGTAGAATCATGTGATAATAATTTATGGTAATGAATAATGTTCTAAAAATCAAATAATATTATTTAACAAATTAAAATAATAATAATAACATATGTGATAATCTCAATTTAAATTTTCTAAAGAAAACATTATTATATAATCCTCATCACATTTTTTATGCATCATAACACTACAACATGGAATTATTTATTTAAATGTCTTGAATTATTATATAACAAATTGAATTATTTTTCAACAACAAAATAATTATTTCCTATTTCTTCCAATATTCTTCCATATTATCAAAAATTATTATATATTTCATGTAATAAATCATTAATCACATTTTTTAAAATTATTATTCATAACATTTATTTCAAGATTTAATTTGAAACATTGATGATGACTTCATTTATCCACAAAAAAACTATATTATTTCTATTTGATTCCTAATAATTAAACTATAAAAGGATAACCATTTTATTCAATGATTAGAAATTTTATTTTAGTTATTAAAATAAGACAATAATTATATACATGAAATTAGAGTATTAATAGAAGAAATCATTCTAACACATAAATTAGTATTTAATTACAAAATAAATAATTAATACTATTTTATTGTCATTAAAATAATTAAACATTGTGAATTACATCCTCTACTCTTAAAATTTATATATGATTATATATTTATTCTTCATGATATTATTTTTGTAGATTATTATTTGATTAAGGATAATTACATTCATCTGAACACAATATCCTAAAGCATGATAATTTCGTAATTTATAATTATAAATAAAGAGATGTTCTATATACCCTTTTTATTTGTATATGAATTCACATGATGCATATAAAACAGATGAGAGAAAATTTGTTAATTCATCTAGGAAATGAGGGCTCGATGTAGAATACAGAATCATCTAGAGATACCATTACAAGATTTCGGAGAAGGCTCTGAGATCATATAAACTTGTTGAGGATGAAATAATCAAAGGGGATTGAATGGAATTTTAGAGTATACATTTACATATTCATGAGAATATTAAATCATCGTTTAACTAGTTTAAAACTAATTCCTGAACAACACATTCATATCTCCTAAAATTAGAACGAGTCAATAAGTAACATTTGAAACTCATAATCAAGAAAAAAATTGATTTCAATATGAAATATCCTTAATTTAAATTGATAAAACATCAAAATTTTCTCTATAAAATAAAACCATGGTTTTAAAAAAGTATCTAATTCCCCAACATGAGAAATATCTACTACACAAGGGTAATATAGTTTTTCATTTATACAGATTACTACCCATACCATGGTATAAGATATTCATAGGCCCCATAATGTTTGTAATACATTACCTTTACATCTGTATATGGTACTCTAGTGTAGTTTTTGAAAAACCCAATTTACCATTATGTGAACTAGGGATTTCCATTACATAGTACATACAAAGAAACACATACCCTTACAGAACTAGGTATATACCCTTACATGAATAAGGGCTTTGCAACTTACCATTATGCAGGAATGAAACAACATTTATATTAGATGAGGGAGCTCAAATTACATTTAAGAAGTATGGGAGAAACTCTCATCTAACCCTTATAAATTCAATTTTACCATTAAAAAGGTATTTTATATTTTATTTTAACTGAATATAAGGTAAGTCGTACCCCTACATTGTGAAGGGATACCTTTACAAAATTGAAATTAAAATTAAACTGCCTTAAAAATTATCATAAAAATACATATTTACCTTTATGCATATAGATGAAAAAATTTACCATACGAAACTCAAGAATGTGAGGTTTTAACCTTACATACATTTAAAATAGGACTACATACCCTTATGAATCCTTTCAGAAATTAGTGTTAACCATATGCTGAAGAATGATCTTGTATAGTGGTTACAATGACCTTATGAAATTAAATTCCTATTTTCAAAAATATATAAATAAGTAGAAATATGTTTAATATCAAATTAAAAATTATATAATTCTTAAAAATAATAATATAATCATATTAAAATAATTCAAATTTATTTTTAAATAAAAATTAAACACTTGAAATTACTCACATATGTTTAAAAATATTTTAAAAAAACATTATAAATTATAGATTCATTTTTGAACAATTTTATAATTTATGTCATTTCTCCCAAATAATTAGACACCCAATAAAAAAATGAATGTATTGTGGAAATATAGTACCTTATAAGCTATTCTATATAGCAGTTATTATTTTCCTTTAATGGAAAATTTTAAAAAAATATAGGTTGAAAAAAATAAAAATGATAAGTTGGACATGTGGGCATACTAATATGTATATGAATATAAATCCATTTTTTTCAAGACATGACTAGAGTTGATCCAATTGAGGATAAGAAGTACAATTATATATTAAGATGATTTGGACTTATGGATGATGACCAAGGGATGCACCTATTAACATTTTAATATTAATGAAAAAGTATCTTATTAATAGTAGAATATGTAGACATAAAAATAAATTTTATTTTAAAATGTCTATCATATAATCAAAACCAACAAAATAAACTAGTATTTCCTTGATACTTTTGGAAATAAATTGTTATCCACTTTTTATGTGTACGAATCACCATTATTACAAAATGACACTATGTATCTGGCATAACAAGTAGTGTGTGTTTCATTTAAATGTGTCATTTTATTTCACTATGTGAATCAATAATTCAAAATCTATAAAGCACAACAAGATTATATAAATTATTTTTATAAAATACTGACAATTCATTTTTGGCTTATAGAAATTATTGTCAAATTAATGTGAAACACGATGTGTCCTATATGACTGAAGGTGCATGTTTTTTATTTTAAATACACATTTTAATCTAAAACACCTATTATATTTTCAAAATAATAAAAACACATATATTATCTTGATATAGTAGTAAAAATAACTATAATTAATTTTCGATGTCTTAGAATTAACCTCAAATGAATATGACACATTAATTGAATGGTATTATAGGAAATGCTTGTTTTCATTTAAAGTTGATATTTTATATCATAAAACATATCACATACTAATTAATGAAATCATTATTGAATTCAATTGATACATTAGAAACAATTACATAATTAATTTTTTCACTTTATTAATTAAACTCATATCAATCCAACACATGATGTGACTAATATGGATGAAAGTGAGTGTTTTGATTCAAATTTGAAAATTTAGTTTGAATCATCTGACACATACTCAAAATGGAAGAAATATTCTCTAATTTTCTTAATAATTCAGGAAAATTATTGATATTAATTTGTGACATATAATAAATAACCATAAATTAATTTGAAATAATATGTGCCAATATAACTTAAAGTGAATTCTATAAATTAATAACTGGAATTTTAGTTTGAAACACATTTCAAATAGTCAAAATAGAGGAAACATGTTCAGATTATTGTAATCCATAACAACAATGATCATTTTTTCATTTCAGACATATATGAATCATCCTAACATTAGACCAACATGTGGTGTGGCTTATTTAATTTTACAAAAGATTCTCAAAATAGAGAAAATGTTATGGGAGTTCTATATTACATAGTAATGCCTTTTATTTATATATTATGTTTTAATTTTTATTTACGTATTATGTTTCATCATTAATGTTTTCTTTTTTAATGTTAATTTATATATTACTACAACATATTTATGTTAAGAATGTTTTTTATTTTTGGAAAACCATTCATTTCAGTTAGCTGGCGGTAGTGTGTTCGACAACTGTTATCGTGATTGGGTCTAATAAAAACAGGGTCATAAGGGAATCCAAATATTGGGCCACATAATCTTCCATGAGTATGATGTTTTTCGATTTTGCTTCAATTTTTATTTTTTAAATAATCTGTACACATCATTGTAATTTTATTAAACTAAAATATTTTAAATGTAAATTAATTTGTAATTATAATTTGTTATAAAGTTGATTTATTTCTAATTTATTTCAAACAAAAATATGTAATTTATATATTATTTATTTATTTATATGGTTTTGTGGTATTTTCCTGTAGTATTACATTGTTGTAGCTGATGGATTTTATCAACATTAGATATAGTTCGGATAAAGGCATTTTTCATCATGGATAGATATAGTACTAATAAAACTTTTTTTCATCATTAATAAAATAGACACTGATAAATAAAATATTTTATCAGCACTGATAAAATTAATTTTTACTAGAACATTTCATTGCACTATTAAATGGTTTTCCTATTATTAACACTGATAATATCATTGAAATACTAATTTTAATCAATCCAATATCATGATCTAATAAAAAATTAAACTTTTGTTTTGACATAATATCAATCATGATATTCATAGGGTTCGGTCCTTTAAATAATGTTGATTTCCTCTAATAATAGTATTATGTAATGAAATATTCCTTAGTGTTAGGTCACAAAATTTTTAGCAAAAAACCATGCCTTATATGTTCGTATTTTTCATATAATAATATATAATATTTAAAAATTGATATATTCACTTAAATAAATAAATATTCCCAACAACTCCGTTTTTATGATAAAAATCATCTTGTGTTTTAATTTTTATTCAATGGACAAATGATCTTTATATTTTTCCCATTCATATATAATGAATAAAAAATAATGACATACAAGACTTCTTTTATATGTAGACCTTTTCCTTATATGATTAAAATGTGACATTCTTGTGAGAAAAAAAATATCAACTCCATTAAATTTCAATAAAGGTGAATTGTTTATAATTTAAGAAATATTTAAATTGTCTAAAAAGAATTTTATTATACAAATTTAAAAATTAAAATTATTAAAATTATTATTATTATTATTTTTAAAACAAATTTGATTTTTTTGTATAAGAAAATAATAATACTTCATTAGTAAATTCATACAAGAGATTATAAAAATAATAATATTATCTCTATTTATCAATTTCTTATATACAATAATATGGTTTTTAATGATTAAAATTTTTCAGGTTTTTAAAAAAGTATTTTTTACATTTAAAATATATTAATTTTTTATTTTTTAAAATTATTCCTTCATTTGTTTTCATATAAAATTAATATTTTTAAATAAATTTATAAAAACATAGACGTTGATAATATATTTATCATAATAATAGATTTTATAAAACAATAATACTCTAATAAAATATATAATTCCATTAATAAAAACCAATTTTTTTTAAAAAAAATACATTTTATTATTAAATTATTTATTTTTTTGTTTACATAAAAATTAGATTCTTGAAAAAATATCATATATGTTTTTCTAAACAAAATTTAAATAAAAAGATTATTTATTAAAAATAGTTACATGTTTCAATAAAAAATTACGGTGGAAAAATATACTAAAAATACCCTATAAATTTTTTTAATATGAACAAATTATATTTTTTAAAAGCATAAATATTCACTTTGAAAATTTCCATGTATTTATCATCTATATATTAAAGTGAATTTTATTAATTCATAAATAAATTTCATTGTAATTGAAAAGTTTAACTAAAACATTATTTCAAAGTGGAAAAAAATTAATCTGGAAAATTATAATAGAAATATTCAATTGTAAATTTAACTTAAAATTTCCAATGTGAAAAATAAAAATAACAATCATGAATAAAAATCCACGAAAATAATCATTGATAAATTTTAAGGGTTGTAATAAGTAAAAAATAAAAGGGGAAATTTCATTGATAATTTTATCATGGATATTAGATTGATTCATTTTGCAAATTTTAATAGTAATGATCAATTATAAATTTACTAATTCATCAAAACAAGTTCCCTATAAAATTCAACTAGAACCATTCCTTGAAATAATAAAAATGAAATTTTCAATAAAAACTTTCCATTGAAAATGTCATTTAATATTCCAAAGATATTAATTAAAAACGTTTCATTGAGAAATTATAAATTAATATTCATTGGAAATATTCACCAAAACCACTCACTAAACAATTCATGTGGATATTCTCAAGAAAAATTAATGAAAAATTATCAATAATTAAATAGAATTTTTTTTTCATAAAAAAGTCATAAAGATATTAACTCTATATTATAATTATAAAATACTAATATAATGGTTCATGGGAAAATTTATTAAATAAAAATGAAAATATAATTAGAAAATTTGAATAAATATTTTACTAGAAAATTCAAGAGGAAAATGAAGAAATATTTCACAATTTTACTGGAAACATTCACTCAAAAGTTATAGTGTAATATTTTAGTTTAAAAATAATTCCCCAATTTATGATGTTTTTTCTTTTAGATTTCCTAAAGCATGGAGGGGTCAAGGGGGTTTATGAGATATTCTTTAACATAAATAAATCATTTTTTATTTTAGGTCCGCACACCCCTTTCTCAAAGTTATTATTTTGAGTTAAGACCATAGTTGTGTCTCAAGGTTGTGGGATAGTATCATGATCGAAATTGTGTCTCCCATTCATTGTTTGGACTCATGGGAATAACTCATCCACTAAGTCAGAACTGTTTCTCACCGTCACTGTTTTGTATTTTGGTCATAGTTTGGTCTCACATGAACACAATCCCATCAGAGAATCACATTTTGTTCACATAGTCATATAATTCCTTCAAATGGTCACATTTTTTGTCACAGTCTTACATGAAAATCATGATTGGAATCTTCTGAAGGTTGTACCCCTGAAGGTCACTCCATATTTTCTAAAATGTCATGTAGAATTATTTTTTGAAGATAAGAACTTAAATAATTTATTTGCAATTGTTTTTTGGGGATGAAATCTATACATTTAATTCATTAAACCTCATGATTTTAAAAAACTCTGTTCTGCATGTAAAATAATTGAAATTTATTGTAGGAAATTTTCTGTATTAATCATTGAAAAAAATATCTCAAATCTTACAAGTATGTGAATTTTTAGTATTTCTAGTTTTCATTGAGACTATATGAAATACTTCCTAGTTATTTCACCTTGATTTGTCACCTTAATTCAAATATTCATTAATCTGGGGATGTTCAAAAAATTGGTTTTCAGTCTCTTCCTATAGAATCTTTTCACATTTGCAGCATGATATTTATTATCTTTCATATTCCACATGTTCTAGGAAATCGTGGAAATGTTGAATAAATATTTTTCTTTAGGATATCTAAAAGGAAAAATCATCTTCTTTTCCCTTGATATTTTGGGGAAACATGTGGGGAAACTATGCCCTCATTGGCAAAGTAACATAGCAAAAGAAAGAAATAGTAATAGCAGAAGCATGAATAATCTATACCAACATAAATAGCGGAAGACTAGAAATAATAAACTGGAGCACACATATATGTATATGAATGATGCATGATACATATGTCAAGGAAAGCAGCCAAAAATATCATAATGATGGAATGGAACCATACTAAACCAAAGTACCAAAAAAAACAAGTAAAAAACTCCTCAGCATCGCAAGCCATAGCTTGGTCCCATGGTCTCCATCTCCACAGCTAATCAAGTACCTGAAGTGAAATGGAGCTTTCCCTTATCTATACCTGCAACAATATAGTCTGTTAGTGCCCAAATGCATGGACCAAATAGGGTGTGAGACTAAATACCAGTAGGCAACCACCATAAGATCTGTTCCTAATAGTCAGTGAATATAAGATAGGAAAATGTACAGAAAGTAGTAAACAATGAAGTACTCAGTAGTAAACAATCCACGGTTTCAATGCATTCAGCAACAACTAATCAAATCATGTAAACACAAACCGGTAACCCTCGGGGAAGTACTCACAGCCTATCCTATCTGGTCTTTCCTAACAAGTACAAGAAACCCACTAGGTAGTACACTGTGTCTAACCCCTCTGGTTTAGCTTAAGCATAGACTCTCTGAGGAAGCACTCATCATTAATTCCTCTTATAGTATCGTATTGGTAACAAATGGCACTCTAGAGAAGAACTTCCCTATGTGGCCCACGTCGAGGAACTACATACACTACGAGGGAGCACTTATGTCAATTCCCCCCATGGTCTTGCATCGCAAGTAAAAAAACACTCTAGAGAAGCCCTTCCATCCATTCTCCCTATGGTCTACTACAGCAGGTTCTAACGGCCCTGTGTAAGTCCAGAAATCATATCAGCACTTATCATCCAAATTAAACCTCATGAAATTCCTGGATAGCAGTCTACAACATATTATCATGACAGAACAACAATCACACCATCCTACAATACTAGGCATTGAAGGTAAACAACACCCTAATAAGAAAACTTGACCCAACGGTTGAAATAGGAAATCATTCATGGGAAAACACTTCCAAAGCATAGAATATCACCCTATTGACAATGAAAAACCTCTTCTAATGAATACAATAAAAGAAGGCAAACAATGGAGCTAAAACGGTAAACATGCAATACCCCGTTCATGGGTATTGGAGATTTTTCCACATATAACACAAATAAGTTCATCAGAAAGCCACAAACCAAATACCTTAGTGTTGGGAGATCTCAATAAATGAACTTCAAGACTTGAATCTCTCTTGCAAACCATATATCTACAAAAATGTTCAAAACATTCAACAGAGGATAATTTGAGAAAGATGAGTAATCAAGAAATGAGACTCAAGAAGAAGGAATAGCTTTTCGAGGTGATCCCAACCCAATCAACAGCTGTATAATCGAAGATTGGATGATCGACTGGGGGCTTGGAGGATGATTATAGTCATTCGGGAGCTCTCAGACGAACTATGTCAAGAAGAAGGCCTTTCTGGATATCAGACGTGACCCCAGTATGTTTAATGAAAAAAAAGAAAATACACAGTGTGTACTTTTAAAGTACACGACGTGTACCTTCCATTTCGGTACTCCGCTTTAGGTGGCTCCTATGTCACCACCACAAGGCTGTGTGTGTGTCCATTACATGCCCAACACAAGGCCTCATGTGGTAACCTAGTACATGGCTTGTACTCATAAATCACACGACGTGTAATTCAAAAATTTCCATTAAATAACTTTTTTCACAAAAATGACGAGAAAAAAGAAACATACCTGAAAAGAAGATCCAGGTTCATAAAAACTTCCCCCTTAATGGAATTTGTCCCTGAATTTCCCTAGAATGGTGGCATAGAAAAAGAAACCAAGAACAACTCCGGTCATTGTGCTTGTACATTGGCCTCCCTCTCCCAAGTCTCATCCTGCACTCTCCTGTGATGCCATCACACTCATACTAGAGGAACAGACCGGCCACAGAGAACCTTTATAATGCAATCAACAATATATATAGGATGATCCTCAAATGATGCATCCACTTCGAGCTCAACCTCCCAGGGTTGGAAAATATGAGACAAGTCGGAGAAGTAATGTCAATGCTGAAAAAATGGAATACGTCATGAATATCCATGTACCTCTGAGGTAACTGCAACTGATAGGCAACCAGACCAACTCTCTCCAACACCAAAAATGGCATGACGTAGCTTAGCGAAAGCTTACCATGTCTCCTAATACACTGGTGTCCCTACCTTGGTGTGACATGTAAGAAAACCTAATTCCCAACCTCAAACTCTAGAGGTTGTCTCTTTTGATCAAAATAAAACTTCTATAGAGACTGTGTAGTATTCATCCTCTTTCGAATCAACTATATCTAATTTGTGGTCTCTTGAACAAGACGAGGTCCCAGTAAAACTGCCTCTCTTACCTCTAGCCAACATAAGGGTGATCAGCATGGACTATCGTACAAAGTCTTATAAGGTGCCATCTGAATAGTTCCTTGAAAACTATTCTTGTAGGAAGACTCCAGAAATGGTATGTGCTTCTCCCAAGAACCTCCAAAATCTAGGATGCATGCTCAAAACAAGTCCTCAAGAATTGGAATAGTACGCTTAGACTGGCCATCTGTCTAGAGGTGGTAAGCTATACTCAAAAGTACCTGTGTACCCAAGGACTTATGTAGCCCCTCTTCCAGAACCAAGAAGTAAAATGCTCATCTCTGTCTGAAACAATAGAGTTTGGAACTCAATTTAGACTTACAATCTCATGGATGTAAAACCGCCCCAACTCATCAAATCTAAAAGTCTCCTTGATCAAAAAGAAATTGAGAAACCTTCATGAGTCTGTTAATGACTACCCAAACCACATCATTCCCTCGAGGTGACCTCAGCAACCCTGTAATAAAGTCCATCGCAACATTATTATACTTTCACTCAGGAATGGGTAACTACTGTAAAAGTACTACTGGGCGTTGATGCTCTTCCTTCACCTGTTGATAAGTGGAACACCTCATGACGAAACCATCCACATCCCTCTTCATACCTGGCCACCAATACTGATGGTGTAGATCATGATATATCTTGGTGACACTAGGATGAACTCCCTAAACCAAGGAATGAAAGTCCTACATCATCTCCTCTCGTATGTCTGATGGCACCCAAACTCACCCCTGGAAATGCAAGATCTCATCCTCGCTTATGGTCTATCCTGGAATATGGTCCTCTCCTGAAACGCTCTCTCATCGGACTAGGAATTTTGAAACTGATAGAAAACTCATTCGCAGTCGATCAAGAAGATTATAGGTAATAGCTAGATAAGAAAAAAAATCTTCGCCACACTATTGTGAACCTCCATATGCATCTTAGAGAACATACCCATAAGCTGCCACTGCGTTGCCTTTCCCATGCGTATAGGAAAACTCAAAATAAAATGACTGAAGATACTCGACCCACCTTCGCCATCTAAAATTTAGATCAAGGTAAGTGAAGATGTACTTGGGATTCTTGTGGTTTGTGGAAACCACAAAATACACTCCCAGAAGGTAATGTCTCCAACAGCATAGGTCATGAAGAACTTCTGCCAACTCGAGATCGTGCATTGGGTAATTTTTCTCATGTGGCCTCAACTGCCAAGACCTGTATTCAATGACCAATTCTCCATTAATAAGAACAATTCCTATCCCGATACATGAAGCATCATAGTATACGGTATAGCCCTTGCCTGGCTCTGGATAGACTAGTATCGGTGCTGAAGTCAACCTCCCTTTCAGCTCCTAAATGGCTGACTCACAAAAATCTGACCACAAGAACGTTGCACCCTTCTTTGTCAGACCTGTTAGTGGTGCCGATAAGCATGAAATGTCTTTTATGAAATGTCTATTGTATCCATCCAGACCTATAAAACATCGTACCTCAAAGTCTTTCTTTGGCTTCTCTGAGGAAACTACTACTCTCACATTCTTGGGGTCTACTAACACTCATGTCTCTGAGATAACCTGGACCAAGAAGTGAACATGGTCCATCCAAAAGTGTCATTTTGAGAGAATAACATATAACTGATTCTCTCTCAGTGTACTCAAAATGATCACAAGATGGTTATCATGGTTGTGTCTATTGTGATAGTACACCATGATATCATCCATGAAAACCACCATGGAAGAATATAAGTGTGGATGGGACACTCGGTTCATCGGTTCCATGAAACCCATAGGCGCGTTCATGAGACCGAATGGCATAACCATATACTCGTATAAACTATACATACTCTAGAAAGCTATAAGAGGTATATCAGATGGTTTAATGTGAAAATAATGATAATCAGACCTCAAGTAAATCTTCAAGAACACCCAAGATCCTCGAAGCTATTCAAAGAGATAATAAATCCTAGGAAAGTGATATCAGTTATTGACCATAAACTAATTCAACTTCTGAAAATCCACATAAAGTCGGAGAGTACCATCTGACTTCTTCGCAAACAAGATAGATGAACCCGAAGTAGAATACTGGGTCAGATAAAACCCTTATCCTACAACTCATCCAACAACTTCATGAGCTCCTGCAACTCTAGTGTAGCCATCCTATAAGGATAAATGGACACCGGTGCCGCTCCTGGATTGAGCTCAATATAAAATTCTACCTCTCACTTCAGAGAAAACCCTAAAAAGACCTCTGGAAAGACATCTAAAAAAATACCCACAACAGGAGGAAAGTGTAATTGTGAAGTCTACTGATCATCTAGACATAGACTAGAAATATGGGCTATAACTCGTCCCAAACCATGATGCTCGGGTCCCACTCTGATCACCTGGACATCCCACTCGCCCTTATCAAGAAAATATCAGCCCTCCAATGATATGAAACTCACCCTATAGAGATAGAAATCGACGACTTCCTGGAAGGGAACTAGCCAGTCCATTCTGAGATTGACAGATAGCCTTTTATCTCTAAGACATAAAGGTCCCATAAAAAGTGAAACCCACTAACCACCAGATTAAAATATTTGCACAGATGTACACAAGCCGTTCTAGTCCCCAAAGGAGTGTCTAGAGTCATGATATCGGCATAATAAAAGATGCAGAGACCAAAGCTCACCGCAAAAAAAACATATATAAATCTATGGGAATCCCCTATATTTAAAAGAGTGGAAGATAAAACTATGGAAAATAATATCATACCTTGAACTGCAGAGGTTCCGGGATCCTACTCCTATTGGGTCTGCTCTACTACAAAAGTATTACCACCCTGAGCTAATCCACCCTGTTTTCACTGAAAACCGGGCAACTGGCTACCACGGACACGACCACCAACTCGACCTGAACTGCTATGAGAACTCCACTTCCAAGACCTGTGAGAAACTAGTTGTGCTGATCCTAAACGAGGAGTCATAGAAGAACCCTTGTCACCAGATACTGGTGAGAATATCTGAAAGAAATGCTGAAGGTGACACATCTTTCCTCAGGATCGGACTCCACTAGATTTATCGGGCAATGTGGCCTCGTATTACTTCTCTTCCTACACAGGTATCACACCTCCTAGCTACCAAAATATGTCTTCCACCTCCTAGGATATCCATGTGTAGACTCCCTATAGCGCTTCCTGCTATTAGTAGGAGAAATACTAACTCTAGATGCCAAGCCGCCTTGGCTCAAAACTCTAGAATCTCTCAAATTTCACTCTATGATTAGAACCTAGTTGACTATAGAAATGATAGAAGTCAACCGGATGATGTTCACCTATGATCAGATGTCATGCCTCAGACCCTTCTCAAACCTCCTTACTAGGAATCACTAATCACCTCCTGGAATAGGTGTGAAGCACTGTAGTTTGGTAAAGCGAGAGGAATACTCCATGACAGAAAGAGTTCCCCACACCAAACTCATAAAATCTCGAGCTCGATCAGCCCTCAAGGTCTTCAGATAGAAGTAGTCAAAGAAGATTCACTAAAACTCATCCCATTCCATAACCTGCTGGCGTCCAGCCTGTGAGATCACATCCCACCAACTCTTGGAGGAGTCCCGAAGTATTTAAGTAGCGTGATTGACCATCCTCTATAGAGGCATCTCTAGATGCTCAAAGATAGAAAGCATGACTTCTAACCATGATTCTGCATCATAAGGTCCTCCTTCCCCTATGAAGGTGGGAGGATGCAGCTGTTGAAAGACGCATGTCAATTCTTCCATCAATGGGACATGAGGCAGTACTCCCTAAAAGGTATGCATCATCCTCATAAAGCCTTCCCAGAATTGTGCGTCAACACTTGCATCTAGTATAACAGATGGTGCCAAGACTATCCTAATAGGGGGATCTACAGGTAGTCCCTAATCATCCACATCTGGTGTCCAATCACTTCCTTGAAACTGGAATACAACCAAAGGATGTCTCGGTGGCATGCCTCTGCATGGTCAAATGCAAACCTTATATCAAGATTAACATGGACTAAAAACTGAAAGTGTAAGAAGGGAATAAGAGGAAGAAAACATTCATGTTTCCAAAAACATGACTACACATCGTGTATAACCCCTACAAGACGTCTATATCATTGGGTAATGGTGTAATTTACCTTGATTATTATAAAACTATATCGAAAGGAAGCATTGATTTTTTGTTGTAGGAGTTATATTTGTTTTATTCCAGGTAAACTGTTTTCATCTTATATTTATAGAAAGTGTTCTCTATATTTTTATGAAATGGTTTATCATATTTTTTTGTATGAAAGTTTTTTAAAGGACATAATCCTATGATTCTAGTTGTCTAAATAAAAAATAATCATGTTTATTTTTTAATCATTCTTCCTGAATTTGATAAAATTAGAAGTTATTCTTTATGAAAGTTAAATTAATTCAAAATATTTTGATAAATGATGGTTTAGGCTTTCTAAGGAAATATCATATGAAAAATTAATATTTTAATTTAATATGGGAAATAAATGGTTTATTGATAAAGAAAATTTTTTGGTTCCAAGAATCCATATTTTCCTATGAAGGATTGATGCCATGGTTTTTTAGACAATATGAACTATTCTCCCTTTAATGTTAGCTCAATGTCTTGTCTGTTTGTTATAGATGAGGATACATGATATTAGAAGATATGTGATAATAATATGACTGATGGTTTGTAGATAATGGGTGAGGAGTCCCATGTTTGGGGTAGTTTCTGTTTCTTGTGATTGAGGATGGATGGTGATGTGCATAGTGGTGTTAGGTATGGCATCATGATAGATGGAATTGGTTGAATTTGGGCATGTACATTTTTTTTTTGAAAATTGTTATGTGTTTTTTATAATGAATCGATTTTATAGGAGATAGTACTAGGTTTATTATTACAATATTTCTTTCACCACTTCTTCGTGCAGCTGATTATGTTTGGTTTATGCATCTATTTTAGAAGCATAGAATGAGACATAGATCACATAGAGCTGTGGAATGATAGTGGATGTGAAATAAACCAATTGTGTCAAAATATTAGTGGAATATAAATAATAAAAAATATTGTTGACTGTTATATGTGGTTGGATTATTCTAGGGGGAATGTAAAATATTTGAAGATTAATATTAATGAGAAATATTTAAAACGAAGAATTAAAAATAAGTATCTTGAATCCTTATGTGCTTATAATATATCTAGTTTTTAATAGTGGTAGTCATTTGTCTGAGTGAAGATAGTTTCAGTTGATGTTATGGCTAAGATGTTTCCCATAGTGTGATTTTGAGCTATATATATTCTTTATGGTTTATGATTTCATATGCTACCGAACCTTATTGAACAGGGAAGCTATCATCCAGTAAACTTTCGAGGGTGATTTTCCCAGAATCTAGGTTGGCGAGTAATGGATGGTTGACTACCCCTCTTTACCTTCTCTCTTCTCTTAGTAGTATTATATGTAGTTATGCCTAGGGAGTACCTTTCCAATACATGTTTGTATATTTATCTAACTACTTGTGGTTGTTTTCACACATGTGTATCTCTAGATGTAGTTTCCTTAGGATTAATATAATTATACTATGACGAATTTTTAATAGAATGAGGTATAGTACAATACATAATGTTAGTTTTGGATCTCAAGTTACGACTCAGTTACTATTTGGATATATGTATCATGATGATTTGACATGATGCATGGGGTGAATTAGATGATGTGATTCATAATTTTTATGTTATGTTGTAGTTTACAGTGTGACTTCCTATGAGATTATATTTGGATAGAGAGTGTTGAGGATGTGAGAATTTGGGGTATAGTGGAAAAAAAGTGGATAAGTAGCAGTAGGGAACATTCACTGATATTTTATTGGATGTTATATTATTACTTTTCTATGATGCATATTGAGATATCCATGGTGAGGATGTGGAATTTTTAAACCTTATATGAGTATGTGATAGTTCCAAAATTTTCTTACTATTATTTAGTATACTTTTATTATAATTTTCATGAGAGGATATTGGGAGAATCCTACTGTGTACAGAGATTACACACATCCAATATATATAAAAATTATTTTTTTAGTCTACAACAGTTGTTTAGTGATTGAGATTTATATTACTAACTCGTGGAGTTGTTCATGATATTTTTGGGCATCATGTTTCTATTAAAGATATTATTTTGGTACTCATAGCTTTAAAGATTGTTTTTTAGTTATGTTAAATTACATTCATGTGATGTTTTATTTTATTAAAAAAATTATTTCAAATAGTTTTTTTATTATTTTTTCTTATATTTTCATCCTCTTGCTCTTCATAGAGGGTAATTCCTCGAATTGTTTTTGTATAATGTACCCTCAGAGATTGTCTCTAACCTATGAACTATTGGGGACAGGCTTAGAGAGTCATTATATTACTTCTCGCATTTCATGAAAAGGTGTGGTTCTTTTAAGGATGTGAGATATGATTGAATTTTACCAAATTATTCATGTTTTGGGATATGATAGAGTTTAGAGGTAGGAACCAGGGAGGACTACATGGTTCTGTATAGATATCGTGCCATTTGAACCTATTCTATAATTGAAACAAGACATACTATATATGAACTAAGTACTTAAAACCCATATTGTTTAACTAAAGGAAGATTATGTTTAAAATTACTATTATGAAAGTGATGATAAATTTCAGGTAGTGACCTTGGAAATTATCATGCATTATCATTGTTAGTGCCTAGGTTTGAAAGGGTAGTGGAGAGGGTTTGTTTGATACTTTTGTAATTAATTAATATTAAATAATTTTTATTATTGGATTATGAATACTTAACCATTTTTTCTTTTGTAGGTATACATTTAGGTTGAAATTATCATTATACTCATGTTGAAAATTTTAAATATGATGGTCTAGTTTGTCACCATAATATTCAAGCCCATGAAATCAACCAATAGAGGAGGACGTTCCATGTGTTCTGATGCCAGAGTACAGATATGTGAGGGGGATCTATTTCAAAATCAATGATTGAGGAATTGATATAGGATTTAAAGATATCCATAAATTTTATCATTTCTTATATGAATCACTAGGATACATTGATGGTGATGATACTACATTGGGTAGCTAGGTATTGGTGATTATTGTTCCTTGGGGATTAAGAGGAGTTTAATATCTAGTGGGAGAAGTTCCAAGATCATTTTTGAGCCAATTTTATTTCATCAACCACAAGGGAGGGTAGTTTTATGAGCTTCTTATGCATTTAAATGGAAGCTCCATCATGTGGGATATTTGTATCCACTTCACGAACCATCTATGAGATGCTTCAGACTTGTTGGAAGATGATGAGGCTAGGTTGGGGAATATTTATAGTGATTATTATCAAGAGATAATGTGTTAGGTTACTCTATATGTGATTCTATCATATATTGGGGTACAAGAAAGAGAAGAGTTTATTTAGAGGATATATTCTAGAACATAATTGTAATGAGAGGGTAGTTGTTAGGATTCTCCACATAGAAGAGTTGTAGTCTTAGGCTTCCTCTTTCCAAGATAGATGGAATTTTGGATATCTAGGGGTAGTTACCAACCCACATCTTCTCATTTATTGGGTTCTATATCTCAGGAACCTACATGAGTATCATGATTTTTTTTCAAGGGTGTTCATCATCATCTATAATGATCGTTCTCAAACATTCTGAGAAGGCAACGTGTTGTTTTTGTTCTTCTTTTAGTTCCATCATTTTAGTATTTTCACTTAAGAAAAAAGTAGTAGGGTGATCGATTTTTATATCAGTATAGGGGATATAATTATGGAAGTGGAGAGCCCCATGATTCTCATTATCGTTTGAGAGAAAAGACACACTATAGATGTGACTTCCCATTGGGTGAAAGGTGTCTATGGAGAATGCTATTTTCAATTTACATGCTCTATATTTTGAAACAACTGGAAATCCCGACAACATTCAAGTTAGCCTTTTCTTAATATATATATATATATAATTATATATTAATTCTATGTTTGATTCAGAAGGTAAACACTCCTTAATATTAGATACTATAGTTTTTTATTTGATTATTGAGTTGGACAGGATTCCAGTGCCCCAAGTGTTTACAATTCCAATTGGAGTTCAATATGGTTAGTATAATGTGTGTAGATATAGTGATCTTGTAATGGGGAAACACTTATCTTTGGGAAACTTACTATGATTATAGATACATTAATATGACTACCTTATCAGCATGGAATAGAAGTATTTAGGGTAGTCAATCATTTATTTCTTCATGAGGAATATCATGTTTTATAATTTTGATAAAGACTATGCTATGTTTGATAACGACAGAGACCCTAATATAGAGTGAAGGAATGTTTTATTGTGGTAATCCTCGATGATAGAGTTGATTATTAGTTTGTCAAAGGTTCATCATGTAGTTATTTCTAGGGGTGTGAAAGAGTATTTGGATTTCATCCCGAATGATTTTGTGGCATTACCTCCTCGACAAGAGATCATGTTTGAGATAGAACTGAATTCAAGTACTTCTCTGATATTAATGTATTTATATAGGATAGTTCCATATGAGTTTTGGGACCTGAGAATATAAATCCATGTTCTCTTTGATAGTGGGTTCATTCAGTCAAGCATTTCATAATTGGGTTCTGTAGTTTTATTTGAAAATAATTATAATGACATTATAAGTTATTTATCGATTATTTTCATATAAACCCTATGATATTGATGAATTGATTCTCTACTCCATAGAATGATTACCTATTTGATCAGATAAAGATTTCTAGTTGGTTCATAATGATTGATATATAGATATGACATCATCACATGAAAGTAAAGGTTTGTGATATTCTAAATATTTCATTCTGATTTCATTATGGGAATTATGAGTTATTTTTAAATAAATTATATATTTTGAATAACCTGTCAGTATTCATGGGGATTTTTAATTAATTAATCAAATATTTTACCCATCATTTGATAGTTATTTCCATTTATGACATCACCTCGTACTATGATTATGAGGAGGATCATTTAGAGAATTTGTAGGAAATTTTAGGAGTACATCATGATCACAAGCTATTCTATAAGTTATTAAAATTTTAGCTCAATTCTTATGAAGTGAATTTTAGGGACTTGTTTTTTCCTATAATGGTGATGATGTGGATACATTAATGAGTGAGAGAGTTGTTTATTGGAAATAACCTATAACTATTGTAATGGATATGAACTTCCTTAGTCATATAATATACTTTAAGATGTTCATGTCCCACTTTTCATTGATTGAGACTCATCTAATAGCTTAAAAAAATAAATGATCATGCATTCTTGTGGACTGGTTAGTGTTAAGTTACACTCAAGTATCTGAAGGAGAAGTTGGTTAGAATTATAGTTCTTCACATTCCAAAAAAGTAGTTCAATTTGAGGGTCCCTGATAGGCTTCACATCTTTGATTGTATAGTGTCCTAATATAGTAACATGTATAGGGTTAACATTTTTATAGATCCCATGAATGTAACTATGGCATCCATTATCATGGTTTGGTGGTCTTTTTTCTTCATTAATGTTTCAGAAACATTATCTCGTCATTGTGTATTTTTTTGTTTTCACCAATCATCAATCAAGAGGTATTTCTTCTCCCAACATGACCGAAAATTATAATAGTGAATGTGGATATAATTCTTATATGAATATGAATTATAAAATTCCTTTACACTAAGATATGGTAATGTTTTAACTAATGTTTCTAGAATGAATAAATGAAGATATTATGTACCTGAATCTGAAGATTCATTGATATTTATGGAAGAAAACTCCATAATGGATCTCACTATGGAAGAATTTGGTGTAAGTGGATTTATTTTTTAGATGATGGTGAATTCATATATAGTGCCTCTGTTAGAGGATTCCAACTTGCAGGTTTGAAGGTAGATTTTTGGTGAGATAAGGTTGATTGTGGTTATTATCGTAATGGTTGGTCTTAGGATGACCAAAACCATGTTTTTTATGATAGAAACCTTTGATCCTTGAAGTATGTATATTTTTGTTCTCTATATGATCCATATCTCAACATTATCAGTGCTTCATAAAATTTTAAATATGTAACATGATTTTAGAGGTCATTTTTGGTTCACTGGGTTGAATATTTCTATATTTTATTTGGTTCCATATTGTTTACTCTTCTAGAAGGTGAATGGAAATCACTGTGTTCTTAGTGGGGTTATCCCACCATTAGATGTATTTTAATGAAAATAGGAGGGTACTTTTATGGAAAACTCTACTATTTTACCTTTATCTCAGGCCGACTAGGATACTATATGGGTGATTGTGCACCTTATAACAAAATTGGTCCATCTATTAGCAGTCGAGTAGTCAAGATCAATGGTGGTTTTTTTGGTAGTATTTGGAGGAGATGGGGGATACAAGTAGTCTAAAGGATGGTCATATCTAATCATGATCCCCATTTTACCTTCATGGTGTGGAGAGGTCTCCATCATGATTTTGGTTCTCTAATATTACTTAACACTACTTCTCATCCATAGATGGAATATGAGATATACTGTACCATCCAGACAATTAATGGAATGTACAACGCATATGTCATGGATTTTGGTGGTTTTTGAATGAGTAACAGACCTTTGGTAATGTTTTATAACAATAATAGTTGTCGCACCAACATTGGTATGGTTCCAATTGATGCTTTGTACAACTATCTTTTTTTTCTCTGTTATGTGGGACTTGGGTTAGAACATTAGAAAATATCTTGTCCGAACACGATAAAATTACAACATAGATGGTTTAGTTTATTCATGAGAGGAATAAGGTGGAATAATATCATCCTTAGTTTTATCTTTACCATTGGATAATTCCTATAGAGTTTCATGTTAGAGATCATGTGTTCTTCAAGATGGCTCCACATGATGGGTTGTTGGTGTTTCTCTATTAGGATTAAATTTTCTCCTTAATTTTATGTCTCATAAAATGTGTTGTCTCATGTTGGGGTGGTCATGTATTAAATATAACTTCATTCATAGATGATATGGCTTTATAATGGATTCTATGTGTTTTAGCTTCAGTATTATATTTATTAACATTCCCATATCATCGATTGTAGTGATATTGATGTTAATGATAATATGACCATAAATGATGGCCTATAGAGATCTAGGAAAAACAAAAGCAGGTGTTACTTGATGGGGTTCTTCCCACATATTATATACTTTAGTTTCTCTGGTGGTATTGAGGAGATCACTTTGGAATATGGTTTAAAAAATACATGATTAGTATCTTGATTTTTCTTGATGCTTCTCCTGTTTTCTTCTTAATTATATAATTTGTTTTTTTATATCATGTGTGGTTCTATTTTTCTTAGAAAAATATCAATAAATGGTATGTCATGGGTTATTTTGTAGTCGAAATTTCACTTTTCTTCTTGGTTCTATTTGGATTATCATGGATGATAATTTAGTGAGAGGTATCTTATGTAATTTTTCGGCACCTAAAACATTTTCATTGTGACTTAATAAGGTTTGGTGGCGTCAAGAGGGTGTATTAGATTTTTTATTTCCCCAAAAACAAAAAATTCAATATCATGAACACACAATCCCTTCTGTCACTCCAAATATGGACTCACACACTCAATTGAGACTCACTATCATATCTTGGACTCATGATCACAGGTGAGTCCTAGAGATGTTATTTTGTATCATAGAAAAAGAATAAACTCAGTATTTCAAATTCATAACAAGATATAATGCGTGTATCATGGTCATATTTTTGGCTCATATAAGTACAATCCATTCTCACAGTCACAGTTTTCACATGGTTGTAGGATTCCTTCACATGGTCATTGTTTTTTCCCACAGCTGTAGGCGTGTCTCATGATAGAAAACCTCTCATGGTCAGACCGTTCACTATTGATCCAGGTTTTCTAGAATTTCAAAAAAAAATTAAAGTAAATATAAAATTAAAGGAAAGATATGTTCTTTTAATATTATGCTATTTTGATTAAATAATATATTTAATTCCTTAAAACACATCAATTTGAAAAGGGTCATTCCATGTATAAAGTAAAAAAATTAAATTTGGAAGTATAACATATTAACTTTTATAAAAAATGTATCACACATCTTTAAATTATGTGAACTCTTATTCTTACTAATTTTCATATATTTTGAACATAATGACTCCTTATTAGAAACCCTATAATAGTCTTATGCATCCACATTTTCAGGATTGTAAGCATATTGAACAAATTAGATTACACAATTTTTCCTATAATAGCGTGTAATCTTTGTAATATGTTCATGATTCACATTTATATTTCTCCATTATATTCAAAATTATAATGATTGATTAATCACCTAACATTAGGATATACATGTGGCATCAAAAAAATCCTTTTCATTTATTTTAGAAAATTCAGGATTTGAACCATGCTTTCCAGGTATAGGTTTCAATGTTTCTCCTTATTATGTAAATATTAATTAATAATATTCTAATTATTTATTTCTTTTTTTAATTTTTCAATTATACTTTATGAATATTACACCAAAATTAATGGATGGATTTTTTTGGTTATAGGGATCTTGTGTGTTTTATGTTGTGATAACAGTTTTCCACATGTCTTTTTAAATAGTGTGTTATCATTGTTTAGGAAATGATTTTAAATGTTTCATCCACTTATAAAGATTATGAAATATTAATTTTGATGATATGTGAGCCTAAAATGCGTTATACTATATAATGAATGGAAATATAGGCATCTATTTGGTGAAGAAGTTTGCAATTGTGTTGGAAGAAGGATTGTGATATGCATAATGGTGTTGGGTATGGAACTGAGACTGATAGAGAGGGGTTATGTTGGTATTTTCCATTTTTGATGTGTGGAAATATATTATTATCGGTTTATAATGAATCTACTTTATAGACCGTATGGATTCATATTTTGTTACTAAATTCCTTTCCCCAATGCTTAACAAAACTGGTTGTTCTTGTTTCATGCATATTTTATGGTTTCATATGGTGAGCCTTAGAGTACCTCAAATTGTTGAATAAAAATTGATGATGAATTATTAACACAGGGGGAGAGAGGATTAATTAAATGATAAATAATGGAAAATAATGAATTATTATGGATTATTATGGATTATTCATGGAGGGAATTGATAATACCCGTTAATTACATTAATAGTGAAATGTTTCAATAGAATAATTAAATAAAAGAATCATCATTGCCTAAATTCTTATATTATATCATGTCCTTAGTATTAGTAGCTTGGTGTCCATTTTATGAAACCTATTTTGGATTTTATAGCATGTATGCTTCCCAACACGTGTCTATGAGCTATGTATATTCTATATGATCAATGATCTTATATGTTATCTCACCCGTGATAGTTGTGTTCCCATTATCTATTGGATAGTAGGGGTTGTTTTTCCAAATATCCATGTTGTTGGGGGGATATATGGATGGATACCCCCTCTTTACAACCATCTTATCCTTATAGTATTATGTGCAATTTTGTATAGTGGTTACCTTTCACAAAAAATGTGTGTAGTGGTTTGTACTAGATTTGGGTTATTTTTTCTAACATTTATCTCCAAATATAGAGTCCTTAGGATTACTATGGGTATATTATTTATCAAATGTGATGGATTGAGATTTAGTACATAGAGTATTTTCTATAGTGGAACCGAGAGAGCTAATTTATTACTATTAGTTGATATTGATTTTGATGAGGTGATGTGGTGCACATGTTCTATAAGATAATGTGACCCATGTGGTGCATGTTATGATATAGTTTCACATCTATCAATGATTGGTGTTATATTTTGAGAGTGACAACTTGGGAAAATCAACATTGGGGAAGAACAACGAACTATAGGGGGACTAGTAGTGGGGTACATTGATTTATATTATGTTTCATAATATATTATTTTTTTTATGAAATAGTTAGTAAAAGATCCATGATAAGGCTAGGAACAATTTACATCTTATTATGTGATGAGTTAGTTTCAACTATATTTCAAAACCATTTAATATGATATAATATTGTTTTTTCTTCATTGGTTTTATGTTGGATCCAATTGTGAATACATATTATACTCATACTGTTTATAAATAAACTCATTTTCAAGTCCGTTGGAGCAAGTTGGTTTTCTAGATATACATTTTTACTCTTGTTCTACATAGAGGGTAATGCCTCCAATTATGTGTATGACATACCCTTATTATATGTCCCCAACCAGTGGAATAATGGATGTGGGATTTAGGAATCACTATCATTATTCTATAATATTAGGGCTGGGAGGGGTAACCGTTGGTGGAGGGGGTTGTGGCATAAATTTTTTAGTTAAAAATAGTAATGAAAATTTTTGTAGTAAATTTACATAATTATTTTTTAAGCATTTAATGGATTTTTTTGGTAGAAACATTTCATTAGAACATAATTAAAAAATCAAAAATACTTTTTCAATAAAAAGTTCTACAATTCTAGAGAAAAAAATTATTTGAAATTTTCAATGGGAATTTACACAATGCAATTCCATAACAAAAAATCAATAAAAAGGTTTCACAAAAAAACCAATGATTCGTCTATAAATTTAAACTAGAAAATTTCAATCAAAAACTATTTATATCATTGTCAATAAAAATTTCAATGGATAAATAGTAAAAATTTACTAGAAAATTTTGTTGAAAATATTCCTTGGGAAATCCGGGGAAAAATTCGTTAAAAAATATGGGGAAAAAATAAAAAAAAATTCAATAAAATGGTTTTTAATTTTTTGGAAACGTTCACCATAATTTTTAAATAAAAATACCAAATGTGCATTTTCACTAGGTATTTTACAAAATCTATAAAAATATTTCATTGAAAAGTTTTAGTATAATATAAATGAAATTTTTATGTGGAAAACACCAAAATAAATTTTCTCTAAAAATATCAGTAATTTTATCTGAAACAGTAACAATACATGAATTTGGTACTATACACAAAGTATTAAACTATAGGTATTTCCCCTAAAACCATAGGCATGGAATATATCCATAGTTTTCAGAAACATGTCCGATAGATGCATCGATATAGATCTATATCCATGGTTTCTAGATAAATTATTGGTAAGGGTCCTATAGATTCTATTATACTCACAATATAAACAAAACCATGTGTATATCTTTACCCATTATAGAAATTATACACATGGTTTTGAGATCCCTACGTATATATACCTACCTATATTTGGAAGTAGTAGTAGATACACCACATTAACCACAACTCGAACCTATATATTAAATAAAACACACAGTATAAATTCAATTAATTAAATATATTTTATATTTATCATTCAACCATTTATTTTTAATAATTTTAAAACCATTTAAAATACTAAAAAATGAATATAAATCAAGAAAATACATCAATTCAATTCCTGAAAAAACAACCAAAAGTCTATTTTCTACTTTGTCAAAAATGAAGTGGTATAAATATCTCCCCCATCAATAATATAATAATCCTCATCACTATAAGAAACATCATTATCATCATAAAAACATCTTCATCACTAGAAACATCATTCAGAGGAGCAATTGCATCATCTATAGTAGCAACATCATCAACCTCACCATCGCCACCACCACCATCTCTATCAACACTTGGACCCTAATTTGTGTCACTTGGGGAGTGATTTAAAAGAGATAATTTTTCCCCATATGAAGTAATAGTAGTATAAACCTCTTGATCATGTGATTGAATTATATGTGTTATAGAATTAAGGAAGTGATCAGGGATCATTTTTTTTCATTCACGCTCATGTTTACTTCTTTCACGCTACAGTAAATAATTTATTTTTCCTCACCTACTTCTACATGTGTTCTTTTTAGATTAGTGTTCTATGAGGTTTGAGAGAATCCCGCTGATGACCAATACCTAGAGGGGATGATTCTATTCCCTGGGTTCCATCAGACACTCCCCTAGTGATCCTCACCTAATACATAAATGAACTGATATTTTGGGTCAATGTTTTCATCTTCTTTAGAATTTAGGGCCTCCAGGGTATATTATATAAAATATAAACAACATATTAAATTATTCATATCATATAAGTATTTTAAATATACACTCTTTTTCAATGTTTCTTAACTGAATGAAAATATATCCTATTTTTCTTACTATAGAAGAATATTTTTTGTCAAGGAACACGAACTTTAATGCAGTATACCACATAAAATAAATGAAATTGATTACTGTACACATATATAGAATAGAAACATTTATTAATCCTGAATAATAATAAATTTTAATAACTTTTAAATTAATGATCAATTTATACATTTTAACAAGTTATAATCTTTGATGAAAAATTCATAAATAAAATCTAATGATAAAAATTATAATTTTTTATACTCATTATGAACAGTCCAGAAAATCATCTATTCATTAGTGATGAAAA
This sequence comes from Viscum album, assembly GCA_963277665.1. Lineage (NCBI taxonomy): Eukaryota > Viridiplantae > Streptophyta > Magnoliopsida > Santalales > Viscaceae > Viscum > Viscum album. The sequence continues at coordinate 1,210,306,397 of OY728122.1, forward strand.
TGAAAATAAAATACAAGTTAACACTACCTATATTCATTTAAAATGAATATTACTAATGTATAAAAATAATAATGAGGTTTTCTAAATCAAATTTGGAATTAATGGTTCGTGGAAGTGAAATCAAAATGATTTTAATAATAATAAATCATAACATAATACAAAAATATCATTATAATTTCATGTAATTATTAAAATTAACATATTTTATATTAAATAAAATATGTCAGTCATAGAGTTTACAACAATAATAGGAACCAATTATGTATGGAATTGTTCAAATAATTAATTTTAATATTTTAATTAGATTAAAGAAGGTGTCTTCTATGTAATCTATGATATGGAATGCATATCACATTTCCAATGCAATAGTATCATCTCTAAAAATAATTATATATTTTGTTTTTAAAAAATATTTATCTTATATTTTAGTTCTTGATGAAAATATAAATTATATCCTATTTAAAATTTTTGTTTTTATGGTATGTCATAATTATCTAATAGCATAATATGACAATATTCAGATATTTACAATTATAAAAAAAATTAATAAAATAATAAGACATGAAAATATAAATATCTAACTAAATAAAAATAAAAATATAGATATTATTTCTATTCTTGTTAAAGTACTCAGATCTTCTCATCCTCGATCATTATAGTGTGCCCCAATGTGTCAAGAAACATAATTGAACCTTTGGTCATTTTGTCTCAAATATTAGTAAAAACAAAATATCAATGTTGGTGATAAGAATTAAATTCTACAACAATACTATTAATGACTGGAAATACATTAAACTCGTCAATATTCCAATGTGCGGTCATTTTTTATATTGACCTTTTGGATAGTTATGGAATATGAGTGCAACCTCTAAATCATATCCAAATCTATTCCTCCAAAAAATATAACTCATTATTTTATAATAACCATAACTCCCCATGTTCTATCAACCTTTCAAATGTAGTAGATTAATAGTTAGTAATGTTATATTGACTATACAATGAACATATTTATTTATATAAATACAACAATTATATAGAAATACATTTATTAAATTTTATTACAAATATTTGTTCCCACACTTTTCCCTTGATTTCATTACCATAATGTCTCAATGAGACTGGTTCTACTAGAATGATATCATGGTATTTTGCCAAAGTGTTCATGAAACATCTAAATTGCCTATATTTTTTTACTAGATGATGTTCTTAATTGTCATCCACCATTATTGGTGTTTGGTGATTCGAGGATTCTTGAATACAGGTGAACCCATGTTTCCCACTAGAATATCCCACTGAATAATATATAAATGATAAAAAAGAACAATTATGTCATGGTACAATAGCAATAAAATGACATGGTATAATTTCACATTGTTATAATAAAATTACATGATAAAGGATTCTTAATTGTATTTAATGGATCCACGGGCTGTCTTGGATTAATATTCTCTTAATGATGTTCCTATTACATTGAATGCTCTACGTGATCTATATACACTTTAGTGGGAGTTGAATGAATAGAATCATTATAACAAATATGGTTAGAAGGAAATAGAGGAAACAAAAACATGCAAGTATATGGGTTTATGGTTGAGGATATATCAACTGAAATGGAAATGGTATATTTGGAAACAACCCTATAGGTAGTGTTGAAATGGTATGAGAAGAGGGGGATAAATGAGATAATGATAGATTGATGGTGTGGAACATCCCTACAGGTGATGTATACATGGTATTCAAAGAATATGATAAGTTTGATTGTGATAGAGGAATAGGTAGGAACCACCATATAGGCAGTGTAGATGTTGTATGGGAAGAAGAGGCTAAATAAGATGATGTCGGAGGAATGCGTTGGAACATCCCTATAATATCAATAGAATTTTAGAAGGGTGTGGAATATATATTATTCTATTGTGGGTTGTGGTGTTAAAGTGTATGATGGGTGTTCCATCTTAGTATAGGAGCATCCCCGGTTAGACCCATGCTTGGTGGATAAAGAGGATTTAAAAATTGATCAACTGAATTTCACAAAAACAAATTAGATAAATAATATGAAAATATTATTATATTTAATTCATATAAATAATATTAATATTATGATACTAACTAAGTGAACAAGAGGAGCCAACCCACGCTCGCACCTTTGTTGATCAACATCAAATAATCACTTCCATCAAACATCATTCCAAATATTCATAATAAGGAAATGTATAATTTTTAGAAATAATTTACAAAAACCATACAGACAACATAAAAGCCAAAATAAGTCATAAAAATGTGATGAAATGTTTTGGTAAAAATTATTAAATAACAATTTATAAATTTTCTAAAAACCCATTTTAAATTTAATTTAATGAATTGAAATAAATATAATTAAATGTAACCATACCAAAAAATACTAAAACGTACATATCATTCAAAAATGAAACTCAATTAAATTAATTACAAAAATACCAACATGTTAAACTCATTTCAAGTTAAATTAATTTAATTGTGAATATATATGATTTCTTATATATATTACCCACCACTACATTATGTTCAACACAAAATTAGAAAATTGGAAAATTTGAGGAATAAAATGAAATCTTTTGGTCAAAACCAATTCGGGAATCTGCGATGTAAATTTATTCACCTACTACATGAAAAATATTCCTTTGTATTACTTCATTAGTGACACCATAATATGTTCTTAGATGGTCTTTCACATAAAAACACTTGTCTTTCCATTGATGTCAAAATGCATGGTTCACCAATAGCTGATAATCGACTCTTGAACATAATTCTAAATCGAAAATAATAAATAAATGAGACCTATCATGTGATTGAGTCAAACCATTTACATTTCATCATATTTGCTCAATATTGAGAGTAGTAATCCAATAACACTACTTTTTCAACAATTCCATAATCATACCCATCTTCATGCCAGGGCCGACTATCAGATGTATTCTAATAATATTATTTTTTATTAGTTAACAAAACCCAATCTTTTTTTGTTCTCATTTTAATCTCTTGATCTTTTGTAACAAATGTTTACCCATTGATTGTTAATGATTTTTATTCACAGACCAAAGAATTGGGACCAAAATCCATCCCTCTTAATTCTTTAGAAATGATGTTAACATGTAAATTGTACACTATAAATATATTTTAATATTAAAAATACATTTATATCTATATTTTAATTTAATTAATTAATTTCCATAATTTTTATTTCAAGATAGAAGTAAACTCATGGTTATGTAAGGCCTCTCTCTTTATCAAAGGAAGAGATCAATGAACTCTTTTTATAACATTTTGATGTACCATACATAAAATGATAATTAAAGACTATTGGATATGTGATATTACATTGTATGATATAACAAAAAAATATCAATATAACTTACATGATATAGTCATTAAACAAACCATATATAAACAAGACTGTGAGATTTGCCATATCCAAGTCATCGAGGCTCAATATAGACAATGTATATAACCCCATAATTCTACTAGTTTGGGGAAATAAGGAAATTGGGGCACAATTTACCAATAATTATCATCTTCATTTCTCATTGGATGGTTATGTCTTGTTCTCACATCAAAAAAATACATTGAACAAGAATCCATACATTCTTGATCCAGTTAACCACTCACAATTGAACCTTCTGAACAATTCTTGTTCCTTATATAATATTTCATTGTGAACATATATAATTCAGTATGATACATTAATTTAAATGATATAGGTCCCCCCATGAAGTGCTTCTATAGGACTATGTATTATTAAGTGCCACAAAAAAGTGAAAAATGAGGGAGGATTTTTTTACAACACGTAAAAAATTAATGGAACATCATGATGTATTTTTATAATGAATTAATTGCATAACCTTTTATAATAGATTTCACAAACAAATATAATCATGTCCACCTTTACATTATTGGATACCAAATTCTAAATTTTTGTTGGAATCAATTCATGATGAATTTTATGATAATCAGGTTTTTTAGGGATTTTAGTTTTAAATCCCTTATATTAACTAATATATAAATATTACTAGAATAGAAATCATGAACCTTGATATTATCCAATACTTCAAAATATTTATTTTTCTCAAAAATTTTCATCAAATCGGAATGAAAAGTATGTTTCCATTTGTTTTCACTAAAACGCACATGATGCATGTTATGGTAAAATAGTAAAATCCATCAATTACAAATAGTATTGAATGTCATCATTGGTATTCCACTTTATATATATAATAATTGAAAAAATAATTAGAAATATATTTTTTTCAATGTGAATTATATCTAAATAATTATGTAATAAATTGGTACACCAATATGGAAACTAGAAAAAGACACTTGTGTGGTTTCAATTGTTATTGTATTTAGTGGAAACATTATTTCTCTTTTTATGTTCCATATGAACTTTACCTAATATAAAACTAAAACCATTCAATAAATTAACCACATAAGTTCCTAATATAAATTTTATTGTCTTTTCAGTGTTAACGTTATCATTAAACCTCTAGTAATTCATCATATACAGATGATCCATTTGAAAGAATTGTAAATTACTCATAAAACTTAAACTATTATGATATTTAAGCCTACTCAATTTTGTATTAATCATACAAATATGAAATGATAGTTTTCCCTTCATTATCTAACAAAAAATTATTGTATAAGAAGGGAATCCATTTACAATTCATAGACGGGAAGCACACATCTCAATTTTTTGATGAATCATCAAATGTGTATACCCCCTTATCAGAAAGAAACTTCAATCTCTTATTTAATATTTCATGTAGTCATATATATCACATATAGGATATAATGTTCATTATATAAATATACTTATTAAAATGAAATTCATTTTCATACACATCCACAGAGGATGACTATAAACGTGAATATAAAATGGTTGCATGTTATATGTTGTAAGCTTCAGACCAAACAGATTACAACCATCACAGGATATACCCCACCTAAAATAATTCACCTTCGTAGAAAATTTGGTATGTTGTGCAAAAATTCTAACCCTGACAATTTATATGTAGTATGAAACAACTCTAAATTACCATTAATTATCCTAGAATTATTATATTTCTTATTAAAAGATGTTTCGATATATATAATAAGATTTTGAAGCCCGGGATTCAATGTAAAGTGATATATGACATTCTGTGGAAAACAGATTGTGTTTCATCTGAATTTTATTTCCATTAAGATATACCACGTTATTTAAATTCATTAAGGTGATCTATTTTATCCCAATATAATATACAATCATTTGGAAAATCATGAAATTTATTATTTTAAAATCCTAAATACTTAATTAACATTGTTTCCTTATAATTACTTGAGTGTATATCCACACCATCATAAAAATAATTCCTTCAAAAAGGTTTGAATATAATAAATGATGATATTAAAATTTCATACATGGGGTTTTTATTATATAATCACATCAAATATTTTAGCATTTTCATTTTATTACATTCTTAATATACTGGAGTTCTGACATCATCAATTAAATATTTCACTCTCTCAACATTATCATCTTCTGTATTCTTTTAACGTGTATTAACATTGTTTCCTTCTTTCACAGAAATACTATCTCTCTCTTGATGATACACAAATGGGTACTGATAAAATATCTAATTCATCATACAACGTATTTCATTTATTTTTTGAATAGTATAAGATTGAACCATCTCCAGTGGTGATACTAAAAATAATAGTTTGTTTGAAATCCATGTTTTTAAATGGCAGATAGCTTATCCCCAATATAAACATGTTCTAAAATAAAATTATACATTTGGAAACGTATATAACCTCTTTATAAATCATTGTAAAATTCAAAATCTACCAAATTATCCAAATTATTTTGAAAATCTGTTGAAAAATTATTGATATGATACATCCACCTTCTATATATTCAATTAAAAAGAGAAAAATATGTTCCAATCATTAATGTAAACCATAATTTAAAAATTCATTACAACCAATTTTCTTGTTAAAGTCATCAAAAAATACTATTAGCTAGAAAATCAAAGAACAAGAGAAATAAAATATTATATAAAAGATGACTAAAAATAATGGAACAAGGTGGTTATCCATGAAATTTAATAATTCACTATCATGGTGGATAAATTTAAAAACTTTTACACTAAAATCCATATTATTCCCTTATACTCAATTATGTATAATTAAACAAACCCTGTTTTTCACTACCTATACTCGATATTGTCTAACTCAAGGACTATATTTAATTCATCTTCAATAGGGGCTAGAAATATGTTCCACAGAAATCAACTTACAAAATGGAAATGATTTATACGAAAAAAAAATTAAAAAAATAATTCCATTTGGGAACCAAGCATGGATGAAAACATAATTTTTTTTATTAATACATATGAAATAATGATTTTTAAATAAATAAAATTGAAAAATGGAATAATAAAATAATGAAATATTAAATGAATTATAAAACATAAAGACATAAAATATAAATATAATCATGATCTTTTAAATATATCCAAAAATAACATAAAACATCCAAATTAGCCATTATAGAAAAAATATAAAATTCGGTTTTGAAATTCAAATATTGAAATAAACCATTTAATTATAAGAAATAAAACTAACAAAATAAAATCACATATAAATCATTATAACTAAAAATCCACATTAACATAAATAAATTTATATGTAAAACAATTACATAACATCATTTATTCCTAGATATCATAAGTGATTAAAGACATGTGAAATGAAAAAATTTCCATTATCCTTTTAGTTAATATATAAACTAAATTTAGTAAACTACTGAAAAAATGCTCTCAAAAAACACATTGGGATTAATCTTATTCAATTTTTAATCCATTATTAATGAACTCATAAAAAATGAGAACAAAAAATATTACATATACGTAATGGAATCAAGGAAGAGAATAAGACATTTATTTATTTCAACTATGCATATTAATTATCAATAAATGAGCTCAATTTGATCACTCAATTTAAAAATATCCATTATCAGGTAAATTCACAATCAAAAATGGTATTGACTGTAATAAATGTGTTTTGTGACCCATGTCATGAGATGTAAACTAGGTTGTCATATATTTTAAGGCACACTAACCAAATCCCTATTTTTTAAAAACATGGGAAGAGTGATCAAATAGACCATTGGGAAATTTTTTCCCCACAGAAGACATTAAATGAAATGGAAAATCATGACTCTATAATTTGAAACACAAAAAAAAATGAAAAAAGTATAGTGAAAACAAATAAGTTTAAAAAATATCCACACATATGTACATAGGAAATGTTCTCCCCAAATTATATTAATAAAATTAAGTAACACCCATGTCAATGGAGGAATATAAGATAAGAAATAAATAAATGGAAGGAAATTTTACCTTTAAAATATCACAATAAAAATCACCCCAAAAGAGTAAAAACACCTTATGATTTGTGCAATGTCTCCTGCAGTATGCTAGATTCACCTGAAGAGGGCATGATGGAGGTCGAAAATGCTTGAGGAGGGGATGGGGGTTCCAAATTCACTAGAGGTGGGGGGGGGAGTCCCAAATTGAATGTTGGGATGAGGGATTCATAGATACAAGGGAGAAATTTGGGCTTGAATGAAGAGGTGCAGAGAAGGAGCACGAGCGAGCCTGCATATCTAAAGCTCTATAACAACAAGTTCTAAACAACCATTGTTATAGACAAACCTATTCCAATAGTTTTTTAAAATGGTTTGTATAATATTAGATATAAACTCTCTACCCATGTTTTCACTAAATTGTGGGTATAGATCCATTGGGATAGAGTCACTATAAAGTAGTGTCACTATAATATTAAAAATATCATCAATAAATAATTTATAGTAGAATAATTTAGGGGAATATGTTTAAATGGAAAAATCACTAAATCAATAAGAAAATTATAGTTGATATATTCACTTGAAAAATTAATATAAAATACCATAAAAATTTTCAATAAAAATATCATATAATTTATTATAAAATCTCAGTAAATAAATTTTTTGTGGATACATCCAATGAAAAATGAAAACGTAAAAATTCCACTACAAATTTGTAAAATAATTTCTAAAAAATTTGAATGTAATATTATACTATAAAAGTTCATTGTAAAATTTTATTCAAAATATTACACATTGAAAGAGTTTAGAAATATTTTACTAAATTTTCCAATCAAAAAATATACCACAAAATAATTCGGTGATAAAATATAGCAGGATATCCTAATAAAATTCTATAGTGGAAAAATTGTTTTAAATTTTAATGTAATGATCCAAAAAATAATACAAAAAAATATGTTGGAAAAATTGAATAGAAAATTAAAAATAGAAAATTCATATTTTTTGTTCTAAAAAATTGAAAAATTACAATGTACATTTCTACAATTTTTAAAAAAATATTTATTTCCAAATAATAGAGGATAAATTCAATAAAAAATTATATGACTTATTAATATATGTTTCTATGAAATTTAATCTAATCATTTTTAATTTAATATTTTTCAATTTAATTAAAAAATTGAATTCATATTTGGATAATTCATGGGGAATTATTTAATATTTTTTTATTTTTTTATTCAATAATTTTGATAAATAGTTGTATGGGAGTGAAATTTTCAAATAATATTTTTTACTAAAATTTTATATCAAATTATTTGAATAAATGTTTTCAAAAAAAAATTTGTACTATTTTTATTTAAATTACTCATTGTAATGTTTCGGTTTAAAATTACACAAATATTTTTCACTAAAAATAGTTTAGGGAATTTTATTCTTATTTTATCATTGAAATTTTTGTTAGTTTAATAATAAAAAATCCTTTTAAAGAAACATGTTTTTTATTGTTTTGTAAAATAATTTTATATAATGATTTTTAAAAAATTTATAATTTATAATTTTTTTGATATCAAAAAATAAATAAAAATCAAATATGTTAATAAAAAATTATTATTTATTGTAACATCCCAAGAAATTAATAAATAATATATATTTTTATCTATGACTATTTATGAATTAGATAGTGTTTTAGAGGCTTAAAATGAAAATAAATCCAATCCTAAGCAAGGAATACACTAATATTTTTAAAATATTTTTTTACTACCTTTTGATGGAAACCCATTTTTAAATCAAACTTTTGACAATTTTTTAATCTAAATTTGTGAAAATAAACATATTACTTATGATTGGGACATTGAAATTTACACTCGATAAATTTTTGGTATTTTTCTGACAATGTTCATTTTTTAATGAATACTGAAAAATACTGCATTTTACATCAAAACTGCTTTTTCATCTAATTTAATTATTTGGTTATATTATCTTTATAATTGGTCTTAAAGTGTAATAGGAATATAGTTTTACCATTTAATCCAATGGTGGTCATTAGGATAAATTTAACTTTGGAATTGGGCCTAAACTAATGCAAAACTTTTCATAGATATTGTTTCAAAAAAACCCGCTATTTGTTTTGAAAACGGAAATTATTTTTAAATAAATTATTTCAATTTATGTGTTTGGAATTTGGTAAAATGGATTACATATTTGGAATCAGAAGGTCCAAATTATGTAATCAAAACTCTTTTGTTTTTGGACATTATGAATAGTAACAACGGTAATTATCTTTAATTATCTTGATAAATGAGTAATCGGGTAGTTAAAGATAATAAAATAATATCATAATAATAAAAAAATGACAACAAAATGTTTCTTAATGCTACTGTTTGTCTCATGGCCGACCATGGTATTCTTTGTGCCAAACTTTGGGACACCATGGAATCACTTTTGTGAGAAAGTGACTTTTTTATCTTCTTATTGTTAAAGAAAGTTAAATATAACAAAGAATGTATCACCTGAGTAAAACATTTTTATGTTTGCATAAATAAATGATCGTTTGGACAATAAATATTAATTGGGAAGATAAAAAGATTTCCTACATGATAGTATTTTTTTCATAATTTTTAGACATTAAATAAATTAAATTATTTAAGACATCATGATGATGCAGCGATTACCTCATTATTTAATGATTAAAATAAAATAAAACGATAATGTAAAATCTAAGACCTACATTTGTCAAAGACCTATTGTATGAGTATATTTTGAACCCATATCACCTTATCCTAGAAATAAATCAATGTGGGACCTTTAAAATTCGAAACTCATTTGAAAATAAAGTAACATTTTGTAACATTCCAAGAGTGCCCCTCCTCTCCTCTTATAAAAGGCCCCCACCTCTACCTCCTTATCCACACCTCTCAAGCCTTTGGCACAGCCAACCCCGGCTCTTTTTGTCTCTACACATATTTCTATTATTCCTAGAAGCCTCACTTTGGGCAGAAGTCTTCCCAAGGAATCTTTTGAGCTCAAATAAAAAAGAGTTACCCGATTTAAAGGTAGTGTCTTCTCTTGTGTTCTAATGTTTTATTTTTTCTTCTCCAACCCCCTAAAATATTTTTATTCATTTCATTTGTAACAAATACAGTATATTCAATATACTAGGATTTTGTTATAAGAAGCATTCGAGCTACACTTATACACACCTACATATAATGGTTAAAGAACATACTGTTTCTGTGGATGGCGAATTTCTGCCTCACAAAACGATGATTGTTCAATATTCTTCTAAAACCATCAAAGGTGGCCATTAAGATGTCACTATATTTATATATGGTATATAATATGTTTATATTTTCATTAATCTTCTGTATTTTTCATTTATGGCATATCTTTATGGCTTCCATTGTGGGTATACGCGATATCATCATTTTAGGAAGTGCGGACTACCGCCCCCTCAAGGTGGTTTGATTCGTTAATACCATATGTGGTAAGTATAAAGGATAGATTTAATGATATTATATATGATACCATACTGTAATTATAATACTATTATGTATCATTATGTTTTAATTTCATTAAAGTATGAGATAGAAATTAAAGTAGCATTCATGTGTACGTACGGCTTACCGTCTCCATGAACGGTGCATTTCATTTCTTATCCCCAAATGTAATGTACTATTATAAGTACTTATATATAATGGATATATATGATTTATGTTACATCTAAATGATGAATATAATTCTGGAATTAAAATATAAGTATCTCTCATTTAGTTTTAATTCCATTAATATGACATAGAAATGAAAGTAGCGCTCATGCGTACGTACGACTTACTGTCTCCATGAATGGTGAATTTCATTTCATACCTCTAAATGATTATGTAATACTATAATTTCATGTATATACTGGATATATATGATATATATGATATATATGGCATCTACATCATGAATATCATTCTTGAGATAATGGATATTTGACAACGTGAACAACTTGTAAATATACGAAGGTCATTTTTGACTCAAGTATCAATGATCTTTAAAACGACCGTTATAAACTTAAATAATAACATAGTGTTCATGACATGGTAATAAATGATATAAAAGGAATAATGAACTTGAAAAAGGTTCTTAAGCAAGTAGAAATTAACTCATGTTTATTTTTTAGGGGATTAAAGAACGATCAAGTCATGTCGGATACGAGGTAAGGGACTTCGTCTCAATCTCCATTCATTGAGGAATATTTTGTTTAAACCCCTTTTACTTTTATGCTTATTCAAAAGGAATATTTTTTTTATACGAAGATTTTTACTAAATGAAAAAAGGAATGTTTTTTTTGTTTTTTTGTCGTACGTATGCGGCGACAATGACTTCTCCGCCGCCGTGACGATTATTTGAGTTTAGGCTTCCTCTATAAGCCATAAAATTTTTTGAATCAAGAATAAATATAATGTTTTACTTTTCTTTTATTTTGGTATTGAAAATGGTTTTCATAAGGTTTTTTATATCAATGTATTGTATTGATATCTTGTGATTGAAAAATGGAAATGTTATATTTTCTTTATGCATGTTTTATGTGATACGATTATGTTGTGGTTCATGGGAATTGTTATGAAGAAGGGTGGTTCTGTGATAAACTAAGGGCGGGTGATCCCGATATAGCTCTCCAATGCATTGGGTAACGTGAAGGAGTTAAACGTTAAGGATTCTCCGAAGAGATTTAGGGAATATACTATGATGGGTATTCCAAAATTAACCAAGAGGGTTACTCCCTACGTAAGAATGTTATGAATACCTCAAGTTACATTTATGTCTTATGATTTCTATGATTTATTCATGATTTGATGAGTTATGTTAATGTGCCTATGTTTTATGGGTAAAGTATGATTTCATTCTTATGTATATATGAACTCATGTTTCCTTTCAATATTTTTATAACCCTTAATGATATTTTTATGCTCATCCCATGTTTTTGAAATGATTTTCACAGGTCAAGGGAAAGGTAAATGATGTCATGATAGTGTCAAGGAAGTGTCAAGAAAGAATACATGTTTTATTTTAAATATGTTTCCATGGATGGGAAAAATGAATACTATCTTTTATGTAACCACTTTGTTTAAATGTGGAATGTAATTCAAGTTTTATGATCTAATTCTATAAAACTCTAAACCTAAAAAGATCCTTAATGTGTAATCTTGTAATAACTCATGATTAAGTAAGGTTTAAGGCTGGGGCCTTATATTTGGTATCAGAGGTCGGTTTAGATACCTTTAGGAGTTATAATTTTATTAAATGATTATCCAAAAATATTTTTTTATGGTCAAATTGAAATGATATAGAATTTTAAGATTACCATGTTTCTTCATCTAAGACATTTTTGTTCAGAATGGTTTTTCGTAGAGGAAACATGGAAGCAATTCTAGGAAGGCATAGAAAAGGAAATAACCTTCCGAATCAGCATCCTGAGATGGTCGGAATTGGAACTGAATAGTTTGTTGCAGTAATGGCGCAGTTGACTCAAGCGATAAATGGTGGTGGTATCCATGCATGAGATCAGCCAGATTAACCGCAGAGGAACATGTCAGTGGTGGAACATTTCATGAGGAAACATCCCCCATCATTCAGAGGATAATCTTACCATGTGCTAGATGAAGGGTGGATTAAAGCACTGGAGAATATTTTCGATGTCATGGGCTGTTCAGACAATCAAAAGGTTAGTCTTGCTATTTACCATTTGGAGGGTGAAGCAGATCCGTGGTGGTTGATGGTTAAAAATATCAAGGACGCTGATGAGATTGATGCTCTCGACTAGGATGAATTCAAATGTATGTTTCTTGAGAAGTATTTTCCTAAGGCTGTTCGACTTAGGATGGAAAAAATGCCTGGAATTGAGGCAAGAGGAAGACTCAGTGGATTCCTATGAAGAAAGTTTCACTCGATTGTAAAGGTATGCTCCAAATTTTATCCGAGACCTTGATTGTAAAATCAATCATTTTTACTCAAGATTAAATCCAAAATATCGAAGGGCATTAGTTTCTTGTGAGTTCAAAAGTATTGAAAATCTTGTTCAATGTGATGAGAAGGTGGAAATGGAGTTTTCCGAAGATCAAGTGTTCTATAACAACCAACAGAAGAAGAGACCGAGGTGGCAGGAGAAAGGAAAGAATTCTTCAAAAAGGTCTGATGGTAAGAAATCTAAGTTTCCAGTTTGGGATAAATGTGGTAAAAGGCATGCCGGGGAATGTCTTCTGAATTCTGGAAAGTTCTACCGATGTGGTAAGATGGGACATAAGGCTCTTGATTGCACTGAAAAAGATCAAGGTGATGGTAAGTCCAAATTCGATTTACAGTTAGAGAAATGTTTTAAGTGCAATGAGATGGGTCACTATAAAAACGAGTGTCCGACAAAGAGCTTGAGTGATGGGAAGCAGTTAGACTAAAAGCAGAAAGGGGTGGTGAAATCCTTTGCAACTACTTCAACAGATGTCGGGCCATCAAATGAAGTTTTATCAGGTACTTTGTTTTTTTTTTCAGATTATGCCAGTGTGTTGTTTGATTCAGGGTCTACACATTCTTTCATCTCTGAAACCTTTTCTAGTAAAATGGGAATACCATCTCAATAAATGACTCCTGAACTTATGGTAAAAACACCTGTAGGAAATTTTGAGGCAAAAAGAATTTATAAAAATCTTCCTATCCATATCCGTGGAAAGAACCTACTTGAAAACCTTGTTGTTTTACCTCTAGTAGAGTTTGATGTTATCCTGGGTATGGATTAGCTCTCTATTTACCATGCTAGGATTGACTGTAGATAAAAAGAAGTTTCTTTTGCAGAAATATTATTAGTTTGTGTACAAGAATGAACCCTTACTGTTGAAAACATATCAAGAGGCCGAGAAACATGTAAAAGATGGAAATTAATGTTACCTTGCACACATCATTGGAAACAAAGGAACTGATCAGATTAATGATGTGCCAGTGGTAAATGATTATCCTGATGTTTTTCCTAATGAGTTTCCTGGAATAATACTAGATTGGGAAGTTTAATTTACTATTGACTTAGTTCCTGATGTTAAGCCAATTTCAAAACCCCCTTATCGAATAGCTCAAACTGAACTTTTAGAGTTGAAGGAGAAATTGCATGATTTATAAGAGAAAGGTTTCATTCGACCTAGCACATCACTATGGGGTGCTCCTGTTTTATTTGTTAAAAAGAAAGACGGTTCTATGAGACTTTGCATTGATTACAGAGCCTTGAATAACATCACTATTAAGAACAAATATCATTTTCCACATATCGATGATTTGTTTTATCAGCTCCAGGGAGCTCAGTATTTTTCAAAGATTGACCTGAGATCGGGGTACCATCAATTGAAGGTAAAAGAAGCAAATATTCCGAAGACCACGTTCCGTACAAGATATGGACATTATGAATTTTTATTAATGCCTTTTTTCCTAACCAATGAACCTATTGTATTCATGGACTTAATGAATAGAATTTTCCATGAGTTCTTGGATAAGTTTGTGGTTTTTTTCATTCATGATATTTTGGTGTTTTCTAAAAGTAAAGAGGAGCATGAAAGACATTTAAGGGTCATTTTGAAAACCTTGAAAGAAAAGAAATTGTCTGGGAAATTCAGCAAGTGTGAGTTTTGGTTGCAACAAATTTATTTCCATGGTCATATTTTTTCTAAATATGGGATAACTGTTGATCCTGCAAAAACAAAGGTTGTTGAAGAATGGCCAAGACCCACAAATGTAACTGAGATTCGTATCTTCCTTGTTTTGGAAGGATATTACTGAAGGTTTCTTTTAAATTTTTCCCAGTTATATAGTCCAATGACTAAGCTAACGTGGAAGGGTGTTATGTTTATCTGGACAAAAGAATGTGATGATTGTTTTCAAGAGTTAAAAAGAAGATTAGTGAAGGCTCCAGTTCTGGCACTACCTTCCAGGAATGGTGAGTTTATTATCTACAATGATGCTTCATTGAAAGGACTTAGTTGGGTCCTAATACAAAATGATCAGGTAATTTCTTATGCTTCACATCAGTTGAAAACTCATGAGGTAAATTATCCTACACATGATTTGGAATTAGATGCTGTTATTTTCGCTTTAAAATTTAGAGGCATCATTTGTATGGAGTAAAGTGTGAAATATATAATGATCACAAAAGTTTAAAGTATATATTCACTCACAAATAATTGAACATGAGACAGAGGAGATGGCGGGAATTAATCAAGGATTAGGATTGTACAATTCATTACCATCCGAGAAAAGAAAATAAAGTGGCTGATGATTTGAGTCGAAAAAGTAATGATTCATTAACAATGTTGTGTTTGGAACGTGATCCCTTGGTTAAGGATTTTATGATATTTGGCATAGAAGTTGTTGGTGCAGGATGTCCTTCTATTTCGTTTCAGGTATCAGTGAAATCTTCTCTATCTGATAGAATCAAGCAAGCATAGAAGTAAGATAGTGAGTTGCAGAAAAAGGTAGAGATGGTTCAGAAAGGTAAGTTTCCTAAATTCAACATTGATAATGATTGTGTTTTGAGATTTGGGAAGAGATTTTGTGTGCCTTGTGATTCACAGTTGAAGAGAGAGTTGTTATGTGAAGCTCATAGTTCTCTATTTTCAGTTCATCCTCGTAGTACTAAGATGTACAGAGATCTGTGGGAGTATTACTGGTGGGATGGAATGAAAAGAGATATTGTTGATTTTACTGTGAAGTGTTTGACATGTCAACAGGTTAAAGCAGAGAGGAAGTTATTGAAAGGGATGCTTCAGCCTTTACCAGTTCCAGAGTGGAAATGAGAGAATATATCCATGGACTTTGTTGTGGGATTACCAAAGACATATCGAGGTAATAATGAAATCTGGGTTATTATTGATCTCTTGAATAAATATGCTCATTTCCTTGCAATAAGAGATACTTTTTCCTTAGATCAACATTCCTATTTGTATCTTAAAGAGATAGTCAGGTTACATGGTGTTCCTCTCTACATTGTATCTTATTGTGATCCCAGGTTTACTTATAACTTTTGGAAAGGCCTTCAGAAGTCGTTGGGTACTGAATTAAATTTTAGTATAGATTTTCATCCTCAATCAGATGGGAAATCAGAACGAAAAATTCATACATTGGAAGATATGATACGTTCTTGTTTGGTGGATTATCAGGAAGTTGGGACCAACATTTTTCTGTGTTTGAGTTTTAATATAATAACAATTTTAATTTCAGTATACAGATGGCACCATTTGAGGTGTTATACGGGAAGTGGTGTCGAACTCCAACTTTCAGGGATGAAGTGAGTGAAAGGAAGTTTATGGGACCGAAAGTGGTAGAAGAGTTGGCAGAAAAAATTCAGCTGATACAGAAACACATGATAACAACTCAAAGCAGTCAGAAGAGTTATGCGGACAACCGGAAGAATGATCTCTCTTTGGGGTAGGTGATCATGTTTTTCTCAAAGTATCACCATGGAGAAGTGTGATGCGATTTGGTAAGAAAGGAAAGATGATTACAAGGTTCATTGGACCATATGAAATTCTAGAGAGAGTTGGATTAGTTTCATACTGAGTGAATTTACCTCATATTTTATCTCAGGTACACAATATTTTTCATGTTTCAATGTAAAGGAAGTACATGCCAGATCTATCTAATGTTTTGAGTCCAGAGGTAGTTCAGTTGGAAGAGAACCTATCTTATGAGGAACAACAGGTCCAGATTCTTAACCACAGGGAGAATGTGTTATGGAATAAGGTGATTCATCAGGTAAAGGTTTTGTGGAAAAACCACATGATTGAAGAGGCAACATTGGAATATGAAAATTCAATGAGGGCTAAATACCCCCCACTTATTCGATAAGTAAATAAATTGCAGGGACACAATTTTCTAAAGGGGGGAAGGATGTAACATCCCATTTAAGTAATGAATAATAGGTATTTTTATCTATGTCTATTTATGAATTATATAGTGTTTTAGAGGCTTAAAATGAGAATAAATCCAATCTTAAGCATGGAATACACTAATATTTTTATAGGATTGTTTTACTGCATTTTGATGGAAAACCATTTTTAAGTCAAACTTTTGACAATTTTATAATCTCTATTTGTCAAAATAAACATATTCCTTATGATTGGGACATTTAAATTTACATTGGATAAATTTTTTGGTATTTTTTTGACAATGTTAATTTTTAATGAATAGTGAAAAATACTGCATTTTACATCAAAACTAATTTTTCATCTAATTTAATTATATGGTGAGATTATCTTTTTAATTGGTCATAAAGTGTAATATGAATATAGTTTTACCATTTAATACAATGTTGGTCATTAGGATTAATTTAACTTTGAAATTGGGCATAAACTAATGCCACACTTTTCATAGATATTGTTTTAAAAAACCCCGCTATTTGTTTTGACAATGGAAATTATTTTTAAATAAATTATTGAAATTTCTATGTTTGGAATTTGGTAAAATGTATTACTTATTTGGAATCGGAAGGTCCAAATTATGTAATCATGACTCTTTTGTTTTTGGACATTATGAATAGTAACGACGGTAATTATCTTTAATTATTTTGATTAATGAGTAATCGGGTAGTTAAGGATAATAAAATAACACCATAACAATAAAAAATGAAACCAACATGTGTCTTAATTCTACTAGTTTTCTCATGGCCGACCATGGGATTCCTTGTTCCAAACTTGGGGACCCCATGGAATCACTTTTGTGTGAATGTGACTTTTTTATCTTTTTATTGTTAAAGAAAGTTAAATATAACAAAGAATGTATCACCTGAGTAAAACATTTTTAATTTTGTCTAAATAAATTATATTTTGGGCTATAAATATTCTTTGGGAAGATAAAAATATTACCTACATTATTGTATTTGTTTAATAATTTTTAGACATTAAATAAATTAAATTATTTATGACATCATGATGATGCAGTGATTACCTCATTATTTAAAGATTTAAATAAAATAAAATGATAGTGTAAAATATAAGACCTAAACTTGTCAAAGACCTATTGGATGAGTATATTTCAGACCATTATCACCTTATCCTAGAAATACATCAATGTGGGACCTTTAAAATCCGAAACTTATTTGAAAATAAAGTAACATTTTGTAACTTTCCAAGAGTGCCCCTCCTCTCCTCTTATAAAAGGCCCCCACCTCTACCTCCTTACACACACCTCTCAAGACTTAGGCTCGGCCGAAACCTTCTCCTTTTATCTCTCCAAATCCCTCTCTTACTTCTAGAATCCTCACTTTGGGTAGAAGTCCTCCCAAGGAAGCCTTTGACCTCAAATCAAAACAGTTACCCATTTTAAAGGTAGTGTCTTCTCTTGTGTTCTTATGTTTTATTTTGCTTCTCCGACCCCCTAAACTCTTTTTATTAATTTTTTTTTTGTAACAAATACAGTATCTTCAATATAATAGGATGTTGTTATAAGAATAATTAGAGCTACACTTACACACACCTACATCTAATGGTTAAAGAACACACTGTTTCTGTGGATGGCGAATTTCTGTCTCACGAAACGATGATTGTTCAATATTCTTCTAACACCTTCAAAGGTGGCCATTAATATGTCACTATATTTATATATGATATATAATATGTTTATGTTTTCCTTAATATTCTGTATTTTTCATTTATGGCATACCTTTATGGCTTCCATTATGGGTATACGCGATATCTTCATTTTAGGAAGTGCGGACTACCGCCCCCTCAAAGTGATTTGATTCGTTAATACCATATGTGGTATGTATAAAGGATAGATTTAATGATATTTTATATGATACCATACTGGAATTATAATAATTTATGTATCATTATGTTTTAATTCCATTAAAGTATGAGATAGAAATGAATGTAGCGTTCATGCGTACATACTGCTTACCGTCTCCATGAACGGTGCATTTCATTTCTTATCCCCAAATGTAATGTACTATTATAAGTACATATATAAAATGGATATATAAGATTTATGTTACATCTAAATGATTAATATTATTCAGGAATTAAAATATACATATATCTCATTTAGTTTTAATTTCATTAATATGACATAGAAATGAAAGTAGTGTTCATGCGTACGTATGGCTTACCGTCTCCATGAACGGTGCATTTCAATTATTACCTTTAAATGATTATGTAATATTATAAATGAATTTATATACTGGATATATATGATATATATGGCATCTACATCATGAATATCATTTTTGAGATAATGGACATTTGACTACGTGAAAAACTTGTAAATAGAAGAAGTTCATTTTTTACTCAAGTACCAATGATCGTTAAAATGACCGTTATAAACTTAAATAATAACCTAGTGTTCATGACATGGTAATAAATGATATAAAAGGAATAATGAACTTGATAAAGGTTCTTAAGAAAGTATAAATTAACTCAAGTTTATTATTCAAGAGATTAAATAACGATCAATTCATGTCGGATACGAGGTAAGGGACTTCATCTCAATCTCCATTCATTGAGGAAAATTTTTTTTAAACCCCTTTGACTTTTATGATTATTTAAAAGTAATATTTTTTATACAAATCATTTTTATTAAATGAAAAAAGGAATTTTTTTTCTGTATTTTTTGTCGTACGTATGCGGCGACAACAACTTCTCCGCTGCCGTGACCATTATTTGGGTTTCGGATTCCTTTACAATCCATAACTCTTTTTGAATCAAAAATAAATACCATGTTTTAGTTTTCTTTTATTTTGGTATTGAAAATGGTTTTAAAAATGTTTTTATATCAATGTTCTGTATTAATATCTTATGATTGAAAAATGGAAATGTTATGTTTCCTTTATGCATGTTTTATGTGATACGATAATGTTATGGTTCTTGGGAATTGTTATGAAGAAGGGTGGTTCCATGATAAACTAAGGGTGGGTGATCCCTATATATCTCTCCAATGCATTGGGTAACGCGAAGGAGTTAAACGTTACGGTTTCTTTGAAGAGATTTAGGGAATATACTATGATGGGTATTCTAAATGTAACCAAGAGGGTTACTCCCTACGTAAGAATGTTATGAATGCCTCAAGTTACCTTTATGTCTTATGATTTCTATGATTTATTCATGATTTGATGAGGTATTTTAAAGTTCCTATGTTTTATGGGTAAAGTATGATTTCATTCTTATGTATATATGAACTCATGTTTCCTTTCTATATTTTTATAACCCTTACTGAGCTTTTTATGCTCATCCCAATTTTTTGAAATGATTTTCACAGGTCAAGGGAAAGGTACATGATGTGACGATATTGTCAAGGAAGTGTCAAGAAAGAATCTATGTTTTATTTTAAATAAGTTTCCATCAATGGGAAAAATGAATACTATCTTTTATGTAACCACTTTGTTTAAATGTGGAATGTAATGCAAGTTTTATGATCTAATTCTCTAAAGCTCTAAACCTGAAAAGATCCTCAATGTGTAATCTTGTAATAACTCATGATTAAGTAAGGTTTAAGGCTGGGTCCTTATATTTATAATATATTATAAAAAAATTATGTATATTAATAAAAAATTAGTAATTTGAAAATTAATTCACAAATAGTTATGTGAAAAAATATCAAATTTTTATACCATGTCATATATAATTAATTTTTTTTAAAACACATTTTTTGTTTTTTTTTCTAAAAATAACAATTTTGAAAAGAATAGACATTTTGAAAACAAATAAGTAACTAAATATAATTTAGTTATATAATATAAATATTTTACTTATATATGAATTAATTTTTCATAATTATATAGCGTAAATGATCCATTAATATATAGTTTTAATTTTTTATGAAAACAAATACCCATCCAATATGTTTTGAATCACCTATAAAAAACACTATTGTCATGATAGTGAATTGATATCATAAGATCAAATATTTTTTTGTAAATTGATTTGATAATTTACACTTTTCCCAAGGGGTTATAGTGTGTTTTATCAGACCAATGGTGATACATTCCGACTGAGAAAAAAACCAGTGTGTTTAGATTTTAAGAACACATTAAAACACTCATTCTTGTTCAACACCTTTCAATCTAGATACTGACTTATGAAGAAAATAAATAATCACAACACATTTTTTAACAAGATTGATATCTTTTTTGGTTGACTACGCCTATGATGCATTGTTGTTATTATCCCACACACACATCTCCCCTATTATTAAAAAAGGAACATGAGCATGGTTGTGAACTTAAACTATTTACAATGGATGGATTTTCCCAGTTACAATCTCACATAAAAAATATTGATTATTCTTGAAGAATTATCAACAATAAAGATTTGATCCTCCACATAGAATCCATATAATATATTATCTCTCTTATATTTTAAATAACCTTTTGCGGTTTCTCTAAATAACAAGGTAATCTCACACAATGATAAAAAACTCTCAAGATACACACATTTGTCTCTATTTATTCTCATATAGTCACTAAAAAATGTGAATATCATAATAAAATTTCTTTAAAAATAAATTCTCATATTGATTCGAACTCATTAATTATACAAGATATCAGAAATATTATCACAATATTTTATTTATGAATTATTTATTTTTAGAAAATATCATATTCTAAACTATAAAATAAAATACAAGACACGTTCTAGGACAATTGACCATCATGTTGTGCACAAAAAATCTCTGAAATGTCATACAACATTATTAAATGAATATAAAGTAACAACCACAAGATATTTTGGAATTTGAATTATTTAATTTCATAGGACCATCATATTTAATCTCAATTATTTCATAATATTTATTCTAATATATCGTATAGTATTCAAATTTATGATTTCTCATATGTCCTATGTCATTAATGAATTATTGGTATAAATTTCATATGGTGGATTAAATCCATATATGATAGATTAAAGTCATTATAAGTTCATAAAATGAATAAAAATTTATATATATACATAGGTCACTAATTAATACGACCATAAAAAAGTCATTTTGATTGATTGGATGTCATACATGGAACAACTAAAGGTATATAGGTTTAGATGAGTTCTCATTCCTTTTATGATTTCCTACTTCAAAAAAATCATTCAATAAATGCTAAATTTCTTACATGTGAAAAGTCACATGAAACCCCCAATGCTTATTCATTGTAATATGAAATTATTCCTTTTCTAAATTGTAGTGAACAAAAATATATTCCATGTAAATTAAATGTCTTATAAAATGAATAAGGTTATAAAAAGATTATAAAATGTTTTATTGAGTCTCAGAATGACATATTGTTCTCAAATTAATGTTTTACATTCACATAATCAAGTCTTACATACAATAGACTTATACAAATCTCTATCACAATAAATATCATCCATATTTTTCTTAAATGAGTCCATAATTATCTACCATATCATAGAAAATTTAAGGAATTCATAAAAAATATGAACCTATAGTTCATGATCGAAGAGAAAATAGAATTGATTACATCAAATCAGTTATCACCACCACCAATTCATGTTTTCTCTCTCCTACAATTTAAAACATTACATGAATATGACAATCATTATCACTAGCACTGTCACACCCGTTCCTACACATTGTCCTATGACACTCTATTTGTTTACATGTTATTTTTTCTTCAATACTTGAAACATATATTTGAATTTATGTCCATTTCAAAAATCGACACATTTATTCTAGTATTGAAAAAATAAAACATCATTATATTGAGTGTTCAACAAACATCCCTTTTGTATTATTTTGTAAATAAAACACATTTCATACCCCTTACTGATAAGAAATCAAATTTGAAAAAATACCATTTACTTAATATAATTTCTCAAAACAAAATCATAAATTAATTTTATATATGTCTATGTGAGCAATATTAATATAGAAATAATGAGTAATCAATTCAGTAACTGATTATATCTTGAAATAAAGAACTCATCACAAAATAAGTTCACAATTATTTATAAAAATCCTGAAAATATTTTATAGATCCATTCCCAGAAAACTTTTAACATAGATTAAAAACAATATAAAAATGGAGAACCTATTTCTCCCCATATAGACCCAATCTTCTCTATATTTGAATAAAGGAAGAGTGGAAAAGATAAATAAAAAAACTTTTTATCTTAGTGTTTTGGTTCTGGATGTACTTCCATTATCATCCCTGGATTCCAAAAAATGAACATTAATGGGCTTTCTTGTAAGAATATCATATAATAATTCAATGGGTACCACAAACATGTGTTTTAAAATACCATCATCTAGATTTTATTTGAAAAATTATACTTTATGTTAATATTGATTAACCTAGAATGCTGCCTAAATTTTTGACATTTTTGGTCACTTTGGATATAAAATCCTAAAACCATAAGATATTCAGATTGAAAAGTCAAATAATATAGTTCATTATTCATCCATATCTATTGTGATGCTTCATCATACTCAGACTCAATTTAATACACGGTTACTAATGTTTTGTTATTTAAATTCCATGACATATAGATTTTAATAATGAGAAACAGTCCACATTATGAGGACATCTATTGACCAACATCACTCACTAGTTATTCATCATTATACACTTACAAACTCATCTCTTCTTCCTTATTCCACTTCAACCCATAATTGAATTCTTTTTAGAATCTATCGTTGGGTTATATTTTCCAAAATATATGTGATTCATTACCATTGGATTGAAACCTAGAATATGGAGTGAAAATATATATATTAATATTTCTTGTGGCTTTAAAATACATTTGATTTGTAATTAATATTCTAAAATCTTTGTCATTTATTAATTTTTCCTCACAATCATTTCTCAGCCCCCCCCCCCCCGAAATTACTGTGGATACACCTCTCAATTACTTCATGTAAAACTTATTTAAGATCTAGATATCATTATTTTTTAATTAAATTAAAATTTATTTGTTTTTAAATAAACTAATAAAATCAAGGAAAATTTAATTTCACAAAGTATTGAAAAATCAAAATATTATTTCATGTTCCTTGAGAATACCTTACTTATGATTTATTCATTTCAATAAAAAAAATTATATCATCAACACACACAATCTTAAATAATGTTGTATTGTTGATATTCTTTACAAAATGTTTCTATCCACTCATCCTTTCATAAATAAAATTCTCTTCTAGTATTCATTTAGTTTTAACTAACAATCCCTTGGAGCTTATTTAACTCAATAAGTATATTTTTTCTGCATATATACTTTTCTTCTATCATAACAAGGTAAAAACCCTTTGTGTAGTTCCATGTACACATTCTCACTAAAAAGTCTATTGAATATGGTTTATATGACATAAATATATAATAATTTAAATATTATATATGCTAAAATTACTAGGAAATCACGATAGAATAAATTCTATCCACTATCAAAATGTTTTTATCAAAGTTAACCACTTAAATTTATGAGTATCACTTTCATACCATCCTGAATCTCTTTTCAAACCGCTCCACCATTTTCATGTGGATTTTTATTAAAAACCTATTATTGTCTAACCACATTATTTTCATTTCTACTAGGAAAATTAAACCATGTTTCATTATATTCAATTTGCTTTATTATTTCATTCATTGGATGAACCCAATAAATATCTTCAAAATCCACATCAACAAATATTTGATTAACTATTGATGGAAAACTAGTGTGATTAGTTTCTTTTTGTTTTAATTTGGTTTAAAAACGTAGATTTTGGTCACCAATTATATTATCAATAGCTTCATAAATCATTTTCCTAGAACATATACCTATTTACATCTAATTTTACATTTTATCATAGGTACCCACCACTTTTGAGTTTTGTGTCTCATGATTATCTCTAGAGACATCATAATTTTCCCTGTCATGTTGAATATTTATTGCTTAAATAGTTTCTTCTATTAGTTTAAAACTATCAATGGCATACTCACTATTTTTTCAAAAATAATTCCCTTGATTTGTTCATAATTTTCTAGAAAAAAATTAATATCATATTGAAAAATTATTTCATATTAACTGTTATACAACTGGTATAAACTCCCATTTGGTGTATACTGTACGAAAATTTAAAAATCATCCTTTTCAAAGAGCATTTATCTGCTCCTATCTTTATTCATCTTCAAATATTTAATTATAAATAGTTTGAAATGATTAAAATTTGAATTATTTTAAAATCAAACATCATAAGGATTATTTTAATAATATAGCATCAAAAGACACAAATTATGGATAATTATATGAGTTTTGATGGACTATAGCTAGAAAAATATTAATGTGGTATAATTTACCAATATTATTCTATCCATGTCTACAAAACACAAATTTTTTATTTTAGTGAATCCTTTCTACAAAGGTGACATGGATCATAGAATTTTTTCCTTATACGAATATTATTAAGATATTCGGTGAAAATTTTCTGTGCATACTCACTCCCATAATATATATTCAATTGATTTGAATATAGAAATGTTTTTTTAGAAAGATATTTAATTCCATTGAATCTAACCAAGGACTTTGATGTGTGTTAAATGAAATTGATGCAAGTCATTATTGTGTTGTAATTTATGAATGTTATAAATTGTCTTTCTTCACATACTATGTTCTTTTTAATTAATTGACACACGGTTGAGTGGGTCAACAAATGATGTTTGGTCTTAGGAATATCTCCTCTATTTTTTAATGATTTTATAATTTTTATTATTTTGGAAAAAACATAAAGTATACTATTTTAGAAAATTAATGTTTCCCCACAACAACCTCATTGAAAAATTTATTTATATTCCATTGTAAAAGGTGGAAGGGTTTTCAATTCCTCTAACTATTATCACATAACTTACTCAAATAGTATCATCTACATGCTTACCCAACATGAATCATAATCCCTAGGGTTATCAAGAATCTTAATTTATAAACTATAAATTTCAAACACATGAAAATGCACACATTTTTTCAAACATTTATTTCCATAAAACGTTACATAGTTATAATACATTTATTTCTTCCATTAATAGAGATTAAATTTTTTATACTGATTTATTTTTTACCTATAATTACTTTTAAAAAACATATAATAGTTATAGATCTATCAATTATAATTATTTCAAATCCTCCTTCGTATTTGTCAATATATTTTATATTTTTCAGGTCACCTATCATTTGGTATTAACAACCACTACTTATAATTTTTTTTTTCATATTTTCATGTTTCAAATGATACTTCAATGATATAAATATATTTTTGGATATAAAATATATTATGATTATTTCTAAACAACTAACATAAATTCAAATGATCAATTTCAATTACTATACATATAAATGAGGTTGTTCTTTCCTTATCATAACATCCACATATCTCTTATATGCGTCCAAAATCTATACTCATATCAACCTTTTTATTCATATAATTGATACATTTTCTTAGTTATCATTTTTGGTGTTTTCCCTCTCCCTTTATTCAAAATATCTTCTAAATTCCGGTTTTAAACTTTTACACCATAGATGTTTTTCCTTGTGAACAAACACACAACAATAAAAATACTAACCTTGGAATATTCTATTTTAAAATAAGGATATATTTCAGTTTCATCAATCAGGATAACATTCCTAGTCTATATGACTTCCCTAGTTCCATTTATATTACTTCACGTGACATCAATAATGGATTCCTCATAAGTTTAGTATAAGTTTTTTAGAGGACGGTCACTCCCCTTGGTCACATAAAAAACTACCATTTGGATTTCTTCCAAGATAAAACAACCTTTTTCTTTAAAGAATTATTTACCCATTAGTCTCTATAACATTCCATAAAAATTGGTGGCTTCGATCATCAACAACATACATTGAATCCTCTTAAATATTATCATGTTGAGGAAATAGAATGGTTTTGTGAATTAATGGTTTCTCCAGATATCCATTGGACTTACTCAAGAAATGATTAGGGATATTAGTATTAAAATTATAGGCAAAAATTTTAATATCAAAATAAACATGGGAAAATTCAATGATAGGTTGGAATTGAATTTTATATTTTGGGATACAGAGAATTTTAATTTCTCTGAATTCATATATGATATCCTCTTTTGATTTTTTTCATGACATGGATCTTGGTGTCCCACATGCGAATAATATTTGGCTTCTTTAAATATGTGAGAGGTATCGGTCAAGGTGGTCCTCTCTATTTGACCCAATTCATTATAAATAAAAATTTATTGAGTTGGAATATGAAATATTCCATTTATTAAGGCAAGATATACTCATTCCATGTAATATAAAAATTATTTTGAATTTCACATATATTCTTTTTGGATGACAAATTATATTTGACAATGGTGTGTTTAATATATTTTTTCATTCAATAACAATATGGATTGTATCTAATAGTGAAGTGGAGAAATAATTAATGTGTAGAAAATAATAGTTTGTATCTACAATAAATTTACATCAAATTGGTTCAAACACATTGAATTAAGGATTAGTATCCTAAGAGGAAACATCCCCATATAGTACATGGATTCTCCTCCTTCAACAAGAAGAACATAATTCCAACACTTAGATGGTTTTGTTTTTAAATTTCTGATATCAATTATTATGTATAAATAATGATCTATTAACTTTGGTGGAAATAAAACTATGTTAAACCATGTATTTTCATTGATTTTGGTGTGTATCCATTCCATTATCATGGGGCTGAAGTATTTCATCTAGAATATTGAAGTGGTTTTGAATGGTTTATTTTTAAATTTAATCACGAATTAAGATTTCATTGGGATAAATGCAAGAGGATTGGAATACATATTGGGAATGGGTGATAAACGTGAGTAGTATATCTATAATAATAAACTATACATTCATTCCATGTTTTAGTGAGTGGTTTTGGATGGTTAATATTTAGGGTATGATCTCTATTATGTAAAATGTGGGTATACGAAGAATCATCCTTTTATGAACAACTTCGTAATTACTCCACATTAGTGAATATTGGGATGTAAATCTTATATACATGATGATAATTCCTTTTTGATAATGGGGTATGATGATATTTTATTTTAGACATAAAATTGGTTAAGAATTCAAATATTTTTTTAGGATTCCCATGTATTGACATTTTCTTATATCTGGATACAAACATTATATAACATAATTATGTTTTTCATAGGGATGAGTAGAAAAAATTAATCTATTACATTCAGTTATTTGAAGGGAAATATAGGTTTTTCATTAATGCATATATCACAGGGAACATTATTGTCTCTAAATTCTAGTAAGATAATTTTACATAAACTATATTCTTTATGATAATTTGTCAATGAAAAAAAAGACAAAGAGGAATTTTTTATTTACTGATAGAATATGACAATCAAGTAGAACATTGAAGCAAGTAACCTATAAAAAAATGTACAACCCATAGAGTGTGATGTGAATAGAAAATTAATTCACTAGAATCTAGATGAAAATGCTATGATAATACAAATCTAGAAACCACTCAAAAAATTTATCATGTGGGAGAATGGGATCCAATTATCTATAATTTTCCTCGAATATACCTTAAATAAATCATATTTTTTCTATTATCCTATATTTTCACATGATTTTTTTACAATGATTTTTATCAATGTGAGAATAAATCATAGAGAATGATAATTTTAGGTAGATGATTGATGAGGAAGAAAAATTAATTCCATCTTAAAAAGTGGTGGTGAAGTCTTTCTTTTCTCTTGATGAATGTAGTATCACAAGATTTAGATGATTCTTGACTAATTAATGGGACAAACCTCTTTTTATATTTATGAAGGACTCGTCCTTACCAGGGTATGTCAGTCAAGGCTAATATATCATAAGGAAATATCATTTTATATAAGGACCATATAATTTTTTTTAATCTCTATTAAGATGGATCATGAAATCATGGAATAATGAGGGTACATGGTCTTTTTATGGATCAAACTAGCTTTGTGGTGATTGATTTAAATTCTTATTTTGTCCATTGATAATCTCTTGTGGTTGATTTCTTTGATATCCATAACATTCCCACATTGTATCATCTATATAACTTGGATCATACTATGGTTGAAACTAATTTTTATTTGGTAGAGAGATCCCTTAGATGACATATATATTCTCATTAGTCTATAGTCCACTATACGAGGGACCGTATAATTTATTTATTGAGAATAAGTTTTAAAATTTTACATACCTAGTGTGATGGGAATAAAGAGGTGTACATTATTGTTTTTAAAGGAATTTTATACTCTAATAATAATTTTTTTATAATTTTTGATTCCTTATTTTATAGTGTGTAGATGCTATCCTTCAAGAAGTCCTATTTAATAATGATCTTATTCTTTCTAGAATTTTGTTTTAGAATTCTCACCCATTAATAAAATTTCTCCATTTTTTATTAATCCATATATCCTTTTTTTGTATTGTTCAATGAAAATTAGTGATTGGTAACAAACTATTTTCCGATCCTTTCTCCTTCCATATTGGAATATATTTATCCTTTTCTTCTGATTCTTCTGCTGATCTAGAAGATAATTTTTTAATTGAATATTTTATAGATATTATATTATTTTGCATTGAATATTTATTATGGTTTTTCTTTTCATATATTATATTTTATTTAGAAATTATTCTTTATGTAGGTTTCTTAGTACATTAACCTTTTTCATTTACAGTTTTCATCTAATAACTATTATATGTTCCTACATGACTTTTAATTTTAGCTATTTCTATTCTATGTTTAATAATTTATTTTTTCCCATGGACATTATTAAATGTTATATAATAGATTATTTTTCCCTTTCATCAATATCAATATTGAACATTTCAATTTCCATGGAAAGACTATAATTTTTAACATATAATTGACCATTTTTGCAAAAAATAATTTATCCAAGTATTTTTATCCCATTGTCATCTAATTTTATTCAAGATCATTTTAATTTTTAATCTCGTTGTATAATTTTTCGTAGTCTCTCATTTCTCCAGAATATAATCATGTTTGAAAATTAAATCATACTCCAATGAGTACACCAGATATTCTTGTGTAATATTCCTTCCATAAGATGTATCTCTATGAGCTTATTCAATATCACAAGTTTCATCACATTCATACACCTCATTTTCAGAAAAAAAATGTTTTTCTTCAATGATCAATTTGAAATATTCTACTTTCCCTTTAACTTAATATTGAATGAAACTATCATATTGGTTGTCTTTATGGTATTTCCATAATCCACATTTTCTCTATTTTTTTGGGATAACAATTAGAGAAATTCTCACACATTCCACAACCGAATAAATTAAATGGATGTTTTTTCTATATATTTTTCTTCATTATGTGACGAATCGAGGGAAAAAGTGGGGAGTTTAAAGAAATCCATGCCCTCATCTTTATTTAATAATCCTATATCTTCTTAAATTTTTATGTTATTGAACGTTGTTTTGTTTTAATTTTATCTCGATTATTAGAGATAATCACATTCTCATCTAATTATTGATGATCCTGATGTGTATTTTATCAATAATTTTCTCATCATGTCTCTCGCTTCATGTGATTGGATTTTAAAAATAATATCTTGTTTAATTATCATCATTTTTCTCTCCACTATTGAATTATTAATAGTTTATTCAAACCTTATTATTATAAAAATAATCATATTCACCCCATAAAAGAGTTATACTATAGTTTATTCTACTTGTATCCTAAAATATTAAAACTATTGTATGATGATATAAAATTGGTATTCATTCTCATTTTGTACCTCATAAATACTATGAATACTTTTTCAAATAACAATATCCCATTTTTATCCCATAACATTTTTAAAATATTTATCTAATTTTGAAGATATAGTATATTCTTGAAAATTCCTTCATTTTTAATATTTTTCATATCAATAAGGCACCATAATGAGGCATGAGTAGTTGTTATGTAATCATATTGGACAAATTCAAGCACATAAAACCCAAGGGAGAAATGTTTTGGTACCATATTCTCTTTCAAAATATAAAATTCTTAACTATTGAATGTGGGAAAGTATTTTTTTGATAATGTTGTGTTCAACCATATTATATTTTTGATATAAATACCATAGTCTAATCTATTCTCTAATACCAATTATTAGATCAGGTTAAGTGTGATACCCACCAAGGGGGAGGGGGTGAATCATTGTGTATATATATTTCAAAACCTTCAAAATCTTATTCATACTCAACACCATTGTTTTACAAAACAATGTAATGTATAAACAATAGACATAATTTTTTTATTTGGGTTTTCCTCCATTATAAATGAATACTTCCACAATGTTTTACGGTTATTGTGCTTCATACACATATCCCCTATTATAATTGAAAGGAACTACTGTAAGTATAAGACCACAATCTCATTAAAATGGATGGTTTTAAATAGTTTAAATCCTAAATAAACAAAGTGGAATGATTCTTAAATAATCATTATAGAAAATAAATATTCAAGTCTCCACACACACTGCAAAAAATGATCTTCCTTATACTATATTTACAATAGTCCTCTAAAACTGTTTATAATACTCCTTTATGCTTACTAAATAATTAAAAATTGATCATGAGACTCCTTTATCCATCTATTTATTTTCATTTATTGAATATTTTTTTTAATATTATCTCTACATTTCTTGTTAGGTAAATTCTCTAATAGACTTCCCCCATCACATTAAGATGATATAAAAAATAATATAATTGGATTTTATATCTAAATTTTTTATTTTATACAAATACCCATTCAAAAAATTATGAGGAAATAATTCACACCTTCTTTTATGGAAAAGAATCATGTTCGATAAAAAAATTATATACATTTACCTCCAACACCATTTCATTAATTATGATTCAAACTTTATGATATTTCAACATTTAATGATCAAATTAACTGATATCATAAAATTTATTATTTAATTTATCATAATTTTTAATCTTATTTTAATTTGAATATATGAATTACCAATATCTAAAACTTATTATGAAATTAAATTCTTAATTCCCTTATAATAAAATTGTTTCTCTAACTGATACATACTAGATCAAAGAAATATAATGTTTATCATATAAATTAGTGAACACATATATATAGGTATTGAATCATTACAACAACATAAAATTTATACATATAGATTTAGATTCACTTGTGTCTTGATATGTTTATATAGGACCAATATTGTTTTAATTAATTTTCAATTTATTTCTCCAAAAAAATTCATATCCCTACATATTAACGTCTTACATGGGACAAAGTCATAGGAAAGTATTATTTCATATGTAAATTCATATATACTAATTAATTTTATAAATTCATGAGAATGATATATATTTTACTAATACTAATATTCATACATGATGAATAAAGAAATTCATATATTAGAAAATGTAATATATGTCTTAATATTGAAGTAAACATCTCACATAAAATTATTACACTTGTAGTAACAAATGATTACATCCACCAGACATATCCAAATTTTAATCTTGAAGATTTTCTATTTTTTTAGAAAATGAATTTAGTCATAACTATCAAATATCAAAATATCAAAATATTTAATAAAAATATGATTAAAATGTATTTAAAGATCAAAGGCACTGATGAAAATAATTTAATGAAACTAATTATAACCATCACTAATTCTCTTACTCATACTCCTATTATAAAAAATATAGCATAAAATTATTTATCATTTACCTCAATTCATACTCAACAAAACTTCAACCATTACCTCAAGCACTCTACTTATGTTGATGACAATTTATTATAAATCATCAACCTCTATATTTGAATTAAATTTTATTTCTATATTTATCTCATTTTAATTAGTTTTAAAAAAAATGAAACATCGTCCTCTAAAGGGTTTGATATAATATCTATCAGAAACTAATTTAAAAATATTAATACAAAATTCATTATAAAAATCCATTACACATATCATTAAGAAAAATCCCATCACTATTACATTTAAATAAATCATTTTCATATATATTATGAATTATTAAATATTATCTCATTTAAATTATTTAATATAAAATATTTTATAAAAAATAATATCTCTTGACAAAAATTCCCTAAAAAATCCATCATGACATACCACCCAACAACCAATTATAGGTTGAAATTGGCACACATAATATTTGATGGAAGCTTTAAAATATACTAAAAATGTAAATAGTGATATCAAATTTCCATTTACTATAGTACATATCGTTATTATAAATGAAAATTTTACTTCCATTTTTATATACGAAAATTCATTCCTGCATCGTAAAAAATTACCACAAAACCAATTCAACGATATGAAAATTAATCACCCAAATTTTATCCTACATAATTATTTTTTTATAGGAACAATTCTTGATGAACATATATTCAATGTTTATAACAACTCTCCCTGTGAATATTAATTTAAACAAGAATATATTCTTCTAATAATCATTAAAATAAGTTTTATAAGGATTCTACCATAAAATATGTGAGTAAAAGTTTTGATTAAATTAAATAGATTAAAAATTACTTATAAAATTAGGGATTTTTGTTGTTTTATTAAGGATATTAGATACATGATCAATAGTGGAGGTGTGATATAGTTTCATCAATTATCATCAATTTTTATGTCACAATGGTACTAATTGATTTCTATTTGTTTCAATTTCAATGGTTACATAGAATTAATGTGGTAAATTTCTAATTTTATCCAAAATCATTGAATTCTTGAATCATCCATAATAGTTTTTCATAGTCATGGGTGGATTAATTATATTCTACATACATGTTAGTAAATGATACACTCACATTATTTTTATGTTACCAACACTCATTTTCACCCCCAATAACATGAGTCCCTTAAAATAAGATTCATGCCCCCAATTTAACCATCCCAATCCAAACTGATGAATCTCATAAGATTATTACATTGATTTTAACCAAAAAAAGTAGTACTAATTGTGAAAAATAAAATATTTATCCCCAAAGTGATCATACATTATAATAACCTACAATTTTTTCCATACTCAGCGACATTAACTAATTTTCTAATAACACTTTCATCATTGTCATAATATTTTAAATGGGTGAATTAACTATATTTATATAAAATATTGGAAAATTCTTAAAAAATAATTATGATTTTGTATCACATACTTTAAAAATCCATATTTATTGTGATCACCCATTAACATCAATAGAAGTTTTATTTATTTATCAAATAAAATTAAAATTCCTTTTCAAATAGACTATAATAATATTAAAAATAAATACATTTTGGTCCAATAAATATGGAATTATCAATATACACCAATTCAATTATATTACTACCAAAATGAATTTTTTATAATTATTTACATGAAAATCACCTCTAATAAAATTAAAATGATTCTGAAACAAAACTATCCATGATTGACTTGTCATAAGTTCTTATCATAAAATATAAAATAAATTCTTCCCATTGAATAATTCACTAAAATAAATACGAATTTGGAATCCATTGGATATTTTATTTTTGCATTTACAAATTAAACTCCATTAAAAATGAATACTTCACTTCCATATTAGAACATTGAATTTCTTCTAGAAAAATTTGAAAATAAAAATGTTATTAAATTCTTAATTTTAAATTAAATTAATATTCCTGTCCACATTAATTATATTTATATTGGTATATTCTTTATATATAAATAATTCCTTCCAATATATCACTACCTTATATCCATTTTTTTATACAAGCCTATTTAGATCTGATGTAATTTATTCCCCTAATCTTTTTATACAATTAAATGGGATGGTTATTCTATAAATTTTAAAGATCATCATGATTTTAATATGATCAGTTGTCATAATTGGATGATTCTATGAAATTCATGTGTTCCACTTCTGATATATGTATTATTCTATGTTGCTTCTTCATTGTATCAGTCTAGAAATGAGTAGCATTATATGTAAAGACCTGAAAAGTTCATGGAATTTTTTTTATTAATTTCATTGGAATTTGACTAGTCTGTGGCTTCTAACGACACTTGATTTCAAGGCCCGGTGTGCCTGGAATCAATTTCTGAATTTTAGCTCAGGTACATTCAGTGAAAAAACGAGCGGGTTTATATATCTTTTGAACCGATGCTCGGAATTGAAATATGAGGGCACTGATGAACTCGCAACGCCAGTATTCACTTAATGGGACCTTTACTATAGTTGCGTATTGACGGGAGAAGAGGTTAATTTTGTGTTGTTTTTAAAAAATAAATAAAAATATGTGTTTGATATTTTTATTTGTGGAGGGTTGTTTTTATCCCACAAAAGGGGAGTTAGTAGTGGGGCCCACACCCACCTATCCTCCCAAGGGAGGTTTTAGTGTGGTGGGGCCCGCAAGAGACCCTAACTCCTCACCTCTCCCTCAACTCCCTGAACCCCCCTTTATCACCCCCTTAAATGTTTTTTTTTGTAAAATCTGCTTTATTTATGTAGCCTCTCTACCTTCCTCTACTACATTAAAGTTTGCCTACACACATAATTAATGAATTGATTCTTTGAATTAATTTGAAATGGTTGGAATTCCTTTAAAATCAGAGAAGGATATTATAATATTTGACTTTGAAAATAATTTTGTGGTGGAAGCTCTGAACAAATTTGAAGTCCTTCGTTCTCCAACCCTCTGACGAAGAACGACAATGTGCCTTATATTAATTTCCCCGCAATAAGAGGGGAGATTCCACATCTTCTGGTACACACCGATGATAATGGAATCAACACCATCATCTATGTTTCTTGGCTACCATGAATATTTCTCGAGGGAGGGGTTGTTATGTTCATGTTTTAATACCGTTGATCATCGTTCTTCAATTCTTGAGTTTTGTTTGGCCACATGTGATCATATTGACGAGGAAGGGCTCGGACCGCAGGAACACGGTACGAACCTTCCCCTATTGTTTGTTGTTTGTGGATAATGGAGGCGGACTGAGAAGAACTAGTTGGCGTTAGGCCGACCATGAGCAGATCGACAATGCATGATTGCAGGGTCGCCACAAAGGCACGACACCGTCGTGCCGCGCGGAGTAGAGCCCGACCGTAGCCTAGCCAGGCTGCGGAGGAGGGGCATGGTGCCATCGCACCCCGCTGGAGCTACAGGGGCTGCAGCCTGGGCAGGGCGCAACAGTGAGGCGCGGGGTTGTCGTGCCGCGATGGTTGAACAGAGCCGTGGCCTAAGGTCGTAGCGGACCTGGAAGGGCGGCCGGCTGAGTCGGCCACCGGTGCCACCAAATGGTAGGACTCAAGGGAGTCATGTGGTTACCCAAGGGCCGGGATTCATGGTTGGAAATTTTGAGGAACCAGGGGGCGTAACCCCCCCCCCCCCAGATCAGCGGCTAGGGCGGGCCCCACTGGGTGCCTCCACCCCCCTGTTCGGCCAGCCGCGTGGGCCACTCGGGCCGAACCGCGCGGGCCGGGCCATGCCTACTGGGCCGGGCCGTGCCCTACTGTGCCATGGCCAACCAGGCCTTACCCTAACCCAGGTCGGGTTGACCCGGTTCGGGTCGCCTCAAGGGGTGTTGGGCCAGGTCGGACAGGGCCCAGAGCCCCTTTTTTCGGACCTTCTTCAGTTAAACAACCATAAATTGAGCTACAGACCTCCGATCGATGCACCATCAGTTGCGTAGAATTCCTTGGATCAAGAAGGTCATTTAGGTATATTAAACTCACGGTTTTGGCAATGTTTGGGTATGGCTGGGTTTGTTCGAACTCATAACGAACCGGGCCCTCGGAGCGGAAATGATTATAACTTGAGGCCTGGACGTCCGATTGATGTGCCATAAACTATGATGGATTTCACATGATGAGATGGTTCTTATTGAATACTACACTTGAGTTTTGGATTCAGTTGGAGTATGGTCGGGTTGGTTTATCTTATAAACCAACCGGGCCCCAGGAATGGAAAAGCCAATAACTCTCAGACCAGATGTCTGTTTGACGAACCATTAGCGGCGTTGGTAATCTCGTTGATAAACAGTTCCTTTGGGTATACCCCATGGGAGTTTGTGGTACAGTAGAGATACGGTCAGGTTGGTTCGTACACGAAACCAACAGGGCCCCTGGAACAATAAAGCTAATAACTCACAGACCGAGTGTCTGATCGAGGCGCCGTCTATTGAAATGAGACCCATATGATGAGGCAGTCCCTTGAGATACTTCTTCATGGAACTTCGTGACACTTGGAGTTTCGACTTGTAGCTCATGGAGCGGATCCTTCCAAAGACGAGCATATATAGTACAATGACCTTGTACCTGTCTGAGACCTGACGACTGCTTGTCCGATTTGTATGGGAGTGACATGACTAGCCTAGTTGGGAGAACTAATTTGTTGGGGTAGAAGACCCATGACGTAGGAGGGCTACTGTGTTGGGGTGGTAGACCCATGGTACTCGATAGGAGGAGTACCTCTGTAGGCCAGTAGGGGTAGCGCTACTGTGTTGGGGCGGCATACCCATGGCGGGGATCACTACTATGTTGGGGAAACATACCCACATTACTCGACAGAGGAGGAGTTCCTCAGCAGTCTAAGGTTAGTGAGTGGCACCTCGGAGTCGTGACAGGACTACTATGCTCGATAGAGGAGGAGTTCTCCAGCATCCGTGTTGTCATCATCGTGAATAAAAAACTTGGATTGAGCTGAGTCAATGAAGTTTGTGTTTTCCTCATGATTAAGAAAGGTTACTTGACGACACAGGTATATGTATGGTCATATACCTATGTAAAGTTTATCTGTTGAGATCTTTCATTGTGTTTTATCCTTGTTGGATTTAGTGAGACCTTGAGGGTATCGGGCTCCCTACTGAGTATCGTTATACTCACCCTTGCATGGGTTATGCCCGCACCTCGTTGTGATTGATGCAGATGATAGACATCACTGACGGAGGCCGAGTTTATGAGGACAGGACGACACCTGGAGGTGGACCTCATGAAGATTCGGTACCCTGCGGTGGACCTCACGATGAGTCGGTACCTGGAGGAGTTTGACAGATGAGGGTGCTGAGGAGGCTATCTCTACCTACACTTCAGGTAGGATCTGTGGTGGACGATCAAGGAGCTGCGCTATATGTACGTACCCTTCAGGTAGGATCCTTGGTGGACGATCTAGGAGCTACTTGTCACCTTCTAGTTGTTTTGTCTTTTACCTTGTACTTTACAGTTGGACATGTATTTCCAACCCCTTACTTTTAGGACTACATTTGTTTTCTTCTTAACTTTGTGTTTTCTTCCGCTTGTACTCTAGTTGTGTGTGAGATTATATTTTATAAAGGCAATGAATTCCTAGTTTTTAGGGAGTCACGCCTTTGGTGATGGTCTCCATTCCCTGGCCTATGGAAGGCAGGCTTGGAGTAGTCACGATACGGGCCCCGGGGGATGGGTTGTGACAAATTGGTATCAGAGGAGTTGGTTCTACCGGATTACTTAGGACTCTGATATTTTCTTTCTGTGAATCAATAGTGTTAAGGGTACTAAGTGTGGTTTTTAGTTCATAGAGTCCAGTGTTGGTGTAGGTGGCCGACGTATCCATACACCAGGACCCTGACTTATGATTTCCGACTCAGTGCACGAAATCACTGATTGCGTGTGTGTTTTCAAAATGTTATTTTAAATCATCTCAAACCAGGAAAGCTCAACAGGTATAGTATTTTGACCATGTCACATCTGTTTATTTCTGGATTTCTTCACCCAATTAGTCAGTGTGGGTACCGAGTGGAGAGCGCTATGATATCCCATTGAGCAGCAAGGCCTCAGTACAAGGACCTATTCATGTTCAGATGCCAGTAGAGAGTGAACGCTTCTTGAACACGTTGCACGAGTTCCACCGATAGAGGCCTCCAAGGTTTCGAGGTGAGTCTGATTTTCAGACTACTGGGCACTGGCTGGAGTTTGTAGCACGAGCTTTCTACACAGCTTGGACACCCACTGACTTGATGGTGTACCTAGCTGTTAGTCTCTTTCCGGGAGCAGCTGAGAGGTGGTGGAGCCATATGCTCCAGTTTTGCGATGAGACGACCTTGACCTGGGGAAACTACAAGACATTTTTCAGGGTGGAGTTTATACCAGCGACTCTACACTCTGAGCATGCTTAGGAGTTGTTTCCCATGTCGTAGCGTTTTCTGACCGTAGTAGAGTATTCTTCAGCCAGTAGTAGAAAGATGACATAGAAGTCCAAGTGGACTAGGATGAAAGGTGGGAGACCTCGGGGTACAGGTTCGGTTGTGCGAGTAACACGAAACAGATCTATCCATACGAGGAACAGGAAGTGCAATGCATGCGGAAAGCAGGGTCACTTGGCTCAAGACAGCCCAACCTGTCCAGCAGATGAGAAGCAGGCAGTGGAGGAACCTACCAGACCAGGGTAGAGGAGGTGGCCATACAGTCGGTGGTGTACGACGCTTTGAGGTGTCACCACCACCACCACAAGGATGTCCACCCTGACCGTAGGGAACATGTGGATATGGGAGAGAAAAACTTCAGGCATCTGAAGAATACGACTATGGAGTTCCGGAAGCAGGTGGACAGGAGCGGGGCTAGTTCTAGGCATTGAGGCATTTGTTTTTGGTGCTTCTAGTTTCCGCATTGTTGTTTCTGTGTTTGATTTGTGTCTTTGTACAACAAGATGAAGTAATAAATGACACTTATCTTTGTGACGTTTACATTCATGTATTTTTTGTGTTGTTGATACTAAGAAGTTCTGTTTAAAACTGTTGTCTTGACCCTCACTTGTGAGATTTCTATTTTAGGAGACCCAGTAACCACGCACTGATGCCGATAGTGTGACTCAACCCTTGGAGTTGAGAGTAATGGTTGGATATCTTAGCAATAGCGTCGAGGCCTTACAACATCATTCAAGACATGAATTGTATCGTTCATTTCAGGATTGACAGTATTAGGAAAAGGATGTGGTTCATCCTTGGGATGAGACCATATTTCTCTTTTCAGAAAAGGGGAAATCTTAGCAGCTCTTGTAGGACCAGAGATGGTTCAGTCTACGTCTGAGAAGGTGCATATCATCCAGGAGAGGATGAAGACTGCACATGCCAGAAATAAGTCTTATTATGATAGGAGACAAGACCACTTGAGTCCGAGGGTGGCGACGACGTTTTCCTATGGGTCTCACCTTGACGAGGTATACAGAGATTTGGCAGGGGCGACAAGTTATCTCCACGTTTCATCGGGCATTTCCAGGTCCTCAGCTGAGTAGGCGAGGTGGCTTACCACCTGGCCCTTCCACCTCAATTGCACCGGGTGCACGACATCATCCACGTATCTCAGCAGAGGAGATATGTGCATGAACCTTCACACATCATCGATCACGGGGAGATGGACATCAATTATGGGGCAACATTCATAGAGGTCCCGATGGAGATCGAGGATCGACAAAAGCGGGTCCTATGTGGACGGTCGATAACTATGGTGCGTATTTTCTGGCAGCACATGAACCGCTAGGAGAGCACATGGGAGCGAGAGGCTCAGATGTAGGCTGGGTACCTCCTTTGGTTTCCCTAGTTTGTGTTGTAGCTTAACGGGGACATAAATCTCTGAGGTGGTAGTAATTTAAAGACCCGGAAATTTAAAGGAATTTTTTTTCTTAATTTCTTTGATATTTTACAAGTTTTTGGCTTCTGACGACACTTGATTCCAAGGCCTGATGTGCCCGAAATAAATTTCCGAAGTTTAGCTCTGGTACATTCAGTGAACGAACAAGCAGGTTTTTATAGCTTTTGAACTGATGCTCAGAATTGAAATCAGAGGGCATCGATGAACTCACCGCGCCGGTATTCGCGTAAGGGGACCTTTACCGTAGTTTCATTTTGATAGGGTAAGAGGTTAAATTTCGGTTGTTTTTAAGGAATAAATAAAAATATGTGTTTGATATTTTTATTTGTGGAGGGTAGTTTTTATCCAACAAAAGAGTAGTTAGAGGTGGGGCCCACACCCAACTAACCTCCCAAGGGAGGGTTTAGTGTGGTGGGGCCCACATGATACCCAAACTCCTCACCTCCCCTTCAACTCCCTAAACCCCCCTTTATCACCCCCTTAATTTTTTTTGTAAACTTCTCTTCAATAATGTAGCCTCTCCACCTTCCTCTCCTCCATTAAAGTTTACCTACACACATAATTAATGAATTGATTCTTTTAATTAATTTGAAATGGCTGGCATTCCTTTAAAATGGGAGGAGGCTGTTATAATATTTTCCTTGGAAAATAATTTGGTGGTGGAACCACATAAGAAATTTGAAGAGCTTCGTTATCCAACCCTTTGACAAAGAACGAAAACGTGCCTTCTATTGTTTTCCTCGCGACAAGAGGGGAGATGCCACATTTTTGGGTACACTTAGACGATGAAGGAATTGACATCGTCATCCACGATGCACAGCTACCACAAATATTTATCAAGGTAGGGGTTGTTATGTTCATGTTTTAATACTGTTCATCATCGTCCTTTTATTCTTGAGTTTCATTTGACCGCATGATATCATCTTGACGAGGAAGGGATCAGACAGCATGAACATGGTCTGAACCTTCCCCTCTGATTTGTTGTTTGTAGACGATTGAGGCGGACTGCGAAGAACCAGCCGGCGTCGGGCCGCCCACGAGCAGATCGACAATGCATGATTGCCGGGTCGCCACAAAGGCACGACATTGTCATGCCACGTGGAGTGGAGCCAAACCGTGTCCTAGCCGGGCCGTAGCAATGGGGCGCGGCACCGTTGCACCCCGCCAGAGCTATAGGGGCCGTGACGGTGGGGTGCGGCGCTGGCGCGCCCCACCGGTTGAACAGACCCGCTGCCTAAGGTCGCGGCGGACCTGGAAGGGCGGCCGACTAAGCCGGCCGCTGGTGCAACCAAGAGGCTGGACCCAAGCAGGTCTCACGGTTACCCAAGGTCCGACCTTCATGGCAGACCATTTTGAAGAACTGGGGGGGTGTAACCCCCCCCCCCTAGATCAGCTGCTAGGGTGGGCCCCACTGGGCTCCGCCACCACTGTGGTAGGCCTGCCGCGTGGGCCACTCAGGCCGGACCACGCCGGCTAGGCTGGGCCACGCCAATCGTGGGCCGGGCCACAACCAATTGGGCCAGACCCGAACCCGGGTCAGGTCGCCCGGTTCGGACCGACCTAATGGGTATTGGGCCGGGTCGAACCGGGCCCAGACCCTCCATTTTTGGACCTATATCGTTAAAACAGCCATAACTTGAGCTACGAACCTCCGATCAATGCATCGTCTGTTGCGTAGGATTCCATGTATAGAGAACGTAGTTACAATATATTACACTAAAAGTTTTGGCAAATTTTGTGTACAACCGGGTTGGTTCAAACTCGTAACCAACCAGGCCCTCGGAGCAGAAATGCTTATCACTTGAGGACCGGACGTCCGATTGACGTGCCGCCGACTACGCTGGATTTATATTTAAGATACATTTCTTATGAAATACTCCACTTGAGGTTTGTATGCAGTTGGAGTATGGTTGGGTTGGTTTAGCTTATAAACCGACCGGGCCCCTGGAACGGAAAATCCAATAACTCTCAGACCGGACGTCTGTTTAATGAACCGTCAACGATGTTGGTAATATAATTAATAAAAGGCTTATTTGAGTATACCCCATGGATGTTCGGGGCACCGTAGAGATACGTTTGGGTTGGTTCGTACACGAAACCAACCGGGACCCTGGAACAATAAGGCTAATAACTCACAACCCGAGCATCTGATCGACGCGCCGTTTATTGTGTTGAGACCACTATGATGAGGCGGTCCTTTGAGGTACTTCTTCGTAGAAATTCGTGATACTTGGAGTGTCAAAAAGTAGCTCGTGGAGCTGATCCTCCCAGATATGAGAATACGGAGTACGACGTCATTGTAGCTGGATGAGTCATCATGACTGCTTGTCTGATTCGTATCGAAGTGACTTGACTAGCCCGGTGGGGAGAACTACTGTGTTGGGGTCGCAGACCCATTGCAGAGAAGTGCTACTGTGTTGGGGCGGCAGACCCGCAGTACTCGACAGGAGGAGTACCTCTGTAGGCTAGTAGGGGGAGCACTATAGTATTGGGGCAATAAACCCATGGTGGGGATCGCTATTGTGAGTGGCACCTCTGAGTCGTGACATGACTACTGCACTCGATAGAGGAGGAGTTCTCCAGCAGCCGTGTTTTTGTCATCGTGAATAAAAATCCTGGTTTGAACTGAGTCAATGACCTTTGTGTTTTCCTCATGATTGATATGGGTTACTTGATAACTTTTGAATATGTATGGGTATATACATAAGTAAATGTTATCTGTTGAGATCTTTCTTTGTGGTTTGTCCTTGTTGGATTTAGTGATACCTTGAGGGTCTTGCGGTCGCTACTGAGTATCGTTATACTCAACCCTACACGGGTTATGCCCGCACCTCATTGTGTTGGATGCAGACGACAGACAGCGCTGACAGAGACCGAGTGTATGAGGACTGGACGACACTTAGAGGTGGACCTCACGGCGAGTCGGTACCCGGAGGTGGACCTCACGATGAGTCAGTACCCAGAAGAGGTTGACGGATGAGGGCGCCGAGGAGGCTATTTGTACATACCCTTTAGGTAGGATCTGTGGTGGACGATCTAGGAGCAGCACTACCTATACCTACCCTTTAGGTAGGATCCATGGTGGACGATCCAGGAACTGATTGTCACCTTCCAGTTGTTTTGTCTTTTAACTTGTACTTTAAAGTTGGTCTTGTATTTCTGGCCCCTTACTTTCAGCACTACTTTTGTTTTCAGCTTTACTTAGTATTTTCTTCCTCTTGTACTCTGGTTGTGTGTGAGATTATGTTTTATAAAGGCAATGCCTTCCCAGTTTTAGGGGGTTACGCCGTTGGTTCTAGTCACCAGCCCTTGGCCTATGGAAGGCGGGCATGGGGTAGTCACGATACGGGCCCTGGGGAAAGGGTCGTGACATTATACCCTATAATATTTGTAACCCCCCGACCCTAGTTACCCAGAGTCGGTTCGTTATTTTAATACATTAGTATGATTACAAGGAATCAAGTCTCGAAGGACAGATCAATTTATCAGTCATATAAAATAGATTATATAAATGAACGTTACATTACACTTTATAACATACCACACAACATACATAATAATTTATGAATTCCATTATTCCCTTATCTTAACCATGCATAACAATCACAATACACTTCTTCGAATCCTGGGAAAAATAAAACATAGAAATGGGTGATCTCAGATGCTAAGTAGGGATAACAATACAGCATAAACTTTAATAAATAAGCATAAACATTTAAGGAAATGTATAAAACAAAAACAAAATCTTTTTCAACATA
This sequence comes from Viscum album, assembly GCA_963277665.1. Lineage (NCBI taxonomy): Eukaryota > Viridiplantae > Streptophyta > Magnoliopsida > Santalales > Viscaceae > Viscum > Viscum album. Next base: position 1,210,351,142 of record OY728122.1, read on the forward strand.
AACATCATCATATTATGGCCAATATAAATCCAAAAAATTTCATTTACTTACTGACTTGGATATTTTACTAGTAGAATAATCACATGCAATATAAATCACCACTTTCATAATGATGGAGCGCGTAATGCCAGACTTCATAACAACATAGTCAAGGCCTTGTGCCAAGACTACAAATAATATTTTGTCAAGGACTTGTGCCAATACATTAGTTTGTCTCATGAGATCTACTGATGCATCGAGGAGCAATAGCAGGATCCACCCATCCCTTACTAAGTCCAATGCATTCCGCATATGAAAAGGTTTAAACATAACATAAACATTCGTATTAAAACTAGCAATTTGAAATGTCAATATTTTATCCATAAAACATGAATGGTATAAAAATAACACATCCATAGTAAAACATGTCACAAAACCTTCAATACAATAAAGAATATTTATATCATAATAAATCAACATCAAACAAGATTAAAATCTATCAAAGGATGTTGGTACAGATGAAAATGATTTTTACTACTCTTTGTGAGAAATATCCCTTTTTCATAAAAACATTTAAAATTCACCCAATTTAGAAAGGATGACATTTAAAGTAAATTTTGAATCAAATTTTCCCATACCACATTGAAACCTTTGAAAGGAATTAACATTAAAAAAACATTCATGTCCATATAAATAAATCCTTAAAAACCATTTTGATAAAATGGACATTAATGAGAATGATTGAGAAGAATTAATATTTGAAACATTTAAAATTATGTTTTAGTAAAAAAATCCCTTACAAATAATCCCTTTAACAACTCTTTTATGAAACATGGACATGGATAATATATTTGTTCCAGTAGATACTTACATTAAAAAAACCTCGGATAATAAATAGATTGTGAAATTAACCCTTACCTTGGACTTCCCATTAGTCAAGGGTATGTTTAACCTCCTGTATAAAGACTGTAGTATGTTATTAAATTATACCATAACCATATTAATATTTATGATATTATACATAATTAATTTATGATTTTATAGTAACCATTTAATAGTAATTTCCTTGTTAAATTAACATTTCGTTTAATAATCGTTTTCCTTATCATACGTGTTTTAACTTGTTACTATTGATTGTATCAATTAGATCATGATTTAAATAGTTACAGAATATAAATAATTATTTATATATCATATATATTTAGAATATAAATATGTATAATTGACATATATATGAAATGGAAAACACTGTTTATGGAGATGGTAGGCCGTACATATGCATAAATGTTGTTTCCGTTTTCATATCGTGTTGAACGCAACTAAGTGAGTAAGATATATGTAATTGTACATATATATATATATATATCCAGTAACATTTTATGTCATGTATTATATACTTATTAATTATATATATATTATAATCATCATTGAATGGTGAACGTGGAAATGAATCTCATCACGTCGTGGATACGGTAATCCGTACGAACACACAAGCGACAATATCATTATATTGATGGAGAAATCTTATATAATTGGATGGAATATCATATATAAAGAATCATTAATATATTATATTTATTATTTAAATTAGTTATACTGATTATTATACCCATCCAAATAATGAAGTTTTTGAATAACAAACCACACCACGACATGGAGACGGTAAGCCGTACGTACCCACATATGGAGACATTGTAATTTATTGGATGGATAGAATAATGAATATCATTGTACAATTTTTATAATAAAATCCCAGTATATAGAAGATACTGGAGTTTTTATTTAATAATGGAAACAAAAAAGAAATAGGAAGTTGAAGAAGAAAATAACTTGAAAGAGGTGATGAAATATTTACCTCTTCTTCGGGTTCCTATTTTTGATTTGATAAAATGGTCTCTTCATGTTGGATTTATGACCAAAAAAAGGCATCTAGGATGAAGGGAGAAACTTTTGTAGGATATTTGGGTAGGGTTTGGTGGAACCAAATGGATTTGGAGGTGTGAATTTGAGAGAAGGGTATATACCCTTTTATAAGAGGGGTGAGTGGAACCTTAGGAAAAGATTGAAATCTTATTTTATAATAAAAAAATATTCGATTTCTAATGGATAAAAAATTATTTATTTTAATATAAGTTGTGTATTGGTTGAAAATCACTCATCCAATAGGTTTTTTACTGGTTTGGGGCACTATATTAACTTTATCGTTTTGATTTAACTCTTAGTGAAATTGTTTGACATTTACCATGTCTCTTTGAATTTTTATATTATGTGGTTAATGAACTTACTATAAACATCAAATAGAATTGAAAAATGTTCATTAATGATACAGATATCATTTTATATGTTTTTCTGGTGGAACCATAGATTTTTAAGATTATTATATCAAAAAATAATATTCTATTTTATAAAAAAACTCATTTATGTCAATTTTGACATTATTTAAAAATTTATTTTTGTTATAGTCATAAAAACTTCATAACTTCGAACTAAATAAATTTAATCAACTCTAACATGTCATAGACACCAAAAATATTTTTTTATGGAATCAAAACATTCAAATTATATTTATTTTAGTATTTATAATATCATTTATTTTATTGTTTCATTAATAAGGAAAATAATGCATCATTATTGTTTCAAACATAAAAATATTTATTTTATGTATAAAAATTTTAAATAAAATATCATGAGGTAGAAAATATTTTTAGATTTATAATGACTATTTATAGTCAAATATTTCAATTATATAACTTCATATAAAAATTGTTTTACTAAAAGATATTTTCTTTTGTTATTTTTGTCTTTAATTTAGATTATTTAATATAAAATGTCATTACCACTCTCATGTGGCTCCATGGAGTCCCAAAATCGACCCAATGATGACCATAGTCAGACATGTATCATCAAATTGGGCTAGGACCCGTTTTAGGGTAATTAAATATTATTATAATATTATTTTTTAAACTTATTTTCTGGATTTACCCCTTTATCCATGGTAAATAAAATATTTACTGAAGTTAATATTCCTAATGTATAAAAGAAAAAAGCTATATCCATATACAATTTGGACCTCCTGATTCCAAATATAAAATTTAGTCTTACAAATTCAACACACAGAAGTGGAATAAATTAATTAACAATTAATTCCCGTTGTCAAAACAAAAAAGTGCGTTTTTATGAAATAATAACTATCAAAATATTGCTACTTTTTTTATGTCAAATTTATATATGAAATTACTTATAATGACCTAAATTGTATTAAATTATAAAAATATAATCTAATTATACTTCCAAAACATTAAAATGCATAATTTATCACTATTAATTATTTTGATAAAAAAGTAGTTTTTAATTAAAATTTAGTAATTTTCACTATTCCTCAAAATAAGAATGTTATCAGAAAAGTACCAAAAAAATTTTTAGGCCAAATTTTTATGTCTCGATTCTGAATAATAAGTTTATTTTGTAAAATTTAATTTATAAAAGTGTCAAATATTGTATTTAAAAATGGTTCTCTATTAAAAGGCTGTAAAATTGATTTTTTTGTAAAATACTTCATTTATCTGGAAAAAAAAGAATTTGTTCTTATATTATGTCTAAGAAACTCATTGTATGGATTCTAAAATTATAAGGATTGTATAAAGTTTATAATTTAGTTAATACTATTGATAACCTCTTTTGAACGGCTAGTTTGGTAAGTCGTTGTGCGCTTGAACTCAGTGTTGTGTGTAGTGAATGTTATTGAATTACTTTGAAGAAATAAAGTACTATGAAATATTACGGTGTTAAATTCTCCCCTCATTAAAAAAATTGCGTCCTTGCAATTTGAAATTGTTCTTAAAAAATAAAATGTTAAAAATAGAAAATACCTTTGTTGAAAAACTGACATCAGAAATTGGGTTAATAAAATTTAGTCTTAATAAGGGGTAAAGGGAAATGAAAGGGTCCCCATAAAATTATGATCTCAATTAGGAGAAAATTGATGGAAATTAGAGACACATAATTATAGGAAAAAAGTAAATATTTATAGGGGGTGATTGAGGTCATCAGCCACAAATAAGTGTAAATTTGAGGGCCTCAAATCTATCAATCTATGACGATTTAAAATATAATCGGTTCAAAATAACATAATGTATTATGATAACACATTTTTTGTTTTACGATACCGTCCTTAATGTTTAAGAATTATTTTACCCAAAGAATAAGAGGAAAAAAATTATATATATATATATACACGAAAAGTAGATTTTCATCCTTCAACTAATTCCTAACACAAACTGATCCTTCACTCCAAAAAAATTTAAAAAATCTATTTATCCTAATTGTATAGGGTTCCAAAAATAATGAATTTATAATTAACCTATCATAACCTTTAAAAAAACTAGATTATACAATCCAAGGACTTCACGTAGTCCAGTGGTAGGTGATAAATCCCAATCGTACTATGGTTGTGGGTTAGATTCCTGAAGCTTTGTCCGACATGACGGATTATCACACGGTCTGTGTGTTTTCCTTTTTATAACAATCCAAAAATAACCTTAACAATAGTATCCAATTTCAATATTATTCCAATACAAACTTTAAACCTATCGACAGTACTTCTATCCAAACTCACAGTCCAAAATTTATAAGGATGTTAAACACAATGAAGATCCTTTTTTCCACGTAATAACATGTGAACACCTTCATCATGTATTATTTTAAAACATGGTAACACCCTGTATTACCATAAAAATTTATTGATTAGATTCATGCTCTCTTATACTTTATATAATACTAGATATATTTCTTAAATCCAAAAGTTTTGAATATTTCGACAATGATTAAATAAAAAAACTATTAATTTGTTCCAAGGATGTCAAGAATATCCAATATATTTAATCCAAATCGATCATATCTTATTCCTAAATCATTACATCATTATTAGGAACATATTAAGGATTACATTTCCTTCAACCATGTATTTTCCAAAATGTGTATCTTACTATTATGTCACTATTAATAGATTAATATAATCTCAAATCCTCAATAAAATAGTACTGCAGTACAATATTTATTTATCTAAATTATTCATATAACCAGTATATTATTGATATAACACTCAAATGAAATAATTCTATAATAAAAACATAAGAACACTAGTCATTCCTCATCATCTGAGGTAGTATCATAACTTGATTATTATCCAATAGCATCATTGGCGGTATACTCTGATGACTGTGACATGGATTCGCGTAGTGTCCCAACACCTGGTAGCTGAAACATTTTACCTTTTAAACCTTTTTCTTACCCTTGAAATCACATAATTGGTGTCATTTTTCTTTACACATATAAAAAAATCCCATTCCCTTCAATAATTTACCGAGGTGATTATTTCCCTATTTATCACATATGGGAAAATCCTTCTTTCACCACTTCCCTTTATCCATATTTCTCTCTATCATCCTTTTCTTCTCTTTATTCCCTTAAATGCCACAGGACACCAAGAGTTCTTTACTTATTATATTAACATAGGATTTTATTTATTCATATGTTAAGAATATATGGGAGACTATTTACCTTCTAATTGTTGGCTTAGTATCGTGAATGATACGATCCTTCTTACTCATTGGATCATACGTATTGTTGGAGTTCTCATTACTTCTATTTGGCACCATTTCTAAACAATGGAATACACTAAGTCATTTTATGAATCACAGTGAATAATTTCAAACACATAAAATACCTAACGTAAATTAAACAGTTTATAGATATAATCCATAATCATAAAAATATTTTCATTGAGGAATTATTTATTCTTAAATACTTCATAATGGATTGTAATGAAAATGTGAATTATCCTAAGAATATCCCCTGGGAGTTTCATAACCTAGAGTGAAGCAAATCCCATTATAGTGCACTAGTTCCCATTCGAGTCCTGCTCAAAGCGGTGTTTTCGGGTGTTAAACCTAGGCATATCTATGCCAGATCTGCCTGTACCTACTCGTATCTTGATAGGGATGTATTTCTTTTAAAACTCAAAAAATCTCTATGGTATCAATTTTTTAGGAATTTGTTCTATACTAATCCTCAAAGTCTATCTTAGGTTAATGTTCCTTAATTGGAGAATTTCTAAATCTAGTTTCCAAGGTTATTTCTAAACCTCCTCTGATACCAACTATAAAATACCAACCCCATTTACCCAGAGTCGGTGTATTATTTTAATACATTGGTATGATTACATGGAATCAAATCCCAAAGGACCGATCGATTTAGCAGTCTTGGAAAATAGATTACTTACCTAAAAGTTACATTACACTTTAGAACATATAACACAACATAAATAATACTTTATGAATGCCATTATTCCCTTAGCTTAATGGTACAAATCAATCACAATAAATTTCTTGGAATCCTTGGAAAAATAAAACATAGAATGAGGTGAGATCAGATGCTTCGTAAGGATAATAATACAGTTGAAACTTTCATAAATAAGCATAAAAATTTAAGGCAATGTATAAAACTAAAACAAATCCCTTTTCAACATAAAAGTTATCATAATATGGAAAAAATAATTGAAAATAATTCCATTTACTTACTCACATGGATATTCTACTAGTCGAATAATAACATGACATATCAATATCCACATTCATAATGATGGAATGCATAATGCCAGACTTAATAACCACATATTCAAGGCCTTGTTCCAAGACTACAAATAAGATTTTTTCAAGGACTTGTGCCAAGACACTAGTTTGTCTCATGAGACGAACCGATGCATCGAGGAGCTATAACAGGATCCACCTGTTACTTACTATGTCCAATTCATTCCTCATATGAAATGGTTTAATCATAACATAAACATTAATATTAAAAATAGCATAAGAAATGTGTATAATTTATCCATAAACCGTGAATGGTAAAAAAATTACACATCCATGATCAAAAAAATCAAAAAACATTCAATACAATATGGAATATTTGTATCAAAATAAATCAACCTCAAACAAGATTAAAATCCATCAAAGGATGTTGATATAGGTGTGAATTATTTGTAATATTTTTTGGGATAAATATACCTTTTGCATAAAACATTTAAAAGACACACAATTTAGAAAGGAATACATTTAAAGTTGTTTTTGAATCAAAGTTTCCCATACCACTTTGGATGTTTTTAAAGTAATTAAAATTAATAAACATTCCTGTTTATAAAAATAGATCCTTTAACATCATTTTGAAAACATAGACATTAATGAGAATGATTTTCAAAGAATAAATATTTAAAACATTTAAAATTATGTTTTAGTAAAAAATTCCCTTAAAAATAATCCCTTTGAAAACTCTTTTATAAAACATGGGCATGGATAATAAATATGTCCCCATAGAAACTTAAGTAAAAACAGCCTTATATAATAAAGAGATTTTGAAATTAACCCTTACCTTGCACTTTCCTTTAGTCGAGGGTATGTTTAACCATCTGTATAAAGACCATAGTATATTATTAAATTATACCAGAACCATATTAATATTTATTATATCATACATGATTAATTTTGAATTTATACTACCCATTTAATAATAATTTTCATGTTAAATTATCATTTCGGTTAATAATCGATTTCCTTATCGTACGTGTTTTAAATTGTTACTCTTGATTGTATAACTTAGATCATGATTTAAATAATTCCAAAATATATAACATGATTTATATATCATATATATTTATAATAAAAATGTAGATACTCAAATATTTATGTACATGAACATTACATTACATTTTGTGGAATATCTAATACATAACGAAAATAGACACACAAGGACCTTAATAGTTTGGTGTCTTTGGATACTCGGAATATAATCATCTAATCATGGTGAAAGATCTTCAACATCTCCCATAAAGATCTTACCCTTTTGTGTTCTTAACTAAAACCATTCTTTAAATCCTGGTGAAAAGAAAACATAAAAAGGGTGAGCTCAAATGCTCATTAAGGGTAAGCATGGAGAAAATAAAACAAATCATATACATTTGAACTAAAAAAACATTAACATAATGTTTAAACATCAAAATCTTGAGCAATGACATAAAACAAGGTAGTACATATGGCATAGTTCATAAATAAATATTAATAATGATAAAATAGCATAGGAATAAAACATGTAATTGTGGAAAATCATTAATCACTTGATATGATTTTCATAGTAGCCAAGGAATTGCTGCCAAGACCATCTTAGTGGAGAAAGTCCCTTTCTGAATTGAGTTCACTCCTCATTTCAGTCCTGAAAAACCGAACCAGATTAACTTACCATTCTAGCCATGTATATATCATGAGATATAAATCTTTACCCAATGCATTGGAGGGAGATATAGGTCCCACCCATCTCATATTGAAAATATTCTAACTTGTGCCACAAAATAAACATAAAACATTCATCATAACCCAATGAATAAAATGGGTTTCATAAATATCATCCCATCATAACATAATCAGTTTAAAACAAATGGATATCATTTCATCATAATAAAAGTGAAACCATTTAAATCATATAGATATTATACATGAAGCATACAAATATAAAATAATGTCATCTTAGATGGAAAATGGTTTTAATAGAACACTTGAAATGAATTCTTGAGGAAAATTTCTTCCCTTTTTCAAAATCATTTTCTTTTCAAAAAATTCCATGCAATTTTAAAAGACAATTATTTTTTGGAAAATAGTGATAAAATCAAGTAGAGTAAGATTCATGAAAATGAGGCGTTATGAAACCGTAAAAATCCGTTCATGCCGTATAAGTTAAAAATAACATTTTTCTCATACTTTTATTGGAAAAGTCAAAATGTTCCCCGTGTGGTAAAAAAAGTAAAATTCGTTTCATAACATGTGGTAAATTTAAAAAATGGGTAAAAAGGACTTTAAAAATAAATGAAAACATTTTTAGAAAACATTGGCATGGATGATAACAATAACCCCAATAAATACTTGAATAACTATCTCTAATAAGAACGAGATTGGAATTGTTATCCCTTACCTTAGGTCCAATATGCTTCGTACATATCTGAACCTCCTGTATGATGATTTAAATAATTTCATTGACTTATTACAAAATCATATTCATGGTTATGATATCATATATGGTTCACTTATGACTTTATATTACCCATTCTTTTGTAAATTCCATGTTAAAGCAGTGTTTTGGGTATACTCTTTTCATTTATCATAGGTGTTTTGACATGTTGTTCTTGATATTATTACTTATATACGGATTTATAAAATTTCAGAATGTAAAACATGATTTATATATAATATATATTCAGTATATGAATATATATGATAGATTGATAGATGGAATGATATACACCGTTCATGGAGACGGTAGGATGTGCGTACACATGAACGCTGTTTTCGTTTCCTTATTGAATTAAATGGAATTAAGTAAATGAAACATATATGTAAAAAAATACAGTATCATTATTATGTAATATATTTCATGATGATTTATTATATATACTTTATAATCATACTTTAATGGTTAATTATGGAAAATGAATCTCATCGCGTTCGTGGAGACGGTAGTCCGTACGTACACACGAGCGATGATATCATTCCCATGATCGTGGAATTGTATTTAAGTGTATTTATAATATTTCAGAATCAATATCACTTTAAAATAATCATATATAGTTATTTATTTACACCATTATACCCATCCAAGTAAGGTTGTGGTGGAAAACAGATTACACCACAGCATGGAGATGGTATTCTGTACGTATGCAAGCGCGGTGATTTCATTCTCCGTAGGATGGATAGAAGATGAAAATGGCTTATTTGAAATTTATAATAACAAATAAGTATATTATTTATACTTATGTTATTAATTTATGATGAAACAAATAAATAAGAAGAAGTATAAGAAGAAATAAATTGGAAAGAATCGGTAAAGGATATTACCTCTTCTTTAACTCGCCTCTTCTTAACCTCCTCTTAAGGTAAAAGGATTGGTCTTTTGAGGATACCATAACCTCTATAATATTTATATTGATGATGAAAAGGTAAATGGGTTGGGGTTGGCTGAGCTTCAAGGCCCAAAAGGGCGTGTAGAGAAGAGGGAAGCAATGCCCTTTTTATAAGGGAGGAGAGGGGCACCTTTGAAAAAACATAAAATATTATTTTATAATAAAGTCATATTCTGTCTATAATAGCTCCAAATTGATTTATTTCAAAGATAAAGTTGGGATGGGTCTAAATAATATCAACCGATAGGTTTTAGTCAAGTTTAGGTTACTATTTTAAACTTATCATTTAGATTTAACTCTATGTTATATAATTTAACTTTTACCGTGTCTTCTTGTTTTTAGAAACTATATGGTTAATTAACATACTATAATAAGCCATACGAACCCCAAGTGGTTCATTATTAATATATATAACCTTATTTAATTCATTTGGCTGATCCTTAGATTTTTAGATATAGAATAACAATTAATAATATAATATTCGTTTTAAATACTATTTTATGTCAATTTTGACACTATTTGGTAATGGATTTTTGTGAAAATTATAACAGAATTATTAGTTCGAAAAATGTTAATTAAATCAATACTAACATGTCATATTAACTTATAAAATTAGTGTAATTCGTAAAAAGACTCAAATTACATTTATTTGGGTATTTATAACATCAATTATGTTAATATATTATTAATAAGGTAATTATTGTATCATCAATGTGTCATAAATAAATTAAATTATTTAATGTCTAAAAATTATAAATAAAATACCATTATGTAGGAAATTATATAATCCTTATAATGAATATTTATAGTATAATTTATCTTCTATATTACCCTATATTATAATTGTTTTAGTTACTAAACATTGATTTTAACTATTTTAACTCTTATTTAAATAAAATATTAATAAATGTCCTAATCTAATCCAAGTGGACCCAAAGGGTAATGTTTTATTACTAAGGTTTTTTCGGTCGAATTAAACTTATCCAATAGAATTAGGACATGTGTTAGGGTAATATTAATATCATTTTTACCCTTAATTACACTATTTACTTTTAACCGTGGTAAATAAAAGTAAAAAGTTACTATTCACCAAAAATTATTTTTATCTTATTGAAAATAATTTTACTCCTTGATATTAACCACGTCTCTCAGATTTTCGAAATTCCACTCAAATATGTGGTAAAATTATGTTTTATGTAAATTTTCATATTCTCTTAGGAGGTGGGTAAAACACGGTGGAATGTTCAATAAAATTTTTATATATCAAAAAGTATTATAAAATGACTCAAATGAATTAAATTGAACTTATATAGGTATTATGTATCAATTTTTACCTAAAATAAATTTAAATAAAATAAATAATTATTTAACTAAAAAGTCGGTTTTTAATTAGTAACATTGTGTTTTCACTATTCATCAAAAATGGAATGTTTTCAGGAAAATACCAGAAATTCACCCTAGGATAATTTCGATACTCTGAATCCAAAAATGAATTCCATTTAAAAAGATAAAAATTATAAAATTTCAAAAGGTGGGTATTACTATTCATAACGGCTAGTTCATAATAATATCTCGTTTAGTGAAACTCAGTATTGCGTACAACACATGCTATCGAGGAAGGTTGCTTCTGGATTGCAGCACAAGCCAATAATAGTGTTTTTCTATACTGTAAGCTAGTACGGTGTTGCATATAGTTCAAGATAATCCTGGTTTAGCGTACAACACAAGACATCCAAGAAATTAAAAGAATATTTTTCATAAAATCTCGGGGTGTTACATTCTACCCCCCTTAAAATGGATTTCACCCTCGAAATTCGTCGGGGTTAAAAATGCTTTACTACTTGAAATTTTCTTTCATAGAAACCCACATCGTAAAAGTAATACTAAAAATTAATTTTAAAAACTAAAGTATGAAACGTAACGATTACCCAAAGTAACTCATCACTGGGTTTCCACATAGGAGAACATAGGTGAATATATGGATATAGGAAAGAAATCTAACCGTCACGTACTGATGGAGAGTGTTAGAGAACATGGCTATGATAAATCCCAAAATCACAAAGAAATAAATTTTGATGATCTAAGGTATCATCTAATTCATCAGATATAAGATCACTATGACAACATTTTTGGTTTCCAAGATCATTTCCCTAACATTGATGAACTATTACATAAGTAGAAATACTTACATGATTTCAGGGTAATATCATCATTGTTCATTCCATGAACAATTCCCACTTCATATCTATGTAAATAAATGAAGCTGAATTTTTCATTCATGAAGTGTTAGCAGATGATGCGATAGAATGATAAGTCATCCCATCCGTTTCAATCACAAAAAGGTTAGCATAAGTCCATCTATGGTGAGATTAATCGTATATGATTCCAACAATGGACTTATACTTTTCTATCATACCAATTAATAAAATAGAACTAACTTCTACTAACCAGGGACTTCCTGTAGGCCAGTGGTAGGTGCTAAAGGCCTGTTGCACTTCGATTGTGGGTTCGATTTTCACAGCCTTGTCTGACGCGATGGGTTGTCACCCATCCTATGGGTTGTCCTTTTTCTAAAACTATACTATTATAACATTTCAAAAAATAATATCAAAAATTTATAGCCTTAAACAATATAATATGATGTATAACTTAATCTATTCCAATCTTTAGGCATACCCAAACTCATAGTATAAGGAAAAAGATTGTTAGAGAGGTCATCTACCAAGCATGTAAATACCGTCATTTATCTCCATATATCATAAGATATTTCTTTTTTGTCACATTCCAAACATTCGAATGCCTTAATCATGCATTCTCTTGAAAAATGAATACCCAATGAAACTTAGTGAAAAAATTAATTCTATCAAAAGTTAACTCTATCCACGTACCGAATTCCCAAAATTTCGATATATTCAAACCACGATATCACTTTGTCCTTATATCAGTCATGAGCTCATGAATACTATCATATATATTATTTTCTCCTCATCCCTTCATTATGCGCATTTCATCTGATTTCCAAAAATATTTCAATCACTTTTCATGGTTACTAGTAAAATAAAATTATTGAAAACCACAATGGACCAATACATAGATATTCCAATATACCATAAAATTAACTCAACAAACATTATTCTTGAATACCAATACATAAACAATTCAATCCATCCTCTTCAATTATTGTCATGGAATAAGTCCTTCCTATATTTAGAATTAACCTCTTATGTCAGGGCATTGAGTTGGGTAATGCCCATGTTCTCCACAAGAAAATACATTGAACTCCATAACAATATGTTACTCTATAACCCTTCCCTCCACTGAGATAACATCTTCCCCTCCATTTGATGTATTCATCAAGGTTATTCTTATCTTCTTTAGAAATCTCAATATTCCTTTCTCTATGCTCCTCACCATGATAATAAGCATAAAAGTCCATCTTCCTTTTATTTGATGAATTAGGAATACCACTAAAGTTCACCTTGTTAATCATATATCGCGATGACTGATTCGGAATAATCATAAAATCATTATTTCTAGGAATTATGGAATTTCGTTGCTCATACTCACCAATTTTTCCATTGAATTCAATGTTGACCCAATTCCTTCTGGTTCCCTCCATTAACTAAAACCAAATACCATTGTGTAAGAAACCGTTAAAATAACAAGGAACCACATAATCATAAAATCACACTTATGGGATGTATAACTTATCACACATTCTTTAATCCATGACACCCTAGGTTCACCCTAGGTTATTCAAGATCGTAAAAATAATTCTAGGACTGTAACCTATAGTTATACTAAACCTTAGGGACATCCCTAGACATACCTTAAAAATATATCTAGGGATATCACTAAAGTTCTCGCATCCTAGTTTCCAAAGGCTGACTAAACCTTTCCTATAATACCAACTGTAGAGACCCAAATCTTGACGTACATGAAAATTACATTAGTTTTTTCAGAATATCTAATACATAACAAAAACAGACACACAAGGACCGTAATTGTTTTGTGTCTTTGGAAACTCGGAATATAATCTTCTAATCGTGGTGAAAGATCCTCCAAATCACTCATAAAGATCTTCCCCTTTCATTTTCTTACCTAAAACCTTTCTTTAAATCCTGGGGAAAAGAAAAAATATAAAGGGTGAGCTCAAATGCTTAGTAAAGGTAATCATGGAGAAAATAAAACAAAACATATACATTTGAACTAAAAAAACATGAACATAATGTTAAAACATCAAAATATTGAGCAATGACATAAAACAAGGCAGTACGTAAGGCATAGATCATAATGAAACATTAATAATGATAAAATAGCATGGGAATAAAAAATGTAATTGTGGAAAATCATTAAGCACTTGATATAATTTCCATTGTGGCCAAGGCATTGCTGCCAAGATCATCTTAGTGGACAAAGTCCCTTTCTGAATCGAGTTCACTCCTCATTTCAGTCCTGTAACACTGAACCAGATTAAATTAACATTCTATCCATGTCTATCTCATGAGATATAAATCTTTACCCAATGCATTGGTGGGAGAAATAGGTCCCACCAATCTCATAATGAAATTATTCTTACTTGTTCCACAAAATAATCATAAAACATTCATCATAACCCAATGAATAAAATGGATTTCATAAACATCATACCATCATAACATAATCCATATAAAACAAATGGATATCATTTCATCACAACAAAAGTGAAACCATATAAATCATAGAGATATTATACTTGAAACATACACATATGAAATAATTTCATCTTAGATGGAAAACGGTTTTGATAAAACACTTGAAATGAATTCTTGAGGAAAATTTCTTTTATTATTCAAAATCATTCTCTTTTCACAAAATTCCAAGAAATTTTAAAAGAATAGTATTTTGTTGATAATATTCATAAAATCTCGTAGAGTAAGATTAATTAAAATGAGGCGTTATAAAACCATAAAAATTTGTTCACGCCGTATAAGTTTTAAATAACATTCTTCTCGTACTTTTGTTAGAAAAGTCAAAAAGTTCCCCATGTGGTAAAAAAAAGTAAGATTCCTTTCATAACATGTGGTAAATTTAAAAAATGAGTAAAAATGACATTAAAAATACATGAAAACATTATTAGAAAACATGGTCATGGATGATAACAATAACCCTGGTAAATACCTACAAATAACAATCTCGGATAAGAACAATATTGGAATAATTATCCCTTACGTTAGGTTCGATATGCTTTGTACATATCCGAACATCCTGTATAATGATTTAAATAATGTCATTGAATTATTACATAGTCATATTAATTGTTATGATATCGTATATGGTTCACTTATGACTTTATATTACCTGTTCTTTTGTAAATTCCATGTTAATGCAGTGTTTTGGGTAAAATAATTTCATTTATCGTACGTGTTTCGACATGTTGTTCTTGATATTATTACTTATATCCTGATTTACTTAATTCCAGAATGTAAAAAATGATTTTTATATAATATATATTCAGTATATTAATATATATGATAGATTGATAAATGGAATGAAATACACTTTTCATGGAGATGGTAGGTCAAGCGTACGCATGAACGCTGTTTTCATTTCCTTATTGAATTAAATGGAATTAAGTAAATGAAACATATATGTACATAAATCCAGTATCATAATTATGTAATATATTTCATGATTATTTATTATATATACTTTATAATCATACTTGAATGGTTAATCATGGAAAATGAATCTCATCACGTTCGTGGAGACGGTAGTCCGTATGTGCGCACGAGCGAGGACATCATTCCCATGATCATGGAACTGTATTGAAGTGTAGGTATAATATTTAATAATCAATATCACTTTAGAATAATCATATATAGTTATTTATTTACACCATTATACACATCCATGTAAGGTGTTGGTGGAAAACAGATTACACCACGTCATGGAGACGGTATTCCGTTCGTACGTACGCACAGTGATTTCATTCTCCGTATGATGGATAGAAGATTAAATTGTGTTGTTTTATATTTATAATAACATATCAGTATATGAGTGATACTTATGTTATTAATTTATGATTAAACAAATAAAGAATAAGAAGTATAAGAAGAAATAAATTGGAAAGAATCGTTAAAGGATATTACCTATTCTTTGACGCGCCTCTTCTTAACCTCTTCTTAAGGCTCTAGGGTTGGACTTTTGAGGATACCAGAACCAATATAATGTTTCTAGGAAAGATTATGAGGGAAATAGGTAGGTTTGGGCTGATATTCAAGGCTTAAAAGGGTGTGAAGAGAAGAGGGAAGGGGTTCCCTTTTTAAATGGGAGGAGAGGGGCACCTTTTGAAAAACGTAAAATATTATTTTATAATAAAGTCATATTTGGTATATAATTGCTCCAAATTAATTGATTTTTAAGATAAAGTGTGTATGGGTCTAAATCCTCTCAACCAATATGTTTTAGACAAGTTCAGGTTACTATTTTAACCTTATCATTTAGATTTATCTCTAAGTTATGTAATTTAACTTTTACTGTTTCTTCTTGTTTTCTTACACTATATGGTTAATTAACCTACTATAAAAATCCACAATAACCTCAATTGGGTTATTATTAATATTTATATCCTTATTTAAGTCATTTTTCCAAACCTTAGATTTTTATAAATAGAATAAAAATTGATAATATAATATTTGTTTTAAAAACTATTTTATGTCAATTTTGACAATATTTGGTAATTCATTTTTTTAAAAATCATAACAGCATTATTATTTTGAAAAAAGTTAATTAAATAAACACAAACAAGTCATATTAACCTATAAAATTATTGTAATTCACAAAAATTCTAAAATTATATTTATTTGGGTATTTATAACATCAATTATGATAATATTTCATTAATAAGGTAATTACTCCATCATCATTGTGTCATAAATAAATTAAATTATTTAATGTCTAAAAATTATAAATAGAATAAAATTATGGAGGAAATATTTTTATCTTTATAATGAATATTTATAGTCTAATTTATCTTTTCTATTACTCTATATTAAAAAATTATAGTTATTAAACTTTGATTTTAACTATTTTAACTCTTCTTTAAATAAAATAATGATAAATGTCCGAATCTAATCAAAGTGGACCTTAAGGGTAATATTTTATTACTAAGGTTGTTTTTGGTCTAATTACACTTATACAATAGAATTAGTACATGTGTTATGGTAATAGTAATATCATTTTTACCCTTAATTACCCTATTTACTTTTAACCTTGGTAAATAAAAGTAAAAAGTTACGATTCACAAAAAATTATTTTTATCTTATTGAACCACATTTTACTCCTTGATATTAACCATGTCCCTTAGATTTTCGAAACTCCACTCACAGAAGTGGTAAAATTATGTTTTATGTAAATTTTCAAATTCTCCTTGGAGGTGGGTAAAAGACGGTGAAATGTTCAATAAAATTTTTATATATCTAAAATTATTATAAAATGACTCCAATAAATTAAATTGAACTTATAAAGGTATTATGTATGAATTTTTACCTAAAATAAATTTAAATAAAATAAATAATTTTGTAAATAAAAAGTTGGTTTTTAAATAGTAACCTAGTGTTTTCACTATTCATAAAAAATTGAATGTTTTCAGAAAAATACCAAAAATTCACCCTAGGCTAATTTCGATATTCCGAATCCAAAAATGAAGTCCATTTCAAATGATAAAATTTATAAAATTTCAAAAAGTGGTTATTACTATTTATAACGGCTAGTTCATAATAATATCTCGTTTAGTGAAACTCGGTATTGCGTACAACACACGATATCGAGGAAGGTTGCTTCTAGCGTGCAACACAAGCCTAGAATAGTGTATGTGTGTACTATATGATAGTACGATGTTGAGTATAGTTCTTGCTAATCTTGGTGTAGCATACAACACAAGAAATCAAAGAAATTAAAAGAATATTTTTCATAAAATCTCTGGGTGTTACAATAAATATGTATAATCGACAAATATATGAAATGGAAAAAACCGTTTTTGGAGATTGTAGGTTGTACTTATGCATATTTTTTTTTTGTTTTCATATCATATTGAACAGAACTAAGTGAATAAGATATATTTAAGTACATACACACATACATAAATATATATATATTCAGTATCATTATTATTTCATACATTACATACTTATTAATGATATATATTTTATAATCATCGTTGAATGGTGAATGTGGAAATGAATCTCATTGCATCTTGGAGATGGTAATACCTACGTACGCACGAGCGACAATATAATGATATTGATGGAGAAATCATATGTTATTGGTTGGTATATCATATATACAGAATCATTAACATGTTATATTTATTATTTACAATAGTTATACTCATTATTATACCCATCCAAATAATTATGTGTTTGAATAATAAACCACACCATGACGTGGAGATGGTAATCTGTACGTACAAACGTAAGGTGAAATTTTCATTTATATGATGTATAGAATAATGAATATGGTTTTTAAATTTTTATAATAACATTAACATATATATAAGATACAAGATTTATTATTTTATAATGGAAACAACAAAGAAAGATGAAGTGGAAGAAGAAAAGAACTTTAAAGAGGTGATGAAAAATTTACCTCTTTTTTGGGTTTTTATTTTTTATTTGATCACAAGGGCTCCTTTGGTTGGCTTTCAGACCAAAATTAAGACTCTAGGATTAAGGGTTAAATTTTGGGAGGATATTTGGGCAGGGGTTGTCGGATCCAAATGGCTTAGGAGGTGTAAATTTGAGAGAAAGGGGAGTGCCCTTTTATAAGAGGGGTGAGGGGCACCTTAGGAAATAATTGAAATATTATTTTATAATAATATAATTTTAGGTGTATAATGTCTCAAAATGAATTATTTAAAGTATAAGGGGGTATGGGTTTAAAAGAACTCAACCAATAGGTTTTTGACAGGTTTGGTTCACTATATTAACCTTAACTTCTAGACATAACTCTTAGTAAAATAGTTTGACATTTACCATATCTCAATATATTTTTATATTATATGGTTAATAAAAATACTATAAACTTTCTAGATAACCCGAAGTGGTTATTTAATAATTGATTTTTTATAGTCCTAAAAACTTCATTAGTTCAAAATAAATATATTTTATCAACCCTAAAATGTCATATTAACCTATAAAATTGTTGGATTCCATCAATGCTTTCAAATTATATTTATTTTAGTATTTATAATATCATTTATTTCATTATTTCATTAATAAGAAAAATACTGCATCATTATAGTGTCATATATAAATATATTTATTTTATGTGTAAAAATTATAAATAAAATATCATGAGGTATAAAATATCATTATATTTCTAATTAATATTTATAGTCGAATATATCTTTATATAACCTCAAATAAAAATTGTTTTACTAAATGATATTTGTTGTTTTTATCTTTTATCTTTACTAAATATTATTTAATATAAAATGTCGTTATCACTCCCATGTAGCTCCATGGGGTCAAAAAATATACCCAAGGATGCCAATGGTTGGACATGTTGTTAAGTCAAAAGTCTTCTTTTGGCTTTTACATCATGTTTTGGAAATCACAAATATATTCTATATCATGTTTTGGAAATCACAAATATATTCTATGTCATGTTTTGGAAATCTCAAATGTATTCTATCATATGTTTGTAAATAACAAATTGTCTTTTATCATGTTTATCGTATCGTACGATGTTGATCGTACCGACCAAAACGTATCGTACTGACTCTGTCAAACGAATTGTACTGACTCTGTCAAACGCATCGTACTGACTCTGTCAAACGTATCGTACTGACTCTGTCAATCGTATCGTACTGACTTTGCTATTCAGATGATCATTATTTGTTTTGGTACTTTGTCAAAAACTCTCTCTGCATATGAATCGTACTCATGTTTTACATTTCTATATATCTCTTATCCTAAAGAAACGATGTCGTTGAGTTAGTTATATACTAATCAAAACGATGTCGTGCTTTCTGTTTCAATATGACCGTTGGAGGCAATATGACCGTTGGAACCCGAGGCCTATAAATAGGAGGTCATTTGAAGCTGAGAAAATAATGATGAACGAAGAGACTCTGTGAACTACGAAGTTTTTAGAGAGAGACACTGTGACTTCTCTCATCAGCCTTGTGCGTCCGATCATCGTATCGAGGGCTTTCAAGTAATTGAAAGACAGAGGTGCCGATTACCTGCAAAATCGAGGGCTGCCGGGGATAGGCAGACAGACGAGTCGATCATCGTATCGAGGGCTGCCGGGGATAGGCAGACAGACGAGCCGATCATCGTATCGAGGGCTGCCGAGGATAGGCAGACAGACGTGCCGATCATCGTATCCAGGGCTCACCAAGGTGTTGGTGAGACAGACCTCTTATCCTAGGTGAAAGGATAACCCTTCTCTTTGGGTTAAAAGAATTGTATTACTTTTACATTTCCGCTGTTGTATTAGAAAGGGATTTGTATTGTTTCCTTTCTTCTTTACATATTCTATTGTAATTGTTTCAATTACAATCATTCCATTACATATTGTATTGATTGGTTCTATACGCTTTAAGGTAGAATCATTCATATCTGTATTACTCTGATTATTGTGTTCATCTTGAATACAATTGTTTTACATAACATTAGTATTACAATACATCATACCTTTTACATTCAATACAATTGTGGGTGTTTGTATTTGTATTAGTTTAAAATCTTTTAAACTAATCTCTTTGTTACTAAAACTCAAGGTTTTTAAAACCTACAATTCACCCCCCCTCTTGTATTGTTCCATCTAATAGACTTTTATATCGACTATTCGATCCAACAATTGGTATCAGATGAGGTTTTCCACTGATTTGTATTACTAGCTTTATTTCTTATTACTTTCTTAAATACTTACTACACTAACGTGTGGAGTGGAAAAGTTGTTTTTGTTATATTAGATGGCAGGAATGAATATCGGATCAATAGATAATCTGAATCCTTCTAGACCACCAATCTTTGATGGGAATGATTATGAGTATTGGAGAGATCGTATGAAGACTTTCGTCATCAATACTGGTGTAGACAATTTTATTATGCTTACTGGGGGTTACAAAATTCCTGACAAAGAAGTTAGTACTTTCACAAATCAAGAGAAGCAAGAATATCAACTGAATTACAAGGTACGCAATACTTTATTATGTTCTATGACCAGGAATATATATAGCCAGATATCTTCATGTGAAGCAGCCAACTGTATTTGGAAGAAATTAGAAGTCACTCATTTTGGTACATCCAAGGTTATAGAAACAAGGAGAGCAATGCTACGAGCAGAGTATCATGGATTTGTTTTTCCTTATGGAGAGCCAGTATGTAAAGTGCAACAAATGTTTATGACAATTGTCAACAGCTTACAATTTATGGGGGAAAAAGGTCTTGATGATGAAGCTCTTGTTGATAAGATTATAGATATTATGCCAAATGAATGGGAGTCAAAAAGAACAGCTATTGATGAAAATAGAAAAGTTTCCCAGATTACTCTTGATGAACTCTTTGGAACTCTTCTACAGCACGAGACAAGAATGAAAAGAGATGCTGATTTCAATAAGAATAAGAATGGGAATGGAAGTGTAGCTTTTGCATCTAAAGCTAAAACACCTGAAAGGGTTACAAGGTCTAAATCTAAGAAAGTTGTTGTTTCTGATTCAAGTGATTGTAATCTTTCAGACAATGAGTTAGCTAATCTTGCTCGGAGGATGAACAAGATTGTGGGAAAGAAAGATTTTCAATATAGATTCAAAAAGAAAGATAGGAAAGATTCAGAGGTAACTTGTTATGAATGCAAGAAAGCAGGACATATAAGGCCTGATTGTCCTTTACTGAAGAGGAAAGATAGAAAAGAGAAACACTCTGAAAGAAACAAGAAAAGGTTTTATAAGACGAAGAAAGGCTTGAAAGCAAATGATACATGGAGTGCAAGTGGTAGTGATTCCTCAGATGATTCTTCAGAATATGAGACGTCAGGACAAAGGAATATTGGACTTCTAGCCAGACTACCAATTGAAGATCATTGTCTCATGGCTAAGGTACACAATGCTGAAGCTGTTACAAATGTCTCTTTAAATGCAAATTATGTTGATAATAAATATTATGAATCTTCAAATGATGAACCCTCATCATCAGAAGATGATACTTTACCTTCTTTTGAAGAAGTCTCTAGATTTGCTATGTTACTTGAAAATGAAAATTCTAAACTCAAAAAGAGATTTGAAAAAGCAAATTCTAGAATTTCTATTTGACTAAAGAAGTATCAGATCTTTCTAAAAATCTTGATGGGAAAACTTCTGATTTTGAAAGTATTTTGAAAACCCTTGAGAAAGTCAAATCTGAAAAAGATAAACTTTCTAAGGATCTTGAAACTGCTATTTCAAAGAAAAACATTTTAGAGTATAACTCTAGTTCTAATTCAAATGTTTTAGAAAACAAGAATTTGGTTTTAAAACTAAAGTCAGAGATTTTATCCTTGAAAAAGTGTTTGTCAAACTTTACTCATGGAAAAGAAAACTTTGATAGGATGTACTCTCAAATAAGACCTTTGAGAAATCGTTCTGGTCTTGGTTTTACTTATTCCAAACCTGTTTTTAGTAATAACTATTTTGTTCCTCAAAAAACCATTTTCTGTTCCAAGTGTCAATGTGGTGGACATTGGAGAAGAGATTGTTCTCTTAACAAAACTCAATCCTTAGGATTTCATAAAGCTCATTTTTCAAAACAAATGTGGATTCCTAAAATTCTTTTATCTAATCCTTCTGGATCCAAACAAGTTTGGATTCCGAAAATCTAATTGTTTCTTTTTCAGGAAAACGAGAAGTGTATCAATAAGAACATTTGGTACATGGATAGTGGTTGCTCTCGACATATGACTGGAAACAAATATTTCTTTGAAAAGGTTATCAAAACAAAAGGTGGAAAAGTTACCTTCGGAGATAATGCTCAAGGAAAGATTGTTGGTATAGGTAATATTGTTTTTCTTGGAAAAGTTCTTATTTCAAATGTTTTGTTTGTTAAAGGTCTTAGGCACAATCTCATCAGCATAAGTCAATTATGTGATGAAGGTTACCTTGTGAATTTTAGAAATGATAAGTGTCTAGTTCACAATTCCAAGGATGAATTCATTCTATCTGCCCATAGGCAAGAGAATGTTTACACTATTAACTTAGAAGACCTTAGGAACCAAAACTTACCTTGTCTAAGTGTAATAGAAGACCAATCGTGGCTATGGCATAGGAGATTAGGACACTGTAATTTGAGAAACCTAAGAAAACTCTCAAAGAGAGGACTTGTAAAAGGGCTACCGGATCTTAGATATGATTCTTCAAAAGTCTGTGTTCCTTGTCAGTTTGGAAAGCAACATAAAACTAGCTTTAAACCAATTAATGAAGTTTCAACTTCTAATGCATTACAGCTTGTGCATATGGATCTGTTTGGTCCTTCACAATCTGGAAGCATTGGAGGCAAATACTATGTATTTGTTTTAGTTGATGACTTTACTAGATTTACATGGGTCTACTTTCTCACAAAGAAATCTGAAGCCTTTTCGTATTTCAAAACTTTTAGAGCCCAAGTTAAAAATGAGAAAAACCTACCATTGATAACTATTCATAGTGATCATGGTGGTGAATTTCAAAACTCAGATTTTGAAACTTTTTGTAGTAAGAAAGGTATTACTCACAATTTCTCAGCACCAAGAACTCCTCAGCAAAATGGTGTTGTTGAAAGAAGAAATCGTATTCTTCAGGAAATGACTCGAACCATGTTGAGTGAATACTCAATTGCTAAGCATTTTTGGGCTGAAGCTGTAAGTACTGCCTGTTATACTATAAATCGTGTTTTAACTAGACCATTTCTTAATAAAACTCCTTACGAGTTATGGACTGGCCGAAAACCTAAAGTTTCTTACTTCAAAGTTTTTGGATGAAAAGTATTCATTCTGAATACAAAAGAAAATTTACACAAATTTGCACCAAAATCTGATGAAGGAATCTTTCTAGGCTATTCCACAACCTCTAAGGCTTATAGAGTTTTCAATAAAAACACTTGTACTGTTGAAGAAACAGTACATGTAAAATTTGATGAAACTAACCCTTTTGTTTTCAACCAACCCAATCCTACATCCTCGGATGTGTTTTCTAAATATGTTTATCAAC
Source organism: Viscum album (assembly GCA_963277665.1). Taxonomy (NCBI): domain Eukaryota; kingdom Viridiplantae; phylum Streptophyta; class Magnoliopsida; order Santalales; family Viscaceae; genus Viscum; species Viscum album. Next base: position 1,210,375,327 of record OY728122.1, read on the forward strand.
CTTTGTTAGAAGAACATTCTGATAAGGAAAATGTTCAAGAAAGTGTTCCTGAAACATTTACCACAGAAGATTTTCTACCATATGTTGATGAACAGGTTTTACAAAACCAAAATCAATTGTTTCTTAGGAATCATCCCAGTGATAATATCATTGGTGATATAATTCAACCTGTAAGGACCAGAAATTCCTTAAGAAATGAAATAGAACATCTTGCTTTTCTTTCCCAATTTGAACCTAAAAGTCCAAGTGAGGCCTTAGGTGATGATGATTGGATCAAAGAAATGCAGGATGAACTAAATGAATTTGAAAGGAATCAAGTCTGGACTTTAGTTGAAAGACCTAAAGAAACAACTGTAATTGGTGTAAAATGGGTTTTCAGAAACAAGTGTGATGAAAATGGAATCATTGTAAGAAATAAAGCAAGACTTGTTGCTAAAGGCTATAATCAACAAGAAGGAATAGACTATGAAGAAACATATGCTCCTGTAGCTAGACTTGAATCTATTCGCATTCTATTAGCCTTCGCAGCATATTTCAATTTCAAACTATTTCAAATGGATGTCAAATGTGCTTTTTTAAATGGTTTTGTTCAAGAAGAAGTTTTTGTCGAACAACCTCCTGGTTTTCTAGACCCAAAACATCCTGATCATGTCTTTAAACTTACCAAGGATCTATATGGTCTTAAACAGGCTCCTAGAGCATGGTATGATAGACTTACAGGATTTCTTTTACAAAACAATTATAGAAAAGGTACAGCTGATCCAACTCTTTTTATCAAAATGGAAAACAAAAATGTTTTGGTTGTCCAAATCTATGTTGATGACATCATATTTGGATCAACTCAGAAATCTTTAACCGATTCTTTTGCAAATTTAATGAAATCTGAGTTTGAAATGAGTATGATGGGTGAGTTAACATTCTTTCTAGGTTTTCAAATATCTCAAAAACCAGAAGGAACTTATATATCTCAACATAAGTATATTAAAGACTTACTCAAAAAGTATGGATTTGACAAAACTAAAAGTATTAGCACCCCAATTGGTACCTCAAATACTCTTGATCTTGATGAAACTGGGAAACCAGTAGATCAAACAATTTTTAGAGGTATGATAGGGAGTTTGCTATACTTGACAGCTAGTCGACCCGACTTGATGTTTTCTGTATGCTTATGTGCAAGATATCAATCTAATCCAAAAGAGTCTCACTTAAAAGCCGTAAAGAGAATCTTTCGGTATTTAAAAGACACTATGGATTTAGGACTTTTCTACTCTTCTGGAAATGATTTTGTTTTAAAAAGTTTTTCAGATGCTGACTTTGGTGGTTGTAGAATGGATAGAAAAAGTACATCTGGAACTTGTCATTTCTTAGGAGATTCTTTGGTTTCTTGGTCTTGCAAGAAACAACACTCAGTAGCACTCTCCACTGCTGAAGCTGAATATGTAGCAGCTGGAAGTTGCTGTGCTCAAGTATTGTGGATGCAGCACACACTCACTGACTATGGTTTGAGTTTCTCCAAAACTCACGTTCTGTGTGATAATACAAGTTCCATAGCTCTTAGTAAAAACCCAGCACATCACTCTCGTGCAAAACACATAGATGTTAGGCATCACTTTCTTAGGGATCACACACAAAAAGGAGATATTGTTTTACAATTTATCGGAATTCAAGAACAACTTGCTGATATTTTTACAAAACCTTTACCTTCCGATAGATTTGAATTTATAAAACAGGAGCTAGGAATGATTACAATAAAATAATCATTCATATCTACTTCCTGTTTTACATCTCTCCTAATAGTAAGAAACTCCTCGTAGAAAGGGGGAGGACATTTCTTTGTTTATGTTTCTGATCTTTAAATATTTACTCTCTTTATATATGTTTCTTTCTGTTTATAGTATTGACAGTTTTATTGTTTCATTTTAAGTTTTCCTGTTTATCGTATTGACCATTTCAGTTTTTCTGTTTATCGTATTGAAATTATTTTCCATCGTATCGTTCAAAAATTTTGTATCGACTGATGATAGTATTGAAATTCTTTTCCATCGTACCATTCAATAATTTTTGAATCGACCGATGATGGTATTGAAATTCTTTTCCATCGTACCATTCAATAATTTTTTGAATCGACCGATGATGGTATTGAAATTCTTTTCCATCGTACCATTCAATAATTTTTGAATCGACCGATGATGGTATTGAAATTCTTTTCCATCGTACCATTCAATAATTTTTGAATCGACCGATGATGGTATTGAAATTCTTTTCCATCGTACCATTCAATATTTTTTGAATCGACCGATGATAGTATTCAAATTCTTTTCCATCGTATCATTCAATATTTTTTTTGTATTGACCGATGATAGTATTGAGATTGTTTTCCATCGTACTGTCGGTTAATGGTAACAACTATTTTCCATCGTACGATCCGACCATAGTAATGACTTTGTTTTCCATCGGCATCATTTTTTTTCTTACGATTGTTTCTTTGATACTTACCAAATCCAACAATCACCTTTTGTTCTCCGACAGGTATCTTTTTCAATTTTTATTTTATTTTCTTTCTTTGTTTTAATCCTAACCATTGATCTGGTATTATCTAATCTCGACCGTAGAAGTTCAACGGTCATCTCTTTTTTTGCCTATAAATACCCCCTCCCCTCCCCAAACCCACATTGATTGTTCAGGAATTGAGGCGAAGCTCTGCTCCCCCAGCTATAAACAATCGTACGATCTTCTCAATCGGCATCATCTTTATGTCTCAATCCTCTGCCAACACTCCCGCTGAAATGTCTTCAAAGACTTTTACAGAGAAAGACTTTCACAGAGAAAGGTTAGTATCCCGAGAATTCTTCGATATGTACGATTCTACAATCAAGAGGATTATTTTGTTTCAAGGATGGGAACATCTCTGTGTGGAAAAGCCTGATACTCAAGATCCAGTTCTTTTTGATGAAGTTTGTCAATTTTACAAAACCGTGTCTTTCGACAAAGATATGACTATAAACTTCGCTGTGTACGATCGAAAATTATCCATGTCTGTGAAACAAGCGGCACACTTTCTGAACGTTTCTATAGAAGGGGATTCATTCTGTCCATCTCACAAACTACCAGAGGAAGTTGGTACGTTTAATAGAGAGAGTGCTGAAAAATCTTTGTTTGTTGTTAATGAGGGAAAGAGGAAAGTTTATCATCTTTCACCGGACAATCGGTTTGTCACTTTATGGATGAAAGGTTTTCTTGTCCCAAGGAAAGGGGATAGAGAAACTCTTAAAGTTTCTGATGTCTTTATGCTCGATTATCTTGTGAATATGAGGAAAGTGAATCTCATGGGATATATTTTTGAAACCGTCAAGAATATCAAGAAAGGAGGGATTAAATCCCAGATAATAATGTATCCAGCCATCCTTACAAAATTCATTCTTGAGAGTATGAAGTTTTGTAACATTCCTTTGAAAGGAAAACCTATGGATTTGTGGCCGTCTTTCATTAATAAGAGTACGATGAAAAAGCTGAATGTTTGTTTTGATTCAAATTCAAAACTTTTTGTCAGAGATGTAGAAGCTGAATTGCCTGAAAATCAATCGGCACCTATGCCAGCCAAAGACAATCAATCCGCCGGTGTTACTCGAAAGTCTGATCCGCAGACTAGTTCAAAGCCGAAGAAGAAGAAGCCGAGGTACAGTAAAGAAGTTATTGCAAAGTGGAGAAAGGACAAGGAACAGAGAAAAGAGGGTGATCCAAAGTTTGGACTTGACCCTGCTGAGGCCTTTGCAGAAAGAATAAGGATAGAAGAAACCCTTCAAGCTGAAAAGAAAAAGAAGACTCTTTTGAAAAGAAAGGCTCAGGACTTTGATATTTCTAAAGTCTTGAAAGCAGTTGAAGATGCTAGTGCGCAACTAACTGTGGAAGTGCATCAAGAACCCATCGTATAGAGTTTGCCTGAGAAAGAAAAAGGAAAACAAGTGATAGAAGAAGTGGAAGTAGAAGAAGGAGATTTTCTGTTAGAATTTCTTCAAAGTTCAAAGAAAAGTAGAGAGGAATCGCTTCAAAAGCTGAGCGAAGGTGTTCAACAAACTCCTCATGCCGATCAGGAAAAATCTTCGGACATGATGTCATCTCGAGAAAAGCAAGATGCTCAATCTTCTCAATCTGATAAAGTTGTTGTCATTAGTGAGAGAGTGGAAGAAGAAAGAAAGCAGAAAGAAAAAGAGAAAGGGAAACATCCAGTTGTTGATTCAAGCAGATCGTATGAACTAGCATCGTACGATGAAGATACCGATTCAGAGCATACAATCTCTCTCAAGATGAGTGATTACATTGTTCAAGTTTTGAGAAGGATGGAGAAAACCATTCCTTATTTTCCGAGGCTGGAAGGAAAGATTGATTTTTTCACTGAAAATCAGAGAATGAAGTTTGGATCTATAAAAGAATTGAGAAAGAAATTCTTGTCTGTTGAAGCCGATCTGAAAATTCTTTCGGAAAGCTCAGTTGCTCATAAGAAAGCTTGCAATAAGATGACTAAGTGGTCGTACAAAACAGAGAGTTCAATCAATGACCATGAGATTGCTATTGAAGATATAAGAAGGTTGTCAAATGAGCTTGCAATTGCTTTCAACAAGCTTGATAAAGAAACAATTGAAAGGCTGAACCTTTTGTCGTCTCAAAGAGCCTATGTTCCTTCAGTGAAAGACTTGCAAGATAGGATGAATGTTTTCCAATCTGAATTCTCGAAGGTTTCATCATTCAAAGATGAAATAGTTTTACTGAAGAATCAAAATTCCGAGTTGTCCAAGGATAACAAGACTCTGCAAAACAGAATTGATACCCTTGAAGAAGTAATCAGAGTACAGGAGGAGACCATCAGAAATCAAGATCAGATTTTTGCGGATCAACAGGAGCTTCTCAAAACTCAGGGTGAATCAATTTCTGAAGACAAGAAGGAGATCAAGAAGATGAAAGCTGTGCTTCATGAGCTTATAAAGAAGGAGAAGGAAAGAGAAAACAAATGATTGTTGTATTTGTTTCTTTTGGAACTTGTTTTTTTTGTAATAACTCTTATAATCCTTTCTCTTTTATCCATTGTCTTGTATTACTTCACTAACTCTTCCAGACAATTCGAGATTCCTCCTTTCTTTTTGTAAATCACAAAGGGGGAGAATATTTACAAAGCAAATATTGTTTTACAAAGGGGGAGAATGCATTATAATGCTCTTAAGGAATATCTATGAATACAATCCTTAGGAAAGTCAATACCTAAGGGGGAGTTAGTTGTATTCAATTTTCTTATTCAGAAGAGTTTTCAATAACTCAGGGGGAGATAAGTATTTCTTGTTTCATTTACTTTGTGTGTTTGTGCTTTCCAAAAAGGGGGAGATTGTTAAGTCAAAAGTCTTCTTTTGGCTTTTACATCATGTTTTGGAAATCACAAATATATTCTATATCATGTTTTGGAAATCACAAATATATTCTATGTCATGTTTTGGAAATCTCAAATGTATTCTATCATATGTTTGTAAATAAAAAATTGTCTTTTATCATGTTTATCGTATCGTACGATGTTGATCGTACCGACCAAAACGTATCGTACTGACTCTGTCAAACGAATCGTACTGACTCTGTCAAACGCATCGTACTGACTCTGTCAAACGTATCGTACTGACTCTGTCAATCGAATCGTACTGACTTTGCTATTCATATTATCATTATTTGTTTTGGTACTTTGTCAAAAACTCTCTCTGCATATGAATCGTACTGATGTTTTACATTTCTATATATCTCTTATCCTAACGAAACGATGTCGTTGAGTTAGTTATATACTAATCAAAACGATGTCGTGCTTTCTGTTTCAATATGACCATTGGAGGCAATATGACCGTTGGAACCCGAGGCCTATAAATAGGAGGTCATTTGAAGCTGAGAAAATACTGATGAACGAAGAGACTCTGTGAACTACGAAGTTTTTAGAGAGAGACACTGTGACTTCTCTCATCAGCCTTGTGCGTCCGATCATCGTATCGAGGGCTTTCAAGTAATTGAAAGACAGAGGTGCCGATTACCTGCAAAATCGAGGGCTGCCGGGGATAGGCAGACAGACGAGCCGATCATCGTATCGAGGGCTGCCGGGGATAGGCAGACAGACGAGCCGATCATCGTATCGAGGGCTGCCGAGGATAGGCAGACAGACGTGCCGATCATCGTATCGAGGGCTCACCAAGGTGTTGGTGAGACAGACCTCTTATCCTAGGTAAAAGGATAACCCTTCTCTTTAGGTTAAAAGAATTGTATTACTTTTACATTTCCGCTATTGTATTAGAAAGGGATTTGTATTGTTTCCTTTCTTCTTTATATATTCTATTGTAATTGTTTCAATTACAATCATTCCATTACATATTGTATTGATTGGTTCTATACGCTTTAAGGTAGAATCATTCATATCTGTATTACTATGATTATTGTGTTCATCTTGAATACAATTGTTTTACATAACATTAGTATTACAATACATCATACCTTTTACATTCAATACAATTGTGGGTGTTTGTATTTGTATTAGTTTAAAATCTTTTAAACTAATCTCTTTGTTACTAAAACTCAAGGTTTTTAAAACCTACAATTCACCCCCCCTCTTGTATTGTTCCATCTAATAGACTTTTATATTGACTATTCGATCCAACACATGTATCATAAAATAGGTTTAGGACATGTGTTAGAGTAATTTAATATTATTATAATATTATTTTGTAACCTTATTTACTGGATTTATCCCTTTAACCACGGTAAATAAAATATTTACTAAAGTAAATATTCCTAATGTCTAAAAATAAGAGTTAAATATTTACAAAATTTTAATGTCTTTATTCCTAATATGGAATCCATTTTTCTAAATTCCAAACACAAAAGTGGCAGAAGTTAATTTTAAATTAATTCATGTTGTCAAATCAAAAAAGGTGTTTTTATGAAATAATACCTATCAAAAGATTGACACTTGTTTACGTCAAATTTAAATGTGAAATTAATTATAATGACCTAAATTGTATTAAATTATAAAACTATACTCTAATTATACTTCCAAAACATTAAAATGAATAATTTATCACTATTAATTATTTCGATTAAAAAAGTTGTTTTTAATTAAAATTTAGTAATTCTCACTATTCATCAAAATATGAAAGTTATCAGAAAAGAACCAAATATTTATCCAAACTAATTTTTTATGTCTCAATTATAATCACGATATTTATTTTGTGAAATTGAGTATATAAAAGTGTCAAATATTTGATTTAAAGAGGTTTTTCTATTAAAAGGCTGTAAAATTCCATTTTTTTAATAATACTTCTTTTATCAGGAAAAATGAATTTGTTCTTCAATTATGTCTAAGAAACTCATAATATGGATTCTAAAATTATAAGGATAATATAAAGTTAAAAATTCAGTTAATACTATTCATTACCGCTTTTTAACAGCTAGTTTGGTAAGTAGTTGTGCGTTTGAACAAGGTGTTGTGTGTAGTGCAAGTTATTGAATTACTTTGAAGAAATAATGTACTATGAAATCATGTGGTGTTACAATATTCTTATCATAAATGATTTTTTTATAATATTTTGTGATCGATATGTGGATATGAATCCCCCTTCATCAGTATAATCATAAAAATTTCTATATGTCCCTCTTCCCTTGGGAACATTCACATAATTATGTTCTATGTCTTATTATTCATATTCAACAGTCGAAATGTCGTAAAGTATTCATTTCTTCAATTTAGAAATTGTCAAATCACCAATATTCACAATGATATTGATTTTTTATTATTTAACATATAAAACATTCTCTTAAATTAATACACTTCTAAACAACTTAATCTCATTTATTTCACAAAATTTCTCAATTTCTATATTTGTTAAAAATAAAACAACTTTTTATAAATAATCTAAAATAATTTAGGGTTTTCATATATTTTATCCACAACACATATTTTACAACTCCTTCACTAGAAGAATGTTTAGATATATTTATAATATCCACTACTTTTTCATAACTTCCTTCAATTAATTACTTAATACTCACCTAGACATCAATATAGTGTTGAGTGGAACCTATGAACTTTAATTTACTATGTTTTGATAATTAATAATCTGTCGATATTTTTATTGATGTTAAATAAATTATTTCAATTTTTTTTCCAGTGTAGTTTTTTTATTTTGGACATTTATGTTAAGAGTATTATTCATGTGAATTTGTTATTATATTCATGCATGTATAAATAATTAATAAATTATTTTATATAATCTTTTTATTGTTTTTTTGAATTATATATACACAATATTTTTTTATTTTTTGTTTTATTATAAATTTTTATTTTGTATTTATATAAGGAATTAAAGATTTATGTAGTATTAAACATGTGTTTATAAGGATTATGTAACATTTTTTCTATTTTTTAATGAGTTGTGGTAGAAGATACCATCAGCATGATCTCTCATTTATCAATTAGACATAACATACTACTACTATCAGGTACCAACCAGGATAACTCAATAAAATAGAAACTGAATCATCAATGACATAGCCCTAATTCCATTCCTGATCCCAAAAAGTTGGATACTAGTGCATGGGCATGAAAATACCCAATGTGGAATGATTTATCATTCATAAAAACAAAACAGTACAAAGGAAATAGATAAGAATTCGTAAATATCCAGTATTCCAATACATTCTACAAGAGGAATGTACCAACATTAACCAACTAAAACACATATACAGTTTTAAACTATCATAAATTACATAAAACAACAAAAAGATCACAAATAATACCCCCTTGTAACATGTGGATCACATAACCACCATGTCATCGGAAACATCCAAGGTTCCACTAACAGAAATTCTCACATCATCCAAGATGCGATTTTTGATTTTATGGACAGAGAAAGGATATTATAACATTTCGAAAATATATATATATATGTATATACATATTTAGAAACACTATACCTATATGATCAAAAAATCATTACATTGTCAGTCCATATCAAATAAATCAAATATTATGACTTTTAAATAAAACATTTCTTGGAAAATATTTTGAAAACATATAATAAAAAACTCTTTTCAAATAATTTCATTTTATGTTTCAAAAAACAATGAAAAATAATTTACCTAAAAAAATGAATCAATAAGTATCTTGACTAAGAAAATAATTAATGGCCATTTAATATATGCCAATATGTACAAATTATTTTCAATCCCACCACCATGGTTATAAGCCCAAAGGTTTGTTTGAATAGGGTTCAATGATCCTCAAACTCTCAGTGAAATAAAACTCTTTAGAGAAATATTCCCTAAATCACAGACCTAAGAGGGAATATGATTTTACACCAATGAATTAACTCCCTTCCCGTATCAATGCTAAGTTTCCATTTTAATCATCAATCCATTTCATTGAAGAGCTAATAAAAGCCTATCAAGCTTATCATATAATACCCACCTAACTTCCCAAGCTCCCCTTGCGGTAGATAATTCAATAAAGAGGAAAATCATTTATATCTAAATAGTTTAATCAATCATTGTTCATCTAGACCCATATAATGTTTTCAAAATTCAATTTCATTTCAAAAACCAATGTGAAAATATTTTCCTCAAAACTCATGAATTAAAAAATAATTCATTTAATTAAAAACCGAAAAAAATCATTCCATGATTTCCCAATAATCATACTCCATGTTATTATTTAAATAATTTATTTCAATTCAAACAAAATTTCCAATAACCAAAATATTATTTGAAAATATATTACTAAAGATGTTTCATCACCCACCATACCCATGAGAAGAATTTATCAAGAATATAAATTCATGTTTTATATATAAATCAAAAATCCATTTTAATTCAAACACGAAAATGGTTTTAATTAATAGGGGATAAATTTTTGAACCACCTACCTCAATTCAGAGTATCACAAAGCACCTAACTAGAAATACAAAATTTTATAGGTGATTTATTAAAATTCAAACAAGACACAATGGTTGTAATTAATAGGGACAAAAATTATGTGACCACCTACCTCAATTCAGAGTATCAGTAATCACCTAACATGTGATCCAAAATTTGATAGGTGAAGTGCTATAACCACATAACAGGGAATCCTATAAACACAATTCACAAATCATGATCTAGAAAAAAAAATATCAATAACATCACATATCCATATGGAACCTAAGTATATCACATAAAAAACATATACATAGAATCAATATCCCAAATATAATGATCTGTTCAACAAGAGAATATTTTATGTAGAATAATAATGAAAAATAAAAATGATGAGACACATACCATAAATAAATAGATCTAGAAACAAAGGATTAATCAAAATTGATCAAATAGAGGCAATGAATTTCTAAAATAACTTAGTGGAATATCTTTGGTAGAGACCCAATTTCTCCATAATAATATTGATTCAAAATAAAAGAGTTTTAGGTCGTAAAATAAAATCTAAATTATTTACTTCACATCTCATGGTTTGAAAAATGTTCACAATTGGTATACCCCTTTCTAGGATACCGGTGGAGTTTTATGATTTGGCCGCACAGTTTGAAAAAAAAATGGGAAACCATAAAAAATTCATCCATCCAAAATCACATGTTTTGAGGAAAAGTACACATGATTTAAAATAACAATGCACCTAATAATCTGACATCTTCAAGGAGTTGATCTCAAGATGGATAATTCTCTCAGAAGAAAAGAATTAATTTCCCTATTTGTGTTCCAACCATGAATAGGATTAAAAAAGATTAATAACACCCATATATCACTAAATATTATTTGAAAAAATACATAAATAAATGTTTCCAAAAACCAAAGGATAAAAGTTCCTTAACATGAAACCATATTAGAAAATTCTCTTCACCATATTTTATTATTACCCAAAAGCTCCCCACCATAAATTCTAGTCAATAAAAACATGGGGAAACTACTCCCTCATTATCATATCACACTTCTGCATCATTCATGAATCTGAAACCTAATTCTATAGAAATATTTCAATTTGAATTTACTTACTCTACAAAACCATCACTTCGGAATCATCTATCTGAACTAGTTTCTCAGCCACTGTCATATTAGGTTCCACATCAAGGTCATCCTAACTCAAAACATAATATGAGTCCAAAATATATTTATTATGTTGTGAAACATTAAAATATTTATTGATAAAATCCATGTATGGTGTAAATTCTTAAAAAAATTACATAATTCAAATACATAGTCAATAAATGGGAAATAAAAAGGACTTCAAGTCGACATGGTAAACAAATGGGAAATAAAAAGGACTTCAATGATGATCAAGTTAAAATTAATTACGTCACTAAGCTATTACAGACATCTGATAAATCATAGGGATATTCATCACCATATCCTGGACCATGTTATCTCCCACCATGGAAGCTTCACGATTCTCATACCAACAAATATGATATTTACAAGTATGAACATATAAGGAAAAATGAAGACATTTTAATTGATGATTGATAGATATTATTTGATGAAAACATAACCAACCCCAAATAGGGAGCCCATTCTCCCCAAATTCAAGGATGTAAGCACATAACTTGTCTTCATGAATATTTATAGCTTGTTATCTGCGATCATCTATATGAGGATGATACACTATGTTTTACTTAAACTAAGACCCCATTATTTCCAAGTGGTCTCTCTAAATATAGGATGTTAATTGGGGATCCTTTTCTGAATCAAAGGTAGATATAACTCCATTAAACAGAAAAATATCCTACACATATAGATTGCCAAAATCCTCCTGTTTTATGGAATCATGAAAAGGAATAATATGATTAAATTTGTCAATGAATAAATAAAAAAAATTAAATTCTATCATGAAGGTGTATGTAAGAACCCTATATTAAAATCCATTTATATCTAAACCCTTTTCAAATTCATCATGGGGGTTATTTTAAGAATAAAATATTATTATATAATTATCCTAGATTCATGGTCATGTATAATTAGGCGAATTAAAATCGTTTATTTTCTATTTTCTATATGGAAACAAGAATAAACACCTCAATCCATAAAACATCTTACTCATGGTTATGTGAACCAACCAATAGGAATGATTACAATAAACCATCATGAACATTCACATAGGGAAAAAAATTATACAACTATTCACAATGTAAAGGGTTCCCTCTAAAGATAGATACTATTCATCATTTGTCTCTCCACTATATAAATAATTACAACTTCCTTGAAATTATTCATCCATCTGTTTCTCCTAAAGGACAAAATTAATATTAGAAGATTCAATATTAAAACTTTATATAACAAACTCTACGTCAACCACCTAGACTCCCAAATTCATGAACGGAAAGATGGTAATGAGATTCCACCCCCTTGATGATTACGTCACATCCTAGGATGGAAACATTATGTTAATAGTGTGAGAAGCAATTATACCTTTTGTAGGTGTATATGAAATTTAAAATTTATAATATTACAGTTAGTACATTCATTTATTGTATTAGATATTAAAATATTTCAATGAAAAGGTATAAATCAAGATCTTGTGATTTTAGAAAAAAATAAAAGATCCCCTAAAAAGGTAATTCCTACAACTGTTACGGTAATTAATCATAGATTTATGTTCTATATCTTCTGTGGGGTAATTATTCTTGATTGGATAAAGAAATAAAGAACCAAAATGCACCATATAATCAGCCAATATTATAACACATCCTATCCCTAAAACTCAATAATCAAAAAGGACAACATATCCCTATCTAAACTATAAATGATTCAACACCAGAGATAATTTCAAATTTAATTTCAACATATCAAATGTTTTTTGAGATTTTGAATTCCAAATGAAATTAAAAACAGTCATAGCATGATAATTCAATGGAGTATCCATAATGAAGAAGTATTTCATGAACTAATGATAATACCCTTATAATCCCAAGTATATCCAAATATCAATGATATTACATGGTTACTCCCGTGATAAGATATATTTCCTCATTTTAGAAACATCTGTGATACAATATTTTGAGACCATTTCCCCCTAAAAACCTCTCATACATAATCAAGAATTAGAACCATTCTAGCTATATATAAATTTTAATTTTCCTGGTGTTCCCAAAAAAATATTTCAAATGATGTACATGAGCCACATTTTTTATGTAAACCATGATTTCATTCATTAATACCATAAAAAATAGTCATCATACAATTAAAAAATTATAAATCCTTGATTCCATAGATAGAACAGTGGAATTGTTTAGTACAAATGAAAGAACAAGATAGTCAAAGTGACCAAATGTTTTCTTCAATGAGGTCATTTAATTATTAGACCCCCTTATCAGGAGCTGCTGGTAACTAGACCATAGGTTGGTCTTAGGGAACAAGTTAACCCCTTTTTCTAGGTCAAATGAATCATCAATAATGTGAAATTTGAATTTGTTATTGATCATGAACTAATTAATATTAACATAATAAAAACAATATTGAAGTGCTCTATCTACCCTTGTGGAGAAAAGAATCGGTGCTACCCAAGGCGACACACTGGGATAAATGATTTCAATGGAAAAAAATTCATCTATTTGACAATATATTTTCTTTAATTCAGTTATTGAAATAATTTAGGGTCGAATATATATCTTTTGTGTAGTAAGAACCATGTCTTAATATAACTCCACCTCCATCTTTGGTGGTAGACAAATTTTTTTTGATGGAAACACTTATAGGTATTCAAAATAAACTAGAAGAAGTTCACTACAAGAGGATTATTTCATTAGTTTAAATTTATAAAATGATATCATCCAACCAATATCCAAAATTTGAGGACCAAGTGTGGATGTGAAAATCCTATTAAGGCATAAAGATGGCATCATTGGATAAACCAAAGGAATATTTCAACTCGGTGACCAATTTTGGGTGGGACCAAAGGGCTATGCAGAAAAGCCAAGTGGTGTGAGAAAAAACATTTTCCCATACAAAAAATAATAGTACCAGAATGAGTTTTACATGTGGGGGAGAAAACATCTGCAATGCCGACACCGGGATCCGAAAAAGTTTTACGTGCAGGTGTGTAAATAATTGTTCCACCAACACTGGGGCCTGGTTTTACACAACGAACAACTTCCATGTGGACCCTATGACCCTGATCACCTATAAATAGAAGGGTTCCCCTTCCCCTTTTGAAGGATGAAGAATCCGAACTGTCTCATCGACACAGAATTCTCCTCTTCCACATGAAAAAGATGACTTCAAGGTATGGGATTTTCCGTGATAGGTCTCTCGAGGGTCCACGTTCGCGAAGGACCCCTAGGGCTTGACCCTCACCCTAGTCCTGTCATACTAGGCCTATTGCGTGAAAGTCCCTTCATTTGGATGCAAAAACTCAACCCGAATTTATGTGCAGCTACTCCAATTGTGCGTATATAGTGCACAAACATCCTTTATTGTGTGAAAACATTCATTTTACCTAACCCCAACCTTTTTTTTCTGCTTCTCTAGTTGCACGCCTATTGCCTGAAAACCCCCTTTATTTCTATGGAAACATCATTTCCCCTCACCCATCCTTTTATACATAGCTTCTCCATTTTCACACAACCCACCCTCTTTTTGTGCACTATTTCACACATTCTTGATGTCCCACTCTCGGACATCATCTTCTGGTGCTTCTTATGCCCAAAACATCTATTTTACACACCCTTCTCTTGTACGAAACTATAAGTATGTATGAAGTAACTTTAAAATCCATTGGGTGCCACTTCCTGTTGCATTGCTTCACCTCATGCTTCTTCACATAAGCATTCTAATGGATATTGATTCTTCGCATAGCCATGCTAATGTGGGACCCTCATTGTATCACTGCATAAAACCCCAACCCCATAGCATTATTGATGCATTTCCATCCCCAAGGGATGGTGGGTATCAGAAATGTAAGTCTAAGGGGTGCGATGTGAACCCTCCTCGTCCGAGCTGCAGGACGTTAAACGACCAAGTGCCATCGTCCTCTGCACAAGACATTAAATTGTGGCCTCTCCCAGTGCATCACACGAGAGGTTCCCCACCTCGGACATTCTCTATGCCTCCTCACATCCACAAGAGTGAAATATTCCCCACATGGAATGTGATTCTCTTTGCTGGAGCGACGGATGTCCGCGGGGAAAGGAAACCATCTTGGATTAAGCCCCTAGATTTCTCACAGGAGGTAGCAACCTTACTTCTCCTTTATTCTTTCGTTCCAAGGACCATAGGGGGGGATGGGCACCGAGAACATTATCGTCTCATCCCTCTCTTGTTGAGCATTGTATCCACCCAAGCCTCTATACTAGAGTAAGACCAAATATTCACCTTCTTGGGATGCTAACCATGCATAATCCCCATTTCCCTCCCTAAGTTGATAACTAAGCATAAGACCCTATTTCTCTTTTGGTCCTCTCCATACATAATCCCCTATTTACTCATTGGGCTGCTAACCATGCATAAGCTCCCCTACACTTATCACAGATGCACCATGCACGACGTGATCATCTGGTCTCAAATGCCTCTTGTTTCTCACAATAAGCATGACTCACAGGGGATTAGTATAGGAATCAACTATGACACCCCCTCTGGTCCACCATATCCTGTAATCCCCAAACCATTATGAACTACATGGAAATTGATCCTTTCCAAGGTAGGGTACATAAGAAGACTCCCTAAGGTTCAAGCATGTCATCCATTGGTCCCATCTATTGCGCGTCCGTAGACCATGCTCCCACCCTAAATTACGTGGCCTTTGATCCTTACTAAAGAAGGGTATTTAATAAGACACCCTGAGGTTCAAGCCCAATGCCTACTTGATTCGACCATCTTCATGTTGGTTCACACCCATCTTGAGGTATGGGGAAATTGATCATTTCCAAGGTAGGGTATGTAGAAATTCTCTCCGATGTTCAATCCCAAAACCCATAATTTCAGAAATTCTTCACATCGGTTACCACCCATCCTAAACTATGGGGAATTTGATCCCCGCCAAGCCAGGGTACATTGGATACTTCCCTAAGGTTCATGCCCAACACCCATCAGGTCTGAACATCATCACGTCGGTTCCCCCAATCTTGAACTACATGGAAATTGATCCTTTCCAAGGTAGGGTACGTAGGAAGCCTCCCTGAGGTTCAAGCCCAACACCAATCGGGTATGACCATCTTCACGATAGTTCCCACCCATCCAAAATTACATAGACTCTAATCTTTTCCAATGAAGGGTACTTAGGAAGCCTCTCTGTGGTTCAATCCCAACACCCATCAAGTCTGACCCATATCATGTTCGTTACCACCATCCCATATAAACTACATGGGTTCGATCCCTATCTCCAAGGTAGGGAACATAGTAAGCCACTATGAGGATCAACCCTATCCAGCGATAAGCCGTTGTGACCCTGCCGGTGGTAAGCTGTTGTGTTCTCCCATCAGTGTTAATCCATTGATGTCCCCTTTGTCAGGACTCACATTTATGGTTGTCCCTTGGGTTTCAGACCAACTCAGACTGCTAACCACATGTAAGCCCCATCAAGTCATCGGGTCACTGTCTTATACGCACACCCCAATTCTATACCACCATCCTGAACTATGGGGACATTGTTTCCCTACCCCGAGGATACGTAGGAAGTCTCTTTGAGGCTCAATCCCAATTCCACCATCACTTTCACGATGGTTCCATCTCATTCCCCCACCACATAATTTATCCTCCATCATAATCCATGATTCTTACCCTAGCTACCACATACCTGTGAGATTATGTCACCCACTTTCTCACTGCTCTTAGCTGCAACCAAGTAACTAACCATGTGTTAACCCTAGCATCAATGTTCCCTCCATGGATTTCTCCCATCTGATCGACTATCATCAGTGTTCTGATTAGTCTGATCCATCTCCACTAGACATTAAACTCACGACATACCCCACGTCAAACATGTGAAGTTGAGGAAAATCTCATATACACGCCCATGGCATATAATTCCCCGCACTCGATGTGGGATGCCTAGGGGTTCCTCACCTTTTATAATCCCTATAATAATGGGAAGAAAACAATTGCACCAGTTTTCTTGCATCCAAATATTCTAGTGATGTCCAATGTGACTACTCCCCCGATCAATGGTTGCTTCGCCGACTTGACCCCTTTGAATGTCCTGACAGAAGCAGTGTAATTAACCGGAGTCCATGAAGACATGGCATTGGGAAGAGTTTCACGACCAACGCCTTAATCTATTTGGGAGACCTAGAATGGGTGAAGAGTTCTGAGAAGGAATCCACAGAAAGAAGAATCGACATCCCATCATACTATTTTGATCAATGAGCAAACATCCCTAAATAAGTGAAGGATGCTTCCAGCCTTTGGAAAGTGGGAAATTAGGGAATCAATCCGCGCATCCTCCCAAATAGACGGATATGTGTACCCCGGAAAATGTGTTGGAAATAGAAATGGTGCACCTGACCTAATATTCTTCTCCTCAATATGAATATTAGAAGTGTTCGAGACATCAACGGATTTTCATGTCACCAGATCTAGTTATCCGGTGCCCAGTCCCACCATGAAAATAGTGGGACTGGGTTGGAACTCGCCAGATGTTGGGGATGTTAAAATGTTGGACATCCCAATCTACAACGTTGTCAGTGTGGATCCCTTTTACAATCCATGGAATGCAGAATGACACTGGGGAACAGGTCATTGATTTCTTTTTCTTTGAGCACTAATGTGTTAATCTCCCTACTTTCCAGGAACCAAGCTGCTGCATCAGGAAACCGATCACCGCCAGCCCACTGACACAAAGGCAGGGGAAATGTCATCACAAAAATCCCATGTGGCTTCATTTCAACCATGGATTCCACCACGTCGGCAACTTCTGGGCACCCATGCCCTATCTCCCCATATGAATTCATTCAGTGAAGGATGATCAACGAACTCATCTTCTGGTATGATGAGGAGGGGATTATACCGACTCAGGAAATGGCCCTCCATGATTTAGAGGCATTTGTGCCTTGTCACCGTCACCACCTCTAGGGTCTAGCATGGATCCACTACTCCCCAATCCCATGCACAACTGTTTCATGATCCTATCCCTTGAATTCTTCAATGAGTCGCTCCCCTACACCGATGAGGTGGTGGATGTCTGGGCCAGCCCGGCCGGGATCTTGTTCCAGGGGCTCCTAAATTGAGCTCCCAATATGCCACATCAACACTGCCACTCGACCCCATGGGATAAAGAAAGGGTAAGCTACATGCCTACACTATCAACCCCAGTCCAGCTCACCCGATGCCAACGTCGGGCACAGGGCAAGGAGGATGACCACCGAGGGGCGTCAACTTCAACAACTACTGTGGCTCATGCCACAACCAATGTATATCATTAGTCCCTATCTATTTAGAGAAAGGGACCTCATTTACCCAGCCCGAATCGAGGCCCCAACAGCCCCACGGGTAGGCTAGGTAAACTCACCTGGTCAACAGTGCAGGGAGCACCCGCTGCGGACTGACACATGGCGACGAAACCTAGTACAGAGGTCCTCCCCATACCGCCACCATTGGGAATGCGGGTCCTCCCCACTTCCAAGATTGGTGTGAAGGTCCTTTTCATGCCATCTTCATTCCGAATGAGGTTCCTTCCCATGGTAGTGATGCTCAATATTGAATTCTTTTCCTCAATCATGACATCAGCTATGGGTTATTCCTTCTGCCACAAGCCACTGACGTGGTGGTGTTATACATCCGGTCAATCTCCTGTGTGGGGGCCTCCAACATTTCTTTACATCGGCCATTGAAGGTCCTCCTCACCACAATAATCAGATGAGTGATGGTCAACCTCGCATTATTGGAACCCATGACGGAGGTCCTACCCGTGCTCAGCTTGACCAGTACAAGGACCATCCTCACGCTGACGCTACCAAGGGAAACAAGCATGGAGTCCCTACCCATGCTTCTATCAGCTCTAACGGAGGTCCTACCAACTCCAACACATTCTGCAGAGATTCCCTCCACACATTAGTCTGTGGACATATAATTCTTCCCCGTGTTACCTTTGATATCTATCCAGGTGATCCTTGCACCTCAACTCACTCAAGCGGAATTCCTCTCCACCGATGAACTAGTATGACCTATGGTCCTCCTCAAGTCGGAAATCTACACTATCTTGGAGAACCATCCCAGGGTAGGGGGGTGGGTCATCACCCCCATAAAAATAAGGCTAGAAAGATTCAGACCGAGATTAAACCAGTTTTCTTCTCATATTCTGATGTGGTATACGAATTAGCGATGAAACCATCACTGCGATCCTCTATGTCAGGGGACACTGGAGGAACGAGGTATTTCAGACTCGCCCATCTAAAATCTGAGGTCCATCAGATTCCCGCCTCCCTCTGCAAATACATCCAAGAGGATGAAAATTTGGGATCTCCACAATGTCCGACCATGCAATCGCCATCATCATCATCATATGCACTCTCTACGATGACCATAGATCACATAGAGCTATTATTGGGACCAATGTTAGACATGAATTAGTGTGATTTATTTCCATTATCCACAGTCCTTGTGCTAGAAACTGCAATCACCATCCCATATTACCATGATCCGGTGGCTAATTCTCTACACTCTTCAGAGGATTTTTAGAGATACAGTTGTTTGTAAGCTCAGTAATTGTATTCTCCACCAGCCGACTTACCATATCAGGGTTTTTCTTCTGTTCCACAACAAGTTCCCCAGCCGCCTCCGGATGATGAGTTGGGAAATGAAGGTCTAGACCCCGAATTTGGACCAAGGGTCTTGTGGGATATTCTCATAGAAGACCATTCCCCAGGGATGTTTTGGCTAGTTTTAACTCCAAATTTTAGTGTGCTAGAAGCACTCACCTAGGAAGAGGTTCGATGATTTTGCTAGACCCTCTGGGAAACTCATTTATATCTTCTTCATTGATGAGTGGCCTACCCGAAGATTTAGTCACACATCGAAGTCATAGGCCAACATTGATGTTTGGTTGATTTGGCCACACTCCCCATGGCCCTGTCCCTTGAGTCACCAGGTTTCCATGGGGACCTCAAACAACGATGCATTTAGAGCATTAAATATCTCCGTAAAATCATCAGGGAGGCTTCCCCCCCCCCCCGCCCCCACATGCAGATCTATGGATGGGGGTAGTATGTTGCCCTCCACTTTAGTGCAATTTGATGACAACCTGATTTTTTAGGTGATATTGAGGATATTCCCCCATGTTGGGTCATTGTTAACATGGATTACCTACTAGGGGAAGAGAATGATCTATAGCTTCTTGGAGAAGACCTACCCCCGAGGGAGTATCACTACATTTGAATCTGTTGGGAAGGATAAACCATCACCTAAGGTAGTTTTTGGGTCTTCAGGAACCAACTGAGTCGTTAACCCCCAGTCAAAATCCGAATATGGGTAAGGAGCACCTCGGATCCACCGAACCCTCCAAACCGTTTGGCTCAGTGCAGAAGACGGAGGATGATCCTGAGAAAGCTACATTGCGCCAACATATCAGGGAGCACAAGAAGATGGTCGATGAACTCCTTACTGAATGTTATGTGGAGTGACAACCGAACACTGATGATCCTCAACTATTGTAGCAGGGGAAGACATAACTTCCCCCCCCCTAGAGAATTTCCTCTATGTGACCCTAACCATCCTTCCCATACAGATAGGTTAGAGGCTGGAACATGTGGAAAGAGGGTGGGGAATGTTTCGCCCAATCCAACAGAGCAGCATAACAATCATCGGGACCCAGCTCAGGTTACCCCAGTCGCTCTGCAGGTCATCCCACCAGCTGCTCCACGAGCCACTAGGCCTACTTATCACGTTGAAGAACCTACCAATGTACTGGTGGTCACAGATCCCCATTAATATTGAAACCCCTTCCCAGATTATCCCATGGAATTATAAATCACTCACCTTAAGGCATTGGAAATGTGATAGGTGTAAATCCCATGTGATGGTATTCCATATCCGATGTGGGTGGATGATAGGCTAGCACCCCTGAGTTTTGGAAATTCCACCTTTTCCCCCTTCAATAAGATAGGGGAACCGCTATAGCATTGCCCCACTTCATCTCTAGTTGTGGACCATGGTGGGAACTCCGACGTAGCAGGAGGCCACCAAACTTTGTTGTTTTGTACAGACATTGGAAGGGCCAGTGTTCGTCTGGTACAACTAGATACCTATCGGGTTAGTAGCCATCTGGAAAGATCATCATAAGTAGTTTCTCTACATGTTTAGATCCACCTCTTAGAAGATGAGTATCATGGACCTCTTTAAGTGTAAGAAGAGGCCTGATGTGTGTGTTGGAGATGTTGTCACCCGGTGGAAAGAGCCCAAATACTCCCTTGACGTGCCACTAACTAAAGAGAAACTACTAATGATGTGTGTGGGGAATGTCAAGATAGAACAGGTCCCCTCTCTGATTTCACAGAATTACCCCAAGGGATTCCAAGCATTCTATGATAAGGCCCAGCTCCTAGAAGAATCCTTACAATAGGGAAACAAGTAACATCCACTACCTCCTATAATTTCCACGAGAAGGGAAACCAAGGCCGAGCCCACAGTGGTTGCCCAAATAGAGGCCCCCAAAAAATGAATTTGTTTTCGGTGGAGCCACCTCCACACCATCACAGAGGGCCACCACCATAGGTGAAGCCTTCGGCCCAGCCATGTCCACCTCAGAATTGGTAGGTGCCACTATGTAAATCGTTTCCACTACCTAGGTAAGATAATTAGGCTCCGCCTCCTCGATAGGCTCCTCCAGCCCCTCATCAGGGTCAGGGTCCTTGGTCCCCCTTCATAAACAGAAGAATATAGACATACTTTTTCAAGGAAGCTCATGTTCCTGGATATTTCTGGAGTGCCTTGGAACATGTGATTATAAGAATTCCTTCATATAGAAGTCTAGAAGATGTGGATCTAAGTGATCTCCCCAACTGATGCCCTGATCACCAAATCCTGAGGCATACCCTCAAACAGTGCTACGTGTTTAAAGATTGGCTTCAAGACCAAGTCCAAAACAACATAGTTAGGTTGTTCCCAAATCCACACAAGTGTAATGTGTATTTGTGAAGCCGAATATCGGTAGTGACAATGAAGGTGACTGGCCCCAGGTTTACAACTGCAGGTCCCCGAAGTATGATAATTGGATGGCTCATAATACAGTCCTCCATGTCCATGGTATTATCAACACACGCATAAATCAGACCGAGCCTTCCAAAGCTGATGCGCCAGTTCTACTTCTTCTACATCTTTGTCTCAACCATCCTTTTCCCAAAAGGGAAAGATTTAGCGGCGTAAGGGAAAACAATTTCTCCCTACCCAATCGTCTTTATCCCGTACTCTTGGAGACTTCATGTCCCCAGAGATAGAAATTCCCCCTAGTGTCCGTCAAGTAGTGGATGAATATTCAAGTGATAGTCAAGGGTATGAATCATTTAATACTGTAGAGCTGGTAAACCCCTACATGATTCTGGACGGTGAGGAGCACTAGGCGAATCCTCCCAACATCCCCAACCATCGTCCGTGCCAACAGAGCCGCAACAATATGGGTCATCAAAGTGCCTCAGTCAGTTTAACATCTGGGCATTTCATGCCACTGAAACTAGATAGTAGATCCAGTGCAGAGCTCAACATGCACAACCTTCTCATCTGGTGTCATCAGATCCGCCTTCACCCCCGTTTGTGTTGCTTGATCTGGAATATCCACCTCGACTACATCGTGATCAGCTACACTCTTCTATGGACTGGCCTCAGTCATATATCCCCCAACTGGTAGTCACACTATAGGCATTGACTAGTGAGAAATAAGATATTCCCAGCACTAGTCAGTTGCCGGTCTAGCCGGCAGTGTCCACCGTACCTCTTGTCACAGAGCGACCACCTGTAAGAATAAGTTCATGTCTGGAATGAAAGTATGATGTCCTCAAGAATCTTTCTAGCATTCCAACTAGTCTCTCCATCCTTGACTCTCTTCACCTGTTGTAAAATATGCATTATTCCCTTACTGAGGCTTTAAGTAGCCCCTCTATATTGAGACGAAGGTTGCTGCTAGAGAAGCCTTCCATGCAGAGGTAGTCAAGCACACTAAATTCAATGATATTATCTCATTCTCAAGAGAATATGATTGATTTACCATACCAGGGCACATTCACCCACTGTATATCACCGGTTAGTTTAATGGTGTAGAGGTTCATCACTGCCCTGTCAACATAGTCTCTAGGATCAACATAATCCTGACTCAGACACTGTGAAAACATGGGTTGTCTAACGATGATCAAAGTCCCTATGACAAAAAAATCCATGTTTATGATAGGAAAAAAGGCCCAATTCAGAAGGATTTTCTTGAAGACCAATTTTGGTGGCCAAGTTTCAAGCGCCGAGTTCTTGGTTGTCTCCCAGGACACCGACTATAATGCGTTGATGGGATGGTCGTGGCACCACCTGCACATGACGATTCTTTTATCATATCCCTATTGCATCAAGTACTCCATTAGTGGTCGAGTGGGCATACATAATGTTGAAGAATCTCCATTTTCCACTTCTAAAGCCCGATATCTGGATGAAGACTATTAAAAGATCATGGGCATGCAGATTCAGGCTAATGAGGTTGAGTATGCTATTGCTACGATTGACCCGTGGATAGATCTAGATGATGCCTACATATTTCCAAACCACCGATTAGTGGCTAAAACCACAGACATTGGAAAATTATTTGTTGTTTCCAAAATGAGTGGGGGAGAACATTCCCATGTATAAGAGACACTAAAAGATCACCTCATAATCCTACATGAATTAGGCTTAGGTGATCTCAGAGCGCCTATTCTGGTAGGTATCGGGCTGTTTGCTCCATGACAATGACAATAAATCATACTTGTTTGTTTCACTGGGATGGAATATACTGGATCTAGCCGATCCACCACTATTTCTTCGATATCTTCAAACAAGTATCCTTGGGCTGAAGACTAGATGAGATCTGATCAATATCCTTCATCGCTATGGTTTTGGAAGCACATAAGTCCCTCGATGTGGTGTCTACTGACACTCAGGCTGACACTAGTCTCCCATCAGGATCGGCCGACTCAGACTTAGAGGAAAAAACTCTTTCTGAAGATCCATCCTCTGTAAGTGATGAAGATGATTTAGAGAATGATCACATGCCTTTGAAGATGACGTCTCCACCATGGTCGATGAATTGGTGTAGGTGAACCTCAGTAGCGAGGTAGATCCGAAACCCATATTGATCAGTGACACTAAGCCTCTAGAGGAGAAACAATGGTGCATGGAATTCCTCAAACAACATAGTGATGTATTTTACTAGAGTTACGATGACATGACATGAAAAGATCCTTAGGTAGCCATCCACCGCCTTGGCCTCCCATCAAATCACTGCGGTTTTAAACAGCCTCCCAGAAAGATGCACCATTCTCATGGTGCCATGTTCATGGTCAAAGATGACAAGATCATCAGAACCGATTTCTTTATGTAGGTTCAGTACCCAAAAGTGTTGGCCAACATTGTGCCAGTCAATAAGAAGAACAGAAAGATCAGATTATACATCGACTTCTAGGATCTCAATTACCATTTCTTGAATAATTATTTTCCCCTTCATGTGACAGAATTGTTGATCGATGCTACAATGGGGTTTCAAGACCTCTCCTTCATGGATGGGTACTTCGGGTATAACAAGATCTGAATAGCTCCCAATGGAGAGGATACTATGGCCTTCAGGGCATCACAAGTTACTTTCTGTTACCAAGTCATAACCTTCATTTTAAATAATGAAAGAACCACCTCTCAATGGGATATACGTCACATATTTAAGCTATTCCATGGGACACTAGTGGAATGGTACTTGGATGATTTGGTGGTCAAATCTTGCCAACGTCAGGACTATCTCAAAACCTTGATAAATTGTTCTACTTCCCTCGTTCCCACCACTTGAAGATGAATCCATTAAAGTGTTCCTTTAGGTTCACATATATAATGTTTCTTGGTTTCATTTTCAGTTATCGGGGCATTGAGATCGACCTGGAGAAGATCAAGGCCATCAGCCAGATGTATCTCCCAAGAAACCTCTGGGAGTTTTGAGGTTTCCTAAACAACATGGCATGAAAACGCTGATTCATCACAAATTTGGCCAGAAAGTGTAAGCCTTTTTATTGGCTCATGAAGAATGTAACTCTGTATCTGTGGGATGAAGAATGCTAGACTTCATTCGAGGAAATAAAGAGTTACCTATTACAACCTCCAGTTCTAATTCCACCCATTTCCAGAAAGCCACTGGTCCTTTATGTGACCACCTAGGAATGATCCATCGACACCCTTCATGTTGAGAAGAACAATGAGGTAACTATGAATATTCTCTACTACCTTAGTCTCATGCTCCTTGATACAGAGACAAGATACTCCCCTATCAAGAAGAGCAGCCTTGCGATGTTATTCACAGTACTAAAATTGTGACATAATGTGCAACACCATGAGGTACAACTGGTGCCTCGGGTAGATCTGATATAGTACATCCAAAACCAACCCCATGTTGACAGGACATATAGCTCAGTGGGTAGTGACTCTCCAGCAGTTCGACATTTGGTTTGTCCCTCAGAAGGATATCAAGGGGTATGCATTGGCAGATTTCCTCACCACTCATCTTGCTCTCGCGGACTAGTCTATAAGACTTGAATTTCGAGATGAGGAAACCCTCTCGGTATACCAAACTGTGTTGTGCTGGAAAATTTTCTTTGATAGTGGTTCCCGGAGTCCCACTTGAAGAAGGCTTAATGACCCTAGATACAATAGAGTAGGCCTAGGTGTTGTCTTCAGTATCCCAGCACAAGCCATTTTTCTGCCAGAACATCCACGTCAAGACCTCCAAGTCCCCCAGATGAAGTGATTGATGTGGCTCCTGACTAGAGAACATCCTCTCTCGAGTATCTCGAAAATGGTAATCTCTAGGTGGACTGGTCCATGCATGAGAAAATACAACTCCGCGCCTTAAATTTTACCCTCCAAGACATTCCTGGTCATGAGAATATCCTCTACAAGAATGGTTTGGACGGGGTTCTACTCTGTTGCATTCAAGGAGCTGCGATTTCTCAAGTCGTGTAAGAGGTTCATGTCGATTCCTGTGGTTTTCATTAGACCCAGCAGAAACTATCTCACCATATCCAGAGACTGGGGTATTTATGGCCCTCCATAATCTAGGAATACATAAAGTTTTCCAAAAGGTTACAGAAGTTCCAAATTCATGCCAAATTTATGCATCATTCACCAGATCCTCTCCACACTACCATGTAATCTTAGCCCTTTGGAGTATGGGGACTCGATGTCACGGGTCCATGTCCACCGATGACGGCTTGCCTGTGCCGGTTCATCCAGACCGTTACAGATTTATTTTTCAAGTGGGCATAAGCAGTTCCACTCAAGGGGCTCAAGGTCCATTCTATTATTGACTTTGTTAGCTCCAACATCATCTACCAATTTGGAGTCCCTTACATTGTCCTCACTGATAAGGACACAATCCTTTGGGCAGCTAAGCTAAACAATTTGTTTACTATGTAAAACATCCGTTCTAACCATACCTCCCGCTACCATGTGCATTCAAATGGGCAGATCAAGGCGTTCAATAAAATCCTCTCTAACATTCTGCCAAAATGGTTGGTCGGAACAAGAAGAATTAGACGAACAAACTCCCCAAAACCCTATGGTCTTATCGGACGATGAATTGTAATTCCACCAAGGCGAACCCATATTACATGGTGTATAGAATGGAGGTTGTCCAGCCCATCGATATTCAATTTCCCTCATGGCACATTGGTGTTTGTGATCATCAAGTGCAATATAAAGTAGCTGAAATCCATCTGGCTGGGTTGGAACTGCTCAACGAGAATAGGCTTCATGCCCGGCACAGTCTGGAAAGGTATTAGAACAAGTTAACAAGATCTTTCAACAATAACATATTCCTCTGCTATTTCTTGAAATGTGACTTGGTGAAGGCCCTGAGAACACCAATGATACCCAGATAGAAGACACCAAATATGGAGCCCAAATAAGAAGCACCTTAAATTATTCACAAGGTTTACCCTCATGATGCATAATCCTTGGGTACCGTTGATGGTGAGCAAATAACTCCTCCCACCAATGCCAAGTTCCTCAAAAAATAGTTTTCATGAGAAAAGAGGGTCCTACATGTCCTTAAACAATAGAGGGTCTTACATGACCTTAAACTATAGAGGTTCCTACATGATATTAAACTGTAGAGTGTCCTACATGACTTTAAATTGTAGATGGTCCAACATGACATTAAATAGTTGGTCTCCCCACAAGACATTAAACTATAAACCTTCTTATAAGACCTTAAATTATCCGGTCCAACATGACTGTAAACTGTTATGTCCCACATGAAATTAAAATGTATGTCATCCCAAAGGACGTTAACAGTATTTAAAGGACTACATATGGCTTGATTCCCATCCTTAGGGTATATGTAAGAATTCTCAGATGCTTCGTCCTAAGTCCATCCCCATGATCTTCTCGTTTGACTACCCCTCCAAGGTGTAGTTCCCTTGGAGGACCCCATGTGGTGTTGCCAAAACATCTTTGTCCCCACTCGTGTCAAGATTAGGAAGTTCATTCCATGTTCCCCTCCTCATTTTCTATCCTCAAACATCCTTACCGCATGATAATAAACAACATGTAACTTTAAGAACTACACATGGCATGATTCCCATCCTCATGGTATACGTAGGACCGCCCATAAATTTTGTTCATAGGCCCAGCCCCAAATTCCAAGGTCTCCCCTTAAGTATCTTCCTACATGATGTTAAAATGCACCGGAATATTCCTTCTTTTCACATCCCCTCCTTTTTTAGATATCAATCACCCTTCACATTTGAAGGGACCTCCAAATGGCATGGAGTGTCATCCCAAGAGATCTCCTACCTTTTTAGGAAAACATCCTCAAGGATTTTGGATGACCAATTGATACAAGTCCCACGTTGCAAACATGGGTAGTGGTTGATTCTCATTTTTCATTCCTATTTTAGGTCAAATGATATGGATGATGCATTCCAAATATGGTCAAAAACCATCCCCTATCATTGTAGCCACCTCTATTAGTCCCAAATGTTGGGTGTAGTGATTTCGTTTTATCCAACTACCTCTTAAAACATCCTTCCTCCAAGGACATGAATATTGATCTGGTCAGAACAGACCTTACCTGATACTTTTCCTTTTTTCCCACATCATTCATTGCTCACGTGGGCTTAGGAGCTATGGTAAGGAAATTACTGTATAAGAGGTCATATGGATACAGCTGGTTGGGACTCTCAGCCTCAGGTCCTTCGACCCTTTCGACTCTCTAGCCCAAGTTCTTA
The DNA here is from genome assembly GCA_963277665.1 of Viscum album. Taxonomy (NCBI): domain Eukaryota; kingdom Viridiplantae; phylum Streptophyta; class Magnoliopsida; order Santalales; family Viscaceae; genus Viscum; species Viscum album. The sequence goes on from OY728122.1 coordinate 1,210,403,748, forward strand.
TCTAGGATTGTGTGGTGTGGAATGGACTCGCGTCCTCATTCACATCAGATTATTTTTCCACATCGAATATATCCCCTTGATGCATCCCTCCTTTTTCATCATCCTCGCCGCAAGATGTTAAACTGCCTACTGGCTGGGACTTCCCATTTTAGGCCCCTTAACCTTTTGAACCCCTTAGATCAAGAGTTCATTCGGGATAGTATGATTTGGTATGAGATTATGTCCACATTGACCACATGCTACTCGCTATGACACAAACATCCCTCGTTGGGGAACCATGCCCCTATTTGTGTCCTTACAGCTTGACGTTAAAATGCACAACATCCTACCTTAGAACTACGTGTGGCTTGATTCCCATCCATATGGGATAGGTACGACCGCCCAAACATCTAGTCTATAGGTCCAGCCTTATCCCATAAAAATATCCTTATCATTCTGGTCTCCTAACTTGAGTCTTTCTAGGGGAGGGGTACACAGTGTGGTATGGTCTTATGTCCTCATTCACGTCAGGTTTGTAACAACCATGCCACATACCTCTATCTCCAGAGCACCCTTCACTCCCTTGCACTACACTCATCTTTTCAGGTTGGATGCCGTTAATTTAGGTCCGACAACCCTCTTTGGTGATTCACCAATGTGCCATGGAGTACTCTGGTTCAACACCTGGAGTGTTGGATCTTACATGGACATGATATCACTCATTTTCAAGCTTAATTTCCCCCTTAATTTGGGATTTAATCATCTATCAGATCCTAGAGGGCTCTCAAATGGTATGGATGCTCAGCTTAAAGTCCCTCCTATCATTTCGGGACAATGTACTCGAGGAACTAAAACAAAAAATTGATACAAGTACCTCGTTGCGAATATGGTCAGTGGTCGAAACAAATTTTTTGTTCCCATTTCAAGTAACACGATATGGATTTTGTGTTTTGAACACGGTCAGTAGTTATCCTCCATAATCATGCTAACACCATTAGCCTCTAAATTTCGGTCTCATGATTCACATTCTTTTCCACTCCATCATGTCCAAGTGGAATTTCTACACTCTTGGTACTATCCTGTTGTGGGCATTTGCACATTAGGAGGAACAAGCCACAGTAAGGCATCATTCAGTGCTCTACAATGATTTCCCCTTCACCCATATCACATGTGTTGCAAAGACATCATATGCCATTGTTTCACACATAGAGTTGGACTCATGTGGGCTTAGGGATTATATCGAGGTCTGCACTCACTTGGAAGAGTTTTTCTTCTTCATGGATTGAACTCTAAGACCATAAACTAAGATCTCTTTATTTGTCCTCCCCATATAACTATGTATAGCTTGATTTCAATCTTCATGGGATATGTAGGAATACTCAGACATCTCATCTCTGGGTCCATCTCAGGTTCCACTAATTATCTCTCATGTTTATCATTTTAGGCCCCAACCCTTATAAGATTGTGTGGTGTGGTATGAGTGGGATTATTTCCTCATTCATTTCGGGTTTGCAATAGTCGCACCACGTACTCCCCTTCAAGGAGCTAGTCCCTCCTACCTTCTATCTAGCATGACAATAAAATGTATGTTGTCCTGCATGATGTTAAAATACACTCTCATTACTAGTTTTGGCTTGATTCCCATACACATGGGATATGTAGGAACACAAAGAAATTTCATTCATAGGTACAAACCCATATTTTATAACCTCTTCTGGCACGCCAGCCCGGGGTTTCTTCTTCAGAATCATGCATGGCATGTGTGGGATTATGTCCATGTCCACCTAGGGTACACTTTGGAATGTCATGTGAATTCCCCTCATAGTCCCACCTGACTTTAAATTGTTGCGTCTGTACTTCCATGAACTAATGTTCAGGGGTTGGTCCTATAACATGACCCTAAACTGTGACATTGTTGTCCTAGACTCATGAAGAAAAACGACGTCGTGTTATGATATCCTCACTGGAGGGGACATCATGTTTCATATAGGTCTCCCACCATACCATTTTTCAATGACTGTATACGGCTTAATTATTGTGAAGAATCCTGTACATTCCATCCTAGGTCCATCGCTTAACAAAAAACACACATTCATCCTAAAGGACTAACAAGTTCTATCAAATTCCACATATTTTGGTGTGGAGGACATACTCACATGACCTTATTATCCCTGGAACTTGTACCTTACCATTCCACTTCCAAAAATATGTATGCCTTGATTCCCATTATCATGGGGTACGTAGGAATACCCATGCACTTTGGCTCGGGCCCTGCTTAACTTTCCCTTTTGGTCCCCCGACCTAAAAGTTTCATGGGGAGCACATTGTGGTGATATAGACTCCTACTAACCTCATTCACATCGTGTTTAATAATTAATTCACAATGTGTCTCCCTCCATCAGTTCCATCTATTGTCTGAGCACTATGACCATATACTACGATCACTCCATGTCCTTGCCGCAAGATGTTAAACTACACTAGATCATCCAGAACATTGTATGGATTTATTCCCATCCTCAAGGGATATGTAGGAATGCCCATGAATCATGTCTTCAGTTCCAGCCCCATGAAACAAAAATCATTCCCCCTCTCTATAACCCCATGGCTTGATCTCTTTTGGTATCATGTGGTGTGGTGAGTACCTTTTGGGTTTTCATTCATGTAAATTTTTTAATCAGCCACACCATGTGCGTCCTTGATGTTTTTCCAATCAGTTACGAGTTCTATTACCCTAAACTAAGATCTCCCTATGGGAATTACACGTCGAGTTTGGAAATATCGTAGCCCTATGAACAGTCCATTAAATCAAGCCCACCCATTAATGGCCCATCCTACGACCTTAAGATGGAAGCATGCAAACCCTGTACCCTTTTCCATAGAATGTGACTTGACTCCCTCAATCCGATATGTGTTATTGTAATACTCATAAGTATTGTGACAAAGAACCTGATGTATGGAATTTTGATAGGAATATTCCCCTCATTCCATGTACAAGCTTCATGAGCCCGTAATTTGGATTATTATTCCCTTCCATGTCAGAAGGGGCCCCATTTACGGCCAGGTATCATGCCAAATTGGATTACATATTGTCTTAGGACAACATCCCTTAGGATCTCATATGAAAAATTGATACATGCCAAATGTTCAGAACACGGTCAGCGGTCAACCCCCATTTGTCTACCACCATTCCAGGCTAACGGGATATGGAAGCTATTTTTTTACCACGGTCAATAGTTATCCCCTATTGTCACTCCACCATAATTATGGTCCAAATCTCGAGAATCATGATTCACATCATTCCACTCCTTTATGTTCATGTGTAATTTCAACATACTCCTCTTTCCCCTTCGAGCATCGAGGTGCATTAAGTAGGCGGTTTATCTTTATGTGGACGACATTCACCTAGCGTCCCATTTCCCCTAATGTGTGCCTCCTAGTACTATGAAAGTCCCATCACTACTCCTTGTTTTCCACATCGAACATGACTCATGTGGGCATAGTAGTTTTTGTAAGACGTGTACTCGTGCATCCATGCCACACATATCGTTCACCGTCCTTCATGACGTTAAACTATGCTCTTAGAACTATATATGACTTTATTATCATCCTCATGGGGTATATATGAAAGCCCAAATGCTTTCCTTCAAGCGTAGTCTAACTTTAACATTTGGTAGCTTGACCTAAAGAACTTATTACTAGGATACATGGTGTGGTATGAACTCCTTATGTCCTCCTTCATGTTGGGGTTATAGTTACCGCATCACATAATCCCTTCTTAGAATATCCCATTTCAATCCTTGTCCTATCGTATGAAATTAAACTACATGAGTCCTTATGTCCTTGACTCATGAAATTAAATAGCAGTTCCATCCTGAACAATTTCAGGATGCCCCATGATAACTATGAGATACTCCAGCTACCTCGTTAGAGAAGATTTTCCCTATTAGTAATGGAATCTAGCCACACTCTGCTTAAGAAATAATTTTGGCTTTATTTTCATTCTCATGGGATAAATAGTGTTTCCCAAGCCATTGTGCTTGCTTCCTGCCCCAAGGTCATTAAATTTTCTGGCCCCTCATCCCCGATATTGGTCCAGGCAGTATGACTTTTAAACTATGTGTACCATCTTCAGAGTATAACTTTTAAACTACGTGTTTATCATCTTTACTAGAATGAAATAAAACGACAAGGCATTCAATATCCTTACCATAAAGGTACTCTTCGAAAGTAGGTATGATCCCCGATCAGACCGATGTTCCCACCTAACGTGTCTTCACCACGGTGGTGTAATTTTAGGGGTGTTAGACTACATTTGAACAACCCATCACTCCACCCTCAACATTTTGTGTTCCCTTTATTTAGACTGTCATCCACTTTAATGTATAATGGATCCACCAATCAATATGGAAGCTTGGCCTATTTCTCACATACTATCCTAGGCTAACGTACCAGAAGACTAATGGATGAAATTTCGAGTCAGGCCCCATATTTTGAACATGGTTAGCCTTTGGCCCTAATTTGTTATCTCGATTTTTGGATAATGCTATATGGATACTCTGTTTAGAACACAGTCAATAGTTATCCTTCATTGTCACCCCATCCCTACAATGTTATGAATCATGGATATCATGATTGACACTTTCCACTACCCAATGTCAGGATCATTTCCAACGCCCTGGCGTTACCCCGCTCGTGCACTAGAGTACATTGGGAAGTTGATAATTTTACTATTCTGGGAGCATCATTCTCTAGTCAATCATTACCCATTATTCTCAGGAGATCGGATGGGTTGTTTATACCCTGTATTACCGAAATCTGGTTGGAATTTCGACAATATAACAAAGTGATGACGTGACCATACCATGTTTGACACATTATGCACGACCCACGTGGGCTTAAGGATGGATTGGTAATTATTTCATTATTGTGGTTTTAATGCATTAAACTGAAATAAAAAGTGAATAATCTATCCATGCATCCATTTCAGAACAAGCTTCAGAAAATGAAAATAAAATTATGAGTTCATCCAAAATAGGGCCCTTAAGGATCATCATTTTGGATGGATTTCTCCAATGATGCTACCTTCTGGATTGTGGCCTCTAGCATTGCTTCCCGCCACATGAGATCCTTCTCTTCATCAGTGGACACAGAGCAGAGCACAATGGAACTAGCCGGTAATCATGCCTATTCAATTTTAAGTTCAGTCATTTGGTGACTCGCCTCCATGATCTACTCCTGGCCATCTTCCAGTTGGGCCCTCAATTTCTCCACAATCTCGGAGAATTTTGCAAACAATTCCTCCCTTTCTTTCGTTTTCTCTTCAAGGCGTCAGACCTTCTAATCCACCTTCAAGAATTCCTAGGCATTCCATGAATTTTTATGGCACTATTAATTGTCAGAGCATTTCATGTTATCCCATATTTTCTCAGCCATCCAGTAGCGGATTGTTTGATGTAGATAGTGATCATCAACCCCTCAATCGTAGAGAAAGTGCAACCAGGTGCGGAGTGATCCCATCAGTTTTATCCATTAGACCTATGGCTGAACAAGGAAGCATTTGATACACATCCACCCCTTACACCTCATTATCCAGCTCTCATCGACTACTTCCGAATCAGAGTCCTCCATTTCCACAGGGTATTCAAATCGATAGATGGGGAAAGTAGCCAAAAGATCAGCAACATTTTCTCGTTCTGGTATTCCTCCCATGGGATTCACTCCCTAATATGTGGGAAACCTTCCTCTATCATCTCATCCTTTGCAATTTCATCCCTGCCAACCTAAGACCCCACCTCGGTGTTGATATTTCTGTTTTCCACAACCCATTCCTCACCATGTTCCTGGACCATCTCAGTTTGAGAAGTTTGTCCCGTGTTGGTTGGTGTGTCTTCCATTAATTCATCAGTGGATGGTCTAGATTCGGGGGCCTATCGAGCCTCCAATGAAGTTTTTACAACAAAAACAATGATTTCCCTAATAATTTGATCTCTCTGATGAAAAATAAATGTGTCTATGTGATTAAACTTACAAGTTCTCAATGAATCATCCTTTGGATATTCAATTTCTATAGGAGACATCCTAGTAGGAGATCCTTCAGTGCATGTCAAATCAATGATTGGTGTTGGATCCCCACCTTGTTCTATCGGCGTTTCATCCTCCCTACGAATGGATATTCTTTTATTGTGCTAATATGAATCTGAGCAGGATAAAAAAAATTAAGATTGATGATTGAAAATTATGAAAAGTGGAATGGATATGGTAAGGATTGAGTAATTCCTCAATCAGTTCTACTATTTCCATGTCAGAGCTATCGATGTCACCACTATATCATGGTCTCCTTGGTGGGCTATCTTCTGGGACAACAAACCTCTGTGCTCCACTTCAGCTTCCCCAATTTATACTTCCCTTTCTTATCCCCCTTCTTATCCTAACTCAGTTCCCTCTAGATCCTCATCACTATCGACATCCTCAGACAACATTCTTTCTGGATCATCCTCATGATCGATCATTACCTTCACCAGGAGAGGTGGTTCCACATGCCAACCCTACTGGTGTGAATATGCATCCTTGGACATCAAATATGTGTGACGATGATTATAGTCTAACTTTTCATCAATCTGAATGATTCCAACATCTAGAAGTTGGATTTCATCTTGTGTTATCTTTTCCCAAAGGGATTCAGTGCCCATCGACTGTTGTAGGTTAAACCATGCTAACCATAACATAGGGAAGATTGTATGATGGTTGAAGCAAATTCTTTATCTGCTTCACAAGAAGATCCCTGACCGCTCATTGAGGTTGTTCAAAATCTGCTCTCCCCCCGAATGATAGGGGCTCGACCACACCATGTGACCTTCTCGCTGTTGTAGTCTCGGCGTACACCAGCCCAATTTCCCAACTTGCTACCATCCTTTCCTCCTCGACGGTTCCTTAACTACTCTCTCACCGCCTAGGTTCTACACTAGCTACCATGAGCTACCAAAATCGCTCCTAAAGGATCCCTTCAGGGTATGACACAACCCAATGTTCGACATATTTTATCGAGAGGCATGTATCAACTCCAGTGGGGGAAATTTAATGACTTCGCTAGAAGTGAAAGATGTAAATGTCATCCAAATATGGTAAATAATGTAGGGATTCCTCTCTTCCCAGACATCTGTATACACATTATTTAGCATCCACTGGAGGTATCCAAACTGCATGGAATGTCTTGATGGCACATAAGGCTCACAGAGAATATTTTCGTCGACTAGGGCCACATGAACCCCACCTCTAATGCACTGGAAGTATTCCATTTTCCCTAGTGAGCCTTTCCCATTGTCTTTAATTGGGAAAGTCTAGGCCAGGAAGAGACTGATGGTAAAATTGGAATGATTTCTAATCTCTATCCTTATCCCCTCTTCTTTGAGTGTCAACTACACGAACCCAACAATATTCAACAAGGAAGGCCGTAGATAGTTACATGGAAGAAGAATGGAATTTGGAATGGTGTACCCACCACAGTGAGCTGTGATCCATCCATGAAGGATTTGGAAAGTTCCAAAAATCCTCCATAGAGAACCCCCTATTGAAATGCACCCTAGGATGGCATACAGACGGGCCAACATAGGGACCCCCCAAGTTAATCTTCTGATTAGCAGACATAATGTCAGCCATCACTAATGTTGCTAGATGAACACCCATACTTGTGTCCCTCACCAGTAGACGCCACCCACTGATGAAGGTTGCCAGAAATACGGCATATCAGACGTTCGGGTCACAGCTATCATCCACACTAATGCCCCAGGATTGATATTCCCTTGCCTCCTAGATCCTCCAGTATAATACCCTATTTCTACTATGTGTCGCAGTCGGACAAGGTCTTCCTCAACCCAACATCTTGATATTTGGGCCTTTCTTCAGAAACATACTGAACCAATTTGAGTAGGAAATTTTATTCAGAATGTTCTTAACCCCCATCCTATCTTTGGCCAGTTATAGAAGGTGCCATGTTAGGATGGGAGTCCGCAACCTGTCTCCCCAGAAGTTCCATGTATGAAGAAATTCATTGTACTTGTGCCCATCCAATGGGATTCCCTCGATACAATGAATGTCCCAAAGACTGATTCCAACATCCCCATGATGGATATTGAAGGAGTTGGTATTAGGGGATAACTGATTATATAGTTGAGGCCCAATTTCATGCGAGTGGTAGAAATACAACTATGACATCTACATCGCCTCGAATAGCCCGATGTGTCGCAGTACTTCCCCAAACTGATCGCATGATTGGAAAACCCAAAACGCACAGACCTACCCACTTGTAAAATTGCCTCTAGAACTCGTGTCCTAGTACTGAAGCTAGCCTTTAGTCTCATCAGTGATACTCTATTGGAAGGTAATTGTGTAGTGGGACAGAGAATCCTTGGTGATCAGCTCATTTCCCAAGAAGGTTCTGGTCCGGGGTTTCAGGACATAAACATCCATGTGCTTGGTTTCTCTAACAGGATGGCCATTTTTAGTGATGTTATATCAGGGAAGATCATCACCGTGGGTCACCCATGACCGTGGTGTATCGACATCATATCCTGGCATAGGTACCACCTCTAAAATACCAAAGTTCCATATCGATAGCTTGTCAGACATCACATACTCATTGTGGGATGGGGTCAACATGTTTAAGGGAGTTTGGTTGTTTGATACAACTTTTTGGGCACCATAATACTTAGGGTTCACAACCGTCTCAGCCCTTCGAGTGGCATATGAAGATTCTCTCTCAGCGTCACCCAGATTATCAGCCATCTTCTTTCGGTAAATTACGATGGAGACCGCACGAACAAGCTGGTACGATGCATAAAAAATCAAAAAATACGCCCGAAAAACTGGTGAAGCGGTGGGAAAAAAGGCCCTACGTGTAAAATAATGACTGAATTTGGGGGATTGTGTGAAATGGAGGTCAGATTACGCACAAAGGAAAGGGATATTTTCTACGCACAAGAGCTTTGAGATTATCGTTTAAGAAAATATGTACTATATATGGGACCCCCAAGGGCTTTATAGGCGCGGATCTGGGTTTCCAAGCACGCGAAAAATGATTTATGCGTGACTTAAGGGGTTTGTGCACACCACCCTCAAGAGATTGTACATCTCGACATTACCCACAGAATCTGACCATTGAATCCCCCCACAGATTTGATTCTGAGGTGGGAATTTGAAGATGATAAAATAAACATAAGGAAAAATGTGGGAATCCATGGAGAAAATGAAGTCATATTTCAACTCGGAGACCAATTCCAGGAAGAACCAAAGGATTGCACGAAAAAGAAAAGTGGTGTGTGAAAATAATTTTTCCCATAAAAAAATAGTGGGACTGGAATGAGTTTTATGTGTGAGTGAGGAAACATCCACGCCACCGACACCGGGGCTGGAAGGAGTTTTAGGTGTGGGCATGGAAATATTCACGCCACTGACACTGGGGCCGAGTTTTCTATGCCAGTCGACTTCCATGTAGACCTGATGACCCAATGATCCTATAAATATATGGTTACCCCTTCCCCTTCTAATAGATGAATAATCAAAACCATCTCCTCTCTGCGGAACACACCTCTTCCATTCAAAAAATATGACTTACAAGTACCAAATTTTCCATGAAAGGTCTCTTGGGGGTCCGCCTTCGTGCGGTGCCACTAGTGTTTGACCCTCGCCCAAGTCCCCAAATAGTGAGCCAATTGTGCACAAGCCCCTTCACCTATGTGAAAATATGCATCCCACTTTTTCGCGCAACTGCTCTAGTTGCACGCTTATTGCGCGCAAAAATCCACTATTGCATACACACATGCCTTTCCTCTTACCTTATAATTTTGCGCCCGAATACTCCAAATGTGCACCTATTGAGTGCAAACCCCATCTATAGTGCACAAACCTTCTTTTCTGCTCACCTAGCCTTTTCAGTGTAGCTCCACCATTTTTTTGCAACCCACCATCATTGTGTGCGCTCTTTAGCACATGTTTGAATTCCTTATTCCAAGCATCATCTTTGGGTGCTTCAAATGCCCAAAAAATCTATGTTACACCCCCTTCCCTTGTATGGCTACCTAGGTTCGTACGAAGTAAATTCTAAATCCCTTTGGTGGTGCTTACAATTGTGTTGCTTCACCTCATGCTTCTTTACATAGGCACACTAATGGATATTGTTTCTTCACATGGACATGCTAATGTGAGAAACTCATTGGATCAATCCACAAAACCCCATCCAAACGAAACTACTGATGCCTTTCCTTCCCTTAGGGATGTAGGGTATCAGTTCTGTATGTCCTAGGAGTGCATAGTGAACTCACCTCGTCCGAGCTGTTGGATGTAAAAATACCAAGTTCCATCGTCCATAGCACATGGCGTTAAAATATGTCCTCGCCCCATACATCGCACACAGGGTTCCCCACCTCAAACATTCTTTACGCCCACTCATCTCCATGGGAGTGAAATCATCCTCACATCAAATGATAACCTCTTTGCTGGAGCGAAGCTTGTCCATGGGGAAGGTAAACCATCGTTGTTTAAGCCCCTAAATTTCTCACAAGAGGTAGAACCCTTACTCCTACATTCATCTTCCATTCCAAGGAACATAGAGGGGATGGGCACTGAGACCTTCATCATCCCGTCCATCTCCCACTGTGATTTGTCGCCACCCAGTCCTCCATCTTGGAGTAAGACCCAATATCCCCTCTTTGGGCTTCTAACCATGCATAAGCCCATGTTTCCCCTTTGGGATACTAACCACGCATAAGCCCATGTTTCCCCTTTGGTTCTCTCTATGAGTAAGCCCCTATTTCCCTATTAATCCACTAACCACGCATAAGAAAAGATCTACTTATCATGGATGCACCTATCACGAAGTGATCGCCAGGTCTCTATTTCCCCTTGTTTCTCACACCAATCATGACTCACATGGGCTTAGTGTAAGCATCGACCATGACCCCCTCTCTATCATGCCTTAGCATGTATGTCACAATCCATTCTGAACTATGTTGAAATTGATCTAGGCCAAGGCAGGGTATATAAAAATAATCCCTAAGGATCAATACCATCATCCATTGGTCCTAGACAATTCGTGTCATTACACAAAGATCCCATTTTGAACTATGGGGCCTTTAATCCTTTCTATGGAAGGGTATGTCGGAAGCCTCCATGTGGTTCAAGCCTAACACCTACATGATCCGACCATCTTCACATAGGTTCCCAACCTTATTAAACATTGGGGAATTTGATCATTTCAATGGAAGGGTACGTAGGAAGCCTCTCCGATGTTCTATTCCAACACCCATCGGGTCCGACCATATTCACATTGGTTTCCACCCATCATGAAATATGGGGACATTGATCCTTACCATGGAAGGGTATATAGGAAGCCTCCCTGATGTTCAATCCCAACCCCCATCGGTCCAACCATCTTCGCGTCAGTCCCCCCAATCCTAAAATACATGGACTTCGATCCTTTCTATGGTAGAGTACATTGGAAGACTTCCTGAGGTTCAATCCCAACACCCATCGGGTCCGACCATCTTCACGTCAGTTCCCACCCATCCTAAACTAAGTGGACTCTAATAATTACGAAGAAAAGGTATGTAAGAATCCTCCCTAAGGTTAAAGCCCAACACCCATCGGGTCTGACCCCTTTCACATTAGTTCCCACCATCCCAAATGAACTATGTGGATTTGATCCTTGTCTCGTGGGTAGGGTATGTAAGAAGCCTCCATGAGGATAAACCCCATCCAGTTGTAAGCCGTTGTGACCCATCCAACAGTAAGCAGGTGTGTCCCACCAACGGTAAGCTTTTGTGTTCCCCAATTACTGGTAAACCATTGATATCCCCTTTTTCAGGACTCACATTTTTGGTCGGCCCCCAGGTGTCAGACAAACTTGAGCTGCTAACCACATGTAAGCCCCAATATGTCAACGAGTTGTTTTCCTCTATGTACACCCCAATTATTTACCCCCATCCTAAACTATTTGGACTTTAATTCCCTTCCACAGGGATACGTAGGAAGTATCTTTGAGGATTAATCCCCATACCACCATCACATTCATGACGGTTCCATACCATTCCCCCACCACTTCATTTAACCCTCCATCATAAACCATAATTCATATTGGGGCCACCACATCCTGGTGAGATTATGTAAACCACTTTCTCGCTACTCCTAGTAGAAACTGGTTAACACACCACACATTAGCCCTATCATCAGTGTTCCCTCCAGGGGTTACACCCTTCTGATCCATTCCAGTCAGTGATCTGATCAATCCGATCCATCACCTCTAGATTCTAATCTCGTGGCATACCCCATGTCAAACATGGGAAGGTGAGTAAAACCTCAGATACATACCCATGGAATATAATTACTCACATCTGAGGTGTGTTTCCATGGGCTTTCATGCCTTCATGAAGACCTATAATAGGGGGAAGAAAATAGACACACCAGTGTTCCTGTGTCCAGACACACCAGCGATGTCCAATGTGACTACTCACTCGACCGAAGGTTGTGTCCATGACTTGAACCATTGGAATATCCTAACCAAAGAAAAGTAATTTAGCAGCGTCCATGAAGACATGGATCTGGGAAGAGATACATGAACAATTCCTTAATCATTGAGGGATACCTGGACTTTGTGAAGAGTTCTGAGGATGATTCCACAGAAGGAAGAACCAACATCCCATCATCCCATTTTGATCTAGGAACAAACATCCCCGAATTAGCGATGGATGCCACCCACCAATGGAAAGTGGGAATGAGGGGAAACAGTTAGTGTGTCCTCCGAAACAGACGTATGCGTGCGCCCCGATGAATGCATTAGAAACACCAGGTCAACTAGTCCTCAGGTAAAATTCACCATTGAAAACACAATGCTCCACATCGGGGGAAATAAAGAAAACGTGATGATTATAATAGTCAATCTGAGATTTTTGAGCAACCAAGTAGTCCATTTTTATTATAACATATGGGTAATTTATTTCATAAACTAATAGTTCCCAACCAATATTGAACACTAATAATGGGAAATAATAATAGTTGATTCAGAGGCCTTATACCAACATCATCCCAAGATTTGTTTTAATATCCATGATGAAAGGTGTGAGCTCTATTGAAATATTTAACCATTCCATAATATTGGTTGATATGAATGAATGGGAGGAACTAGTATCAAAGAAATTTATTCTTAAATATAATGTAAAATAAATTGTTCCCCTCACATTCATAGGACCTACATCCGTTACCACAAGACATTCATCCATTGTGAAAGGTTTTATTGTTCATGATGTATGTGGATGGAACAACATTATTCATGATGAACATAATAAGGAAATAGTTCTTATTGAAACTGAAAATATTGAACCACTACATGGGGTAGTAAAAACATGGTAAAACCTATAAAGGTGACCTAAATGACTTCAGGAGTAGAAAAAATTCTATTCATTCCAAATAGTTTTCATCGAGTTCCCAATCCCTCCAATGTGGATGTAAAGACCCGTAAAATTCAAGGGAAATTTTTTTTCTTAATTTTCTTTGGAATTTTACAAGAACGCGGTTTCTGACGGCACCTGATTCCGAGGCCCGGAGTGCCCGGAATCAATTTCCGAAGTTTGGCTCGGGTACGTTCAGTGAACGAACGAGCGGGAATTTCTAACTTTTGAACCAGTGCCCGGAATCAAATTCCGAGGGCACCGATGAACTCGCAGCGCCAATATTCGCCTAAGGAGACCTTTTCCGAGGTTGTGTTTATTGCAGGTTGAGAGTTAGTTTTTGGGTTTTTAAAATAAAGTTAAATAAAATGTGGAATCATATTTTATTTCTTTTTTTGTTAGTTATAACCTCCCAAAGGGATTTAGGGGTGGGACCCACATCCACTTAACCTCCCTTGGGAGGATTAAGTGTGTGTGGGGCCCACACGAACCCCAACTCCTCATCTTCTCTCAAAACTCCCCTATAACCCCTTTAATTAATGTTTGACAACATGGTTTAATTAATTAAGGTGGGTTGATTTGAATTTCAAACCTTTGAAATTCAAGTTGATGTTTGTGTAAATAAAATAAGCCTTAGCCTATTTTATTTTGTTTAGCCATCTTGAGAGGATTTGGGAGCTCCTTCTTCTTCTTCAAACTTTGACGAAGAACGTGAAGAACCTTCGAGCTCCGACGAAGAACGCCGCTCCTCTCTTCTTCGTAGCTGGTTGTTTCCGAAGATCGACGACGCATTCCGTGTCAATGAAAGGGAACACCGATTCCTCCTCGGACTTCCTTAATCGGCTAACGAAGATTTACCAACGACGTACCTCTTCGGATGTACCTCTTTGTCAACAGAATTGACGAACGATTACCGCGACGCCCGACCTCCGCGACGTTGTCTTCCGCGGGTCGTTGACGAACATCGTACTTGAAACCGAGGTAGGGGTTTATTTATTGCTTTTGTTCATGATTTATACCCGAGAATATTTCTTCGTGAAATTTATCCAATTGTTAGCAATTAACGCGAGGGGGCCGGACCGAACGAACACGGCCGACCCTCCTCCTTTTCATATTGATTTTGTTGTGGATTGAGACGGTGAGGCGCGGTGCCGTCGCACCGCGCAGGATCTTACGACAAGAAATGCGCGGCGCCGTCGCGCCGCGTTGTAAAATAATGCAAGGATGCGACGCTTTCGCGCCGCGTCGAAGAGAGTTGAAGGTGTCGCGGCCGGAGCGGGGCCATGGCGGTGGGGCACGGTGCCGTCGCACCGTGCCGAACGACGAAGGCCGCAGCCGGTTCCGGGCCGCGTCAGGACGAGAGGACCGGCGGCTAGCCGGGACGCCGGTGTCGGAAGCCGGAAGGGGACTGGCTTTGCCGGTCCTGTTGAAGAAGAACCGGCCGACCAAGTCAGGACCGGCCGGAAGGGGTAAAACTGGGGGAATTTAATTCCCCCGGAAACCTTGAATGCCCCACCCCATTAAGAGGGGGGGCAGTTTCATAAAGGGGGGCAGGCGGCCCCCCGTTTTCCTCAAGGCAGGCCCCCACGAGGGGGGCCGGTTTTCTCCAAAGGCGCGGCTTCAGCCGCGCCGCCAGCAAGGAGGGGCGGGGGCCTTGCCCCCCGCACGTGGCCCCGAGCGGCACCCAGGCCGCGCAGCCGCGCCGGACCGCGCCTCCGGCCGGGCCGCGCCGCCGGCCAGGCCGGGTTGGACCTAGTTTGGGCCGACCCAGGGGGGGGGGGTCGGGCCGGGTCGGCCCGGACCCGGACCCGGACCCCCCGTTTTCGAAACGACTTCGGTCTTTTGGCCATAACATGAGCCACGGACCTCCGATTGACGAACTGTTAGCGGCGATGCGATCCTTGGATCGAGACGGTCGATTCGGTATATCGCACTCAATGTTTTGGAATACTTTGAGTTCGGCCGGGTTGGTTCGTTCACGAAACCAACCGGGCCTTCGGAGCGGAAACGCTCATATCTTGAGCTACGGACGTCCGATTGACGTGCCGTTAGATTTTTTGTGTTCCTCTTAGTGAGACAGATCTTTTGGAATACTCCGCCCGAGGTTTGGACGCAGGTGGAGTACGGTCGGGTTGGTTTTGCCTTAAAAACTAACCGGGCCCCTAGGACGAAAAAGCCAATAACTCTCAGACCGGGCGTCCGATCGACGCGCCATCTGTTGCGTTGAGTTCCTGTTGACGATACGGAACGTTTGGATACATCAACTCTGAACGCGCCATCTCTCGGCTCGTGGAGCGGACCCTCCCGAACGAGCTTGCTGTGTGCGGGAACCCTAGTGCTGGCTGCGACTGAGACTGCTACTGCTACTGCTACTGCTACTATGACTGCGACGACAACAGTATAGAGATCCTTGGTGGATTCGACGATGACTACAGCACTCAGCGATCCTACGTGGATCAGTGCTATAGGTCCTGTGTGGGCCCGATCCTGTGTGGGTCTGATCCTGTGTGGGTCCTTGCACTCAGCGGTCCTGTGTGAACCAGCGCCTACAGGTCCTGTGTGGGCCCGATCCTGTGTGGGTCTTTGCGGGGGTTAGTTACCTATCAATCCTTCGTGGGTTCGACGACTTAGATGGATCAGAGATCATCTTTATCGTCTTTCGAAGAAGTATACCTGTGTGAGCTAATTTCTGTTGTTTTCCTGTGTGGATTGTGTTGTGCTATCCTGTGTGGATTTCGTTTTACTTTCCTGTGTGGAATACGTATACTTTCCTATGTGGACTGAGTTGTACTTGGGCTCATAGGTTGGTGCGTATTGGAATTGATGACTTAGGTATATGTGTGGGCATATACCTAAGTAGTGTCGGTTGTTACTTCGTGTTGTATCTATCTTTTGTGGTTTATCCTTTGTGGATTTTGGGAGACCTTCGGGGGTCTCGGGGTCCCTACTGAGTAGCTTTTACTCACCCCTGCACGGGCTATGCCCGCACTACGTTGTGTTGGTTGCAGACGATGGACAGCGTTGATCGTGGCTGAGGCTTGCAGAGCAGAACGGTACCTAGAGGTGGACCACTAGGCGGAACGTGTTCGGAGCGGATGGTGGGACCCGTGGAGCAGTGAAGCTATCTGTACCCACCCTTCAGGTGGGACCTCCAGTGGACAGCTCGGAGTAGTGGCTTTTACTTTACAGTTGTTGTTTTCCCTTTCGAGTTGTACTTTACTTTCAGTTTGGGTTTGTATTCTGGCCCATTTACTATTCCGCACTTTCAGTTGTACTCTGTTTTTACTTAGTGTTTACTTTTCCGCTTGCTTACTCTGTGGTGTTTGTTTACTTACAAAGGCAATGCCTTCCCTTTTTACTGGGATTTACGCCTTGGTGCTTGTCGCCAGCCCCTGGCCTATGGAAGGCGGGCTTGGGGTAGTCACGGCATGGACCCCGAGGGCGGGTCGTGACAAATTGGTATCAGAGCAGTTCTGTTATACCGCGAAATCTGATCTTTTTTATGTGAAGCAATAGTGTTTAGCGTATTGAGTGTGGTTATCAGTCCAGGGAGTCCAGTGTTGGTGCGGCGGCCGATGTATCCGTACACCAGGACCCTGACTACTGATTTCTGACTTAATGCACGAAAACATTGATTGCGTGTGTGTTTCAAAGTTTTCTTTGTGATTACTTTATATCAGCTCACCAGGTATACTGTTCTGACTGTGGCGCACCTGTTTCCTTTTCAGGATGGCCCCACGACGGCAGACATCTAGGGTTCCGAGAGTCGAGTGTGACGACATCCCACCGAGTGACGAGGCCTCGGTGCAGGGCCCTCTGTCAGTAGTGGCACCGGCGGTAGCTCTACCCGCCGAGCCACCGATGCTTCCAGTACCAGCCGCTGATGATGCACGTCGCCTCAGCGCACTGCATGAGTTTCAGCGCTAGCGACCACCCAGGTTTCATGGGGAGACGGATCCCCAGGCAGCCGAGGACTGGCTGGAGGCAGTGGTATGTGTGTTTAGGCTAGTGAGGAAACCAGCAGACCTCATGGTGATCCTCACTTCGAGCCTACTACACGCAGCAGCAGAACGATGGTGGAGCTTGATGCTCCAGGAACACGATGAGGCATCTCTTCTTTAGACGGACTTTGAGAGCCTCTTCAGCTCAGAGTTCGTCCCAGCCACCCTTCGTGCGGTGCGTATCCAGGAGCTTCTTCAGCTGCGGCAGGGCAGCATGACGGTCGCTCAGTACTCGGCGAGATTTACTGATATCTCGCACTACTCAACCGACATGGTACGGGACCCATTCTTCCGGGCCTGGACCTTCGAGAAGGGTTGGAGACACGAGATCAGGGCATCACTAATCTCCCTCAGCATACCGACTCAGACAGGAGTAATGGAGCGGGCCCTTTTGATCGAGAGCTTCCTTGCTGAGTCTACACCAGCGTCGTGACCCACCGTAGGGCGGCACATAGCAGAGTCATCTGCAGCAGGAAGTCGACGGATGAATCAGGGGTTCAGGCAGACCATTCCTTCAGGAAGACGACCTCAGGACACTGGCTCACCAGTGCGGGGCACACAGCGAGGAGCCAGTATTTCGAGAGGCAGGCAGTGCTACTCGTGCGGCGGGCAGGGCCACATGGCTCATGACTGCCCAACCCGCCTAGCTGAGGAGCAGTAGACGGTTGAGGGACCACCGAGGCAGAGGTAGTGGGTCGACTGTGGCGGTCCACAGGGAGGAGGGAGACAAGGCAGAGGAGCTGGTCGAGCAGCAGGTGGTGGGCGACGCTTTGAGGCTCTGCCACCACCACCACCAGGAGGTCCACCCCGACCACAGGGATCTGGCGGGCAGAGACAGGCACAGCTCCAGGCAGCAGAGGCCTACAACCACGGTGCACCCGAGATGATTCGAGGTACTATCTGTGTCTATTCCACCCGTGCTGCAGTTCTTATAGACACAGGAGCGAGTCACTCTTTCATACCTGCTGCCCTTGTTCAGATCTCGGAGATTCTGACAGAGCCGTTGGCTCGATCCTTATGGATAGAGACTCCTACGGGAGCAGACTCGACGATTACGCACTGGTTCCGGCAGTGTGAGCTCACTCTAGGAAGCGAGAGCTTCGGCTGGGATCTTCTTGTAGCAGCTTCGAGGCCTTACGACGTCATCTTGGGTATGGATTGTCTATCTACGGTCCATGCGCAGATTGACTGTTTTAGGTGCAAGGTGCAATGTGTATGCACCAACGGGAGCAGGTTCACCTTCAACGGAGAGAAGCGAGCCTTTGCAGCACAGGATGGACCTCCGCGGAGGAGAGGACAGCCCATTACTCATCAGTTGGCTAGCCTCATCCTTGGAGAAGTTGACGTGCAGAGTCCTGGTTTTCCTGCAGTGGTGGATCAGTTTGCGGACTTTTTTCCTGACGTCATTCCAGGGCTACCTCCTCGCAGAGAGGTAGACTTTTATATAGACTTGTACCCCAAGACAGCCCCGATATCCACTCCAGCATATCGGATGGCCCCCGCCGAGCTTCGAGAGCTACGGGTACAGTTGGAGGACTTGCAGGGCAAGGGGTTCATCCGACCCAGTGTTTCACCCTGGGCTTCCCCGATATTGTTCGCCAAGAAGGCGGACGAGAGCTTGAGAATTTGTGTTGACTATCGTCGCCTGAACCAGGTGACAGTGAGGAACATGTATCCGCTACCGGGGATTTATGACCTCTTTGATCAGCTCAAGGGAGCACGGTGGTTCTCGAAGATAGACCTTAGGTCAGGCTATCATCAGCTCAGAGTCAGAGACGAGGACGTGCAGAAGACGACCTTCAGATGTCGGTATGGCAACTATGAGTTCTTGGTTATGCCTTTCGGCATAACCAATGATCCAGCAGTATTCATGGCCCTCAGGAACAGGATCTTTCAGCCATACCTTGATCGATTTGTCGTGGTATTCATCGACGACATTTTGATTTACTCTACGACTGAGGAGGAGCACGCCTATCACTTGCGAGTTGTACTAGACACACTCCGAGAGCTCCAACTTTATGGTAAGCTCTCGAAGTGCCAGTTCTGGATACGTGAGGTCCACTTCATGGGACACGCTATCTCTGAGGCGGGAGTTGCAGTAGATCCTGCGAAGATCGAGGCTGTGTTAGCATGGGAGCCACCCAGGAGTGTGACTGAGGTCTGGAGTTTCTTGGGACTAGCTGGATACTATCGGAGATTCGTGCCAGACTTCTCTAGAGTTACGGCACCACTCACAGCTTTGACGAAGAAGGGCAAACCCTTCGTGTGGTCTGAAAAATGTCCGCAGAGATTCCAGGAGCTGAGACATAGATTGACTAGCGCACCAACCTTGAGGTTGCCTGAGGAGGGAGTAGGGTACGTAGTTTACTGCGATGCATCAGGGACCAGACTCGGTTGCGTCCTGATGCAGGAGCAGGCAGTGATCGCCTATGGATCACGACAGTTGAGGCTGCATGAGCAGAACTACGCTACCCATGACCTGGAGTTGGCAGCAGTGGTCTTCGCTCTGAAGACATGGAGACACTATTTGATGGGCGAGCGCTTTACAGTCTTTTCTGATCATCAGAGTCTCAGGTATATCTTCTCTTAGAAGGACCTGAACCTGAGATAG
Source organism: Viscum album (assembly GCA_963277665.1). Classification (NCBI taxonomy): domain Eukaryota; kingdom Viridiplantae; phylum Streptophyta; class Magnoliopsida; order Santalales; family Viscaceae; genus Viscum; species Viscum album. The sequence goes on from OY728122.1 coordinate 1,210,423,775, forward strand.
CAGCGTTGTCTCGAGTTCCTCCAGGACTATGACTTTGAGATAGTCTATACTCCTGTGAAGGGGAATGTAGTAGCCGATGCCCTCAGCAGGAGGACGGGCATTCAGCTACTTGAGGAGGCGACAGAGCAGCTAGCCTCTTTGCAGATATCCTTCGTGGATAGAGATAGAGCATCCTTCCTCTAGTCTCTCACAGTCACCCCTCCACTACTGCAGCTGGTCAGAGAGGCACAGCATGATGACGCTGACTGTGAGACTTGGCGTGCATAGATATCCTCGGGACAGGCACCTGATGGTTTCTCCCTTGGAGCAGGGCACGAAATCCTTTTCAGAGAACGTACCATGGTACCAGTCGCTTTACGAGAGGAGGTGCTGAGAGAGTTTCACACTTATCCTTTGGAGGTACATCCTGGAGTGGCGAAGATGTACCAGGATCTCAGACGACATCACTGGTGGCCGGGAATGAAGAAGGCTGTAGCAGAGTTCTTTTCTCGATGCCTCACCTGCCAGCAGGTGAAGGCAGAGCATCAGGTACCAGCAGGCTTGGAACAGCCCTTGGAGGTTCCAGAGTGGAAGTGGGACGACATATCTATGGACTTTGTGACTGGACTTCCACGCACTTCCAGAGGTCATGACTCCATTTGGGTGATTGTTGACCGACTCACCAAGTCGGCACACTTCTTACCCATCAGAGAGCAGGGATCAGTGGAGAGCTTGGGATGTCTCTACGTTCAGGAGATTGTGCGGTTCCACGGTGTGCCATCATCTATCATCTCCGATCGAGATGCTCGCATTACTTCCCGGCTTTGGAAGGGGTTACAGGAGGCGTTCGGGACGTAGCTATGTCTGAGCACAGCCTTTCACCCTCAGACGGATGGTCAGACGGAGAGGACCATCCAGACTCTCGAGGACATGCTCCGCGCATGTGTCCTCGACTTTGGTCGTAGCTGGGAGGACCACCTACCCTTGATGGAGTTTGCGTAAAACAACAGCTACCACTCCACCATCGGGATGGCACCGTACGAGGCGTTGTACGACCGACCTTGTAGATCTCTTTTGTGTTGGACAGACCCTAGGGAGTTAGCACTTGTGGGACATGAGATGGTCCATGCCATGACAGAGAAGGTCCAGGTCATCCAGGAGCGGATGAGGACAGCTCAGAGCCGACAGAAGTCATACACTGACAGGAGGTGGAGGGCACTAGAGTTTGAGGATGGAGACCACGTCTTCTTGCAGGTCTCACCTCGACGTGGTATACGGAGATTTGGCCAAGGCGGCAAGTTTCCTCCGCGCTTCATCGGACCCTTCCAGGCCCTCAGCAGGATTGGCGAGGTGGCTTATCGCTTGTCTCTACCACCTCAGTTACACCGGGTGCACGACGTCTTCCACATATCTCAGCTAAGGAGATACGTGCACGACCCGACACACATCATTGACTATGGGGAGATAGACGTGGATGATGTAGCGAATTTTGTGGAGGTCCCAGTGGAGATAGAGGATCGACAGGAGCGGGTCCTACGTGGGTGATCGATTCCTCTTGTGCGCATCAGATGGAAGCACGAGAACCTCTAGGAGAGCACTTGGGAGCGAGAGGCTCAGATGCGTGCTCAGTACCCACATTTGTTTCCCTAGTTTTGATGTATCTTTACGGGGACATAAATCCCCGAGGTGGGAGTAATGTAAAGACCTGTAAAATTCAAGGGAAATTTTATTTCTTAATTTTCTTTGGAATTTTACAAGAACGCGGTTTCTGACGGCACCTGATTCCGAGGCCCGGAGTGCCCGGAATCAATTTCCGAAGTTTGGCTCGTGTACGTTCAGTGAACGAACGAGCGGGAATTTCTAACTTTTGATACGGTTCCCGGAAACAAATTCAGAGGGCACTGATGAACTCACAGCGCCAATATTCGCTTAAGGAGACCTTTTCCCAGGTTGCGTTTATTGCGGGTTGAGAGTTAGTTTTTGGGTTTTTAAAATAAAGTTAAATAAAATGTGGAAACATATTTTATTTCTTTTTTTGTTAGTTATAACCTCCCAAAGGGAGTTAGGGGTGGGACCCACATCCACTTAACCTACCATGGGAGGATTAAGTGTGGTGGGGCCCACACTAACCCCAACTCCTCATCTTCTCTCAAAACTCCCCTATTACCCCTTTAATTAATGTTTGAAAACTTGGTTAAATTAATTAAGGTGGGTTGATTTGAATTTCAAACCTTTGAAATTCAAGTTGATGTTTGTGTAAATAAAATAAGCCTTAGCTTATTTTATTTTGTTTAGACATCTTGAGAAGATTTGGGAGCTCCTTCTTCTTCTTCAAACATTGACGAAGAACGCGAAGAACCTTCGAGCTCCGACGAATAACGCCGCTCCTCTCTTCTTCGTAGCTGGTTGTTTCCGAAGATCGACGATGCCTTCCGTGTCAATGAAAGGGAACACCGCTTCCTCTTCGGACTTCCTTCTTCGGCTTACGAAGATTCACCAATGACGTACCTCTTCGGACGTACCTCTTCATCAACAGAATTGACGAACGATTACCGCGACGCCCGACCTCCGCGACGTTGTCTTACGCGGGTCGTTGACGAACATCGTACTTGAAACTGAGGTAGGGGTTTATTTATTGATTTTGTTCATGATTTATACACGAGAATATTTCTTCATGAAATTTATCCAATTGTTAGCAATTAACGCGAGGGGGTCGGACCGTACAAACACGGCCGACCCTCCTCCTTTTCATATTGATTTTATTGTGGATTGAGATGGTGAGGCGCGGTGCCGTCGCACCGCGTAGGATCTTACGACAAGAAATGTGTGGCGCCGTTGCGTCGCGTTGTAAACCAATGCAAGGACGCGACGCAATCACGCCGTGTCGAAGAGAGTTGAAGGTGCCGCGGCTGGAGCGGGGCCGCGGTGGTGGGGCACGGTGCCGTCGTACCGCGCCGAACGACGAAGGTCGCGGCCGGTTCCGGGCCGCGGCGGGACGAGAGGACCGGCGGCTAGCCGGGCCGCCGGTGTCGGAAGCCGGAAGGGGACCAGCTTTTCCGGTCCCGTTGAAGAAGAACCGGACAGCCAAGTCAGGGCTGGCCGGAAGGGGAAAAACCGTGGGAATTTAATTCCCCCGACCACCTTGAATGCCCCCCCATTAAGAGGGGGGGGGGCAGTTTCATAACGGGGGGCAGGCGGCCCCCCGTTTTCCTCAAGGTAGGCCCCCACGAGGGGGGGCCGGTTTTCACAAAAGGCGCGGCTTCAGCCGCGCCGCCAGCAAGGAGGTGCGGGGGCCTTGCCCACCGCACGGGGCCCCGAGCGGCGCCCAGGCCGCGCCGCCGCCGGCCGGGCAGGGTCGGCCCGGACCCAGACCCCCCGTTTTCGAAACGACTTCGGTATTTTGGCCATAACTTCATCCAATGACCTCCGATTGACGAACCGTCAGCGGCGATGCGATCCTTGGATCGCGACGGTCGATTCGGTATATCACACTCAATGTTTCGGAATACTTTGAGTTCTATCGGGTTGGTTCGTTCACGAAACCAACCGGGCTTTCAGAGCGGAAACACTCATATCTTGAGCTACAGACGTCCGATTGATGCACTGTCAGCTTTGTTGTGTTCCTCTTAGTGAGACGGAGCTTTTGGCATACCCCTCCCAAGGTTTGGATGCAGGTGGAGTACGGTCGGGTTGGTTTTGCCTTAAAAACCAACCGGGACCCTGGGACGAAAAAGCCAATAACTCTCAGACCGGGCGTCCGATCGACGCGCCGTCTGTTGCGTTGAGTTCCTGTTGACGATACAGAACTTTTGGATGCATCCACTCCGGAATTTGTGACAGTTGATGTATCAGCCTCTCGGCTCGTGGAGCGGACCCTCCCGAATGAGCTTGCTGTGTGCGGGAACCCTAGTGCTGGCTGCGACTGAGACTGCTACTGCTACTACTACTGCTACTGTGACTACGACGACGACAGTACAGAGATCCTTAGTAGATTCGACGACGACTACAACACTCAGCGATCCTACGTGGATCAGTGCTACAGGTCCTGTGTGGGCCCGATCCTGTGTGGGTCCGATCCTGTGTGGGTCCTTGCGCTCAGCGGTCCTCTGTGAACCAGTGCCTACAGGTCCTGTGTGGGCCCGATCTTGTGTGGGTCTTTGCGGGGGTTAGTTATCTATCGATCCTTCGTGGGTCCGACGACTTAGATGGATCAGAGATCATCTTTATTGTCTTTCGAAGAAGTATACCTGTGTGAGCTGATTTCTGTTGTTTTCCTGTGTGGATTGTGTTGTGCTATCCTGTGTGGATTTCGTTTTGCTTTCTTTTGTGGAATACGTATACTTTCCTGTGTGGACTGAGTTGTACTTGGGCTCGGAGGTTGGTGCGTATTGGAATTGATGACTTAGGTATATGTATGGGCATATACCTAAGCAGTGTCGGTTGTTACTTTGTGTTGTATCTATCTTTTGTGGTTTATCCTTTGTGGATTTTGGGAGACCATCGGGGGTCTCGGGGTCCCTACTGAGTAGCTTTTACTCACCCCTGCACGGGCTATGCCCGCACTACATTGTGTTGGTTGCAGACGATGGATAGCGTTGATCGTGGCTGAGGCTTGCAGAGCAGAACGGTACCTGGAGGTGGACCACTGGGCGAAACGTGTTCGGAGCGGACGGCGGGACCCGTGGAGTAGTGGAGCTATCTGTACCCACCCTTCAGGTGGGACCTCCAGTGGACAGCTCGGAGTAGCGGCTTTTACTTTACAGTTGTTGTTTTCCCTTTCGATTTGTACTTTACTTTCAGTTTGTGTTTGTATTCTGGCCCATTTACTATTCCGCACTTTCAGTTGTACTCTGTTTTTACTTAGTGTTTACTTTTCTATTTTCTTACCCTATGGTGATTGTTTACTTACAAAGGCAATGCCTTCCCTTTTTACCGGGATTTACGCCTTGGTGCTAGTCTCCAGCCCCTGGCCTATGGAAGGCGGGCTTGGGGTAGTCACGGCACGGACCCCGAGTGCGGGTCGTGACAGTGGAAACAAGTCAGGGAGCCTTTATCAGACTCTAGAGACAATTTAGAGGAAGCATAATATCAAGAACCAATATTAATTGTTCTACTATAAGTATCATTACACATTCTCTTAACATTTATAGAATCAATTGATCTCCCATAAGGAATATAAGTAACTCGAGTTAACCAAAATATTTTAGCTAGGTAAAATTATTCCATGAGAACCATTTCTAGAACATTAGAAAATGATGAAATATTCAGTTTAAATACCTAATACAAAATATATGATTTGAAAACAATATCAAAAATCTTAGCCATAATCTTCTCCTTTTCCACAAACTCAAGTTAAGACCATGTAGGTTCAAAAAAACTATTGGTGTATTTAGTCACTATAAAATTTATATGGTAAAGGATGAGGAACTCTAAGGAAATATCCAATAAAATCACATATGTATATAATTTCTTAACGAATAAAAGTTCTTGAGGTCTATCTACAACAATAATTTATTCTTCATTACCATAACTGTATCGTACTATCACCTACTCAGACCCTCTTTCATGAATTACATATACTTAACCATAATGGAAGTTGATGTCATTAAGAACTCTAAGAGTTATTAAATAATTCAAAACTAATTCTATAGATCTATAGGATCATTAACTCCATTGAATGATGTTGGATTATATTAGAGAAACACATGGTTGCAATAATTACTCTTATCATTTCAAGTATCCACCAATTTTAACCAAATTTTATAGGTAATTATTCCTTTTAAAGAGCACAAATATCACACACTACTACCACAATGAGGTTCTAGTTGAGTGGTGGGTTCTTTTAGGGTTTTTCATTAGTATCCTCCTCAAAAATCTTGATCAAAAGACTTCTTGAGGTCTTGGTACAATACAAAATCACCAAAAAACAAGGAAACATCATTTAAAATACACAAGAATTCCAAAATTATCATTTAGAATACAATTTTAGAACATAAATATCCGGTCATATTTTGGGAAATTTCTTGAATCAGATAAATTAATTCCTTAAAGAGACATTTTCATAACACCCATATCTAGTTTAAGAACTCTATAATGAGATCTATTTAAGAACTCAGTGATAACCTAAAACTAAATTACATGTAATTATATCTCATATCTACCTAGTCTCCATATACTATATACTAACATCAAACAAGAGACACAATATATCATTTGATATAAATTTTTCACAGCAAAACCCAATTAACCCACTATACCAGAACCCATGCTAGTCGTGACATAACCTGTAGAGCATTCTTTATCCCAAAGAGTCAGAGACTATTACATGAGAATCAAATATAATCCATGGGAATGATTTACCCCTATGAATAACCAAAAAATAAAAAGGCGGTAGATAAGAATCCATAAATTTTCAATATTCCCAAAATGTCAACAAGTGAAAAGTACTATAAATTTGAATGTAAAAAATTGGATATAAAACAACAATACAATACATAAGGTAAACCAAATAAAAAACCCCACAAAGACCCCCTCATAATAAGTGCATTACATTCTCCATCTATCACTTCAAACTCTCACAGTTCCACAAACAAGAACACCCACCACCTCCATGTGGTGATTTCCCTTTGATTAGAACTGGAAAAGGAATGTCTAAAAATACACAATGGTAGATATAGGGTGTAAGAAACACTGGCCGAATAGAATACCTCAATTAATTCCATAATAATTCCATATAAATAAATAAAATCATCTTAATTTTCAAATACATAGATTGAAAATAATTTCCATAATTTATAATAAAACATACTTTTGAAATCATTTCTGTGGAAAGTATAAAATATCCAAAATAATTATTTCCATTAAAACATGCATGAATAATAATCTCAATTTAAACATGATTGATTGTGTCATTTTAAAAACGTTATCATGTAAAAATTTTAGTTATAATCATGATTTTGGTTATAATCATGATTTTGGTTAGATTAAGGATCAAGGGCCTGAAAATTATCAGTAAAATAGGACTACTAGTCTACACACTTCCCAAGATCATATGTACAAGGGGAATATGATTCCACCCTAATGAATGAACTCCCTTACCTCATAAAATTTTAGTTAGTTCTTTCATATTCGATAAATTTATAGATAGATATAACAAAAGCCATGAGTGATTTTCCAACACTACCAATATTAACTACCTTTTATTCCATGTGAGTGGGATAAATTAATCAAGGGGAAAATAATTTATAAAAAAATAGTTTCACGAATAACTATAACAATAATCCCCACACTATATTTTCCAAATTACATTTCATTTAAAAATCCAATATCGAATTATTTTCATATGTATACATTCCTTTCAACATAATTCATTTCATTGAAAGTATTTAAATCATTGCATTTATTCATTTCCAAATAATGATAATCAAAGACTTTATTCAAACCATCCATTTAAATAAAAAATAATTATCCAATAAGCGACACATTATTTCAAAATCCATTTCCAAATTGGATTCATCACACACAATTCAATTTGAAATTATTTTTCAAAAATCTAAATTCAGTCTTTATAAATAAATTAAATATAAATTTCAATATATATATATATATATTAAAAATTAATGTAAATTTATATGGGATATATTAAAAAACAATAAACATCAATTCTCGATATTGAAAATAACCAAAAAATGGATCCCTAATAAGAGATATTATTAGATATAACCAAACCATAGGGGATCATAGAAACACAATAAAAAAATAAAAATTACGAAAATAAATCATAATATCATGGAATAAATATAATAAATAAAATTATATTAACTCAAAAACCTTGGATAAATCATAAAAATCATGAATATAAGCATGTCTCAAAGAATGATGAATAATATAGTGATCAAATACAACCCACTGAAAAACTAGATCCAATACCCAAGGATCAATTGAAATTAATCACAATAGGCATGTAATCTACAAAATATATTTTAGGATTCATCCTAGTCAATAAAACATTACACTAGAAGAACAATGAGAAAAAATATATGATTTTTTTTCATAAAATTAAAATTTACATTATTTAATTCTCATCACATGGTTTGGAAAACAGTCAACTCCTTTCAATGATTCCTGAATAAATGTATGGATTGAAAAACTTTGTTCCAACTGTATGAAATTACTATCTCCCAATATGCACTGTTTGAGGGGAATCCTACACAATATGGGATTATCATATTGATAACCATCTGATGTACCCTCGGACTCAAAAAAAAAGATGAATAGTTTTTTAGGAAGTCAAACATGATTTTCATTAAAAATTTACCAAGTGTGTAATTTCCTATAAACTAGTAAAAGATTCCAAAATGTTTCTAAAATGACCTATGAAAAGACTCAGAATAATGGGGATCAAAACATGGGAATACATGTACATAAAATCAACACAATGATGTGACATATACCACGTATTAATAAAAATCATGAGTTTCAAACTATTTTAGGATGACCCAGACATTGTAAATATTGTAGGAGAATTAATTGAATGATTTTTTTGGAAAATACAAAATGTGGTGTAAGAAATAGATGAAAAAAGGGAGATGTGTTGAATAAGAATTATTTAGGAAGAAAATTTTATTTGATGGTTTCTGAAATTTCATGGTGTATTGTTCTAGAAGGAGAATGCATTCTAAATAGGTGAATCAATTGAAAGAAGTGAGGATACATAAGAAGTTAATGTAATGATGATAAAATTATGGTTATTGAAGATGCTGAATCTACTACAAAAGATTATATTTGGAATAAGGAAGGCCAAAAAATATTACTTCTATGGATGATACTATTATGCCCGAAAAGTGAATGTACATAAGAATATAAATTCATTACAAATAAAAAAATTGAAATGAGTATCATGTAATATTAAATTATGTTTCAATATAACAAGCTTTGGTCATAGAAAATCAATACATAAGATTAATATGTTTTATTTGAATCTCTTAAAATATTAATGTGATGTAATTTATTGCTACATATGATTAGTTAAAATATTTCAAATCTAATTATTTTTATTTTAGGAGACATTTTATCACATTATTACTATTATAAATGCTATTAAAATATTTAAATACCAATTTTAGTTTCGATTTTATAGGTGGAATTAAATAAATATTTCATAGAAATCTACAGATATATTTTTTTAAGGAGAATTAAATTTAAATTAAATCTATTCTATTTAAATAGATTTATTTTGATGGCGTATTTTCTATTGAAATATTGCTTAATATTTTGGAACATAATTTTAGAAAGATTCATGCTCTCTAATATTACTATAACAATCTTATTTAAATCTAAAATAGTTTGTTATGAATAGTGATTAGATTTAATGTCTTGTTGATTGTGATTAGTTAATGTTTTATTTCATGAAATAATATCTATAATGGATATATTTATTATTTAATAAATCTAATTTGATAAAGGAATATTGAAGGATATAAATATACCACTATGATGTTTTTAAAGTCATCGGATTGAGGAATTGTTATGATGCTTTCTAAACCCCATTAAATGAATTCCTGCTCTATTTTGAAGGATTTTATTTATGATTGAATATATTAACCCCCCTTAATTAATTATATCTTTCTCTATTGTATTAATTATTATCATTATGAGAGATTTGATATTTTTCCCCAAAGGTATTCTATTAGAAATATTATAACCACTTTTCTTCTTCTACTACATATTTAAAATTTTAACTCAGCATTATTAATGAGGAGTGGGTTTCTTTCTTTCACCACTTAAAGGAAAGGGAATAATTTTTTTAATTAGGGTTTTGATAAACCACAAAAACCTATGGATGAGTTTCTGAAATATTGAAAAAATATATGGATTATTTAAAATATAAAATGGTTTTTTGAGAGAATATGTAGGCTAGATTTTAAATCTGAACTCTTTAATGAAATATGTGTTTCTTTTTTTATTTACATCTTTATTATCTTATTACAAAATCATGATGTTTATATATGTATAAAATCATATTTTTAAATTTTAAAAGGAAATTTACCACCTATTTAAATCCTACTTGTTGTAACAATTTGTGTTTATTCCACCATTTGAATTCAAAATGTTACTAGTTTGATGGAATAAATATTAATTGAATAGATTGTAATTATTTTCTCATGGTTCTCCCAAAATAAACTAAATTGTTCCTACAAAATTATTTAACAGTGGTGATTAATTTTATTAAATAAATTTCATATATACTTTTATTATAGTCCTTATGTATCATATCAATTAAATTTTCATTAATTATTATATTAGTTAAAATATTAGATAATAAATAGACCTGATAAAAATTATCAACAATAAAATTGATTGAAAATCCATAAATTATATACATTTTGGGTCAAATAAAAATTTATTTAATAAATTTTATACATGTAAAAATCATAATGAAATATTTAAACTAAATTTCACAGAAATACACAAAAAAAATATCAATGACAACACACATGATATGAAAGGTCAATATGTTAAAAGGTTTATCATATACTTGTATGAATCATTTAATGAGTTTTTTAATTTTATTATAGACATTTTTAATGGATTTAAATATTATAAAAATCTTATTTCTTTTAAAAATATCATGAAGATATTACTTTGGGAATTACCATGTTTAATGGATCTAAATGTGATGATGATCCAAGAGTTAAAGGATATAAAGAATATATTGGTTATGGAACATATTTAATCCCTCATGACTCATTATTTCCCTTTTCGGAGGCAAGCTCAAGATGATGTGATAGATCACAAAGAAGAAAAATAAGGAATAATTTATCATTAAAGCACATGATTTCACCACTTCACCCTCTTATTTTTTTCAAATTAATTATTTTAGTATTTGTCTTCCTTGAAAAATAAAAAATTTCATAAGATCAACAGAAATCATACAAAAAATTCCAGATTTGGGTTCAAGATTAAATGATTCATGTTCCATGATAAATGTAAAACAAGAATGGTGATATTATATTTGATTTCGATCCTTTAATGAAGAAGAATAATGAACAAAAGATACGTAAAATATATATATAATGTACTAATATGGACTGAATTTGAGGACTCAAAATCCTTATATGATTTGATTTCATCAAGAAAGTGTTCCAAATTGATAAATTAACACGATGAGATAAGTGATGATGTAAAATTTTCCCAATCCTAATGTTATATAAATTTCATTTCTTATTAAGAACTATAATTTTCTAAATATCATCTTGGGGGTGTATATTTTTAATACAAGAAAGAAAAGAAAGGGTATATATTCTGGTTTTTTATTTGAAGGATCAAATATCTAAGGAAAAAGAAGAATTATACTTAAAATTAAAAAAATGAAATTATATATATAATTTGAATTACAATATTAAATATTTTTAACAGTCACACTCTAAATTAAACTAAAGTGACTAATAATTCAGTAAAAATACATGATTATAAATTCATTGAAACGTGCATTAACTAGTTTTTAGAACTAGTTTAAATAATTCCTTCGAAACAAGTAAATTTTAAACTGGGATTTCTCAACAAAACATGTATAGTTTTTTTCATAAAATTTGTAATTCTATATGTGAATGAAATTATAGTAATACACATCATGTTGAACCAAAAAGGATTCCCTAAAATTCTAAATTACCATATAGAAACCCTGACAATAATAAAATTCAGATAATAAAATCCCATTTTGAATATATATTTGTAACCATGTTTATTTGGAATCAAAAATATTTTAATTTTATTAAAACCTCCCCAAAATCTATAATTTACTTGTTTCAATGGAATTATTAAAAATATAAACAGTTATTCATATGATAATTTTGATATGATGATTTAGAATATTAATTTTATTTTATCTAATTAAAATTATTAAATAAAAATATTTACCTTTTTTGGGAAATAAAAAATATAAATAAAACATCCTCTTTTGAAAACACCATTTTTAAGTATTACCTTTAATTAAAAAGATATATATTTAATAAAAAGGTAATACTTAAAAATGGTGATTTCAAAAGAGGATGTTTTATTTATATTTTTTATTTCCCAAAAAAGGTAAATATTTTTATTTAATAATTTTAATTAGATAAAATAAAATTAATTTTCTAAATCATCATATCAAAATTATCATATGAATAATTGTTTATATTTTTTTCTAAAATAATTTATTTTATTTCAAAATTGAGATATATTTATTTCTTCTAGTACCATCATTTTTATATAACATTAAAGTTTTTTTTAAAACATATATATATATATATATATATATTTATAAATAAATATAAATAATTTAAAATATTATTTTATATTTATAATCCTTATGAGAATCATTTTTTAAAATAAATACATATTTTATTTATAACTTTTTTTTATCAATTTCTTCAATTAAATTTATGCATAATGAATATATAATTTTGATTCTTAATGTGAAAAACAATTTATTGAAAAATAATATTTTTCTTGAAATAATTATAATCATAATAATTGATAATTTTATCCTTTATATATACATTATTCTTACAGAAAAAAAACTTGTCTCAAAAATTAGATTTTAAGCATTATCTCATCTATCCTTATGATTAATTTCCCTATACATAAAAAATATAATTTTATTAAATAATTATTATATTTGAGGAAAAATTTTCATATTATTCCATATGGATAATTTAAATTTTATGTATAAAATGAAAATATTTATGGTTAATGATATTTACAATGATATTTTAGAATTGTTTTAAAACAATTAATTTATTAAAACCAAGAATTTATATCGAGTAAATAAAATATGTCTTCTATGAAAAGGAATATAATATGATTTATAAAAATATGTATAAATATATTAAATCTTATGTAATTGGTAATGAATTGTAAATAATATTAAGGACCAATAAGGATTAAAATGTTATTTTTAGACTAAAATGGTTTTTTTCTACATTTTATTTAAATCGAATTTTTTTTATAATTTTTAGAAACTTAGTATGATTAAATAGATATAAAATTTATTTCCCTCAGCCCCATATTTTTTTTAAATGGTATATGTTATATGTTTTACAAAACAATAAATCATTATGTTAAAAGAAGGTCACACGATTTATAATAAAATGATTAAAATGTAATATGTCAATGGTAAAAAATATATAAAATGATTAAAAATGAGTTTAAATGAATTATTTTTTCATTATTGACCTTAATATACCCCAAAATACATAATTTTAAAACATTAGAGCAATTAAGTATTGACTAGTGTAATTCCATTATTAAAACATAACAGGATTTTCCAAACGTTCCCTTTCGATCTCTTATAAAAGGTAATCAATTACACACTTTCAGACATACACCTTCAATTATAAATTTCCATTAATAATCCACCAATGCATCAATTTATTTCAGTATCTAATAAAATTTTAATCCCCATATAGAACCAATTCATCCCTATCGCTTCAATTCTATGGACTATTCCATGGAATGATCGAGTGTACAACGTAAGTATTATCATCTTATTCTGTTATTTTATAAAGATTACTCTTTAAAATAAATTATATCCAAAAAATATAATCACATAATAATAATTATTATAGATATATTTTATTATATTAATTTAATTACAATTATGTTTCCCACTCTATCTACTAAGAATAACAAAATCATTCTTAGTTTGTTGTGGAGAATACCTCTTCCAAAAAAGACATATTTGTTTTTTAACACCTCCATTATTGGAAGGTAAAAATTATATAGTTTGTGAATAAATATTATAGGTATAATACAGCTATAATTTTTAAATTTAAAATTATCCTCTGCATTTATTCTTTCTCAATTGTTGAGAAATGGAAACGCTGGTTGTGGGTTTTTGAAAACTATTTTCAACATGGGTAATGAGTTCTATTTTTCATCACCACCCATCAAAGATAAAATATAAAATATATTTAAAATATAAAATTATTCACATAACACCATTAATATTTTTGAAATTATGAAACTATTTTACAACATGATCTACTATGGTCTACAAATTTATGGAGTTACTGAAAATTGACTGATCAACATCAGTAACTCATGTATGAAAGAAAACTATATATTAAATAAATGGAATATGATAAAAAATTATCCATATTAAATTAAATATATAAGAACAATGTTGATAATAATGAATATAAAAATTAAGTTTATTATTCCAAACATTAGGAAATTGCCCACAAAAACTAAAATAGGGTAAGGGTTTCAATGTCAAATTTCTCGTCATGAGATACAATTTCTATTTTTCACCCAGTTTAAATATTATGGGGTATAAGCTTAATATATGAGGTACCATAACATGAATTATATTTCAATAATGGGTGATTATGTTATATTGCATTCCATCTCTTTCATGAGTTTTTATTAAAGTGTTACTCAAGACATAATGGTTCTCTACGTCTCATTTGTGATTCATTTAAAAAACAATATATGAACCATGTTTTCTTTGAATGGTGTATTCAAATCCAATGGATATGTTTTTATCATACTATTTTTATTTCATGGTATTTTATTCCAAAATAATGTTCCCTTATTCAAGAGGCTATTGATATTTTTTGTGTCCCCACTAATAGGTACTATTGGTGACTCAAATAAGCTTATTTGAAATTATAATGTTTTATCATGAAAGTTCTTCTTCCATTAATGGGTTATCATGAATTTTAATTCCCTAGTCCATAAGCCAAGTCATATGACATCTTGGGCATCCTGGAGTACCTTTGTTTCTTTCCTATCATAACACATTCTATTACATAGAGGGTCTCCTATCAGACTAATGAGTCTCCCCACAAGACAACTCATGATCCTTTAGTGTGTTTTTTCATCACTCTCACACACTATAGGAAACATATTAGATGGTCACCCATCATGATTACTAATCTAGGAAAATAATTATTAATAATGGATTTCTAAATAGTTAGTCTTCCAAAAATCATGGTGCACATTATTGAGATGGGTAGTGACATTTATCCATATAAATTTAACATTTCAAATGGTGTTACTCTCACCACCCCATTATAGTGAACACCCTCATTTTTGACCCCAAGCCTCACACCTAGGAAGTACCTATGAACTTCAATCTAGGTATTGGAACTGATACCAATTTTCATGACCCAGATTTCCCTAGGCCATGAAACTTAACATCTTATCCCATGGGTCACATGTAATACCATGGTTTCGATATTACACACCATAATATATATCTCAAAGAGGTCACTTATAATAGGAACTATTGTCCCCAAATGCAATTTCAGTTATTTTTTTTCACTCACACACACATTCAAAGACATCGCAGAATGTCACCCATCTTGATAACTACTCCAGGACAAGAACACATAACTATGGTGTTCTAATCATGTAATCTCATGTAAAGAAATTTTCACATCATTGAAATGGGTAGTTATATTTATCCTATTATGTACAACTTTTATAGGAGTTTTCTATGGGTTCTCCCATAAAAAAATTTATTATATTTTATTTTATAATCCTCTTTAGAAAAAATATATTTTAATAAAATTAATGTCTTGTTACTCCTCTTACAACTTGGGTTTTCAAAATACATTATTTATTGTATACAAAATATCATGTTTATAATCAATTTTTTGGATGAACATTTCATATAGAAATGTTATTTATTTTTAAAGGAACCATTGTTAAATATTAATTTAAATTTAATGGGTTTCATTTTGTTTTCACTTTAACTTATATAAAAGAATTTTGGAAGTGACCTGGAATGTTTTTTATGTTAATTTTAAATATATTTTCTAAAATCTATTTCAACTAATCAAACTCAATTAAAAATTAAATTTTAAAAAGATTTATCCTATTAGAAGTTACGATTCATGATATATCATTTAATATATATATATTTTTGTAATAATACTATGAATGTAAACTCACGGCCTTAAAAATCTAATTCAAGATCCCTTCTAGGGTGAATCTTCCAATAATTATTCTGGAATGATGTATTTGCATCTATTTCATCATCATAACATGTTTCCGTTGTTATTATGGGGTTATATTCTTTTGATACAATAAACCTTAATTCCATGAATTTCATATGATTATGTTACTCTAGAATTTATATATCCATATACTCATTTATCTATACAGTGTAAAAATCACATTTTATATAAATTATATATGGTGATGCTCACCTAGGAGGTATTATTTAATAGTAAAATGGGGAAACATATTGGGATCCCATTTATTTTTATTTCATTAAGGTTAATTATGGGGAATTTGAGTATGTACAGTTTAACCATCCACATTATTCCTCTATATTCCTTAATACCAGGTTATCTAATATATTTACATAGGAAAATATTTTAGAATTTCATATATTTTTATTCAAAAAATGAATAATAATTGGATAGTTGACTATGTAATGTTTCTCCATACAACATATTTATCAATACATGTTATGATCATGTTTTCAGTATCCTTGAAATTGATAAAAGCATTGTAAATCATGCTAATTATTTACTTCCTACACATGTTGAACAATTATTTATATTACAAATTCATCATAATATGAATAAAAATGTTTTATTGAGTTAGATGTTCCTTATAGAATTTTATAAAATTTGCTGAAGACTCTTATGTTTAATACATTGGACATAATCAGATGATGGGTGGGGTCTATAAATATATAGACCCATGACGAATCAACAGGTCTCACGAGATATAACATGTATTAGGATTTGGTGTTTGAATTCCCAATTCATCACAATGTCATGACTATGATCTCAATGACAGGTGAATTTTCAAAGTACATGGTATTAAGAATAGGATTTTGATATTTGAAATTATTTACCCCATATTTTTGAGAGAAGTACTATTGATATCAATTTTTTCATTTATTTTCAAGGTTATATCATGCTCCGAGTTTGATGTTGATTTTGGATTTATGTTTATTACCTATTCCATCCATAATATTTAATCTATGTTTACACCATGATATCTTTAGTTATATATTTCCCTTACAGAGCATTTGAGATAACCCATTATTATAATCCTTCACCCATGGTTATTAAATAATTTAGTATATGTTGCATTTTAGAATGTATAACACGTTCGAAAGAACTTATTTTATATGTTGAAACATATAATAATATTTTTATTTTCTTATATAATGGGAAAATATTCCATCTGATACAACGAACATGGGATTTATATTAATATTTTTTTTCTAATTCTCAAAATATTTAAACCTAAACCGTTCGTTTAAATGTAAGAGATTTGATGATAGTAATTTATTTTGTAACAGTGGATGGGTATATCCAAACCTTTACAGCTGGAATCAAAGTATGTATGTAAAGTACATGTTTTAAGAAACATGTATGATAAGGTGGGTTTGGGGTGTCACAATTGGTATCAATGGAAATTATTAGTTAACATTTGATATTATGAATAATTTTTAGCATTATTTATGTATTGATAAATTATGGTCCATCATAATTTGATAGGTATAAATAATCTTTTATAACAAAATATGCTTTTATTCTAATGTAATAATGAATTTTTTATTTATATAATAGGGTTAGGGATCAATATTAAAACTATTAAAATAAGTATATTTATTGGATAATGTCCTATTGTATTCATAAAATAAATATTATGAGGTTTTACCTAAAAATACAACCCTGTATGAATACTAGAATGTGGATTATGGTGTGTAAAAAATACACCTAATGGTAATCACCCTAAAAAGGTTCGGTTAATAACTGACTCGATCATCACTCTAGTACAAGGTGAACTGACCACTGACTGCACAAATATGTGGATACTACCAGTGTAAATGTTTTAGTTAATCAAATTTTCTTTAGAAACCATTCTTAACAACTTTATATTGTTTCTAAAAAATTATTTATAGATAAAAAATAAAAAAAGACTAAATATAAATAGGGATTAAAAAATGAGACCCATAGGTTGATCAGAGACTATTAAATGTTAAAAAAGGGGTTATAAGATAGTAAATAATTATTCTAAAGTTTTCATATTCATATTTTGGATATCATCAAAAACCATTTTTTATATTTTGATTTAAATTGGAAGATGGAAATAAAGATGGGAAAGGAATGTACCTAGAAAGAGTTATGTCTTCAAAATAAATAACCGAGCATACATAATTGGTTATGAATTTAATTATATATGAGTGAGGATAAAACTGGTGAGTTCGTAGTCTTACCTAAGGTAGTGATATTGATATTTTCTAGAAAATATTTGATATTTTCATCATTAGGTGATATTTATCAATTATATTATGGTATATTATAAATATCATAAGGATTATCTAAAACAAGAATGTAATTTTCTTCACTAGTTTTACATTTAAAGTATGGGAAAATAAATTAAATGTTATTAATAAAGAAGAATTTTATTTTATGAAATGTAAATACTTTGATGACTACAATTGAGGAAAAATGATGAGGTTTGGATAACTCATAAGTTTAATACACAAATAAAGATTGAGATATTAAAAGGTAATTTGATTATAAATATTTAAGATATATTACATTTGGTAAAATTAGTTATGATATTTTTTCATGATATTTAAAAATAGTTTGATCACATTTTTTCGAATATGATATATAGTGACTGGGGGGTGATATTATGAAATAGTGGTTTATAAAATTTGAGGTTTAAAGATAGAGTTAATTTTTGGAAGAATATATTTTCTCATTTTGGTTTAATGTCTTGGATATTCAAAAATGTTTTATAAAGGATTGTTTTTAGTGTAAATGATTAGATTATATACTTGAATGTGTATATTATTTAAGGATTGATTAATTTGGTTTATGGATAGATAAATAATATTTTTAGGCCAAATATTTAGATTATTTTTGGGTTTATTATATTTTAAATATGAACATAGTAATTTGTGATCTGTATTTTAAGGATTATGATAAAAATTATGGGGGAACCCAACTAAATGTGACGTAGGTTGAACAAATATTGATATATGATAAACTAAAAATGATAGAGGCTAAACCAAGAATGAAGAATGTTGAGTTATACGAAAAATAGGCTATCATGGTAATATTAGAAACTGATACATCATGAGATTAAATTTTCATATATATGTTTCTGATAATTAACTTATAAATTTTTCAATTTTTAAACACATTTTTTTTAGTAATTTTTGGAACTTGATGTTACCCTAGATGTGAGGGGGAATGTGAAGACTATATCAATGAACATCCCAACCAAATGGGAGTCGGGGTTAGAATACATATTATTATTTTAATATAGGTACCAAATAATATGATTATCAGTGTGAAAGTAATCATATTTCAAAACACATTTAATTAGGTAAAGATAGAGAATCACAAAAGTTAATATCGAAAATGTCTTCTGAATAAAAAATGTAAGGAAAAGAGTGAATCTCTAAATAAATATTGCATTAATTTAAAAAGGTTTAGGAATTATGTGATTCAATCAACAAATATAAGGGATAATGTGGAAAATATTCATTTAAAGCCATAAAAATAAAGAAAATTATAAGAAACTACTATAAATGAATCTGATAGTGAGTTATGTTACATGATTTTCTAGTGTCATATTTCATGTATTTTTTCTCTAACTACTATATATAGAGTTATAAATAATAACACTACTAATATGACGGTTATGTAAATCATTTCTAGGTTTTTTAAGATGTTATTTCTTATGAATTTTGATCTACAAAACTCAGTAGAATAATATGTGAAATTAGGAATGTGTTAGGTGAATTTATAATGGGATTGTAATGATTTTTCATATATATATATATATCATTCAACATCCTTAATAAAACTATGTTTATATAATTATTTATAGTTATTTATAACTTCCCCATATAAATTTCTTCTATATTATAAGTCAAATTTGGAGGAAACAATATATTTGTGGGGGAGGGGGAGGATGAAACACCCTGAGATTCAAATTATAATTAAATAAAACAACGTTTTTTATGAGTTTCCTTCCATAAAAATCCAATGTAAAAAAGTCACAATATATTTGAATTACACTAGTAATCAACCTAATATGGTAATTATATAAAAATCATCACCTTTATAAGATAAATGGCTAAGTTAATTTTGATAATGGGAGGTTTTATAGAAATGAGTATTCTTTATATTTTTCTTCTCCAATTAAAAAATAGAGTTGAAAATCATATAATTTAAATTAGATAAAATAAACATCTTTTTATTTCTATATATCTGAATTTTATTAGGTAATAATATTTATATCTTTTTTATTTTTTAAGGTTTAAATTGGAATGTAATATTTTTCTAAAAATATTATTTTTATATGATATAATAGTTTTTATAAAAATTATGAAATTAAAATAATATAATAAGTTGAATGAAATAATTGAATATATAATATTTATAAAACTAATGAATTTCATTTTAGTAAATCATGAAATATTTTATGAAAGACAATTTTATTTCTATTTAATTAATTATATTTAGGTATGAGGAAATTTTCATTTGTATTTATCTTCTTATCGCCTAATTCCTCTTTAAAAAATAATAATATTTTTAATATCATTATATAAAATATCATTGATAATTTTTTTACATGTAAAAATTATAATGAAAAATATACTTTTCTAAAAATGACTTTTTACACGATACATTCAAAAACATTAACATTAATTTCCATATACATATAAAGAAAATTTTATAAAATGTTTGTTATAAATGAGATAATAATTTTCCTATTATTTAGTATGTATAATTCCATATTTGGTATAAAATATAGATTATTATTTTTAAGGATACTTACCACAATAATGGTGGAACAATTATTTGGAAATTATAATATTATTAATATCAATAAATTTATCATGTAAATTGAATTTAAATAAATAAAATAATTAATCTAATATTATCTATAAGAAAAAAAATAAATATATTAACTCTCATTGAATTGAT
Source organism: Viscum album (assembly GCA_963277665.1). Lineage (NCBI taxonomy): Eukaryota > Viridiplantae > Streptophyta > Magnoliopsida > Santalales > Viscaceae > Viscum > Viscum album. The sequence goes on from OY728122.1 coordinate 1,210,444,717, forward strand.
AATCAAATGTAAATTAAATTAGGAATTTATAATTTTCAAAATGACATTTTTCTACTAAAATAATTTTCTACAGATTCTTAGTTTAATTATATTGTTAATTTTATAATTTTGGGATGTTTAATCTTATTAAAAATATTTTAAATTTTAAAATATAAAATCAAAAAATTATATAGATAACTGTATATTTTAAATACATCATAAAATTATATAGTTAATAACTAGTTACCCAGTTTATAATTAAATGAGAAAAATGTAAAATGATAATTATAAAAAATCTATAACATGATTAAAACAAGTTTCGAAATGCTTTTTTGAATATTTAATAAACAAAATTCACCACAAACACCATTATTTTAAAAAATTATATCCATTAACATTGTAATAGTTTCAAGCAATTATTAAAATATCAATTGTGTTTACAAAAGATGCATATTACTATCATATAAATGAGGTTACTTACCACATTTAAGACATAAATAATCCATTATAAAATTAATGAATCTATGCCCAAATATCCTTCCATATAATTACTTCACTTATTATAAATCCATTGGTAACACTATTTCAGCCTAATCCCTTTCACATGTGTTTTCCAAGGTAAGGTCATATATCCAACGTAAGTATTAAATCATTCTTAAGAATTTATCCTTTATCATCGTCTTAAAAAACACTTATATCCATAAAAATATGATTATAGTACAATAATTAATAAAAAAATATATCATTATATTAATGTAATAACAATTATTTATTACTCACCATGCGCTAATAAAAACTAAAGGGACATTGTTGTGTTACGTGAATAATTTCCTCCACGAAGCGACATATTATATTTTTCATCACATGTATTAATGGATGATAAAATGGATGTAACTAATGAAGAAATAATATTTGTCGAGAAAATGGCTATTATAAATCATAATATTGTCATTTAACTTTTTCCTATTCATTCATTGATAATTGGAAACATTAATCATGATTGCGAGTGAATTATCACCTCTATGGGGAATGTGTTTCATTTGTCATCACCACCTATCATGGTTGTGACTAGAATAAAATTTCACAATAAATAAAATTTATATAAAATTATTAATAATATTAATGTTATTAAAATATTTTACATTTCATTCTATAATGGTAAACAAACATAAGGATACAGAAAAAATTGACTGAACGACCTCAAGTAATAGATATTAGTAAGAAAACTATATAATAAATTAGTAGAAATGAATATAAATGGAATATATAAAATTTTCTAAATAAGATTATGGTTAATAATAATGTATATAAAAAACTACAATCTATTATTTAGGATTTTAGTCATGCTCACATAATAAAATACATAACAAAGTAAGGGGTTTGATATCAAATTCCTCTCTTTGATACATGTTTTCTATGATGCACCTAGTTTAATTTATCTTGTGTATATAAATTTTATAAGAGGTACCATAGCATTAATTAACAAACAATAATGGTAGTTAAGGATAAATTAAATGGCCTCTCTTTCAAGGTATTATTATTATTTTTTACGCATACCGTAAGGGTTTTATTGGTCTTAATTAAGATTCATTGTGAAATAATGAATTATGCGGAACATGTTTCATTTTGATGGATAATTCACTGGCCGTTGATATGTTTTTGTCAAACTATTATTATTTATGTTATTTAATAGAAAAATCATGTTCCCTAACTTCATGTATTTAATGATACACTTTTTTCTCTAGTGTTAAGGATTATTGGTAACTCATATCCCCTTCTTTGAGTTATAATGTTTTATGATAAACACTTTTATTCCCTACATGGGTCAACCCACCCTAATATTTTTTAATATTTTATTTTCTAAAATGAAATATTAATAAAAGGAAAATTTTATTAATGTTTTTATAATGTCGGTTTTCAAAAAAATGCTAATTTTATATATTAAAAATAATCCTTCTATAATAAAATATTTTTTATTTGTATTTACAATGGAAAACATTATTTTATTTTCCTGGCCCAATATTTAGAGATTAGTTTAATAGGAAAAATTTCATTGAGTTTTCACATCACCTTTTTCATAATACATTTGTAAGTGATCGATAACATCCAATTTATGTCAGTGTTAAAAATGTTTTCTAAAAAACCTTTTAAGTTTTTACTTACACTTTCCCAAATTGGATTTACTTTATTTGGTTTTATGTGTCATGATTTATCTTTTAATATATATATATATACATGTTATAATTTGGAATAAATGAACTCATAGTACTAATAAATACAATTCCTTATTAGTTATAATTTAGTATCATAATGAATTATTTATTAATGATGGTTTTCTTTTCTATGAACAAAATTAAATGTTTACTATACTATACTAGGTTTATGTTTTTTAAAACCATCCACCATATTTTTATAGATATGTTATGATCATTTTATTATATTATTGACATATATGTACACACTTTTCATTATATGGCATAGACATCACATATTACACAATTATAATTGGATGATGTTCACCTAAAAGGTACATTTTTCTATTAGAATTGGACATTTTCTTAGAATCACATATATTTTTATTCATATTTAAATGATTATTGGAATGTTAAATAAGTATTATTTAATAATCCATATTATTTATTCAGATGTTTTATGATCACTTCATCCCTTTTATTTACACAAGGAACAATGTTAGTGTTTAATCTATTTTCATTTCAATACAGATGAATATTGGAAATTTGACTATGTAATATATCACCAACCAACTTATTTATTAGTATGGGTTGTGATCATGATGTATATTTAAATAAAATGTGTAAATGTGATTTAATTTATTATAATTATAGTCATCCAAAATATGTTTATCATGTATTGATATTCTGACTTCTTCATTATCGGGATAGTCATGTTTTATTTAGAAAGAGGGTCCTCAAGGAATGGTAAGGATGTTATTGATAATAATTATAGTTAATTTATTTTAAATAATTATGTGTTGAGTGGGGCTCAAAATTCTATATCGCCTATATTCATCAAAAAGTTTCTTAAAGAAAAAAAAGTTTGGGTATTTTTTGTATTCCTAAGCAATTAAGCACGATGTATTGACTCTAGTATCGATGTCTAGTAATATTTCATATAAGTAGGAGTTGAAAATTGGTTCTAATTTATAAAATTATTAATTCGATCAGTATGAGGTTAGTATTTTTTTATATCCATGTTTATAGTTACTCTCATGGATATATATTTTCTATGATTGGAGTTTATTCTGGATTTATATTGTTTAAAAATTTGAACCATAATATTTATAAAATTCTATGCCTTGATGGATCTAGTTATATTACTTTTTTGAAGGGAATTTGAGACCAATGTTTCGTATGTTTCCGTTTAATTTTTTTACACAAGTATTTTTTATAAGGATATATCCTATGGAATAATTTATGAAAGATAATGGAGACTTATCATAAGTTATTTAGTTTATTATATAATTAGAAAATGGTCCATATTATATAAAGGACATGGGATTTATTAGTTTATGATCTGACCAATATTTCTATATATATTAATTTTAAAATATATAGAAAATATAGGATTTTATTTTGTTCATTATTTATTTAATAATTATGGAGTTTTATATGCATTATTTTATTTTTGGTATCCAATTATGTATGTAATGTAAGAGTTATGAGAACCATATCCTTGACTTTGAGTCTGAGGGATCATATTTCCAAGAACATTGTAGTTAATTATTTTATACCTGGGGAGTTCACAATATACAAATTCAGTACCATACTCTATTCTAAAGAAAAAAATTGATTAAAGGGGAGATAAAATTACTATTTTAACTTTCATCATTCCATGCCCCTTCTCTTCACTCATAGATTTCTTGAATTATCCATTAATGGGGGTAAATATGGAAACTACCTCTCCAATGTGGGAGGGGCTACAATCGTCCTCTTCCCTCTATCACCCACTATTGTATCCATCTACTTTATCTCACTCATCTTCAAAAATAGTTTTGGTTTTCAAGAGTCTAGATGTCATTGACTTTTTTGACAACATCCCAACCATTGAGATATTTGATTTTTTATTATTAGATGATTTCATGTTTCATGGTTAATTCTAAGTTTATCATTTGGGATGATAGATTACACCTTTGATTAATTAGGCATTAACCTCAATTATTTATAGGGATTGAATAATTTGATAGACGTGGAACTCCATAATTAACATCACATTATTCTTTATTTTGAAAAAGAATAAGATCTTATCCTATATTTGATTTTATCTTCTCAATTTTTTGGATGTATTCACTTATTCATCTTTTGGTGGTTCAGTGAAATCATCCTTGGTGGTGTTCTTCATTCTTCTACAATTTTTGAGAGACTTCAAGACCTCCCTATCATATTTTCAATCCTTATATTCCATATCTTACAGTTTATTTATATTAGAATAATACTTTTTTAAATGAGTTCACATGATGACTAAATCAGCATATTCATTCCAGTATGCTTGTTTAGGTATATTTTATGAAAAAACTACAAGATTTTATCTATATTTATCTTTTCATGGATTACAAATTCAACCAATCTCTTTTATAAGAAAACAAGGTCTGTTTTTATGTACACTTTATGTGTAAAGGTAATTATTATAAATTATTACAATAAAATAAAACACATTTAGACAATGGATATATTTGGGAAATTATAACATTATATGGTGTTTAAATTTATTCTTCTCTCAATGAAGGTATTTAAAGTCATATCGTGGATTGTTAATCATTATTATGATCACTAGAAGATGCTGATTCTCAGCAATCCCTTAATGTTCCTACACCATGAATTAGTATGATATATATCCTATTTCCCCTATGAAAATTGAAGTATATAGAATAATTAATATACATTGGCCACCATAATATATTAATCAGGGATCTATTTAGGTTGAGTTTTTGAAGAAGAATTTATTGCAGTCCCTTGTTTTCTTCGATGGAACTACAAGTTTTCTCAATGGATTATCTCCATGAAATTTTTTTATCTCTTATTTAATGGAAATAATGATATAGGTGGAGTATTATACCCTTTAATAGTTATTATTGTATCCATTTTTTGTATTTTTTATATTTTCATGGAAGTTATAAATAACTCATTCACTACCAATGGACATAGGCTGAAGATGTATCATGGGAATCTACCTTAAGAACTCGTAGGGGAGATCAAAATCCTTATAAAAATTCAATATTTTAACAATAAAATTTTACTTATTATAATTATTTTAAAAAACACAATCATATAATAGGGATCCTAAATTAAAAAATTATTCTTTAAAAACGATGAACTAAATAAATGATATTTAAGGAAATTAACGAACCCATATGGATTGAATAGTAACTTTACTCATGAAATATTAAGGTATTAATAAAATTTAAGAAACTTATAAATGATATTAAAATATAATTATACAAAATTTTATGTCAGTAATTTTTATAAAAATTATTAATAAAGTGTTTTTATTTTTATAAAACATAAATGGTTATTTAAAATTTTATTTCTAATATTATTATACAATATAAATTTATTTTCAAAAAATATATTCTTAATTTAATATTTTATTATCTTATTTTGATAATATAAATTTATTAGACATTAATTAATTTTTTTGAAATGATAAAAAATGAGTTATAGTTTTATGATTGGAATTTTCCCAAAAAATGATGATTTTAATTTAAAATTGAATTTATCATATATAGAAATTTATTTTCATAAAATAGATTTCATTTTTTATTTCTATTCACCAAGAATTGTATAAAGTAAATTTTTTGGATTTATCTAAGATAGTTGAATGTTTTTTGAATAGTGAAATTAAAAAATTCACCGTATATATACATCATAAGTTAAATAAACTATTCCTTTAAAAGTATATTTTGTATGAATAATAACGTTTAAAAAAACTTAATTATTTAATATATTTAGATATTGTTTTTAAATTACTCATAGTCTTGAGCCAAAAGTGAAAACTAATGAATAAAATAAAAAATACATGCCCCTATACTTCCCTATAAATAACACACATCATCACCTCTTCTCCACATAACTCCAAATCCTTGAATCACATCCAATTTCTACCCAATATGCTTCAAAATCCCCTTCCCCGAATCCAGGGGACTTTTTTTAAACAAAATTCGAAACCCAATTCTCCTAGGGAGGATCTCAATGAGATGAATTAATCCTATAAAATTTAACATCCCAAGTAAGTAAATAATTATGGATTTTCATATCTATGTATATTTATGAATTTTATAGTGTTTTAAGAGGCTTAAAATGGGAATAAATCCAATCTTAAGCATAGAATTCTCTAATATTTTTTAATAGATTATTTTACAGCCTTTTGATGGGGAACCATTTTTAAATATATATTTTGAAAATTTTATAAGCTCTATTTGTTATAATAAACTTATTCATTGTAATTGGGACATTGAAATTTACATTGGATAACGTTTTGGTATTTTTCTGACAATGTTCATTTTTTAATGAATAGTGAAAAATACTGCATTTTACTTCAAAACTGATTTTTCATATAATTTAATTATATATATATATACTATCTTATTAATTTGATTTAAAGTTTAATTAGAATATATTTTTACCATTTAATCCAACTGGGGTCATTATAATTGATTTCACTTTGGAATTGGGCATAAACAAGTGCCAAACTTTTCATATATATTGTTTCAAAAAAACCCGCTATTTGTTTTGACAATGGGAATTATTTTTAAATTAATTATTGAAATTTCTATTTTTTTAATTTGGTAAAATGGATTCCATATTTGGAATCAGAAGGTCCAAATTAATTAATTAAGGCTCTTTTGTTTTTGTACATTATGAATAGCGACGACGGTAATTATCTTTATTTATCGTGATTATTTAGTAATTAGGTAGTAAAGGATAATAAAATAATATCATAATAATAAAAAATGACCACAACATGTGTCCTAATTATACTGGATGTGTCATGGCCGACCATGGGATGCCTTATCCAAACATAGGGACCCCATGGAATCACTTTTGGGTGATAGTGACACTTTATCATTTTATTTTAAAAGAAAGAAGAATATCACAAAAGTACGTAACACCAAAGTAAAAAATTGTATTTTTGTCTATATAAATGATATCTTGGACTATAAATATACATTGGAAATCTAAAATGATTTACGAAATTATAGTAATTTTTTTATAATTTTTAGACCTTATATAAATTATAGTTTTTATGACACCATGATGGTGCAACGATTACCTCATTAATGAACGGTTTAAATTAAATGAAAAGATAATGTAAAATCTAGGACTTACACTTGTCAAAAACCTATTTTATGAGTATATTTCGAACCCTTATCACCGTATCCTAGAAATATATCAATTTTGGACCTTTAAAATATGAAACGCATTTTAATATAAAGTAACATTTCTTGACTTTCCAAGAGTGACCCTCCACTCTCTTATAAAAGGCCCCCACCTCTACCTCCTTACCCTCATCTCTCAAGCCATTGGTGTCACGACCCGACCCAACGGGGATCGAGCCGCGACTCCCCAAGCCCGCCTCCAATAGGCCAGGGGCTGGCGACCAGCGCCGAGTACGCTATCACACAAATGGGAGGCATTAGCCTAAGGTACCTGTACACACGCACCCACAAACACCTCCATGCAACAGTGCAGAGATATAGAAACTGGAAAGTAAATGCATGCATACAATCTATCCCACAACCAGAGAGCAACAGAAAAAGTACAAGGGAAAAACAGGGCCCACCAAAAGAAACTACAAAAGCGTATCCAATCTGCTCTGAAGAAGGGGAACGCTGCCACAAACACCCGCTGGAAAGCGCCCTCGGCACAGCTCCAGTAAACACCCCGGTCAACTCGCTCACTAAGCTCCACCTGCTCCGGGTCCTCCTGGGACTCCGTCAAAAGGCCTGTGGTCTACACAAGACACAAACATGTGGCGGGAAAATCCCGTACAGGGGTGAGTATAAACATACTCAGTAGGCACCCCAAAAACCCAAAACCCAAGGGAGCAACTGAAAGGCAACAGTCCGCTCAACCCAGCAAGAGGGAACCTAGACGAGAGAGAAACTCCATCTCGTGACCATCCTCGGCTAAACACAACAAGTCATCTCAGCTCATCTCAGGTGTATGCCCATACATACACCTTGAACAATTCAGATATACATAGCTCACGCCACAAAGCCACAAGAGGTACCGACCTCATCACCAGCAACTGTCCACAACCAGGAGAGTACACCACGAACACTGTCATACCAGATGACACTCATCCGAGAGATACACTCCATCGGGATACTCGCAAACATCACAGACGCTCACCCGAGAGACCACGCTCGTCGGATAGCATCTCTGAGGAAACCTCACTGTAGCAACATAACCACCAAACTCCTCGGAGAGGGGATCGCCGCTAGGGTCCGCTAGGGGGATACCAAGACCCACTCTGGTATACGTAGCTCACAGATAGGGGATCACTCCCCGGGTCCACTGGGGGATACCACAACCCGATCTGGCATACGTAGTTCTCACAGATAGGGGATCACACCCAGGATCCGCTGGGGGATACCTCAACCCGATCTGGCACTCGACAGAAGCTCCACACTCAGATAGAGGATCATTGCCCATATAAAGATGGTCACGACGATACCGGAACCCTATCTGGTAAAACTCGCGATGTAGGGGATCGAACCGATGATGCCGAAACCCTACCGAAACCACGCGCTGAGTAGGGGATCATATAACCAACGATACCGCAACCCTACCGACACCAAGAGCTGAGTAGGGGATCGTATAACCAACGATACCGCAACCCTACTAAAAACATCATGCTGAGTAGGGGATCATAAACCCGACGATGCCACAACCCTACTGTGCACGACCCACCGTGTAGGGGATCATATTCCTGATGATGCCACAAACCCTACGGGGTTAACCTGCTAGATAGGGGATCGCCGCCCGTAAATAAGCGGTCACAGCGATACCAAGAACCCGATCTAGGGTAAAGATGCTAGAGGATCCACTCCGGGCCCACCGGAGGGATACCAAAACTCTAACAGTTTAAACATCCCATCGAGAGGATCACAAACCCAAATGAAGGTTGTGATACCACACGAACCCTCGTAGGAACGAACCAAGGGAGAACCCTCAACCACTGCTGGTCCAAACGTCGCTAACCCGAGCGACCCACCATAACGCCACACTGCGCACCTCCTAGGCCAAAACTGAGGCCACCATCATGTTCCACGCGAAAAAACACGCAGGATAGGCTGTTTACTCGCCCGAAACGGAGCACCGGTGAAAACGACACTATTCACCGTAGCTAGCTCGTGCGGGGCCCACACAACGATCCCGAAACCCATCGGGCGGATCACACCACGACGATCCCCTCGAAAAAACAAGCGGAATCGACTACTCGTTTGCCCAAAACGGACACCCGGTGAAAAAGGTAATATTCACCGAAGGCCGGCTCGGGTGGGGCCCACGCCTAGATTCCGAAACTCATTGAACGGAACGCACCATTGCGATCCTCTCGGAAAAACACACAGGATCGACTATTCATCTGCCAAAATCGGACTCCTGGTGCAAAAGCTGCGTTTCTCCGCAAACGCCAAAACCCGGCCTTGTGGGGCCTGCACCCCGTTCTCAGTCCCAACACCCGGAAACCATCTCAAAAAGTCCGTCGTACCATCAGGGTCACAACGCCACTGACGGCACGTCAATCGGACGCTCCGGGTAGAAGTTACAACGACCCGAAGTCGTAAAATAATAAAATAATATTATTTTATACGATGTTTCTAGCTCCCGGGCCACGATCCCGAACCTTTAAACCCTCGAACCCACACCGGAGGGTTCTCCTCGCCGTTAGGGTCACGTCGCCGCAAACGGCTTGCAAATCGGAGTTACGGTTTGCGAGTTACGGGGGTTTAAAGAACCCCCGGAACAAACTGGCCGGACCACCGCAGGGTCGCCGGAAACAACCGCGCCGCCGCCGCCGCCACCGGAAACCGCCGCCGCGCCGCCACGCCGTCGCCGGATTCCGCCATGGCCGCCGCCGGAAAACCGTGTTTTTGCCGGAAAACTTCCTGGAGCCACCGAGAGAACCCCGGTGCTCCAAATTCAGATCCGAAACATGTTTTGGAAAGCTCGGGACCCGAACTATACAACCCATATGAAAATTTGAAGAAAAACAACACAAAAACGGGATCCGGGATTTTAAAACTCAAACCGCCTACCTCGCGGGCGAAACGCCGACGTTCTGCCTCAGATCTGCGCTCCAGAGCTTCCGCTGCGCACTCCTGGAACGTCCACCGTCGAATTCTGAGCTCGTGGGCGCTCCGTTTACTCGATTCGGCGGAGTGGCGGCGAAGAACGGCGAAGAACGACGAAGAACAATAAAAGGGGGCGGGGGCGCTGATATTTATATCAGCGGCCCGCCGGCGCCAAACCCGCCTCGGACCCGACGCCCGATGCGAACAAAAGAAAGATCACCCCTAGGGTAAACGTGCCGTTCTGAATGCAATGGCGGTCTCAGATTTTCCATCCGAGACTCCGTTCAGAAGTTATTTGAGCCGACGCTCGCCCACTAAGTTGCTACTTATTTACGGAAACGCCCCTGGTGGCGTTTCTCACCGCAGGCCCACGCCCGCAAAGTTTACATCCCGCCTAGGGTAAACGACACGTTCCTGACGCAACCGTGCCCTCAGATTCCCGTTCTGAGCTACCGTTTAGGAGATATCACACCCCCGCCACGTGCATAGTATAAAAATACTTAATATTTTTATTAAATTAATTCCGGGCACACCGGGCCTCGGAATCGCACGCCGTCTTCGCGCCTAGCTCTGGAATTATTCGTAGAAATATTCCAAAGTCTGACAGGGCCAAAAACCCGAGTCTCTACAATTGGCTCGGACAAGATCTGATCATTTTATCTCTCCACATCCGTCTATTCATTCTAGAGGCCTTACCTTAGACAGAAAGGTCTTCAAGAAACCCTTTTTGGTACAATCCATGAGGACATACACGATTTAAAGGTAAAGTCTTCTCTAATGTTGTTTTGTTTTGTTTTTCTCTCCAACTCCCTAATCTCTTTTTATTCATTTATTTTTGTAAAAAAACCAGTATCTTCAATATAATAGGATTTTTTTATAAGAATTATTCGAGCTACACTTACACACACCTACATCTAATGGTTAAAGAACATACTCTTTCCGTGGATGGTGAATTTCTGCCTCATGAAACGATAATTGTTCAATATTCTTATAACACCTTCAAAGGTGGCCATTAAGATGTCACTATATTTATATATGATATATAATATGTTTATGTTTTCCTTAAGATTCTGTATTTTTCATGTATGGTATACATTTATGGTTTCCGTTATGGGTAAACACGATATCTTCATTTTAGGAAGTGTGCACTACCGCACCCTAAAGTGATTTGATTCGTTAATGGAATATGTGGGATGTATAAAGTATGGAGTTTATGATATTATATATCATTTTATACTGGAATTATAATATATATTTATATCAGTATGATTTAGTTCCATAAAATACAAAATAGAAATGAAAGTAGCGTTCATGCGTACGTACGGCTTACTGTCTCCATGAACGGTGCATTTCATTTCATACCTCTAAATGTTATGTCATATTATAAATGCATGTATATACTGGATATATATGATATATCTGATATCTATATCATGAATATAATTCTTGATATAATGGATATTTTACCACATGAACAAGTTGTAATTATAAAGAGTTTATTTTTGACTCAAGTACCACTGATCGACAAAACAACAATTATTAACTTAAATAATTACATAGTGTTCATAACATGGTAATAAGTGATATAAAAGGAATAATGAACTTTAAAAAGGTTCTTAAGAAATTATAAATTAACTCAAGTTTATTATTCAGGAGGTTAAAGAACGATCGAGTCTAGTCGGACCCGAGGTATGGGACTTCGTCTCAATCTCCTTTCAATGAGGCATATTTTTTTTATACACAACTTTCTTCTATACGGTGTATAAACCCCTTTGAATTTTATGTCTATTCAAAAGGAATATTTTTTTATATTAAGTGTTTTACTAAAAAACAAAAGGAAATATTTTTTGTCGTACGTATGTGGCGACATCGACTTCTCCGCCGCTGTGACCATTTTTTGAGTTTCGGCTTCCTCTACAAGCCACAACTTTTTTTTAAAATGAAAAATAAATACCATGTTTTACTTTTCTTTTATTTTGGTATTGAAAATGGTTTTCATAATGTTTTTATTATATCAATGCGTTCTATTGATATATTGTGATTGAAATGTGGAAATGTTATGTTTCCTTTACGCATGTTTTATGTGATACGATTATGTTATGGTTATTGGGTATTGTTATGAAGATGGGTGGTTTCGTGATAAAATAAGGGAGGGTGATCCTGATATATCTCTCCAATGCATTGGGTAACACGAAGGGGTTAAATGTTATGGTTTCTATGAAGAGATTTAGGGAATATACTGTGATGCGTATTCCAAACATAACCATGAGGGTTACTCCCTATGTAAGTATGTTATGAATTCCTCAATTTACCTTTATGTATTATGAGTTCTATGAGTTATTCAAAAATCTTATGATTTTATGAGGTATGTTAACATGCTTATGTTTTATGAGTAAAGTATGATTTCATTGATTCTTATGTATACATGTGATAATGTTTCCATTCCGTATTTTTATATACCTTACTGAGGTTTTTATGCTCATCCCGAGTTTTTGAAATGTTTTTCATAGGTCAAGGGAAAGGTACATGATATGATGATATTGTCAAGGAAGTGTCAAGAAAGAATCCTTGTTTTATTTTAAATTTGTTTTTGTTGATGGAAAAATGAATACTATCTTTTATGTAACTACTTTGTTTAAATGTGGAATGTAATGCATGATTTATGATCTAATTCTCTAAAAATCTAAACCTGAAAAGATCCTCAATGTGTATTCTTGAAATTTCTCAAGAATAAGTAATGTTTAAGGTCGGGGCCTTATAGTTGGTATCAAAGGTTGGTTTAGATAACTTTAGGAGTTATAATTCTATTAAATGATTATCCAAATTTTTTTATGGACAAATTGAAATTATATAGAATTTGAAGATTACCATGTTGCTTCATCTAAGACATGTTTGTTCAGAATGGTTTTCCGGAGAGGAAACAGGGAATTAGTGCTAGGAAGGCATATAGAAGGAAATGACCTTTCGAATCAGCATCCTAAGATTGTCAGAATTGGAACTGAACAGTCTTTTGTAGTAATGGCACTGTTGATTCAAGCAATAAATGGTGGTGGTATCCATGAATGAGATCATCCAGATAAACTACAGAGGAACATGTCAGTGGTGGAACATTTCATGAGGAAACATCCCCCACCATTCAGAGGATCATCTGACCCTATCCTAGCTGAAGGGTGGATTAAAGAACTGGAGAATATTTTCGATGTCATGGGGTGTTCAGATAATCAAAGGGTTAGTCTTGCAATTTACCATTTGGAGGGTGAAGCAGATCAGTGGTGGTCGATGGTTAAAAATAACAGGGACGCTGATGAGATTGATGCTCTCGACTGGGATGAATTCAAAGGTATGTTTCTTGAGAAGTATTTTCCTAAGGCTGTTCGACTTAGGATGGAAAACCAATTCTTGGAATTGAGGCAAGAGGACAACTCAGTGGATGCTTATGAAGAGAGGTTCACTCGATTGGAAAGGTATGCTCCAAATTTTATCTGAGACCTTGATAGTAAAATTAATCATTTTTTCTAAGGATTAAAGCCAAAATATGGAAGGGATTTGGATTCTCATGAGTTAAAAAGTTATGAAATGATGTACGATGTGGTGAGAAGGAGGAAATGGAGTTTTCCGATGATCAAGTGTTCTATAACAACCAATATAATAAGAGACCAAGGTGGTAGGAGAAAGGGAAGAATTATTCAAAAAGGTCTAATGGTAAGAAAACTAAGTTTCCAGTTTGTGATAAATGTGGTAAAAGGCATGCTGGGGAATGTGTTTTGAATTCTAGAAAGTGCTACTAATGTGGTAAGATGGGACATAAGTCTCATGATTGCACTGAAAAAGATCAAGGTGATGGTAAGACCCAATTTGATTTAGAGTTAGTGAAATGTTTTAAGTGAAATGAGATGGGTCATTATGCAAACGAGTGTTCGAAAAAGAGCTCGAGTAATGGGATGAAGTTAGACTACAAGAAAAAAGGGGTGGTGAAATCCTTTGCAACTACATTTGTATATGTTGGTCCATCAAATGAAGTGGTATCAGGTACCTTTTTTTTCAGATTACGCCAATGTGTTGTTTTATTAAGGTTCTACGCATTCTTTCATCTCTGAAAACTTTTCTAGTAAATTGGGAATTCCATATAAAGAAATGACTCTTGAACTTGTGGTAAAAACACCTATGGGAAATGTTGAGGCAGAAATAATTTATTAGAATCTTCCAATCCTTATCTGTGGATAGAACCTACTTGAAAACCTTATTGTTTTACATCAAGTAGAGTTTGATGTTATCATGGGTATGGATTAGCTCTCTATTTACCGTACTAAGATTGAATATAGAGCTAAAGAAGTTTTTTTTCAGAAAGACTTTCTGTTTTTGAACAAGAATGAGCCATTACATTTGATAACATATCAAGTGGATGAGAAACTTCTGAATGATGGGAATGAAGGTAACCTTGCACATATTGTTGAAAACAAAGGAAATATTCAGATTAATGATGTGCCTGTGGTAAATGAGTATCCTTATGTTTTTCCAGATGAGTTTCCTAGAATAATACGAGATCGGGAAGTTGAATTTTCTGTTGACTTAGTTCCTGATGCTAAGACAATTTCAAAACCCCCTTATCGAATGGCTCAAATTGAACTTTTAGAGTTGATGGAGCAATTGAAAGACTTATAAGAGAAAGGATTCATTCGACCAAGAACATCACCGTGGGGTGCTCCTATATTATTTTCTAAAAAGAAATATGGTTCTATGAGACATTGCACTGATTATAGTGCCTTTAATAACATCACTGTTAAGAAAAAATATCATTTTCCACATATTAATGATTTGTTTGATCAACTCCAGGGAGCTAAGTATTTTTCATAGATTGACCTGAGATCGGGGTACCATCTGTTGAAGGTAAAGTAAGCAGATATTCCAAAGACCATGTTTCGTACATGATATGGGCATTATGAATTTGTAGTTATTCCTTTTGGGCTAACCAATGCACCTGTTTTATTCATGGACCTTATGAATAGAATTTTCCATTAGTTCTTGAATAAGTTTGTGGTTGTTTTCTTTGATGATATTTTGGTGTTTCTAAAAGTAAATAGGAGCATGAAAGACATTTAAGGGTTATTTTTAATACCTTAAAAGAAAATAAATTTTATGGGAAATTCAGCAAGTGTGAGTTTTGGTTGCAAAAAATTTCTTTCCGTGGTCATATTGTTTCTAAAGATGGGATAACTATTGATTCTGCAAAATGTCACTGAGATTCGTAGTTTTCTTGGTTTGGAAAGCTATTAACGAAGGTTTGTTAGAAAGTTTTCATGGTTATCTAGTCCAATAACTAATCTAACTCAGAAGGGTGTTATTTTTATGTGGAAAATAGAATGTGATGATTCTTTTAATGAATTGAAATGAAGATTGGTGAGTGCTCCAGTTTTGGCACTACCTTCCAGGAATGGTGTGTTTTTTATCTACAGTGATGCTTCATTGAAAGGACATGGTTGCGTCCTAATGCAGAATGATCAGGTAATTTCTTATGCTTCACATCAGTTGAAAACTCATGAGGTAAATTACCCTACACATGATTTGGAATTAGCTGCTGTTTTTTTCGCTTTAAAAATTTGGAGGCATCATTTGTATGGAGTAAAGTGTGAAATATATACCGATCAAAAAAGTTTAAAGTATATATTCACTCAGAAATAATTGAACCTAAGACAGAGGAGATGGATGGAATTAATCAAGGATTATGATTATACAATTCATTACCAACTGGGAAAAGCAAATGAAGTGGCTGATGCTTTGAGTAGAAAAAGTAATGCTTCGTTAATAATGTTGTGTTTGGAACGTCATCCTTTGGTTAAGGATTTCATGAAATTTGGCATAGAAGTTTTTGGTGCAGGATGTTATTCTATTTTGTTTCAGGTATCAGTGAAATATTCTCTATCAGAGAGAATTAAGGAAGCACAGAAGCAAGATAGTGAGTTGCAGAAAAAGGTAGACCGGGTTCAGAAGGGTAAGTTTCATGAATTCAACATTGATAATGATTATGTTTTGAGATTTGGGAAGAGATTGTGTGTGCCATGTGATTCACAGTTGAAGAGAGAGTTGTTATGTAAAGCTCATAGTTCTCCGTTTTCAGTTCATCCAGGCAGTACTAAGATGTATAGAGATCTTCAGGAGTATTACTGGTGGGACAGAATGAAAAGAGATATTGCTGATTTTACGGTGTAGTGTCTGACGTTTCAGTAGGTTAAAGCAAAGTGGCAGTTACCGAAAGGGATGCTTCAGCCTTTACAAGTACCAGAGTGGAAATGGGAGAATATTTCCATGGACTTCATTGTGGGATTTCCTAAGACACCTCGAGGTAATAATGCAATCTTGGTTATTGTTGATCGCTTGACTAAATATTCTCATTTCCTTTCTACACAAGACACTTTTTCTCTAGATCAACTTTCCCGTTTATATCTTAAAGAGATAGTCAGGTTACATGGAGTTCCTCTCTCCATTGTATTTGATCGTGATCCCAGGATTACTTCTATCTTTTGGAAAGGCCTTCAGAAGTCATTTGGTACTGAATTAAATTATAGTACAACTTTTCATCCACAATCAGATGGGCAGTCAGAATGAACAATTCATAACTTGGAGGATATGCTACGTGCTTGTTCGATGGATTATCAGGGAAGTTGGGACCGAGATCTTTCTTTGGTTGAGTTTTCTTATAATAACATTTTTCATTCCAGTATACAGATAGAACCATTTGAGGCATTATATGGGAAGCGGTGTCGAACTCCAGATTTTTGGGATGAAGTGGGTGAAAGGAAGTTTATGGGACCAGAATTGGTGGAAGAGTTGGAAAAAAAAGTTCAGCAGATACAGAGACACATGAGAACATCTTAGAGCAGTCATAAAAGTTATGCGGATAACAGGATGAAGGATCTCTCTTTTGAGGTAAGTGGTAATGTTTTGCTCAAAGTTTCACCATGGAAAAGTGTGATGTGATTTGGTACGAAAGGAAAGATGAGTCCAACGTTTATTGGACCATATGAAATTATGGAGAGAGTTGGATCAGTTGCATACCGAGTGGATTTACCTCCGAGTTTATCTCAGGTACATAATGTTTTTCAGGTTTCAATGTTAAGGAAGTACATGCCAGATCAATCTCATGTTTTGAGTCCAGTGGTAGTTCAGTTAGAGGAGAATCTCTCTTATGAAGAACAACCAGTCCAGATTCTTAACCACAGGGTGAAAATGTTACGGAATAAGGTGATTCATCATGTACAGGCTTTGTGGAATAACCAATTATTGAAGAGGCAACATGGGAATCTGAAAATTCAATGAGGGATAAATACCCCCACTTATCCGATAATAAAATAAATTGTGGGGACACAATTTTCTAAAGGGAGGAAGGATATAACATCCCAAGTAAGTAAATAATTATATATTTTCATATCTATGTCTATTTATGAATTATATAGTGTTTTAAGAAGCTTAAAATGAGAATAAATCCAATCTTAAGCATAGAATTCTCTAATATTTTTTAAAAGATTGTTTTACCACCTTTTGATGTAGAACCATTTTTAAATCTATCTTTTGACAATTTTATAAGCTCTATTTGTCAAAAAAAATTCTTCCTTATAATTGGGACACTGAAATTTACTTTGGATAAATTTTTGGTATTTTTCTGACAATGTTCATTTTTTAATGAATAATGAAAAATACTGCATTTTACTTCAAAAAATCTTTTCCATCTAATTTAATTATATAGATATATTGTAATTTTAATTGGTTTAAAAGTTTTATTAGAATATATTTTTACCATTTAATCCAATTTTTGTCATTAGAATTTATTTCACTTTGTAATTGGGCATAAACAAGTGCCAAACTACTCGTAGATATTGTTTCAAAAAAAACCCGCTATTTGTTTTGACAACAGGAATTATTTTTAGATTAATTATTGCAATTTCTGTGTTTGGAATTCAGTAAAATGGATTCCATATTTGGAATCAGAAGGTCCAAATTATTTAATTATGACTCTTTTGTTTTTGGAGATTATGAATAGTAATGACAGTAATTATCTTTAATTATCATGATTAATTAGTAATCGGGTAGTTAAGGATAATAAAATAATATCATAATAATAAAAAATGAACCCAAAATGTGTCCAGATTCTACTGGTTCTGTCATGTCCGATGATGGGATGACTTTTTCCAAACTTAGGGACCCCATGGAATCAGTTTTGGGTGATAGTGACACTTTATCATTTTATTTTTAAAGAAAGGAGAATATCACAAAAGTATGTAACACCTAAGTAAAACAATTTTAATTTTTTCTACCTAAATTCTATTTTGGACTATTAATATTCATTGGAATTATAAAAATATTTCCTACATTATAGTATTTTTTTATAATTTTTAGACTTTAAATAAATTATTGTTTTTATGACACCATGATGATGCATCAATTACCTCATTATTGAACGATTTAAATAAAATGAAAAGATAATGTAAAATATAATAATTACACTTGTCAAAAACCAATTTTATGGGTATATTTCGAACCCCTATCACGTTATCCTAGAAATATATCAATATGGGACCATTAAAATCCGAAACTCATTTTAATATAAAGTTACATGTCTTGACTTTCCAAGAGTGCCCCTCTTCCCTCTTATAAAAGGCCCCCATATCTACCTCCTTATCCACACCTCTGAAGCCATTGGATCAGCAAATATCTACTCATTTTATCTCTACACATCCCTCTCTTCATCCTAGATGCCTTACCTTAGGTAGAAATCTCTTTAAGAAACCCTTTTGGTACAAGCCTTGAGGAGTTTCCCGATTTAAATGTAAAGTCTTCTCTAATGTTCTTTTGATTGATTTTTCTTCTACAACCCCCTAAACTATTTTTATTAATTTATTTTGTAACAAAAACAGTATCTTAAATAGACTAGGATATTGTTATAAGAATTATTAAAGCTACACTTACACACACATACATGTAATGGTTAAATAACATACCGTTTCCGTGGATTGTGAATTTCTGCCTCATGAAATAATGATTGTTCAATATTCTTATAACACCTTAAAAGGTGGCTGTTAAGATGTCACTATATTTATGTATGATATATAATATGTTTATTGTTTTCTTAATCTTCTTTATTTTTCATTTATGGAATACATTTATGGTTTCTATTATGTGTAAACGCAATATCTTCATTTTAGGAAGTACGGACTACCACCCCCACAAAATGATTTGATTCGTTAATTCCATATGTGAGATGTATAAAGGATGGAGTTAATGATATTATATATGATATTATACTAGAATTATAATATACTTTTATGTAATTATGATTCCGTTCCATAAAATACGAAATAGAAATGAAAGTAGCATTCATGCATACGTACGGCTTACCGTCTCCATGAACGGTGCATTTTATTTCTTACCTCTAAATGTTATGTAATATTATAAATGAATGTATATACTCGATATATATGATATATATGATATATATGATATCAACATCATGAATAAAATTCTGGATATAATGGATATTTTACCACACGAACAACTTGTAATTATAAAGAGTTTATTTTTTACTCAAGTACCAATGATCGACAAAACAACCATTATTAAAATAAATAATTACATAGTGTTCATAACATGGTAATAAGTGATATAAAAGGAATAATGAACATAAAAATGGTTCTTAAGCAAGTAGAAATTAACTTGAGTTGATTATTCATGAGGTTAAAGAACGATCGAGTCAAATCGGACCCGAGGTATGGGACTTCTTCTCAATCTTCTTTCATTGAGGCATATTTTGTTTCATACACAACATTCTTTTATACGGTGTTTAAACCCCTTTGACTTTTACTTCTATTCAAAAGGAATCTTTTTTATACGAATCATTTTACTAAATGACAAAAGGAATGTTTTTTTTGGTACGTATGCGGCGACAATGACTTCTCCGCCATCGTGACCATTATTTGATTTTCGGCTTCCTCTACAAGCCATAACATTTTTAAAAATGAAAAATAAATACCATGTTTTACTTTTCTTTTATTTTGTTATTAAAAATGGTTTTCATAATGTTTTTATTATATCAATGTGTTGTATTTATATCTTGTGATTGAAATGTGGAAATGCTATGTTTCCTTTACATATGTTTTATGTGATACGATTATGTAATGGTTAATGGGAATTTTTATGAAGACGGGTGGTTCCGTGATAAACTAATGGTGGGTGAGCCCGATATAGCTCTCCAATGCATTGGGTAACGTGAAGGGGTTAAAATTTAAGGTTTCTCCGAAGAGATTTATGGAATATACTGTGATGGGTATTCAAAACGTAACTACGAGGGTTACTCCTTACGTAAGAATGTTATGAATGCCTAAAGTTACCTTTATGTATTATGATTTCTATGATTTATTCATAAATCTTATTATTTCATGAGGTATGTTAACATGCTTATGTTTTATGAGTAAAGTATGATTTCATTTATTCTTATGTATACATGTGCTAATGTTTCCTTTCCGTATTTTTATATCCCTGACTGAGATTTTTATGCTCATACCAATTTTTTGAAATGTTTTTCACAGGTCAAGGGAAAGGTAAATGATATGATGATAGTGTCAAGGAAGTGTTAAGAAAAAATCCATGTTTTATTTTAAATATGTTTTCGTTGATGGGAAAAATTAATACTATCTTTTATGTAACCACTTTGTTTAAATGTGGAATGTAATGCATGATTTATGATCTAATTATATACAACTCTAAACCTGAAAAGATCCTCAATGTGTATTCTAGAAATATCTTAAGATTAAGTAATGTTTAAGGCTGGGGCCTAATATAAAATCCTTATCGTTTTTCATTTAACATTATATTTTTGTTATTTTATTATTATATCATCAACTATCTTTTAACAAGTGTAAATATAACTCCATTTTATTATATATAATGTAATTTTATTATGTTAATGAAATAATCCATCATCCATCCTCATATCCCATCCCTTTTATTATAAATATGAAAACATTGTCTACGAGCTATTAATTTATCGCCTTTAAGGATGAAAAGATTTAATTTTTTTAACACCATCAAGGGTAGAAATTAATCTAATATTATAGATGAAATTATTTTAAAATGAATTTGAAAAACTATTTTATATTCTATAACTAACAAATATATATAATATTAAGTAATAAAACCCAACATGTTTGTTGTGATTGAAAACCGCTAAAATTAATGTAAACATTTATCACTAAAAATTTATCGAATGGATCATCCTCATATATGGAATAAATAATACATAAGTCAAATTAAAAATATTAATGTTAATTAATAACATATAATTAATTTTTTTTTATAATTATTATTCTTTTACAAGGCCTTCCATACATGCATTCAAGTGAACCGATCATAAAAACCATGAAAAAGAACATTCTCAAACGATGAAATTGAATGATATAACTCATCATAATGTTGATAAAATAACATAATAAAATTATAATGATGAAAATAAACGAATGATTGGTTCTTTATTAATTATATAATTAATATAAATTTACTATATAGTATATTAAGGTGAATAATGAATCATTAAATAAGTTAAGGGTATTCTCAATCCGAATTTACATTATTTGAGTTATTCCTTTTTAATGCCAAATTTCCCTATGGATGAAATTTTGATATTCCTAAATCATAATTTTTTTGTTCTTACATTTTTATGGGATATAAATGTTCCCTATCTTATATTATGACAAATTCTAAGTGTTTTACAAAATAAATATTCTTTATAAAAAACATCTTATAATTATCTTGAGAATGTCTCTTCTTACATCAAGATGGATGATTATTATACCAAATATGTTAATCCCATTTTTATTTGGGGAAAACCGAAATTTATTCTGGAATTTATTCTCTATGATATTCTTATGAAACCCATTTTATTTCCATGGGTTATTTTATGGAAAATATTGATATATATGTTATGTGGAATGTATGATTATGTAATGTTTATAATGTCATGAGTGTTTCCAAGATTATATAGTGCTCCAATCAATTGGTTAATGTGATGTATCTCATGAGATAATGTTTAATATGAAGGAACATAACACTATATTTGTTCATAATGATGATGTTATGGTTATTCAACTATATTATGTGTGAACATGATTCTTTATTTATTTACAACTATGTGTGGTATTTGACCACTAAGACATTGTGTTTAATTTTTGTGCATTTCTAAATTCTATGAACTTATCTAATTCTTTCACTGATTATTATGAGGATTATACAGTGATTACACAATGATAAAGATTATTATTCTCACCCATATTACATTGATTCATGTTCTTATCTAGTATCTTACAAGGATTCTCGCTCTCCCAATTTGTCAATGTATATCCTAAGGTGAGTACATATAATATGGAGTACATGAGGGCCACTAAGAATCTATAGAATAATGGGACAATAAATGGTCATGTTTTATTATGTAAATGTTATTATTTTTCAAAATTTTACCATGACACTAAACCTTTGGATCATGATTTGGTAGCACTTTTATGATGTTTATCATTACAATGATGCAACAGTAATGTATAAAATAGTAGGGGATGCTATATTTGGTTTTAGAGCATGGTTTATTTAATTTGGTAATTATGACCAGATAATTTTTTAAAATACTTAAGTATGATACAATATATATAAAAGAATCTAAGAGTGTTTATGTTAGGAAAATGGTAAACATAGGGATCCCACAAGATATTCCTTTAATAATAATTTCAAAATGAAATAAAATATTTTTTAATTAATATTGGAATATTGTCTTTTAAATCTATTTATTTTTTAGAAAATGGTGTAAATGAAGATAAAATAGGCTATCAACCCATGTCAAGAATAATGCACAGATTTCCCACATGATATCTCCAATTATATAGATGGTGGAGTTAAAATATTTATCGTTTTGTTTACATAACTTTATCAGGCTAAGAAAAATAACATGAATATTGTGTAACATCCTTAATCCAATAAGAGGGAGAAAATTTCTATCTAGTCTTTCCTTCATCAATTACCAAAAAGGTTTAGTGGATCTTCTGATTCACTAGTCATAGAATAGTGAGTCAACTCAAGGTAGAATATCTTTTATATTCTTCTCTATTCTGATACATAGAATGTGACTATATACATTTATCATTTAGAAGGAGAGGCTGACCAATGGAGGGTGTTGTTTAATAACATCAATTAATAGAATGAAATTGAAGATATAAAGTTGGAATACTATATGAAAATATTTCTTATGAATTATTTTCCTCAAACAGTTCACAAAAAGCTGAGGACATAATTTATAGAGATGAAGAAAAAGGAAGTTGAACCTTTTAGGGCTTAAAAAAAATTTAACAAGGCTTGAAAGGAATGAATTCATTTTTTATTAATAAATATAGAAAAATAGATATACTATTTTGGGATTTAAAACCAAAAACCTCATAAATATTTATAAATTAATGACTTTGGGAGTTATGAAGTGGTATTTCAATGTGCTTTGAAAATGGAGATGGGGATAGGGGAATGGTCCCATGGATTTGAAGAAAAAAATTTCGTGTTGGGGTATCAAATGAAATTGGTAAAAAACTAAACCACTCATATACCATAAATGTGGGAAGAAACGTCATCGGAATTTCCATAGAGAGACAAGTAAATTCTTCAAATGCGGGATAAAATTCCACGAAGCTCATGAATATTGAATACACATGAGGAAGCAGGAAAAGTTTTTGGAGAAAAGGAGAGCACCACCCATGTTTCATTATGTCAACTATAAGGATAAGGGTAACTATAAATGATAGTGGAATAAACCCTAATAAATCGAGTATAATCAGTATCAACAGCCACCAAAACAAAAGGATTAAAGGTAATCATAAGACAATACAACTATTGAGGTGGAGCAAGACAACGATATGGTGATAGGTACACTGGTTATTTATTCAATAATTACAAACATTCTATTTTATTTTGGTTTTATGAATTTATTCATATCATTCAAGTTTATAAGTACTATTAAAACACCACATCAAAATATTGGGGTTGATTTTTCTATGAGAATAATAAATGAGGAAATTATGACATCCAATATATATGACTCATCCCTAGTTAATGTTTATGGAATGAGCCTCATAGTAAGACATGTATTGTTTCATTTAGTAGTTTCTGATGCTATTTTGGGCATGGATTGGCTATCATTAGAAAAATAAAACATCAACAATTGTAGAAGGGAGATCACTCTTCACATCCCTAGAAAACCTCTAATTTAGTACATGTTTAAGGTGGATGATGAATCTAAATTATTATCATTTCTTAAAATGGGGATATTACTACATTATGAAAAATCATATATAGATCAAATGATTTAGATGAAGTAGGTACTCACAATTGAGGACATTCCAATTGTATGGGACTACACTGATGTTTTCCATGAAGAATTTATTGGAATAACTCTTTATAAAGATGTTTATTTCTATATTGAACTTATTCCTGGATGTCTTCTAATATAAAATGATCCTTATAGTGTGGGCACCATTTATTTGGAGGATCTGAAGAAGCAGTTACAAGTGATTGTGGACAAGGCTTTTATAAGCCTCAGTGCTTCAGAATGAGGATAATTTGAATACTATGATAATGAAATTAATAAGGGTGAATAATAGTGAAAATTATATTAAATGAGAGTTCTTTATAGAGGAAGTATCACTCTAGGGTCATGTTATCACTAGTAAAGTAATATCTATAGACCCTTCAAAGATAATGGAAATTAATGAGTGTCCTAGGAATACACTAGTAACATTTATACATATTTTCCTTGGCCAATATGGGTATTACGGGTAATTTTTGAAGAACTAATACTGAATGTAAAACCCACTAACCAAGAAGACTCGAAAGCGAGAAATATTTGTTTATGCCAGTGAACGTGAATACTACTTCATATAGTTAAAAAATAGGCTTATAATTATGCCCAAACTCAAACATCCTACTAGTGGGGAACTCATTATGGAATAGAATGAGTCTCAGAATATTTTTTTAGGATGTGTAATAATGAAAAATGATAAATTGATAGACTAAAACAAAAGGAATTCAAAAATTCATGAGAAAATATTTCCCATGCATGATCTGTAGTTGGATGTTGCGATCTTCACATTGAAAATCTGAAATCATTATCTATATGTGGAGAGATGTGAAATATATACTAATAATAATATTCATAAATATATATTCAAACTAAAGGGCCTTAATATTCTCCATTGAATAAGGTTATGTCTCAACAAGGATCATGGATCCTCATTCCACTACAATCCTGGTAATGTGAATAAAGTGGTGAATTCTCTACGTATAAAATTTCATACAACACAATCAGTGATGATTATTTAGAATGATCCAATACTTTTATATTTCAAAGGAATATAAATGAGGATAATTAAAGAAGGAGAATTATCCATAAATTATATAATGATTTATCATCCATTCATCGTCTAGAAAATAGTGGATGCTCAAAAAAATATATGGAAATTCAATACAAGGTTGAATCTATCAGAAAATAGAAATCATTATAATAGAAAATTGATGCAGAATGAATCATAAGATTATGGTGATGAAAATGTGTATTATCCAATCATAAAATAAAGAATGAATTTATGAGTGATGAACATAGTTCAATATTCACTATCCCACTCTGAAGAATAATGTTGTTTTGAGATATCCAACAGAACATTTAGTGGACCAATATGAAGATAGATATTTCTGAATATATATTAATGTTCCTGGTATGTACACAAGTGAGGGTTGAAAGTAATTAATTATATGGGTATGATGAAATCATTTCCCATACCATCATGAAAATGGGAAAAAATCATTATGGACTTTTTCACAAGTCTTTCGAAGATATAAAAGTTAATAATTCTATATAGGTTACTGTGGATCGCCTTACCAAGATAGATTACTTTACCCCAATTCGAGAGGACTTATCACTGGATAAAATATCCGGAATATACATTAAATAAGTAGAAAGGCCGTATGGAGTACTAATATAGGTTGTTTCATATAATGATTTTAGATTCATTTCCATGTTCTGGAAAAGTATCCAACATGCTTCAAACAGTGAATTAAACTTTAGTACAACTTATCATCTTCAAACTGAGGGCCAATCTTAGTGGACTATTCAGACACATGAATATATTTTGAGAGAATCATGAATTGATCCAAAAGGATGATGTGACCAACGTAGACCTATGGGTTAGTTCTCTTATAATAACAGTTTCCACTAGAGAAACTAAATGGCTACATATGAAGCCCTTTTTTGGAAAATATGTTAAATAGAAACATTCTGGGATAATGTCAGTGAATATATGATTCTAGGACCATAAATGGTAGATTAAATGTTGGAAAAGGTGAACACTATTCATCACCACATCAAGGAATCCCATAATCGATAGAAGATAACTGCATTGAATTGATGACAAGACATGGAGTTTAAGGATAGAGACATGGTATTCCCCTCAATATCTCAATGGAAGAGCATCATGGTATTTGGAAAGAAGGGAATGATATTCCCCTGGTACATTGGCCCATTTCTAATTTTTACCATTTTTTATATGTGGAATATCAAATAGAAATTCCACTAACTATGTCTCATGTACATGATGTGTTTAATTCCTCCCTCTCGATGATGTACCTACCAGATCGATCACTTGTACTGAATACATTGGTGGTACAATTGGAAACTGATCTCTCATTAGAGGCGTAGCAAATAAAGATCTTGGCCTATAGAGATATTTTCCTAAAAAATAAGACTACTTACCAAGTTAATGTACTGTTGAATAACCATTTGTATGAATATAAATCATAGAAATTGGAGGAATAAATGAATGAGAAATAAACCCACTTGTTTATATAAAATGAAATTTTGGGGGTGAAATTTCCAAGGGGGGTGAATATAACGAAACAAAAATTTATCAATAGAATTTCAATTATTACAATTATTTTATAAAAAAACACAGTATATAGAGCCCATGAAGAACTTAATTCATATTAATGAATAATTAAATAAGTTAAATTTAAATAAATTATGCCACCAATATAGATGGAATAATAACTTGACCCTCAGAATAGTGATATGACCATTAGGAATATTAATTAAACCAACATAAAATAAACCACATATATGAAAGTATAACTAAAATTGAGGCATATCATAAATGATAATATGATATAATAATATTATATTATATATAAAAAAATTTTAAAAAAAAATTTATATTATTGTTGGTATTTTTATAAAATAGAAATGATTATTTGATATTTTAAAAATAATATAAGTATTTAATAAAAAATTAATTTTCAAAAAATAGATTCATGAATTAATATTTTATTGGTTTACGATTATAAGATAAACTTATAAGATGTTAATTAATATTTCAAATTGTTATAAAATCAATTTTAATGTTAGAATTGGTTTTTTCCAAGTGAGTAATGAATTTAATTAAAAATTAATATTTTATTAATTATAACATTATATTCCTAAAATGGATTTCATTTAAAAATTATAATCATTAAAAAATGGTTATGGATAATTTTTTGGATTTTTCTAAAATATTTGATTTTTTTTGTGAATTGTGAAATATGGTAATTTACAGAATATATACATTATAATTTAAAAAAACTCTTACATGATTCATCGATGAAGTAAGATGATTAATCTCTAAATCCACTTAATTAGTTAATATATTTACTTATAAGTTTCATGTTATACATACATTTATCCAAAATAATAAACTAATGAATATAATAATCAACAGAAACCCCTCTCCCCCTAAAAATACCAACTCCCGCCACCTCCACTCTTAACAACTCCAAAACCATGATGCCTGTCCAATTTATACACATTTATATTCCAAATAAACATACCCATTTCTAGGAGCCCTTGGTATAAATAAAATACCAAACCCAATTTCAATAAATAGTTTCTCAATGACTAGAATTCCAAAAGAAAATATCATTTATCTTATTATTTTATTTAATTTTTATTTATTTTGGTATTCTCCCATAACCCCTACATATACAATTGGAATTATAAATATGGTATATTATATATAATATAATTATTTTATGTAAATTTAATAATACACCATCAATCCTCTTCTCCTCTTTTTTTATTCTAAAAATGAAAACCCCACCTATAAGGTGTTAATATACCGCCTTCAAGGAATAGAAGTTTTCATTTACATTTCCCACCATAATGGGTGGTCATTATACCATTATAATTGTTGGAAATGATTCAAAAATTAATGTTATAACCATTTTTATGACCAGTAACTGACATATAAACATAATAATAAATAATAAAACAAAACATGTTCGTTGTGATCGACAACCAAGAATATTAATCTATAAGATTATATGTTACATTTTACCAAATTAATCATCCTCACATATGGAAAAAGACAATATATAATACCCATTAAACTTATAAAAGTTCGTTGATAACATATAACATCAAATCTGAATAATTATTCCCACTTTACATGATCTTATATACCTGTATACAGGTGAACCGATCATGAAAACCAAGAAAACAAACACTCTGAAAGGATGAAAATTAACTCTATAAATCATCATAATGGGAATAAAAGTAATTAATATGATTATAATGAATAAAATAAAATTTTAGAAGTTTTTTTATTTATTAATTAATGAATCTAATTTTATTATCCAGGTTATTAATTGGGTGAATGAATTAAAACATGATGTAAGGGGATTGTAAGACATAATGAATTTTTATGGGTTATTCCTCTTTAATGTAAAATTTTAGTAATGGTGTCATTTTAATATTACTCAAATATAATTTCTTTGTTTTTACATTTTTTCATAAATATAAATTTTTCTAATCAAAATTAAAAAAAAATGAAAATATTTTTCAAAAATAACTCTTCCTTCTAAAAAATTAACATATATTACTTCTATTGAGATTGTTTATTATTCACTCAATATTGATGATTATTATACCAATTATATTATTACATTTTTCTCTTAGTTACCCGTATATTTAATCATAAAATCTTGATATATGAAGTTATCATGAAACATGTTCTCTTTCCATGGGATATTTTATGGCCATTACTATTATACGTTCCAAATGGAATGCTTGATCATGTAAATGTTATGATGTGATGGTTGCATCTAAAATTATATTACACTCTAAATTATTGGGTCATGTGAAATATTTTATAAAATAAAGGAAAATATTAATGAACATGATGCTATATTTTTTCACAATGATGATATTATGGTTATTAACATTTGATATGCGTGAACATGATTCTAGCTTCATTACCAACTATATGTTGTATTTGACCACTGATATAAAATGTCTAATTTTATAAATTACTACATTCCAAGCCTTCATCTAATGATTCAACACATGGTTATGATTGTGATCCCATTATTATTCTGTGATGATGATGAAAATCATCACCAATGTTATATTTATTAATTTTATTATCTATCCTCTTGCTCGGATTTTAGTTCACCCCATTCTTTGAAGTATATCCTCAGGTGACAACTTATACTAAGGAGTATATATAGTTAGATAAGAATCTATATAAGAAGGAATTAAATAAAGTGAATTTTATTAATGAAACTTTTATTTGTGGCCAAATTTTTTTCCAAACCCTAAACATTTGTTTCTTAGTTAATTAATTATTTTTTTATTCTTATCTATAGAATGATATACTTGTAATGTAATAAAATATAGGGTTACTTTAATCCTCCCCCATGCTTATAAATAACATCCCATTGGTTATTACCTCTATTTGAAATTAAATTTCACATTGTTATTGAATTTAAATTATTCATACATTCTATATTAGTTTGAATTATTTGAAAAAACTACATCATTTAAATTTTTTGGAGAGAAAATTTTAATTTAGGACTTTTCAAAAAATATATATATTTTTTTAATTATTACCAATTCTTTTTTGTTATCATTATTTGATTTTTGTAAACCTAAAATCATTATTTCAATATCTTTTCAATTTTTGAATGTAGTATAATGTTGATAAACTAATATTACACATAAAATCACAATATATGAATAATGAAAATAATTTTTTATAAAATTTTATGTCAATTAATTTCATGAAAACCCCCATTTGTTTGTGAAAATAATGAAAAGTCATACGATATAATAATTTTATTCATTTAAATTAGTGCATTCTAATCAAATATTGATATTTTATTTCAAATTCCCTATTAACATAGATAACCAATATATTCTTTAAGAATAAGAATTTTTAAATTACTCTAATAAAAAATAATATCTTTTGAGGTACAACACTATAAATGATGAGCCATTCATTTGAATTTAGACCATATTTAATGAACTATATTTCTATACAACCATTAAATTAAAGACATTTTCTCATATTGTACATGAATAAATTTTTTATGTATCCAAATTATAATAAAAGTTTCAATATTTACTTTGATTAAAATGTTTTTCCGGATCAATGTTGAATCAATGTATAGGGGTGGGAGAAAATGAGATGGATAAATTAATTGGATGAATATTATTGAATTTATAAATTATTTTTTCACAAGTATTATGATAATAATTTTGGATAAAAGTCTTGATGGAAATAATTGAAAAATAATTTTGATATTATATAATGTTTTCCCTGAAATACCCCATACAGTTTTGAATTGAAATTCACCATCTCTCCCTAAAAATATTATTGTGAAGGGAAATAAATGATAAAAAATAACTCAAAACAGATTATGAAAAAATTGGAGTGGGAGATAAATTGATGATTCTACTGATGTTATCATGGGTATTTTTACCATTTGAAATAATTTGAGAGATTGAAAGCCTACAAGAGTATTTAATTATATACATATTCTCTTAAAATGATCTTGTGGAGAAGAATATTTTATATTTACCAAGAATAAATCATCAATAATGGTGAGTAATTACTTATCTAGATCAAATCATTGTCCCACATCTAACATATATATTATAAATCCTTTATCTTCAATCATGATTAGTATCCAAAATAAAAAAATAAAAAAATTGTGATGAAATGTCTTGGAGTAAATTGCTAAAATGAATGTTTCTAATGTTTAATTTCTAAAATGTGTGTGATATCTATGGATAATTAAAAAAAGTTATGTCTATCTATTGGTGGGGAATTTTTAAGGAGAATCCAAATTTATAGGAAACTAGAAAATTATGGATCAAGCTTCATTGTAGAGGTAAAACTCCTCATATAGCCTCAACAATTTTACATTCAAAACTTACCATCCCAAATTCCATATACTAAATAATTATTAATCCATTATGATTATCAAAATATTTGAATCATTTGGTGGTGATGGATAAATTTATTATGACTATGGTTAAACATTTTTTATGTTGTAATGAGGAAATCATTTCATAAAAAACACATATGAGTGTTAATTGAAATAACCAATGAAGGTAATAAAAAGTGTACACAATGAGATCAAACAAATTGGAATTAAATGAATGCACATAATAGAGAAAATAAAAATTATTACATTATGGAGGTATCAAATCTCCGGGAATGTGATGGTAAAATAAAAAATCACATTGTCAACATATTATAATTTTTCATTGGAATTATTTTTTGAAATTCACATATCTAGAGTGAATGGTTTCAGTGTGAATTAATTTCTTAAGAGAATAATATCATATATTTTATTTATATGTTTAATGGAATTAAAACCACCACTTAATCATTTAATATGTAATTTTCACATATTTATTAAATAATATAATTTTGGGATTTACTGTAAAAATGGAATAAATAGTGACTATTGTTTTCATTGATTGATATTGTAAATTATTATAAAATTGTCTACAATAAATCCTTTGTGCGTTGATGAATATATAATTTAAATATAATAAATTATAAATAATTAATAGTAATAATTTATTTTTTAGGAGTTCTATATTGTTTATATAAGATTGACGGTGGCTATGTCATAGAATCGATCAATCGATCATGCATTTTAAAATTGACCATGGATAGAAATTTCACAATGCGAATATGTATAAAAACATTGAAAATATCATTATGTAACTTTTTAGCTATGTTTTTGATCTATCAAAAGTAAGAAGAAATAAACTTCCCATAAGAATAAAAAAATTGACTTTGAAATTTATCCCACCACTTTCATTCCGGCCATTCATTCGATCCATTGATTTTAAGAAGGGAATTATTGATCATGTGAAGATATAATAATAAAGTTAAAAATATTAAATGGAATCAACATAAAACATGCTCATATAAATTGATCATATAACTCCAATTGTCAACAAGATATCTTGATCAACTAGTTGTAAAATGTTTTACAAGGTCACTTATCTTTCAGGTGGTCACGTGCACCTTATGGTCGATCCTAGGTAGAGAAAAATTTAGGAAATATGGTCAATGAAAAATTTAAGGTCACATGTATGATTTATGAAGCTCATCCTAATTACATGCCAAATCATATGGGTGAATTTCTAACATATATATTACCAATAACATGGTTTCACATAGATATTTAGATGAATGATATTTTATAAGGAGATAATAATGAATGAAATAGTTCACTTGGAAGACTTTATCTTTATAGTGATGCGAAGATCATAAAAAATTAGCAAATTTAATGATTTAAAAAGGAGAAGGTCAAAAGATTTTTAAAAAAGATGAAATAGTTAGAACCCACATATCTATACAAGTAGGTGGTCATTATTAATATGGGCCCAAGACTAAGATCACTAGTTTTTATGGAGAAGTTATTCTTTTGT
Organism: Viscum album; assembly: GCA_963277665.1. Taxonomy (NCBI): domain Eukaryota; kingdom Viridiplantae; phylum Streptophyta; class Magnoliopsida; order Santalales; family Viscaceae; genus Viscum; species Viscum album. Next base: position 1,210,477,839 of record OY728122.1, read on the forward strand.
TTCATACTATATTATTCTATTATTTAGTATTGAAAATATTTATTATTCCCCATTCTTCAATCTTACCCTTTGAGTAGAGGGGAAATCATCAGTGTGATCAGGGAAGGGAAGGGTGTTCCATTATAATTCACGATTCCATTTCAATTATAGAATTAAAATCTTTCAATTTTTTCTAATTTCATTGATTTATAATCACATTAAATACACTTATATTTTGGTTTTTGAACTGGTAAATTTTAACTTAAAAGGTTGGAAGTTGTAACGACCCGGACCCAAACAGCCACCCGAACAGTGCTAAACGGGTCGGGTGCTACAACCTTAGGTGCACCTCCCTGAATGACAAAGGCTGCTGACTAGAAGTGAGGGTTTTATAGGTATATTGGGGAGGATATACACTCTTGGAAGATAATAATAATGGTACTGGTCTGAGCATAATAATAATGATGCAGCGGAATAAATGACTCAGAAAACTTGAACCAGACTCGTAGAGAAGAAGCACAATCAAGATTGATAAATAGCGGATGTAGTAAATATAAACAAAATCAGTGGAAATAAACACAACAGTATGCTAATCACTTGTAACAACTACTAAACCACAAAACATGCATCCAAATAAGGTCATACATATCTAAATATAAAGGCACCAATGGCAAACCAACTATAGTTACAAAATAAGAGAGCATGCTGATACAGTAAAGTATGTAAAAAATAGTAAACTTGAGCTCGGAAATACCTCAAGGTCCATACCATCTCCATGAATCAACTAATACAACCCTAGTCCTGAAGCTGGCCTCTTTCCTACACATAAATCCAAAAAGTATGCACGCGCCCCGAAGGGCCAGTGCAGGGTGAGAGACAAATATCAGTAGGATACAACCCAATGGTGCATACCAAATATAATTGTTAAGAATGAATGCGTTTATAAGGAATGAAGTAAACAGAATGATGCACAAATAAACACAAACTCCACTGGTGGTGAGCAGAAACCATGAATTGTCACTAGATTCGGCCAATGCTAGAATCACTGTCATGTAACCTGGCAAAATATGCCCCCTAACACCACGTGTCTCAATTAACGATGTCCCAAAGGCACGCACAACAATAGTAACCCGGAGGAAAAGAGATTTCTGTAGTCAAATAAGTAACCAGAGGGACAATGATGTCTGCACTCAAATAACATAAACAGAGGGACATCGGTGTCTGTCCTCAAATAACGACGAGCCTCTCCCCCAACCCGATAGCCTCAATGCTATCCCCTGAAGCATCCTCATCTTCCACGTGGCTTCCTAAAACAAGAAACCCCAATCCAAAAGTACCTAATCCTCAACTAATGGGGCCCTATATCCACACGAGTCGTCAAAACCACCTCATCACGGAGTCTATCTATGTGTACACTACTCAAGGATTTCGGGTGAGCAGTAATCACAAAAATAGTACCCAAGCCACAAAACCTCTAACACCTCATTTCCTTGCGACCATGCTGATAAATTATGATGGCCTTTCCATCCCAGTGACCCGGGCCATGTCTAACCTGACAGTCATCCTGCATCAACCGATGCCCATGATGCCAAATCCAGTGGTCAGAACCACCCAATGTAACCCGATCCATGCCCTTCCAGTGATCAGCATCACTCAAGAATATTCGGGCCATGACCAATGCAACCCAAAGCTCCAACATATGAAATCCAGCAATTACATATATAACATATTTAAACAGAACACATATACAGGAAAAAGATTCTAAATAGTAGAATTGCCTTAACCTAATGGTTTTTAATCAATATCACCCAGGTCTTGAATTCCTCTAACAATTTATATCAAGGATTATTAACAAAACTCTTTAGTTTAAAAATATATAATTCAAATATAACCATTTTCTCATTCCCTGGAAAAAAATTCCTAATTAACAACGACCCCTCGCCCGACCCCGCTCAAGAAAAACTAGTAATAGGGCATACCCAAAGGCATCCCATAGATCAAAAAATAAATTCAATATGTAATAGAAGATATAATGGGTCCCAATAAAAATACCTGAAAACGAATCGATGGATGTGTCACCCAAATGACCACCAAAACATAGAATGAGTTATGCACCACCTACCAGAGACTCGTATGATGGTACTCCTCCAATAACAGCCTCCAATTATTTCTAAAACGTTGTATATATACAAAAAACTCGAATCTACTCAAACCCCTATAACTCGTTCTAGATCATAAATCAAACCAAACTGATCAAGAGGAATCAAGGACATAACAAGTTGGTTCCAATGGGCCAATCAATGATCAAAACAGACATCGGATGAAGAACCGGGAGAGAAATGATGTTTCGATCGTCTCTCCCCGCTAATTCTTGCTGAAGTAATGAGGTTCTTCCTTAATACGAGGCTAATTCCTTTTTTTTGAAAAAGAAACTACATGGTGTTTATTTTAAGACTACATTCCATGAATAATTTTACTGTTCATAAGATGGATGAAATTCTACCGACTCACTTTCCGGCACCTTCTGACATGAGTACACAATGTGTACCTAGGGTTACACGGCGTGTAATTAGTTTTTCTTCTCTTCCTCGCTGACTTACGCACACGCCATGTATATCCCTCAAACACGGCTAGACTACATGGCGTCTCCAAGGAGAACATGACATGTACTTAGTTAAACAATTCTACCCATCCAATAGGCCCACCCGTCATTTTTAGCCTCCACATAGTCAAGGGTACATGGAGTGTCGATAACTACATGCTGTGTAGTAAGAAATTTCTATCGGTCATCAAACTAAATGTAATCTGAGAGCACATGACCAACACTCTCCTAACCTATACATGGCATCTACTTAAAAGTACATGGAGTGTAATCTTGAAATTTCTTGCAAACTACCCATTTTCTCTAGTTTTCTTCGGGACAAGTCAAAAAAAATTAAACAGGGTCTGGATATTGACCCCTTCTAAAAAAACGGGTTCTTATAATCTCCATGCCTTAATATAGCTCGTCCTTGAGCTATCAACCGAAACATGGAGATGGCACCGAACATAACACCCCGATCAAAATAACCTGGACTTCCCTAGTCCCAAAGGCTCTGGATAAATTCTTCAAGGGTCTCCCCACCTTAGGAATCGCCTAACTCAGTCTCAACACAAAAAAACTCAAAACTACCAATGGTTCACTAACCTGTTTTTTTGGATGAATAGTCCTTCCATGACACATCATCACCCCTACTCCTCCTTGGTGCTCCTGTGTAGTTTCCAACACCAAAAGTTTCCTACACCGTCTCGATGTGGGCCTCCATAGGGTCATGCATCCAATGGACACTCAAAAATGAACCTCGTGCCTAGCACCTCATGTAACCTGCATCCTCAATGCCCAGATGCACAAGGAAACACAAGTAACCTGCATCTTCGATGCCCAGATTCCCACAACACCTCAAGTAACCTGCATCCTTGATTCCCCTAATTCTACGCATGTCATAAATATATATAAATATATCACCCACCGATATGGTTCCAATCCCACTGATTATAATCTTGTAAGACATCATAGTTCTTGTGCATCATGTGCACTCAAAACGGACATGCCTCTACAGGTCATGCCAAAAACATAAATATGGAATTCACAGAAACACCCAAGGTGTACCTCTAAAGATAGTTTCTCACCATCTTTCTCAGCCTCTGGAAGCTCCCCAGCATGCACATAGCCTGAAGCATAGCTACCTGATGCCTGACCTCCCTACGGTGCTGCTCCAGCCACCGGCCACTGACCCCTCAGCTAGATCTTGTTTTCTCTGTCACGTCCTCTACATGCAACTGAACCTCAGCTACCCTCTCCTGGTACCGAACATGAACCAACTCCAGATGCCACCGTCTATCCTGGTCGCTGCCTGCCGGCTGTTTGAGAAGGTTTCCTGTAAAATATCTCATGGTGTCGGACCTTTCCACCTGACCTACACTCCATTGGAGGTCTATTTCACTGAGTCCAAACATGTCATAGTGGTACACACTGAAAGAAAAACACTGAAGAACTGCTACGAGGTGGTATAGCTGAGTCCCTATCCTAACTACCCTGCTGGAACTTATCCCGTCCTCACTTCCTGTTATCCGAAACATCACCTGAACCCGTCATCTGACCATCCTGAGACCTATCCCACTAGTTTCCCACTGCTATGAGCGCTGAATTCATTGAATCTGAGAAAGAAACTAGCCTAAAGATATTTACCTGGATCCAAATGGCGTGTCTTAAGATATCCTCGAAGCGCCTCACCCTTTCCTCTTAATCGCTTACCCTGCCTGGTACAATGCGTGATAGCTCAGTGAAATTAGTTACAAAGTTCATGACGGGCATGCCTCCCCAATGAAGAATCAATAACTCTCATGATCTCTCTGCCCTCCGTGTCTCTGGGGAAAATTTCTCATAGAAAATGTCCTCTAAGTCCTTCCATGCCAGTACCTGATGCTAGCGAGTCTAAACCTGTACATCCCACCAGCGCTTTGCCAGTCCTCGCAGCATGTATGTCACCAGCTTGACCCTCCGCCCGGGAGGCATCTCGAGCTACTCGAAGATCATCTACATACTCTCTATCTAGTTCTCAGCCGGTTGTGGACCACCCTCACCCAAAACAAATGGCGGGTTCTATGACTAAAACTCTCGTTTCAGGTATACCATAGATGTCTCTGTATTCTGTGCACATCTATCAATCCCCTGCAAGACATGTACCGGGCTAGCTCGGAGCAGATTATCAAGTCATGGTCGGAACGCTGCCAAATGTGACTGTTGTCCGGCCTGTACTGGATCCTGAACCTGATCCCGTCCTTGAGCCTGTACCTGAAGCTCCTTCTCTTCCTAGACCACATCCTAAACCTGATTTGACACCTTTAGCAATATACCATCTCCCGTATGCCGCTCTATCTGAGTCGCCCAAAAAGGAACACGCTGAATACCATAAAAGGTCAGACAACCCATATATGTATAACGATGTATATTCAATGCAGATAAGAATGTAGTAAAATGAATCACACAACTACCACCCTTACTCTCCCCCAATGCAACCATACCCCATAGCATCTCGGCCTCATGGCCTCCTTACCCACCCCTAATAAAGCCTAGTATCAAAAAAACCTTAGGCTATGCCCAGCCCAACAACCAACGTTGCCTCAAACCAACAACCGAGTCGCCAATCATGGTGATCAAAATCACCTCAACTGATACTACCTGCATGCTCGTACATGATCCAGACCCAAATACCCTGTCACATGATTTTATACAACATATAAAGCATCTAATACACATTGTAAAAACATGAAATTCTCTCAGGAATTTCACCTATTCACATTTCAAATCATACAAATAATGGTAATTGATATTATTCTCATGGAATTATCACTTAACAAAGCATACATGCTGTTATGAAATTGAAATACCCTAATAGTGTTCCTATCAAAGGCCAAGAAAACCGACCCTTCCATATCAGGCCAAGGTCCAATTCTCCCTTACCACACTGGGTCAGGGGTCACATATCACAATAAATAATCTATAACATCACACTCCAAGTGAACCACTGAGGAGGAAATAATATAAACTATAATCTAAGAAAAAATAAAACAAGAAATCACACCAATGGAATCTTGCTCTATCCCTTGTACCTAGGGCTACAGGCACCCAAGCACAAGCTAGAAACCTAGTTCTAGTGACAACTTATCTCCAGTCTACCATATCCCAAATAAAAAAACAAGAAAAAAAAATAAAAGAGAAGCCTCAATATCATTAGTAGCCAATAAAATGCTGTTACTAAATCCCAGTCAAGAACTCCTCTGATACAACTTGGTAATCACTTGGACCTAAACATCCACTCGAACAGTGCTAAATGGGTCGGGTGCTACTACCTTAGGCGCACCTCCCCGAATGCCAAAGGCTGCCGACTAGCAGCAAGGGTCTTATAGGTACTGTGGGGAGGCTATACCCTCTCAGAGGATAATAATAATGGTACTCGTCAGAGCATAATAATAAAGATTCCGCAAAATAAAAGACTCAGCAGACTCAAACCAGACCCACAGAGCAGAAGCACAATCAATATCGATAAATAGCGGAATAAGTAAATATAAACAACATCAGCTGAAATAAACACAATAGTATGTTAATCACTTGTAATAACTATTGAACCACAAAACATGCATCCAAAGGAGGTCATACATATCTGAATATAACGACGCCAATGGCTAACCAACTGTAGTGAAAAAACAAGTGAGCATGATGATATATAAAAGTACGCAAAACAAATTAAACTCTAGCTAAGAAATACCTCAAGGTTCATACAAACTCTATGAAAAAACTATTACAACCCAGCTCCTGAAGCTGGCCTCTTTCCTGCACATAAATCCATAAAGTCTGCACACATCCCGAAGGGACCCTATAGGGTGTGAGAAGAATCTCAGTAGGATACCAAACAACGGTGTGTACCTAATATAAGTGTTTAAGCAGGAATTATTTTATAAGGAAATTAGTATACATTATGATGCACAAATAAACACAAACTCCACTGGTGCTCAGTATCCACCATGAACTGTCAACTGTTTCGGCCAAGGTCGGAATCTATGTCATGAAACTGGGCACCACGTGCCTCTTGACATCGCATGTCTCATGTACCGACGTCCCAAAGGCACACCCAACAATAGTAACCCATAAGAAAAATGATGTATTTCCTCAAATATGTAACCAGAGGGACATCGATGTCTACCCTAAACAAACTTAATCGAAGGGACATCGATGTCTGCCCTCAAATAACGGCGATCCTCTTCCCCCAACCCGATAGTCTGAATGTTATCCCCAGAAGACTCCTTACCTTCCAGGTGGATTACTATGACCAGCACCACCAAGCGAAAAGTACCTAAACCGCCACTAACAGCATCCTCTACTGACTCGATTTGTCAAAACCACCTCATCGTTGAGTCTCTCTTTGTGCACACTACTCAAGGTTTTCGGGTGAGCGTTAATCACCTAAATAGTACCAAAGCCACAAAACCTCTTACACCTCATGTCCCTGCTACCATGCCGCTCAAGTCTGATGTCCTTTCCATCCCAATAACCTGGGCCATGCCCAACTTGACAGTCATCCTGCCTCAACCGACACCCATGACACCCAATCCCATGGTCAGAACCACCCAACATAACCCTAGCCAAGCCCAACATGTGATCAGCATCAATCCAGAATATCTGGGCCATTCCCAACACAACCCAAAGGTCCCAACACATGCAAACCAGTAATTACATATATAAAATATTTAAACAGAACACATAAATAGGAAACAAAATCTAAAAAGTAAAATGTCCCTAACCCAATGGTTATCAATCAACAACACTGAGGTCTTAAATGCCTATAACCATTTATATCAAGGTTTATTAACTAAACTCAACAGTTTAAAACAATATAATTCAAATATAACCATTTTGGCATTCCCCAGCCAAAATGCCTGATGAGAAACAACCACTACCCCAGCCACCCTCATGAAAAAACTAGTAACATGGAACAACCAAAGGAATCCCATAGGTCAAATAATCAATTCCATATATAATAGCAGATAAAACAGGTCCTCCTAAAAATAGACGAAAAGGCGCTAAAGGCTGCATCACCCAAATGACCATGAAAAGACAAAAAGAGGTATGAACCGCCTATCTAAGACTTGTTAATTGCTACTCCTCCGATAATATCCTCCAATTATGACTAAAACATGGTATATCTACAAAAGAATCAAAACTGCTCAAACCCCTATAACTTTCTCTAGATTAGAAATCAAACAAAACAGCTCATGAGGAATTAAGGCTGTACCGAGGTGGTTCCAACAGATCACTAGATGATCAAAACAGACATCAGACGAAGAACTAGGATATAAAGGATGTTCTGGCCAGCTCTCCCCGCTCATTCCCGCTGAAATATTGAGGTTCTGCCTCAATACGAGGCTACTTCCCATTTTAACAAAATAAAAAGAAACTACATGGCATGTACTTTAAGAGTACACCCCATGTATCATTTTATTTTTTATAAGATGTCTAAAATTCCATTGACTCGCTTTCCATCACCTACTGACATGAGTACACGGCGTATACCTAGGGGTACATGGCATGTACTTGGTTTTTCTTCTCTTCCTCAACGACTTACCCAACCACCATATATATCCCTCACACACGGCTAGAGTACATGACGTGTCTAAGGGGAACATGACATGTACTTGGTTAAATGATTTTACCCTGCCAACAGGCATGCACACCATGTTTGGCCTCCATACAGTCATGGGTACATGTCATGTCGATAACTACACCTGGTGTAGTAGGAAATGTTTACTGGTCATCACATGGCATGTACTCAGCGAGCACACGACTGACACTCACCTAACCAATACATGGTGTCTACTTAAAATTATACGACGTGTAAGTTGGAAATTTATAGAAACTTCCCATTTTATCAATTTTTCTTAGGGACAAGTCAAAAAATTCAAACAGGGTTGGGATTTTGACCTGTTCTAAAAACCCATGTTCTTAGAGAAGTACTTTTTTCACTCTCATAATTATGTTTTACCTAAAGGAACATTATATTTTTGGTGGTTATTATTAAGAAATAACCAGCATGTGTGTGGTTGTAGTGAGTTGCCTATAAATGTCATGTGAACACCATTACCCAATTTGTTATTACCTTGGTTGAATGGGAGTAATTTTTTTGACTCCCCACTCACAAAATGTTGGGGACTAATCGATTAGTTTTACGGTGAACAAAATCCCTATAATAACATCTATCCAAGGGTAATTCAAATAATTAATGTTAACTTTATTTATTACCCATCCAAAATTTATTTGGTTTTGAATATACGAATATCTCAAAATGGGATGGATATTGTTTGTAATTAGATTATGTCAATTAAAAAAAACTCCCAAGAGTGTTTCCTTTTTTATGTGTATTATTTCCTGATTTTCTTATTATGTGACTCATTTATCATCACTACACTACATTAATTAGTTTTAGAGAGAGATCATTCATTATTTTCCACTATCTGATTGCATCAATCACCCACACTAATCGTACCCTAACATGGATTTAGCCTCCCAAAAAACCCCTTTATTTTAACACAAAACAAAAAATATATTCATGAATGCCACTAATTTGATCAACCTCATCTCCTTATATGTACACTATATCTTAGAAAAATTATTCAATAGAGGGTTGAAGCTATGATCAATTGTGTGTGAAATGGAACCCCTACAAAACTAATGGATCCACCACCCACCTCAATAAAAAATATTCAGAATCCTCCTATAGAAATAAATGAAAAAATTAAATATTTTTCTTCAATGCCACATCAATGCCTCAAATGATGATAATATTTTCCCCACAAGAGACACAAAACTCTAGATAAGAGTTAACTCTCAGCGTTTGGAATATTCTATTGATTGGCCATTGGATTTCCATCTACACATGTTATTCCCAAAATGAGGGTTCATTATGTGTTTAAAAAACATGCTCTAAAATACCCAAACACTCACTATCCATGTTCACCAACACCCCCAAATACCTATATGCATAACTTTTCATATGTAAGAATAAGTTCCTAGTTTGAAAAAACATATAAATAAACCAACATGACATAAAAATAGGGAAGGGTTTTCAAGGTTGTGTGTATGTCTATATATTTGTGACCCCCACTGTGAACACCTTCTATAAAAATCATACACTTTTCTCTATAACTTGGGTTAAAACCCCTTTGTCTGGAGATCTAGTTTTCTATATCGTGATGAAGGAAATAATATCTATATTAGTTTTCATGGAAAAAATAGAATTAATGGGTATCTATCTAAGCTAAACCAAACCATGAAACTAATCTTTGAATAAATTTGGTCACATTAGTAACAATTTTAGGAACAATAAATCCATTAATGGGACTAACATGGGGATCTTTGGAGAGAACTGTAATCCCTTCATATAATTCCCCTACAACATCATCAAGTGAGTACTTCCCATAATTTAGAATTTGATCACTAGTGGGATATATGGAAATTAGTTCACGACTTCAATATTTACTATCATGATTGGATAATGATTTAATCATTGGGTAATACTACTTGAAACCACCAGTGTTCCAAAACAACTCCCCGAATTATTCCATACCTATTGAAATATCATGAAAATAAAAATGCAGTATTATATTTGGATTTAATTGTATTGATTGGAAATTAAAATGACATAATTTATATACTGTAACATATTTTGGTCATGTATATACTATATAAGATACATGTTGGAGCTTCTTCATGGTGGAAAAAATTACAGAATAATCATCAATGAAATAGAAGGAAAACCAAACACTCTTAGTGTTTAATGACAGATAGATTATGCCATAGTTTCATTTTCAATGATTATGATTATGTTTTATATTATAAATACCAATATTTTCTTAATAGAGGCTATACTGTTCAATAATATAGTCAATATTTCAATTATTTATTAACACAGATAAACCTTATTGATATAAAGGATTAATAATTGTAAGGTTTTTTGGAGGAACCTATCATGCTATTTATGAAAATTTATGGATGATTTCCAAATATAGATTGGATGTGGTGATTACCTAATCCTTATGGTTAAAGGCATGAATTTATGAATTCCCATATTCAGAACCTTCAATAACATAAATTTGTGTTGCAAGAGGATAGAAACTCCTCATTTAAACCCCTCTACAGATTTAGTTTAAATCCAATAAATTTGATGTCATTTATGGTCAATAATAACCTTAAGAAGCCTCTATAGATATTGAATACAATCAAAAAAAGATATTTAAGTACGTCAACCATTATAAAATAACAACCAATATACCCAATTTTTGTGAGATAAGTGACATTGACACCAATAACTTGGGAACATATCATACAATTTCTCGAATTGAGGTGAAGATAACATAAAATAATACTATACGAAGCATGGAGAAAATAATCAAAAATAAGAGTTGGGAAAAAATTATAAATAAAAATGATATAGTCAATGAATATTTGAATATCCCTTTTATTTGAGTTTTGGTGATTAAAACTAATCATCTATAAAAGGGACCAAATCATAATAATCTCTTCTTGACCCTATATTATGGGAATATATGAGCACGTGAAAGCATTATTGATTGGTTATGATAATCTAATTTTATCTCTCAATATATAGTAATTAATATATGACTAACACCCACAAATAATCCATTCTCCTTTCACTTTGGATTTATAAAACAAATAATATACATTCGTGTGGATGAATAATTTATCACACCATTCTTAATAATAAATTAAAAATATTGTGTGATGTGTGATGGTATCAACATATATTCATGTTAATTTTTTTGGGATGTCCATAGAATATTCTGCATATAATTTTGGATCCATCATGGTGGAATTTACTAAGGGTGGAGATTGATATGCATTATAACCGTTGAATAGGTTCCATGACATACAAATACATGTAAAATTAGTAATTTCATTATTTACAACTAAGAATTATAGGAAAGATGGTGGTGAGTCCAAATACACCATATTTTTTTATTATATATTTTAGGAACACCAAATAGAAATCTCACTACCCCTTCCTGAAATACTATATACACATCCTAATATTATTTTTGAAGATCTATGAGTTGGATTATTATGATAAAAGTAAATGAATCCCCACATTAGGATTATTATATAAGCTTATATACATAATTCTCAAGAGTTTAATATGATTTCAATATAGAATGATGTTTTCTAAAGGAATGAATAAGAGTTTTTCAATAAAATATTCATGTGATAGATCATGAACCCTTTCACTGTTCGAGCTCTATTAGCACCCATTAATGGTGGTCCATGGTTATTGTTTATCAATAGTTAGTAAAATAAAAAAATCAACATCAAATATATATTTTCCAATCCTTATATTTGATTTTATAATTTATATATATTTAAGTGGTATAGTGTTTTCAATTTTTAAAATTTATAGTGGATATAAAAAAAATTGAATACATCCATGGAATGAATGAAAGACAACCTTCAAGACCATGGCATGGTTATATAAGTGGTTAGTGATTCTATTCAAGATACCCCAACATCCCTAATACTTTTATGAGGATTATAATCCATTTTATGATGTTATTAATCCCTAAGTTCATCCATATGTTATTCATCCATAAGTTCATAATTGATTTTTTATGATATTATTATATATGGTAATTTGATTTCTCATAATTATTATAATATATGCGAAAATTCCATGATATGATGGAAAGTATGTCGCATGATAACATTATGAAGTGAATTTTTCTATTTCCAAATTTGATCTTCCTTTTGTATATAGTGTCAATTTAATAAATTCAATTCAAATATGAAAAATTTTAACCATTCGAGATTGGATCCAATCCAATAGTATTAATGAATTACAATGGTTCCATGGTATTTCTGATATATATCGAAGAATAATTCAATATTTCATCATGATCATTAGACCTCAAATAAATGTTTAAGTGTAATTTCCATTGGGGTGACATAGATACAGGTAACATTTCCAATATTATGGATATATTTTCCACTATTGAGACATATCCTTCCCTAGTATCAGATTCCATTCAGTTAACAAATTGATGCATCAATTATAAAAATTATAGTTTATTTTCTCAATATAGACAAATAGTTCATTTTATGAGTGAGAAACTCCCAAAATAACAACAAAAAGGGATTCATATTAGATTTAGATATACACAATGGTATGATATTTGGATCATTAAGGGTGAAAAAATTTATTATTATAATTTTTTCACTATAACAACACAAAACAATCCAAATATATATATATTTACATATGAATATCATTAGGAAAAATGCCTAGTGGGTCACCTTTCTATAGAAATTCAGTTTTCATGATTATGAAAAATAATGTTAAAAACAATCAAGTGACTGATTCAGTATGTAGGTATTCTCATACCCTTGTCACTATATAGATTGATTTTGGGAGAATCAAACATTAAAAATACAAATAAATGCAATAAAAAAGTTTTTTAATTAATCCAGAAATTTCCAAAAAGAAACATTTATTTGAAAGGTTATGTTTTAATATGGATTTTTCTTCCATTTATTCTTGTGCATTCCCTAAGGGTGTAATGGAATAGTATAACCACTATGATATAACACAATGAGAACATAATGATGTAAGGATACATTTTATTTGTGGAGAGGGAATTTATTTTTTTATAGAAAATAGAGATGATTTTAATGTTGTAAAAATGTGAATCACTTTCCCAGAGAACAAGGGTAATTAATTAAATACTAGATCTCATATTTTACTTACTATTATAGAGTCTCATTGGTAATATGTCTCCTTATAATATTTTAGGTTTACCTGAAATTCAGTTTTCTATTGACCCTATAATGAAAGTACATTACCATTTCAAAATGATTATGCAATTAATTCATTTTAAAATATGATGGAATCATATTTTGTATCTAATTAATTCTATTGATACTTTGTGGGGATCTATGAAGTTATGAAAACCATAAAATATTACCATTATACCAATTAACATATATACTTATAAAACACTCTTTTGATAATGTTATAAATGGGTATGAATTTTAAAAACATTTTATACCCCTAGATAGAAGGAAAATTAAAATTCCTCAATCACACTCTTTAAATTATAGTACATTTATTTTTTAGTTATTATCCCCTGAAAAAGGATCTCATTCTGTCTATGGATGTGTTTTAATTTAACAAAATAGAAAATAAAACCATAAGGAAAACACTTTTTGAAGGGTTGTACTAGTATCCAGTGTGAAAAACACACAAAACCTAATCTCATTGCCTATGATTCTTTGTTAAAATGTGTATACCAATAATACTAGCACCCATATTAATGAAATCCAAGCAGATGTGTTTCACAATATTCAAAACACGATTGTACGGTTCACACTTGAGGTCAAAAAGAAGAAGTGGAAATCTATTTTCAAATAGGGGGATATATTTATGGTTCATATTTTAAAGTAATAATTCTATGTTAATCTTAAAATAAGATATATCCAATGAACATTGTGTATTTCAACCTTCTTCTAGTATCTTAATGACAATTAATATGTGGTGGATCCACCAGAAAGAAGATATATTCTTACTACATTAAATTAATCTAACACAAGGTTATTTACTCTATAAGTGACACTTTATCATCTATAAAAACATTAGTATAGTCCATTCATGGATTGAGAGGATCAAGTAATGCCTTAGGTCTAGTAACTCTGGTGGTATTATTTTAATTATTTTTTGTTTAATTTTTGTTTTCCATCTAGTGTAGAATATTTTATAAGTAGTTTAGTTTTTCAATTTTATTTTATTTTTTTGGTTTATAAATAATGCATAAATGTCAATGAAAATTATTTTTATGAGATCAATACATTTTCCACTGATAATGTACTATATTTTTATTTGTGTTTCCCTGAGTTCTTCATATAGACTCATTTATTTGTATTTCACTATATAACTCTAGTTCACCAACACTTTATTCTCATAATTTTTTGGCCCATTAAATATAATGTTTTATTTTGTGGAATTATATTTGAATGATTTGTAATTTATTTTGATATAGTTGGATATATAGTTGATATGATTCAATTGAGCGATTTACGGAGTTTTTGTAACATTTATAAGTTTTGAATTATTATGTAATATTCATTAGGTCTGTAATAAAATATTGAAAAATGAAGTATACAATATTTTTGGAAATTTGAAAAATATGGGAGAGTTTAATATATGATATCTAAAATCCTTATGATGATTTAAAATATTTCCTATAACTGATAAAATAGAAAATTTTAGTTCTCACTAAGGTACATAAGATTAACATTGAGTATGTGGAGTATTAATTAGATGATTTGTATCTTTAAATTCATCTTATAAAAGATTATTTGTGAAGATGAAGATGAATAATATGAGAATCTGTAGGGGATGTAATGTAAAATATTTTACACTCCATAATAACCTAGATAATACATTGAGGTAACCTCAAGATTTTATTCGATATATAATATTCTCTTGTAGGATACATAAGATTAAATTTGTTTCTAAGTGAAATATAATACATTAATAAGCTGAAAATTTATTTATATTCATTATTAATATGTCATAATAATTAATGGAGATCATGATATATGTTGATATATTTTTTATAATATGGAAAAAATAAATGGAATATGAATTTCATTTAAATTTCATCATGCATACATGGAAAATTAGTTGTGAATTTTTAGGAAACCGACATGAAGAAATAAGTATAGATTTTAGTTTATTCAAAGATGATATCAAAATTGATCTTTAATAAAAAAATATTTTACTAGTTTTATAAATAATTAGTAATCCACGATCATGATTATTTATGTAAAAATCATAGTGTTTCCTGTTTCATTGAGTTTTGAAAAATTAAAATATTAAAAAAATAATGGGATTAATTTTGAGGTATAGGAAATGTATGACAAACTTGTAAAGGTCCTGATAATGAATGATAAAACTATACTAGGTGAGGTAAAACACAAGAATAATTTGGAGAAGAGGAATAAGAATATCATATTTTTTTATTTCACTAGGGACTTGTTCTTTCCAGATATATCTTTTTAAATAAGGTTTTTTGTGACTCGTTGTAAAAAAAGTTGTGTCAGTTTAAATATTTTATCGCTAAAATTTTGAAAATTGTAAGTATATGACCTTACCAATTGATTTATATTGATAATAATATATGATACGTTCATGATTTGGATAATAAAAATTGCACATTGAGGATGTATTATTTTATTGTGGAAGTGAACATCATTAACAAATACACTATTTCATCTCATTATTTATGTCAAATATTTATTCAAGGATATGAATGAGCTATAATTCATTTTAAAATAATAAAATTATGACCATAGATTCACCCTCCCAAAAAAGTTACCATCAGTTAGGTGACACTATCATTTTGAAGTAGTGACATAGTCTTCCCTCAGAAAATTCACATAGAGAGTTCAATTGACCATCACAAGTCAGTCAATAAAAATTTAATTCTATATTTTTAAATAGTTTCATTTCATATTTGGACTAAATTAATGGTTCATTTTATTATCTAACATGGGATTCATGTCCTACAAACATCTTATTATGATTTTAACGTACCATGTACGACTATTTTAATTTCCTTATCTAATAAGTAAAATGTTGAATGTGATTTGAATTAAAAAAAATTATTTACATCTCCAATATCATAGAAAGCTATATAAAATTTTATGGGAGGTGAAAATAATAAGGATATCATGAAAAATATCATAACCTATATGAAATAGATAAGAATGTAAAGGATGATAGTATTGAAATTTTTAGAAGTGAATATTATATTGTCAGAATGAATAATGATAAATATAATAATGAGTTATTAATTTACCAAATATGATTATAATCATACTTATAAGATATATATTAACTCACTGAGATATGATAATTGTGAATAATTTGATTAAATGCTTCAAAAAACTCTTGAGTTAAAATCATAGTTCTTGAAAATATATATATTGGTAGTTTCTTCAATTGACCAATTATGTACATTTAAATTATCTAGGTGATAAAAAGAGTAACTGATCTCAAAATAAAGTTTATTGTGCTGAAATAATATTAATTTAAATATTTGTAGAATATAAGATTAAATATCTATAGATGTGTTCTGATGATGATGAAAATTTAAAAGGTTTTGATGAGATCATCTTCTTGATGTTAAGAAACATTAAAAGTGTGAAAGTTATGTATTAGTATAAAATTTCCTTTAAATGTTTCAACAATGGTAAAATTGGACACTTATCCATCAAATTTAATTTAAGAATCTGAAATGAAAGTGGCGATGATAATGAAACTAATAGAACATTCACGAATAGATATTCTATCAAGATAAATAATTCAAATTCATAATAATGGAAGAATATTGCATCAAATTTATTTATCGGGAACATTATACATCTTAAATAATATACTCATAATAGTTAATATATATATATGGTGATGAGGAAACATAGAGGGAAACTCCACAAAATGTATTTATGGATATTGAAGATAAAGAGTGTTTTTCCTTAGATCATGACATAAAAAATTTTGTTGTGCTTGACGCTGATGACAGAAAATCAACAAAAAAATACACATTGATAATTTCTATCACGTTGTTCCTAATGGAGATTATTAAGTTAAGAAATGAAAATTAAAATATCATGAAAATTAATAACGGAAAAATATATATATTTAAAAATGAAATATCATTGATGAGTTGACATAAACCATTATTCATATATATGAATGAATGAATTTTCAACGATTGAAAATTAAATAACCCACAGAGAAAAAAGGTTAGTAAAAAATAAATTAATACTAATAATGGAATAATCAAAAAATTATATTTTTTATGGGAATATAGTATAAAATACCAACATTATTTACAATAGAAGTCTAAATAAAATGTAAAATCAACATATATATGGGAAATAAAATCTCTAAAATGCTTTTTATACAAGTTCCAAATTTTGAAAGTGGTGTTCGAAATAATTTATTAGTGAATTGAAGACATAATATAAATTTAGATAACAGAAACCATGAAATAACATAATTTTTATCAAAATAGTAGATTTCATGATTACTTCTGGTGTTGTTGTGTATTTTTTCACAAAAAATATATGTTTTTAAAAAATGATCCTCTACCTAAAAAATTGATAAATCATTAACTCAGGGGGAATCAATAATAATTATTAAAATAATCTAATTCCCAAACATGAGAAGAATATTAAGGTGAAAAAGTAATTTTTAAAGATTAAATAATGTTTTTTTGAATTTTATAAAAAGAACGAAAACTATTAAATTAGTGTATTATTTTGTTACAATCAAAATTAAATAAAATATTTAGATATGATTAAATTTAGGAAAGTAGTCAACATGAATAACAAATAAATGTTCTTGAATAATCCTTCTAGAGGAGGTTAATCATGGAAAATGGTTATTCATCACACATTATAGCTGATTTCAAAAACTATATTATTATGAAATATCTAAGTGTAGATATGTTACATATGTTTGGGAAAATTCTATGATTATTAAAGGTTATAAAGTGGATAAAATTTATTAAATTTAGCTAAATACTTTCAATTTTTTATTATTTAAGGGATAAAGAATAATTAATTATATTAATAAAAAAATTGATAATTATAATGTATTGATTTTTAGAAAAACCGATTTTTTATTAGAGGATGAAATATGTAGCAGTGATATTAGAATGGTTGAGAATCCATGGTAAAATATTTAATGGTAGAGAAGATAAAAACTCATTCTATATAAGTATTCAGTCTCAATATTACTTATTTAATAGAAATCCAGGATATATAGAAAAAATAATATTGAAAGGATTATCAATGAATAAGAATTAAATAATGTTATAGAATTAAATGAATACACTTTAAGCATCTGAAAATAAATTCAAATGGTACTAACAATGAATAAAAGTAACAATTGAGTTCATATCCAATCTCAAAGACCATTGGAGTTTCCTTACACTAATGTTTGTAGAACTATAAGAAATAGTTAAAAAAATATGAGATATTTATTTCATCACATTAATGTATGATTTTAATATAATTACATGTAGTATGATAAAGACTCATAAATTTGATGTAATAATCATATGCACAATTTTTATTGGAACTATATTTAATAAATTTCGTTACACTCTAATGAGGCTTAGATCAGATAATAAGAGTGAATATTCCTTTAATTTTTTGGAAAACATTTTTAATAATATCATATGGAATGATTTTAGTTCACCATGTTATCCATAATAAAATAGATAACATGAAAATAAAAATATTATCCTCATTGAAATATCATGAATTGTGTTTACCAAACATTGTACATAAATTATTTCTATATGTATGCAATTACAACTATGGGAATTATTGAAATTAGATTTTTTTTGATGAAAAATTATAACCTGACACTATATGATATATGGTTCAAAATGAAGTCTAATACAAAAACCAATAGAATATTTGGAAGTCTATTATTGATCATAAGGAAAGATAAATGTGGTGAAACATTAGATGAGAAATCTAAAGATGGAAAATTTCATGGTTTTACACCACATATAAGTTCATATAAAGTCTTCAAAAATATATATAAAAGGAAAATTTATTATGATGATGTGATAATATATTTAAAAGATGATGATAGAAAAATATTAGTCATGTTTTAGGATAAAGATGATATTATCAGTACTAAACCATATTTATTGTTTAAGGAAAATACTTAATAAATGTTTTTAAAGTTGATTCCTCTTACTCTAGTGATGTGTTTTTTCATTTGAGACCTATAAAAACAAATATTAGATAATGAAATCTATTTAATGTTGTAAATATCATTGGAATTATAATCATCGGTTTTTAATTATAAAAAAATTATAACAGCTTGTCACAACACATTTTTTTGTGAATTTTTATCACCATATTTTTCTTATTCATTATGATCAAAAAGAAGAAATTAAATTTATGAATGAATAACTATATTTTTTGAAAATAATGATACATGGTAGATTATAAATAGGCCTATAGGGATAAAAAGATGAACACACATGGGGTTATTAAAAATAATCTGAATATAAAATTGGAGGTTCCAGTGAATAATGCTATATTAGCGTTCAAGGGGAACAAAAAAATTAAAATAATTCATTTTGATAAAAAAAAATACAACCTATATATATACTAGAGATGATTAAGATCCTCCTTTATATTATGAAATAAATAAAATGTAATATATTTTATGTGGTTGTATAATCAATATTATGGAGTGGTAATATAAAATAAGAATTTTATGTAGGGAAAACTGAAGGATTTATTAATAATTAAGAATGAATAAATGAATAAAAATTGAAGAAATATTTATATCGATTAAAAAATCCCTAAGAGCTTTATATTTAAAGCTAGATGAATATTTTATAATAATGAAATTAAAATAAGGGAAAGTGGAAAATAACATGTATTGGAAAAATACCAACAATATAATACTCATTGTGCTAGTATATGTTGAGGATATAATATTTAGAAAAAACAAATAAAAATAAGGGTAGAGTTATCGACATAAAGGAGGATGAAATTTGAGATGTCCTTTCTTAGTGAGTGGAGTTTCCTTTTTTGGGGATAAAAAATGACCCAAACTATTATTCAGGTTACCATATCATACTAAATATATTGTATTGATTTATTTAAAATATTTTTTTACTGAAGAATCTAAAGGATCATATAAAACAATTCAATTGGTTAATAAATTTATTAAGCATAATGAATTATATGATGTTAATGAAAATAAATTCTAAGATTTGACTAGTTTTCTTTTGTAATTAGATAACATAGGGCCATACATGGATTATTCTCTCACTCATTGTAATAGGTATTAATTAATTACTAGGATGTCACATATTTTGGTATAATAAAAAATTATGTATATAAAAATTATATCCAACCATGGTCCACTGTATAAGTGGAATTGTAATCTAGAATTTAGGGGATTTACTAATTTTTATTGGGCAAGTAAAATTGAAGATATAAAGTACAAATAATAAGGATAATTCTTCATTGGTGGAAAATGTGTAATGTAACACCCAAACCCAGTTACCCAGAGCCGGTGCATTATTTTTATACATTGGCATGATTACAAGGAATCAAGTCCTGAAGGACCGATCATTTTAGCAGTCTTGGAAAACAGATTACATAAATTAACTTTTCATTAAAATTTCAATCATAAAAACCATCATATATATTTCTGTGAAAATGCCATTATTCCCTTCAGCTTAACCCTACATATCAATCATAATACACTTCTTGGAATCCTGGGAAAGTAAAACATAAGAAAGGGGTGACTTTAGATGCCTAGTAAGGGTAAATAATTGAGAAGAATCAGTAAACATTTAATGCAAGATGTGTGATAAAAACAACATCATTTTTAAACATAAACATGAACATAATATAAAAAAACAAATCAAAAATTACCATATAAACATGCACATAGATATTCCACTAGATGAATAATCACATGTAATAACTAATTTCATAATGAGGGAATGCCTATTGCCAGACATCATTACCACATAGTCAAGGCCTTGTGCCAAGACTACAAATAAATGTTTTTTCAAGGCCTTGTTCCAAGACACTAGTTTGTCTCATGAGACCTACCGATATATTGAGAAGATATAGTGGGATCTACCCATCACTTACTAAGTCCACTACATTCCTCATATGAAAATGTTGAAACATGACACAAACATTCGTATTAAAACTAGCATACAAAATGCCAATACATTAACAATAAACCATGAATTTTATAAAAATACAACATTCACAGTCAGACATATCATAGTTCATTTAGTAAAATTTTGACGATTTTATTTATAATAAAACAACTTCATTCAAGAATAATATCCAAAAATAATGTTGACATAGTTGAAAATAATCATTAAAAACCTTTGAGAAAAATATCATTTTTTGTGAAATCATTTAAATGTAACTAATTTATAAAGGAAGATAATTAAAATATATTTTTGAATCAAATTGTACCATAAAACAGTCAACCTTTTGAAAGTAATTATTATTTCAAAACATTCATGTCTATATAAATAAATACTTAAATCCATTTTGAAAACATGAACATTAATTAAAAAGATTTAGAAAGATAAATCTTTAAAACATTTATAATTCTCATCTTGATAAGGATTACCTTTCAAAAATCCTTTAAATATTCATTTTGAAATAATTTTTATGAATAATGGACATGGATGATAAAAAGGTCCTAGTAAATACTTACACATAAAAAATCTCAAATAATAATGAGATTGAGGAATTAACACTTACCATGAACTTTCCTTTGGTCGAGGGTACGTTTAAACTCTTTTATAATGACCATGGTATGTTATTAAATTATACAAAAACCATTATTATATTTATGATATCATATATTATTCATTTATGACTTTATACTCCTCATTTAATAATAATTTCCTGGTTAAAGTAACATTTTTGGCAATAATCACATTCTTTATCGTTCATGTTTTAACTTGTTATTCTTGAAAGTATCACTTAGATCATGGTTTTCATACTTCCAGAATATAAAAAAATATTTATATATAATATATGTTCAGAATATAAATATTTATAATATATATTTATTAAATTGAAACACCATTTTTGGAGACGGTAGATCGTACGTATGCATAAACATTGTTTCCATTTTAATGTCGTGTTGAATAAAAGTATGTGATTGATATATATGTAAATAAAAATATAGATATATATATTTATATATCCAGTATAATTATAATTTATTATATTAAATACTAATTAATAATATATAAATTTTTATAATCACCGTTCAATGGTGAACGTGGAAATGAATCTCATCGCGTCGTGGAGACGGTAATCCGAACGTATGCACGAGCAACAATATCATTTCCTTAAAGGTGTGGAATTGGATGGTATATTCATTTTACAGAGAAATTATCATGTTATTTTCATTATTTATAAACATATTACTCATCATTATATCCATCCAAATAATATTGTGTGGAATAACAAATTACACCACGGTGTAGAGACGATAAGCCGTACGTATGCATGAATGGTGACATTATCATTCATAAGATTCATATAAAAATGATTTTGGTTGTGAAATATTTATAATAACATCATATTATATATATAAGGTACTGGATTTATTATTTTTGTATGTTAATAACAAATAAAGAGTTGGTGGAAGAATAAAAGAACATGAAAGAGGGTGGTGAAATCATTACCTCTTCTTCGGGTTCTTCCTTTTGATTTGATCAAAAGGGATCCTTAAGATGGATTTCTGGCCAAAGGAATGCCTCTAGGATGAAGGTACGATAGTTGAGAGGATAATTGGGTAAGGGTTGTTCGAGCTAAATGGCTTTGGAAGTGTGAAATTAACAAAAGGGGAAGTTCCCTTTTATAAGAGAGACGAGGGTCACTTTAGGAAAAGATTGAAATATTATTTTATAATAAAATCCTTTTTTATTTATAATGGCTCTAAAATTATTTATTTAAATGACTAGGTGGGGATAGGTTGAAAACCTCCCAACCAATAGGTTTTAGACAGGTTATGTGACAATATTAACCATAACTTTTAGATTTAACTCTTAGTTAAATATTTTGACATTTAACATATCTGTTTGTATTTTTTTATAATATGCTTTTTAAAAATAATATAAAATACTAATAGAACCCCAATTGGTTCATTAATGTCATATATATTATTAAATAAGTCTTTTGGGTGAACATTATATTTTTAGGACTATTATATCAATTAATAATATAATATTTGTTTTAAATACCATTTAATGTCAATTTTGAAACTATTTGGTATTTTATTTCTTGTAAATTCATAACAGCATTATTACATATAAAAAAATTCATCCAACCAACCATAACATGTCATATTAATCTAAAAAATTAGTATAATTCATAAAAATCTCAAATTACTTTTATTTTGATATTTATAATATCAATTATTTTAATCATTCATTAATACGACAATTACACCATCATCATAGTGTCATAAATAAATTTAATTATTTAATTTATAATAATTATAAATAATCTTCCATTATGTAATAAATCTATTTAGCTTTATAATGAATTTTTAGAGTCTAATTTATCTTATGTATGACCCTACATTAAAAATGATTTAGTTTTTAAACAAATATTTTAACTCTTTTAACTCTTATTCAAATAAAATAACAATAAATGTCCTAATCTAATCCAAGTGGACCTAAAGGATCATATTTTATTTCTAATTTTTTTTGGTCGAATTATACTTATCCAATAGAATTATGACATGTGTTGGGGTAATAATAATATCATATTTATCCTTAATTACCCTATTTACATTTAACCGTGGTAAATAAAAGTAAAATGTTGATATTCACCAAAAATTAATTTCATCTTATTGAACCAAATTTTAATTACTGTTATCAATTGTGTCTATCTAAATTTTTAACTTCAACACACAAAAGGGTAAAATTATGTTTTATGTAAATTTCCAAATGCTCCTAGGAGGTGGAAAAAAGACGGTAAAAAGTTCAATTAAATATTGATATATCTAAAATTATTATAATCTGACTCCAATGAATTAAATTGAACTTATATAAGTATTATATATCTATTTTTACCTAAATAAAATTAAAATAAAATAAAAAATTATTTAAAAAAAATCGATTTTAAACTAATAACTCATTGTTTTTCACTATTTATCAAAAATTGAAAGTTTTTAGAAAAATACCAAAATTTCAGCCTAAGCTATATTTGATATTGTAATTTAAAAAATGTTTTTTGTTTTTACAAATTAAAAACATAAAAGTTTCATTAATTAATTTATAATTAATTCCAATTGTCAAAACAAATAGCATGTTTTTATGAAACAATATCTATTAAAAGATTGACACTTGTTTATGTCCAATTTTAAATTGAAATTAATTATAATGACCTAAATTGTATTGAATGATAAAAATATAATCTAATTATACTTAAAAACAATTCAAATTAATAATTTAACACTATAAATTCTTTTGAATTAATTTTTTTTTAATTAAAATTTAGTATTTTTCATTATTCACTAGAATATGAAAGTTATCAGAAAAACACCAAAAAGTTATAAAAAAAAATTCTAATGTCCTGATTCTAAATAAGAAGTTTATTTTGTAAAATTGAATATATAAATGTGTCAAATATTGGATTTAAAAAGGGTTTTCCATTAAAAGGTGGTAAAATTGCATTTTCTAAAAAATACATCCTTTATCTGAAAACTTGAATATGTTATTATATTATTTATAAGAAACACAAAATATGGATGTTAAAATTATATGGAGTATATAAAATTCAAAATTCAGTTAATACTATCCATAACCATTTTTTGAACGACCAGTTTGGTAAGTTGTGGTGCACTCGAATTCAGTGTTGCGTGTAGCACAAGTTATTGAATTACTTTGAAGAGATAACATACTATTAAATCTTGGGGTGTTACCTTCTCCCCTGCTTCAATAAATTGCATCCTTGAAATTTGAAATTATTCTTCTTAAATAAGAGGTTAATAATAGAAATTACCTTTGTTGAAAACCCACATCAGAAATAGGGTTAATAAAATTTAGTCTTAATAAGTGGGAAAGGGAAATGAAAAAGTCACCACAAACATAGGGTTTTGAATAGGAGAACATTGGTCGTAATTACAGATACATAATTGGAGAAACAACATAAATATTTATAGGGAGTGATTGAGGTCATCGATCACAAATAAGTGTAAAATTGGGGGCCTCAAAGCTATCAGTCTAAGATTATTTATAAAATAATTGGTTCAACAAAACCTAAGGTATTAGGATAACAAATTTTTGGTTTTAATATCCCTTACCTAAAGTTTAAGTACTAATTTTTCATAGAATTATATATACATATATATATATATATATACACTTGACAGGTAGGGTTCTATCCTTTAACTAATTTCTACCACAAACTCGTATTTCACCCCAAAAGAAAATAGAACAAAAAAAATATAATATTTATCCATATAGCATGAAAAAAACTAATTTATAATAACCATGGACTTTCTGTAGGCTAGTGGTAGGTCATAAAGCCATTTTAAACTTTGGTTGTGGGTTTGATTCCTGCAGCTTTGTCCGACACGACTGGTTATCGCCAAACCCATAGGTTGTTCTTTTTCTATAAATATAGTATTATAATATTCCAAAAATAATCTTAATAAATACTATCAAATGTTAAAATTAATCCATTCAAACATTTATAGATATAAAAAATACTTCTGTTGAAACTCATAGTCCAAAATTTATAAGGTAAACAAAATGATGATCTCTTTTGCCACATAATAACATATGAATACCTTCATCATTTATTCTTTTAAAACATAGTAACACCCTGAATTACCATAAAAACATATTAATTACATTCATGCTACCTTATTTATTATAGAATAGTAGATATATGCTTTATATCTATTTTTTTTAATATTACAATAATGATGGAATAAAAAAACCATTAATCAGTTACAAAGTAGTCAAGAATATCCAATATAATGTATCCAAATCAGCAATATCTTATTCCAAAATCACTACCTCAGTATCAGGACCATATTATGGTTTACATTTCCTTCAACCATATATTTTACAAAAAAAATTAAATTTTTATTGAGTTACTTTCTTGGTTACACAAAATCCTAAGTCCTTAATGAAATAGTACTGCTCTATAATCCTTATATACTCCATAATTATTATAACCAGTAAATCATTGATAAAATACTCAAATGACATAATTCATTAATATCAATAATAGAACACTATTCATTACTCTTCATATGTGGTAATATCATAACATGATTATTATCCAACAATATCATTTGTGGTATACTATGATGATTTGGACATTGGTTATACTAGTGTCCCAACTCTTTGCAAATGAATCATTATACATTTTTTAAATTTTTCTTACCCTTTCAATAACATACTTGTTGTCCTTTTTCACCACACTTATAAAAAACTTACATTCCCTTCAAGCATTTACCAAGGAGATTTATTCCACAGTTATCCCATATGGGAAAATCGTTATTAATATTTCGATCAATCGTATTTTTGTAATTCTCATTCCTTCTACTAGGTTCCATTTCTAAACAATGGAATACACCAGGTCGGTTTATGAATCACAATTCATAATTCCAAACATGTAAAATACCTAACATAAATTGAACAGTTTATGGATATAATCCATAATCAAAAAAATGTTTTTTAAGGTAGTATTTACTCTTAAATACTTCATAATGGCTTGTAATGGAATTGTGAATTATCATAAACATGTCCCCGGGGAGTGTCGTAACCAAGAGTGCAGCAAGGCCCGTTGTCATGCACCAGTTCTCGTTCGAGTCTAGCATGAAGTGGTGTTTTCAGGTTTTACCCCTAGGTACATATGTGCTAAAGCCGCCTCTACCTCCTCGTATCCAGACATGGATGTATTGCATTGAAAACTCAAAAAATCTCGATAGTTCCAAAATTTTAGGAATTTATTCTATACTAATCCTCTATGACTATCTTAGGGTAATGTTATTTAATTAAAGTTTATCTAAATCTATTTCCAAGGTTATTGCTAAACTTAATCTGATACCAACTATAACACCCCTACCCCAGTTACCCAGAGCCTAGGCATTATTTTAATACATTGGCTTGATTACAATGAATCGTGTCCTGAAGGACCGATCAGTTTAGCAGACTTGGAAAATAGATTGCATACATTAAATATACATTACAATTTCAACCATAAAACACATAATATATAGTTCTTTGAGAGTGGCATTTTTTCCTTTTATCTTAACCCTGCATATCAATCATAATATACTTATTAGAATCCTAGGATAATAAAACATAATAAAAGGGTGATCTCAGATGCCCAGTAAGGGTAAATAACTTAATGAAAGCTATAAATTTTTAAGGAAATATGTGTGATAAAAAAAATTCTTTTTAAACATAAGCATGAGTATAATATGAAAAAATAAATCAAACAGTACCATATAAACATACCCATGGATATTATACTAGTTGAATAATCCCATGTAATAACTAATTTCATAATGGGGAAATGCCTAACTCCGGATATAATTACCACATAGTCAAGGCCTCGTGCCAAGACTACAAAAAACTATTACCATGTCCTTATTCCAAGACACAATATTTTCTCATGAGACCTACCTAGGCATCGAGGAGCTATAGCAGGCTCCACCCGTCACTTACTAATTCCACTGCATTCCTTATATGAAAATGTTGAAACATAGCCCAAATAATCATATTAAAACTAGCATATGAAATGTCAAAGCATTAACCATAATCCATGAATGGTATAAAAAATGCACATTCACAGTCAAACATATCATAGCTCATTCAATTCAATATTGAATATTTTATTTATAATAACTCAACCTCAATCAATAATAATATCCAAAAATGATTTTGATATATTGGAAAATAATCATTATAAACCTTTGAGAAAAATATTATTCTTGTGAAAAAATTTAAATTTAATGCATTTATAAAGGATTTAATTTTAATGATATGTTTGAATCAAAGTCTCCCATACCACTTCTAAACTTTTGAAAATAATTATTATTTCAAAACAATCATTTCCATTTAAATTAATACGTAAAACCAATTTGAAAACATGGACATTAATTAAAAAGATTTAGAAAGATAAATATTTAAAATGTTTAAAATTCCGATCGTGATAAAGGGTACCTTTCAAAAATCCTTAAAATATTCATTTTGAAATAAATTTTATGAAAAATGGGCATGGATGATAAAAATGTCCTAGTAAATACTTACACATAAACAATCTCTGATAATAATGAGATTGAGGAATTAACCCATACCTTGCACTTTCCTTTGGTCGAGGGTACGTTTAACCTCCTGTATAATGACCATGGTATGTTATTAAATTATACCATAACCATACTATTATTTAGGATATCATATATGATTCATTTATGAGTTTATACTCCCCAATATATAATAATTTCCTTATTAATGTAACATTTTGGGTAATAATCGCTTTCTTAATCGTAAGTGTATTTACTTGATATTATTTATCGTATCACTTATATCATAATTTTAATACTTCTAGAATATAAGACATGATTTATATATATTATATATTCAGAATATAAATATTTATAATAGATATATTTATTAAATGGAAACACCGTTTATGCAGACGGTATGCCTTACATACGCATAAACATTGTTTCTGTTTTGATGTCATATTGAACAGAAGTAAGTGATTGAGATATATGTAAATACATATGCATATATATATATCCAGTAGAAATATTATGTCATATATTAAATACGAATTAATGATATATATATAATTTCATAATAATCCTTTAATGATGAACGTGAAAATAAATCTCATCCTATCGTGGAGACGGTAATCCATACGTACACACGAGTGACAATATCATTTATTTAAAGGTGTGGAATTAGATGGTATATTAATTTTATAGAGAATT
This sequence comes from Viscum album, assembly GCA_963277665.1. NCBI lineage: Eukaryota > Viridiplantae > Streptophyta > Magnoliopsida > Santalales > Viscaceae > Viscum > Viscum album. The sequence continues at coordinate 1,210,506,977 of OY728122.1, forward strand.
TATCATGTTGTTTTCATTATTTATATACATATTAGACATCATTATATCAATCCAAATTACATAGTGTCGAATAACAAATTACACCACGACGTGGAGACGGTAAGCCGTACGCACCCAGGCATGGTGACATTATCATTCATAGGATGGATAGAATAATGAATATGGTTGTGCAATATTTATAATAACTTCATATTATATATATAAGGTACTGGAGTTATTATTTTGGTATGGTAATAACATTAAAATAGTAATTTAAGAAGAAAATAACTTGAAAGAGGGTGGTGAAATCATTACCTCTTCTTCAGGTTCTTCCTTTTGATTTGATTAAAAGTGCTCCTTCGGATGGCTTTATGACCAATTGAAGGAATATTGTATGAAGGGAGGATAGTTTAGAGGATAATTTGGAATGGGTTGGCCGAGCCAAATGGCTTTAGAGGTGTGAAATTAAGAGAAGTGTAAGTGCCCTTTTATAAGAGAGGTGAGGGTCACTTTAGGAAATTCTTGATATTTATAAAAAATAATTTTCAGTACCTAATTGCTCCAAAAAATATTTATTTAGAGGATAAGGTGATTTTCAGTCAGAAACCACTCAACCAATAGATTCTAGATAGTTTTAGGTCACCATCTTATCCTTAACTTTTAAATTTAACTCTTAGTTAAATAGTTTGACATTTACCATTTCACTTAGTATTTTTATATTATATGGTTACTAAACATACTATAAAATACCAATAGAACCCAAATTCGTTCATTAATTTCATATATATTATTATATAAGTATTTTGGCCGAACCTTAAATTTTTAGAACTATTATATCAATTAATAATATAATATTTATTTTAAAAACTATTTTAAGTCAATTTTGACACTATTTGGTATTTTGATTTTTCTAAATTCATAAAAGCATTATTATTTCGAAAACAATCCATCTAAAAAACCCTAACATGTCATATTAACCTATAAAATTAGTGTAATTCATAAAAAGTCTGAAATTACATTTATTTGGATTTTTATAATATCAATTATTTTAATCTTTCATTAATAGGGTAATTACTACATCATCATTGTTTAATAAATAAATTTAATTATATAATGTCTAAAAATTGTAAATAAAATACCATTATGTAGGAAATAATTTTATCTTTATAATTAATATTTATAGTTTAATTTTTCTTATGTATATATCTATAATAAAAAAAATTATTTATTAATCATTGATTTTATCTCTTTTAACTCTTCTTTAAATAAAATAATAATAAATGTCCTAATCAAATCCAAGTGCACCTAAATGATCATATTTTATTCGCAAAGTTGTTTTTGGTCGAATTATAATTATCCAATATAATTAGTACATGTTTTTGGGTAATAATAATATCATTTTTACCTCTAATTACCTTATTAACTTTTAACCGTGGTAAATAAAAGTAAAAAGTAACTATTCACCAAAAATTATTTTCATCTTATTGAACAAAATTTTACTTACTGATATCAACCATGTCTTTCATATTTTTTAAATTCAACTCACAAAAGCGGTAAAATTATGTTTTATGTAAATTTGTAAATGCTCCCAAGAGGTGGGTAGAAGACGGTAAAAATTTCAATAAAATTTTTATATATCTAATATAATTATAAACTGGCACCAATGAATTAAATTGAAAATATATAGGTATTATGTATCTATTTTTACCTAAAATAATAATAAAATAAATAATTATTTAAATAAAAATTCGGTTTTAAACTAATAATTTAGTGTTTTTAACTATTCATCAAAAATTGAAAGTTTTTAGAAAAATAAAAAAATCTCAGACTAAGATATATTTGATATTAAAAATTAAAAAATTATTTCTATTTTACCAAATTCAAAAAATATAAGTTGGATTAATTGAATTAAAATTAATTCCTGTTGTCAAAACAAATAGCGTGTTTTTAAGTAACAATATCTATCAATAGATTGACACTTTTTTATGTCCAATTTCAATGTAAAATTAATTATAATGACCTAAATTGTATTAAATGATAAAAATATAATCTAATTATACTTCAGAAAAATTCAAATGCATAATTTAACAATATAAATTTTTTCGATTAAAAAGTTGTTTTTAATTTAAATTTAATATTTTTTATTATTCACCAAAATATGAAAGTTATCAGAAAAATACCAAAAATTTATCGAAACTAGATTTTTATCTCCCGATTCTGAAGATGAAGTTTATTTTTCCAAATTAAACATATAATTTTGTAAGATATTGTATTTAAAAAGGTTTCTCCATTAAAAGGCGGTAAAATAATATTTTTTGAAAAATACTTCCTTTATCTGAAAAATTGAATATGTTCTTATATTATGTCTAATAAACACATAATATAGATGTTAAAATTATATGGAGTATATAAAATTCAAAATGAAGTTAATACTATCCATAAACATTTTTTGAACTGCTAGTTTGATAAGTCGTGGTGCGCTCGAATTTGGTTTTGCGTGTAGAACAAGTTATTAAATTACTTTGAAGAGATAATATATTATGAAATCTTGGGGTGTTACATTTAATGTATAATTATATGAAAAAAATTATGAATGAATTTGATTTTCACCGAGGTTTATTTTTATATAGAATCTAACTCAGTCACACAAATGATTTTTGATAATGTATCAAGTGGATGCTATTGTTTACTCAACATCCACTGGTCCTTGGAGACGACAACCAAAGTGGTTTAAAGTATTTCAAGAATCCAGTGAAACAGTCATGATCAAATAAAATAATAATAATAATATTTCATGATGGTGAATTTTAATTAATGTAATATGAAAATATAATTTCATCAATCCATGTTTCAGATTATTAAAATTCTTAAAAAACCTCTCATAACTTATCCATTTAATATGTTGTGGATATAAATTGTTCTCAAACCATTACCAAATATTATTAAGGATATTTTATGATTTTATGAAAATATAATTCATATATCTGTCTTCCAAAAGTATTAAACATGGATTTTTTAAATATATTTGTTGAGTTAAATGAAGATATAACATGATAATATTCTTAATATAAAAATTTTATTTTTTTAATTAATGAACAACGCTTTTTACAAAATTGACAAAAAAAATTAAAACTACTATTTTAAACATTGAGATAGCTCATACAGACTATGTTTTTATTGATTCCTGACTCGTTGGTTAGAGAATAATTAAACCATCAATATTATGATCTATTGTTTCTATTTTTCATAATAGTTAGTAAATTGGTTTCAAATATTATCTCAAATGATTGAGAAGAAGAAGATAAGATTTCAAATTTTGGGTATTAACAACCCAAAAAAAGTGGTAGATAATTTAACCAACCGATGATGATGTTCTATTTTTTTTCTATACATGTGAATGAGTAATCAATTCAAATGAGATATGTAAGATGTTTTTAGGAAGTTATTGAATAAGTACAATCTTAATCTGAGAATGTTGAAGTACATACACGATATTCTCAAGGTATTCAATAAATACTTGTAATTAAATAATTAATATGATTTAGAAATATTTAAAGTTGTTAATGATTTTATACAGTGATGTGTAATGTAATACCCCAAGTGTATGGATGGGTTTTCCATGTTCAAATGTAGTTTAAAATTTTCATTTAGTATATGATTTTTTTTGAGGCCATGGATTTGGAATCAAATCCTAACGGTTATAATCCCAGAAGAAAATTTTATGGATTAGTTGTGCTGTTTTGGGGATATCTTAGGGGCTTGGGAAGGAGGGACCATGGTTGGTTCAATATTAATTATTGATGAAATACTCATACCATCCATATTCATCCTCTAGATTTGTGTTGTAAACTAAAACACATTGTATTATGCTATTAACACTTTATAGTTAGTGGCCCTATACTAGTTAGCAGGTGTATCAACAAGAACAATGTTTATTCTAGAGGTTGTGTCTGACTAGATGGTGGGAACATTCCAGCTAGTAAGAGGCCATTAAAAGGGTAAAATTTATGTACCACCTAAAATATTATAATTTTTATTCCCCTAAATCTTTTCATATAAGGCTAGTTATAGGGGATTTAAAAACTCCCTCTCTTAATTCTATCTCCCCCTCGAGTTTTCTTGCAATTTTCTAATGATTTTGAGGAGGATTCATGGTGTTATGTTTCATACCTATATTATTCATCATCATTAATTATAACTGATTTAACATGTTTTGGATTAAATATTTATAAAAATTTCAGGGGATAATTGTAAAATCAGACGCTTTTTATAGGGATTTCATACATTAGATTTAGAAGACATCCTACAATGATGTTCTCTAATCACTGATTATAATTTTTTTAACGGTTCATCACACTAATGAATTATTTATGGGTTTCAAATAAAATTAATTTTAATTGATATTTTTTTAATTTTTTTGTTTTAGGTGTTGTACCTAAAATGAATTTGGGATCATGCCATGTAGTGTTTGCAGGATGCTAGTCAGGGTTTTGGGGAAAGTATTATTTATGGTGTGGTTTTTGTGGTTTTTTCAATTTGAATAAAAATGAATGGAATTAAATGTGATTGTTTAATTAATTATAATGTGAATATAATTAATATATATGGATATTTTTTAATGAGTTGGGGCCTCATATGGATTGGCGATGACCGGTTGAGCATAGATGAGATTAGATGCGTCTCAATGTTCCTAGGAGAAGTTTGACGGTCAAATATGAAAAAATATTTACGGAATCACCACGTGGCTGGTGGTCGTTCTATATAAAATATGAAATTAAAAAATGGGTTATTATGTGTAATATTTGTGTAAAAATAACATAGGGTATTGCCTCATTTAATTTAATTTATTTATTTCTTATTATTAGTGTTTTATTTTAAAATGGCATGTCATCAGATGAATAAGGTTCAAAGAAAACAGAGAACCCTTGGATCTAGACCTATGACTCATTCATCGATGACCAAGGATTGATATTGTGATTCCTTTATATAACATGGGGTTGGTTGTTAGGATATCAATGCCATTTTTTATTAGTGAACTGACATTTGATGTCCCAAGACATAGAGATACTGAATAATCCATATCTCAATACAGTTTTCCATTAAGTATACCCTATGATGCATAAGATACCATGTAGTATTTATTATATATTGTTTTGGGATTTTACATCCACCAAACATCAAATGATGTCCTAGAACAAAGAAGGAGACTGAGGTGAACATGTAGGATGCATTTACCCTAGTGATGACCACAAGGACTCTGATATGGTGCATATTTATATAGGTATATATGGGTATAGTCGATACCCTATAACCATAACCAATGCTTAATAACTAATGGGATGTGATTATATGTATAAGGACGTTAATTTAACTTTCCCTTGATATGATTTTTATATTACTACATATGATAAATGATTTCCCATGATTCTTTGGAATATAATTTTAGGTGAAGATCTATTTTGATTTCCAAGGATGTTCTGGAAACAGCTATTGTGATAGATATGGCCCTTAGATTCCATTAATTTCTAGGATCTATTTGGATGATTAATTAAGGGTGGGGGTGGATTCCATGACAAATTTGATCATGTCTTTGTATAGATTATGCATTCAAGGATTCCTATATGTGGTCTCTAGGATCCGTCAATAGAGTTGGTGATAGAATGAATATAGGAATTCAGAATCTGTTTGGTAATCCAATGATATTGGGAGACCATTATGAATTCCTAAAATGCAAGGTATTCGAATGATGATTACTTTTATACCCCTATAGATGCTCCAAAACAATGGGTTTTGAATGGAAATAAGACATGTAGCATGTGAATATATCATCTAGCTTACCCCGAATGGCTCGAAGGCCATATTTTTATTTTATCAGGGATAATAGCACTTTTAAGGGTTTATGTGTAATCCTTACATGACCCATAGGGCCAAGGAACAAGGCCCAACATGACCCGAAGGACAAATACATGACCTAATGGCCAAATAGTTAAGCTATGTTCAATATATGACCCATATTCCCCACCCACAAGAACTTCCTCTCCCTATTTTATGCATCATTGATTTCTTAGCTCCCCACATTGCATTTCAAATTACCAAGAATTTCCCAATGAAACATTTCATGATTCCTAGTCTCTATATAAGTTTTCATACCCTCTCATTATTCAAATCCAGTTAGCTCTACTCTGATGACTGCTATTATTTGTTCTGATCTTCATCTAGGGATAGATCTATGTGATCTGGGCTACTCCATGGTTTCAGTGGCCCGATGGACCTAAGGCCTAAAAGCATTTTTGATTACCTGAAGGCCTTGAGACCTTTATCATGAAACTGGTGGCCCTATGACCCAAATTGAGTGAATAGTTCCGTTTTCTACAGTACAGTACAATACCTGCTACAATATATACTACAGTACTGTTATAGTAAGTCAGAAATTATCCTCTTTCCAATTTCAAAACTGGGTCTCTTGGATTCCAATCATGGGACCTTACCACCCAGGTAGGGAATCATTGTCTCATTTAGCATAGATATTAGACATATTGAGAGACACTATTAGATATCTTTAATTGATGAAAAGGATAAACCATGGATTGGAGGGATATATCAATGTTGGTTCATATAATAATATTTGTTATTTAGATCCATGAGTGAGTGACCACAATATATAAGATGTTATTTTATTCAATTTTGTAGGTTGTTGATGAATCATGCATGCTTAGTCATATAAGATTTCTTAAAACATTACCCCTTATATACATAATATGTTATCTAGATAGTAATAAATATCCAAGTACTATAGTGGGTTCATCCTGAGGTACTAATGATGGTGGATTCATGGTGGTGTCCATGGGTCTACTACTCATCATTAATCCATTTTCACTAGATTTTGATTTCATATGATTATAATTCCACATGATACAATTATGAGTCTGTAAATATGATTGCTACTTTGACAACGATATTTACCATGTATCTAGATATAAATTGATTTTTGTTTTACTTATATGATTTTATATTGATGAATATTTTACTTTGAGAACACTAATATAAATTTTTTATCATACCCTTATAATCATCTTAGGATTAAATGTTTGATAAATTCCATGTTCACGCTTACTGGGAATCTAAAATAATCATTTTTTATGTATTTATTCCATTAGTTTTAATGGAAGGTTATGTGTGTGATGAGTATACAATGGTATGATATACAAATATCGATTTTTGATATGATGAATATTACACGAAAATATTATGTTTATGTTTCTAGTATCCATAGACTCTAAAACTTTATATTCCTTGAGAGGGTATTATTTTTAATTGTATTGAATATTCAATTACAATGATGTAATATTAATGTATAATTTTCTCTGGTCCTTAATTTTGTATCAGTGATGGAGTTAGTAAATATTTTTTTATTAGGATTTAAGGACATTTGTGAAAAAACTAATGGAAAATACTATGTATTGGATAACATGATATGCTATGGTTATTAAGTTAATGTGGTTTTCATAGAAAATAAATCTATATCTAGAAACAAGAATGTTTATGTAGTTATGGAATAGATTCACCCTGTAGTAATTACTATGAATGAAGAATATTGGGTATTAAATCAATCTCCAACCTTGCACAATTAGTGGGATAGGACTGCCCACTATTCTTGACACTCTAAAGGGATATTCATTGTTGAATTTGGATTTTATTTATAATTCATTTGGATATATTTGACTAGATGATTGTCATGGATGGGAATTTTTAATACTAATGTGTCATGGATGTAAAATAAGGGGTCATGAATTAGATATTATATGAAAATTTTTAGGATAATATATTCTCTCACTATGAATTTTGTTGCTCACTTTAGGTTTTTCTTTTTTTAAAAATGGATGAAGATGGAAAGAATCATGTTAATACTAAATGTGATGGATAATGAATTTTTTTTCCAAATTATTAACCAATTGAAATGGAATATATAATTTGAATCATTTTTGTGATGTAGAGTCTTGCATAATATTATATGATTAACAACCATTACTTGGGTGAGATTCTAAAAACATCTATTAAGAGAAAATGGTCTTTCTGTAGTGTTCAGTTAATGAAGTCTATGATAGAAAAAATATTATATATCTTATATATAATGAATATGGGGAAAAATTTTAATTGTATTAATTGAATTTGAAAATGTTTTATGTGTGGAAAATATTGGAATAGGTAAATTAATTTCCATTGAAAATGCAGGGTTCAATGGAGGGAAATAATGTAATCCTAATGTAACACAAATAAATTTAAAGTATTATGTGTGGGGAATGAGGAAATTATATGAAACAGTTTCCTAATACAATGACTATCTCCTTGTATATTGAATAAACTCTATTATTGAAAACAGCAAAGTGGAATGATTTATATTTTTATGTTCTGGAGATCAAGAACTATGTTTTACAAGTGTTTTAAAAATTGTATTCTAGTTATAAGAATCATGAAAAAACCATGGTTTATTTTACAATAATTTTTCTCGAAGGATCTAAAATAAAATGATGAATCCAACTTCAAAAGTGACATATTGGTAATGTTATATGTTTTTTGAAACAAATAATTTATTGGTAGATAACCATTAGTTTGTTCCTAATGGTGAAATAATAATGATTAGTTACAATAAAGAGATGATTTATTATACAAATATAAATTTAATAGTTTTGATGACATTGTAATTGATTGTTGACTTCATGAAGAAGTGATTTGAGATAAATTTTATTACATTTTTTGATTTGTGGAATATATTCAACAATTTTTGATTTTTTTCCAGGAAATAATTGATTTATTTAATTGAATAATATATGATTTTATTGTGGTTTTAGAATTATTTAGATTATTTTTGGAATGTATTTGCTTATTTTAAGATAATATATGATGATCATATTAAAGTGTTTGGTTTGTAACATTATGTGATAAAATATATTATTTGAGGATAACTATTAATGTTATTCATGAAATAACATGTGATCACGTTTTTTCATATTTTATATTCATATTTGGTAAGAGATAGTTTGTAGGATTATTAATACTAACTATTTATAGAATTTTTGAAGTTAAACATTGTGTATTATTGTTGATGGGTTAGAGGTAAATTTTTTATTTTGTTAAAAACATATTTATACATATTTAATACCTTCAACTAAAACATTTGGCATTGGTAAATATCTAGGGATACAAAGAATGACTTTTTATTCTTTTATGGATATAATGTTCAGTTAAATGTTCATTTTATTGATTATATAATATTAAATTCATCTTGAATATTCATTTTTTGGAGTTATAGGGGAGATATAAGTTTAAATTGATCGAATAAAATCAAAATGACATTCTGATTTGGAAATGGAAATAAATCAAGTAATTATGTTATCTTGCATTCTCTACATTGATGGTATATGATATCATGAGCTCAAGTATGAGGAAGATTAATCTATAGAGTATTAAATAGATTTTATCACTTATATATAAATTATTTTTGGAGACCTCCCACAGTCTGATAATAAATCATACTTTTTCAAAAAAAATCTTAAGAAATACTACATTTCCCAATAGTGACAAAAAAACTATGTTATCAGGAAATAATCAACATCTTATTTTATTAGAATTTTAAGATATAATAATTATATTAAGTTATAAATATAATTTCATAGTCAAAATTTATTTTTAGTTGTTATAATATAATAACACCAAATTTTATATTAAAAAATTATTAATTTTGATATCTTTCATAACAAAGAACACTGTTCTTTTAAGGAATTGTGATATCCTATATAAATATTTTTTTAATGTGAATATTATAATATAGTTTTGGGATTGGGGGTATGAGTATGAGTAAAAAATTATAAAATATATTTTTAATTTTTCTAATCAATACATATTTATTTATCCATTATTAAAAAAATCACTAAATTTTTATTAAATTCATTTAATTCTTCAAAAATATGTCTTCTTCAAAAAAAATTATATTTTTTCAAAAATATTATAATTTATTTTATTAAATATTAATTATATTTTTTTAAATAATGTATATTATTTTTAAAACATCATTTCAATAATATCATAGGGTGATTTTTTGAGTTTTTTGTAAAAATTTTTATTATTCAATAAATATTGTAAAATACTAAATTTTGTGTAAGGGTCCTTTCTTTTATTTTAATAATGTAATTTAAAAGACACATTACACATTGAATTTTTTAATAACATGAAATACCAAATATTTTATTTTAAATAATATAAATAGTTACATATTAATCTGAAATATTCATGATTTTTATATAATTTAAATTTTTAGCCTAAAAAACAAATTAAAAAACTATCTTTTTGTTGTGTTTTATGAAGTTACATTAAAATTAATTTTTCCACTAGAAGATATTTAATATTGGAAAAAGGGATAAAATATTTGGAATTGTTATTTCTAGATTTGGTAAATATACTACTTTATTAATAATCATTGTAAATAGTAACCACGATTCATATTTATCAACCTAGCCTGGGTAATATAGTTAAAACATTGTTAAAACTATGAGATATTGACTGAAAGTCAATTCAAAACAATAATTTATCTCATTAGATGAGATTATTTAGACTATATCCATCATAAACTAAAATATATGACATTTTAGTGCTATTTTCCTTTGATAATGACATTTATAATATTTTTAGGAATTGAAATTCTTAAATTTTATTCTTTTATAATTAATATTTTTTGTGTTTAATTGGGGATAAAAAGTTTATTTTAATGAATATAATAATTTATATTTTCAATGATTTATTTATTTTTATGATGGTAGTTTTTTTAATTATTAGAGATGAAAAAATTACGTCAAAATCTCACAAATCACTTACATAGTGCATGTGAAAGTAGTAGAAAATTAATGTTAAATGATTTAAAAAACATAACATGTTATATTTTTGGATTAATTATGGTGTTAATGTAATTTTATGGTTAATTATAAATGTTAAGTGATGATTAAAGGGTCTATATTTGAAATAAATTCTTATCATCTTATCTTTAAAATAAAATTAAATGAATTATCACCAAAAGATATTATTGAAATTTTACATTAATAATACTTAATAATATTATTTTTAAATCATTCCAATAATGAAATAGGAAAAAGGAGATGATATATAGTTGAAAAAATCATCCCTTAACCAATTTGGGGGAAATTTTAGCTTATTTATAAATCTATAACCCTTATTGATTTTAATTTTTTAAAACAATTAATGATAAAAACACTTAAAAGGGGGTTATATTAAATAGATAAGGGTAAAAATGACCTTAAAGCATGATTAAATCCTGTTAGTTGAATATAATTCAATCACATATCATCTTAAATTTGAATTTAATCCAACATGGAATCAATTTATCTTTAATGTGACTCAATAATACTTCAATGGTTGGAAATATTATAATAATTCCCCTTCCTTCCCTTATAGTGGGACACATATCCATTCATTTATTTACAATTCTCTGAGACATTATTTGGAAAGATATCATGTCTTTCATACAGAAATGCTGACTACCACATCTATAATGGGACATGGTTCACTTTTAATATTTTTAAAATAAATTTATTTTAATAAGGATAGATTTAAGGAATATATATTATGGTTATGATATAATAATTTTTCTAAATTGGTTAAATATCATTTTATTTTCCTTTATTACAACCATTGAAAATTAGATTATCTAACTCATGTGTACGTATGGGATACAGTAACCACAATGTGATATAATTCATTTTTCATCACTACTTTATATGAATAATTATAACGGTCTACATGTTGAAAAAAATATTCAGATAATTTCATGATTAATACTCAAGAGATTATAAATCCATGACTTGGTTTTATGTACCAGAATAATCTAATTGAATCAAATATGAAAAACGAACCAGTTATCACTCAGAATAGCGAGTTTAATAAATATTTATTAATAAATCAGTGATATGATTTTATATGTAAATAATATTTGGATTGATATATATATATGAATATGGTTCTATAATAAATTTAAAATAAATATATATTATTTATAAAAGTGATTTTAATGTCTATGTGGATATATGAGACATGAGGTAAGGGGAATTATCATCTCACTATTATTTCTATAGTACATAATCCATGTTCAACACTCCTTCATTTTTGTAGTGAATATACTGCATTTGAATTAATTTTATAATTATTATCATAACCATTATGAGCACTTAACACTACGTATATATTTTCTTATTTCAAGAGGTTTTGATGTGGGAAATACCAATATGGTAATGTTTTATCATCTCAAATTGCATTTTTTGGGACACATGTTATGTATTGCACCTATATTTCTTTAAATGGTTTATATAATAAAACTTTTCGATGTTATATCATGAATAAAAATACATTAATTATATTTTATTATTTTTTGGATTTTATTATTTTATGGGTATTACGATTAAAAATATTCCAAACTCTTAAGGGATTTATGTTTCAACGTCTTTTTAATTTGGATTGATTATGATTGAATTTAAATTTTGGCAATTATATGACTCATTAATTTTTTTAACCTCTTGTTATTATCATATCATTTCTATAATTATTATGTTTTAAAAAAATTTATTCTATTTTTTATAGAATATGGTTCACAATATGTTTTTACAGAAACATATACTTATTTCTAATCTTCTGGTAGAAATATAATTTTCCTCTATATCCATATTTTTTGAAATATAGTAAATAATGTTATTGACTATTATTCAATTATTTATTTTTTTTACACATGTATTACTTTTGATATAATGTTTTTAAAATAATATTCTTGATGTTTTTTAAACAACATATTTTTTATAGATGGTGTGAATATAATCTTTGTTTAAATGAGTATGACAAGAATGAAATTTCCCACCATTATGAATGCTCTATAATTGTAAAATTTTATTACATGTCTCCATGGTTCCTTTAGAAAAAAAATTTTTCATTGATATTTTGAAAATATTTGGGTTTTAAATTGGTAAATTTAAAATGAAAAAGGTATTTTCATCAAAACTATTCACTTTTATAATTTAATTGATATCATAAGCTACTATATCATCCTTTAATGACAATTATTATATACTTTGGATGTGTTACAATTATAAAATAATTATTTTTTTGAATATTTGGATTATTATTATTATGTTGATTCTTTTATGAGATTATTTTATTTTCCATCTATTATGTTAAGATGATATGATTAATGTTTTATAATCATGTGGAATTCATATTAATGGTTTATGATTATGGAAAGGTTGGTTACATTATATCCAAGCAATAAATTGGTTAATGTGATATTAAAAATATTATTAGATGACAATGAATATAATGAAAATGATTTTGAACAGATTTATTCATATATTTATATGTGAGTATTAAATGTTTATATCCATTTTGATAGGAATATTAGTGGACATAATTACAAATAGATTTGTTAAAATTTATATTTGTTAGTGTGATTTATTTCTAGTTATCCTCAATAAATTTTTCTAGAAAATGATTTAATTTTTCTATATTTATTATATTTTTATTTCCTATTTGCATGATTCCAAATTCCATTGTTAAGAATCATGAATGATGGTTACTATTATGACTCACTTATTGGTCATGTTTCTATATATGAATTTCTTTATTATTTTAGGATCAATTAGTATATGGGTATTAAAATTTTATATTTGGGACATGAAAATAAATATTTTATCATTCCATTATGATGATCATATTCACTATTGATTGATATCACTCATGTATACCTTTTCTGAGCATCAAAGATAACTAATGCATATGTTTTCCATACATAGAGTTTTTATAGAAGGTTATACATGTGATGATTCTATAAGGGTACCTTATGTATGTAAATAATTTTTATATAATAAATATTATACTAAAATATGATGTTAATATTTATATTAACCAAATACAAAAAAAACCATCTCATTCCTCAATATTTTATTATTTTTAAATGTATTTAATATTCATCTAAAATGATCTAATATTTACATAAGTTGTTCCCATATTCTTTTACATATAGATTAGGAAGAAAATTTCTCTAAATGAACCTCATGATTTTGGTTATTTAAAAAAATTATTTAGAGTGACGTAATTATTTATCAAATTGGGTATTGATGAGTGTGATTCTCAATAGAGTAATCTAGTATGTTGATTCTTGGTGAGGAGCAGTTCCATAGTAGGATGTTGGTGCTAGAACGAGAAAGTAAACTATGAAAATGAGACACTATAGTGGGTATTTTTTATGATATTTATCCTCTTAAATTTGATATGGTTGAATGTATAACACCCAATAGGTTTTGTTTTTTGAGAGACCTGACTATTTGGATAGGTTTGGAGACCTAACGACCCTTAAATTCAACTAGGGGTTCAGTGAGCTGGAGACCCATATGGTTGATGGAAGCCTATGAGAGGGGATAGTTTATTCTTATGATTTAACTAGAGATGTGAAGGTATGGGTATAATCCCTGAGATTAGACCATTTATAGTGACAAAATCCTTTTTAAAATTATATTACATGGTATTGAACATATTGATTGATTAATGCAAAACATATATTGAAAAGGCCTACTATATTTGGAATAATAGTTATATAAAACATCAAAATTATAGTAAATAGTAGTTATTTTAATCACCATAATAATATCCTTACACTACATAGGATATCTTATGGTATACATAGACAAATGGGGTGAGATATAAATCATAGTAAGTTAATATACTTGATATGTAAACATAACATGTGAGTAAAATTTGTAACATTATTCTTTAAAGAGAAGGCTCATGTGTAATATAGTGGTAGAATAACATAAATAAAATGTATCATAAGATAATGGAAATATATATAATGTCCCAGAATCATGAAAAATTTTATATTGGCATGTCATGACAAATATCCAATACATCATTTTGTGGTGGACAATGTAATATAGTGGATTATGATTAGTCCCTAATCCCATTAATTACATATCTATATAATTTTTTTTACCCAATGCATTGGAGAAGTATCTGGATGAACTAATCATAAAATTATTATTATTATGTCTGTAAAAAATGACATAAATTATAATTTATAATTATAATATGTATCCATGGAATGAAACAGGCTCTACAATCATTCCATATATCACAGTGAAATGTGATTTCTTAATGAAAGAAATTTATAAGTACACATAAGGAATTTATTACCCAATAAAATGAAGGTGGAATAAGATAAGTATATATGTTATATATATATAATATTTAGTAATTCTATATCTTTAAATAGAGAGATAAATCTAGTTATTTATAGATTGTTCATAGTCAGAATAAAATGATAGTTTTGAGAGATTCGTTACCTAAAGCCTGACTTATGACATTAATTCCATATATTATGGAATAATAAAATAATTTTAATAATTTAATTTCATAGGAATACTTTTCATTTTTATTATTTATTTTATTTTTTTATTATCTTTTCGTATTTAATTACACCATCAATTAATTTCATATTGGACGTATTGGTGATATGTGTATCATATGTCCTAAATTACATCATAATGTTGAAAATGTTTAAGGTTAAAATTCCTCTATCATATAAATAATAAAAATAATAATTTAATTAATATACTTATTGATCAACTATATTTTTAAAATAAACACTAATATATTTTTATTAAATAAGACAGTATGTTACAATGATGGAGATAATATAACGCACATAAAGATGAGTATATTTTACATTTTATAATGATCATTAGGGAATTTAGATGAGTATTATATTATATTTCAAAATATATAATTAAATATGATAAATATTATATTATTCCTTTAAATAAACTTTTATATACCATACATGTGATGCATCAATGTGAAAAAACTCAAATCACATCGTGGTAGCAGAAATCAACACATATGCAAGAATGATGTCATGATTTTTCAATGAATGGTAAGCTAAGAAAATTTATGATATCTTAATTTTATATATTATAATATATATAAATATATATATTAAACACATAATTTTATCTATTTTATAGTTTTAGTGATGGGAAAAAGTTTATGTTGGTTTTCCAGGCAGACGTCCACCGTACACACAAACAATTGTTTCTTTTCCCATTTTATAGAAGAAGAGATGGATATCGGTTATTCCATTGACACAATTAAAATTTATTTTATGTAATATAATTATTTAATTACTTAATAATTTGTTAATAATATTTTTTCGAGGTGGGTTAATAAATAAATAGATAACATAGATTTGATAATTATACATCTTCTTATGGAAAACACATTTAGTTCAGTAAAAAATAATATGCATAATAATTTTCTATTAAAAACATAAACTTTAGCTCATGGGGAAGGTTGAAAGGAGGGGAATATTTTTTGTAAATTCATAAATAAAATTACTTTGATGAGTAGATAGACGAGGACATGAGATGTCCTTTTAAAAGTGGGGGAGACGACACACCATGAATTTTTAAAAAGAATAAAATATATAAACATATTATTCACAAAATATGGATCAAAATGGATTATTCTAAAATATTATATTATATAGGATCTACCAATTTCCATAGAATATAAATTATAAATATTAATTTTATCATTTTAACCCTAATATATATTTTAACCCTCGATAAACCAGGCTTAACCTTAACTGTGGTAAAAGATTTTTACTCTCTTCACTATTCATTATATCCAAAAATTAAGTCTAAACCACTGAAAAAATTAAATTTGATTGTAAAAATATTAATTTTAATTTATAAAATTAATATAACCAAATTGTATTATTTTATTTTGAAAATTTATTCTAAAAAATGTGATAAAAATGGTTTTTCTGAAAATTGAGTTTTTAAAACAAAAAATTTAATAATACAAAATTTAGATATAAATATGTATAACCTGCATTTAATTTTATTAAATATAACTAAATAATAAATATATCACTTTTTTATAAAATAAAAAAAACTTGATATTTAAATTGCTTTATCTAATTAAAAGAATTGACGACTTTTATAACAATTTGTATTTTCACTATTGACTAAAAAACCAATGTTTTTAGTATATTTCAATTAATTTAACCTATGATAAATTTTATTTTATGATTTAATTAATTATATTATTATTATAAAATTATATTTCTAAATGTTCTAAAAATAAATTAGAATATTTTTCTCAAAAAATCATTTTTCACGAGAATGCATTTTTGAAGCCAAAATTATATTTATCCAAAAAATAATAAATTTATTAATAAGAATTTATAAATATATTATTATATGATATATATATATATAATAATTATATTATTCCTATTCATACCTTAAAATTTTAACATCTATATTATAATAGTCATTTTTAAATTATAATTTTTCATTGTTTGTGTAAGCTTGGTGTATGATATATTATATTATATATAACATGGATTTATTTATTAAAACATAGGGTTCAATATTATTCTTCATAAATAAATTTAAACTTTTAAATTTAATATTATAGATAATTTTAGGACAAGATGATGATACTTCTTTTTTATATATTCTTTCGGTTCCTTAACTTTTTATATTTATGGTTCCACTATAGTACTTTGAGTAGGTGAGTTGTTATACTATATATGAAACATAATATGTTCAACATTTTAATTTATAATAGATCAGGGATATAGTATGTACTATATCAAGAAGGTGTCTTGGAATACATCGTGTACTTAAGGAAGGATTCGTGGGAGTGCTTGTAGATAAACCATTATTCTAATGATATTGAGAGAATTAGGAGGGATAATTAACCTAATGAATGGTTTTCCACTCTCAAAAAATTTCATTACACTCATCCATAGATATATGTGGATAAACAATTTATCCCCAAAATCAAACTATAAGTATTGTTGATAATTTTTCGAAAAGATCTTCTATAAAATATGAGAATACATGATATGTTGCTAAAAGGTCTTGAAAAAAACTCCCATATAATTGATATTTTAGGTACCATTAGTAACTAAATTCACTCAAACATTCAGGAGTTATAAATATATTCCCATAAAGATATCCATTAGCATCCATTTTGCTGCTTTTGAAAATGATATTATTGAATGATAACTAATATAGAGGATGTTTTTTTAATCATCCTTGGATGTCCATCGACTATGCTCTCCTATTTTCATATGGTTTTAGAATATTATACTATAAATTGCTTTTTTTGAGTTGATAATATATAATAAATTTCAACAATGTTTTTATAAAAAATGAGATACTTGTCATGGTCTAGGAGTTAACAGTCCAATCTTTGGAAGATACAATTTATAGTGGTGTTCCATGAAGCCTCACCACCACTCTAATGTATATACATTAATTTTTTTTAATTAAGAATTCATCTATAATTTAAATTATGTTATATGTATTTATAATATGATCCACCAATACCATATGGAATTATTTCCTCTTTATGTGTTTGGAAGACTACTAACAATAGTTCTTATGATGCTTTCCCATTTCAATATATGTATAAAAAAGGTAGAAAAATCCTTTTTTAATTTTGATAATAAAAATTCATTTGCAAACATACCAGACACCTTCATGAATCTTAAATGATACCATTCCCCTTATTTTTCCATAAATACTTCTCTGAGAGATCTCGGTACATTTTTTTTCTCCAAGGGTGGATGGATATGGTCATACTATGAGAAAATTATCTCATAATATTATAGAATATATAATTTTAACAAATCATTCTACTCATTATTTATAATTTATTTGGTTTATTACCTTTAATTATAGTATTATTCTTTTTCTGAATTTCCACATCATCTCTTTAGAAATTTATTATCTTCTCTAAAAGGGTTTGTTTAGTAATCATTTAGGAATATAATAATGATTTCGTTTTCTTTATGTTTCCAATTTCTATCTTGTTAGTGACTATGAATACTGGATCCCTCGAGATTCTCATCATTTATAATGTTTCTAGATTCATTTTACTTATTAAATCTTCCACTTTGTTTTCATTCCACAGATGGTTGTGGATTGAGAAGTCATAGTCCTTGATAAAATATAAACATATCCACTAAAAAAAACTATTCTTATTAAATTTGAATATATATATTTCACGATCTTATTGTCTATATATATTTTACACTTCTCTCCATATAGATAATTTCATATGATTTTCAATACAAAAATCAACTTATCGAACTCTATATCATTTGTTTGATAGTTTTACTTCTAAAAATTATAC
The DNA here is from genome assembly GCA_963277665.1 of Viscum album. Lineage (NCBI taxonomy): Eukaryota > Viridiplantae > Streptophyta > Magnoliopsida > Santalales > Viscaceae > Viscum > Viscum album. The sequence continues at coordinate 1,210,526,210 of OY728122.1, forward strand.
TTCTTTGATGTATACAATATCATATTATAATTTATTACTAGTACATATTCCAAACCCTTATTTGAATCATCAAAATATATAATGAACGTTTCTCCACATAAGGAAATTATGGGGATTGGTGTAATGATAATCCTATTTTACATCTCCATAAATATGTCTTTTCATTGGTTGTACTAGAAAAACAGTACCCATTTTGAGTTACCTTCGTTAGATGGTTTTATAGCATGACCTGTTTCCCACAAATCTGTGTTAATAAACATCTAATCCATGGAAACTCTATATATTTATTAAAAATACTATTATCGACCACCCTTTTATGTCATTTGTCATGTAAGGGTATATATATATATTTTTATTTCTTAGAACATTCTCCGTGAATGATAATTCACCCACCCATAAATGAAATTTATTATACATTTCTTATAGCTTATCCATTTGAAATTTTTCCAGTTTAATATTGAGGCGATTCTCATTCTCTTCATTACAATTATATTATATAAAACTATCATCTATAAAGACTAAAATATATTATCCAAGGTAGTTTATAATGAATTTATACTTTATTAACCCAAATATTATAGGATAATTATTGAGACTAAAATTATTCACTATGTACTTATAGTATCCATTACCTGTTCTACTGGAATTTGTCATAGTATCATTCTTCATCAACTGTAATCAGTGATATCCTAAAAAAAGGTCCCCATTAGAGAAATACTAAGCCCTAAGTAGTTGATTGAACATGTCATCAATCAGTGACAGTATATTCTTATCATTAATCAGTTTTTGATGATTTTAAAATAATAATAACCTAATTGCATTGAATAATCATTACACTTATTCAATTTGACCAGCACCACACATGATTAATCACTCATGCATATAAAAAACATTTTACATTCTCTTTTAACTAAGTTTTAATCTCTTGTAACTCAATGGTAGACAATAGATAGTGAGACATAGATATGGGAAGATATCAATGTTTATGATCAATTGTGTACACTACTTCTTTATTTGGATAAAGACCAGAAAACTATTTAGATAATTCATGAGTTTAATCCCTCACAATTGGAATGGCTTCAATAAATAATCAGTCCCTCTTCACGATCATTTGAGAGAGATATTCATAAACAAAAGGAAATAATATCCATGACTATGTAAAATATTAAAAAGGAAATTCAACCTCATAATCTCACTTGAATAGAATCAACAGATGAATTAGGATGTGGAAAGTGTACTCCTCCTGAAAATTTAATTTTTCATTAAATATAGACATCCAATCCATTCCAATTATCATATGATACTCCACTAAAGACATTATGATTAAATTTTCTAGATGATTTAGTTCATAAATATTAATTATAGAGTTGTTAACTACTTGGGAAAAATAATTTATCCTTTTTATGTTCTCATAGTTAACTAAACCCCCGTGTTTTGATGTGGTTTTTGAATAGTTACGCAAGACTTCGACGTAATGAAATAATGTATAGAAACGAAGTAAAGTATGTAAATTATCAATTTTCAAATGAAAAACTATTATACCCATCACCACATCATTTTTTTTGATCCACCTCAATAGTAGTGATATCATATTCCATTCATTTATCTCTAGGAACTATGGGCATTTTTGATTGATTTTCTCTAACAATCATTTCCTTACGAATTTTCTTGTATATTACCCATGATTTTTGTAGCTAAAACATTATAACCTTTACTAAGTAATGATATGATACTTTATTTCCCATAGAATATTACTAGGATTCATCATATCATTTGGGAATTGATTTTCATGATTACCAACAATTCCATAGTTGACACATCACCGGATTCCCTTGAAATACTTTCAAGGGTTCTTCATCCTACAACTTTGGCACATGAGATGTCAGGTTTTCATTCCTACATGTGTTTTATCTATTGATACACCTAAATTAAACTCCATTATATGATATTTATATCCAATCATAGAATAATATTAAGAGTCATAGATCACAATATTATCTTTTATGGCATAACAACAAATATCTTCATCACCATAAAAGTATCAAATAATCTGATATCTTTTAGAAATTGTTTTCAATCGACTAAAAAATAATTCTACCCAAATTTCATTACTAATGAGGAAGATTGAGGCGTCTCATTCATGTCTTTTAAGGGTTTACTCATAATACCTAACATGACCATCATTATTTTTTATTTGTCTGAGAAACTCCCTATCCATTTTATGATATGGAGTTCTGTAGAAATATTTATTAAACAAATATTTTCTAAATGTCATCACATTTCTAGAAATCAGTATCCTATTTGGACATTATTTTTAGGATCAACATCCACTCTAGATTGGCTTCCCCCTTTATGAGAGAAATGGTTAATCCATCATTCTATTGTTTGGAGCATCATATGAAATATAATATATTCCCAAAAGAGTTAATACATTAATACTTGTGGAAGGGATCAGAATTTTATTTAAATATGGAGTACTTTTTCAAATAAAATAGTTGACATCAAAATTTAATATCTTATGAGACGTTGGTAAATCCTCATGATTCAAGTAATTATTCATAACATATGCTAGTTTATTAAATACTACCATGAATTTCTCATATAGGTGTACTATATAGTTTTTTGTTTCATTTGGGAAACCATCACATTGTATATCATGTTATTTTTGAACAGTTTATTTTATTTATATCCATTATATAGAAAAGAAAATAACCTAATGACAATACATTTACTAATAAATAAAAAAATGGAATCTTATAAACCTTGATTTAGTAACATATAAATTATATTTATATCCTATATTATGAGTTAGTATGATCCAATGTAGGTTATATATATTTACTTTAATATTTTTCCAATAAATTAAAATCTATTCATATCCCTCATAATGGTTCATAAATAGTTTTTTAATCTATTTAGACTTATCCCCTAGAAGTTACAAAACCCGGTTTCCTCTAAGGCCCCTTTTTGTGAGAGAAAAATATAAATATAGTATCTAGAGTGGGGAGTAATTTCCTAAAACCCACTCTCCAAATACTTGAATATTTTTCCAAGATATTATCCAATACTTGTACTTAATCCTGGGTTTCTCACAAAATTATTCTAGTCTTAATCCCTAAAAATAAATAGTCCATGATCTGATAGTAACTATTCTGACCCAAATATTTTTGATAACATTGTGAAATTATTTTTTATATAAATATTCATTAATGAAAGAGAACTATAAAAATTACCTTTTGACATTAAATTACATGGTTCATAAAAAATAATCATAAAATTAATGAAAAGATATATTAATTTCTCTAATGTGATCCTAAATCCACATTGGATTACATGGAGAGTATATAGAGAAAAGTGGCGACCACGAAACTCGAATAAGGTAACTAACATGATACTGAAAACCAATGTGTGATTCAAAGTGGTAACATGATATCATAAAAGAGATGGATCAAGACTAATCAAAAGGGAAAATAATATAAATAACATATATCATATGATCATCATAAAATTTTTAAATTGACAATAACATAAAAAATGACTTAAGAATATGTATAGGATAACATATAAGAGAACATTTCATGGTGGGCAGAGTCCAATAGTGGATAAGGTTTACTCTATAATCCCATAAATAATTTATCATGATGCAAAATATTTACCCAATGAATTTGAGAACTATATAGGCACACACATCATAAAATGTTTTTAATTATTTGTTCCACAATAATGAAATCAGTCATATTTTATAAATATAATAATTACCAATGGAATCAAATAGTTTACATAAGCTTTCCGTATATCATAATCAAAAGATATTTCTTAAATAGGTTATTTATCAAACTATTAAATGTAATATATTACCCCAATAAAAGGAAGGGATAATAAGATAGGTATATATTTGATAGACATATATATATATAATGTTTTAGAATTATGTAAAAAATGACTGAAAATGTGAGTTAGAGTGATAATGGTCATAGACTTATGAAAAGGGTGGTTTAGGGAGATCCCTTACCTTTATCATGAATTATTGTTTTATTATGTTTCCATGTATTTTTTGGAAAATACAACATGTTAATAGTGTTATTGGATGATTGAGGCACACTAGTTATGGAATTGAATTTTGAGATTATAATGGATAAATGTTCATTAATAGTGTTGAATATTATATTTGGGTGCGGTGAGTTATAGACCATACTAAGAGGATCGTTGGAATATAGATGATGTGTTTCACTAATTCTAGTGATATGGAGTATATATGTATTTGTATTTTATTTACTGATATAAAACATACGGTGGTGTTTTCATTACAAATGATGAATGTTTATATTTCACCTCCAAAAGTATATTCTGGGAGGAAGGGATGAAGGGGTGATGTATTGGTGTGAAGTGATGATGACAATCAATTTCTTGAGTTTTAATTTTTTTTCTTAATTTAGGATATGTTATTTTTAAGAATGATTGATTTTTTGTTGTAGAACAATGTTTTTATGAATCAAATCAGAGAACCAAGTAGAAAAGGAATGGTGATTGAATTCTCGATGTAACTGAAACGTGATGACAAGTGTTTTTAGGGGGAGATTTTAGTACCCTATATGAATGTATTATTTTTTATGCTCAATTGTTTTTTATGTTTTTTGTTTTGGTGTAAAGTTAATTTTTTTTTACCCATATTTAGAATTTAATTCCAATATTTTCAATATATAGAGCCAAAACATTCACATATATTTTCATATTAGTTTTAACATAAATATCCATTAAATAAAACCAAAGGATTGAGACTCCACGTTTGTTATGAAAACATGGTACATGAAACATCAAAATGAATCTTAAATAAAATATATATTTTTATTCTCCATAATGGGATTTTAAATCCCATTGAGCTCCTAAAATGATAGTGTCTAACCTGGGCTATACATAAAAGAATATGGTTAGCTTGAAATCCCATTAAGGGATTAAACATGTTAATAAATCATATCATGTGAGTAAAATGACCAAAAAATAACATCATAATGGAGATGGATCATGAATAAACACATCAAAGAATAACATATTGAAAACTTTATCATATGATCAAGGAAACATAAGGATGTAGAAGAAATATAAAATGTTACAAAAGTATTTTTGGTCAGAGTGGGACATTCAATAGGGGGTTAATTGAGTTCTTATTAAAATTTATGAATAAAATGATTTTTTAAAAATCACCATATTTAAAAACAAATAATGTCTAGTTATCCAAAGTAGAAGATTAATAATTTTATTTTTTGTTCCAAATATTTCTCAAATATTGATAACTCCTCAATTTAAACAATATAAATTATTATTATAACTTCTTAAATTATTATAATAAAGAAAATACTAATATAAAATCTATCTACAATTTACTATCACTGTGAAGTTATGTGTATTGAAATAGTTAAAAAATAGAGAGAGAAAACAAGAAAACACACAACAGATGTAAACAAGAGGTTCAGTATAAACCCAAGACATAATCTTATCAACCTGTTGATCACCTTACACCAAGAATTTTATATTAAATAATATTGAGCCACAACTTGAATTGGGGTAACAATAGTATAAATTTAACAATTTCACTAGACCTCTTCCCCAGTATTTATGGAAGTTAAAAAAAATAGATGGGTCATGTATTTATATCATCCAATATTATCTGTGGGAATGTAACGAGTAAAATGATGAGTTAGTGAAGATATCTTTGTATCATCTAGTTTAGCACAGGTGTCAGTGATTTCAATAAAACATTGATATACACACTTCTCAAAATGAAAACAATATTCATAGTTAGAGAAATGTATTGAGAATATGAGTTTGAATTATTTTTGTGATGGTCTATATGAATTTTATACTCCCTCATAAAAATATATGTGAAGATGGTGTCATATTTCAGAAACATACAGTTGAACGATGAGTTATTTTTTTCTTCATCCATCTGTTATTAGTTATCCTAAAAGTGTTTTTTTTCTATGTTTATATTGTTGAGTTTTGATGTTTTATTATTATTAATAGTGTGTTCATGTATTGGAAGTAGGGAGCTCTTTTATTCAATAAGGAAAATGAGAATTTTCTTCCAAGTCACCTCTTTCTCACTTATTTACCTGTTGAACCAAATATTCCATTGTTTTAAGACAAGCAACATGTTATCCTGATCCTAATATATTTTACTGGTCTCTAACATAATTAAATGTTGTCTAAAAAAGATAAACATTCTCATTAATATAATAAGTACTACTTAGTTTCGTAAATATGAGAGTTAAAGGTAATTTGGAATTTAATAAAAAGATCATCGATGACTCAATCTATTGGTAGATCAAACTATCGGTGTATCATGATATTGTTAGATAACTCTTTTAGTAGATCATTATGGTTGGTAGATAAAAATTGCATCTGTCAATCGAGCTATCAGTAGATGTTTCTTTGGTTTCTCGACTATCGGTAGGTGATGCATCAGTAGGTGATGTGTTGGTATGTGATCCATTAGTAGATCGACTCTTTGTAGGTGATGTATTAGTATCTTATGTGTTGGTAGCTCATACATATAGAAATTATGAGTCTCGGTTAGTCAGTCTATCAGTTGGTCAGGCGTTGCTAGGTCATTCATCATTTGGTCAAACTGTTAGTGACTCATACTTAGTGAAAATTCTGAGTCGTTGTATCAGTTACTCCACTTATTGAAATCTTATGTTGTCTGTAGCTCATGTATCAGTTAATTTTCTATGAGTAGGACTTGTATCTGTAGCTCATACTTAAGAAAAATATATAATGATGTCTTATGATGTAAACAAATAATCCATAAGAATAAATTGTACATGAACATGATTAAACCCAATTCATCTTGATAAATCTAAATTAGGTTAAATAAGAAATATTAGTGAGAAATAAAACTAGAGGAGTCCATCAATACTGTAAAGACCCAGAAATTTCAAGGAAATTTTCTTCTTAATTTCTTTGGAATTTTACGAGTCTGCAGTTTCTAAAGGCAACTGATTCGGAGGCCCGGTGTGCCCGAAATCAATTATCGAAGTTTAGCTCGGGTACGTTCAGTGAACGAATGAGCAGGTTTTTCTAACTTTTAAATCGGTGCTCAGAATTGAAATCTTAGGGTACTGATGAAACCACAACACCAATAATTTTTTAAGAAGACCTTCACTGGAGTGGTTTTTGCTCGGGAAGAGTTGTTAATAAAATGGATTAAGTGTTAAGTGAAATAATGTTGTGCACGACTTTATTTCGCTTCAAAGTGATTTAACCCCATGTGTGGGAGTTGGGTGGAACCCACTTGAACCTAAATCCTCTTGATAGGATTTTTTGAGGTGGGGCCCACATGAGCCCCATCCCTTCAAATTCCCTAACATCTCTAAAAACCACAATTTAATTATGTGACACTCCCTCACATTAATGTTGCCAACCTTACTTCATTTAATTTTTACAACCTCAAGATTAATTAAGTTATGTTAATTCAACTTTTGAATTTTGTAAATGCATGGGTGGGTTAATAAAATAAAAAGAGTCTTATTTTAGTTGGGTTTGGTTGGTTGTGTGGGGAATTGGAGGAGATAGAACTCATCTTCTTCATTGGAGAAGGCGAAGAACGTCAAGACCTCGACGAAGAACGTTTTCACCGCAAGGTGTGATCGACGTGTCATTCTTCTCCACTCCACAGCCGGTGTGAGACTCCATACACCTTCGATGTACGCCGACACGGTCAACCGCGACACCGAATTTTGACATCATTGTTGAGTTAGGGGTTTTTTTACGTTCGGAATTAATTTGACGTTCATCGTTAATTTTGGCCGCCTGTTATCAATATAACGGGAGGAGGTTGGACCGCACAAACACGGCCGAACCTCCTCCCCTTCGTTGTTGATTTTTCTTTGTGGTTTGGAATGGAGGAGGCGCGGTGCAACGGCACCCTGTGGGAATGAGGGAACCGCGGCCGGAGCGGGCCGCAGCGCCATCACACCGTGCCGGTGCGTCAAAGGGGCCGCGGTCGGGGCAGGCTGTGGCAGAGGGGCACAGTGTCGTAGCGCCGCGCTGGATGGGAAAGGGCCGCGTCCCTTGCCCGCGGCGGTTTTGTAGGGAGGCGGCCGGACACAGCCGGCCGCCGGCGGATAGGGAGGCAGCCAGACTCAGCCGGCCGCCGGCGGAGAGGGAGGCAGGACCGGCTGGTCCCGCGGAAGCAACACCGACGGACATTAATGGTTGGCTGTTACCCAAAGAAACCGGGGGTGTGAACCCCCAACCAACGCAGCAAGGGAGGACCCCCATGGCTCCGCCGTTTCATCAATCAAGGGGGGCAGCGTCCCCCTCCGCACTACACTCGGCCGAAGGCCGAGCAGCTGGCCACGCGGGCCGGGCCGCGCTAGCCGGGCCACGCCGCAGCAGCCGGGCTGGGCCATGCCCAAGAGGGCTGGACCCAGACCCGGGTTGGGTCACCCCGGTTCGGGCCGACCACGGGGGTTTTGGGTCGGGTCAGTCCGGTCCCAAACCCCCCTAAAAATCGGACAGATTCGTTCAAATGCCTGTAACATGGGTTACAGACCTTCGATCGATGCACTGTCAATTGAGATGCGATCCTTGGATTGAGATAGTAGTTATGGTGTATTACACTCATGGTTTCAGTGAACTTTGGGTACGGCCGGGTTGGTTCAAACATGAAACCAACCGGGCCCTCAGAGTGGAAACGCTTATAACTTGATCTTCGGACGTCCTTTTGACATGCCGTCAACTTCATTGGATTCCTCTTAGTGAGATGGTTATTTTGGATTACACTGCTCGAGGTTTGGATGTAGTTGGAGTCTGGTAGAGTTGGTTTTCACTTAAAAACCAACCGGGCCCCTGGGACGAAAAAGCCAATAACTCTAAGACCGTGCGTCCAATTGACACGCCGTCTGTCGCGTTGAGTTCCTTTTGACGAGACGGAACTTTGGGATACATCAAATCCAGACTTCATTTAAGTTGATGTATCGACCCCCCTTGGATCATGGAGAGGACCCTCCTGGAATCGAGCATGTTGTGTCTGGGAACCCTAGAGCTGGCTGCGAAGAAGATGACTTCCGTACTAAGATCCTTCGTGGGTTCGACGAGGACGACTACTATACGAGGATCCTTTGTGGGTTCAATGAGGATTACTACCGTACTGGGATCCTTCGTGGGTTCGACGAGGATGACTACCGTACTGGGATCCTCCGTGGGTTCGACAAGGACGACTATTGTACTAGGATCCTCCGTGGGTTCGACTACCGTGCTAAGATCCTCTGTGGGTTCGACGATGATGAATACTATACATGGATCCTCTGTGGGTTTGGCAGCGACTACTAATAAACTTGTATCCTACGGGGGTTCGGCAGAGGAGATGATTCTGAGGCTAAATCTAATCATCTCCACCCCTCTTCATAAATGGATACCTGTGTGAGCTGAGTCTTAACTTACCATCATTATCATCGATAAGATTGTTTTGCTTTTCTGTGTGGATTGGTTTGTGCTTTCCTATGTGGATTGGGTTGTGAATCCCTATGTGGAATGGGTTATGTTCTCCTGTGTGGAATGGGTTATACTTGGGCTTGTGTGCTAAAGCTGACCTGGAATTGATGAATTAGGAATATGTATGGGAATATACCTATGTAGAGTTGGTTGTTACCTCGTGATTGTATCTTTCCTTTTTGGTTTATCCTTCATGGATTCTGGGAGACCTTCGAGGGTCTTGGGGTCCCTACTGAGTAGCGTGTACTTGCCCCTGCATGGGCTATGCCCGCACTACGTTGTGTTGGATGCAGACGACGGATATCGCTGATCGAGGTAGCAGCCCGTGGAGCTGGATGGTACCTGGAGGTGGATCATTGGACGAGACGTACACGGAGTGGACAGTTGGAGCCGAGGAGCGGAGGAGACTATCTGTACCCACCCTTTAGGTGGGATTTCCAATGGACGGCTTAGAGTTGCTGATTTACTTTTCTGATGCTGTACTTTCTTTCAGTTGTACTTTAATTTCTATTGAGTTTGTATTCTGGCCCACTTACTTTCTAGAACTTACTATTGTACTCAGTTTACTTAGTGTTTACTTCTGCTAGCATACTCTTTGGTGTTTGTTTTCTTACATAAAGGAAATTTCTACCCTTATATTGGGATTTATGCCGTTGGTGCTAGTCTCCAACCACTGGCCTATGGAAGGCGGGCTTGGGGTAGTCAAGGTATGGGTCCCGAGGACGGGTCGTGACAAATTGGTATCAGAGGTGTTCAGTTCTATGGCAGAACTCAGGACTCTGACCTTTCATCTATGTGAAGAAATAATGTTAAATGTATTGAGTGTGGTTATCTGTCCAGGGAGTCTAGTGTTGGTGTGGCGGCCGACGTATCCATACACCAGGACCCCGACTTCTGATTTCCGACTCAGTACATGAAAACATTGATTGCATGTGTGTTTCAATGTTTTCTTTGTGATTACTTGTGTCAGCTCACCAGGTATACTGTATTAACCGTGGACCACCTATTTCTTTTCAGTATGGCCCCACAACGGTAGCCAGCTAGGGTTCCTAGTTATGTACGAGATGGCATCCCACCGAGTGACGAGGCCTCGGTGCAGGGCCCCTTCACAGTGGAGGCATCGGCGGTAGCTTTACCCGCCGAGCCACCGATACTACCATCCCCAGCATATGAGAGTGCACATCGCCTAAGTGCACTATGCGAGTTTCAGCATCAGAGACCACCCATGTTCCGTAATGATACGGACCCTAAGGCAGCTGAGGATTGGATGGAGGCAGTCGTTCGAGTCTTCAGGTTAGTAAGGACACCATCTGACCTCTGGGTGATCCTTAAGGCGAGTCTCCAGCACACGACAGCAGGTAGATGGAGGAGACTGATGCTCCAGGTGCACGACAAGGCATCAATTATTTGGACGGACATCTAGAGCCTCTTCTGCTCGGTGTTTTTTCCAGCCAACCTCTATGCGGTGCAGATTCAGGAGCTACTACAGCTGCGGTAGGGCAGCATAATGGTAGCCTAGTACTCATTGAGGTTTACCGATCTCTCACTCTACTCCACAGACATGGTACGAGACCCATTCTTCTGGGCCCGGAACTTCGAGCAGGGACTGAGGCATGATAGCAGGGCTTCAATGATCTCCCTCAATATCCCGGCAAAGGCAGAGGTTCTAGATAGAGTACATCTAGTGGAGAGGTTTCTCGCTAAGCAGACATGAGCGGTGAGAACCTCCGCAGGACGACCCATAGCGGAGACTTCTGCAGCTGCCAGTAGAGAGTTGACGTAGAGGTCCAAGTAGGCCAGGACATCAGATGAGCAATCTCAGGATGTAGATTCTATTGTACGGGGAACACGAAGGAGAACCAGCCACACGAGGAGCAGGCAGTGCTATGCATGTGGTGGGCAGGGTCATATGGCACGAGACTACCCGACCCGCCCAGAAGATGAGCAACATGCTGTAGAGGGACCTCCTAGGCAGAGGTTCTACCATGGCAGTCCGTAGGGAGTAGGCGGACAAGGCAAAGGTGTTGGCTGAATAGTGGATGGTGGGCGACACTTTGAGGCCCTAACACCACCACCACCGTGAAGACCACCCCGACCATAGGGAATGGGTGGACAGGGGAGAGCTCAGATTCAGTTAACGGAGGCCTATGACCATGGAGCTCCGAGAACAGATAGACAGGAGCGGGACTAGCTCCAAACATGGAGACATTTTTTCATAATGCTTCTAGATTTGTTGATGTTTTATGCTTTGTGTCATTGTACTTGAGCTGTAGTAATAAAAGACACTTGTTCTTGTGTTGTTTTCCTCCCTGTCCTTTCTATGTAGTTGATACTGAGAGGTTCCAGTTAAAACCATTGACTTGACCCTCACTTCTGAGATTCCTACTAGAGGAGACCTAGTGACCACACACAACTGCCGACAGTGTGATTCGGTCATTGGAGGCGAGAGTAATAGTTGGATCTCTTGGTAGTAGCATCGAGGCCTTACGATGTCATCCATGGCATGAAATAAAATCGTTATTGTCAAGATTGACTGTATTAGGAAAAGAATGTGGTTCATCCAGGGGATGAGACCAGATTTCACTTTTTCTGCAGAGGAGTAATCTCAGCAGTTCTGGCAGATCGTAGATGAAGAAGGGTGGTGATAAGTACTTAAAAACGGCTAGTCTCACCAGTTGTTTGTCGAGTGAATGGTTTATGATTCTCATCAAATAATTAGACTGAGGTGTATACTCTCTCAGAAGGACATGAACCTGAGATAGCAACAATGGCTCAACTTCCTCTAGGACTATGACTTTGAGATAGTCTATACTCATGGGAAGGGGAACATAGTAGCTGATGCTCTCAGCAGAAGGTCAAGCATCCATCTACTTGGAGTGGCGATGGAGTAGCAAGCTGTTTTTCAAATATCCTTTGTGGATAGTGTTGAAGTTAGTACATATAGAACCGGAGATCGTTCAGGCAGTGACACAGAAAGTGTAGATCATCCAGGAGCGGATAAATACTGCACAAATCAAACTAAGTCCTATGCTTATAGGAGACGGAGACCACTGGAGTTCAAGGCTGGTGACCACATATTATTATAGGTCTCACCTCGACGTGGATTACAGATATTTGGACGGGGAAGCAAGCTATCTCCACGCATCATCAGACCATTCCAGGTTCTCAACAGGGTAGGCGAGGTGGCTTACCACCTGGCCCTTCCACCTCAGTTGCACTGGGTGCATGATGTCTTCCACGTATCTCAGCTTATGATATACATTCAGGACCCGACACATATCATCGACCATGGGGAGCTGGACATTGATGATGGAGCGAATTTTGCGGAGGTTCCAGTGGAGATCGAGGATCAATAGGAGAAGGTCATATGTGGATAGTCAATTCCTTAGGTGCGCTTTTACTGGTAACTCGAGAACCTCCAGGAGAGAACATGGGAGAGAATGGCTCAGATGCGAGATCAATACCTTTGTTTTCCTTAGTGTGTATTGAAGCTTTACGTTGTCCTAAATCCCGGAGGTGGGAGTAATTTAAAGACCCGAAAATTTCAATGAAATTTTTTATTAATTTCTTTGGAATTTTACTAGCACGTAGTTTCTGACGGAACCTGATTCTGAGGCCCAGTGTTCTCGGAATCAATTTCTTAAGTTTATCTTGGGTGCGTTCAGTGAACGAACGAGCAGGTTTTTCTAACTTTTAAATAGGTGCTCGGAATTGAAATCTGAGGGCACCGATGAAACCGTAGCACTGGTAATTTCTTATGAAGACCTTCACTAGAGTTTCATTTGCTCAGGAAGAGTTGTTAAAAAAATAGATTAAGTGTTAAGTGAAATAATGTTGTGTACGACTTTATTTCACATCAAAGTGATTTAACCCCATGTGTGGGAGTTGGGTGGAACCCACATGAACCTAAATCTTCGTGATAGGATTTTGTGAGGTGGGGCCCACACTATCCCCATCCCTTCAAATTCCCAATCATCCCTTAAACCCCCACTTTAATTATGTGACACTCCCTCACATTAATGTTGCCAACTTTACTTCATTTAATTTTAACAAGCTCAAGATTAATTATCTTTAGTTAATTCAAATTTTGAATTTTGGAAATGCATGGGTTGGGTAATAAAATAAGAAGAGTCTTATTTTATTTGGGGTTGGTTGGTTTTGTGGGGAATTGGAGGAGATAGAACTCGTCTTCTTCGTTGGATAACATGAAGAACATTAAGACCTCGACGAAGAACGCCATCACCACAAGGAGTGATCGATGTGCCATTCTTCTCCTCTCCGCAGCCGGTGTGTGATGCCATCCACCTTGGATGTACGCCGACTCCGTCAACCACGGAACCGACTTTTAACATCGTTTTTGAAGTAGGGGTTTGTTTTTACGTTCGGAATTAATTTGACGTTCGTCGTTAATTTTGGTCTCCTGTTATCAATATAACAGGAGGAGGTCAGACATCACAAACATGGGCGAAACTTCTCCCCTTTGTTGTTAATTTTTCTTCATGGTTTGGAACGGAGGTGGCGTGGTTCAACGGAACCGTGCGGGAATGAGGGAACCGCAGCCGGAGCAGGCCGCAACGGAGGAGCGTGACGCCGTCACGCCGCACTGGTGCGTCAAAGGGGCCGCTGTGGAGGGGTGTGGCGCTATCGCGCCGTTCCGGATGGGAAAGAGCCGCAGCAGTTCTTTAGGGAGGCGGCCGGACTCCACCGGCCGCCGGTGGACAGGGAGGTAGGACCAGCTGGTCCCGCTGTAGCAACACCTGTCGGCCTTAATGGTCGTCTGTTACCCGAAGAAACAGGGGGTTTGAACCCCCGGCCAGCGCAGCAAGGGAGGACCCCCACGGGTCCGCCATTTCGTCAATCAAGGGGGGTAGCACACCCCTTTTCACTCCGCTCAGTCGAAGGCCAAGCCGCTGGCCACGCGGGCCGGGGCCCCCACACTAGGCCAGGCCAGCCGCGCCGGGCCGGGCCAGCCGCGCCAGTCGGGCAGCCAGATCCAAGTCGGGCCGCGCCGCGCCAGCTGGGCTGGGCCACGCCCAAGCGGGCCGGTCTGGGACTCGGGCTGGGTCTACCCAGTTCGGGCTGCCCGCGAGGGGTTTGGGCCGCGTCGGTCCGAGCAAAAACCCACCTAAAAATCGGACATATTCGTTCAAATTCATATAACAGGGGCTATGGACCTATGATTGATGCACCGTCTGTTTCGATGCGATTCTTGGATCAAGATGTTCGTTTCGGTATATTAAACTCAAGGTTTCGGTGAACTTTTGGTATGTCCGGGTTGGCTCGAAAACGAAACCAGCCGGGTTCTCGGAGCTGATACGCTTATAACTTGAGCTCTGGACGTCCGTATGACGTGCCGTCGACTTCATCGGATTTCTCTTTGTGAGACGGTTCTTATGGATTACTCCGCTTAGGGTTTGTATGCAGTTGGAGTACGGTCGGGTTGGTTTTGACTTAAAAACCAACCGGGCCCTTGGACAAAAAAGCCAATAACTCTCAGACCGGGTGTCCAATTGATGTGTCGTCTGTCGAGTTGAGTTCCTTTTGACTATACGGAACTTTGGGATAAATCAAATCCGGAATTTGTGTCAATTGATGTATCGACCCCCCTTGGCTAGTGGAACGGACCCTCCTAGAATCGATCATGCTGTGTGCAGGAACCCTAGAGCTGGCTGCAACAAAGATGACTTCCGTTCTAGGATCCTCCGTGGGTTCGACGAGGACGACTACCATACTAGGATCCTCCGTGGGTTTGACGAGGACAAAACCCTTTCTAGGATTCTCCATGGGTTCGACGAGGAAGGCTACCATACTGGGATCCTTCATGGATTCGACACGGACGACTATTGTACTAGGATCCTCCGTGGGTTCAACTACCATGCTGGGATCCTCCGTTTTTTCGATGACGATGACTATTATACTTGGATCCTCCATGGGTTCAACAGCGATGACTACTAAACTTGGATCCTACGTGGGTTCATCATAGGAGATGATTCAGAGGCTACATCTAATCATCTCCACGCAACTTTGTAAATGGATACCTGTGTGAGGTGAGTCTTAACTTACAGTCATTATCATCAATAATATTGTTGTTCTTTCTTGTGTGGATTGGGTTGTTCTTTACTGTGTGGATTGGGTTGTGAATTCCTATGTTGAATGGGTTATGTTCTCTTGTTTGGACTGGGTTGTACTTGGGCTCGTGTGCTGGAGCTGAGCTGGAATTGATGACTTACGTATATGTATGGGCATATACCTAAGTGGAGTTGGTTGTTACCTAGTGATTGTATCTTTCCATTGTGGTTTATCCTTCGTGGATTCTAGGAGACCTTCTAGGGTGTCGGGGTCCCTACTGAGTAGTGTATAGTCACCCCTGCACGGGCTATGCCCGCACTACGTTGTGTTGGATGCAGACGACGGACATCACTGATCGAGGTAGGATCTCATGGAGCTGGACGATACCTGGAGGCGGATCACTGGACGAGATGTACACGGAGCAGACAGTTGGAGCCGAGGAGCAGAGGAGACTATCTGTACCCACCCTTCAGATGGGATTTCCAGAGGACGGCTTGGAGTTGCTAATTTACTTTTCTGCTGCTGTACTTTCTTTCAGTTGTACTTTACTTTTTGTTGGGTTTGTATTCTGGCCCACTTACTTTCCAACACTTACTATTGTACTCAGTTTACTTAGTTTTTACTTCTTCTTTCATACTCTGTGTTGTTTGTTTTCTTACATAATGGAAATTCATTCCCTTATATCGGGATTTATGCCTTTGGTTCTAGTTGACAACCCCTGGCCTATGGAAGGCGGGCTTGGGGTAGTCACGACACAGGTCATGACAATTACCCCCCTTTGAAGATCACAAATCATCGAATTATAGACCCTAATAATTGAGTTGATTTAATATGATTATAGAAACAATCTTCTTACCATATTTCACAAATCAAATTCTAAAATAAACCAAGTATATATTAGATGTTAAAAGGACTTTTTCAATTAGATGTTTCCTTTTAATCTCAATATTAATCTTAATATCATTTAGAGATAGATGACATATTAGTTCTCCCATTTTTGGGACAATCAAATTAGAAACCCTGAAAGAATAAAGAATGAACATATACGAGACTAACAATGATATGGAATCCTAGGAGATATTCCATTAATGAAGTTGTACATAGGATAACACAAATAGTAAAACAAAAAAGAGTACATAAAATACCTATCAAAAAGTGATCTAACTACTATTTTTGGAAAACATAGTCCATCAATCCTTTCCTTTATCTAAATTATATGAGAGTGCAGTATAAGGTTCAGTAGTAGGAGTTGTGGAAGCCATAGAGTTGGTACTGATGGAAGGAAGAGGGACTCCAGTAAAGATTGAAGGAGAAAGGATGATACTAGAAGATGAAGAAGGACCTGTGTGTTCCTGTCAGATAACATGATGAATTTGGTTGAGATCATGAGAAATGGTCATGGTTAAAGGTGATAAATGAGTATAAGAAGAAGAGGTAGAATTTTATTAGACTTTTCTGATAGGAGCAGCTGGAGGAGAAAAATGGTGTTATTGTAATGATGATGGTACGATTTGAGTAGATTGATAACGTCTCTAATGGCCTCACCACCATATGTCATTACCTTCTCAAAAACGTCATTACTATACATGAAATTCTCAAGGGTGTGAGTAAACACTTTCAAATGCCTAACATTCTCTTTGAATGCTTGATTCATTGGATGTAGCCTCAAAATTTCCACTAAATATTTGAAGTGATCTGTCAACTAGTTTTTAGTGTAAATTCTCTTGAAATAGAAATATACTATATTGGTTACATATTCTTGAGCCTTTGTAGAACAAGTGGAATAAAACATACCAATATCATAAATATGTTCATAATTATGCATGATTTTTGAGATACTATCATGGTCAGTGCTACCCATAATATAATTAAGTTCCTCTCTAATCATATTTCTGACTATCTCAATATCTGGAGAGTGAGAAACAAGAGTAGATGAGTTGGAGGATCCTTGATCTATAACTCTAATATCAGATCTTAAAAGAGTTTGAACAATAGTTGGAGTCTAAAAAGGTTCATCTTCCTTAGATGATTCAGAACTTGTGTCTCCAATAAATTTCATATCTTTTTCTATAGAAGTTTAATATTAAATAGTCATATCGTTAATGGTAAAAACCATAGTAGTTAACACATTCCTTATCTTTTCATTATCTAAAAAAAGCTTCTGTAAGTTTGATTATCCTGGGAAACAACTCTCACAATGATCAAATTAGCATCTCTTTCACAAATTCTGGAAACAGGAGTATGTGGCTTTGAATGGGTTGATCGAATAGTAGACAATAGTTTTTTCTTAAAGGAATTAAAATCACCTTTGGTGATATATTCAATAGGTACTTAAACAAACACAAGAGTGTGAGTAGGCCTCTTTACTATATATCATGTTATTGGGGTTACAATTATATCCAACACGCATACACACACACCACACACACAAAGGCCACAAAGGTAGGTCAAATCCCCCCCAAAGGGATAAACCACCAAACCATCCTCTTGATAACATAATATATATTAGTCCTAAATTCCCATTGAGCATGTATCCAATTACATGGCCCATAGGCCCATATTTATTGGCCCAAGGCCCATTATGTGAATAGTACTACTATAGTCCCCTCCTTACTAATGTATCCATATAGTACCCACCACTACTACTGAAACTGTTTCCTCCACCACTATAGTGTATTTTTTTCCTACAGTGTCTCTGTAACTATAGTACCCACACAGTACCCGCGAGGTACCTTGTGCTTTTACATTGGCTGCCACTACAATAGATACAGTGCCTACCGCCACTATAGTGTCTTCAGGAAGGTACCACAATATCATGTAACGGATTAGCACATCAACCTTTGAACTTCTTGCTTGCCTCTCCCCATAAAATTATGGCATTTTTCTTGAATAAATTAAATCTGTCACTGTAGTCACAGATGTATCACTTACATCCTAAAAATCATCCCGAACATGGACAACAAGAGCTCTGTCTCATCCAAAACATGCTCAACATGGGCCTCATGTGGCCTCTCCTCAATCAAAACATGTCCAATAGCCCCATGTGATTCTATTGGCGCCAAAATATGGCCTACAAGGAAGGAAAGAAAAAGAAGGCTGGCGCGCTACCTCGTGAAGAACCCACGCGAATCCCCGCCGCAAAGCGCCCCGACCATTGCAGTCTCGCGAAGCTCCGGAGGCGGTAATGCTCCGCGAATGCATTTGACATTCGCGAGCCCGCCGCGAAGCACCAGAGGCGGTAAACCTCTGCGAACGCATTTGACGTTCGCGATCCCTCCGCGAACCTCCAGAGGCGGTAATCCTCCGCGAATGCTTTTGACGTTCGCGAGCCCGCCACGAAGCTCCGGAGGCGGTAACCCTCCGCGGACGACGTTGACGTTCGCGAGCGCGCCGCGAAGCACCAGAGGCGTCGCGCGTGCCCTGCTTCGCGGCGCCCCTTCCCTATAAATACTGGACTCCCCCTGAGTCCCGAGGACGGACAATCCAACCTTTCGGCTTCTCCTCTCCCGAATCGCAAAGCACTCTTTGCCTCGGGAATCATGAACTCCGCGAGGTACTTCTACTTCATGAGACGCCTCTGCTTTGTCTCGTTTTGAGCCCCTCTTCTGATAGGGATTCCCTTCGCGAAGCTCAAGGGAATTCGCAAATGAAGGGGATTCCCAAGGGAACCCGGGAAGCCACGGAGTGTTTATGCTTCGCGAAACACCCAACCTGTACTAGTTATTCCTATGCTAAGGCAGGATCGCTTCACCTCGCAAAGCACACTGCTTCACAGGACCCTACTTTGCGAGGCACCTCTCCTTCGCGAGGCAGTGCTCCGCGAACACTGTTCCACTTCGCGAAGCACCTTCCACTCACACCTATGCCCCATGCTGAGGCCAAGGAACTCCACTTCGTGAAGCACACTCCTTTGCTTAGCGATTCCTCTTCCCGTGCAACCCTCCAGGTTCGCACGATGTGATTTCAAGGTCCCATGGACAATACCACCCGTAGCATTGCTTCGCCTAATGCTTCTTCGCATAGGCACGCTGACGGCTATTGCTTCTTCGCATAGCCACGCTATCGTGGACCCCTTGATGGTTCGTTCCACAACCCCCCTTTACCATGGCCTTACTGGTACCTTCCCTTCCCCAAGGACAAGAGGGTATGGGTTATGTAAGTCCTAGGGGTGTGGAGTGAACCCACCTCGTCCGAGCTGCAAGACGTTAAACTGCCAAGCACCACGTCCTCAACACATGACATTAAACTGTGACCAGACCGCGTGCCCCTCACGTAGGGTCCCCCCAAGCTCGAACATTATTTACACCACTCGTCTCCACGGGAATGGAATCACCGATCCACAAGGGATGATATCCTCTTTATCGGAGTGGCGTATGTTCGTAGGAGAAGGGTGACCCTAGTTCCCCAACGGATGGCTGCAGCACCTCTGCATCTCCATACATCCCCACTACCAAGGTCAGTGGAGGGCGTGATAGGGAACGAGGCACCTCCCATCATTGGACCAAGGTCCATATTTCCCGTTCTTTGTTGCTCCATGGGCCTCCATCCTAGAGTAAGTCCCAACACCATGGGCCGCTTAACGCGTAAGCCCCTCTTCGCTTCTCACAGATGCATCCTTCGCGACGTGATCATCAGGTCCTTGCAACCTCTTGTTTCTCACACCGAGCATGACTCACGTGGGCTTAGAATGAGCACAGACCCTGACCCCCCACCCATTGTGAACTACGAGAACATTGATCCATGTCAAGTCATGGTACGTTGGAAGCCTCCATGAGGTTCAATCCCACCCATCATTTATTCACGTCGGGTCTCATTCTCGTCCAGCATGACGTTAAACTGCATTCCTGTCCAATGGAAAGCCATTGCGACCCATCCCACCTGAACTACGAGGACTTTGATCCATGTTAAGGCATGGTACGTAGGAAGCCTCCATGAGGTTCAAGCCACATTGCTCGGTCGTTCATTCACGACGAGTTTCTCCCTCGTCCAGCATGACGTTAAACTGTATACCCCCCCTTTGTCCCTCATGATGTTAAACTGCACACCCATTCCAACCCGAACTACAAGGTCTTTGATCCATGTCAAGGCATGGTACGTAGGAAGCCTTCCAGAGGTTCAAGCCCACCACTCATCGGACCAAGGTCCACCTTCAGGTCGGTTCGCCGACAAAGCCCCACCTGAACTACGAGGTCTTTGATCCGTGTCAAGGCATGGTATGTAGGAAACCTACACGAGGTTCAAGCCCACCCATCATCATTCACGTCGAGTTCTACATTCGTCCAGCATGACTTTAAACTGCATCCTAGTCCGACGGCAAGCCGTTGTGACCAACCCGAACTATGAGGCCTTTTGATCCATGTCACGACATGGTACATAGGAAGCCTCTATGAAGTTCAAACCCACCATCCGGTCGTTCCGACGTCACTCACGTCGGTTCACCCCCGTCCCGCATGATGTTAAACTATATTACCCAAATCCGAACTACGAGGACATTGATCCGTGTCAAGGCATGGTACGTAGGAAGCCTCTCTGAGGTTCAAGCCCAACAATCATTGGCCCAAACCATCTCCTAGTCGGTGTGCCAAGCCCCAATTTTCAAACCCATCTCCCATCGGACCAAGGTCCCTCATTTATGTCGGTTCGCCGATGCCCACTGCCCGTCGTTTATTCACTTCAGGGTTCACTATCGTCCCGCATGACGTTAAACTATATTCCATCATCCGAACTACGGGGACTTTGATCCATGTCAAGGCATGGTACGTAGGAAACCTTCCTAAGGTTCAAGCCCACCACTAGTGGAACCACGAGTCTACTTTCACGTCGGTTCACCGACGAAACCCATTTGAACTACGAGGTCTTTGATCCGTGTCAAGGCATGGTACGTAGGAAGCCTTCCAGAGGCTCAAGCCCCCCACCCATCAGACCAAGGTCCTCCTTCATGTTGGTTCACTGACGACATTCATCGGACCGAGGTCCACCTCCACATCGGTACGCTGACGATGCCCATTGTACCAAGGTTCACATTCACATTGGTTCACTGACGACATTCATCGGGCCAAGGTCCACCTTCACGTCGGTTTACTGGCACCATCCCGAACTACGCAGACTTTGATTCCCTGCCACGGGGATACGTAGGAAGCCTCGTCAAGGCTCAAGCCCAACTTCACTGTCGCCCCTGCGATGGTCCCATTTCACTCTCCCTCCACTCCATTCATCAACCTATCACCCATCCCGATTCTCGCCCGGACCGTCTTATCCCGGTGAGACGATGTCGGTACGTTCTTCTTCACATCCGCCCATGGGCTGGCCCCGGTATCGACATCCCTTCAAGGAGGATCTCTCAATCCGATCTATCCTAGCTAATGCTCTGGTTGGGTTGATCCATCTCCGCTAGACGTTAACCTCGCGGAATACCCTGTGTTAAACACGGGAAGCTGAGGAAAACCTCAGATATGTGTCCACGACATATAATTCCCCGCGCTCGATGTGGGATGCCTCAGGTTTCCACGCCCTCAAGAAGCCCTGTGACCAGGGATAACGGACAGACATGCCAGGTTCCCCAGCATCCAGACACGCCACTGATGCCTCAACGTGACTACTCCCCCGACTGAAGGTTGCTGCCCTGACTGGACCCTCTGGAATGTCCCGACAGAAGCAGTGTAATTAACCAGTGACCATGGGAACATGGCACTGGGAAGAGTTTCACGAACTGCGTATTAAATCTATGAGGGAGACCCAGACTAGGTGACGAGTTCTGAGGAGGAATCCCCAGAAGGAAGAACCGACATCCCATCATCCTGTTTCGATCAAGGAGCAGACGCCCCTGAATAAGGAGTGAATGCCACCTGCCATTGGAAAGTGGGAATGCGGGGCAACAGAAGAGCTACACGTCCTCCTCAGCAGACGGAACGGATGCGCGCGCGCGCCCCGGCGGAAAGCGTCGGAAACAGAAATGGTGAACCCGACGTGAAATTATTCTCCTCAATATGGAGATTAGTAGCGTTCGAGACACCAGTAGATTGACGTGTCACCGGATCCAGATATCCGGTTCCTGGTTCCGCCAAGAAAATAGCGGGCCTGTCGTTAAACTCACTGGAAGTTGGGGTAGTAGAACGTGGGGCTCTCCGTTCTGCAGCGTGTTGGCATGGATCCTTCTTACAGACGTGGAGAATGGAAGGACGCTGGGGCACTGGCTGTCAATCCTTTTCCTCTCAATACTGATGAGTTGATCCCTTCGTTTCTCAGGAATCAGGTTTCTATTTCAGAGACGCGATCACAGCCCGCTCACCTACGCAGGGGCAGGGGAAACATCGCCACAGACACCCCACATGATGTTGTTACCGCAACGACGGCTGCCACATCGCGGAATACGGGGCGCCCATGTCCCCTTTCCCCATAAGAGGTCATCCAGAGAAGGGTGATCAACAACCTCGTGCGCAGGTACGAGGAAGAAGGGGTCATCCCAACTCGGGATATAGCCCGACTGGACCTGGAGGCCTCCAGGCCCCGCTGTCAACACTGCCCTAACAGGCCACGCAGGGAGCCCCTGCTCCCCACCCCAACATTCAACCATTTCGGGAGCCTGTCTACGGAACGACTTGACGACTCCTCGCCTTACACTGAAGAGGTGGGCGCCGTCCGGATCATCCCGCTCAGGGTCCCGACCCGAGGGCTCCAGGCGAGAGCTCCTGCCCAGCCGCGTCAGCACCGCCGTCCGGCCCCGCAGGAAGAGCAGGCAGGCTACGTCCCTGCACCGCCTGCAGCAGCCCGCCTGACCCGACGTCAGCGTCGGGCCCGGGCTGAGGACGCTCGCTCAGGCGCGTCAACGTCGACAGCTACAGTGGCCCGAGCCACTGCCGACGTGCATCATGAATCCCCTGCATACACTGAGATGGGGCACTCCTTCACCCAACCAGGATCGAGACCCCAACCGCCCCACGGGCAGGCTGGGTTGACTCTCCGGGTTGCAGGCCCATGTGGTGATCGCCGCGAGCTAACCCGCTATAACCTCACCCTGTACGGAGGTCCTCCCCGTTCCACTACTCCACAGAGCGTGGGCCTTCCCTGCTCCAAACTTCATCAGGGAGGCATGCCTCGTGCTACCCCCATCCCGAAGGAAGACCTGCCCCGCGGCAGTGACGCTCAGCGCGGAAACCTTTCCCGCGCCCACTATACAGGGTATGGAGTCTATCCTCCTGCCCCCGACCACCAACCTGAAGGCACCTTCCATCCGGTCCTTCTCCAACGTGGGGGCCCTCCCTACGTCCTCTCTGCAACCGGCGAAGGTCCTCCTCGCCCCAGCAACACGGGGAGTGAAGGTCAGCCTCACTCCACTCGCATCGACCATGGAGGTCCTCCCCATGCTCCTGCCGGTTCCAAAAGAGGCTCCGCCTATATGGGTGCTGTTCATGGAGGTCCTCCCCATGTACCCTTCGATATTTGCCCCGGTGCCCCTCGTACCCCGGCTATCTCGATCGGGGGCCCTCTCTGCCACGGCGCCATTGCCGCCCCGAGGCTGCCTGATAGGGGTAAATCCTGTCCCGAAGAGCCACCCCGGGGCAGGAGAGCGGGTCGTCGCCGCCACAAGAAGAACCCTGGGAAGGCCCAGGTGGAGATCAAACCTGCCCGCTTCTCCGACTCGGAAGCAGAATGTGATTCAGCGATGGAACCTTCTCCCCGCTCCTCCATATCACGGACTGGGGCAGGAACCAGATGTGTTAGCCTCATTCTCCCAGAATTTGAGGTCTACCAGATTCCCATCTCCCTCCGCATGTACATCCAAGAGGAAGAAATCTTGGGAATTCCGCAGGTCTCGACCGTGAAATAACTGCCTTTGTCACCCGAAGCGCCCTCTACCTCTACCAGAGATCACAGGGAGCTATTTTGGGGGCCAACGGTGGTAGAGCGACGACACGACCTATCGCCGGTAGCCGCGAATCCTATGCCGGAAGCTATGGCTATCAGCCCGTCGTATCGTGACATCGTGGCCAGGTCACCTCACTCTTCGGAGGATGGTCCGGAGTTCGGCGGCCAGTCAGCTCGTTCGCCGTATTCTCCACCGCTGAGCTTGCTATCTCAGAGGTCCGCCTCGGTACCGTTACCGGTCCCTCAGCCGCCCCCGGTTGACGAGTGGGGCAACACAGGGCCAGACCCTGAGTCCGTGCCCAGGAGCTTCTGTAGCATTCTTGCGGTGGATTACTTCCCGGAGAAGTTCTGGCCGACGGCGGTGCTGAATTTTCACGTACCGGAGTTTCTTACCCCTGAAGAAGTGGGGTGCTTTTGTCGAACCCTATGTGCAACACACTTCCACCTTCATTATGAACAGGTGGCATACCCCAGGAGTCGAGAGAAGTTCGAAGAAATCGGCGAGCAGTGCCGCCTGATCGATGTGGCCGCACTCCTTGCGGCCCAACACCCTGAGTCGCTAGGCCGCCAGAGCGCCCTTCAACGGAAATGCGTTCAGAGTTTTAAAGCACTCCGGAGAATCATCAGGGAAGCCACCCCCATGTGAAAGTCCGTGGTTGGGGACACTATGCCGCTCTCCTCTTCGACCCTATCCGACGGCAGCCCGATTCGCTATGCGACATCGAGGACATGCCCTCAAGAGGGGTCGCAGTCCACATGGCTGACGTCGTGGAAAAGGAAGATGAGCATGAATTCCTTGATGGAGACTTACCCCCTGAGGACGTACCGCCACTGCTCGACCCATCAGGGAGAGTTACCCGTCAGTAGAGGAACCTGCTAGGCCTCCCCGTACCCACCGAGTCACTGGTACTCGGTTGAAACACAGGCAAGGGTAAGGAGCACGTCGGAACAGTCAAGCACTCCGACCCGTCCGCCTCTGTGCAGAAAACGGACGAAGATCCCGAGAAGGCCACGTTACGCCAGCATCTTGATGGCCAGAAGAGTCTGGTTGACGAACTCTTGGCTGAGCGCGCCGCAGAGCGGTGACCCGACTATGGTAATCCCAGGCCGGGGCAGTAGGGGCAGGAACAATTTCCCCCGGTGAGATGCCTCCAGGAAACCCTGATCATGCTACTGCCGCAGACAGGGCAGAAGCCGGAACGTATGGGAAGAGGGCATGATACATCTCGCCAAATCCCCCCTAACGACGGGGCAATCTGATGAATCCAACCCGGATTCCCCCAGTCGCCCTGCAGGTCGTCCAGCCAGTTGACCCACAAGCGGCCGAAGCCGTCTACCATGTTGAAGAACCTGGAAATGCACTTCTGGTTAGGGATCCCCATCAAGACAGTGACCCCCCAGATGATCTTATCGTGACCCTCACAGCCCGCCTCGAAGCATTGGAAACGCGGCAGGTAGCGGTCCCACCGGATGGAAAGCCTTATCCGGCATGGGTGGATGATATGCCCGCACCTCCGGGTTTTGGGAACCCCACTTTCTCACATTTTAACGGGACAGGGGACCCGCCGCAGCACCTGGCTCATTTTTCTTCCAGGTGTGGCCCCATGCTGGGGACCCCAGCTCAGCAAGAAGCCGCCAAGCTCCGATGTTTCGTACAGACATTGGAAGGTCCAGCATTCGTCTGGTACAGCCAGCTCCCTATCGGATCGGTGACCAGTTGGGAGGATCTTCGCTGGTAGTTCTTATACCAGTTCAACTCCACCACACAGAAGACCAGCATTGCAGACCTCTTCAAGTGCAATCAAAGGCCTGATGAGTGAGTCGCAGACTTCATCGCCCGGTGGAAGGGACTTACGTATTTCCTCGATATGCCACTGACTCAGAAGCAATTACTGACGATGTGTGTCAGGAATGTCAAGACAGAGCAGGTACCCTCCTTGATTACCCATAACTACCCTGGAGGGTTCATATATTTCTCAGATAAGGCTCAGCGCCATGAGGAAACCGTGCAACAGGCTATTCAGGCTCATTTGTTTCCCCCCTATGATCCCGGCCAGGAGGACCGCCAGGGATGAACCCGCCGCGGTGGCCCAAGTAGAAGCCCCTAGGCAGCTAGAGTTACTGCCGGTGACACCACCCCCGCAACCCCGCAGAGGTCCTCCACCTCAAGCACAGGCTCCTGCCCAGCAGCGGCCGCCTCAGAACCAACAGGTTCCCCCGCGCAAGGCGCCACCGCCACCTAGACGAGACAATCAGGCGCCGCCTCCTCGGCAGGCCCCTCCGACCCCTCGTCAGGGCCAGGCCCCCAGGGCCCCCTATCCGGAAAGAAGGTACCAGACTTATTCATTCAACGAAAATCAGGTCCCTGGATATTTCCGAAGTGCTCTAGAGCAAGGGATTATGCGTCTGCCTGAGTGCATAAGGCCGACAGAGGCGAATCTCACCGATCACCCCAACTACTGCCCTTATCATCGGATCCTGGGGCACACCCTCAAGCAATGCTATGTGTTTAAAGATTGGCTTCAAGACCAGGTCAACAACAACATAGTCAAGTTGGGACCAGCACTAGCAGAAGTGGTAGGTGTCTTTGCAGGATCAGAGATCGGCAACGATAGCGAAGGCGAGTGGCAGCAGGTTCCCAGCAGCGGATCTCGGAAATACGACGACTGGATGGCTCGAAAAACCGTCGTCCATGCCCATGGTATCATCCGGGCGTGCCTGAAGCATCCAGAACCTTCAGAAGAAGTAGCTGGTGCCTCCGCATCGTCTTCACGATCGGCCTCTTCCCAAAAGGGCAAGCAGCGGCGACGCAAGAAGAAGCAACGCGCACCGCCGGTGCCGTCGTCATCCCGCACCCTCGGCGACTTTATGCCCCCTGAAATGGGGATTTCTCCCAGAATCCGCCCAGCGGTGGATGACCCCTCGAGTGACAGCAAGGGGTATGCTTCGGTTAACACCGTGGAGCTGGAAAAGCCCTATATGATTCCCGACGAGGGGGAATGCCAGGAGAACCCCCCCCCCCCCCCCCCCCCCAACGTTTCTGGCCGACATCAACGTCATCGGAATCGCAACCGCGCAGGTCATCGAGGTACATCAGCAGGCACTTTTGGCCAAGCCGTGCAATCTACTGAGACCAGGAAGCAGGCTCAGCGCAGATCTCAGCACGCGCAAACCCATCTAACGCCCTCGGTTCTACCTCCACTGTCGTTCGTGCTACTAGATCGTAGGGAGCTACCTCGTTCGTATCACAGTCAGTCTTGCCCGGCTACAGGCCAGCTTCCGCTATCTGATCCTAGACTGGCGACTACCCCCAGGCTTCTACTAGTTGGCAGCAAGATGTACCCAGTACTAATCAATCGCCGGATCAACCAGCAGGACCCGCTATGCCTCCAAATGCCAAACGACCTCCTGTAAGCAGAGGTTCGCATTTGGCATGAAAGTATGACGTTCTGAAGCATCTGTACGGCATTCCAGTGAGGCTCTCCATCCTTGAGGCCCTTCTCCTGTCATCTGAAATGCGCGAGGCACTTGTCGAGGCCCTAAGGAGCCCCCTCCAGTTCGAGACGGAGGTAGCAGCTGCAGAAGCCCTCCATATTGAGACGATTGAAAACGCCGAATGTCAGGCGGTTATCTCGTTCTCCGGTGAAGATGAGGACCCTCCTATACAGGGGCACATTCGCCCGCTATACATCACTGGCCACTTCAATGGCGTGGAAGTCCGCCACTACCTCGTGGACACGGGTTCTGGAATCAATCTAATTCCGACCCGGACGTTGCGAAAGCTGGGTCTGTTTGAAGGTGATTTAACTCCCTCTGTCCTCAAGATCCAGGGGTACGACAGGACCGAGCAAACCCCAGTCGTCAAGATCCGCCTGAAGACTCAGTTCGGTGGCTTAATTGCCAGCACCGAGTTCATGGTTGTCTCTCAGGACACCGCCTACAATGCATTGATGGGTAGGCCATGGCTCCATCTGCATGCAGCGGTCCCTTGTTCGTATCACCAGTGCCTCAAGTACTCTCTCAACGGTCTAGTAGGCGTGCTCCATGGAGATGCGTCCCCTTTCGCTTCTTGTGAGGCCCGCTATCTGGATGCGGGTTATTACAAAAGTAAGGACAAGCATATCCTGGTAAGTGAGGGTGAACCCGCCCCGGTCACAAGTGATCCCTGGGCAAGCATGGATGACGCCTACATCCTTCCGATCCACCGGTTGGAGGCCACGACCCCCGACATGGGGGAATGTTTTGTTGTTTCGGGTACGCAGGGAAGACATGTTCCTGTGTCCAAGCGACGATGGAAAATCACCTCGTACTCCTACATCAACCAGGCTCAGGTCATCCCGGAACCTCCTACCCCTATACGGTACCGGGACGTCAAGCTTATGAAAACGGAGGTGTGCCATACGTGTCTCTTCCGTCGGGCTGGAATTAACCGAATCAGGATGACACGTCACCACTGTTTTGATATTGTCAAACGAGGCCCCTTAGGCCGAAGGCCAAATGGGATGAGGAGTGTCGGACCGCCTTCGAGGAAATCAAGCAGTATCTGCTCCAACCTCCGGTCTTGATGCCACCCATCTTCGGAAAGCTGCTGGTCCTTTATGTGACCTCCCTAGAGAGATCCCTCGGTGCGCTGCTCGCCCAGAAGAATAACGAGGGTACTGAGAACAGTCTCTACAATCTCAGCCACATGCTTCTCGATACGGAGTTCAGATAATACCCTATCTAAAAGAGCTACCTTGCGCTCGTCTTCGCCGTGCAGAAGTTGCGACATTACCTGCAGCACCATGAGGTGAAATTGGTCTCTCGGGTAGACCCACTAAAGTACATCCTGAACCGTCCCATGCTGGCTGGACGACTAGCACGGTGGGCAGTGATTCTCCAGCAGTTTGATATCAGGTTTGTACCTCAGAAATCCATTAAGGGACAGGCATTGGCAGACTTTTTAGCTGCCCATCCAACCTCCGCAGATCAATCCCTAGACCTGGATTTCCTTGATGAGACGATCCTCTCAGTCGATAATGTTGTCCCGTGTTGGAAAATGCATTTCGACGACGACTCTCGGAGCCCCACCGGTAGGAGGCTCAATGATCCCATGCTCTACAGGGTGGCCTGGGTATTGTCTTCATTACCCCAGCGCAAGCCGTCCTGCCATACTTGTTTCTGTTGTTAGAAGGCTGTACGAACAACGAGGCAGAGTACCAGGCCCTCATCACCGGTCTCGAGTTGGCCCTTAAAATCCATGTGCCCCATCTACATGTGAAGGGAGATTTCGAGATGGTAATCAAACAGGTTAATGGCGACTACGTCGTCAGGAAGCCGGAGGTTGCACCATTGCTGGAGTACACCCTCCGCCTAATGGCCCAGTTCTCTTCTCGACCAGAGGTTACCCATGTCCCACGATCGCAGAACGGTCAAGCAGATGCCTTGGCTAGCTTAGCCGCGTCGCTCACAGAACCTGAGCAAGATGATTTGATCATACATGTGGCACACCGGAGAGTCATTTCCCCTGTCACCCAAGAGGACCATGATGGCCTGTGGGTAAGTTATCTAACCGCTGGACCCTCCACGCCCGGTGTCCCGGGTTCATCAGACGTAGTGGTTGAAGCCACTCCCGACTGGATGGCACCTTTTGTTGAGTATCTCCAAAATAGTTGCCTCCCGGACGGCCGGGCCGAGCGCGAGTGAATCCGATGCCGCGCGCTACAATTTACCCTCCAGAGCGGCCCCAGTCTTAAACAAATCCTTTATAAGCGGAGTTTCGATGGTGTCCTCCTCCATTTCATCCAAGGAGTAGAGATACCTCGAGTTATGAAAGAGGTTCACGCCGGTTCCTGTGGCGCCCATCAAGCTGGGCCGAAACTATCCCATCAAATCCGGAGGTTGGGGTACTTTTGGCCCTCTATGACCCACGATTGTATTGGGTATGCCAAGAGATTCCACGCGTGCCAAGTAATATTGGCCATTTGCAGTATGGGGACTTGATGTAGTGGGACCGTATCCACCGGCAACAGCCCGCCAGTGTAGATTCATCCTGACTGCTACAGATTTCTTCTCCAAGTGGGAAGAAGTGGTTCCGCTCAGAGGGGTCAAGGCCCGTTCCATCGTTGACTTATTGAGCTCCAACATTATCCACCGGTTTGGAGTCCCTCAAGCCATCCTCACCGATAACGGCACTAACATCCGAGCGGCTGAACTAAAGAAATTCTATGCCAAGTACGACATCCGGTCGAACCATACCTCCCGCTACTATGCGCAGGCGAATGGACAGATCGAGGAATTCCACAAGACCCTCTCTAACATTCTGTATAAGATGGTTGGCCAGAACAAGAAAAGTTGGCCGGACAAGCTCCCCAATGCCCTCTGGGCTTACCGGATGATGAATCGCAACTCTACCCAGGTGACCCGATATTCCCTGGTGTATGGAGCCGAGGCCGTCCTACCCATTGAGATCTAGCTGCCGTCGCTACGCACTGCAGTTTATGATCACCAGACATCAGATGAGGTAGCCGAGATCCGTCTGGCTAAATTAGAAGCACTGGATGAGAACCAGCTCCGTGCCCTGCACAATCTGGAAAGGCATCAGGATAAGATAGCGAGGTCCTTTGACAGAAAGTTTTGTCTCCTCTCTTTTCTACAGGGCGACCTGGTACTGGCCCTTCGAGCGCCAATGATTCCAGGTAGGAAACCACCCAAATTAGAACCCAAATGGGAAGGGCATTATATCATCCATAAGTTTTACCCCAATGGAGAATACTCCTTGGTGACCACAGATGGAGAGCTTATAACCCCTCCCACCAATTCCAAATTCCTCAAACGATACTTTGCCTAGGGCAAAAAGGGTCCTGCACAACCCTAAACTGCAATATGGTCCCGTATGACCTTAAACTGAATCTTCGTCCTGCAAGACGATAAACTGTGAAATGGTCCCGCATGACCTTAAACTGCACATTATGGTCCAACATGACTCTAAACTATAAAGTCCTTCACGACCATAAAATGCATCTTCGTCCTGCAAGACGTTAAACGGCAAGCTGGTCAGGCCTTCCTGACTGAGGCTCAGCCTCAGGCCCCTTGGCCTCCTTGGGCCCCTGGCCCCCCGTCCTCACTGCAAGATGTTAAACTGAAAGCCAGTCAGGCCTTCCTGACAAAGTCTCAGCCTCAGGCCCCTTGGCCTCCTCGGGGCCCCGACCCCAGGCCCCCTGGTTTTCCCCGATTTACCCTCTTGAGGGATTGTACGATATGATTTACTCATCGTACCGTACATATCCCCCAAATGAGATGCTCCTTGTCCCACATGACGTTAAGCTACATTTCAAGAACTACGTGTGGCTTGATTCCTATCTTCATGGGATACGTAGGAACGCTCAGACGCCTTTTCTTGAGCCCAGCCCCAAGCTTTTCTCTCCCACTATTCCCCCTGGGAATAGTTTCCTTGGAGGATCTTTGTGTAGTAGGGAGTAGGATTTCTTAGCCCCGCTCATTCAACCCTTCTCACATGAGGATCGTAAGGGTCACACCATGTGCCCACTCCCGTTCTTCTATCCTCCCACGTCCTCACCACACGATGCTAAACTGCATGGCCTTCAAGAACTATGTATGGATTGATTCTCATCCTCATGAGATACGTAGGAACGCCCGGGCATTTCATCCGTGGGCCTAGCCCAAAATCCAAAATCTGCCCCTCAGGTCAAGACATGGCAGGGTGCACACTTTTGCCCCAACTCACATCGGGCAAGCCTCGACCCGGCTGCACATCCCCCTTGGAGATGTTTTCCTCTTTCGTGGATGGATACAGCTCTGATTCACCCACTCCTTGACTGGGATTCCATCATTTTTCACACCCAGAGGGACCCCCAAGAAAGGCCTGGATACTATGCCCAAGGGATCTCCTACCGTTATGGGCCAACGCCCCCGAGGGTTTTCAGGCAACAAGCCGATACAAGTTCCGCGTTGCGAATTTGGTCAGCAGTCGACGCTCATTTGTTTCTCCCATACCAGGTCACCATAGGAACGCTGTGTTTCGAACATGGTCAGCATTGTCCTGGATCTTCGGGTCCACCCCGAGATGTCCCAGACATCGAGTGCAGTGATTCATTCTGCCCCATCCCGAGGTGACAAACTTCCCCCCAGGGTGGTGCTAGCAGTCGGGCCCACAACCCCGATTCCCCACAAGAGTGTACGGTGTGGTGTAGGACTACGTCCTCATTCACATCAGGATCATGTACCATGCCGTACGCCTTCCCCTATGAGGCCCAGCCTCAGGCCCCTTGGCCTCCTCGGGTCCCCGACCCCCGTCCTCATGTAAGACGTTAAACTGCGAACCCGTCAGGCCTTCCTGACTAATACCTGACCTTAGGCCCCTTGGCCTTTTCGGGCCCCTCCGCCCAACTTCTTACCCGAAGTGTACGGTGTTGTGTAGGACTACGTCCTCATTCACTTCGGGATCATGTACCATGTCGTACGCCCCCTCTTACGAGGCCCAGCCTCAGGCCCATCGGCCTTCTCGGGTCCACGACCCTCATCCTCACTGCAAGACAATAAACTGTAGACCGGCCATCCTGACCAATGCTAACCATCAGGCCCCTTGTCCTTTTCGGGCCACAACCCATGTCCTCTCTTATAGGCGTGTATGGTGTGGTGTGGGAAAACGTCCTCATTCACGTCAGCTTCTTCGCCATGTCGTATACCCCCCTTGTTTAAGGGTATATCACTCCCCTTCTTGTCCCGTATGACGTTAAACTACATTTTGGGAATTACATGTGGCTTGGTTCCCATCTTCATGGGGTACGTAGGACCACCTGAATGGCCAAGATTCGGGTCCAGCCCCATCTCTCGGTAATCCCCATCCCATCATGGCCCCTTGGCCCATCCTTTCCCCATGAGGGGGTTATATGGTGTGGTGTAGGACTACGTCCTCATTCACGTTGGTCTCATAATGACCACGCCATGTACCTCTCCCACCTGAGCTGCTTCATCGATCCCTTTTTGGCAATTCACCGATGTACCTAAGAGTACTCTGGTTTATTACCCGAAACGCCAAGCTTTACTCGGACACGTCCTCACCCGTTTCCAGGCTTTTTGTACCCCTGCATCAGGGCTTTCATCATCTTTCACACCCATAGGGACCCCCAAGAATGGCCTGGATACTACGCCCAAGGGCTCTTCTACCGTTACGGGCCAACTCCCCCGAGGGTTTTGGACAACAAATCGATAAAATCTCGCGTTGCGAATATGGTCAGTGGTCGATGCTCATTTGTTGTTCCCACCTCAGGCTAATGCGATATGGAAACTGTGTTTCCACCATGGTTAACAGTTTTCCTCTATCGCCACGCCAACCCATTAGGCCCAAAATGTCAGGTGCACAATTCACACCCTTCATCACTTCACCGTGTCCAAGTAGAATCTCGTAACTCTTGGTATTTTTTTTCCTCCGTGCACGTCTGCGCATTGGGAGAACAAGCCGTGTCAATGGTGTCCTTCGGGTCTCTCTGCTGACTCCCCTTTGATGGGCGCCCCAAGTATTGCGATAGGGATCTTCCCCCTTGTTTCCCACACCGAGTTTATCTCACGTGGGCTTAGGGATCGGGTTGACATCTGTGCTTACTCGGGAAGTCGTCACCATTCACGGTCCAAGCTCTAAGACCATAAACTAAGATTCTCATATGGAACTACGTTCATCTTGATTCCTATTTTGATAGGATTCATAGGAATGCCCAGGCCCCTTATCTTTGGGTCCAGTTTCAGTTCATCAAGTTCACCTCTCTGGTCCAGCCTTCAGGATCCCGACAATGGGACAGCGTGGCATCATGCGTGATCATGTCCTCATTCACGTCGGGTTTGCAATGGCTCCGCCACGCGCACCCCCGTTCTGAGGGTTAGTCCTACCATTCCTTGTCCAGCATGACATTAAAAGGCACCCTTCAGAACTACGTGTGGCTTGATTCCCATCCTCATGGGATACGTAGGATCGCCCAGACGCCCTGTCTTCGGGTACAACCCATTTAGGGAGCCATTCTCTCCCCCGGTTTCACCTCTTACCTCTATATAGGCCCCTCGGCCTAAGGTATCCCTCCCCGATTGGCGTACAAATTGATGTGGGATCATGTCTCCATCAATTGTGTTTTATAACACTACGCACGTTCCCCGCCTAGCATTGTCTCTGCTACGTCTGCACTGCATGACGATAAAATGCATGCTTGGTCCTATCATACGACCCCAAACTGTGACATTATCGTCCTGGCCACACGACGAAAAACGGCACTGCATTGTGGTTACCTCGTTGTAGAGGACATCACTTTGGGTATTGGCCGCGTTCCATGCCATTTGTCAACGCCCATAACGACTTGATCCATGTGGCTACATCACGACCTACTATTCTAGGCTTGTCGCTTCACAAAAAAAACCCATTCACCTTAAAGAACAAACAAGATTTATCAAATTCCGCTTCTTTTAGTGCAAGGGCCACAGCCGCACTCCCCTTTTCCCCTGGCACTGGAACCTTATCGTGCCGCCCTCCAGAACTACGTATGGATTGATTCTCATCCTTATGAGATACATAGGAGCGCCTGGGCACTTCCCCACGGGCCCAGCCTCACCTTCGTGCTCGGTCTCTCGACTCGAGCATTTCCCCCGAGAACGCATGGTATGTAGGGCTTAGGTCCTCCTTCACGTCGGGTTTTGGCGCCGGCGTCCCCTGCTCCTTTTACCCATTTATGGTCTAAGGCCCCTCAGAACTACATAAGGCTTGATTCTCATCCTTATGAGATACGTAGGAGCGCCCGGGCACTTCCCCGCGGGCCCAGCCTAACATTCTCTTTTGGTCCCTTGACCGAAAACCTCTCCTAAGGGGGTCGGGCGGCGTGATATGGGATTACGTCCTCACTCATGTCAGGTTGTTCATCGCACCGTACACACCCCATATTCTCACTCACGTTAGGTGTTTGAGTTACTCCACCATGTACCTCTTATGTCTCCTCTCATCCATGGTCCGAATTCTACGACCATAAACTAAGATCTCCCTATGGGAAAGGAATCTTCTCCCTCTACCTAATACGTCTCGTTTCCGTATTCAGATGTGTTTTAAAAAAGAGCCCGAAGTGTGGTAATTTTCACAGGGAAATTCCCCTCGTCCCATGACCAAGCTTCGTGAGCTCGCTATTTGGATCCTCATCCTCTTCTACATCCAAAAGGACCCTCGGACGACATGGATACTATGCTTAAGGGATCTCCATGAACGCTAGACCTAAGGGCCCTCCAATCGTTTCGGGCCAACGTCCCTACGGATATTTGACAACATTTGTGACATGGTCCCGTGTTTCGAACATGGTCAACTGTCAACCCTCATTTGTCTGTCCCCATTCTAGGCTAACGCGACAGGATGCTGTGTTGCGTACATGGTCAGCAGTTATCCTCCATTGTCACGCCGTCATCATCATGATCTGAATCTCGAGCACCATGATTCACACATTTTCACTTCCTCATGTTCAAGTGGAATTCCATCGTACTCGGCTCTTTCTCTTCACGCATCTAGGTGTGCCACAAGATCGTGTTAGTGTCATTGGGATGATATTTACCGAGCGTCCCTTTGCCCAAACTTTCCCCTTTCTGTGTTGGGAAATTCCCACCACCACTGCTTGTTTCCCACACCGAGCACGACTCATGTGGGACTAGTAGTTCTGGAGGGATGTGTACCAACACGGCTAGGCTTCTCATCGTCCTGCATGACGTTAAACTGCATTTCAAGAACTATGTATGGATTGATTCCCATCCTCATGGGGTATATAGGAACGCCCGACCACTCTGCTTCGGGCCCAGCCTAATCCTCACTCTTGGTCCCTCGACCTGAAGAGCTTCCTCCGGGGGTATGTGGTATGATCTGGACTCCAAGTCCTCATTCACGTCGGTTTCATACTTACCGCGCCACACGCTCCCTGAGATCTTCCCTTTTATACCACGTCCTATCGTATGACATTAAACTACAGGAGTTCATCTGTCCTCAGCGTATGAAACTAAACTGCGGTTCTACCCAAAACAAGTTCAGGATGCCCCAAGATCCAATTGGGAAGTGACAGATCCCCTCGCCAGAGAGGCCCTGACTAAAAGAAGGAATGATCCATGATCAAACCTATGCGCCCATATGGCGTACTCCCACCACGGTGGTGTAACTACCTGAGTGTTGGATTCTGTTCGGACAAACCATCACTCCACATTCCACGCTTTGTGTGCCCCTTATTCGGACCCTCGTCCCCTTTCATGTCTGAAGGGACCCCCTAATGGCCTGGTCTCATGCCGCCTCGGCTCACCTACCGTCCTGGGCCAACGTCCCGGAAGACTGGTCATGTTTGGAAGGACCCCCTAATAGTATGGATGCTCGACCTATGGTCCGCCAACTGTCCTGGGCCAACGTCCCGAAGGATTGATCAACAACATTTGTGACAATGTCTCGTGTTTCGAACATGGTAAACGGTCGACCCTTGTTTGTTGTCTCCATTACAGGCTAACTTAGTAAGGATACTACTTCTCCTCCAAGGTTAATGGTTGTCCTTTATTGTCACTCCATCCCCGCAGTGTTCCGAATCTTGGGTATCGTGATTCACGCTTCACATTTCCATCTGTTTGGACCGATTTCAGCGCCCCTGGCGTTGCCCCGTTCGTGCATAAGAGCACGCTGAAGAAACAGTAGTTCGGTTATCCTGGAAATTCCTTCTCCGATCAAGCCTCCCCCATATTTCAGGAATCTGGACTGGTAATCTGAATCCCGAATGCCCGGAGCATGATCCCCACTCCCATGTTAGGTGGGATGAGAGGGAAACTATCTCCTGTTTCTCACATCGGGTTCGACCCACGTGGGCTTGGGTAATTATCGCCAACGTCACGCAAACATTGTAGGGATGTAACAAGGCAATTCAAACAGTGGAAATCGTGCGTGCTAAGGAATTCAAAGCAAAGAAAAAAAAATTGAAGCACGAAAGTACAAATAAATGGTTTCTGGGTTTGTTACAATACTCGGGGGTCGACTCCCCCCACGGACGGGTTGACCACGTCAAAAGAGTGTTGCAGCTCCGCCACCCGTTGGCTTGTGGCATCCAAGGCTTTCTGCCGCTGATTTAGCTCCCGCTCCTCCTCAGCAGCGGTGGGGCGCAGTTCGTCAGTCCTGGCTTTGGCCCTCTCTACGACATCTTGAACGGCATCCATCTTTCCGGAGGCCTGCCTCATATGCTCTTCTGCCTCTTCCAGCTGGGCCTTCAACCGTGCGACCAACTCAGATTGTGCATTGAGAGAGGTTGAAACCTCATCTGTCCGGGTCTGCATCTGTGGGACCTCGCTTTCAGCCTCCTGGAGCTTCTTGATGTTGGTCGCCTTCCTCCACTGCCAGCCCACGCCGAGCCCACGATCATGCTCCTGGATCTTCTCAGCCACAAGATCGTGGGTGAGCGTGTGAGGACGTTGTGCATCCACTCCCCTAGCACACAGTTCGCACAACCGCGAACGGAGTCTATCCATTTTAGTCAGCCATTGTGCTTGGGGAGTGTCCTTGATAAAACGCGTGATCAACTTCCACGACCGGCGGTGGACTATGCTGCTGTCTTCCTCGTCGGAGGCCGTTTCGTCGCAGTCTGTGCGATTGGCAGGTTCGTACGCGGGGTACGCCCACAGGAAATCCTCGGCAGGATCAAAATCCGGTGCTGAATCCAGTGCGACCCCTGGCGCCGAAGCAGGCGCGACAGGACTGGGACCGAACGGTTGATCCTCTCCCTCGGAGTCCACCTCAATGACTTTGGGTACGGCCCTGCTGGTGGTTCTGCCAGTGATGATGTGCGTCGTAGCTTGAGGAGATGGGGGGACTATCGCCACCATCACTGGCATGCCCCATAGAGGGAGGCCACCAGACATCCCTACCAGTCTTGCCGCAGCATCCCACGCCAGTCGAAGAACTGTACGACAGAGAGGGACATAAACGTTAGTCGGCATGGTCTACATGTGACAACGAGGAGGCCGATAGAGGAGACTTACATAGATCGAACTCCTGGTGCTTCTCTTGAGCCAGTACTAATGGGACCCCGAGGCGAGGCCCTCCGTATACTGTTGGAAGGTCTGGAGATTCAGGAGGAGCCACCTTGGGTGCTTTGGTCCAACCAGACGTGGAACTGGACGCAGCCATAGGTGCAGGTTCTGAAGGACCCGCATCATCACCCGCCAAGGAGTGAGAACGAGGCCTGCGAACAAGTTCCTCCTGCATGGCTCAAACATCGGTGAGAAGTCCATAGTGACCCAAGAACAGATCGTAAGGAAAGAAGTTTGGAATGCTACCTCGAGAGCCTCCGCGAAATCGTCGGATTCTGAGCCTCGGTCTCCGACCTCGCCCTCCTCCAACGGGCTCCCTCCTCCAGCCTCATCCTCCCGAGAGGAGTCCTATGATTCCTCCGGCAAGGGGAAGCGCTCCCTCAGATCAGCAGCCGATAACTGCGGGGGAACGTCTGATTCAACAGTACCCTCACCCGGTCTTTCATTGAAAGAGGGACACCACTGGAGTGGACTTAATCCTCCAGCTCGTCCAGGTATTGTTCTGCCTCCGCCGGAGACGCCATGAATCCAGCCCGAACTGGGCCTATGCCCGATAATTCCATCCCGAGGCGATTCAGGGGAGCCCATATCTCGGGTGGGATGAGGAATTGCCGGTTGACATCCCAAATGTCCCAAGCATCTGGGAAGACGACATCCTCTGCCATGTCAATGTGACGCAGGTGCTTCCCCGGAGCCTAAGTGGATATCCTACGAAATCCCCTCGGTGTCCGCCCCTCCGGATGACCCTGCTCTTCCTGAATCACCGGATCCACCGCCGCTTCCATACCTCGGCCGGTGCGGGTCTCGCCGCCATGGTAGCCCCGCTACCGCGAGCGGCCCTAGCTGCCCTCCGACCCCGACCTCGAGATAGAGGAGGCCCACCGTCACCAACCCGGATAGTTGGTTACTTCAGCATCTCCCCTGGGTAAGTAGCCTCCCAACTGATGGCGTACTCCTTCACCAATCCGAAAGCGGTGGTGGATGGAGGCAATGCAATCCGCATCTTTCCATATTCCCGTGTGAACATGAGCCACAACTGCCTCATCACACATGGGTGCTTCTCGTGACGCACCTACCAGTAGACCTGCGGGGTCAACCGCTGGAGGCACCGGAACTGCCTCGCAAACCGATGCGGGGTGTACGGTTCACAGAGCGGCTCACGATCTATTCGTGCCACCAAAACTCCACCTCGGAAGGCCAGGAGGTAAGCCCGATGTTCTTCCGTTCCCCGTCTGTCATCAGTAAGCATCCCTGTCGGCAATGGGAAGGGGTGTAAGTTAAACTCATCCGCCCTCCACACCCTATTCAGCACCATCAACACGACTAATTTGAACGGGAAGCTCCCGACCGCGTTCAGGATGGAGGGGCAGGAGTTCGATCCCGGTGGAGAAATGGGGTTTGGATACTCGTAAATCCCCCTGATATGCGCTGTGATCCACCCATACAGGAGGTGGAAGTGCCCGCATATCCTTGGCGGCTTCTTGCCCTCGCTAATATTCCGCAACATTTTGTACAGTTTGGTGAGCATCGGAATCCCTAGATTGCTCCGCTGCCCCATGGCCAACATCAACGCCATGATAAACAAGCTGGGTCGTACCCCCATGCTTGTATCTCTCACCGGTAGGATCCAACCACAGATGATATCTGCGATGAACGCCGTTAGCCTGACTATCGGCTATTGTTCAGTGCCGACACTGAAACCCCAAGTCTTCCATTGGCTGTCCTCCAGGACCCGCCAATACGAGTGCCCCTTGCCCCGTTGGGCTGCCCTTGGACAAGTTCGAGGCCTCGGAGGGAACTCTCGATTCTCTAGGAAATTCAGGAAGCATTTGAACCACCTCCTAAAATGGACATCCCTTACTGCCTCCTTGTCCTCTCCAGGGACGAGTGCCATCAGCGTCGATGCCAGTCGTGACATTTGCTCCGTATCCCCCCACGCGCTGACGACGGGGAGGAATTCGTCATACATGGCCCCCAAGATCGGGACCCCAGAAATATGGTGGACATCCCATAGGCTGATTCCAACCTCCCCGTGATGCAGGTGAAAAGTGTTGGTCCTAGACGACCATCTGCTCAGCAGTTCCGGCATCAGTTGCTTCGGTTGGTAAATGTGGAATTGGGAGGCCCATGCCGCCTCATACAACCCCACTCTCCTCAGATCGGCCCCAAACTCCTCGCATGAGGCGCTTACCCAGTAGGCCCAGGCCCAGTCATCAGAAATGATTCCGCCCTGGTGCAGGTCCCACTCATCAGACCATCCCTTCTTCGAATCCTGCAAAGCCGCCTTCAGCATGGTACAGTAGGGAGGAGGGGACGTCTCCGGTTGCAGTGGATTCCCGTCAATGTTTTTCACATGGTTGTAGAGACAGTCCGTGGTGATGGGTGTGAAGTTCTCTTGCGCGTGACCATCGGCCGCCCTGAACCATTTATGCTGGCATGGTGTGCTCTTGAACCAGCAAGCTGGTTCATCCCTACTCGCCTCAGGGATAAAGACGTCATCCCTCAGCCCGAAGCCGTACAATGGAAGTTTCTTGCATTGCGGATAATCCTTCTGACCCTCTGATAGCAGATCTGTCAAAGAAGTGTGGTTCGAGTGGCTTCAGACCATCTCCCCCAGGCCTAGACAGTTGTCCATCTCATCACGACGAGCAGCATCTGCAAGCACCCCCAATACAGCCTCTTGATGGGCCATTTTATCTCTGGCCCTCAGAAAAGTATTTTTTTCAACTGGATTGCGAAGCTCGACCGCGAAGCTGAATCGCGAAGCCGGATCGGGAAGATCGGTCGCGAGGAGAAGTCACGAAGTCAGGCCAAGGCCGACAAGAAGATGTTCATTTGGCGCGGACGCAAAGTCGGAGACCCACGGTTCGCCGCGAAGCTCGCTTCGCGGAGGGCTGTCGCGGAGTACACGGAGCTTTGCGTAGTCAAGAGCGTAAAAAGAAAAGGAACTCATGTGAAGAAAAAAGTGGTCGACCCCCTATTTATAGGCGGCGACCCCGGATCATCGCGGCACGCCTCACCCGCGCGGAGCATCGCGGCGCGTCCGGATCCGTGGCCCTGGGGAGCACCGCGGGGTCCCTTCGCGATGTCGGATCGGGAACCACCGACAATTTTGGCGATTTTCCCTCAGACTTCGACCCTTCGCCCTCCGTGGCTCCAAGTCTGAGGGGGGGCATTTGTTGGCGCCAAAATATGGCCCGCAAGGAAGGAAAGAAAAAGAAGGCTGGCGCACTGCCTCGCGAAGCACCCACGCGAAGCCCCGCCGCGAAGTGCCCCGACCATTGCGGTCTCGCAAAGCTCCGGAGATGGTAATGCTCCGCGAACGAATTTGACGTTCGCGAGCCCGCTGCGAAGCACCAGAGGCGGTAAGCCTCTGCGAACACATTTGACGTTCGCGAGCCCGACGCGAAGCTCCGAAGGCGGTAATCCTCCGCGAACGCAATTGACGTTCGCGAGCCCGCCGCGAAGCTCCGGAGGCAGTAACCCTCCACTGACAACGTTGATGTTCGCGGGCGCGCCGCGAAGCACCGGAGGCGGCGCGCTAGCCCTGCTTCACGGTGCCCCTTCCATATAAATACTAGACTCCCCCTGAGTCCCAAGGACAGACAATCCGACCTTTCGGCTTCTCCTCTCCCGAATCGCGAAGCACTCTTTGCCCCGGGAATCATGAACTCTGCGAGGTACTTCTACTTCGCGAGATGCCTCTGCTTTGTCTCGTTTTGAGCCCCTCTTCCGAGAGGGATTCCCTTCACGAAGCTCAAGGGCATTCGCAAAGGAAGGGGATTCCCAAGGGAGCCCAGGCAGCCGCGGAGCGTTTATGCTTCGTGAAACACCCAACTTGTACTAGTGATTCCTATGCTAAGGAAGGATCGCTTCACCTCGCGAAGCACACTGCTTCGCAGGACCCTGCTTCGCGAGGCACCTCTCGTTTGCGAGGCAGTGCTCCGTGAACACTGCTCCACTTCGCGAAGCACCTTCCACTCACACCTATGCCCCATGCTAAGGCCAAGGCACTCCACTTCACGAAGCACACTCCTTTGCTTAGGGATTCCTCTTCCCGTGCAACCCTCCGGGTTCGCACGATGTGATTTCAAGGTCCCATGGACAATACCACCCGTAGCGTTGCTTCGCCTAATGCTTCTTCGCATAGGCACGCTAACGGATATTTCTTCTTCGCATAGCCACGCTAATGTGGACCCCTTGATGGTTCGTTCCACAACCCCCGTTAACCATGGCCTTACTGGTACCTTTCCTTCTCCAAGGACCAGAGGGTACCAGTTATGTAAGTCCTAGGGGTGTGGAGTGAACCCACCTCGTCCGAGCTGCAGGACGTTAAACTGCCAAGCACCACGTCCTCAACACATGACGTTAAACTGTGACCCAACCTCGTGCCCCTCACGAAGGGTCCCCCCCAGCCCGAACATTCTTTACACCACTCATCTCCACGGGAATGGAATCACCCATCCACAAGGGATGATATCCTCCTTATCGGAGTGGCGTATGTTCGTAGGAGAAGGGCGACCCTAGTTCCCCAACGGATGGCTGCAGCACCTCTGCATCTCCATACATCGCCACTACCAAGGTCAGTGGAGGGCGTGATAGGGAACGAGGCACCTCCCATCATTGGACCAAGGTCCATTGTTCCCGCGCTTTGTCACGCCATGGGCCTCCATCCTGGAGTAAGTCCCAGCACCATGGGACGCCTAACGCGTAAGCCCCTCTTGGCTTCTTACGGACGCATCCTTCACGACTTGATCGTCAGGTCCTTGCAACCTCTTGTTTCTCACACCGAGCATGACTCACGTGGGCTTAGAGTGAGCACCGACCCTGACCCCCACCCTTAGCGAACTACGAGGACTTTGTTCCATATCAAGGAATGGTACGTAGGAAGGCTCCATGAGGTTCAAGCCCACCCGTCATTTATTCACGTCAGGTCTCATTCTCGTCCAGCATGACGTTAAACTGCATTCCGGTCCAATGGCAAGCCATTGCGATCCATCCCACCTGAACTACGAGGACTGTGATCCATGTTAAG
This sequence comes from Viscum album, assembly GCA_963277665.1. Classification (NCBI taxonomy): domain Eukaryota; kingdom Viridiplantae; phylum Streptophyta; class Magnoliopsida; order Santalales; family Viscaceae; genus Viscum; species Viscum album. The sequence continues at coordinate 1,210,569,738 of OY728122.1, forward strand.
GAATGGTACGTAGGAAGCCTCCATGAGGTTCAAGACACATGGCTCGGTCGTTCATTCACGTAGAGTTTCGCCCTCGTCCAGCATGATGTTAAACTGTATGCCCCCCCTTTGTCCCGCATGACGTTAAACTGCACACCCATTCCAACCCGAACTATGAGGTCTTTGATCCATGTCAAGGCATGGTACGAAGGAAGCCTTCCAGAGGTTCAAGCCCACCACTCATCGGACCAAGGTCCACCTTCACGTCGGTTCGCCGACAAAGCCCCACCTGAACTACGAGGTCTTTGGTCCGTGTCAAGGAATGGTACGTAGGAAACCTCCACAAGGTTTAAGCCCACCCATCATCATTCACGTCTAGTTCTACCTTCGTCCAGCATGACTTTAAACTGCATCCTAGTCCGACGGTAAGCCGTTGTGACCAACCCGAACTATGAGGCCTTTTGATCCATGTCACGACATGTTACGTAGGAGGCCTCTACAAGGTTCAAACCCACCATCCGGTCGTTCCGACCTCACTCACGTCAGTTCACCCCCGTCCCGCATGACGTTAAACTGTATTCCCCAAATCCGAACTATGAGGACTTTGATACGTGTCAAGGCATGGTACGTAGGAAGCCTCCCTGAGGTTCAAGCCCAACAATCATTGGCCCAAACCGTCTCCTAGTCAGTGTTCCAAGCCCCCATTTTAAAACCCATCTCCCATCGGACCAAGGTCCCTCATTTATGTCGGTTCACCGACGCCCACTGCCCGTCGTTTATTCACGTCAGGGTTCACTATCGTCCCGCATGACGTTAAACTGTATTCCATCATCCAAACTACGGGGACTTTGATCCATGTCAAGGCATGGTACGTAGGAAACCTTTCTAATGTTCAAGTCCACCACTAGTGGACCCACAGGTCTACTTTCACGTCGGTTCACCGAAGAAACCCATTTGAACTACGAGGTCTTTGATCCGTGTCAATGCATGGTACGTAGGAAGCCTTCCAGAGGATCAAGCCCGCCACCCATCAGACCAAGGTCCACCTTCATGTTGGTTAACTGACGACATTCATCGGACCAAGGTCCACCTCCACATCGGTACGCTGACGATGCCCATCGGACCAAGGTTCACTTTCACATTGGTTCACTGACGACATTCATCGGGCCAAGGTCCACCTTCACGTCGGTTTACCGGCACCATCCCGAACTACGCGGACTTTGATTCCCTGCCACGAGGATACGTAGGAAGCCTTGTCAAGGCTCAAGCCCAACTTCACTGTCTCCCATGCGATGGTCCCATTTCATTCTCCCTCCACTCCATTCATCAACCTATCACCCATCCCGATTCTCGCCCGGACCGTCTTATCCCGGTGAGACCATGTCGGTACGTTCTTCTTCACAGCCACCCATGGGCTGGCCCCAGTATCGACATCCCTTCAAGGAGGATCTCTCAATCCGATCTATCCTAGCTAATGCTATGGTTGGGTTGATCCGTCTCCGCTAGACGTTAAACTCACGGCATACCCTGTGTTAAACACGGGAAGATGAGTAAAACCTCAGATATGTGTCCACGACATATAATTCCCCGCGCTCAATGTCGGATGCCTCGGGTTTCCACGCCCTCGAGAAGCCCTGTGACCAAGGATAACAGATAGACATGCCAGGTTCCCCAGCATCTAGACACACTACTGATGCCTCAACGTGACTACTCCCCCGACAGAAGGTTGCTGCCCTGACTGGACCCTTTGGAATGTCCCGACAGAAGCAGTGTAATTAACCGGTGACCATGGGAACATGGCACTGGGAAGAGTTTCATGAACTACGTATTAAATCTATGAGGGAGACCCGGACTAGGTGACGAGTTCTGAGGAGGAATCCCCAGAAGGAAGAACCGACATCCCATCATCCCATTTCGATCAAGGAGCAGACGTCCCTGAATAAGGAGAGAATGTCGCCCGCCTTTGGAAAGCGGGAATGCGGGGTAACAGAAGCGCCGCGCGTCCTCCTCCGCAGACGGAACGGATGCGCGCGCGCGCCCCGGCGGAAAGCGTCGAAAACAGATTCGACAATAGTTTCATTTCCCACTATGGCAGGATCATCAAGATTCTCATGTTCAGAATCATATAGGGTCAGATCAATATTATATCCACATGGACATTATATATTATCACCATGGTCTTATCCATTGTGTGCATAATCCATTTATGCATCATTCCATTCACTTTCATCTTCTCCTATATCCTCTTCGTATTCTACATTATCTTTATCAGCTCCATCATCATCCTCAACTTCATATTCTTTTTCAATTCAACTTCCTTGTTCTTCACCATATTCTTCATCACAACAAGATCTTCTCTCATGATCAGCATTTTCCAACACTTATATCTCATCACTATCACTTTGAGGTTGAAGTGGATACATACACTAGTGTAAAAATACCATATACCAATGTTTTTGAACCATTGGTATAGGTCTCTAAACTGTTGGTAAAGGCTATACCAACGGTTTGGAGAACCGTTTTCATGTAAGCTATGGGGATATGTCTATACCAACGGTTTTGGGAAAACCGTTGGTATAATTAATATGAAAATCTATACCAATGGTTCCATAAACCATTGGTACATGTAATTCAAAAAATAATCATTCGGTTGGTTTTGATCCCAGCACATCCCGTTTGTGATTGAACTACCTAACCACTAATCAAACATAATTTTTTTAACATAATTTCAAATATATATAAATGTATGTATGTATTATCAGAAGTATTTTAAATTTTTATTTATGTAATGTCTGATGTAAGAAGATTCCATTAAAAATACATGTACCTACACTAACGGTTTTGAGAACCGTTGGTCTAGGTTCTTTGATTGGGACCTATACCAAAGGTTTTGGACAAACATTTGGTATATGGGGGACCTATACAAATGGTTTTGGCCAAACCGTTGGAATAGTTCAAAAATAGTGAACTATACCAAAAGTTTTCCCAAAACCATTGGTATATATCATATTTTCAGTAGTGATAAAAGGTAGAGGTCTAGGTGGAATTTCAGTACCGTGAGGTATTCTCACAGAACTATCAAAAATGTCAGGATCACTAGTGTCATTAATAGGAGACTCATTTCCTTGACCTTCTTCAGACACATCCCCATCAGAATACTCACCCGCTTCATTTGGGCCTAGACCAGGATCAACCAAGTTCCTTGGAATTGAGGGATTCTCAATAGGATTGAAATATTCATACATCATTTCAATATCCTCAACCAAAATCTTCTTCTTGAGATTCCTATTATTTTTCTTCCTCTAAAAGAATTTTTTAGAAAGAAACCATCACAAGAAGAGACAGTCTCTTAAACATTATTTACAAAGCCCTTGTCCTTCAACATGGACATGATAATTATAAGATGAAATAAATAGATTATATTTTAATAGGGTTTGATCATCTCCCTAATATGAACTATATAATATCTAAAAAAATTTACCTTATAGCCTTTCATAAAAAGATACTACATTTGAACATCCTAAAACTTAAGAGAAGAATAGTCCCCTTTCCTAGTACCTAATTAATGATGGATGAATTTGAAAAAAATAATTCACTCATCATATATCACTATAGAAATTGGCCTTTTATTCTCTCCATTTCATGTCAACTCAGCCAAAGCGTCCTCAGAACTGATGAGGTCATAATTGGAGGTGCATTCCCCTAATGGTCATCACAAACACCCATATAGGGTATATTCAAGAATTCTACGAAAGGCCTGGAAGAAAAAGACACTCTCTTTCCATCCACTATCAACATTATCCAAAACGCCTTAGATCATTCTAGTAGAAACTCAGCATATTGGTAAAGCTCATGTACCGACCCTGATAATAAGACCACTCATTATTATAGAACTACTCCCACCACCCTTGGGTTTTCAACCCATTCATAAAAAAGGACTTATTGGATAATATCCATTCCAAATAAACCTCCTTCTCGGGGGTCACATTATAGTTCATGAGTTCTTGACGAATAGGTTTAGGTTTAGTCTTTGGTTGTCTAAATTAAACTCTGTGATTATTGGATGTAACCAACTCATCCTCAGATCATCCAGAAACGAGCATGATATGTGCCATTGAAATAGGATCAATGGTTTAAATTCTGGGGAGAAATGTGGGATCTCGGGAGATAAAGGTTTGAGGGTAAGAAATTGAGAGTAAAAGTGTGAGGGTAAAGAGTATTAGATTGACCCTAATTTTACCACATATGGATTTCAAAACATAAAATAATAAATTCGGGTTAAAATAAAACAAAACCAATAAAATAGTGAGATTTCATATTCCATACATAGAAATAATTAAATATTGGTCGGTGGGACAATCAGTGATTGAGATATGTAAATCAACATCAGTGAGACACATAAGTGAGACATCATCTGTGAGTCACCTCAATGAGATATTGAATTTAGGTCCTCAAAAATTGATCATCCCTATCTCAGGTCTGTTGTAACTCATCCCTTAAGAATTTAATGTCTTAGTAAGAATATCAGAAAACTGATGTCCAGTTCTAATGAATCCATGATTTATATCACCTTTTTGATAATGATATCTTATTAAGTGATGTCTTACATAAAATGTTTTATTCTAGAATTCGAAATTGGATTCATAGAATTGTTAATAGCACTTATATTGTATCATTTTTAGGGAGATTCCTAAACAGATATCCATAATCCAGTCATGTGTCTTTCATCCATAGAACCTGAGCACAACTAATACCAGCATCTATGTATTTAGCTTCAGATATAGATAATGAGACTAGGTTTCTCTTTTTTACTAAACCATGATACTTGATATTTTACAAAAACGTGACATGTTACAAAGGTTCTTTATATATCTAACATTCAACCACCAAATTCAGAATCATAATAACTAACTAAATCAAAAGGTTTTCTTTTAGTATTGAACAATCCTATGTTGGTAGAATAGTTGATGTAATTGAAAAATCATTTAATATAAGTTAGATGTAATGTTTTAGTGTTTTCATGAATAATTTCACACATATACACTCTGAACACAATACATAGCCAACTAAAAGTTAAGTATAGAAGGCTTCCAATCATCCCCCTATAATTGGTTTGATAATACTATTTTCCATTTTCATCAACATCCAATTTATAAGTGGTACTCTTTGGAGTATGATTATTTCGTATACCATCAAAGTCAAACTATTTCAAATGATAATTTGTGTACATACATTGATTTAAAATAAAACATTTTTTATTTTGAAAAACTTCAAATCCAAGAATGAATTTGTGTTCACACATTAAACTTAACTCATATTCAAATTGCATCATTTTTTAAAAATAATTATGTAACTAATTTTTTCAACATCAAAAAATAATGTAATAAACATATATATTAACAACTATAACATATTTAGACATTATTTTTATAAAAAGAGTAGGGTCAACTATGGATTTTGTGAAACCTTTTTAACTTTGATAACTGATGAGCATGTCATTCCATGTTTATGGACCCTATTTTAAATAATAAAAATCTTTTGATAATTTGAAAAAATGATTTTAAATATTAAGGGTTGAAAAATTGGGGGTGGTTCAATAAAAACATCCTCAAATATATAACCATTTAGTAATGAACAATTATCATCCATATGATATAGTTTAAAGTGGATATGTGATGAATGTGATAGAAGAATTCTAATTGATTCAAGTCTTGCAAATGGTGAATTTGTTTCTTCAATGTAGATTCTTTCTTCTTGACAATATCCCTATGAAACCGTATTGGTATTATTTATATCTATGGTACCATATTTATCTACATTATTTCTAAACACCCATTTGGTTCCTATAGTAATGATTTCGTTGGTTATATCAACAAGTTTCCTAACATTATTTAATTCAAATTTATTTAACTCTTATTTTATATCCATTACTTATAATTCATCAATAATTTCATCATTAATGTTTTAGGATCACGTTATGACATAAAGGATTGATATTCAACCTCGTTCCTTATAGAAGCTCTAGTTTGTGTATCTTTATCTAAGTCAACATCAATAGCATCCAAGGGATGGTTATTATGGGTTCTAACCATACTTGAAAAAAGATGGACTAGTTATTATATGTTCTTCTATAGAATTGGGTTCAATATGATCAGTGTCTGGATATTTTCCAGATATTAAGGATTTGGAAACTATATTAACAAGAGATTCAGAAGGGTTAGAATTTATGTCCATATTTGAAAGATTGTCCTCAAAATATTCAAGGGAGGTTTTAGGTTCATGTGGATCTGTTTCATAAAATTTAAGATGTACAAATTCTTTCACACACATGGTTCATTAATTGAAACCCATATTGGTTTTTCTCGAGGTTGAATAACTTAGGAAAATGTTTTCATCACTTTGGGAGGAAATCATGTAAAATATATATTTTATATTAAAGATAAATACATTGTAAAAAACATTAATGTAATTAAACTAATGTTCCCTATTATTCTACAAATTATAGGGAGTTTTCATATGAATTGGACTAATTAAAACTCTATTCATTGTATAACATTCTCCATTAACTTATTCTTCCCAAAAAATAAACATATATGTTATATGGATTTAGCATGGTTCGATAAATTTATTTTAATGTTATATTCCCTCTTTCTACAACATTATGTAGATTGGGTGTCCTAGGAGAAGAGATGTTATAACTATAGAAATTTTGTGGGAAAAAATATTTAAACCCTTGGTTTTCAAACTCACAGCTACGATAACTTTTTATGGTTTTAAATCTATGAATAGATATGTTTTCTAAAGTTTAGGCATTATTGGTGAAGTAGTAACAAGCTTCAATCCTGTGAGCTAAAAATAATTTCCATGTATATCTAGAAAATTAATCTACTCTAACATTTAAATAATTATTACTAATTAAAAATACAAATATAGATGGTCCAAAAAATACATGTGAAAAAACTCAAGTGGTTGACAAGTTTTTATTTATTTCCTTGGTTTGAAATATATTTTATGTTGTTTCCCTTTTTGATAAGGATTACTAACACTGTATTTTGGAAACTCATTTTTAGGTGGATTATTGACCAATACATTCCCAGTAATATTTTTATGGGGGTGAATATTATAGTGTTCTAATCTGTTATTCCAGAGGAAATAATTTTTTAAAATCACTCAAGCCAAACTCATTTTGAGAAACTAAAGAATGTGAATTTACAGTATAAACATTTTCATTTCTAACAGTATTGAATACTAAATCATTTTCATAATTCAAGACATTATGATAATCATTTTCATATTTAACATGAAATACATCATTTTATAATTGTGAAATACTAAGCCAATTTTACTTATGACGATGAACCAAAATATATTTCGAAATTAATATTGAGATAGTGTTACTGATTTGGTAAAGAACAATTATTTTTCCATCTACATTTTCACCAATTTTGGAATTCCCACCGTCAATCATGATATGATTCCTGAAGCTGTAATATTCCACTATTATATTTATTAAATTACCATTGTCTAAGTACCATAAAAATTGATAGGAACTCTTTAGATAGATTTTCCCTGATGTTTTTGTCATGTAACACATATTGGTTTTGTTAGAAATCTCATCATGTGAAGATTTAGATTCAGTAGATATATCCTCAAAAGAACACTAGGTGGCCTTCATTTGAATTTAATAAATTTTATATTTGTCTTCATATTTCATTTTGAATGTTAATTTTGGATAGTCATACTTTACATGACCTCTTATCTTACACAAATAATTGACTATTTCATTTGAAATTTCATTTCTCTACGAAATATTTCTCTAGTTTCCTTTGTAGTCATACTTCCCTTAGTAACTAGAATTCCTAAGGAACTTTTTAATTTAATAAAACATTTTGAATCTATTAAAAAATTTATCCACCTCCTCATCACTATCTCTTAGTGAATCTTCATTTTGGGATGTTTTATCATGATTTCCCACATTCGCTTTTTTTGGAGGCAATGGTTTTGAAATCTAGTTAATTTCTCTTTAGTTCATCATATTGTTATACTTTTATCATAATATCTTATTCATACATAATAAATTTACCTGTCCTCTCCTTTATTGGTAAAGTGTTGATGTCATAGAATTCTGTTATTGATACTGAGGTTTCACTCCATGTTTCTGGTAAACATATGATAATTCACAATACTTATTCCTTAGTTGTGATTGTCTTTCATAGAGATACCATCATATTTAAAATATTAATAAAGTAGATATACATATCAGAGATTTGTTAATAAGGCTTCATCTAAATGTTATAATAATTAATAAAATATTTATTAAGTTTCATTTCATTAGAACTAGTTGTTCTTTTATGTGAAATATCCTGTGTATCCCACATTTCATTTGATGTTTTACATATTGAAATACTATTAAATTATCCATACCCTAAAGAGAATTGTAAGGAATTCATATAGTTATAGTAATTATTAAATGCTATATTATTGGAATCATCCCATGTGTTCCTAGTATTAGTAGGAATATTATATTCATTAATAATTGAAGAACTGATTTCAAAACCCATTCCTTCCAAATACACTTTCATTTTAATTTTACAATGAGAATAATGTGTGTCATTAATGTAAGGGGGTATATTTGTGGCATCAAATTCCAAAATATTATTCATATTAAAATAGTAGAAACATGTTTTATAGAAATAACAATTTAGAACTGAGAAAAATATTGAGATCATTAAAACATAACTAAAACTACAGTTGAAAAAGATCTAATTTTTTTGATACATTGTAATCATAATATAAAAAAAACTAAAATCAAATGTTTGTTAGGGTTTCAAACTCAAGAGGGGGGGGGGTTAAATTTAATTCCTATAAAAAAATATCTATAAAATTATTATTTAAAAATCCCCAAATTTCAAAACAAATACAATCCAGTTACCAAATTTAATAGATTTGTAAATGTTTTGTCTATTCCAAATATTTCTCAAAGATTTTTTAATTCTAAATTAAAATAATATACATTATTATTATTTATTTTGGAATTATTTTACAAAAACAAATTCTAATATAAAACTATCTATTATTAACTATCAATGATAAATATGTTTTCTAAAATAGTTACAAAGGCATAGAAAATAAAACATGAAAACACACAGAAGAAGTAAACAAGATTTTCAGTCTCTTGTCAAGACCAAATCCTCCCCACTTAGTGATCACCTTTAACCAAGATGTTTATATTAAATAAAATTTATCCACACCCTGGATTGGGGTAACAATTGTATAAAAACATTCATGGTCACTATACCCCATCCAAAAGATTATATGGAGTAAAAAACAAAAATACACACTCACATTCTATTGAAGGAACTTTTCCACTTTTAATTATGAGAATTTAATGGGTAAAAATATGTGTTGGTGAACATATCTTTGTATCTTCTAGTTTATCACAGGAGAAAATATATTTTTATAATAACGAGATCAACAAAATACTAAAAATGTAAATAATATTCATATGAAGATTAGTTTAATGAGAATAAGGGTTAGAATGTTATGTGTTATGGTCTATGCAACTTATAGAGTCTTTCAGAATGATAGAAATGAAGCTGTAGGCATCCTCAAAAAATAGACAGCTAAACAGAAAGAAATTTTTTCTTGTATCGTATATTCTTAATAAGATTAGAAGTTTTATTAATTATATGTTGTTGCTACATAGATTTTATTTCTCTTGGTCCTTAATAGTGTCTTACTCTATGTACAATAGGAAGCTCTTATGTTTTTTATCTATGGTGAATGGGTTGATTCTTCCAGGTAACCACTTTTTCACTTCTTTTCTTGTCGATCCAGATATTCCCTTTATACAAAAAAGAATAATGTTCCCTAGTACCTCATACTTCATACTAGTATTTGATATCATTAAAAGGTGTCTACAGAAGAAAGACACACTCATTTATATAAAAAGCATCACTAACTTTCATAAATATTCCAGTTAGAAGTTATTTTAAATTTGTGAAAATTATCATCAGTAACTCAGTCTTTTGGTATCTCAGATATTGGGTGTCTCATGCTATTAGTATACCATTATATCAGTATATACTTTCTATCAGTATATCAACCATTCATTGTTCAATAGAGATGTTTTTAGATGTTGCATTGGTAGGTTATCTATTTCTAGAAGATTCTTCATTAGCTAAACTATTGGTATTTAATGTGTTCATTGATCTACTATTGGTACATGATGGGTTGGTATCTTGCCCATTAGTATCTCATACATAGATAAATTATGAGTGTTAGCCGGTCACTCTATCAGTAGGTCGGACATCAGTAGGTCAATAATCTATAGGTCAAGATAACGATGACTCATACTTAGTGGGAATTAATAGTATCTCTATTAGATAATAATCTTATCAATAGATTATATCATCACTATCTCATGAATTGGTGACTTTTGTATCTATAGGGATTGTATTGGTATCACTCAATTAATAAAAATCGGTAATGATGTCTTATAGTTTAAACACTAACCCTATAGGTTAAAATTATACTTTAACTAGATTAATCATAAAGTATCTTAATATATCATAATTATAATAATTAATTATGATTTTTGAGCATTAAATATATAGGATTCCAATATGTAAAATTCATGGATAAAAACCTAGACTCTATAAAATAGTTGATAGAGTCACATAGTGTATTAGGCTTACTGCCGAATCTAATACATATGGTCTCATGAGAAAAAATATTACCTAATGCATTGGATCACTACCATGGATCACCAATCAGAATAAGAACATGATTTTGTATACCAAAAAATTATATAAATCATAATGATGAAAATTAATAATTAACCAGGAAATGAATTGAGTTTCATAATCATATTTTAAAATATATCAATGGGCATAACAAAATGGTTTAATTGAAATAAGTGAGTAAATAATTATATGATTTCATGGGTGAAAATGGTAAATATGAAATGAAAATAAATGCTATGAAAATTGAATACACAAAAATGAGTGCAGAAATTATTTTGGAAAAGTAATATTATTTGGGGTTTTAGGAAAATGTATTATGAGTCTTCAAAGAAAGTAATATAATAACGGTTTCTATAAAATTAGAATTTAACTAAAATGTCCTTCTATATAGAAATAATTTCTTTTAAAAACCTTTAATGTTCAATAAAATTTCATTGAGTGTTACATTAAATAAGGAAATGAAAATAGATATATTTATATTTTTTGGATACATATAAAGTATATTGAAGAGTTAAATAAGATAAATATATACTGAAATTGAGTTATAGAAAAAGAGGCAATGCAAAACTAAAAGGAAGATATCACTTAGCTTAGGTTCTAGAATCATTTTTCAGTTTCACTTAATTTATAAAATTATATTCAATAATTACTTAATTAATAAAAACTTCCATATATAGTATATTTAATATTTTTTTTTTATTTTCATTTATAATAATTTCAATCAGATATTATTCTCATGTTATCATTTCTTAGGGAGTCCATTTTATGGTTTAATGTTTGGATCACTTGTTTTCAATTGTTGAAATCCAAGTAAAATTGGAATAAAACAATAAAAGTGAACTGAAATGGTATTTGTGTACATAAATAAATTTAAATATTCCCAAATATTATTTTCTATATAGGTATAGGTAAGGTTTTTTTAGTAAATACCATAACATTATTTCATCAGTTTATTTTGTTGGTTATACTAAAAAAATATTTATATTTTATGTAATACATTGAAAATATAATAATACTAGAATGTGAAACAATATATAATATACATATTTAGTTATATTTAAAAAATTATATGTGAATTGAATCCTTCCATGAAGGAATTATAGGGAAATTAAAACTAATTATCCAGGAAAGGGGTTTACCTATATAATACCTATGATATTTTCATTTTTCGAATAAGAGTATAAGAGAAATGTATAGATTTTATATATTCAATTAGAAGCATAAAATAATATTAGAATCTTTATACTGGTGTTAATAATACATGTTGGGTGAGGGAGCTTAGGAGAAGGTAGAGTAGGAAAATGATTGAGAAGGGGAATATTGTGAGTATTACCTCTTAAATGTGGTCCTCTTAAAAAAATATTTATGGAACATGGAATTTGTTTTTCAGAAAGATAATTTGGACTATGAAATTTGGAATATAATTGGTAATTTAATTAGGTAGAAAAATGTCATTATTAATGGATTATTAGGATCATGGAAAAGGGGTTGAGACGAGTGATGATTACAAAGGGAGGAGAGTTGTGTTTTTTAATATTATATTCATTTGTTTCTTATTTTTACCACGAATATAAATATTATTTATTCTTAGGAATATATATAGATAATGGAACATTTTAGGACAAAATAAAGGGTTCTAACATCATTATTTACTCCAAAAATCATTTATTTAGCTTATAATGTAAAATACTCTATGTTGTCATATTTCACTATTCACCAAAAATTCAACTATTTTATAAATATATAATAAATGGAAATTTAAATTTTCTCAAACCCTAGGGTAAAATCTTTTAATAAATTTTTTTAATATACATTCCAAAATATGAAATTTTTAATTTTTTAAAAAGGTCCTCATTTTATCAAAATAAACAATTTTTATATTGTGATAAAATTTCTAACACATTGAAAAATTAATTATGGTCCCATAAAATTATATTAACAATATAATATGAAAACAATAATTGATACATCCATTTTTTAATTAAACATTATCTTAAATAAATATATTTAATATAAATTCTTTAATTATATATTAATTTTATAAAAAATATTGACACTTAATTTATCATTTTTAAAATATTTATTGACTTGAACCATTGTATAAATATTTCATATTTTAATTTTATATGATATATAATCATTATTTTACACATCCATATATATTGTTACTATTTTAATGTACATATTACTATTCCAAATAATCATATTACCATTCCAATGGCCTTGTTAATATCCCAACGGTTAAATTTGGAATGAACATATAGTTACCTATTTTCTATAAATACCCAATATTCCTTTCATTCATTATTAACTTCTTTTTTATCTACAGTTAATATATATTTTTATTTTCATTATGAATATTTTATTTCGAATATTATTCTTTATTTCGGTTTCTTTGTTCCTATGTGTTGTTATTATAGTGGATCATGCATATCGAACATTTCATATTTTACAAATAAATTTTTTTATTCTTTATCAATTTGTAATAAATTAAAATTTTAAGATCATTTTTAATCTTAATGGGGATTGTTATAATTAATAGAATTTTAAGTTTTTGGTTTGATATTGTGGTCCATGTGCTTTATAATAAATTAATAAATATGAAAAAACTATAATGTTGGAAATTCAATTGAAAAAATTATTTTCAGTTACATTGAATACCTCAAATATGAGGTTTTTATTAGTTTTTACATTCAAAATATATCCTATGAGCATGGTAGTGCCTAAGGAGGGGTAATGGAGGTTACTAAATTCAATACATAGGTAAAGAATCATCCCAAAGGTTCCTTCTAAAATCATACCTTTTGGATACTATCACCACTAGCTCCCTAGTGGGCCGACCAAAATAATTTTCATTATATAATGGGTTATTAAATAGTCAGTGGGATTGTACAGATTTGTTATTTTCCATTAAAAATGTTAAATTAACATGTTTTTCACCATAAATTATAATAGGTGGAAACCCATCCTTTTATCTTGTATGGATTATGATAGGGGTTATGAACCCCCTCATCATTGTATCTACCCCAATAGATTGGTGGTCAATTTCATAGTGAATTTATGATGGATTTAAGGCTTTTTACATCCTCTTTAATCTATTGTTTTTTCATTCATTTCCACTAATTTAAATTTTTCTAATTTAGGGTTTTATGGTAATTTTACCTAATAATGGTGGAATCAACCATTTCGACGAGGTTTTCATATATCCATGAAAGATAAATTCATGTGATGTTGTATGCTCATAATTGAGCATATTTTAATCATAGATACCTCATATGGTAAAATTAATTATTATTTTCATTAAATTTGATTCTTATTGATAATTTTTTCATCTTCACATGTTTGGTATTTTACCTGAAATGAAATATAGAGCATTCCACTGGGTGTTGGAATACTGATTGTCATTGTTTCGGGCTAATGAGGATTTCTAATTATCTTTTACTGGTTATTAAAAGTAGGCTAAAATATAAAATAATAAGATATATTTATTAAATTAATTATAATTTGACTATAATTAATCAACATATTTTTTAGTGTTATTTAGGGTCGTTCATGGATTACTGGTGGCCAGTTGAGCATGGAAAGGTTGTGAGGGTCTTTCTATTTGTAGGGGGAGATCGTTGTCTAATAATTTAGATTTAACATATGGTAGGTGGACAAGAAAATTTACATTTTTATTTATTTATGAGTTTATGATTCGTAGGGGTGAAGTAATTCCACTTATGGTGTTGGCACATTTAATTAATTTTTTTTATTAATTAATGATATTTTATTAATTTGTAATTAGATACTAGGAGAATAATTATTTTCCAAGGGCATTGAGGACCCTTGACACCATAAATATACCTCGGTCATTGATTATTGATAATTAAATATTATGTTCCTATAAGAAACCCCAGCTGTTTTAGTCTCACATGTTAGGTTTGGATGAGTGGAACATCCTAATATAACCCTATAATTTATGACATGGAATTTTTATCTCTCTAGACTGTTTCATGTGAGTTGTATCCTATGAGTCATTATAGGATGTGTTATATTTACAAGGATAAAATGTGAAATTATGTTTATCGATCATCATATTTTGACCCAAAAAATACAAAGAGGACAATGATCTAATGTGGGATGCCCCCACTCATATTATAACCATTATGATCTAGTGTGGGTGTTAATGGATATGGGAAGAGATGGTGTAATTTCCACCCTAGAACCCAAATTGATGGTTAATCCTTGTGATGTTGTGGTGATAATATGGGGAATTATAATTCATCAAGAAAATAATATGTTTTAATATTTTTATTGATTGTGATACATGAATTACCAGGACACTTGAGACTCAATATGTGGGCCTTGCACAATATTAATTTCTAATGATGGTTGGGAACTATATGTGGGGATAAATGATCCCCTGATGCTCAAGATATTTGGTGTCTAGTTTTAGTATTTACTAGTGGGTTATGCTTCGTCTGACTAAAATCCAATGTTTGTATAGATAATGTCAATGTTGAATCCCAGAGGTGTTTCCTAGGATCCAACATTAGATCCAATGATGAAGTGTGTACTGGAATGCCAATGTTTCCAAATATTCCACTAATATCGTAAAACAATTGAAAATTTATATGGATACTAGGATTAAAATTCAGATTACATTAAAACATTTAGAATTCATGGATTCTTGTAGATTTGAATAACACTATGCAGTTCTAGGTGGGAGTTTATCCCCAAGAATGAATGTCATCCATATCGAGTTTTATTTGTGGACCCACTTCTTTGATGCCTAGGGTACCCCATAAGAGAGGGTGAACATGCTAGAGATGGTTCATGTGAGGGTTTACGAGATATGTATACCTAAATGAGTGAAAATTAGAACCCATATGTTATGATACTAAATATTATTCTTTTCCTTGAAATTATTCAAACATAAACATATAGTATTTCCAAGGACATTCCCCCACATAAGAACTAGATGTCAATGTGACAATAATGAATTATTTGGTACAAACCTATGGTTTATCCTGAGGGCTAAATGATGTGCGATGACTGGTGAAACCTCAGGGTCCACTACTCATTATGATGGAGGGAAGAGTAAGGGATCCCCATGGTGTGGATTGATGTTCCCCTAAAGTGATGATTCTTTTGATAGACACTCGACTGTATCCAAAGTTGGTATTATAGGTTGGGGTCATGAACACAATGATCAATGACGGATTCTAGTATTGCGTTGATTATATGTATGTTCCATAGGGGGTGTGGTTATGAGGTTTTAATGGTCCGCATGATGTGATCCAATACATTCCAATATCAAATCAATGTTTGTGTTTTTATGTATTATTTATTTATTTATGTTTTTTCCTCCATTTATTTTCTCCTTCCCAACATGTCACACATACAAATCACTATATTTCCATTATAGTATAACAATACATTGTTGGTGACCTAGTGAGTTATGTTCTCACCCAAAACATGATCTTAAATTTCACATGGGTACCAGAGTAACTCTCATTATGGGAGGGTTATGATGGTATGAGGCCTCATATCTCATGGATGAGTTGAAGTAGCTCATATTATATTTGGAACTATGGATAATCCATGAATTATGGATTTTATTGTAGCTTCCTATAGTTTTTGTTTTAGTCATTATTTATCCTTTTATCATCACTCTATTCATGTGACCATCCCAGTGGGTGATTAAACATGTGTTCCCTAGGGACTAATTTACATTTATTATAGAATATCATGATTGTTTATTTCCCAAGTAATATATGATGTCTATGAAATTTAATTATGTCATTATGTTTTTACGCTATAATATTGCATTAATAGATCCCCATTTGTCCTTATTTGACCCCCACTACTAGTCAAAAGCCTATGGAGTGTGGGGTGGTATGACCGATGCCACACTGTTGAACGATCTGACTACTATTCAGAGTGACTTGGGAAATGGAATTATAAAATATTTTTTAAAGATTTTTTATCTTTTTTACCTTGAATTTTGATGATGTATTTATGGGATATGAACATGTATGAGCATCATATGGATACTTTGATAGTGTTTTAAGAACACCATTTCTAATACAATATTTATGTTTCCATAGACAATAATGATGTTTTATATTTTTTATTTTAGGGTTGTATTATTTAAACTCAAGTAAAATACATGATATTTAGTGATATAATGATTTATAATGGATTTTTGAACATTATTTATTTATTTAAGAGGTATTAAAATAATTTTTACCCATATATAGGGATTTACAATACATAATTGTTTTCATATAATATGTACTATTAAAGATAAAGAACTATTTTTTTAAAAACAATATATAATAATAAATTATCCGATATATGTTCTTATTGGAATTATACTAAGATTTAATTCCTTGGGTATGATTTCATTTTGATAAATTTCATGTGTATTTAATATTGGGATGACCGATAGTGAAGATGATTACTATGCCCTTTAGTATGGGTGATATTTTATGACCAAATTACATAGAAATAATCATTAGACATTATTATGGTTCACACTATATTTGTTATTATTATAAATTTATAGGATATTTAAATTTATAGTTTATTATTATACCGTGCTTCCCCATGTAGCTTGTAATATCAAACTCCATAACCAATCCAGATGATGGTGGTTCGTGGGTTGTAGATCATCATAGTTTGATGCATGTAGAATGTTTGTACCTGGGTGATGAAACCATATCTGTTAAAAATATTTTGACTAATAAATGAATGGATTGGGTGATTTTGATATGTTTATTTGTCTAATAAATTACATATTGTATTCATACATATACATATATATATATATTGGAATGTAATTGTATTCTATTAGACCTCATTTTCACAGTTCTTTGAAAAAAATACATTAGATATAAGTCAGAATTTATAAAATTAGTGATTGATTAGTGTGATTCTAGAGGGATTAGTTTGGCTGGGAGATAATTTGTGAAGATCAGTGCCTCCAATTGGTTGATGGTGTTAGAATCTGATTATAGTTATGTATATGAGTATATCTCAGTCATCCTCCCTGGCTGACGGGAAATGCCCTTGTGACGATGGCAGCTTCGGCATCCCTCCTCCTCTCAGAGAGGGGACTCAACATCAGGCCTGCATTGTTCTACATTCTTTTCCTCCTCTAGAATAGACTATCTCGGTCTTACCCAACATAACCATATATTCTGAGGTCCGTAGGATCCTCCATGGAAAACCAGTTGTTCCGATTTCTCCGCATGAATTAACCGAATCTTCTTCATTGTTGTCTTTGTCTTTGGTGGTGATGTTTGTTCGGTGCCAGCCACATGTTGAGATTATTTACAAATATGTGAATTAATAATAGGTTTTATGTCATTAGGAGGTTTTCATAATCCTAGTGCCGAGAAAAATGCTTATTTTCTTCACTGATGTAGAGGATCTGGTGTGTGGTTGGTCAAGATCTGGTAGATATGTTCATGGATTTCATTTTCCACTTCTACACTGGTCATTGGACCTTCACATGTTTAGGGACCTATCCACTTTAAAAATTTGGCTTCAACATCCTGGTCTACCACGGCCATTCCAGGACCCGACTCTCCTTCTGTCTATAGGAAAATCCATTGGTCACTTCTTGTGCTCTAATCGAAAGACCTCTACTCTGAATCATCCTATTATGGTTCACATTTGTGTTGAAAGCGAACTCTCATGGCCCCCACCAGACTTTGTTTAGATCATGATTTAGGGAGAATAAAGGTATGTCTAACCCATTGTTTTATAATCTTGTATGTACTTCTACTCTATATGTTACATGCATGGCCACTATCATCTTGAATGCCACAAAAGGGCTCTGAGTGGTTCTCGGGTCAAACCACCTATTATTACTGAAGGGCATACAGCTCTGGTAGAAAATGTTTTAGGTGTAGAATGTTATTTCCACGATACTGCTTTAGTTGGGTTTGAGAAGGTATGCATGGATGTCTCAAGAGGTACGGGTCTTACCATGTTAAAAACATTTCCTATTATGGAGACCCCGGTTATCCAGGTTTGTGAGGCCCCTGAATCATCGGGTGAGGATCAGCACTAACTGGTTCTTCCCCATACAACGGTTCACAAGGATTCAGTGCTTGCGGGGGGGGGGGGGGGGGGGGGGGGGGTTATTCAGAAACAATGATGGATTAAATTCCTAAAGAATTAGGGCCATGGGTTTCATACATTTTTTATCAGCTGAGATGGGATTTGGGTGTGAGTCCCTTGTAAATTGGATTGGGGGTGGCTGCATAGGTGTATGAATATGGGCATGAGGAGAGGCTCTCGCCCTTGGATGGTGATTTATCAGGGAAACCACACCCCTACCTCCCTCTCATTGAAGTAGTGTCACGCATGGAAGACCTAGGCGCTGGAGGACATCCTCAATGTGTGGGATGGGAAGACACAAATAATTAACCACAATATATGGGTCATGGATTTGAACAGATCTGTGGTTCAAAATTGCATGTGCAGGTCTTGCAGGACAATTCATTTTATACTGATAAAGCGATGTTTGGTTTAATATCTACTCAATATTTTAATCAATTCTTACTGTTATAAGATTAAGAACATCATGTGGTTGAGGATGGGTTTGAAGATGAGGCTTCTCAAGGTGAGATCATTCCGTCGAGACTGAAGGTTTCTCAAGAGGATATAGATTCTGATTCAGATTTCATGGTCAAGTACATGGGAGTGGAACATGAAGAGGATTATATCAGATTATCTTAAAATAGAGGAAATAACACCATCATTGAATCATAGGGGTTCATAAAGAACTCTCATAGGATGTGGAAGAAAAAATACTGCTCCTTCTTTTCTAAAACTCATGTCAGTAGATCCTGAAGCAAAGGTACGATCCCTTAGAAGGCTCCCAAAAATTTGGTGACAAACTTCCCAAAGGATCATGAACAACTATTAGGAAAATCATTTGTCACTAACCTGGATAATGTTGTAAAGGAGAATATTGTATCAAATATCCACCAGAGTGGGAAATAATTGATGGAATGTGATGAGTGGGAAACCAACATCAATTGAAACTAGTAATTATAAAACATGGTATTAGAGTTCATCACTATGAAATAACAGTTAGATAGGCTGGTAGTGTGGAATTTCTAGGCCATCCTTACTATGGAGCTGGGGGCTTGGGGCAAAAGATAACATGGAATTCTAGGAAATGGATTCAACAGGAAAAAGATTATTTTGGAAGAGCTCATACATTCTTGGGATAAGATGGTTTAAAATTTTGAAAACATCCTCAATGATTATTTGGATGAGAAGGCTATTATTCTCCAGTAGATTTTACTCAGAGGAAAGGTCTCTAAAAGGCTCAAATTGAAACTCATTGATTCATCTATTTCATATCAGGTTGATTCATTGTCTATTTGTGTACTAAATTGGTTTCTCATATTTATTTAAAAGTGTTCTCTTAAATACAAACATATAACTGTGGTATATTAGACTCTATATTGGGTATTTTTTTAGGAGTTTCAATATGAACTTCTTAATGAGGGTGTGTTTCATTCCCCATGGGTAATGGTCTGTGAGGGAAATATATTTTTATAGTTGGGAAATCTAGAGAACCTTAGTTTTGAATCAGAATTTGGTGATCCGGGTACTTGTATACTTGAGGGAAACCCCTAAGAGGGGATTTATTATGGTTTTCATTTCCAAATAACTTTTTTAAATTTGTTCAGTGTGTATTTACTTGATGTAGTAGGAATAAATGTTGATCCAATGAACCACATCAATGTTTTTTTGTGTAGATTTCGAAGATAGCAGTTCACATGTATTCTATATTTAATGTGTATTCCAAAAAATACTCATATGAAAATATATCCATTATTTTTTATAAAAAAAGATACATTCAAAAAATATACCACAAAATATTTATCATTCATATATCGATATGAACTAAATTTAAAATATGTATAAAACATTTCAAAATTAGATTTCATTATAATTAAATAATTATAGAATAGTTAAAAATTATAATCATGTACAAGAAATATGTAGTAAATCAATATATAAATAATATTTGAAATATTGAATAATTGGAACTTTTGAAAAAAGGGTTAAATATGCTTAGAAACCATTTTTAACCCCTATATAAGAAAAGGTTTTGTATAATTATGAATTTTCATAAGCTTGATTATGAATAAGTATTATTCATTAGAACATTTAATTAGTGTTTCATTTAAAAAATTCTTTTAACCACAAGAATAATCCTCAAAAGCATCATCTGACTCTAATAGTGACATGTGTAAGCATAATATATATTATTTTTATAATCATGATTTTAAAAAACAATCATTCTATATCCCTTATAAAAATAATTTATTATTTACTTATCCTTATTTTATATTCTTCATTAATGCTCCAAAATAATTCATAGAGATTATCCTATGGTGTCAAAAAATGATTATCTACTTGTTAACCACAATTCTATACACTACTGGATTTAAATAACCAGTCTAGGAAGACTATACAATACATAGAAAAATATTAGTTCTTGTGTAGATGAAAAAATTATTTATACAATAAAAAAAATAAAACAACCAAATAAATAAATAAATAAATACATGATAACTAATTTTTGTATGATTAAAAAAATATGTAAAATATTTCAATGAGATATTAAATTATCGAATTATGAAAAACAATTATTATATGTGTTTTACCTCAACTCATCCTAATGTTTTTTTCTAAAAATTCAATAGAAGAACATATAATCACCATGAAGAAAAATTTAATTTAAAATAACTATAATAATATTTTATTATTCAAGTAATTAAATATTAATAAACATTTTTCACAACTATTACATGTAATAAAAAAAAAATTTAAATTAAAAATAATTAATTTTATAAATTTATAATTTAAATTTTCAAAATAATAATTGAGTGTAGTGTTATGTATCCACTCAAAAACTACCCCCTTTTGATAATTAAAAATAATAATATGATCTACAAATTGTCACTTGTTTTTAAATTATAAAAATGTTAACTTGCTTTTAAAAAATAATTACATTTTATAACAAATGATGAAGAATATAATTTTATGAAAAATTAATCTAAATTAATTATAATTTATTTTTTCCATTTTGTTTAATTATATCTTAGGGTTTTCAAGAGTAAATTTAGTATTTAAAATTAAATAAACTTACATACCCCTTATGAAAATTATTATTAAACTAGTGTTCTGAAATAATATTTCTATAGTTTGAAATGAAAAATAAATTTTTATAAATGGTGTAGCTAATTTCAATGAATTTTAATCCCATAAGAATTAAATATCCAAATTTATTCCTGAATTCTAATTATATATGAAACATCAATTTAATTAAACAACCTAAATTTTCATGTCAAGTATTATAGTTTTTGTCAATGGTTCACTATGTATTTACTGGAGTGGAAATGAATTGGTTGTCATTATTGATAAATAATTGATGTCTGTCTATGAGTTATTTTAGGTGATACGATGATTAATGGAAATATATTTTTAGATTATGATTATAAGATGTTAAAAGTGAATGAAAAAAATTATCTAACCGCTATCCATCCTTGTAAATTGTCCATCTTCACTTATGGGGTCACAACACAATTATATATATTGCTCAAAAATACATTACTATGTAGCTGGGAAGCATAAATTGGAGTTAAGAATATTTAAAAATTCTTAATGGTGAACACATAGTTTTTCAGGGGTTCCAGTGTTATAGAACAATTAGGAACTACCATTGGAGGAATGTGAGAGATTTATTTCCAAGATTTTTTACTTGTCCCGTGGCATCTCACCAGCGTAGGATGTTCAATGTCATATAAATCATAGCACCACGGTTCTCAATACTGATTAGAAAAATTGAGATAGTGGTCTTTTAACTGTTTGTTAAAAAATGGAATGATCCATGAAAATCAGATTATATCATTAAAGGACTTATAATCATCCACCATGATAAATATCTTCCTTTGATTTAATCTCCCCTTGATTAGTATATTAGCATGAAATTTATACATTTGACAACATGAATTAAGAACAATCAACCAAAATCCTGATTGACCATATGAGTTAGTGTGAGAAAATGAACCAGATGATATATATCATATACAACTGAATAAATGAAGATGTTTATACATTTTCTATGGATAGAGGTTTGATGACCACATGTTCAAGTTTGAACCAACCACATGAGTCCTCTTAACAGTCGATATGCCTACCGCAATAAGTCACCTATCACATTAAGATCATTTTAAAAAATATATGATAAATATCATATGTAAGAAATGGATGGTACAAAACCTATTAGACTCTACACACCAACTATACAAAGGTATTTTATCATTGTAAATCCACCTACCATGAGATGAGCTACAATATCAATAGTTGATTGACTGTTAGTTCTTCAAGGACGTATGATCAATTGTATGAATTGAGTTTAAGAAATAGAATGAACATGTATGGGTTCTATTATAATAGAGTGAATGAATTTCGGTTATTGACCATATGTAGGTCGATATACTATGAGAATAGAGTTACCACATGACCGTCGACCGAGAGTGCGGACAGTCAACTAAGTTAGAACAATCATTTTGATATGAATATGCATCCACATTGTTAAAAATAGAAAAATCATCCCACTAACCGATTGATCAGTATCATATAATGATATTAAAATACAAATGAATTGGGATATATGTAATTAATTTCATAGTAATGTGATAAATACTATGATCTAATCATGGTGTGATAAGGAATTGAATAGAGTTTGGGTGAGTTCAATACATAAAATATTCATTTAGAAAAAACCTGATTTGATAATATTTATGATATCCAAATACATTGGAAATATAATGATGTATTCATTTATATTTGACACAAGTTTTTCTATGGTTATTTCCAAATAAATTATAATAATATATTGAAAACCAAATCCTTTTACATTTTTAAATGAAATGAGTGTTTTGGTATTTAAATGTGACGAGTTATGATGATTTATCAATTACAAAACAATCATATTATAGAATTAATGATTTATTTATTATTTTCAAATGAAATAATAATTATCCTTTCTATATAAATTAAATATTTAATGGTTGGTTAATTTCCACATAACAAGTTGCAGTTTTATAATGTAATTTATTATTGTCATGGATGTGGGAGTTTGTATGTGATGATGAAATAAAGATGATCCTTTTATAAGAGAATATAATTATAAACGTTTCATGATTCATGAAACATTTAAATTACGAATTATCCTGTCATATTAAAATATAAATTTAATATAGGATATATAACTTGTTATTTGGAATTTATTAACCGAATTGAAATGAAGAAATGTATCTTCTAGAAATTATTCTTCTTTTTCTATATTAATGTAATAATTTCAACAATAATTATGAGGATAATGTTCATGATATTATTATTGTATATATACATGGGATTTATAGGTAAATAAACTTTTATGATGCTTTTTATAGATTTAGAATTATGTGAGTGACCAACATTGAAATCCTAGTAATATATATTGTGTATCCAATGAGAGAACAATGAATCCACGGAACCCATTTATCGTAAATACCATTAACATAGTACCATGAATCAAGTTTTACCTTATTAAATTTTTTGTTGATAAATATTTATCAAATCAAGATGGAACAAATTGTTAAATATACTTTGAAAAAAAGTTACATTCTTCAATATCATGTTATATTTTAAAGCATAAAAATGATGAATTTTCATTATGGAAATTATTATTCTATATAGAATATCAGTTCACAATAATCATAGTACACATTATGACATCCTATGGTGATGAAATAACATTAATGTGTGAGATTAGATTCTCGGAAAGGGAATGCATATAGATAATGTTATTATAGAATAAATTAGACTATAATATAATATAATCAATAAATGGTGATCAAATAATACCACATAAATAATCTCGTATGGTTGAATATAATCCATGTATATCATAACTAATTGGATAATAACATGGAAATAAATAACCAATTTCATAATAATTGAATTCATAATGTTATCCAGGTTAAATATAAAATTGAGGCCTCTTTCCAAAACACCATATATAAATGTTTAACACATATGCTAAATACTTACCAATATTTCTTAGGATACATTATAATCCATCAATAAACTAAGTAATTATAGTCCCATTAAATCAATTAATATGTCTAATCATTCATCATATAAATTAAAAATAAAACTTCATCAACATGACATAATAATCAACACAATTTGAATTTGATAAACTAGCATATAAAATTTCAAAAAAATCTCTAAAAAAAATAATCATATTAAATACAAAGAAAAATAAAGGTTGGAATAATTATATTATATCCTCCATTAAATTTTAATATTTCCCAAGTGATATTCACATATAATAAAATACATTTAAAATATCACCATAACAGTTTAATATGAAAAAATAGTTTAATATGAAAAAACAGTTTTTATTTTGATTATATTTATGAAAAAATGGAAAATTTAAAAAATATTAAAGCATTTTTTAAATTATTAATGGATAGTATTAATATAATATTCATGTAAAATATTCTTTGTGATAGTATAATTTTTTTGTGTGGTAAGAATTAGAACAATGATTTCATTAACATCGATCATAAATAGTACGTCCATTGAAAAAAAACTTGAATGTATATTTTATAACGATTTATTGAAAATAAAAAATGGTTAATATGGAATTAACTTGTAATTTTATAAAATTTATTAATTTATTTAAAACATTTTAATGAAACTATGAACATAGAATAAAAATATTCCCGATAAAATAGGCAAACTATTTCGATTTTCCATATAAAAATTTATTCATAATTTTGAGTACTCACTATTATAAAAATAAAAAAACAATAAATATAATAAAATTATAGTTATAGAATAAAATATTCTATTTTTAATAAAAAAATATCATTAAATTCCCCCAATGTAAAGTTAAATATAAAAAATACCAAAAAAGATTTTATGTGTGGAATAAACATTTACCTCAAATACAAAATTATTGTTATGTGATTTTGACCTCCTATATAATTATTAAAAACATATAATTGTTTTAAAATAAAATAATATTCACACATATAATATCATATATGATACACTTAGATTATTTCAAAACTCATTTGTCGAAAATTATTTATTAAAATAGTTCTTTTTGAGCGTTACTTGTTTCATTTATCGAATAGGTTTCAATTTTTTTGATTAGGTCCTCAAATTTTCATCATTGGTGAAAAATTTCCATAATGATAAAAATTATATAATATTAATATATATTACTTATATAAATATTAATAATAATATTTGAATGGTGACGATGGAAAATGAATCACAACACTACGTGGAGGTTTCAATCCACACATATGCACGAGGGACATAATAGATTTCATGTGGGTGAATGGTTAAGAAGGTAAATGATATATTTTATTTATTGAGTTATATGTATTTCATAAATAAGATATATATCAATTATTTTTATCTTTAAATACATCCACGTAATGGTTTTATAAAAAAGGAGTTAAACTTCTATGTGGAGATGGAAGGTCGTACGTATGCATGAACAATGTCTTCATATTCCATAGGATGGAAAAGATATTAGTATAGGATTTTTAATTGAATAATTTAATTTCATTATATGGAATATGCATATGTTATTATATAATCATGGTTATAAAAAAATTTCATTAGGTAGAAGAGTAAATAAAAATAAAACACATTATTTAGAGTTCTACCTATTCTATGGAAAACCCCTTTTGGAATACACATTAATCCTATTATGTGGTCCATTGATGATAAAATATGATCAGTATAGTTTAGAGGTAGGTCAGAAATTGATTTTGGTATTTACTACTTGATTTAAGTGTCTCACAGGGTGTGAAGAGAAGAGGATAAATAGTTCCAATTTATAAGTTAGGGAAAAGACACACCTGAAATCAATATATGTATTTTAAAAATATAATGTCATGTTATAATTGAATTAGCTTAAATTTTATATTTATTATAATATGAGTACATTAAGGTCAAAATAAAATAAACCAATTATTTTTGAGTAATTAATTTGTTATCATGAAGCATTTTTCCATTATTTTTAACCATTTTAACCCATTTTATCCCTAACTTATTTGAGAAATATGATCCATGATTAATATTAATTAAATCCAAAAATTAAGATAGCATTGTTAAAAAATATTGAAAAATTATAATTCAAAATATCAGAACCATTTTAAATTAACAAATTTATAAAAGTACACAAAAATAAATTATAATATATGTAATTAGAATATAATGATTTCTTTTTATAAATTGTTTTTTTCAAAGTATAAAAATTAATATTTATTAAAATAAACTAAAATGTTGATTAAAGTGGAATTAATTTAATTATTAATAAAATGAGTCATATTTGTCTTTAAAAACTATATAAAATTTAAATTAACTTTGTTTATACTTGATTTATCAAAATGAATGAATATTTTTTCTTAATTTGATGAAAATCCATAATTAGATTTATAAAATGTTAAACATATATATACAATATAAATATTATATTTTTATATTAATTATTATATGTAATAAGAATAAATTTATAATATAAATTTTTTTTATAAACATTCATGTCATTTTTATAAAATATTCTTATAAATTTTTTAGTGTTTATAAAACTATTTTTTTCTATTAACCAAAAAATCAAAAATTTATCAGAAATGTCTTGAAATAAACATAAATTTATTTTCAAATTATCGTTAAAATTTAAAATTAAATTTATAAAAAAAATTAATTTATTTTTAATAATATTCTTGAATATATCTACATGAATTGTGATATAATTTCTCTTAAAATAAAATATTAATAAAATTGAGGATCAAATGTTAGATTCCACCATCCATCAAAAACCTCATTATATAAATTTCATGAATTTTAAAAATTGAACAGAAGTGTGTGGTTATTTAACATAACTTCTTAATTTCACATATAATTTCTTATATCATATGATTTTTCAAATTACCTTTACTAACTGATTCGTCAGATTCCCTAAAAATTATTCTCTATTATTAACAACCTTTATTGATTCATTAATGTTAGTTAAATTAGTCTCCAATTTTGTTTCCCCGTATGAGATAACATTAATTGGATATGTAATTTACTTATTTGATAAATTTATATGGAAAAAATCATGAATATTAGAGATGTTAGGTTCAATTAACAAATAGTAAGACAAAAATCCAATGTAATCCATATTTTAAAAAGGATTTATATTCCAATGTCATTGTTTCCCTTACATACCAAATATTATAATAACCTTCCTTAGGGATAGTCTCAATAATTCATAATCCCACATTTTAAATTTCAAATTATTCCTTTGGCCATCAACATAGAACTTCTCTACACTCTAAGACATATTATATGATTCAATGCATGCATAACTATTGAATATGTATCATCAATGAGTTCGGGGAACATAATATTTTATTCAACATATTCATCCCAACAAGTTATAGTACAAAATCTCTTACTACACAATGCTTTAGATGGTCCCATTTTATTTCTTGAATTTATGACATTATAATAAAAAAAAATTCCTAAAGACAAATATTTATTTCACAAACCTTGAATGTCAATTGAGAACCACATCATAATTGATTATAATTGTCATAATGTTATTTTGGACAATTCAACAATTTGAGGGTGATAGGTGGTGCTCAAATGTACTTTAATTTCAATAGATTTCAGAATACTCGTTTAGTATTTGGATGTAAATTTATGACCACAAACTGATCCAATTGAATGTGGTGAACCATACAGTCTAACAAAATCATTAATAAATTTATTTTCAAGGCACTTGGGAGGTATATATTCCATTATATTTATGATTTTGTAACATGGTATGGTGTTCAACAGTTACCTATACAATATCATTTATTCTATGGGTCTTTAGAAATGAAATTATATAATCCATAGTAATATCATCTCATTTCTATATATGGGAAGTAATAAGTTTAATTAATATTTAGGGATGTTGTGTATCTATATTTACATATTTAAAAACAATTTATCTTAATATATAGTCTATAGTTTCACATTTAACATTATCCCACCAAAAAAATTTCATTCAAATAATGAAAAATTTTGGTTCTTCAAGGGTGTCTAAAGAAATCTCGGAATGAGATTTATCTAAAAATTTATTCCTCAACAATGTTATGGATGGAAGTAATAACCACTATCCCAATTTTATGACGCTATCTTAATTTTTTTTCTAAATCCCCAATAATGAATGCACTAATTTTATTTTTTAATATTTTTTCTTTTGTGTTGATAAATTTTTATTTTTAATAATAAGGATGGGTTGGAAATAATTTGGAAAAATAGTGATTTTTCTTATTCCATTATAGTTACAATACATAAATTTTCTATTTTAATGAATATAAAATTCTTCTCAATCATCATCTTAATTATAATTCCATGTTCTATATGACACATAATATTATCTACCATTTTATCTTTACTTGGTTTTTAGTATATCTTGAAATCATAATTCTTGAGTAGCATTGTTAATCACATTTTCTTCATGTTGGTCTCTTTTTGTAAAATTATGTATTTCATACACTCTAATCCTTATATATGTAACATTTTCTACCATAGAGAAAATGGATCCATATCATCAATGAAAAAATTATAGCTTATAACCAAGGATCAAGGTCATTTTAGTTATATTCATGGATATTTTGAAAAAATAATTCATAGAAAATAAAATTATCATTTTATATGATGACATATTTAAGTAATTAGTTTGATGCATCACAATATTTCACAAATACATCCCCTCAAGATTGAAATTAAAAAACTAATGTATTGATAAAAATATTATTTAACTCTTTAAAACTATCATTCCATTCCTTTTTCCATATAAACTTAACCAATTTATTTTTCAACTGTGTTGAAATGTTTTCAAATCCCTATTTATTTTGATCAAATCAACAATAATGAACAGATAATCCCAATGAAACTACGCACATGGGTTATTTATTTCATGTAAGGAATTATTTACTACATTTTATTCTAAATGATATTATATTATTCTACACATAGAGACAAAAGGTCCATGAAAATGAACTTCTTGCAGGAAGAACATACAAATGCTAAATTTACTATATAACTTTTTTCCCTAAGGGTACCAAAAATGATTAATTAATGACCCTAATGGTCTTAATATCTTATAGAGTGTTATAATATATTATCAATAAATA
The DNA here is from genome assembly GCA_963277665.1 of Viscum album. Lineage (NCBI taxonomy): Eukaryota > Viridiplantae > Streptophyta > Magnoliopsida > Santalales > Viscaceae > Viscum > Viscum album. The sequence continues at coordinate 1,210,599,733 of OY728122.1, forward strand.
CAACAATGAAATTGTCATGAAATTTCCTAAACATTTTATTCATCATATCCCTAAACACAAATTTTTCATTGTTAAATCGACATGGAATTACTATAAATTTATAATGTTTACACATCAAACAAAATGTGTATTTTGAAATATCTTCCTACATTAGTTTCTGTTTTAAATATATTTCAATAGATGTTTCATTAACTCTAGTAACTCAACTATGTTCATTATATTAGGAGTATTAGATAATGGTTTTATGTTAGGGATGTATTCAATAGAAATATTAACATTACGATCAGTTTGAGATGTTCCTTAAGAAACATATCAATGTATTATTGGAAAATAAAAGAATATTCTCTCTTATTTTTACATTTCCCATCAATTTGTTATGTGTTCAATTCTTCTCAAATCATTTCATTATGGAGAGATAAAAGGGGTGATTTTATGAATGATTCATATAATTACTTTGTAATTATAAAGAAATGGAATATAATATGTTCAAAAAAGATCATGATCCACTTATCGTGGTAAAAAATACTCCCATTAAAATTTGGATGAAATTTTATATCAAGTATTATGTGAATCCCTTCCATAGATATAATAATCAAAATTATGATTTGGGTATGTACATGTATAATAATAAGGATTTTCCAGCATATAATTGGTCAACAATTATTTCATCTACATGCCTTGATTGATAACTCCCTTTTGATAATTTAAGAAGAATACATAATTTTCATAGAAATAATTGAAAATATAAAATAGTTTTTGGATCCATAATTCAATAATAATTATAAAATGATGATGTTAATATCAATGTGATCAATGGATTACTATTTTTTGGTATCGTTATTAAAATAGGTAGGCATCTGGCATCCTAAAAAGGTACCTATCTATCCATGGATGGTAGGGTTCACTTAGTGAAATATTTCATCATTTAAATATTTTTCAAATATTTATGGTTGATGAGTGTCCTCATCCACCCATAAAATGTTTCATTTTTTCAATCAAAAGTTTTATTTAGAGTGGTAATATTATGGGAAGGAGGATAGCCAATGTCTTTGAGAGGGCTTATTGTATTCCCTATGAATTAGAGTGAATTATTAATAAATTTTTGTGATGATTAATAAAAATTCAATACATTATCATGTGGAGGATCATTAATGGAAATTCTTAGTCTCTTGATTTTCATCATGCTAGATATTGTTCAGGCTTAAATATAGTAATTATAACATTGTGGATTCTTTGGTCTATCATTCCTTTTAGTTTTTTTAAAATTAAATCACATCCTATATGGTCTATATCTATAGATTTATCTCTAAATTAATGGAATATGAATTGAACTAGTTTCCCCAGGCTTGAATATCTCAGGGAAGATGTCACTAATAAGGAGTTTTGTATTTCAATTAAGGATCAATTGTATAATATGGATATTCTCCTGGATCACATTAGAAATGATAATGGAAGCTGCACTTTTTCATCTTGGGATGTATTTTGGGCATGGGATCCTATAGTGAATAGTTTCCATACTTTTAAACATTTTTTATCATGTCATTTGTCTTAGTTCTGATCTTAATTGGGTTATATGTCTAAATATGTTTCTCATAAAACCATCCATGCATGTTATCTTATATAGGATAGAACATAGGAAATTACCTATGGACTCTTCCATGTAGCAGTGTGGGATTTTTCATTTCTATTCAAGTGTTCTCTTTTACCAGCACAATGAAGATATTTATCATTTTTTTAAGAGTTGTGTCATTGAATAAATTATGCGGAGCACTCTCATCAAATTTTTTGAAATTTATTTTTTCTCAGACTACTAAAGTGACAGAATTTATAAAATTCAATTTAAAAATTATTCTCTCTTATCAATTATTTAGTTTATTTAAAGTTTCCCCAAAAGATATAATTTACATAATATGGTAGGATCATAACCAATGGATAAATGGTCATTATTTCTTGAAGCATAATTATTCATTGTCTCATTTTCTGGTGGCCATTTTGGAATACAATAAATCTCAAATGTATTTCTGTTATAAATCAATCAAAGATATATCTATCTATTAGAATATTGGTATCAATGGGAAATTATGTCCCCCATTTGGGAAATTTTACATCTTCTAGAAGATTCCTTTTTCATGATGGATCAAATATAACAAAAATGGATAATAATGTGGTAATAATTATTCATCAAGTTATGTGTTTATAATCAAGTATAATGACATGGTTGTATTATATTTTTGTCTTGGATTTCATGGTTTTTCTTCTTCATTTGAAGAAGATATATATGGTTTTATTATTTTATCTAATAATGCTATGAGGTGTTGGTAGAATTATATTTGGTTTGAATTTTACTCCACCATTTTTTTTTCAAACCATCAGGGTAGTCTCTACCCAACTATCATTGTAGTAAAAAAAATATATGGATCAATTTACTTGATTATATTTCATTCATTATCTAAATTTTCATAGATGTCTATAGAGAGGATAATTCTATTTTGGATAGTTATGTACAGAAATATTCCAACGACAATCAATTTATATGATGTATTCAGGTTCTTGATGTTCTCTTTACCCTTATTCAGTTGAAAAAGTGTAAAATTACTATTTTGAGAATATTTTAACGTTGATTCATTTTATTAATAAAGGATTCCTTTTTTGGGAAAGGTATCATATTTCAAAAAAATTACCAATTTATATTCCAAAAAATCAAAATGAAATTAAAAATTTATGTTAGTCTTTACATAATATGGGCCTACTACCCTTAGTCTCTTATGCGGTAAATTCTATTGATGTTTTTGTGATTTTATGGAATAGTTCCCTATCACATTATAGTTAAAGAATATTACATTGATTACTCCTCCCTTACCCTTGTATTCATGAGCATGATGTCCTTTCTCTATGCACATTATGAAGAATTAAATTCCCATAAATCATGGACCATAGTTTTTATTTACTCAAGTATCACATGCTAGATTTTCACCCTTATGTTATCACCAATATCCATTTTTCCTTAGTGGTAATCAGTCATCCAATTCATTTGTTACATTAATTAAATTTAATAAGACTTATATTATTATTTCACTATCTTGATGACATGTGATACTATATCCTAATGTGATGATAATTTTTGGGAGATTTTATCCCTTTGAATGATTGGATGTATCCAATAAAATAATTGAAAAATCATACTCCATGGATTACTTACTCTGTCCAAAAAATGTGTTGATATCATTGTAAAGTTGAAATTATACACAGATGAATTTTAATCTTCATTTTATTTTACAATTATGAATTTTATCTCTATATAATCTAATTTATCATTATGAATATAGTTATCAAAAATGTACGTTAGAATACATCCACTGCATGATTTCTATTTCCCCTATAGATTTCGTATTTTTAATCAATGAACACCATTGAGAGTAGAAAACCCTTTAAATATTATTATATCTCAATGTGAGAAATGTATTTTATAATGAACAAATTATTTTCTCGGAATCTAATGGTTATTTGGTTCAATTGATTTATTGAGTTTTCCATCACTTGAAATCATTAAACATTGTTACACCACATTTCACATTAGTAGAAGTATCCTTTTTGAAATGGTATTTAGTGAAAACATTAGTCAACTAACCTAATATAGTGATCATCTTCTCATATCTACTACTAGAATCTATGAATCATAGAATTCATATTTGGTGAAATCCTTACGTTAGTTGTGGGTATGTATATTATTTATATTCATTAAAATAGGTTTTGTTTTCAAAGAATCACTTCCCCCAGATGAGATCATAAAATAATAATTTTTAAATTAAAATGTATAATTTAAAAAAAAAGTTCAATCACATAAAATAAATTAAAAATTTATACATAGATAATATATTAAATTTAGTAAGATTACCATTTGAAATTGATTCAAATCAAAATAATATTTTTAAATATTATATAATGGCATTTAATGATAATGTAATTAAACCAAAAAATATATTTTTGTAATGTCTAGCCATGTTTGTTGTCTTGGGACCATTCATCATACACCACTACTGAATGAGTTAACCCTTAATCCTCCCCTTATTTAGTTGTTTACCCTTCGAGGAACTTTTCCCCAATGCCATCCACTTGCATATAGGACGAAATTTTTTAATTTTATAGGAAACCAAAAATCCAGACCTTACCAAAATATCATAATAGTATTATATACATAATATTATCCCAATAGTTATTTGTAGGGTTACATTCAATAATATATTGTTTCATAAATCTAGTTCCCAAGGTTTATACTAATAATTTCTCTAATACTATCAATAAAAACCCCCAATCTAGTATCCCAAAGATGGTTATTTCACATTAAATAAATACAAGATATAAAATATAGAGGAATCATATAGTTAGTATAATTGAGAGATTAGATACATGATTTAATGTCACATTTCATTTGAGAATAGAAAATACGACAATAATTTTTTTTAGAAAATTATTATTTCCTCAAGCATATCATTGAATATCAATCATAGTAAACTTATATGAATTCTGGGGAAGGAAAAAAATGATATCTAATTCTTAGTAGGGGAATAAATACATCAGATTATTTCATAAAATAAATAATTCTTGAAATAAATGATATATATAAATAATGGTCAAATAATTTCATTTAAATAATATCATGATCTTGAAACTTATGCTTTTAAATCATAGCTACAATAATAATCACATGATTATAAATCACTAATTTCATAATGATGTAATGTATAATTCTAGATATTATAATATTATTATTGAGTAATCATGCCAATACATCATACACAAACGAGTAAGGAATATTCTAAATACCCAAAAATTAGTCTCAGGAGACCTAACGAGGAATTAAGGGATATATAATTACATGATCTAATAATTTATTAATTATTCTATTTAATTCATAATAAGAATAAAAATATCAACATAATCAATATGTGTTAATAATAAAAAAGTATATTTATTAGAAGAACTAGAATACAAAATTTCAATAATTTCCCATTCAAAATAATAATAAACCATCATGATAAATATGATGGATTGTATCATTAGATTATATTTTAATTAAAACATAATATTCATCCAATTATGTCTATATAAATGAAAATAAATTTAATATATCCCTAATAAGTTTATTTAGGAATAAATAATTTCATTTTAAAATAACATAATTAAAAAAGTATCGAAAATATTTGGAAAATAATTTATTTTAAATGAATCATTGTAACATATAAATGAAGCATCATGGAAAATAACATTCCAAATGGTGTGAAACTATATTCACATGTTGATCGTTAAAAAATATATTACATTCCACCATTTAATAAACACTACCTAATTCATAAATTTACAATAATATTACTTTTAATAAAATATAAGGAAGTAAATAATTGATAAAAATGACTACAATTAATCATTATGGAAAACTAAAAAAATTATTAAATATTTTTTATTGAAAATATGTTGAAGGGAGAAAACTATTTCTTACTGAATATAAAATAAATTTCGGTATTTTAAAGACATTATTTTATAATTTTTATTAAATATAAAGATAAATTAATGGAAAAATACAATTTCAATAAATAACCATAGGATAAAAAATAGTTGGGTATTATGATAACTAAAACATAAACATAAACAATCCCTAATAAAGATGATACATTAAAATAAACACATACATAATGTCTTATATGATTCATAAGTCATTCTAGAATATTTTATAATTAATTTAAATTTATTATTTGATGCACTTTTACAAGTTCATGACCCTTTATTTATAATTATTTATTACAATCATAATTTTGAGTGTGAACTATTTCTGTTTTCATGTCTGTTTTGGATACCTAATTGTTGTAATTTTATCACTATCATTATTTCATAATCTCTATAATGTTATTAATTATAATAAAATAAAATTGATTCCTTATATAGATTTTTATAAACATCTGTTAATGTTGGAGAGATAAAATCAAACACATCACATTGCGAAGGTGGTAGTCCACACATACATACAAGCAGTGTTATCATTGTGAAGGGTAGAAGGGTAGGATGTTAAATTAAATATTATATATAATCTTTAAAATTTATTCCATAAATATCATATGTATTCATTAGACCTATATTTATAACTATCAACGTAAGCTGGTGAGAAATACAAATTACATCATTATGTCGATACGGTAGGCCACACATATGCAAGAGAGATGTTATTTTTCCATAGGCTAGAAAATAGATCAACAAACATATTTTTAGATTCATAAGAACATTTTAGTATATGTAAAATAATAATTTTTATATGGGAATGGATATATCCTACTATAATTTTTGGAGGAGTATATAAAAATGAAAAACAGGGTTATGAGTTACAACTATTTTTCATAGAACCACATTCAGAATAATATTTATTTCTTACAACTTGGTACTTTGATGAGAACAGAGGCAATATGTCATAAAAAAGATGGTTAAAAATTTAATCGTTTAGGGATGTGTTGATATAAGGGGTTCAATATATTATATAATGAGAGGAGAAGTTGTACCCTTTTATACGCGTGGTAAAAGACAAACATGGAATTACATGAATGATTTTAATAATATAAAGTAATTTTTCTTAAACATAGGGATAATAATTGTAATATTAAAAAAATCATAACATTAATTTAAAAGTAAAATAAAAATATAAAGAATAATCATGTTTTTTAGTTATCATGATGTCATATGCATTTATTTTAACCATTCTAATCCATATTATACATAAAGGAGGTAATAAATATTTAACATGGCTGATATTAATTATTGAAAAAGAATAAGTCGAAAACATTACATTAAATTGATCATAATTATCTTAAAAATGTAATTATTTTTATGAGACTCCTTTTTTAGAAGAATTAGAAATTAATTTGATGATCATTATATAAAACACAATAAAAAAAATTGATATATTTTTTTATTTTAAGTATAAAAATGAATTCACCAAAAAATGAATTTTTATTTTCATTATAATGGAATTTATTTTATAATATTGAATAATATAAGCATGGTTTTAAAAAAAATTAAAAACAAAATTTATCTTTTATATACATTATTAAGAGAAAAATATAGAGAACTTATTTTATTTGAACAAAAACAATACCTAGATTACTAAAATATTAAACATGTATTTTAATGTTAAAAATTAAATTTTTTAAGAATTATATTAATTAATTAATATTTATGTTTTATATCATATTTTTTTACATTCATTTATTATATTATATTTTCTTAATAGTTATAGTTTTTTTAATAATTATTTATCACTATTCACCAAAAATCAACTATGTCTTGACCCATCGCCCGGGGCCCGTGACGTGACATACCCGAAGCCCACCACATGAAGTCCATGGTTTTGTGACTAGCTTCGAAGGCCTCAACCTGTACGTGGGAGGCATTTTCCTATGTACCTGTACGCACACGCACACACACACACACACACCATGTTATAGAGTTGGAAAAGTAAAAATGCATGACACTAAACATACATTGAGTAAAAGTACTAACTATTGTTCAAATTGGAAAGAATACAAACCCGAAAAAAGATGAATTGAAAAGAGGAAAGTACAAGAAATGATCTGAAAGTCGTTTCCTAGACACCACACATGATAGGTTAGTGTAGAGTATATGTTGTAAGCCATAGAAGTATGTCCGCCTGCCTACTCGCACTAGGCACCAATGAGTCCTTAGCCACCAAGTCCCCCATCAAGGAGATGATCGTCTGCACCAGACACAACATGTGAAGGTGAAGCCCATGTGTGGTTGAGTAACTATATAATCAGTAGGGACCCCAAAACACAAAAGTAATGACTTGAAAGCCATTTATAGAGAAAACCACAAAACATGATCATTAAGCATGATCACGATACAAGATAGCTCACACTAGGTCTAATTTAGAGTAGGAAAGTTGGACCATTAGTCATATCATTGAAAACAATGGGATACTAGAAAAATCATCCTCAATGAGTAAAGTGGGCCTATTGGGTCACATAGAATCCACTTCACACTAACCATGTGTTTTTTTGGTACTCATCCTTGATGTGAACCATAGGTATGTTGGGTAACACAGAAGCCGCTTCGCATCATGGGCATTCCGGGTCACACAAAAGCCTCTTTCCGCCATTTTCATACTGACGTACTCATCCTATCAAGTACCATGGTTATAGAAGGTTGCACAAAGCCACTCCCCAACGTGGGCCTATAAGATTACAATGAAATCTCTTCCCACTGGGCCATCATAGAAGATCCACAAAGTGTCACTTTTCAGTTGTCTTCAGGTCTTAGCCAACAACAAGGTTTCCGCACGTAGTGCGCCTGATTCTGGGAGAACTTCTACTCAATCGATTCATAAAATTTCATCCTCCATGAAATCCTTGAAATAGTAAGGGAAAACAACTGACTTTTGGTGAGGGTTTAAACAACACAAACAGATCAATAATTCAATTCCCAATTTGAATGATTTTGGTGTTTTTTTGAAAAGTGGGTAGATGGTTCTGGGTCTAGTTTGACCCAGTCGAACATAGCTGAACCGACCCGAGTCCACTGACCTAACCCGGATCCCACCTTAAATGGGTCTGATTCGACCTGGTCTACTAGGGTGGGTCTGGCTAGATGATGTGGCCCACACCCTGTATGCTCTTCCTAGTTGGGATGTGGCTGGAAGCCATGTTTGGATCCCCCATCCCTGCAGGCCATCTGTGGGGTCACTTCCTCCATCGTGGTCAATCGACCACTGCATTTTCCATGTGAAATACAGAATTGTGCAAAATATGTGGTGCAACCACATGTCAGGGTGGCATTGTTTTCCCTCTTCCATCCACCGACATAGAGGCCGAAGTCTCTGGTAACATCACCACAACCCGAGTTGGCCACGACGTATCTTCTGGAATTCCATCGTGGTGGTCCTCCAACCAACGGGGCTACTGATACTACAACGGTTTGTTCCTAGGGACACTAGGATCGCTCCAATTGAGCATTCTTCACACCGCTTTCCCCTATGACCTCCTGAGGATTCCATCTTATCTACCATGTCCTAGAATACCCATTTCCTCTAATTCTAAGGCATATTCCTAAATAATATAGAATACACACAAGGTGGAGGGCCCCAGGCCTTGTTCGTGTTGGCTAGTTCCGTCCGCATTAGTGGTTTATAAAACATTGGATAATGATTCGACGTTCTATCACAATTAAATCTTGTAATCCCTACAGAAAACCCCCAGAGAAGTTCACTCCTCCATGAATGGGAGATCTGTAGATAAAGATATAAATTGGTTGATCCACAGTCATCATTTAGAATGAGGAAAAAGGAAACATGAATCAAAACAACCCCTACCTCAAAGGTGGTCATCTCTGAAGTGATCCTCCAGCAATGATTCACGTTCTATTTAAAACCGACAGCGTTCGTTTCTCTCTGGTCCCATTAATTGAGGTGAATTGACATTGCTAGGGATTTTACGACATTATTTGTTTGTCATTGGACATTATTTTCTTCTACGATTTTCATAATAATTCACCATTTGAATCCCAAACATGTTATCCCATTAATAGAGAAACATGTCCCAAAATTTTTGTTATGTTGAGTTGCTTTGTTATCACACTGTTTCATTAATGAAACATCGTTTCTGTTTTAAATCTACTGAGGAGTCTCATTAGTGGGGATCTTCTCCATATCATCAATAAAGAGTACTTCTGTCATTCCACCACTCAACAATGATAAAATAATGAAAATAATATTTTATTTTATTTTATTATTTTCCAAAAATGTCAGAAATCAATGTTTTCTGATCGACCCTCTTCAATCAATGTAAAGTTCATTCAAGGAGAATCCTATAATTCAGTGTTCAATGGTGTGCTTGGATTTCTGATCTGAACAATAGTTTAAAAGATTTAAAACCCCACTCTCACGTTTAATTAAATGAAAATTAAAAAGTTTAAAATTCAATTTCGGGATCACTTTTCCTTGGAATTAGGTGTCATCAAAGCATATGGTATCGAAATTATACTATATAAATTAAAACAATTCACAGGAATTTCAAGACATTACATTACTCTCCCCTTTTTGGTCATCACATCCTCAAAATCCAAAACAAGGACAAATAGGTAAATGGGTGTACTGATCATGAATACGTGCCTCCTGCTCCTAGGTTCCCTCGTAGAGGTTCCCGTGATACCAACAAACACACACCAGAGGAATCCATCGTCCATGAAGGACCATCTATTGTCGATCATCTTTCTCCATTGGGAATTCCAATACCTTCTCCCTATCATCAATGTCCATTTGGCCCATGTCGATGATGTTCGATTGGTGATGCACATACCTCCTCAGCTACGACAAGTGAAAAAAATTGTCCTCCCGGTGAATGAGTGGGGGAAGAGCTAGGTGGTATGACACCTCTCCATCATTGCTAATAATCTGAAATGGTCCAATGAACATCAGAGATAACATTCCACCGTGGACTAATCTTTGAAAAACCCATCATGAAGAGACCTGAAGGAACACATGGTCACCCTCCTCAAACTCCAACTATCTCCATCTCTAGTCAACATACGATTTCGGCCTAATCTTAGCAGTCCTCATTAGTTACAGGATATTCTTCCCCTTCTCAGTGGTAGACCATATAAATTGTGGACCCATTATTGTTGACACCCCTGGGCCTATGATGCTTAGAGGTGATCTGAAAGACCACTCGTACAAGGCCTCAAACAGTGCAATGCCCATGGTAGAGTGATAGCTGTTATTGTAGGAAAACCCCAATAGTGGAAGTTGGTACTCCCAACTGAGACCAAAATCAAGGATGCAATCATGAAGCATGTCCTCTATGATCTCTATTATCAAATCCATCTCAACATACTAATGAGGGTGAAAGGTTGTTCTCAAGTGTAGATGGGTAGCAAATTCCTCCTACAATCCCTTCCACATCAAGGAGGTAAAGTGAGCATTAGGGTATGAGAAGATCATCAAATACACCCGGTGGAGTTTCACTATCTCCTGGACTTATAGGAATCTCAATCCCTCTGCCGACCCCTGCTTCGTGATGGGTAGGAATTGAACCGACTTGATGATTCATTCAATGATCACCCATATAGAATAGTGGCCCCTGGATGTGTGTTATTATCCCATCATGAAGTCTTTTGAGATACCATCCCACTTGCACTCTCGTACCTCATTTTTTCATGCTAAGGACTTTGGATCCTCATGCTCATCCTTCAGTTAATGACATGTGAGGAATCTTGAAATGAACTCTGCCTCCACATTCTTTATCCCATGAAACCAGTAATGACTTCTGATGTCCGGGTACATCTTCAACACAACATTATATTCCTACAAAAGGGATGTATGAATATCCAGTAACACCTCTTCCTAAAATTTCAGTGGTACTAAAATTCTCTCTCTAAAAAGGATGACGTGGTTCCCAACTATAAAAATTCCCTCAAGAGCATGTCCTGAGGATAATTTAGTATGTCAAGCCTTTTAGTCAACATCCAAAATTTTTTCCTCCCTGACTCACTGTAAGAGTGGATGAGTGATAATCATTGAATAATGTTATAATACTCAACCATCATCTGCATTGGATATCCTCATCGTGGATAGATGCTCCGTCACCTCACACAATTGTTTTATATCAAACCTCTTATTGAGCACTTCATCCACCACACTCTCATTCAATAGTGTATAGACTATGTCATAGTCATAGTCTTGGAGGAACTCCATCCATCTTCATTTTCTCATGTTTAGGTCATTATGTGAGAAGATATTCCTAAGACTGTTATGGTCAGAGTTGATAGTAAATCGTTCCCCAATCATGTAGTTCCACCACAATTTCTAGGAAAATACCACATCTAAAATCTCTAGGTCAGGTTTTACCTATTTTTTCTCATGCTTACTAAACTACCATGATATGTAGGCGATCATTGATTTCTCCTTCATGAGGACACAAGCTAGTCTAGACTATAATTAATCACAGATGACCACATTCCCAAAACCCTATTCTGGTAGCCTCATGATTGGGTCACTCGTCAGTCTCCACCATAGATCTTAGAGACTCATCTAGAACTTCTCTATCCACCATAAGGGTTGTAAGATCTCTGTGAAGGAAGATAAAGGTGGCGAGGCCTTGGAAAATTCAGACAAAAACCTCTGGTAGTATCCAGAAAATACAAAGAAATGTCACACCTCAGTCACACTCCTAGGTGGTTCCCAAGAAAGCACTGCCTCCATCATTAGAGGATCCACTGAAACTCCAGCCATCAAGATTATGTGTCCCAAAATGTGGACCTCCCAAATCATGAACTTTCACATAGAGAGAATCCTATAAATCTGGTACTCTCAGAGTGTAATTAGGAATATCTTCATGTGTGTTGCATGCTCCTCCTCTAACACCGAGTACACCAAGATTTCATCTATGAAGACCACCAGAGAACGATTGAGGTAAGGCTGGAAGATCCTATTCATGAGTCCCATGAACACTAATGGAGCATTGGTCAGGCCGAAAGGAATCACCAAAAACCCATTATGGCTATACTGGCATGTAGAGGTTATATTCTGTATGTCCTCATCATTTACCCAAAGCTGATGATATCCTTATATGAGGTCATTCATCAAGAACCACATCATTCCCTTCATCTGGTCAAAGAGGTCATCAATACTTAGTAGTGTTTAATTTTTCTTCATGGTAACTTGGTTTAGGTTCTAGACGTCCACACATAGCCTCAAGATCCCATCTTCCTTCTTGGAAAACAACACTGGGGAAGAAAATGGTGTGATTCTAGGCCTCACAAAGCCCTTCCCATGCAATTACTCCAATTATATTCTCAATTCAAAATGCTCCATGTGATCCTTCTGAATGAAGATGTTCATATTGGTTTTGTTCTGGGGTACAGGACGATGTTGATGTCTACCCCCATACAATGAGTTATTCTAAAAACATCCTTTATAAATTCATCTCGATACTCTTCCACCACTACAGAACCATATTTACTCCTCTCATCCACCACACCGTGGGTGAGGATAGCCAAATGGTGAGTGATTGGTTGCACCCTTCTCCAAGAATGTTCGTCCTATGCTGAAAATGTTCCCTTCCGACTGGCGAAGGAAAACCATGTCTCATCTTCATAGACACATCACACTTTGTGCCTATTATATTTAATCAGAGCATGATTTTTATATAACGATTATATACCCATGATTTATTCATAACACCTCGACATTGCTACTATGATATTTCAACTAAATATCTTACCTCCTAGAGTAATCTAGAACTTCCGACACCAGCGTGTAATCATCGAATACCCTACCGTAGGAGTCTCTAATCATATGGATAGATCCAATGTCTCTACTAAAATATCAAAGCCTTGAATGAGGTCCACAGAAAGGAACTATTTATTGGAGCATGTTTCTATAAAAACAACAACTTTTGTGGAGAAGACATAGATCATTAGTCTAATAATTATTTGATCTAGAGGGTCATAGGCCTCCACCACATTAAGATGGCCTCTCCTGAGTCTTCCTGCTCCCTGAACCCATGGTGGACCACCTGGGGATGGTGGTGGTGGCACCTTGAACCATCATCAAATAACTACTGCTCGGCCTGCACCCTTGCCAAACAATCCATCCTGCATACATCCTCGCTCAAACCCCTTCCTTTGCCTTGGCAGTCCCTTGACCATCTACTGATCATCCATGCGGAGGGTTCGGTAGTCACAATCCATGTGTCCATGACCATTGAACGTGAAATAAATCCAAGTTTGACACTCACTCCATCTACTATGGTAGTTCGGCACTACCGTCCTTGAGTCCTAGGGTCATCCCATGAAATATATAACTCACTTTTGTCCTCGTGTCTACTACCTACTACTCAATACTGAAGTCTCTTCCTCCAGATGTATGCTTGTAGCTCCAACTATTGGTGCCTCTTCTGCTAGAAATATATCCAAAACAATGTCTCTCTCCAGCTCCCGATCATGAGTGGGGATGGTAAGAGACCCCAACGATGACTTGATCTCCCTTCTGAGTCCTTACAAAAAGGTTCTGGAATGGATGAAGGGGTCATGATCCATGTCGTTGGAGTAGCGATAGAGGTCTGTAAACCTCACAAAGTACTCAACCACTGACATGCTACCCTACCATATGTGAAGAAACTCCATTATTCACAACAAGATTAAGTTCACATGGATGAACTACTACCAGAAAAGCTGCTCAAAGTCAGTTTAAGATACATTTGCCTCATCATGAGTCTAAATTGTCAGGCTTCACCATCTCCCTATCGACCCTGGAAGACGACTTGTAGCTAAAATCACTATTTGGTTGAGTGGAATCCTCACTATGTGAAAGAACCACATCACTACCACCACCTAGTCCTCAGTGGCCCAAGGATCTTTCTCTCCCATGAACCTGGGAGGTCTTTGACTTCGGAACTCATACAAGTTGTTGAGCCTGAATGTGTCCTCTACCGGTAATGCCGCTAGTAACTACTGATCAATGAGTGGTGGTAAAACTGGAGAACCACCTAGCGGGGCCATCTCAAGAACTGGTCCCTAAAATGATGCCTTATCTCTAGGAGGGATTCCCTCACGGTCAAGCATCGGAATCTAAGATGGCCATCTGCGATGAGGAATCCTGATACAGATCAGGACGTACCAAGGTTAAATGATAATACCTAGTGAGCTTACTATAAATTTAGAACATTAGGAAACAAAAAATTCTTATATGATTCATGAAAACATTGTTTTAATGTATGTTGTCAAAAAGTTGAATTCAATGTCCTGGTGTATGGATACGTCCGTCACCACACCAACACTAGACTCCCCGAATTTGAAATTCGAACTCGAAAAAATAACACTATTGTCCAAACACAATATAAAAGACTCTCAGTCATTATGGGAGAACTGACCAACTCTGATACCACTTAGTAATGACTCATCCCCCGAGGGCCATGTCATGACATACCCCAAGCCCGCATCTTGAAGTCCAGGGGTTGGGGACTAGCAATGAATGCATCAACCTCTAAGTTAGGGGAACTTTCCAAAGTACTTGTACGAACATACTCAAAACCACATCCCAAATCTATAAAAGTAAATATTTTTGCCACTAAAAACCCATTGAGTAAAAGTATATACTATAGGTAAAATGGGCCAGAACACAAACTCAATAAAAGATGAACTGAAAACAGGAAAGTACAAGAAATATCTAAAATCCTTCTTCTGGAAACTACACCATATGTGTAAGTGTAGATTATCTATTGGAAGTCATAGATGTGCACCCCACCAACCTGGTCTCAATAGGAACCACTGTGTCTTATGCCTCAAATTCCTCCGTCGAGGTAGTTGTCATCTGCACCTGACACAACATGTGCGGGCAAGGCCAGTGAAGGGTTGGATAAAAATATACTCAGTAGGGACCCGAAAACCCAATGGAAAGACCACTATGAAATCATCAAAGAAAACCATAGAACAAGATAACAAAGCATGATCACAACACAAGACATATCAGACCATGTATAATTTAGATTAAGAAATTAAGACCATTAGTCATATCATTGAACACCATGGTATGTAGGAGAACTCATCCTCCATGAGTATAATGGGCATTACGAGTCACACATAAGCCACTTCCCACTATCCTTGGATTGTAGTGTAAATCATTCCTGATGAGTACTGTGGGTATGCTAGGTCACATAGAAGCTTCTTCACACAGTGGGAATACCGGGTCACACAGATGTTGCTTCCCACCCTGGTCATATAATGGTACAACTACTGTCGAGTATCGTGGGTCTTTCGGATCACACACAGATTCTACCCATTATGTCCATACATGGTCACATAGAAGCTAATTCCCACTAGGCCATCTTATATAATCCACACAGGGGCTCTTGCCAACTGTCTTTAGGTCTCATCCAACCATAGGGTTTCCGCACATAGTTCTCTTGATTCAAGGAGAACTGCTCCTCTATACATTCATCAAATTTAAACTTAAATTAAATCCTCTAAAGAGTATTCCAAAATATCCTCCTCGTCACGAGGCTTCCAACACTGAAAACATATCTTCAATTAGATGCCCAGTTTGAATGATATTTGCATTTTTTTTCAAGTAAGGGCTTATTGGGTCAGGCTCCATGCCAACCCGGTCAGACTGACTTGACTTGAGTCTACTCACATGACCCAGATCTGACATAGTGTGGTTCTGATCCGGTCTAACTCATTGAGCCATGGGTCTGGCACACACCCTACCTTCTCCTCTAGGCTGGGAAGTGGCTGGAAGCCACAACTGACACCCCCTGCCCCACAAGTAGGCTGCGGGGCCGCCTCCTCTGTCGTAGTTAATCGACCATGACCTTTCCTACTTGCAACCTAGCAAGATGAAATGTACATAGTTTACCAAAGTGGCCAGGTGTCCACATCCTCTACCGCCAGCATAGAGGTCGGTGACACATTCTACACCGCTATGGACCGAGCTAGCCACAACACATATTTTAGAGAACCATCGTCGAATGACACCACCTTCTAGCCGCCATTGTCCCCCATTAGTAATCTCTAGCGCCATCGCTAGCACAAGAAATTTCTTGCACAAACCACCCAATCCTGTTTGGTGGTATTTTAATCATGCCAACTGCACCTAAGAAATAATATGGATTCCATTTTCCTAATGATTTCTTCAAATCCCCCTTGCCGCCACTTCGAAGAAACGGTTACAAAGAACACAAAAACACAAAAGATAGAGGGGCTTAAGACTTATTGGTGTTTTCATGCACCCTCTACATTAGATATATAGAATACATGGGATACTTATTTGATGTTAAATTATAATTAAATCATGTAATCCAAGTGAACACCCCTAAGAGAAATACCCTCTCACATGAATGTGCAATCCGCACATTAACATACTCATGGGTTGATCCGCATTAGTCATTTAGAACGATGAAAGGGGAAACATAAAACAAAACAACCCCTACCAAAATGGATTTTTTTCTCTAATGTGATCCGCCTGTGAGAATTCATGTTCCATTTGAAGTTGTTTCTGTTCGTCGCTCTCCGGTCCTGTTCATCAAGGTGTGTTGAAATCGCTAATAATTCGCCGGCGCCAGTCATTTGTCATTGGAGAGGTTTTTAACCGTAGTTTCATCAGAGGAATTCTTTATTTTATTCTAAAATGTGTTATCTCATTAATAGATAAATGTGTCACATCATTTCTATTAGGATGTATCGCCACATTGGTACGTTTTTTCATTAATGAAACAACATGTCTATTTCACTTTCCTTAATGAGTCTCATTAAAGGGGCTCACCGCAACCTTGTCCTGACACTGCAGTGCTGGCCTGCCACCATTCAACTACGAGAAAAGAAAAGAAAATTACTTACTATATTATTTTATTATTTTCTGGAATGTCTTAAAACTATTTTTTCGATCGAACCTCATCGCTCGAAGTTAAGTCCATTCTAGGTGATTCTCACTATTCTGAGTTCATTGGTGCCGTCAGATTTTTTATCCGAGAAATTTTTTAATAGTTATAAAAATCCTCTCACACTTATATATAAATGAAAATAAAAAATGTCTTAAATTATAATTTTGGATCACCGGGCCTCAGAATTTGGTGACTTTAAAGCTTCTAGTCTCTAAATAATTCCATATATTTTTAAAATATTTACCTATAAATTCTAATACATTAAAAAATATTTATTAAAAATATTAAATATCAAACCAAATCTATTTTTAAATTACTAAATTCAAAAATTAAATTCATTTGATCAAATAAAATTTTAAAAAATTCAGTACTTGTTTCCTAATCACATTCTATAATAAACACAAGTCCATTATGAAATTATTTCCCTATAATGAAAATTGTAATATAATTAAAGCTCATTTTTCTCATGTGTGTTTTAGAAGAAAGATTTATGGTGATTTTATTTAGGATTTCATGAGGTCTAATATGTGATAAAGAGACCAGTTCTTCAGCAATACAACTAGTGTGAGAAAGGTGTAGTGATCATTATATGAAGGAGGATGCACAAAATTGATGAAGAACATGCCCTAATGTCTTCTATAAGAGAGAAAAAATTGGAATACCTATTAAAGGTTGATTATAGGGAACCCATAGAGAATTTTTGGGAGGAATTATCTATATATCACTGGTATGTGTAAATGGTAATAATTTATGGAGGTAAATTCAACTGTTTACAATGGAGTATAATGAACTTATCAGGATACAGATTCAATGAACACTTAAATACTATATATTTTGGATGATTAATCCTCAAGATAATAAATAGATAGTTTTTGATTTGTATTCAACTAATTAATGGTTAATTCTTTAGTTCTTGAACCATTATATGAAACTAGAAATAAGTTAGCATTAAATGTTCAAAATTGTATACCCTTATTCAATTTTCCTTTTACCTTATGCACAATCGAGTCAGGATGAGAGACAAAAGGTAAACTAATCTAGATATAACTATCCATAAGGGATGGTTGAATTTTTATAAAAAAATTAAATTAATTGGATCACTTATTTATCCCACTCTATATCATTCACCACACTAGAATTTTTCTCTGTAAGTAGAACCATGCGATTCCAAGTTCCCCCTAGAAATATCCTATATTTTTAATTGATTAAAGATACTTATTTTGAATTCAGTCAATATTAGTGGATTTCTATTGTTATGTGGAAATAACATTTAGGGAATGATGAACTAAATACTTATGGATCTTTGTTCACTAGGCCTCGAGTTAAGTGGTGTTATAATAGTGGGTCTTATTCAACAAAGAATATATATTCCCAAAAATCAAGCATATAAGAGAAATATTTTTGTAATGGGTAATAAGAGAAATTCCATTATATTATTTTTTTCTGAAATTTTTTAAACCAAGGTGATAGAACATAGATTATCCAAGAAGAGATTGGAAAATTATATAAATATATCTGAAGTAAATTTGAAGACAAATTATTACAATGATATGATTTGATTCCAATTTTTTATTATATTTAGATGTTAGATGATGATACCATTGAATATTTCTTCACCATGGTTAATTGGATAACATGTTGTATTATAGTATTTGGTGATACATGGGAAGATTAAAATATTTTGATGATATTAAGGAAAAAATTCCATAATTTATTTGAGATAAATATATCTATCATTGAAGTGGGTGATGATATATATATTGATGAGATCTATAACACTCTTCTCAATAATGGGATGAGAAAGTCATTGATGTTAAATAAAAAGTTAAAATAAGAAAAAACATTTAAATACATGAATAGTCTCATGAAGAAAAATAATAAGGAAGATCCACTCTAAAATTGAAAAGAAGATGATGTCGAAGCACAAAAAAATGAAATATATTTTTTCTCTATAAATATTAGTATTGGAAGTAGAAAATAGAACGGTAAAATACCTCTTAAATTCATTAATTCTTTGAGGATAATACATTTTTTTATCTTACATGATAAAAATTTGATGAAACTCAGAGTGATGAAGAATTGGATGGGTTATATAGAATAACATCTATAAAAAATAATACATCAATAATCATTAAAATAAATTTCATGATAATAGAATAATATGAACTATCAACTTCTTCACGAGAGTCTGATGTTGACGGTTTATGTAACATCCTAGAAATTTTTTCTTTTATTATGTGTTTATATAATAATTTTTTTGATAATTAAAAAAATAATGTATACTTTAGCATCAACCTAAATATATTCATTAAAAAATTGTTTTTTATTATAAATTTAGATAAAATATAAAAAGAAATTTATGAAATAATAATATTTCTTAATGATAAATATAACACTTTAATAATTATGTTAAAAAAGTACTAGGATTCAAAAACTGTACAAACTATAGAACATGAATAAATAATTATAACCTTTATAAATACATATTGGTTGAAGAATAATATAAATTAAATAAATAGTTTAATATCATATATATTATGAATGTAATGATGTTAATTTCAAGTAAATATATACAGTGAAAAAATGAAATTCTATAGTGAAACATGAAAATTTATTTTAATTTCTCAAATTTAAAATGGATAATAATAACTTGAAATGAAATATTAATATAGACACAACAAATTTTGTTAAACAAAAGTTTAATAAATTTTTTTTATTGAATTATAATTTTTATTGTCACTAGTAGAGTGTATATATATATATATATTATCACAAAAATAATTAATTAGTTCAATAATTATTTACGATAAATCAGTTATAAACAAACACATGTGGAATATATATATATATACATATGAATATATATTAAGTACATACAAATACATATAAATGAACTGTTAGAAAATGGTAATATTTATATACTAATCTTACCAATATACATTTCTATATATATTAAATATACACTATGTATATATACCTATATATAAATATAAACTACAAAGAGAAAAAATTGATAAATATAAACTAATAATAAAAATAGAAATAGGAAAATAAAAAATGAATGAAATAATAAAATGGCTTGTCATATTTTTCTCCCCAGGTCATCACCCAACCTGCAGACACAGGAGACCCCCCCCCCCCCACATTATCATCCACCATCATCCACTAGTTGACACCATCTCTGACCCCACCACTATCAACCACTAGGTTCATTTGATCTCCCTCACCTCATTGTCTCCATCCGATGTCACCACCACCCATCAGCTTCTCAAGCACGCAAGCCAGCAGAACCATAATTTTACACACATATTGAACTATAAGCTACAGTGGAGACGAAAAAACCCACCTTGTACCTTCTTTAACTACACAGTGGGTTATGAAATAAATTGTATCTAAACCTATTATTCTATTAATATCTGAAAATGGAATCAGAATGAATGATCTATGAATCATTATATATATATATAGAAGTTATAGGGAGAACCCCCCCCCCCACACACATTCTAGGAAGAAAAGATAAGCCCTTTTGTCTTTTTTACCCATTTTCCCCACTAATCAAACACATCATGCAATCTAGAACTCACAACCATCACCCAATATAAGTAGAAAATGATCTTCCTTAGATTATGTATGTAAGTAAGGGGACCAATTATTTTTTCATATGTGTATATACAAGTATAAATAATATATTCCTGTTCATAAAATATACACATTCTTACCTGTATTAATTTCATCTTAGAAATATTATTTTTTTGTTTATATAAAAATGTATATTTTTTAAATATAATTTATGTAAGTGTGAATTATTTTTTAATTTAAACCTTTCATTTTTTTTCTTGTATATAAGAAAAAGTGTATATATATGTATTTTTTATAATTTAATTCGTATATATGTATATTATATGAATGTATATGATTTTAAATTTCATCATGTTCAGTTATAAATATATGATTTATATATATATATTTAATAATACTTGAATTATATTTAATTTTAATAAAACATTATATGTAATTACTATTGAGAATATACCTCATATGAGATAATTATTTTTCAAAAATATATTTAAGCAAGTGTAGATCACGTGTGATAATTAATTATCAAAATAATCCATGTTTTTAATATATTAAATATATATATATGTATATTTCTATATATAAATTCCTTTCCATTGTTTCATGTTCTAAAATTCATATATAATTCATTTTAAAGATTTAAATCATCCAACATAGTATTTTTAAAAGAAGCAATGAAGAATTTTTTTTAGTATATTACTTTTATATTTCTTATATGTTTTATATGGTTTTTATTTTAATTTTAGGAGTTAGTGTTATGTTTTCTTTGACAAATAATTATTCATTAGAGTAAAATTATATTATTATTATATTTTTAATGGGATTATTTTGTGAAAATAATAATTTTACAATTAATTTTTTGCACATCATTATTTGAAATTCTTATATTTAATGTTTTCTGGATAATTCTAATAAAGTTATAATAAATTTTTATTATATCATATAACATTCAATTTAATATAGTTATAATTTTATATGAACATTTTATAAATTATATAATACTTTTTTCTAGGGATGAATTTTAGGGGATAATATTTTTATGAAAAGTAATTTATCAGAAATTTTAATTACATGGATGTTAATTATTTTATTGACATTCCACGAAAATAGAAAATTGCAAGAGATTTGTTCGTGCCAAATCAAACAAGTTATTTACCTATTAAAATAATTTTTTATATTTATAAATATGGATGTTTAATAAATGTTTGTTATGTATTTAAATAAAAAACACAATTGTAAAATTGATATATGTAAAGATATCATTTTTTTAAAAAAAATCTTACTTGGACATTTTTAAAATGAATGGGATGAGGAGTGAACTCATTCCTATCCAAGTTGGTTGGCACAAAAAATCCTTCAATGTTTAAATGAACCTATTATATTATTAAAAACTTTCATTCTTAGTATTTTATGAAAATCAATTGGATTATTTTAAATAATTTTCATCTATATGTATTTTCCAAATATACTTTAATTTTTTCAAAAGTGTAACAATTTTCACAAGCTTTAAAGAATTTTTAAAAGTTAATGTATTTTCATATAAAATATTTATATATATTCAATTGTATAATTATTTTCAATGGAATTTTCAAAATAATGTTTTCCAAGGATTTTAAAAAGATTTTTCAAAAGTCTAATATATTTTGAATAGTTGTTCCAAAAATATGTTGTGTAATATGATATGTATTTTCAAAGGGATTTAATGTGTTTTAGAAATCTATTTTTAAAATTATCGATCAATGGTATTTTCAAAATATATTTTTATAATTATTTATTAATGATATTTTCTAAATCTATTTAAAAGTACATATAAATTGTATTTTCAAAATCTATTATTAAAAGTATTTATGAAATGTATTTTGCAATTTTTATTTTCAAATGTTTTTAAAAAATTAATTTTTAAAAGGTATAAGTATTTAAAATAAAATTTTGTTGTATATTAGAAAATCCCTTACAGGGAAATTTTCCACACCCTCTGTTTTTATTAAATGCTTTCAAGTTCATATAGATGATAAACAGAGTTTATATTTGTAAAGAGATAACACGAGAAATGTTTCATCTCTGCTTTTTAGTTACTACTTTAACTTTAATAATATTTAAAAGTTTCCATTTTCCTCAAAATCGTAATCTGTAAAACATCTTTAGTTATAAATGTATGCATATTTTTCTCAGATTCATTTTTAAAATAAATATACAGTATTTTATGTACCTCATCTGGAAGCACGGATCAGGGGCACTATAATTAATATCTAAGAAACAATTTAGATAACTTTGTAGCTTATGATTTTTGGATAAATAATTATAGTTTCTGAGTATATTTTTTAGTTAAAATTCTATTTTTCTAACCTTTTAGATTGATAAAAATTTTAATAGTCTAAAATAAACATTTGAACTTTAGAAAGTTGTGTAAACAAAATAAAATAGAAGAATTTTTTTCTTAATTATGACAAGTGAATTTTGATGATGGAATTCATTTTAGGTGGTGGAATGTAACATCCCATAAATTTAAGCCTTTAATAAGGGTTTATTTAATGATTTATTTGATAATTAAAATATAATAAGTTATAATTTATCATGAATATAATTGTTTTCCTTAGTAATTTTTATATTTAAAAATAAAATTAGAAAAAATATATAATTAAATTTAAGAGTTATATAATATTAATAAATGATAAATATAACCCTATAAAAATTAAGTGAACCCAAGGTACTAGGATTCAAAAAGAATGTTTTCGAACAAGGATAAATAATAATAACCTATATAAATACAAATTGGTTGATAAATAATATAAATTATAAAAATAGTTGAATACAATATACATTATTATGGTTATAATATTAATATGATGTAAATATATATAGTGAAAAAATTGAAATTATATATAGATACATGAAATATTATTTTAATTATAAATATTTAAAATGGATAATAATAACCAGATATGAAATATTAATATTGACACAAATGATTTTATGAAAAAAAAGTATTACAAAAATTGATAATTGTATTACAATTATGCCGCTGAATAGTAGGTAATATAAATAAGTATAATGAAAAGAAATAATTAGTCAAATAAGTATTTATGATGAATTGATTTGAAAAAAACATGTGCAATATACATGTGATCTGACATCAACTATATATGAATACTTATAAATGAGCCATTAAAAATTTGTAAGAATTATATATTAATATTATCTACATACATATGTTTATATATCAAAATTATAATATATATATATATATATTTATACAGGGTAAGAAATAATGGAAAAAGATAAACCCATAAAAAAGAACAAAAGGAAAAGAAAAAATGGATGAATGGAAAAAACGTATAATCTTCCTATACTTAGGCTTTCACTCGTCCTTCTGAAACATTCGACCCCTCCGCTACCAACCAATGTAAACTAAAAATTGATAGTAGCTTTGACCCCACCCACATCGACTAAATGGACCATCCAATCTCCCTCTTCGCTTCGTCTCCTTCCAATATCATTACCTCCCTCATTTTCTAGATCACATAGTCCAAAAAAAATCCCCACTGTACACACACCTTCACCCAAAAATATGGTAAATATGACAAAATACAACATTTATATTCTCAAATAGCCCTTGATGTCATGAAAAAATAGTATCTACCCCTCTTATTCTATTAACTCGTGAAAATGGGATCTAAATCAATGATATCCAGACCAATATATATATATATATATATAACTTATAGAGAGAAACTCATACCTTGTTCTAGGAATAAAAGATGAGTCATTTTCCATGTTTTCCCCTCCTTCCACCACTAATCAAAAACATCATACTGACATGAACCCTCAACCTTCACCCGATCTGGGTGGGCCACAAATCTGTCATCTATTCTTTATCTATGTATAAGGAACAATTATATTTGTATAAGTGTATATATATGTAAAAATAATATATTCATGTTAATTAAATATACACATTCATACATGTAATAATTTCAGCATAAAAGTATTTGTTTTCAATTTTTTAAAGAATGTATTATTTTTTACTATAATTTATGTATGGTCATATATGGTTTTTATTTCACGAATTTAATATTTTTCATGTATATAAGTACATGTATATATATTTTTTGCGTATTTTTATAATTTAATAGAAATATTTTTATATTATATGCATATATATGAATTAGAATTTCTTCATGTTAATTTTTAATATTATGATATATATATACAACTACTCATGTATGACATTTAATTTTTATCAACCAAATATACGTATTTACTTATGAGAATATTCCTCATATGATATTATTATTTTTCATACATATGTTTATGCATTTGTAGTGTTTATGTAGTACTTTATTCTTAAAATATTCCATGTCTGTATTCATTATAAATATATATATATATATATATATATCTTTCTTTGAATCATTTTATGTTTTGAAAATAATATATAATTCATTTCAAATCATGAAATCATACAAATTAATATTTTGAAATTAAGAAACAATGAATTGTTTATTTGGAGGATATTAATTTTATATTTCTTATATGTGTTACATACTTTTTCATTTTATGTTATATGTTAAGGGTAGATTTACCTTTAATTATAATTTTCTCATGAGAGAAAATATATATATATTCATATGTTATTAATGATACTATTTTTTTAAATAGTAGCATTACAATATTTATAACGAATGCAATTATTTAAAATTATTATATATCATCCTCTAATGATAATTATATGAATGAAAAATTAAATATATATTATTTCATGTAACATTAAATTTACAATATTTATCATTTTATGTCAATGGTTATATATTATTTAATATATTTATAAAGAAATGAATTTTAAAAGATAAATTTTTAATGAAAGGTAATGTATCGGGAATTTTAATTAGAATGAGGTTAATTGTTTTGTTAGAAACCCATAAAAATAAAAATTAAATGAGATTTGTATTTCCAAATCCAACATTTGACTTACCGACGAAAATAAATGTTTATATATTTATATATGTGCATTTTTATTCAAATATTTGTTATGTTTTTAAATCAAAGACACCGATAGAAAATGAATATATGCAAAGAAAGATAAAATTTTTTTAATAAAAAAAACTCGGACTTGGACATTGTAAAAATGAATGGGATGAGGAGTGAACTCATTCCTATCCAAGTGGGTATGCCCAAAACAACCTTAAATGATTTTGTATTATAATGTTTTCAAAAGAGTGTCTATTTTAATAGGAATTAAATAATTTCCAAAATCATAAGTATTTTATATGAATATATTTATATGTTTTCAAAGGTGTAAGTACTTTCAAAGGAATTCTCAGATTATTGTATTCAAAGGATTCTCAAATGATTTTTGAAAAATATTTTATATTTTGAAAAATTATTTTCAAAATAATTATTTGAAAATTATAAGTATTTTCAATGGATTTTGAATGTGTTTTATAAAATATTTTTTATTCTATTTTTTATTTGTATTTTTAGAAGCCATTTTTAATAGTATTTATCATATGTAATTTCAAAATCAATTTTAAATGTATTTAAAAATAGAATTTTCAAAATATATATTTAAAATTATTTATCAAAGGTTTTTTCAAAATATATTTTAAAAAGTATTTTTAAAAACGAATAATTATTTTGAATAAGGATATTCATTGGAATTTTAAAACCCCCTTATAAGGAAATTTTGATCACCTTTTTTTAATTTTGCTCATTGATTATATTGAGAACACCTGAAGCATATCTAGATAAGGATCTATCAGAAGAAAAGTTTCATCGCTACGTTTTATTTAATGTTTTAATTTAAATAATATGTAAATGTTGTCCTGTTACATTGAAGCTTAAATAGGGATGGATCCTTAGTTTTAAATGTGTGTATATTTATTAAGTTTCTTTTTAGAAAAAATAAATAATTATTTTACCTGATTGCGAAGTGCAGATCTAGGGATCTATTGTTTCCCTCAAGAACATACATCATTCATTAATAATATTAAATAGACAAATGATGAATGATGTACTAATGTATAGGATGAAGAAAATTATTGTTAGTATATTCCATTGTCTAAACTAGGGGCCTGGGTTTAGTTGATTGAGAGGATAAAGAAAATAATGATACTACATGACAAGGAGAAAAGAGGAGAAATTTGGTAAAGATGATATCATAGAATATATCTACATTAAAAATGTATATCTTGTCGAATAATAGTTAAATTGGGATGATATTATGGAATAACTTCTTTAACAGAGGGAATAACTTATTGAGGTTATATCTTAATGCCCTAATGCAGAAAATGCCATAATTAAGTATAGAGAGATATATAAAAATGCTGCAATATCTCTTTTTCCATGAGAAATGATTCCATTTAAAAATTTCACAATTATTGTGTAATTATTGTTCTTATGTATTTTTATTGTTTTATTAGGTGTTTTAGAGGTTCATGGCTATGAATTTTGGAACAGGACCAAGCCTACCACATAATATGCTCTATGGAGTCCACATGCTTTCTCATGAGTGGAGACTGACATCTCACACTACTGCAGATCGATCCATTATAAATTAATGAAATATATTTTATCAGGGATAAAAATGAAATAATGTTTTAATAACATTTAAAACAAATTTTAATTTCTTAGTTCTATATATATGAATGATATAGTACACTTTATTATCATTTAAAAGTGTTGATAAAAGTAGGGTTTATGATTGATAATTTTTTTTCTTTTAATGATCCCTGCCCACCGAACCATATTATTTTGAACTCACACAACCCCATTATTTGTACACACATATACCTTACCCACAACCCCCTTTATCAGCGCTCACATAACTCCTTTATCATTACTCTGATTCCCCTACATACCCTTTCTTTTTTCAATGCATTCCCCACCCTGCAACTTATTCATGCAGGCATGGATTTGAACATTTGATCCCCAACATGATAACCTTGTTCATTTAACACCACTATAGGTTATGATCATCTATATTTTATGATATATATATATATATATATTTGTTTATATGTATTTAGATACATATTTTTTATCCATTTATTTATTCATATATTTATATATATTTATATACTTATTTTTATGTACATTGATAAAATGGGTTTGTGTGTATGTGTGTATTATCCATTAATATTTATTGAAATATATTACGGGAAAAATATCTTATTATTAATACAAAAACAAAGGCATAATTATATATAAATTATATATCAACATTTTTATAGTTATAGAAAAAATAAAACATTTTTAGTTTAGAAAAATGGATAATTATTTTTTATTTATATACGGTGTATTCATTTTAAATTATATTTTACATTAAAATATATTAAAATATTTATTTATATACTTATTTTTTATATGATAATATATTATAATATATATATATATTTAATTAAAAAAAATTAAATTAAGATAAGATATAAAATTTTCCACACCATAATTTTAATATGAAAGAATGTATTGGAAATAAATTTTTTATCTACTAAAATGAATAATAAAACTCATCAAAAAAAGTCATAATTCAATAAAATGATCAAAACATAGGGTATTTGAACTAAAAAAATATAATTTAGATAATTTATGGGTCATTTTTACCTCAAAATCATCTACAAGGATACTTCCTATTCAAATATGAAGTAGATATTATAAGATACTTGATTTTATATTTCATGGAGAACAAACAGACATAGATCCAAAGTAAATTTTTTTGATGTTGAAGTCTTCTTTTCAACCTATCATATGATATTAAATAAATTTTAAACGTTTACTATCACAAAATTGTTATTAAATATCTATTACTCCATACTATTTTGAATTTTTTTTATGTATTTTGAGTATATAATTAATTTTCAATCCATTCTCACTAAATATATTATATAAAAACTATAAATATATATTTAGTATTATATAAATCATATATATGAAAATATAATTTATGTATGAAAAAATATATAAAAAATATATATATAATTATAAATTATTATAATATATTTTTAATGGAATTTTTTATCAGTACTGTGAAATGAAATTATAAATCCCTTCTTTAGTAGTGCTATAAAATATCATTATTAATGTCCCACTTTATATGCTCTAAAAATAAGCTCATATAATGAAAGTGTTCTTATCATTTGATTTATTTTGGACTGATAATCTAGGTCTTTTTCAGTGCTTTTATATTGCATGTAAAAAATAATAAGGTTTATCAGAACATTTTAGCACTAATAATGGATAATGATGAAAAGAATGATTATGTAGTAGTTTTGGTCGGTTGACGAGTAGCCGTGTATTGATGTTGGGCCCACTCGCTATCCAATGTTCCACTAACTCTCCATTTGAAGAAAATATCTAGGTGATGGACTTCTGGGTAGTTTTAAAAATTTTCAACCACATAATTTCACACGGGGTACCCCATTATGATTTAAATCGATATTTCAATCCACATTTTTCCAAGTAAAATTCCCCTACATCCCTCCCGAATGTCTTTATGGTTTTACTAGATCATATTTATCCTTTTGAAATTTCATCATATATTTGAGGCATTGGAAAGCTATTTGTAATGTTTTAATGCCTTTTTCCAATATTATTCCATTATCTTCCTCCCAATTAGGATCTCACTTTTTTCTATCATTCTGTATTTACAATGATTTTGTTAACTTATTTGTTTTCTTAATTTTTATATTTAATAAAAGGATGATATTAGGTTATTAGACTCTAATAGGGGAAATGAAGTGTTTCATTATATTCTATCTATTTCCATTCTTTTTTTCATGTGTGTGCACTATACAGTCCCAATGACCTATCATGCATTGACCCTAAATTAAATTAAAATCTCCAACTATGATATTTTCTTGATTAAATGTATTGATTATATTTATAAAGAACCTACATCATAGGTTCTCCCGTGAGGAAACCGAATCTTCTAATTATACATGACATTAATAATATGTCACCATGGATTAATTTTTTTTCCATAAAATATATAATATGAGATCACTAGATAGTTTGAAAACATAAAATTGGTAAATATTGAATAATAAATGGAAAATGATTATCCTGAATGATATGGTGATTTTAGAAAAAAAATGTATCCATGTGGATTGGAATTATAGTGGATGGTGAAGTAGTTAATTGGGGACACTTGATGCTTCATTATAGAAAATCCATATAGTGAAGTCTTCATCTAATTAAATATAATTGCTTGAGGAATAGCTGTGTAAACTCTTTTTAAAGGTTAACTATTTATTAAATTATAAACAGACATTCCTCAATCATGTAAAAACTATTGGAGTGCTATTTATATTAAAATTTTAAATGCTCCATGGGAAATCATATACACACTCATAACTTTTTTTACATAATTAATTGGGGAATAAATCATGATACTTTCTTATAGAGGGTTTATGCATTGTGGGAATTATCCATATATGTGATTAGAGACCTTTGGTATTAGTTTAAGCAAGTATGACTGACATCAGGTATCACCTGGGAGCCATATTTCTGATGTTTAACATTTCCATCTATGATGATGTATGAATAATGGGATCAAGTTATACCCATAACTAGTATAGGGAATCTTTTTTGGTCATGGTAATTCCTTGACCTTTTTTGTGTAATGAATATGATCCTCCCACATGGGATTACTTGACTTGTATAGAACAATAAATTTTGTTATTGCATATGGTGTTACAATTTTTTTTAACATGCCTTTTCTTGTATGTGGGACTTTTCTGTGTAACAACTGGGTCCTAGGGATAGCACATACACCCATCCTTAACATGTTCATCATGTCTTGGTGCACCAGGTACCACCGGTTACTACGCAAACAAGTGGTCCCCACCCTGGGACCCACCCACATGGCTGAACGGGTCATATGACTAATGATTGTCCCCACAAGGAAACACATGTCCTTTCTAGTGTTCTTTGTCCACACTCACACACACCCTGAGAAACTTTCCAAAAGTTCACCCATACTAATCACTACTGTAAGACAAGCATTCATAACTGTGAGACATCTAATTAGTTAGGCTCCCAAAAAGGAAGGAAGACAATATATAGATGAGTCATATCATTTAGTCATTTAACCCTCTATCATTATGGGGTATTACATTCACCGCCACCTTTGGAGAAAAACATACTTATTGTGGGCGCTACATATCATCCCATACAGTGTACCTCACTTATGGTTGGGTATCATCTCTTATATCAAATGTAACAATTAGGTCCTTGTGACAGCACATACACGCCGCCTTAACATGGCCATAGAGAATTGGCCTACCAGGAACCACCCGTTTGAATGCGGACACATGGTCCCCACCCTAGGACCCACACACATGTCCAAACAGGTAATTTGACTAATTTCAATCCCACAATCAAACACATGACATTTCAAGTGTGATTTTTCCTCACTCACACACAACCTAAGAAACTTCCCAAAAGGTCACCCATTCTGAAAATGAAGGTTCACCTTATTGACATGAGTCATATCAATTAGTCTTTTAACCATTTATCATTATGATGTGTTTCAATCTATGTTGTTTATATGATATTGGATATATATATATATATATGTATTGATATTGTTTGTCTTATGAGGTGGTATATTCTCCCTACATTTATCTTGTTTACCATCACCTCTTGATGGTAGAGTTTTTCAAACATGGATGTGATCTTGTGGTATAGTGGTGACACATTCTTATTTATCTTCCATGTGAATAAGGGTAGGGAAGTTACAAAGTGGTATTAGAGCCCATATTTTCATCTCTCTTACAATTTTTGAAATTTATACATAAGATGCAATGTCAAAAATAATTAGTTCATATTTTTTTTCTAGTAGTAGTTAACCCACATATAAAGGAAGCTTATGACCCTGTAGTTGGATTTTTGTTTTGGTTTTTGAAAATTAATGTTGATATATATTCAGATAGAGGGATGAAAATGGTTTCTATTGTGACTTGCGTGACTTTATCTATTGTCCATTATGAATAGAGGGTGTGTTTTCATGCATCATTATTGGAACCTAATATTCTATTTTCATTCATATGTTCCATGTGGTTGATGTATTTTAACTGACCATGGAAAAAAAATTATTTAAAATAATATAAGTTGTTTACATTGAATTTTATTATATATTTCTACGGTATAATATTACCTTAACAAAACCTTAAGTGTCTTTTAGATTATTTTATTGATATTAACAAGTTTATAAATGATAGTTTTGGTCACATTAAAGTGCTAGTAAAACCTTATACGGTGATTTTCCTTAAAATTTTTGAATGAAATTTTATTTAACCAATATTTAGAATGTGAAACCATTATAAATAAAAAGATTATTAAAAATAGAAACTAATTGGAATGGTGATTTTTGTCCATGAGTTGTTCGTGAGGTTGATAGTGAAGATGATTATGACATCTTAGGCAGTTGAGCATATAGGTTAGTCATATGTTATTCTTATTTTCCTTTTTTGATAAATGTTATTTACATTGATATATTTTCATGAGATGTGTATGTTTAAAATTGTATATACATGATGATATATAGATTTATATTGTTCTTCTAGGAGAGAATGGTTGGGTATTCCCCACTAGTGAGTGGAAGAGGGCCTCACGTAGTACCAAGTACATTTATTGATTCGTATCATCAAGAAGTACTTTTATGAGAGGTATATGCATTTGATATGGGAGTCCCTCATGATATTTCAATAATGAATGACTATACTCATGATATCTAGCTATAAAACCTACCATTTCGCATTGGTGAGGGTGGTCTATTGGTAGATGTGCTATGGATAGATTATATATTAACCATTCTTGATCATATAGAGAATAATGTAATATAATATTGATGATGGATTTATATAAGTTATAAAGATCAAGATGATGCAGTGGGTATATTCCTGTTCAGGCTGAACAACATATTGGTTAGCCTAGATGGATTATCCAAACCTTCTTCTTTATGTATTTATTTCTTGAGATCCATAGACCAGGTAGGTCATGAGATTTTTCATATCAACCTTTTTGCTTCTTGATTCAATGAGATATTTTTTCCCTAAAAATAGCTTTCAATGAGTCTATAAGAGTGAGGTACTTTTAGGAGGGCATACATTATGTAATTCATGTGTAGGTAAATGATGTCTACCTAATATTATATTTTGAGATTGTGAAAGATGCCCTTAATATTAACGGGGATCATATAAAGGTTCTTGTGTCTAGGAAAAATTCATTTGTATTGGTAGGGGTGGTATTTGAACTACAAGACCGATGGACTAATTAGACGCAACACATTATAGTGGTTATATTTAGTCCAGGATGAGCGATGTTTTTGTCTTCCTTCACTAGGGGGTATCTTGATTGAGTGATATTAGTTTGATTTATTAGTGAATAAAAGTACATAGTGAACCAAAACTCTTATGGAGTGAAATTATTTAGAAATGTTAGAAAATATGTAACAATATTGAAGGATTTATCCATTGTCTACAAGTGGCCAGGGATCTAGATTAGTGTATGGTTTATGGGATAGATCTAATGTTCCACATCAAACTGGTAGTTAGAGTGGTACTAGAAATTCAGTTCATGGTGAGGTACGGAGATCCCATGGAATATAAAATAGAGGCTACAAAGTGATGTGACATAGGGGAGTCAATTTGGGTTATAGGGATATATTTCTATATAGTTTTTCACTTTTGAGAATACACTAATATATTGAGATGAATAGACACCTACAGTTAAATGTATTATTTTAGTAGGATTAACCCTTACATCAACAATATTTGATATTTTATCCTCACATTGTTTTTATCTATTCCAAGATCATTGAAGGGTTGTATTTGGCTATTGAGAATCATTATATAGTATTGTCAATTTACCATCCCATAGGCATGTGATTATTGGGTATTCATAGGCAATCAAATTATTCCTAGGTTTTTTGTATTTTTTCCTGACCTATATCATATAATTGAGATGGATATTGTTGGTTTTACTATTATCCGATGAATTGATTGGATCATTTGGTATGGATCATGAATATATTTAAATCTATAGTGAGTATCATTTATATATCATGATGGAATGGTTTTATCATTTCGATTAGTGGGATTTGTCTATTGTTGATGTTAGATATAGTCATCACTGACCATGTGGGGTCATATCCTAGATTTCTAGTCATATTTTATTTCTGGGGGAGATTTATTAGACACTATTTACTCTGGTAATATACCAGTTTTATGATGTATTAATGGTATAATTTAGGGTATTTCCACTAAAATGTGATATTATGTTTCCAATTACGATTATGTTGTGTGTAGATTTTATTTTTATTATTCTTCAAAAAATAATCCTACAGATCTATGTGAGTTAAATGATAAACTAGATGACATGGAGGTGAAGATGTTTATCTACCTATGTATACATCCATTTAGTGATCCTATCCTATTGGAAAATAATATCAATGGTTCTATGAGGATGCCTGTTTATTATAAAACACTGAACATGGTGATGATTAAGATCAAATATACCATTCCTTGTATCAATGAAATTTTTTATTAAATTATCAGATCTCATGTTTTATTTATGGTTTATATTTATTTAGAGTATCATAATTTGAAGATAAAACATTATAATATTAAATATATAGTGTTTACAAGAATATATGACCATTTTTATTACGCCATAATGTCATCTAGGTTTCTGAATAAACCAACCATGATTATCAACATGATAAGTCAAGGTTTTTACCAGTTTATATTTACCTTCTTTATAACTTTAATAAATTATATTTTTTTGTACTTGATTTTGATATTAGATCATGGAAAACGCTTGGTTTAAGTTTTGAACACGTTATGAGGGTAACATCTACAAGAAAAACCCTCAATCTGTCAGTTTTGGCTTAAATGGGTTAACTTATTGGGGATTGTGATATATGTGACATTAGTATCACCATTTCAAGAGAATTTTTAGGATGTGTTATCTATTTAAATACCCAATAATCCCTTCAAATTTATTTTCTTTATAGGTTTGGTTGGATATTATTGATGGTTCTTTCAAGAGTTCTACTATATGGTAGTGTTGTTGGATGATCTGACCAAGACATCGGTGAATTTTGAGTGGTTTTATTCTTTTAAAGTAGATTTTGTAGAACTAAAGGATATGTCGAATTATATCTCATTATACACCATAACCAATTTAGATAAGGGTTAAAACATGTATTGTGATACATTTATTGTTGTATTGGTATAAGTGATAATGTGGGATTGTCATGTAGTTTATTACCTATCCCTGATGATAAGTCCACACAAACATACCAACCTATATCAATATTTGGAATTAGCTATTTTGGTGAAAACCCTATATTCTAGTATGAATATCTTTTATGTATGAAGGTTGTAATTTATAAAGATAATAAGAGCCTGAAATTTCTATTTTAGTGTGTTCTGACCCTTGAAAATAAATATTGGATGAGTACCTGCTAAATTATTATTTTGAGCTGTAGTAAAATCCATAGAAGGGGAATTCCATTATGGATCTAATGAGTAGGAATAATTTGAATGAGTTGATTGGTGAATTCTACATTGAGTTGTGTTTAATGGTTCTTTTTGTTGAGCTATGTCAAGATGTTTATGTTTGTTATGATCTGGTAGATCATTCATCCATGTTAGCATCTTCTTCACTTCTTCATATTGTGATATAGATTCATCATTTATTCATAGAATGCATTGTGATGACGGACATTACATATGGTGGATATCCACCAGTAGATTATTCTCTTGATTTAGAGGATATTCTCATTGATTGGGGTCATATGGTCTTTCCAATGAACATGTTTGAGGAACTGATGAGGTATATACATGACATAAAATTGGTGGTACATATGAAGAACAATGTGATTTATAGTAGAGGTGGAAATTTATAAAGAAGGACATAGTAGGATTCATCACCCAATGATCCACATCTCTGTAGGTGATGGATGAGTATAAAAGACCATCTATCCTCCTCTAGCGATTACCCATTCCCAATTTAAAGTGGGATTCTTTGATGATGGATATCATGATGCAGTTTCTAATTATTCCTAGAGATCATATTGTAGTTTGGGTAGTAAAAATTTATTTGTAAAAATTATCTCGTTTACTAATCTTCATATAGAATTATTCATTTGATGAGTTAAGTATGTTTTATGTCCTTTAGGTAGTTCACATTCATGTGGTTCCATGAGGTATCATCTCATATAGGAATTTCCATTTTACATCAATAATATTGAAAGTGTT
Organism: Viscum album; assembly: GCA_963277665.1. NCBI lineage: Eukaryota > Viridiplantae > Streptophyta > Magnoliopsida > Santalales > Viscaceae > Viscum > Viscum album. The sequence continues at coordinate 1,210,636,001 of OY728122.1, forward strand.
AGTAAAGGTTGTGGGTACAAAGTTACACCAATATATATGTTATTAACTAAATATGGATGGGTAGTATAAGCCTATGATCCATGTGATAGAGGATATACAATACACTTGTATCCTTGATTTTTTGGGATCTTGGTAATGTCATCTATAAGTGGTGTAGTTTTTTTATAACAATTGATAAGAGGCTCAATCAAGATGTCTCATTTTGAGTTTATATAAGGGGGTGTATTGATAGAATATTTATTGGATAGATACTAATGTGTAAATTTTTATTTTACCAAGACACATGTTGGAGACCTCGTAAGAGATTCATTTAAATAAGATGTGGATGACGAATGATCAGATCATGAATAACTCATACATTGAATGGATATTTTTTCCATATGAGATTGAGGTGGGAGACTAGGTTTTCTTAAAATTTACAATGAGTATATAGAAATTTCATATTCAAAAATAAGGGAATTTATAATAGATATTTTCAGAAATTTTAACATGATTTATAGGATCATTAATATGACATAAAAATGGGAACTTCTACTAAGATACACCTCAATGTGTTATGTGCTTAATGTCTCTCACATGTGATGATATTTTATATACCCATATCACATGATCAATGTTGATGATGATGAGGTAGAGGTTGATTCCTAATTTATATAGTGCAAATAATATATACTAGATCATTGGGATAATACTCAATATAGTATCACAGTTACCCTAGTATAGGTGTCACGGTAGTACTGATTCATTCATAAATATAAATAAGATAAATATTTTGATATGGAAACTCAATGGAATGAGTTATTCACTGAAGTGGATCAGTGAGGTTTAGGGATAGAACACCATGATAATCTATTGTATGTTGGGGAGGTTGTAATATCCCAAAATCCCATAATTTTTTCATTTATTTTTATTATTAAAGAAGTGTAGTACTCAATCTTACATATTTTCAATGGGAGTGGTAGAGGTCTCATAGATCTTTTATGGTTCTGAGGCTAGCAATTTTGTGTGATGGATGAGCATGTAGAATATTATGCTATATGAGGTACACATTCTAATCAGCGAGATATCCAATATACATGTATAGAGGTTGGGATCAATGACTTTCTAGAGGAGGCCAATGTCTATCCACTAGACTATTGACTGGTTTTTAAATGGCTGAATCCTTATAATTGCATTCAAGGTCAACCCCTTGTGTTTTCACATGGGATTTTCAACCCATTTCTGCTAGCAGCAGTACCCTACAATTCCTCCACATATACTTTGGGTTTTACTACATCTTCATTATCCATGGATATTATTTTATTATTATTTTGGTGTTGGAAAGATAAAGGCAAAACTATGACTCCTTCTTCCCTTATTTCACATTTATCTCACTTTCAAGAGGATTCTCACCTTAATATATAATATTCTCTATTTTCAAGGATTTTTTTAATCTTTTATTTATCACATTTTTTCTTCAATCTAGGGTTGATATTTAGTTAGTGTAATCTTAAGAGGATAAGGTAGGTGGTCCCTAGAATATCTATAACGCCTTACTTTCCTTTTTTAGTGGGTACAATGTGTGGTTAAGATGACAGACCACATGTTGAACCTAAATTTATTTAATGAGATCATCCATATTATTTCCTTAGTAAAATTCCATGTTCCTTTTGAATAAATAACCATCATCAAGGGTTATCCCATGAGAAAACCCAATATTGATATTACAACATTAAATTTAAAATATTACATGGTGTATTATAATTATTTTCCATGAAATGGAAATTGAGATCCTGCAATATCGAAAAAATGTAAAATTCGTAAGTAATTATTTCTAAATTGAAAATGGATATCATTATGTCATATGGGTACTATGAACTAATATGGACTTGGGAATTGAAATGGTAATGAACAATGATGTGGTTAATAAAGGACCATTAATTATTTTCTATGGTGAATTCCAATGGGGAAGTCTTCATCAGACCAAATGTAAAATATCATGGAGATTTTTTGTAAGTTTTTTTGGGAGTGGACATTATCTGATGGATTTTATTCACTAATGGGGTGGTCATGTATATATAGTGACCTAGGTTTATCATTATATCGTCATTGTTTTTTTATAACAAAAATAAGGTTCCGATGCAAAGATAAAAAATTAATAGAGTAGAAAAGGGGGATATAAATAATGAAGTAAAATGGAATCCCCAAAGACTGTATCCACACCATATAAGGGAAAAAAATATAGGTATATAAAAAGAAAATCATTTGAATTCTTGTATTCCAGAATTTCCGCAATTTTATTACCCTCACACCATGTGTGAAGGAACACAATGAAGTTTTTTATGAACCTTCAGCACTTCTAGATACAATAGTAGTATTCCTACAGAGTGACATAAATACAATGAAAGGAGTTATAAATGACTTTATTGTTCTCTTTAACAATATCTGGTTCAATTTTATTCTATCTCCAATGCTAGAGACCAATAATCATTTCCATGGCCTCATCCTAAAGAGAATTGTTACTCCCAATGATTGCAGTGAAAGTGAGGGTTATGGAACCCATAGTTTCCCAAACTAATACACCACCCCCACATAGTTTCCATGGAGAATAAACCATACATATTGAGTTTTTACCCATTATGGTGGGGGCTCCAACAATTTCATTGTCCCATGGGGCCATTAGAGTGTGAAGGGTGATATGAGAAGGTATAGAAGATGGGAATTAGGGAAGTAGAATAATTCCTTTTTCTATTGTTATAGTAATGCATGAAAAATACGATCCTCATTCTGGAAATAGGGGAAAACCTAGACCTATATAAGAATGAAGAATTCACCAACAACCACCAATGTGTATCATTATTTCCTTCTTATATAGACTATTTGACATTGATCCGTGAAACAAGATGTTGAAAATGTTCCACCCATTGAATCCAGAAGGGATAGGATAATTAACCCTAAGACCCTATTAAAAATCATTCACACCCAGTGGCCTTCATTAAATAGATGATAAAAAGGATACTCCTTAGGATTCCCTCAGCACATGCACTTGGAAATGAGATAAATTCATGTACAGTTGAAAATATAATAAGTGTGTATATCTATGTTGTGAATATTAAAAAATTTAATGTTTTTAATTATAGGGGATTTATTATCTTGAGCATTTTACACCAAAAATCCAACTCCATTGAAGGCAACTATAGCTGACGACACTCTTCCCTAGAGAACACAATAGAAAATATACCTAAAAAATGAATGTTTTTGGTTCGTGATGTAGTTTGATAAGATTAATGTTGTTACATTATTCCTTATCTTGGATAGTCAAAGAGACATCTGGAAAAAAATTCTCTCATATGAATGTCATGTCCGACACTTGGAATCTGGGAAAAATTGTGGTAGGATAAACCTAATATTGATGCTAGATGTTAATGGTTCCCCGACCAATAATCCACTTAATATAATAGTAAATAGTCTTGATGTGTGGGAAAATAAAGAGACATAAGTGTCTGTAATTTATTCATGATAAGTGCAGGTGGTTCAAATATTTTTGGTCAGTGATCCTTCCCCAAAAAATCCTACAATAAATAACTTATAATAATTGTTTTTTTGTAGGACATGATTTTTTCCCTGAATTCTATTGAAATTAATGCCTACTTCATTCATTATCAACCAATATATGACCATGATGCCCAGTGGGGTTTACTGACTATGTTGGAGACCATGATAAAAGATACTAAGATATTATCAATTCAATTGATAACTATTTTTAGTACCTTGATTGAAACTTATATATGCAAGGGATTGAAGTTATGATTCTATTAACCAGCATTATGCATCCCCTAAAGGACAAATACTGGGTTTTCAAATTAAAAATTTGAAATTTTACTTTGTTATACCCCCAATTAATGTGGTGGATATGAACCCTTTTTTAGGATGTGGAGGGTCTAAGCTAACCCATCAGGTTGTTTCATATGCCAAAACCCAGTGCCTACCGATTGAGCTAACCCTCTAATATGAATACCATGGTTGGAGATAAAAACTATTCTTTTCTCAATTCACTAATAGAAGAAACTAATTTTATTATTTCTCAAGATCCTTATGAATACCAAAAATGGTTCATCTTCTTTTGTTGAAAAAAAATTATTGTATCATTAGTATGCATGAAGTGAGAAATGCCTCTGATGTACCTCCTGTAGTGATAATGAAGGATGAATCCTATCAGGTGGATCGTGTTTATGATCCTACTATATGAGTCATGTATTATTATGAAAATATTGGGATATAGTGGTTCTCTATTACTATGCCCCTATAGCACATAGAAGAAGAACAAATTCTTCCCCCTAAAGGATATGGTAAGCCATGTTGAGATAATGCACCTGTACAAATAGTCGGAGATCGAGGAGGAGAATAGAAAAAATTCAAGCGACCCACAAAAATATATTTCAATACTTATTGATACTAAGAGTAATAACCATGTTATATCCAACATTATTTAGATTGATTTCATTTAGAATCCTCTATTTCAACCTGATATCACAATATTTTGATATTCCTCTAATGAAACCATGTTGTTCCTCCTAGATCCTGAATGATATATATAATGGTAATATCATATTTATAATACTTTTTAAAATAATTTTAAAGAAATTTTTACATACATAGGAGGTGTTAAATATAGAAGGAGGGAACATAGTATATATTAGGAATAATCACTAGGGTATTAACCCTCACCATTTGTTGTATATAACCACTTTAGTAGAAGTATTAAATTAAACCAACTATATGATTTTTAATATGGTCAAATGGTGATTTATACAACATTCATGGGAATCCACTATACCCATATGAAAAATTCAATGTTGAGAACATTAACCGAATATTTTATCTTCTTCTCATCTAGTTCAAAATGAAAATGTATATTACCATGATCTGACTCCTTTCAAGTATAACATCGAACAACTCAGCAGTACCCCTAGGATATCGTCATTACATTCACTAATTCACAACTGAATGTAAATACATAAATTAATGAGTATCAATTCCCCCCAATATATAATGGTTCTTAGTATATGATTCATCCACCAGGATCATGTTAATCCTAATGATATAGTTCCCTTCATTAACATATTATTAGAAGAATTCCATATTTTTATCCCCTCCAATAGACAATTTGAACATGGATTGTTCACTTAACATCCATTCCTATTCATATAAATGATATGTTAGGATGTTATTACCAAGATAAATAACATTGAAGGCATAATCATAACATCCAATCTCTAGCATGTATTCCATTAATTATATGTTAGATTTTTCCATGTCTAATTCCGAGAAACGTGGAGGTTGATTACTAATTCAGTATTGGAGGTTTCCATTGAGTCACTAGAGCTTATTATATAATACGGTCCACTAAAAACAATTCATAGGCTTAGAAAATGAACATCTCACCACATCTAGGTAATTAGGGGTATAAGTCCACTACTTATACAGGATAAAATTCCCCATATATTATTTCTAGAAGATTGGGCCCCTAAAAAGGGAGATTGATCTAAGATATCTGTAATGAGGTTTGTAACCTTGACATATAGGAAGGATTAAATGGGGAAAATATATTCTATGCACCGATATATAAGAGAACAGGTGTGGTTAATCTCCATCTGGCTGTTACCCCAGATTAAGTGTTTTCCCATAAATATGATGTTTGAGATCCTTTTATAAGTTATGAATAAGAGAAAATATATACTAGACTTTGGAGAATGAGAACCCCAACCACTCTATTATGAGTCATCAAGAATAATGTTAAATTCCCCCAAAAAACCATGGTGAATCATCTAGATTAAAATAACCCATGTCATGCCACATAACCTCTATTTTATAATCATCACATTTGGGGTAAATGAAGGTGGAGAAAAAACATGAAATCCTAAGATGATATTGGTAGTAATGTATGGATCAGAATACCCATCCATTTCAAATTTGATATTGGATTTCTAAAACAACCATATCTGTTTGTTTCAAGGATCCAAATTAATAGAATTACGAACACCTGTTATTTTCGATATGGAATCAATTTTAGAAGCATGCTAATTGGTCATATGTTTTTTTTATAATGGATGGGTTAGAGTGAAAATTTTCCTTTGATATGAATTAGGTTTTCACCCATAATCACGGGCCACATGAATTCCATAAGTAGATGGAGATCATGAGAGAATTTGTTTTTTGGATTTAGAACGTTCCAAAGTGGTTGATGTTGTACTATAGTCCAAGTAGTAAAAGGAGGATTTTCTTTGTAACGTAGTTTGAAAAACAAAAGTATGAGTGATAGGCATGACGAAATCTATCACTGATAATCAATGTTTATCAAAATATTGGATTTGAGGGAATAAAGAAGAGAATGAATTAGAGAGATAGAGTGGTGGGAAATCAGTGGATTTTACTAAAATAATTGGAGAGAGAGTCCATATTTTGAATCCTTAAAGAAAACAAATGTTTAATGTGGGGGACCATGAGTGGATCACTGACTGATAACGCATCAAAGCTTCATATAGTAAGACATGAAAAGGTTGATTGGGAGATGTAGTAGAGTAAGGTATAGGGGTGTATCATATGGTTAATTGGTGGGAGTATATTGGGGTGGGGTGACATGGTTCCAGAACTATCCTATAGGATAGGGGTAAGGGTTTTTTCATGATGAAAATGGGGCGGGGTTAGAGGCACCCCACAATAGAGAGGTAGGGGAGAGGATGGTAGATCAAAAGAGGGAACATTGAGAGGGGTTCAAGAACACAAATTATCCTTTTACAAGATTTTATTGAATGAAATTAATATTGTAAATGATAAAAAAAATATTCCAGTGAGGTTGGGAAGATTTTATTTTACATAGAATATGAATCACCTGATCATAGGAGGATTAAATCAGGGAGTGGGATGGATGAATCCATTTCTACATATATTCAACATAGATATGCATCGATAATTTGAGAGGTACATTAATCCTCAAAAGGAAATGAGACTAGTGAATCACATATATAATGAATAGAGGGAAGATTTTTATAAGGGAAATGGAATCCATAGAAGGTTGAGCAACACCACTTCCTATGTTGAACTGTATCCATAATGAGAATCAAGAGACAACTAAGTCAAGGTCAAGCACAATTATATTAGTCAAGGTTCACTCATAAGTCTATTTGGGCAGACAATGTCCCTTACAGATATGTGATTACTCCCCATAACAATCCTTTCTATCTCATGAGATATATCTCTTTACAAAAGGCATTAGAGGGAGATATAGGTCCATCCCGTCTCATAATTTAAACAATAATTATATGTTCCGCATGATCATAAAATATTCATTATATCATAATCGATGAAAAGAATATTTTTTCATTGATGTTTAATAATATTATAAAAATCATAAAAAATACATGTTTCATAGTACTTTAATCATTTACTTATATAATAAATTGTCAAAAAAGAATAATGTGTCATAATAATTTCTTTTAATGTATAACCTGTGGAAGAGTAATGTGAATCATAGTCATCTTCCCATCATAATCATAATCTATTCTGAAAAATAGTAATAAGGGTATCAATGGATAATATCAAAAATAAGTCATTTGTAACATCAATATATGTGTTCTTAGATGTAAAATAATTTTCATTGTCCATTTAAAACATTTTTTTTGGAAAATTTTTTTTCATGGTATATAATTTTTAAATCATAAAATCTTTTTTAAATAATATTTCATTAAAAATATACATGTATAATTATAAAGGAATATTTAAAAAATTATTTCAAAAATTTATTGTGGAAAATAAATGTCCACATTGAAAAATAAATTGTAAAACTAAGAAATTAAAAATATTTTTATTAGAAAATATCATTGAAAACATAAAAATTAATCTTCCATGAAAATAATCGTCATGATGAAGGGAAGTTTAATTTTTGGCATTCATGCTGAAATAAATATTACTTTCACATGTTTCGGAAAATAAAACATATAATTGAAATGATGATTCCTTTAATTTTTTTATATAAAGTAAAATATATGTAAAAAATTATTTAATATATCATTTAAAAAATTATAAAAACATTTTTGAAAACATTTTTATAAATCATGGTTCTTGTATAAAAATGGTTTTTGAATCAGAATATGATTTTTCATAAAATCATTATTTTCAATACATAAGTACAAGAAAATAGTAAAATGAAAGAAAAAAAATTATCCTCATCAAATAGACAATGGAGAATAAATTAATGACTTTTTGAGGGATTTATAACAATATTTGATCACTAGAAACATAGATATAAACAATCTTGATAAATGATCATATTAAAACATAAAATGTTGACAACTATAGTATCATTAAAATTTAAGCCCGGTGATATTTATATCATAAAATAAATATGTCGATCCTCATAATTTTAATGAAAATAATAAAAAATTACATTAATTATCATTATAAACACTACATAAATGAACTATTCGGTTAATATTTAATGTGTCTAACCAAATTAAAAAGAGAGACCCAAATCCCATACCACTTTAGTATATTTTGATCCATAAATCTACCGAATGATAGATTATAACATTGATATTTGTGTAAAAATAATTTTAATTACAATCAAAATAAAATAAATTCATGGGTAGTATATACACCACATAAATATAATATGTGATAAATATATTATGTTTCTCAGTGATGTAATAAAGTGAGACAGAAATCCATTAACTTAAGCATGCATTTCCTTCGTACACATTCAATAATAATGTACAATAAATATAATTTTATTATAAATATATTATATAACAATAAAATATATATCATACAATATAATATTTTCTTATAGCATTTTATTACCCAATTTTTAAAAATTCTTTATTAAATATACATTTTTGGGTAATAACTCATTTATTTTTAATATATGTTTTGAATTTTTTGTCTTATTAGTTTTATCAAAGTTAAATTATCTCATGAATTTTATAAATTAAATAAATATAATATATATTTATTATATATTTATTTTTAGGAACATATAATAAATAGATACATAATATGAAATACATCGTTTATGTGGAAGATATGTCAGACGTAAGCGTGAATATCATCTCAATTTTCATGAATGATGTAATGAATGAAATGTAAATGATATATTATAATTGAATCATATGTTTTATTTCATATATATAATTTTTTACTCAAAAAATTCATATTACCTTCCATTTAACATATGAACCACTCACATCACATCGCGAGGCTGTAGTCCATTGCACACACGAACGATGATTTCATATTCCCAAAAAATGGAAATGAAGAATTTATGAGTTATATAAAAATTCAAGAAGAATAATAATATCATAAATGTCATATATAAACAAATAATCCATAATTATGTCCATCCGTGTGAGGTGGTAATATATTAATGAATGACATCAGATCGTGTGGTGGTAGTCCATCGTACACACGAATGATGATTTAGTAACACATTTGTTGTAAGTATATATTGTAGTAGGTCATGAACTACTCAAACAAATAATCAGTGTAAATTTGATAATGTTTTTATTATATCATCATGGTAAATAATAATTTTAGTATTTGTAAGAAGAAATAAATACAAAATGCATGATGATGAATGTTACCACTTTTTGTGGAATCTTCGATATATTTGAACCAAAATCCTTACTATGTTTAAATTATGATAAAAATAAGTATTATTGAATTAGATGAGGGAGGTTTTGAAGTTATTTCCTAGGTTCATGTGTGATAAAATTGTATTTATGGTTTGACGAGGAGATAATATGGGTTGTCCTATAACATGTTTGGCGAGTGGAAAACATGTAATATTTTGAAAGAATGGATCCCACACACAACTTTCTCTTGTAAAAATGATCTAGTAACTTAAAAATATCAATAATAAAATTTATACCTTCTTAATATTTCCATTAAATTTGTGTTTAACATGTTTGGGGTCAATTTTTACCATTATAATTTTAGATTCACACCCTGGTAACCCAATTTTTACGTTAACCACGATAAACAATTTTTACAATTTTTACTAATAATTTTGGGGAAAAAGTGGATTAAATATTAGATAATATATATAATTATTATTTCAAATATATAATCCATTTTATTTTAAATTATATATATCTATGTGACATTATTTGATTTAAAATTAATCCCACAAAATAGAGCAGAAAACAAGTTTTCAAAAGGAAAAATTTCAGAAGTTTAGAATGTTTTATATAAAATTTAAATATGAAATTGAGTCAAATTACCTAAATTATATTAATAAATAAATTATTTTACTATATTTAAAAATAATCCAATTTAGAGAATAATTTATGTTTTTAAATAATTTAAACATAAAGAGAGTTTTCAATTAAAATCCAGTTTCTTATCTATTCACTAAATAATTAACCTCTTTAGAAAATTTTAAAATATTAAGCCCAATATAATATTAAAATTATGATTTATATAATTAAATTTATTTATTCAAATAAATTTTATTTAAAAGTTTGAAAGTAAATTAAAAACAAAACCCATAAATGCGATTAAAAAACATTTATTCAAGAAGGGTATTTTGAAGAAGAATATGACTTTATATTAAGTCATTGTCAAATAATAATAGTTTTTTCAATATAAACTAAATTTTATTTAAATATAATACCTATATTTCATTTAATACAATCCTCATTATGTTTTACTTATTTTAATTAAAATGGAGAAACATTTTGAACATTAAAACATTTTTTAGAAAAAACTTTTGTTTGAAACCCAAAAATAAACATCTACTAAAATACAATATAATTAAAAAAAGTAATTTAATGCATTAAATATTAATATTTAATAATTAAAATAGATTAATACTTAATTTTTAATTTTAATTATTTAGTTTATTTATAACCAATGGTTGTATTACAAATATCTGTATTTTCACTATTCACTAAAAATCAATATTTCAGAAAAAACCCCAGCATTCTACATAACATAACTTTTCTATTAAAATTAAAACAATTTAGTTAAATTTCTATAATAAATTTATTAACTATATATAAATTAATTCTAATATTTCATAAAAAAATATAAATCATTTTTAATGAAATAAATTTTTTATAAGTATAATAATATTACTAAAAATTGAATAATATTTACTAATAATTTGTAAATAAATTTTATTGATTTAGAATTTTTTATGAATATATAAAAAGGTAGTAAATAATATTCTTAAGAAGATAATTAATAAATATATTATAATGTGAATACTTAAAATTATATTATTTCAAGGTTTAATGACGCTTGGTGTTGCATGCCTTGGTCACTATTGAAGAAACTCATTATTGTGTGAAAAAAATTATAAATTATGTATTGTTTGGAATGGAATATGAAATTATTTTGTGTGTGAAATACTTTAAACTCGGTGTTACATGTATATATGATATCAAAAAAATTAAATTTATTTGAAAAAACTGATATCAAAAAGTTAAGGGGAGTTACATTCAACCCACTTAAAATGAATTTAACACTTGAAATTTATCATGATTATCAATGGTTTATCATTTTATTATTATTCATTGAAACCCACATCATAAAAAAGGTAAAATGAAACATCTTATTGATAACGAAATAGGGATGTGACATTATCATCTAGAATGACATATAATAGGTTTCAAAATAATAGAATATATGTGGGATGTGAAGAAACATGGACATAGAAGGGAAAAATAACACCCAAATACTAATAGGGTGTGATAAAGAGAATAGTTAGGAGAATGTTAATGAACATAATTCCAAAAAACAAATATTTGGGAAAATTGAATTTATATCATCAAATTTATGATATCATGAAAACATTTAATTTCATGATAATTTTCCTAAATAAGAAAAATTTTAATTAGAAGACATACTTACATGATTTCATTCCATTTCATAATAAAACTCACTTTCATGGGTTTTTCCTTGATAAAATACACTTCACCATTAAATGAAATAAATAAAAATTACATTTTTTTCCAAGATTACTAATGTATTATATGATCCATAAATATAAAGATATTTCATTCCATATATCTTTAGTTATCCCTAAAAATGGTTTGCACTGGTCATCCAATGTGGATTAATATTCATATGAAGAATTAATAAATTATTATCTAATGTCTGACCCAAAGTTCAACTTAAACAATTAAAAAATTTAAATTCATATGACCCTACCAATTTTTTAAAATCAAAAACATTAGAATGACATTAACTAAATTTATCATTGTCAACTTAAAATTAACCCACCATATATCATAAAGTGTCTCTTGATTGTAATATACCAAACATGGGATTATCATCATCATATATTCACTTCAAGGTTAGTAAAAACCGTAATTATAATAAAACCGTAATGAAATAACACATTCTTCCTCATTAATTATAAAATACAATAGATTATAGAACATATTCTCTAGATGCAATAATGATATAAACTCCATAAATTATTACATCATCCGCTTTATCAAAAAGTCCTTAATCAGTTATGAGGTCATTAATAGTGTCCAACTAATCGACATCAATAATATCTTTATCAAAAAAAAAATTCCCTATAGTAGAAACAAATTTTTGGATACCATACTATATTAAAAATATAGCTATCCAATTAAAACACTTTTATATACCATCATTACCATTTATCATATTTTTGTAACTCTTTAATGTAAAACTACCGGGGAACAATAAAATGTTGTCTCATTATTCTAATAATTTAAATACCACTAATAAAAAATAATCTTTTTTGAATCCCAATTCTTAAATTCCTCACTAAACTCACATTATTTATACAAAATTAACTATTCATCGTCATCTTACTCTTGGAAACTCCATCTTATCATATGTCACTTGTAGTATCTTTATCATCCACAATATAAGAAAACAGACAATACATTTCGTTGTCATCTTCAATGTTCATTTATTTCAAATAATGGTACATGGAACATATATATAATACTAATTATAGAAAACATGATACCAATGTGTATAATGATTCCTATAGGTTCACTAAAGAGTTTCTGGATTATTGAATCAAAATAGTTTACATTTCTAAACTAAATAATAATCATCACTAATTATGATGATGGAAAAAATTATAATTTTTCATATTATTTATTCAATGATAAAATTTTAAGATCTATATATATATATATTAATTTTTATAACCATGAACACTAATCTTTAACATAGGTCTTCTGTATTTACAAGGTTCTCCTTTCAATGTGAATAAATAATTACATGGATTGACCAAATAAAAAATATAGATATACGTTCTACTATAATAGTAATGGATATAATGTGTTTCATTTATCCTTAATCATGTGTTATTTTTATATGCCTCCTGATTTAGGAAATATTTTCCCAAAAATAATAATGACATTACTCAAGAGATACAATTATAACAATCATCAATCATAAACAAGAAACAATAAATTATTATAGGTAAGTATTAAATCCTGAATCTTGATTTTCTTACTAAATTATTCAATGAAACATTTAAAAAACCCTATCCACTAAAGCAAGATATATTGGTCACTTATACAAGATTAAATAATAATAAATAGTTATTTGAAATTAAATCAAAAAATAATATCAAATGATCTCTACAAAACCCACAGAATATTTCATCACCTCACTAACTATCTTCAATATTCAATACCATTTATTTCAACTTCTTGAAACTATTTTACAATGATCCCCAATAATAATTCACTCTCAATGATGTCTCTCTCACACATTTTATATATTTTAATTTTTATAATTAATTAATTACACTATTAAATTATTTAAAACAAATTCACCTTATACAATTTATATTTTCAAATTAAAAACCAATAAAAAATAAAAACATGATTTAATCCACTTCAATTTTACCCCTTAGGCCACTAAAATCCAATAAATTACAGTAGATTATGATGAAGGATATTAAGGGTAAAATTTAAATAATCTAAGGTGGAACACATTAATCCAAATTGTCAAAATACCAATAATTGTTTATTTTTTTAAATACTGTATGAACACTATTTTGTGTTCTATATGTCTATTGTTCTAAATTTCTATAAACTATCACTCTTTTTGTAGAATTGAAAGCATTTTATAGAGGCAAGGAAACTATAATGGTAACTATTTAATGAATTCCCAATAAATTTGGATACAAAAAAACTAATTAAAAGATAAGAAGACTCTAAAATGAATATCATTTCAGTCAACCTAAAAATATTCATATCAGAAACATTTTAGTCGCTTCAAATAATCACCCATTGATATTAAAATATCCCAAAAACATGTTCCATAATTTTTAAATATATGTGAATAATATATTGGAATACATTATTATCAAAATACCACACAATAATAAATTAGCTAATATAGTCTCTTAAAAAACCACATATACCCCGTAAATTATCAAACCTGTATTCAATATTCATGATACTATTCCCAAAGATATTCACAATGTATTGATTTATAAGGATCTATATAGGGAATCAATTAACATAAATTAAAAAAATTAATTTTTTTTTCTTATTTATGCAGTGCTATTTATATAATGGTAAATACAGAAAACCCTTAAAAAATTGTTTATTCTTGATGTTGGGTAAATGATAAAAATAAAACCACTAAATCTATATTGTTTCAAGAGGTTATTGTTTTCTTAATGACCTGTATTATCATTGGTTTTTAAAAATAAAAACACATTTCAGAATGTTTTCATTTTACTCTATATAAGAAGAATACATTCTATTTAGTGTAGACTTATTTTATGAAATGGGTTGTTTTGGTTAATAGAACATCATCCAAAACATTTAATATAATTATATAACCATATTAATTAATTGATTAATTGAAAAGATATATCTATAAATTAGTTGAATGTTACATCTGAATGAGTTTCAATTAAACAAAAAATATAATAAAATATTACTATTTGAATTTGTTATAAATAATATGTATATATTTTAATTATGGATTCTATAAATGTATAAATAGAGAAAATTACATATTCCCAAAGGTTGATTATGTGTGTAGTTATGCAAGAATCTCAATGAAATAGAGTTCTCAATTTTTTAATATTTTTTAGATATAACTAATAGATATAATCCGATGACATTTATATACTAATGATCATAATATTTCACATAATATTCCATTTTTATAATACATTAATATTTATGATCTTCATATTATAAGTATTATTATCTGAGTTATTTCATTCAATAAAGTATACGTGTAATCTTACATGTTACCATCAGTATGACACACCATTTCATAATCAATAAAAAAATTTATAATTTATATCCACAGTTTAAATTTAATAGATTTTGAGGATCTTTTTGGTTTATAGATTCATAGTAATAGGGAAAATATTACATTATATATAGATAAATAAAGCACATGGTCCATTTTAAAAAAAAATATGATTCCAAAATTTAACCTCTAGTTTATTTAAAAAAACTTCCCCATATTTTAATAGGAGTAACCATATCAATAATATTACCCTTTTTATATTTTATACAAATCCTTAGATCTTGTAAAAAATATTTAAAAAATGGGATGACAAATCAAAGCTCTATATTGTATATAAAAATAATATAATCCTACTAGTCCAATGAATATCCAGATATCCCATGAAGTCATCTATCTTTTTCATAATAAAATTATTATCAAAACAAATATAACTTTTGGTAATAGGAAAATAATAAATTATATAAAAAAATCATTTCAAACCCATTTGAAAGAATACGAAAACCATGAAATAATCATAATTTTTTTTCTAAAACTAAACATTTCACCTTTAAAATATCATAAATAGTTCATTACTCATGTAATAAAAATATTTCTATGAAAACCTTTAGAAATCATAGATTAGGTATCATATATATTTATATTCATTACATGTGTTTACAAATTCTTAAAAAATATATTAAATAACACAATCATAATTAATTCAATAATAGTATCTATCTCAGTCATCTTTCGCATTTTAACCTTTAATGACTTCATCATATAGTTATATATATATATTTTCAGTTGATATTGGAAGAGTTCGAAAACAATCCATAAAAATTAAAAATTATTATCTTGAATCTTTTTGAAACCAAAATATTCATAACTGACACTAATATAGAAAATTTTTATAATTAATAAAAAACCAATGAATTAATCCAATGACCATTATCAAAAATTTAGTAACTCCAAATAGTTATACCATGACCATAATGTTCCCATAATAACATTAAAATGTTGTCTTCGAAATACCTTCATCCTTTACCCATATATAATGATATTATATTCATAATTATATCATTCAATACCAGTTTGATTCTATATAATGATTTAATAGCCAATCGATCCATAGTAATTGATATGTATTATTCTGTATTATATGATTTAATAACTAGAAACCGATACACAAAATTTTAATACCATTATAATTATTATAAAAATCACATAGAAGATATATATAGAGATATAAAAAGGAATATAAATGAACTCTATGATATATCATATATAAAAATCTACATCTTCTAAATCACAATGAGTTTAATCTGATATGAAATCATAGTCATATGAGAAATACAAATATATAAACATATTACAATTCTATCTAGAACCACAGTGGTAAAATGGTAAACCACATAGGGAACACATAAATAAAATATTTCATTAACATAGTGAATATAATACCAATGATTTTAATATATTGTCTTTTGATCTAAAATGTTTAAATTCAATTATCAATATTTCGACACAAAAAAAATCCATTTTTTATCATTCTCTATATCTCTCTCATGAAAACAACTAGTTCACCTTCCATATTTGGATAAATATCCTTCCTTGTATAGTAATCAACACGAAATTTTACTAAATGTTACTAATACATGAAATGTATATCATATGATTAACTCCAATCACTAACTCTCAACCATGATTCATGAAACCTAACCATAAATGAATACCACACTAGAGTAGATTACATGGAGGTTCAACAAATCCTATCTATCAGATTCATAGATCCTGTCTCTAGAATATGTGATATAAATAAGCATCAATCCTCAGAATAAAATAAAATAGATATAAGTGTTAATGAATATATATCACAATGTTCTATACCATGGCTCCTCAAAACATACAAAAATTCACCAAATAGCGTTTTCAAAGAACAAAATATTTTCCATGTTGTCACGACTACCTACCTCAATCTTTCCACTAACCAATCCTTACTCTCTAGTTATGACAATAATTTATAGGTTAAACTCTTCCAATACCACCCTACACTAGTGATATAACGTATTGATGACATTGATGTTGTGGAAATTGTTAGGGTAAATACCACAATAAATATGCATTTTTATTCAATATTAAACAAAAAATAGGGGCTATAATGGAGTCCCTAATATGATATATACAATTTAAATAATTTCTTATAACACAACATATATTAACCTAGTGGATATATGTTGATCATCCACTTATAATAATAATATAGATGACCTTATTATGGATCCAGCATACACCAAACACTTTCATCATCCTCCAAACACTGTATAAAAACATAAATACCTTTTAATAATATCATCCTTCCCTTACACCACATTATATATCCTCAAATTAAATAGACTATCTGAACGGTTAATCTACGATTATAATATACTCCTAAAATTGTTGGTTTCCATCTCATTTTTCAATATAAAATTTAGTAAATATTTTAACAAGATCGAAAAAACATTTTACTCATAGTTAAAAGTATTATCTTATAAAATGGACAAAATAACCTAAAAATATTTTAATTTTATAGTATGAATATGATCTTTTCTTGATATTGATAAAAATCAGACACCACTGGATCATGGAAATATCATGATGTCCAAAAACAATTTTCCCCCCAATTTCATTTCTCACACAAAATAAGCTGATCATTAATTAAATATATCACACTAAATGAATGTATGTATTATATGATGGTTTTTTCTAAATTCATTTTCCACATCTAAATTTTCAAATTAAGAAATAAATGCATAATAACTTGTAGAATCCCAACAAATAAAACTATTATGAGTTAACTTGTTATGGATCCACATATTTTGGGTTCAACATCTTTCAAATAAAAACATTGTCTTCCAAAAAATTATCGTCATCTACTCCATGAGTTCTAAATATATGTTGTAGAAATATAAATAAATAAACATATCATACAACCGTCAATTTAAAAAACATTATTTTTTTTACATTATGATTTTTAATGAAGAAATTTTTTATGCATTCTACATGGAAATCATAGTATAAAAACTTTGTATGATTCATTAATAAAATTACTTAAATATATCATGCAAATTGAAAATCATTCCTCAAGTATTGATCCATTGGAAATCAAAGTTCATATATTTAATCATTATGTACCTCTATCTCATTATTTTTTTATTGAATTATTTACATCAAGAGTGTTAAAAATAAATGTGACTTAGTAACCTATTCAATCATCACTAGTTCCTACCCTAAACCAATAAAATTATACTCCCTCTAGAACTATTCTTTCACATTATGACCCCTAAGGACACAACTAAATTTGGAAATGCGATTGATATTTACCCTTAGAACTGAAAAATCAATTGGCCACATGGGAGTGCTTAATAATAAGGGAATGAAAAAAATGGATGGTATTAACCATTATGTTTTCCTAATATAAAAAACCACATTTATAAAAATTAAATAAAAAATAACTAAATTCTTTAAATATACAACTTCAGGTGTATATCAATACGTTTAGTTCAATATACCATTATTAAAATTCCCACTATAATCATCAAAATATCACCTAAATTACCCCATGATGGAACAAATTAAAATAAATACTACCTTTTAAATTACGTGTAATTATAATTAATAAAAAATAATTTAAGAGATATTATATAATTATACCACGTTTGGTACAACATCAACCTATTCAGTGTCAATTGAATATACACAATAATATCCCTTTTAACAAAATATATAAATTAAAATATTTTAAGCATCCATAATTAATTTAAATATAAAATAATGATAGAATCCACCTCAAATCATGAAAATTAAAAAAAACTAAAGTATGAAATCCAAATCATCACAACCACCATATATCAACCAGAATATTACACTATTCAGAAAATTTGTAAAGATATTTCTAGAACTACAAAAACTATTCCAAAATATATCTATATGAAAAATTACACAATACTGCAAAAGTTTATCTATAGAAACAAAAATGTATATACAAAAATGATTGGGAAACTACAAAATTAGTAACAATTACCATGCCTATTGTTAGAATTCCACATCCCTATGCATTGAAACCATGTCAAATAATATTACGTCCCTATAAATTTCATTATCATCCCGGGATACGACATCTCTCCATACCACATCATCATCATGTTAAATCAATATTAGAAAAATCCCTTTCATAAAATCAATATAATAAAATTCAGTGCATTTATTAAACATATCATTAAACAACACATGTTATCATAATTTACCAAAATCAAATTTACATCACCTTATATATCTGTTAATATTTTTTCATTGAATCCATGAGAAAACAACGTAAATTAAAATATATGAAACCCATAATTTCCCTTTAAATATTTATCACCACATATCATTATAACCTCTTCTACATCGCGTATACCATCATATCATTATTTAGAAGTTAACTAAATAAATAACATTGATAAATGAAAATTAAATAATTCATTTTTCATATAGAATCAGTAAATAAATAATCACAAATAGAAATTAAATCCTCCTAACATAACCCTATATCAATAAACCTTATTGTTATCGAATCACTTTAATCATTTACGACATGAAAATTTATATTATATTTTGTCAAATTCTCCATATTCCATATAATAAGATTCTAGGTAAAATAATTACTTCACCAAATTAACTCATCAATTATATAATCAGTTATTATTTACTTATACAACATTTAATTTAACTACCTCAAAATCAAAAACTGTTATGAATTCACTAAGAATATCAAAAGAGATATGTTAAAATATCATACCTCATAAAAAATAAATAATTTTAATGAATGATATTTTGTTGAATACTATAAATTCCCAAAAAAAAATTCACGATTCATTGACTAACACATCTAGTCCCAAAAATAAATTGTTTTAGAGTTATTTTTTGATTCACTACAACAAATGTATTCATCATTTCTCCTCCCCTAGTGAAATAAACTTTTTCATTCTATAATAAAATAATTTATGAAACGTAATGATGTTGGAATGTGGAAATTACTATTTATAAATAATAATATCTATTCTAGTTTCAAGAAAAAGTTATGAGAATTAACATATGACCTTCGGGTTGTTTCAATTTCTTTTAAAATAATTTATGAAAAACAAATACTCTAACTTCATTAAGAAATTTTTCCCTTGGAAAATTAGATATCTAAAATTCATGGAATTATTTTTATTCTAAATTAAAAATAAATTAAAAGATTAATAATTATTTTACACACATCTAATCATAAACATGATGTGTTCTAATAAATTATGTTCTGTTTTATCACTCATATTAAAGAAAAAAATAGGAAACCATGACATGTAACCATTATCTTATTTTATTCACTATATACCTCACATATCAACATAACCCAAAATAGTATATTTAAAAAAAATCATGTTTTATCTAGAAAAAACTATTAGTTATACCTAAATGACTTTCATTCCTTTATCATAAACCATGATGTTTACAATAAAACTATAACATATTCATGTTAACTAGGGTGTTCTATTCAAATTTTGTTGGTTGGTAACTAAATAAAACCTCTCTTATTATAAAAAAAATATGATTTTGATGTTAATAAAAACATATAACATAACCATCAAAACATTTTACTCTTACTAAATTGAATTTCTCTCAAAACATGAATTTCATATTCAACCATTTTCTTTAACAACATCAAATCATAACAGGAAGATCTCTATGTTTTGTCAATTATTTTATTAATTTTAGAATATTTTCAATTTATAATATCAAATTTAGGTAGTTTCATAAGATTATAATTTATATCAAAAAAATACCTGATTTTTGGAAAAAAAATGAACTTCAATGTTTCTAATAACTTCTGTAGATTTATTAAACACAAATAAAATATATTTGATATAGAAACCATAATAATTAAAAAGAATTTATATAATTAATTGAGTAATTTTTCATATAAAAAGTTATAAATTAATTCCAAATTATATGAAAAAAAAGATAATAAATTTTTCTATAAATAACAAATGTTATCTAATAGAATATTGAGTATATGAATGTAAGTACCCAGTTTTTCACTTAGGTATGGATTATTTAATTTTCATTTTAATATTTACATTGAACCTAGTATGGATGAGTATGGGGTTAAAAATGGTTTTAAGGTTGTCCGTGGAATGTTTGGATCATGGACCCATCTATTTTGGAAAAATAGGCATGACACATGGTTTAGAGTAAACTTTGAATGAATTCTGCACGGTCCGGA
Source organism: Viscum album (assembly GCA_963277665.1). Taxonomy (NCBI): domain Eukaryota; kingdom Viridiplantae; phylum Streptophyta; class Magnoliopsida; order Santalales; family Viscaceae; genus Viscum; species Viscum album. The sequence continues at coordinate 1,210,657,521 of OY728122.1, forward strand.
AAACCTTGTAGATTATATTTTTTATACATATCCACCTCACACAGTTAGTGAAAGGACATGCAGAGTAACCATCTGAGTGCACATTTTCCCAAGTACCCATGCATGGGTTGTACATGGTTTTTCAAACCGTGCGGACAAACCATGAACAATATATTTAAATAGTAAATTGTCATTTTTCCGTTAGTGTTATCATAAAGCCACCTCCATCTTCCCAAGTCAATGATTATGTGGGATTAGACTATTTTTCTCACATTTCAATGAAATTTGACGATCTAAATATGGGATCAAGATATCTTCTTCATCCATTAACAGATCGGGCTTCCATTTGTCAACTTGGAATTGCAACGGCAAGCACTTGAATCCTCTTGATCCATTATCATTGTCTTTTTCTCATTAATATGTTATTGGGGTTTTAGTGTGGTTCTATTTTTTGTAGATATATTCTGATCCAATCCAAATAAAGGTCCAATGCCAAAGGATAAGTATTATACAACCCTATGTTGGGTGGTCTATAATTTATCCCTAATGTTCATTGATTTTGGAATATATGTGTTGGGCCCATTGATTTAGTCATGGGATGTTTCATAAAATTATATTACAGGATTATACTCGTTAAAACAACATGTTTATGCTCAATCCAAATATTGGATTAGTTTTTAATGGTCACACCCACAATGCAATCGACCTAATGTCGAAGGTTATGTCATATTTAGGTTTTAGTGTTTTGACACATCGGATCCATCATTCAGGTGTGCCTTCATTTGACCTCTATAAGGGTGAGAAATATATATTAAAATGAATGTTTATGTTTCGATGGAAATATGGAATGTTTCATGTGTTCGTACAACTTGAACCACCTACGGCAAGTACATAAATTTATAATTAAATTTGAAATCTAAATTGTAAGGTATATTGAGTATATTACTTGACTATATTGAATGAGAATGAATATTAGGTAGCATATCCATAGCATCCCTTACCACATTAATGGAAGGTAGCATAATGAGCCATGAATATGGAATATTCCTTAAATGGATTAAATGGTCTCATGCTACATGACCATATCACACTAGTGAAAGACAAGGTATAAACCAATTGAATTATTATATGACTTCACTCTCTAAAAGGAATGTACTGACTCAAGATCTCCTTGGAATATGATCAGAAGATACCATGAGAACTTGGGAACCCCAATCAAATTCATGTATATGGATCCCTTTGTTTGAGACCCACCTAGAACTCGATCCATATCTAACCATCAAATTCCTGGTATGATATTATAGGATTCCTCATGTAGTACTACATGAGGCCCTGGATACACTCCATGGATCCTGGATACCATGGACTCACACCTTAGATCCACCAATGACATGTAAGAGACATGGTTAAACCCCACTAGACCCAGTCATTTCTTATCCCCATTTTACCTTAGATGCACTCCCAAGACTTTTTAGGAGTCTCATTAAGGAATGAAATGAGCAATGCTCCTTGGATTACACTCTTACCCATTAGGTGGACATTGATACTACTCTGTTAGTGGCCCTGAGGATTATGTTTCCTTGGTTAATACCATGGATCATTGTTGTTAAATAACATCACATGATTCTTGTTACATCTTAGGACTGTTACTGTCACGACCCCCTCCCACCAAAGATGCCCCTCCTGAGCTGGCAATGGTGAAAGGGAGATAATGACCCCCGAGTCCCGCCTCCAGTAGGCCCCGGGTTGGTGACTAGCACCAAGGGTATGAGTTTTCACAAATATGGGAGGCATTACCTTTTTTAATATTTTGGATCGGGAAATAGGACAAGTCAACCACCAAAAAGGGAAAAGAACATGTGTATATAAATAAACCCAAACCAAGCCCACATGCATGTTTAAACAATTTTTATAACAAGGTACAAGTACAAGGAAGCTCAAATGTACAATGCCAAAGAAAACAAGAGAACAACAACTGCAAAAACTCCAACTGCCCGACTAGTAGGGTCCCGCACGGCCCTGGTAGTCCTCCTGGAAACCTGAAAGTAAACGTAGGGTGAGCATACAAGTATAATCAGTAGGGAAACCTAAACCTCTCGTGCACAAGTGGGGAGACACCCTAAGGTCCCGTGAGAAAACAGAAGAACCAGAAACTAACAAGGAAAAACTATCCACCCAGCCTCACTGGTCACACTCACCAAGTAACACAAACAAGTTTAGTATATATATAGAACAAAAGTATTGGGTACCCCGCACCATTTCCCACTTAATTAGAGGCTGCTCTTCCTAACGACAAACGTCCTAACGCTACCACACTCTTCCTGCCCGCACACACCTGGGCCAAACCAGGCATCCCGCCCGCACACACCTGGGCCTCACAACCACGCATCTCGCCCGCACACACCTGGGCCACAACCACTAACCCGCCCGCAGACACCTGGGCCTCATCCCGAAGGTTCTTGGGAACGGTAAGCCTGCCCGAAGAGTCTTGGGCTAAAGGTTGCCTCAAGCCATCACAGCCTCCGAGACCTACCCGAAAAGTCTTGGGTGTAAGGTCACCTCAAGACATCATAGCCTATGGAAGAAGGCGCAGGAAGGAGCTAGTAACTAAGGGGGAACACCCTCTCCCATAAAATGTGAGTGTTCGGCACTAGGTGCTTGACATGGGTGTGGTGCGACAAAACACAAAGATATAATTATATATATACATATACCAACACACAGCCCAACCTATGGCTTCTTAAAAAGAGAAACTGAGCATGTGCCTCGGCACTGCTACCATGAAGCATGCATCAACAACCAAACAATCATCCCCCAACCCCATTTAGGTTTTCATGTTTCATGCTATGGTTTAACAAATTATTACTACTGGGCAACTATCATCCAGAAAAAACCTTTCACAAACATATCCCTGCCATCCACTACCAAGGTTAGGTAAAACGCAAGCAACCACATGCCATTTCATTTACAAAACATTATCACAAACATACAACATTCCATCATTCATTTATTTCAAAGTTCCACACATAAAACCCTTTCCACACACAAAACATTTCCGCATTTGAAAACACCTTTTTACTTCAAAACACTTTTCATAATCAACACACTTTTCATAAATAAAGGCATTTTCCAAAACCAACCACTTCCCATTTCAACCCCATCGTTTACAAAACATTTCACACCTCCACGTTTCCACCATCAACCATTCCAATAAGATCACCACCCAAACGTTGTAGCCCCGCTGCTCACCCAAACCACAACAGCCCACAAAACACCCCCCAACACATGCCACGTAACCAAGACAACACCCACATGTTCATTATTCCATTTTGGTTCAACCGGGGTGATCACACAAGGGTTCTAGATTTTCATTTTAAAAAGTCAACATTACGTGATTAACCAATTTCAACATTTCATGAAGTTTCCATCCATAAGAAAATACAGAAGGAGAGGGCAACATTTAATTGCGTAAGCAAAGGCCCCCAACGACTGTGATTTTCAATAGGTAGAAGCTCATTCAATTCACAAATATAATATCACAGGATATAAAAAGTAAGGTAACAACAATCACTAACTTCCCAACCCCATTCTTTAACCAGTTATTATCTTTATTTAAAGGTTCAACCATTTTTCATGAAAACAAAAGGATACCCGCCACACATGATACACAAATTAGAGAGACAAAGGTGAGATCCCTACCTCAAAAGGTCCCGATCACACCGCTTCCGACGACGTCCTTCAGTGTCCTCCGCCTTAGCCAAACCCGACAAACGCCTCCTAGGATGGAAGCTGGAGAAGGAAGTACGGAAGGAAGGGTGACAAGTCTGGGCTTAGAAGCTTCGTCTCGTCGCTACGATCCTGTGGCCGCTGACGGATCGTAATTCGGAGCTCAGACAAAGAAGTTAGAGGAGGAAGACTTCTTGATCGTCCAAGAGTGTCGTTGTGCGGAGAAGAAGCGATTGGTGTGTAAATAATCCGCGACCCTTTCTTATATAGCCAACGAATAGGTAAAACAGTATGCAGCATGTATTGATGAATACACGGTGTGACTGTACACCCGTTACGTGTTTTGACTGGTCAACACACGACACGTCACGCGGTTTCCACACGTTTTAAAAAAAGACGTTAATTTTATTAATATATGTGTTTCGTTGACCCGAGACATAAATCATAAAAAGGTATCCATCACTGATCTTAAAATGACCGTCTTAATTGCAGGATTACACTGCCGCTGACGGTTCGTCATTCCGACACCATATGAAGAAGTTATAGACTTTTTAAGTTTTGATCACCCAAAATAATAATAATATTATTTTATTATTATTATAATTACTTATTTATTTATTTTTATAACTCCAAATCAATCGTGATTTGGTCTCTTTCACGTTGGAAACAAACACTCCCTCCTTTTACATTTATTTCTCTTTTAATTTTATTCCCATTAATACCTTATAATCATTATTATAATATATAATAATAATGACTTACAAAAGAACCTCCTCAATCCCACACCACCACAAAAGTGGCGCCTCCTTGGCTCCATGTCAACCATGCCCCACCCCTTATTGATTTCCTTTTTAATTTAACTTATTTGTTTTATTGCATCAATTTTTTTAAATCTTTATTTCCTTTAACTCTTTCTCTCTCCAATCTCCTTTAATGTTATTATTAATAAAATTAATAATAACACCCATCATTAATGTTCTAATTTAATCCCATGAAATTAGATTACTATAATTATTCTCATATTAAACTAAAAATAATTCCATGCGACTCAAAACCATTTCATTTAATTGAATTAAATGTCAAAACAAAATTAATATAACTTACATATTCAACCCCTTTTTAATACATTTAATTTCATTAACCTCTCACACATAGTTTTACGTCATCATTGTTATTTATTGTTTTTCAATAATAACAACAATTCATCAACTTATTTTATTAACTCATCACCATTATTATTTTTAATAACAATAATATTTATGCTCATCGCATTGACTACATTAAACCACCGCGTTGGATATCTGAATCCAACCATGCCACATCAATGTCGCGTAACATCCGTCAATTAAATTATTTAATTCTATTTATTTTTATTTCACACTGATTAAATTGAAACCACTATTATTAAATTAAAGTCATTCAATTTAATAAACCCAAAATAACGAACTCACCTTTAATTTTAGGAACGCACCACCATGCTTCCACTTGCATCTTCATTTAATTTTTTGCAATATATATCATAACTCATTTTATTAATTTCTCATTAATATTATGAATAATATTAATAACACAACACCTATTATTATTATTCTAATTTAATTCCAACAATTTCTCAATTAATATTAAACTAAACGCCTTATTTTTTTTAAATTCTTATTTAGGATTAGAACCCCTTTTAATTTAATTAATCACGCACATTATATCACCATCTTTATTATTTAATATAATAAACTGACAAATCATCTTCTAATTTTTTTTATAAATTCTTCTTCGTTTTTATCATTAATAATTATCATTGTTACGCGCGTCGTGTTGACCACATCGATTTCAACAAAGGAATGGACCGGAGGGGTCCGGGCCATTACATCAGATACCTCTCAAAACATTCTCGTCCTCGAGAATTAAAAACCAACCCAGAAAAAGAATGGATCCGAACAACCACCCCGCAAGATACCTCTTAGGGCTCTTGTTATAACAGGAAACAACCGACAACCCTAATTATATGAGTTAGGAATTCCTTCTCCCATACCGAGATATTATCCGCTTTAGGCGGCACTGACTCGCCTTCACGGGTTTAATCGCATCCACATTAATGCGTCTCGATTAGGAATTAGGTCTTCCTACTTCCATATATTAGGATTTTCCAAACTTACACTACCCCCAACACCATACAAAACAACAATAAATTGCCCGAACACATGGCTTGAGGAATTCCTTCTCCCATGTCGAGATATTATCCGCTTTAGGCGGCACTGACTCTCCTGCACGGGTTTAATCGCATCCATTTTAATGTGTCTCGATTAGGGATCAGGTCCTCCTCTCCATACATGTAAGGACTCTTCACACACATTTAAAGGAAAGAGGGAAAATAACATAGCATTATAGACTCATGGAAAACAAGGTCCAAGCCCAAAGCATGGGAAAGAATGAGTTTCAACAATTGAGTGTGATTCTCCTAGATTTAAACAAAACATAAACGAGAGCATTTAAGTAAAACATGAAACATCTCTCTCGATCTTTCGCCTTGCTGGGGTTGCCACTTCTGTTGCGTGAAATTGTCCGCGTCCCACTCCTCTGCATTTCTGTTAACGTCCAAGTGCCATAGATGTATGGTAAACAAGGATCGCCTAAGCCTAAGTAGTAAGGAAAAACTCAAAGTTTTAATTATCATTTTATTTCAATTTCTTTCCCAGAACACTCAAATCAAGTAAAACACAAACATGATGATGCATGTACCTTCCCTAGGGTCTCTACCCTGCAATCAATATAGTCTCACTTGGTCGTTCAGTAGGCTCAGAGTCCTTGCATCGGATCACGGGGGGCCCAAAAATCCCGTGTCCTAGCCGGTCTTCCCTGGCCTATATCACGCACCAAGATTAACGAACACTGTTGCCCTACCATCCCATGCAATCCTCACTGTGCCTAACTACAGAATCAATCCTATCTCTCAACCATCAGCCTCTGATACCATTCTGTCACGACCCCCTCCCACCAAAGATGCCCCTCCTGAGCTGGAAATGGTGAAAGGGAGATAATGACCCCCGAGTCCCGCCTCCAGTAGGCCCCGGGTTGGCGACTAGCACCAAGGGTATGAGTTTTCACAAATATGGGAGGCATTACCCTTTTTATTATTTTGGATCGGGAAATAGGACAAGTCAACCACCAAAAAGGGAAAAGAACAAGTGTATATAAATAAACCCAAACCAAGCCCACATGCATGTTTAAACAATTTTTATAACAAGGTACCAGTACAAGGAAGCTCAAAAGTAAATGCCAAAGAAAACAAGAGAACAAAAACTGCAACAACTCCAACTGCCCGACTAGTATGGTCCCGCACGGCCCTGGTAGTCCTCCTGGAAAACTGAAAGTAAACGTAGGGTGAGAATACAAGTATACTCAGTAGGGAAACCTAAAGCTCTCGTGCACAAGTGGGGAGACACCCTAAGGTCCCGTGAGAAAACAGAAGAACCAGAAACTAACAAGGAAAAACTATCCACCCAGCCTAACTGGTCACACTCACCAAGTAAAACAAACAAGTTTAGTATATATATAGAACAAAAGTATTGGGTGCCCCGCACCATTTCCAACATAATTAGAGGCTGCTCTTCCAAATGGCAAACGTACTGACGCTACCACACTCTTCCCTCCCGCACACACCTGGGCCAAACCACGCATCCCACCCGCACACACCTGGGCCTCACAACCACGCATCTCGCCCGCACACACATGGGCCACAACTACTAACCCGCCCGCAGACACCTGGGCCTCATCCCGAAGGTTCTTGGGAATGGTAAGCCTGCCCAAAGAGTCTTGGGCTAAAGGTCACCTCAAGCCATCACAGCCTCCGAGACCTACCCGAAGAGTCTTGGGTGTAAGGTCACCTCAAGCCATCATAGCCTATGGAAGAAGAAGCAGGAAGGAGCTAGTAACTAAGGGGGAACACCCTCTCCCATAAAATGGGAGTGTTCGGCACTAGGTGCTTGACATGGGTGTGGTGCGACAAAACACAAAGATATAATTATATATATTCATATACCAAACACACAGCCCAACCTATGGCTTCTTAAAAAGAGAAACTGAGCATGTTCCTCGGCACTGCTACCACGAAGCATGCATCAACAACCAAACAATCATCCCCCAACCCCATTTAGGTTTTCATGTTTCATGAAATGGTTTAACAAATTATTACTACTGGGCAACTATCATCCAGACAAAACCTTTCACAAACATATCTCTGCCATCCCCAACCAAGGTTAGGTAAAACGCAAGCAACCACATGCCATTTAATTTACAAAAGATTATCACAACCATACAACATTCAATCATTCATTTATTTCAAAGTTCCACACATAAAACCCTTTCCACACACAAAACATTTCTGCATTTGAAAACACCTTTTTACTTCAAAACATTTTTCATAATCAAAACACTTTTCATAAATAAAGGCATTTTCCACAACCAACCACTTCCCATTTCAACCCCATCGTTTACAAAACATTTCCCACCTCCACGTTTCCACCATCAACCATTCCAATAAGATCACCACCCAAACGTCACAGCCCCGCTGCTCACCCAAACCACAACAGCCCACAAAACACCCCCAACACATGCCACGTAACCAAGCCAACACCCACATGTTCATTATTCCATTTTTGTTCAACCGGGGTGATCACACAAGGGATCTAGATTTTCATTTTAAAAAGTCAACTTTACGTGATTAACCAATTTCCACATTTCATGAAGTTTCCATCCATAAGAAAATATAGAAGGAGAGGGAAACATTTAATTGCGTAAGCAAAGGCCCCCAACGACTGTGATTTTCAGCAGGTATAAGCTCATTCAATTCACAAATATAATATCACAGGATATAAAAAGTAAGGTAACAACAATCACTAACTTCCCAACCCCATTCTTTAACCAGTTATTATCTTTATTTAAAGGTTCAACCATTTCTCATGAAAACAAAAGGATACCTGCCACACATGATACACAAATTAGAGAGACAAAGGTGAGATCCCTACCTCAAAAGGTCCCGATCACGCCGCTTCCGACGACGTCCTTCGGTGTCCTCCGCCTTCGCCAAACACGACAAACGCCTCCTAGGATGGAAGCTGGAGAAGTAAGGCCGAAAGGAAAGGTGACAAGTCTGGGCATAGAAGCTTTGTCTCGTCGCTAAGATCCTGTGGCCGCTGACGGATCGTAATTCGGAGCTCAGAAAAAGAAGTTAGAGGAGGAAGACTTCTTGATCATCCAAGAGTGTCGTCGTGCGGAGAAGAAGCGATTGGTCTGGAAATAATCCGCGACCCTTTATTATAAAGCCAACGAATAGGTAAAACAGTATGCAGTGTGTATTGATGAATACACGGTGTGACTGTACACCCGTTACGTGTTTTGACTGGTCAACACACGACACGTAACGCGGTTTCCACACGTTTTAAAAAAAGACGTTAATTTTATTAATATGTGTGTTTCGTTGACCCGAGACATAACTCATAAAAAGGTATCCATCACTGGTCTTAAAATGACCGTCTTAATTACAGGATTACACTGCCGCTGACGGTTCGTCATTCCGACACCATATGAAGAAGTTATAGACTTTTTAAGTTTTGATCACCCAAATTAATAATATTATTATTTTATTATTATTATAATTACTTATTTATTTATTTTTATAACTCCAAATCAATCGTGATTTGGTCTCTTTCACGTTGGAAACAAACACTCCCTCCTTTTACATTTATTTCTGTTTTAATTTTATTCCCATTAATACCTTATAATCATTATTATAATATATAATAATAATGACTTACAAAAGAACCTCCTCAATCCCACGCCACCACAAAAGTGGCACCTCCTTGGCTCCATGTCAACCACGCCCCACCCCTTATTGATTTCCTTTTTAATTTAACTTATTTGTTTTATTGCATCAATTTTTTTTAAATGTTTATTTCCTTTAACTCTTTCTCTCTCCAATCTACTTTAATGTTATTATTAATAAAATTAATAATAACACCCATCATTAATGTTTTAATTTAATCCCATGAAATTAGATTACTATAATTATTCTCATATTAAACTAAAAATCATTCCATGCGACTCAAAACCATTTCATTTAATTGAATTAAATGTCAAAACAAAATTAATATAACTTACATATTCAACCCCTTTTTAATACATTTAATTTCATTAACCTCTCACACATAGTTTTACGTCATCATTGTTATTTATTGTTTTTCAATAATAACAACAATTCATCAACTTATTTTATTAACTCATCACCATTATTATTTTTAATAACAATAATATTTATCCTCATCACATTGACTACATTAAACCACCGTGTTAGATATCTGAATCCAACCATGCCACATCAATGTCGCGTAACATCCGTCAATTTAATTATTTAATTCTATTTATTTTTATTTCACACTGATTAAATTGAATCCACTTTTATTAAATTAAAGTCATTCAATTTAAAAAACCCAAAATAACAAACTCACCTTTAATTTTAGGAACACACCACCATGCTTCCACTTGCATCTTCATTTAATTTTTTGCAATAAATATCATAACTCATTTTATTAATTTCTCATTAATATTATGAATAATATTAATAACACAACACCTATTATTATTATTGTAATTTAATTCCAACAATTTCTCAATTAATATTAAACTAAACACCTTATTTTTTTTAAATTCTTATTTAGGATTAAAACCCCTTTTAATTTAATTAATCACGCACTTTATATCACCATCTTTATTATTTAATATAATAAACTGACAAATCATCTTCTAATTTTTTTTTTATAAATTCTTCTTCGTTTTTATCATTAATAATTATCATTGTTACGCGTGCCGTGTTGACCACATCAATTTCAACAAAGGAATGGACCGGAGGGGTCCGGGCCATTACAGTTACTATTTACAATAAGTGAATTATTGAAAAGTTGGTAAAAATCATGTAAATAATTAGTTACATTTTTAGTCACAAGCCAAGTGATGAAGCATGTACTAGGGTATTTAATTACATTTTAGTGAATAAAATTATATATACATTCCTACACACTATTATATTCCATTACACATGCAAAATGTTATAGACATCATTGTTTATGGCCTTATGAGATCATTATCACACCCACTCTGGGTGCCGTTTAGTTCCCAGAGTAGATTACATGGTTCCAGGTTTTGACAAAGGGATGTATATGGCTTTAAAAACTTGATTACATGATGTTTATGATAGATATTTATAGTCAATGACTGAGCCAGAGCTCATGATGTGTGGGATAGTCTTTTATTTTCTTTATACTGTTGTGGATCATATAATTCATTCTATATTTTATCCACGTTTTTTAGTTTTCTACTGAAATGACTTATCATCATCAATTGTAGTATTGATGAATGTTTTTTTTAGTTACATAGTTTTTGTTATCACTTGTTTATATATTCCTATTATTGGTTTCTATTGTTAATTATCTTGCTTCCACTATTTACCTCTTTTATATGTATCTTTTTTGTTGGACTCTGGTAATGAGGGAATAGTCTCCCCACAGACACACCATAGGCCCTCGATGTTATTCATAAGCCTCTGACATTCAGGGAGATGTGATTAAGGACATATGGCCCACTGGGATCCGGGCACCTATTATGTGGAATCCTGGTCCTAGAATTCACAAAGTAGTATCATAGGTGGTTTCATTCCTTGAAATAAAATTTGGATACAATATATTGGAGAATTGGAATGATTGGGATTTGGTCATTAGTTGTTATTGGGTGTCAGGATCCAAGGTTTGGGATAAAAACCAAGTTACGTAAATTATCTTTTTTTCATGTTTCTATAACAGTTGATATTATTTGACCATTGGGTGATGAACATGTTGTGTGGTGCTATTGATTATTACTCTATTTGAGGATTTTATTCCATCGTTGTCATGATGATTTTAGTGTAGGTAAAATTGTTTCATGGATCATTACAGGCACCTATAATTAACATGTCATAAATAGTGCCATGCCATATAGGTACATTTCACTTCTTTTAATTTATCAATATTCCAATGATTGATGAGTGATGTTTTGATATATAGATTATTCTTGTGTTACTCATGAATGAAATTGAGTAATTTTATGTCCCAATTCAGGAGATTAATAGTCCCACATGGGTTGGGATGAGTAATTTACCGAGTCATTCCATTATACTACAAATAAATGGGGGTTGTTTTTGTTGATAGGGGTATGGGAAATGATTCATCAAAAATGGATATCCATTATAATGTGATTCTAGGAATTTAAAATGAAATTTTTGCACATCCTTATCCAACCTTACATGTTTATGAAAGGTAATGTAGTGAACCTATAAATTAAATGTAATGTGAAATATAAAATCTACATGAACAAATACTAATACCGGGACATCTTAAAAAGTAGTTGGGGTAGTATTCCTTTCGTAGGGGGTTTTCCTACATTCATATTCGTCTAATGATTCTGTCATTATTTTTCTATTCTTGTAATATGGCGCGTTCGTTGATATTGTTGAACAATGCTTCCACAACATCCTCGTATTGTACACCATGATGGTGCCGACGACCATGGTCCAAACATGGTGGGACCTAAACCTACAGTATTTACTCTAGGCATGACAAATGAGGAACCACCTATTGTACCTAATCTAGGTACTGATTACTAGTTTCATGATAGCTTCATACACCAGATGTTGTATATTCATGGTGCTCACTAAGTTGCACCTAAAATGGATAATCTGACTTGTGAGTTCCAGCAGCATCATCCAACTATATTCTTTGGGTATGGTGGTCTCCAGGCTACTGAGTCTTGAGTAGAGTCCATCCTATCTATCTTTGAGAGTCTAGAAATTTTTCTATAGATGAGATTCAAGATTCCAACATATATACTTCATGATTCGGTCAAAAAAAATTCGAATGTGGTTACCATTGCTGATCACCATGAAGGCAAGACATGGGATGAATTTAAGACTATATTACATGGTCAATTCTTTCCCTGAAAACTAAGAACCAAAAAAGAAAAAGATTTTATGCATCCCAATTAGGGATCTATATCATTTATGGAGTATTCAGTATGTTTCATGGAGTTTTTGCACTTCTCACTACTTCTAGAGGGTGATGAGATATCACATGATAGACATTTTGATGATGGGATTTCATACACAATATATATGTAGTTCAATTTATTTTTCATACATAATTTTTCAATGATAGTCATTCAGGGTCTTATCACTGAGCTAAATCTGAGGGACAACAACAGTACCAGGTTTAAAGGATTAGTTACATGGTAGCCCAATAGTTATTCTGGTGGAAGGAAATGTTCTCTCGAGGTTTCTCATCAGGAAAATGAAAACTAGAGTACCATTTATATAGATCATTGGTGTTTAATCATTGTGGAAGATGGTTTCATTTGAAGCCTTTGTGTGATAGAGACCCATTGGAGTGTCGAGCATGCGGTCATATAGGGAATCATCTGTGTTTCTGCAGGTCCATTCCACCAGCTTCATGTAGAAAAGGATTTGTTCCAGCTCCACCTTCAAGAGAGAGTTATTTTATACCACAAGAGTCAGTATGATAGAATAGAACCAACATGTTTATTGGAGGTGGAAGTCGGGGATGTGGTAGCTAGACCCCAGATCACCATTAGCACCAGCAGAGCAGTTTTGATCCTGGTAATCCACCTATTGCACAGAGTCGTGGATCAGATCAGTTTCATGTAGTACAACCAATACCAGAGGATCAGGCTGCATGAACTTCTATATAATGATGTACTATTTTAGATTCCTCTACTATTGTATCTTCTTTGTTTGATATAGGTGTTTCGAACTCATTGATATCTGTATCATGTGTGGAAAGTCTCGAACTTGAGATACAATATCACTATGGTGTAATGACCCTAGATATACCGTTAGGGGAATGAAAACAGAGCATACTCTAGTGTTGGTATTTTCCCATTAAGGTAGATAGTTACCCTTTCTTCTAAAACCTCTTTACCTCGAGATTATGGGAATCAAATTCATTCTCAGAATGTGCTGGTTGGTTCAATATCACGCCCGTGAAGACTCTTATCATCACTGAGTATCATTTACCTCATGAGAGGGATGTCGTTATCAACAAAAGGGTGAGTGGGATATTTAGGCTTGTATAGATTCACCAAAGCATCATGGGCTATATTACACCCCATGCTTTCATGGTATGTTTCCCTTTGAATAATGCAGTAGCTTGCACTGTATGCAACATGGAGTTTTAACACACCACGACCAATCAAAGTAGCAGTTATGAATAGTAAAACCTAATTTTTTAAATTTTTTAAATTTTATTTTTCAAAATGGACTTCATTTATTAATTCTTATTATCAAAATTATCTTAGGGTAAATTTTAGAAATTTTTCTGAAAACATTCAATTTTTTGATAAATACTGAATAACACTGCATTATTGGTCAAAACTGACATTTTATTTTAATAATTAACTATTTTATTTAAATATATGTTAATTAAAAATAGATATATAATACCTCTATAATTTCAATTTAATTCATTGGAGTCATTTTATAATATGTTTAGATATATAAAAGTCTTATTGAACTATTTATCGTTTTTTACCCACCTCCTAAAAACATTTAAAAATTTACATAAAACTTAATTTTACCACTTCTGTGAGTTGAATTTAAATAATATGAGATAGATGGTCGATATCAGTAACTAAAATGTGGTTCAATAATATGAAAATAATTTTTGGTGATTAATAACTTTTGAATTTTATTTACCACAGTTAAAAGTAAATAGGATAATTAAGGGTAAAAATGATATCATACTTACCCTAACACATGTCATACCTCTATTGTATAAGTTTAATTAAACCAGAAAAACCTTATGAAAGAAATATTATCCCCTTTGGTCCACTTTTATTAGATTAGTAACTTTATTATTATTTTATTTAAAGTAAGTTAAAATAGTTAAATTCAATGTTTAATAAATAAACAATTTTTAATATAGGGTTACACACTATATAAATTCGACTATAAATATTCATTAGAAATATAAATATATTTCCTACATAATATTATTTTATTTATATTTTTTAATCATTAAATAATTTAATTAATTTATGAAACAATTATGATGTAGTAATTATATTATTAATGAATGATTAAAATAATTAATATTATAAATTTCCAAATAAATGTAACTTGAGACTTTTGATGAATTAAACTAATTTTCTAGGTTAATATTACATTTTAAGGTTGATTAAATAAATTTTTTGGAATTAATAATGCTGTTATTATTTTCACAAAAACCAAATACTAAATATTTTCAAAATTGACATAATTGAGTTTTTAAAACAAATACTATATTATTATTTTTCATAATATATATATAAATCTAATTTTCCACCAAAAAACTTATATAAGGTTTTATATATTAATAAATAACTAAATGGGGTTCTTTTAAATGTTTATAGTAAGTTTATTGACCACATAATATAAAAATACAAAGAGGCATGGTAAATGTCAAACTATTTAACTAAGAGTTAAATCTAAAAGATAAGGGTGAAATAGTGACCTAAACTAGTCTAAAACATATTGGCTGAGAGTTTGGAAACCCAAAACTACTTTATCCTAGAAATAAATCATTTTTGAGCCATTAAAAACCGAAAATGATTTTATTATAAAAAAAATTATAAGCTTTTCCAAAAGTGACCCTCACCTCTCTTATAAAAGGGTATATCCCCTTCTCTTAATTTCACACATTCAAAGCAATTCAGATCAGCAAACCCCTACCCACATATCCTCCCAACTTTCAACCTTTCCTTATAAAGACATTCTTTTGGTCAGAAAGTCAACCTATGTAGCTCTTTTGATCAGATCAAAAAGAAGAACAAGAAGAAGAGGTAAATATTTCATCACCTATTTCAAGTTCTTTTCTTCTTCCACTTCCACATTCTTTATTGTTTCCACTAAAAAATAAAAACACCATTATCATATATATAATTTTATTTTATTATAAAAATGGTACAACCATATTCATTATTCTATCCATCATGTGAATGAAAAAGTCACTATACATGCGTACGTACATCTTACCATCTCCCAATTGTGGTGTAGTTTGTTATTCAAACACATCATTTTTGGATGGTTATAACAATGAGTATAACCGATGTAAATAATAAATATAAACTATTATTTATTTTTTATATATGATATACCATCAAATTATATACAATTTTACCATCAATATAATGATATTGTCGCTCGTGCGTATGTACGAATTTCCGTCTCCACAAACACGACGAGATCCATTCCCCATCGTAATCAGTCAAGAATAATTTTCATTTTACGATTAAAAATAATGTCCTTTAACATAATATAATTCTGTAAATGAATAAAATCCATCCAATGCATAACAAAGATGGCTTGTGTAACTCAGAATATAAAAAAAATGGATCAGTTAACCCAAGAAACGATGAAACTACTAAAATATTATTAACAGAGAAATATTAGAGGATCATATATGATATAATATTTATGTATATAGTTATTTTATTATTTAATAAAAAAATTTAACTATTATACAGGATTTTAAAGTACAATTGACCATGGAAAAGTATAAGGTAACGGTTAAATCAATAATCTCTTTATTATTCAAGGTTTTTATTACGTAAGTATCTACTGGGACCTCTTTATCATCCACATCCGTGTTATCTTAAAAATGTATTCCATAAAATTAATAATATTTAATAGAAAATGGGTTAATGTTATTTATAACCTTATTTAACCTTATATGTTTTGAAATGAATCTTTCAATCATTTTCAAAACAAGGTACTTTATGACATTTTCGACAAAATTATGGTAAATTTTTTTTAACTTATATGGTGAGTGTGGCTATTTTCTTCCATTATAAAGTTGTCGAATATTACCTTAAAATATTATAAGAATACTTTCAAAATAATTTTTTTCATTTATAATTATATTTCTTTTAACTGATTTCAAAATAGAAAGTGATATTTCTCTAAAAAAGTATTGATTTCATCTATGTCAGTATACTTTTGATGGATTTTAAGCTAGTTGGAAGTTGATTTATTATGATAAAGATATTCAATATATTATTGAATGTTTTCTGATATGTTTGACTGCGGAAGTGTTATTATTATACCATTCATGGTTTATGGATAAACTATTGACATTTCGTATGCTAGTTTTAATATGAATGATTATGTTATGTTTAATAATTTTCATATGAGGAATGAATTGGACTTAGTATGTAATGGGTGGAGCCTGATACAGATCCTCGATGCATCTATAGGTCTCATGAGACAAACTTGTGTCTTGGTATAATGCCTTTACACAATATTATTTTTATTCTTGTCCCCAAGCCTTGACTATGTGGATATGAAGTCTAGAATTTTGCATTCCATAATTATGAAAGTGGATATTGATATTGAATGTGATTATTGGACTAGTAGAATATCCATTTGAATAAGTAAACGGTTTGATATTATCATTTCCATATTATACTAATGTCTAAGTTTAATATTTTTTTGTTTCAGTCTAACACATTACCCTAAATGTTTATGCTTATTTGTGAAAGTTTCCGCTATATCGTTATCCTTACTGAGCATATGAGCTCACCCCTTTCTATGTTTTATTTTTCTCCAGGATGTGAAGAAGTATTTTATGGTAGACCTGCAGGGATAGGCTACGTATACAAGTGTGTTCAAAAGGGAAAAAATGTTGATTATGTTATTATTTCATGAAGTAATATAAAACATATGAATGTATCTAGTACATCCAAGGATATTAAAGGGATCGGTCTTTATGGAAATGATTCTTGTATCATGCTAATGTTATGTAATAATTCATCAAATTTGGGTAACTGGGGTCAGGGAATTACATTTGGTATCAGAGAAAAGTTTAGTAGAGGCCTTGGAAACTAGATTTTGAAAAACTCTAATTAGAAAACACTACCCAAAGATAGACATTGAGGATTAGTATAGGAGAGATTTCTAGAATTCTGATACTATAGGGATTTTGTGAGTTTTCCAAGAAATAAATCCTTTTCTGGATACGAGCAGGAAGAGGTGGCTCAGGAAAAGATTTACCAAGGGGTAAAACCAAAAAACACTGCATTGAGTTAGTCTCGAATGGGAACAGGTTCATGACAACATGCCTTCCTGCACTCTTGGTTACAACACTCCTGGGGGATATGATTCAGATAATTCTCATTTTTGTTAAAAACCATTATTATGTGTTTATGAGTATATACCTCCTCAAAGAAAATATTTTTTTGATTATGGATTATATCCATAAAATGTTCAATTTATGTTATGTGTTTTACAAGTTCGGAATTATTTATTGTGATTTATAAACTAATGTATTGTATGACATTGTTTAGAAATGGATCCTAGTGGAAGGAATGGAAACTGTATCAACACACATAATCCGTGTATGGGTTTACCTCCTACTCAATATAATTATAGTGGAACTGGTGATGCAAGTGGTGCTGATCAACCAATCACTATACTGGGACAACTCACTTAGGTTGTAAATAATAACCATACCCGTATGGAGCTCCCTAATCCACAACGCGGAGGATTAATGTTAGACCACTTCATGAGGCAAAAAACACCAAAATTAAATGGGAAAACAAATCCATTAGTAGTTGATCAATGTATAAGTTCCACAGAGAAAATATTTCATGCTTTGGGGAGTAGTGAAAGGGAAAATGTTGTCACTGCAATTTATCATCTCAAAGGAGATGCAAATTAATGGTGTTCATTGATTCAAAACACAAATGAAGATGAAGACGTATCAAACATGGAATTGAGGGAGTTTAAAGATATTTTATTATAAAAATACTTCCCTCGTGACTATCGAGCAGATATGGAAAGACAATTTTTGTGTTTGAGGAAAATGGAGGATGTGAATGTCACAAAGTATGAGGCTAACATTACAAGGATAGAAAGGCATGCTGCAGATTGTATATGTAACCCAAGTAGTAAGATTGATTGATTATTTTATGGGTTAAAATTATTTCTCTGGTGAGAATTGGTCTCACAATCATTCTTATCACACGAAGATATTGTCTCATGCACTATCAAGACACATAAAAAATTCTATACGTATTACGACATTAAAGAAAATAAAGAGAAAAAGAGATATTCTAAACTCTCTTGAAATGGAAATAATGTGAATAAGGGAGAATTTGAATATGTTTCATGTGGTAAATGTGTAAATAAACACCCCGGTACTATACTGAAGGTAATGGGAGTCTGTTACAATAGTGGTGAAAGAGGCTACCAAGATCTTGATTGCAAGGGGAAGAATGAGGATTTCAATGTTGAATGCTATAATATTATAGAATATGGGAATTATGTAAATTAATATCCAAATAACCAAGGGAACATACCTCAAAAAAGTCCATGCGAGCATGTGCAAGATTATGTGATCACTACTACTAAGTTTGAAGCTCTTAAAGACATGGTGGTTTGTAATTTAATAGTTTCCTCATGTTTATCCAATGCTTTATTTGATTCTAGATCATCCCATTGTATCATATCTTCCCAGTTTTCTTTGAGATTTTTATATTTAAAATTTGATTTAATAAGGGAGTTGTCGATCAAAACTCCTAAGGGAAATATCATTTCAACAATGTTTTGTGAATCAGTTCCTGTTAGTGCATATAAATATTCCTTGTCTTTTGATCTCATCGTCATAACCATGATTGAATTTGATATAATCCTTCAAATGTATTGGCTTTCCGACCATGATGTGAAAATTTATTGTAAGAAGAATGAGATTACAATTCTAGATGATGATAAGGAGTACATTGTCATTAGATTAGAAACATCACCATATGATTCTTATCTATATCCACCCTATATTCAATTATTGGGGAGGATGAGAATGAAATAATTATGGGAGAGGAAAATAATATTCGAATATAGGACATACATGTTGTCCAAAAATATGTTGATGTGTTTCAAGAGGATTTACCTGGACATCCTCAGGAATGAAAATTTTAGTTTTCCATTGATTTAATTCCTGGTTCAAGGCCCATATCGAACACCCCATATAGAATGGCCACTATGGAATTATTGGAACTAAATATAAAACTAGTGGAATTAAGTAATAAGGGATTTATTCTCCCTAGTGTTTCTCTATAGGGATCCCATGCCATTTTTGTTAAGAATAAAGATAGATCTATGAGGTTGTGCATTGACTATAGGGAGATTAATTCTATAATAACAAAGAACAAGTATCCCCTATCTCACATTGATGATTTTTTCAACCAAATTCGCAGAGTTCAATATTTTTCAAAGATTGACCTTTGATTTGAATATCATCAGTTGTGTGTGATGAAGGAATACATTTCGAAAACAACATTTTGATCCACGTACGGGCGTTAAAAGTTAACAGTAATGCCTTTTGGATTGACTAATACACCCTCTGTCTTCATGGATCTAATGAATAGAGATTTCATGGATTATATTGGTGAAATTTTAGTGGTATTTATTGATGATATCTTGGTATAAAAGCTACGAAGATAATGAAAATAACATGCGCATTATTATAAAGAAACTTAGAAGAAATAAATTATATCTGAAGTTTAGAAATAGTGAATTCTGGATTAACGAGATTTCTTTTCTTGGCCACATTATCTCTATGGATGGAATCTCTGTTGATCCTTCAATGACCATGGTAATCCAAGAATGTCCAGTTCCGAAGAGTGTAACTAAGGTACACACTTTTATTGGTTTATCAGGTTATTATCAATGTTTTTTCCGAAAATCCTCCCGGTTGGATAACCCATTAAACAAGCTAAAAGATAAAGGGGTAAAAAAAATTGAACGAAAGAGTGTGAAGAATGTTTAAAAGATTTCATGAGAATACTAGTCAATGCTCTGATCATGACACTACCATCAGAGAATGATGGGTTTTTTATTTGTAGTGATTCTTAAAAGAAATTACATTGGTGTGTCCTTATACATAAATATATTGTTATTGTCTATGCTTCACGATAGCTAAAAATTCATGATCAAAACTATATATCCTAATCTTAATATTGAGTTAGAAGATGTAATGTTTGATATAAAAATATGGAGACACTATCTCTATGGTGAAAAATGTGATATTTATACATATCAAAAGAGTTTGAAGTATATTATCTCACAAAAAGAACTCAATATGAGTCAAAGGCGATGACTTGAACTACGTACGGATTAGGATTGCACTATACACTACCACCCAGGGAATGAAAATAAGGTGGTAAATGCTTCGAGCAGAAATTATCATGGAGTTTTGAACAATATGAGAGTTGAAAAGGATCATATATTCATGGATCTAGTAAAGATGAATATGGTAATAACCATGGAAGGTGAAACCTCAATTCTTTTTCAAATGGTTGAAAAACCATATTTACTAGAATGGATAAAAAGTTCCCAGACTGATGATGAGGTGTTTCAAAAGAAGATTAATGCTGTGAATGATGGGAGATTAAGTGTCATTGTATATTAAGATGTAATTTTGAAATTCGAAAAGAGAATTTGGGTTCCTAACATTCCTGATCTAAATATGGAATTGTTGGATGATGCTCATAGCTCCAATTTTACTATACATTCTGGGAGATCCAACATGTAAAGAGATTTGAAGGAACGTTATTGGTGGGACAACATGAAGAGGGAGATTGCTGATTTTGTGTCAAGAAGTATGGTTTGTCAAAAACTAAAAGATGGAAGGCAACAACCTGGGGGATTCATGCAACTTCTTCCCATACCTGAGTGGAAATGGGATAATATTATGATGGAATTTGTCATGCGACTACCAAAGACTCCTAGATGGAATGATAAAATATGGTTCATTGTTGATCGTCTTATCAAGTCAGCACATTTTCTAGCTATAAAAGAAAATTTACTACATGAACGTTTGGAAAGACTATATGTTGATGAATTTTTGAGACTCCATGGTGTACCCCTATCGAGTATTTCTGATCGTGAACCTCATTTTACATCAATATTCTGAAAAATTATTCAGAAGGCCCTAGATATTGAACTTTTTTTGATCACTTCCTACCACCCTCAAACGGATAGAAAATCAGAACTGACTATTCAAACCATAGAAGACATGTTGAGATCTTGCTCACATGACTTTCAAGGTATATTGGAACAATACTTACCTCTAGTAGAATTTTACTACAACCATAGATCCCATTCAAGTATTTAGATGGAACCATATGAAGTGTTATTTGGAAGGATATGTCACACACCAACTTTTTGGGATGATGTTGGTGAAGGAAAACACGTTGGCCGAGAACTTATTGAGGAAACAATGGAAATAGTGATTTTTTTCCAAACCCACATGAAATAAGATCAAAGTAGGAAAAAGAGAAATGTCTATAACTGAAGGAAGGGTTTTGAATTTCAAGTATGAGATCATGATTTGCAATACCCCATGCTTTCACGGTAAGTTTCCCTATGGTTAATGTAATAGCTAGCATTGTATGCAACTTTGAGATTCTATCACACCGCGACCAATCAAACTAGACGTTATTAATAGAAATACACACTTTTTGAAATTTTATAAATTTTATTTTTCAAAATGGAATTCATTTTTGAATTCATAATATTCAAATTAGATTAGGGTTCATTTTAGGTATTTTTCTGAAAACTTTGAATTTGTGATGAATATTGAAAAATATTGGGTTATTGATTTAAACCAACTATTTATTTAAATAATTATTTATTTTTTTTAATTTTTTTAGATCAAAATAGATACATCATACCTATAAATGTTCAATGTTATTCATTGGAGTCATTTTATAATATGTATTGATATATAATAATTTTATTGAAATTTTTACCGTCTTTTACCCACCTCCTATGAGCATTTGCAAATTTGCATAAAAAATAATTTTACCACTTATGTGAGTTGAATTTTAAAAATATTAGAGACATGGTTAATATCAGTAAGTAATAGGTTTTTTAATAAGATGAGAATAATTTTTGGTGAATAGTTACTTTTGACTTTTATTACCATGGTTAAAAGTAAATATGGTAATTAAGGGTAAAAATGATATCATAATAACCCTTACATATGTCTTAATTCTATTTTATAAGTTTAATTTGACAAAAAAACCATAGGAGTAAAATAAAATCTTTTTTGATCCACATGGATTAGATTAGTACATTTATTTTTATTTTATTTAAAAAAGAGTTAAAAGAGTTAAATTCAAATTTTAATAAAAAATCCATTTTTAATATAGGGTTACAGACAATATATATTAGACTATAAATAATCTATATAAAGAAAATAATATTTCCGAAATAATGGTATTTTATTTATAATTTTTAAAATGTAAATAATTTAATTTATTAATGACACAAGGATGATTCTATAATTACCTTATTAATGAAATATTAGAATAAACAAAAGGTTGATTCTATAATTACCTTATTAATGAAATATTAAAATAATTGATATTATAAATATCCAAATAAATGAAAATAGAGAATTTTGATGAATTTAAATAATTTTCTAGGCTAATATGACACGTTAGAGTTGGTTAAAAAAATTTTATTCAAAGTGATAATGTTTTAATATCTTTCAAAAAAATCAAATACAAAATAGTGTCAAAATTGACATAATTGAGTTTTGAAAACAAATACTATATTAATAATTGATATAATATTCATTAAAATCTAACGTTTGAAAACAACATAGATAAGGTTATATATGTTAATAATGAACCACTTTGGGATCTCTTGGTAGTTTATAATAATATTATTAACCATATAATATAAAAATACAAAGAGACATGGTAAATGTAAAACTATTTAACTCAGAGTTATATCGAAACAATAAGGTTAATATGGGGACATAAAAATGAATAAAACCTATTCGTTGAATGGTTTTAGACCCATACCAACATTATCCTCTAAATAAATTTTTTTAGCCGTGAGAAACAGAAAATTATTTTATTATAAAATAATATTTCTAGCTTTTCCTAAATTGACCCTCACCTCTCTTATAAATGGGCAATTCCTCTTCTCTTAATTTCACACCTCCAATGCCATTTGGATTAGCTATCCCCTACCCAAATATATTATCAAAATTCCTACCTTCATACTAGATGCCTTCATTTGGTCATAAATCCATCCTATGGTGCCCTTTTGTTCAAATCATAAGGAAGAACCAAAAGTATAGGTAAATATTTCATCCCCTCTTTCAAGTTCTTTTCTTCTTCCACTTATTATTTCATTGTTGTTTTAATTATAATTTAATAACACTAGTATCTTATGTATACTGTTATTTTATTAAAAAAAAATTGTACAACCATATTCATTATTATATCCATCATAATAATGAAAATGGCACTATAAGTGCATACGTAAGGCTTACCGTCTCCACGTCGTGGTTTAGTTTTATATTCAAAAAATTCATTAAATGGATGGGTATAATAATGAGAATAACTGATGTAAATAATAAATATAATATGTTATTGATTCTGTATATATGATATAACATCCAATTACATATGACTTCACCATCAATATAATGATATTATCGCTCGTTCGTACGTGCAGATTACCATCTCCATAAATGTGATGAGATTCAATTCCACATCGTAATCATTCAATAATAATTTTAATTTTATGATTAAAAATAATTTTTATGAACATAATATATTTCTGTATATGAATCAAATACATCCTATCCATAACACTCATGGCTTATGTAACCAATCATATAATGTAAAATGAATCAGTTAACACCTGAAATGATGATACTACTAAAATATTATTAAAAAAGCAATATTAGAGGATCATATATGATACAATATTTATGTATATAGTTATTTGATAATTTAATAAAAATTTATTAACTATTATACAGCTAGTTAACGTACCATAGACTAAGGAAATGTACAAGGTGGGGGCAAATTTCATAATCTCTTTATTATCTGAGGGTGTTTTTACGTTAGTATCTATAGGGACCTCTTTATCATCAATATCCATGTTTAATTAAAAAATTTATTTCAAAACATTTGTACTATTTAATAGAATATGGGTTAAATTCATTTTTACCATTATTTGACCTTATATGTTTTTAAAGGAAACTTTCTGTTATTTTCCAAAAAATGTACTTTATTACCTTTCTGACAAAATTTTGGTAAGAATATTTTTTTAACTTATATGGCGGGTGAAGATATTTTCTCCTATTATAACATTATTGAAGATTCCCTTACATGATTATAAGAATATTTTCAAAATAAATGTTTCCTTTTATAATTATGTGACACTTAAATGGTTTCAAAATAAAAGAGTTATTTCATTCAAATAGTTTTCATTTCATCTATGTAAACATCCTTTGATGGATTCCAAACTATTTTTAAGTTGATTTGATATGATACAAATCTTCCTTACTGTATTGAAGGTTTTTTTATATGTTTTACTGTGGATGTTTTATTTTTATACCATTCACGGTTTATGGTTCAAGTATTGACATTTCATATACTAGTTTTAATATAAATGATTATGTTATGTTTCAACCATTTCATATGAGGAATGTACTGGACATAGTATGTGATAGGTGGGATCGCAATAGCTCTTCGGTGCATAAGTATGTATCATGAGACAATTACACGTGGAATTGGCTGAGGCATTTCCCAATTTTTTATATGGTTTTGGCCGAGGCCTTAATCATTTTTAGACGTCTTGGTTGAGGCCTTGAAAAAATGTTTCAGAATGTCTGGCAGTACACATTCTGTAATTTTGGAAATAATAATGATGGTTCATGTGGTTATTTGATAAGTATAATACCAATGACTATGTTTTATTATGGAATTATTTATTCTGCTCATATTCCTGCCATAATTTTTTCATGTTTATTATTTGTAAAGGCATGTGTTTTGAAATATTCATCTTTCCTAATGATTATGTTTTCTTCCACTATATTGCATTACCTTACAAAGCGTTTTAGTGAATCCCTTTCTTATGTTTTATTTTCCCAGGATATGAAAAAGATAGTTATGAGTGACTTGAAGGTATAATCTATAAGTCTTGTATGTTTCAAATTGAATAAATTAGTGTTTTATTTCTTTTCATGTTGTAATGTTGAAATTATGTTTGTGTCTTGTTTCTAATAATACTAAACTGATCATTCATTTGAGACATGATTCCTTGTATCATGCCAATTTTAGGTAATAAAGCACAGAATATGGGTAACTAGGGTCAGGGTGTTACAGTTGGTATTAAAGGAAGTTTAATAAAAACCTGGGAAACTAAATTTAGAAAAACAATGATTAGAGAACATTACACTAAGATAGAAAGTGAGGTTTATTATAGAAGAACTTCTTAGAATTTTGGTACTGTAGAGATTTTGTGAGTTTTCTACGCAATAAAACCCTATCAGGATACGAGTAGGTAGTGGTGGCTCTGGGACAGATGTACGTAGGGGTAAAACCCAAAAACACCGTTTTGTGCTAGACTTGAATGAGAACTAGTGCACGATAACATGCCTTGCAGAACTCTTGGATATAACACTCTTGGGGGATATTCTTAGGATAATTATAATTTTATTTATAAACCATTATGAAATATTTATGAGTGTATACCTCCTCAAAGAAAATATTTTTATGATTATTGATTATATCCATAAACTGTTCAATTTTTGTTAAGTGTTTTGAAAGTTCGGAATTTTGTATTATGGATCATAAAATAATCTACTGTAATCAATTTCTTGGAAATGGTGCCTACTGGAAGGAATGGAAACCATATGAACACATGTAATCCATGTAGTTATTTACCTCTTGCTCAAGATAATTATAGCGGAGCTAGCGATGCAACTGGTGATGATCAATTTATCACCATACAGGGACAACTCACACAGGTTACGAATAATAACTTTACCCGTATGGAGCACCCTAATCCACAACATGAAGGATAAATGTTATATTTCTTCATAAGGAAACAACCACCAATATTTTATGGGTCTTAAAATCCATTTTTATATGAACAATCTATAAGTTACTTAGCGGAAATATTTCATGCTTTGGGGAGTAGCGAAAGGGATAATTTTATCATGGAAATGTATCGCCTCACTGGTGATGGAGATCAATAGTGGCAATTTATTCAAATAACAAAAGAGGATGAAGTAGTATCATGTATATAATGGAGGGAGTTTAAAGATATTTTCATAGAAAAATTCTTTCCTCATGACCATCAAGCAGATATGGAAAGGAAATTTCTGAGTCTAAGGCAAAAGGAGGATGAGAAGGTCTCAAAGTATGGTGAAACATTTACAAGGTTATCAAGGCATGATACAGATTATATATGCAACCCAAGAATTAATATTTATCGTTTCATTATGGGTCAAAACCATTTCCTCATAGAGAATTAGTCTCTCACTCCTTCTCATCATATGAAGATATTGTCTCATGTGCTATCAAGATAGAAAATGAATTCTCTAAGTCTTAGGTCATTAAAGTAATTAAAGATAAGAAGAGATCTGCTGAACACTCTAGGAATGGAAATAGGGAAATAGGGAATAAGGGAGGTGTTGAATTTCCACCCTTTGAAGATTGTTGAAGGAAGAACCCTGGTGTCTGTCAAAAAGGAAAAGGAGTATGCAACAAATGTGGACACAATTTCCATCTTTTTAGTGATTGTAAGGGGAAGAAAAAAGCTACCAATGTTCAATGATATAATTAAAAGAAAATTGGACATTATTCAAATTAATGTCCTAATAGTCTGGGAAATATACCTCATAAAATTCCAAGTGATCAAGTCCAAGCTTATGCGATCACTAATGTTGAGTTTGAAGCTTCAAAAGATGTAGTGGAATGTTATTTAATTGTTTCCTCAAGTTTATCCAATGATTTTTTTGATTCTAGATCATCGAATTATTTCATATCATTCTACTTTTCTATAGAATTTAGATATTTACAATTATATTTAGCAAAGGATTTGTCAGTCAAAGCTCTTAAGGAATGTATCATTGCAACAAGTTTTGTGAAACAGTCCCCTTTAAGACATATGAATGATATTTATTTAATAATCTAATCATTATACCCAAGATTGAATTTGATATAATACTTTTTATAGATGGTATTTAAGAACATGTTGTGTTTTTTTTGTAAAATTAAGGAGGTTACAATTCTCGATGATGATAAGGAGTACCTTATCAATTATTAGGTAGGATGAGAAGGAAATAATTATGGGTGAGGTAAAGAATGTTCGAATTGAGGAAGTACCTATTGTGCTAGAATAGGTCGATGTGTTTCCAAAGGATTTACCTAGGCATCCTCCAGTGCGATAAATTGAGTTTTTCATTGATTTATTTCATGGTTCGAGGACCATATCGAAGAACCCTTATAGAATGGACACAATGGAATTTGTTGAACTAAAGAAACAACTAGAGGAATTGAGTAATAGGGGATTTATTCTCCCTTGTGTTTCTTCAGGTGGATCCCCTATCATTTTTGTTAATAAAAAATACAGATCTATGACGTTATGCATTGACTACAGGGAGATCAATGCTATAACTATAATCAAAAAGTGTCCCCTACTTCTCATGGATGATTTATTTGACCAAATTCATGGAACTCAATATTTTTCAAATAGTCCCCTTCGATCTGGATATCCTCAGTTTTGTGTGATAAAGGATAAAATTATGAAAATAGCATTTCAAACCAGGTACGAACATTACGAGCTTATAGTAATGCCTTTTGGATTGACTAATGGACCCTCAGCCATCATGGATCTAATGAATATAGTTTCAAGGAATATCTTGTTGAATTTGTTGTGGTATTTGTTTATGATATCTTGGTATACTCCAAAATCTATGAAGATTATGAAAATCACTTGTGCATTATTCTGATGACTCTTAGAAGAAATGAATTATATGAGATGTTTAGAAAGTGTGAATTATGGATTTAAGATAATTATTTTCTTGGCAATATTGTCTCTAAGGATGGAATCTCTGTTGATCCTTCAAAGGCCAAGGTAATCCAAGAATGTCCAGGACCGACGAGTGTAAATGAGGTATGCTATTTTATTGGTTTAGAATGTTATTATTGACGTTTTATATTGAATTTTTCCAGGTTGGATAACCCATTAACCAAGATCACACATAAAGGGGTTAAGTTTTTTGGACCTAAGAGTGAGAATAATGTTTTGAAGAACTGAAGTGAATATTAGTTAATGATTCTATTTTTACTTTACCATCAGGAAATTATGGTTTTTTTATTTATAGTGATTCTTCAAAGAAAGGACTTGGTTGTGTCTTTATGCAAAATGATATAGTTATTGAATATACATCATGAAAGAAAAAAATTCAAGAGAAAAACTATTTCACTCATGATCTTGAGTTAGTAGTTGTAATCTTAACTCTGAAGATATGGAGAAACTATCTCTATGGTGAAAAATGTGATATTTATACTCATCATAAGAGTTTTGAAGTATATTTTCTCATAGAAAGAACTCAACATGTGGAAAAGACGATGGCATGAACCAATAAATGATTATAATTTGACTATACACTACTATCCGGGGAAGGTAAATAAGGTGGAAGATGCTTTTTGTAGAAAGTACCGTGGAGTTTTGAACAAGATGAGAGTTGAAAGGGATCCTATTTTCATGGATGTAGTAAAGATGGATTTGGGAATAACCATGGAAGGTGAAACATCAATACTTTTTCAAATGGTTTGCAAACCATATTTAAATGAAAGGATAAATATTTCTCAGACAGTTTATGAGAAGATTCAAAATAAGATTAAAGATGTAAATGATCAGAAATTGAGTGACTTCGTATATGAAGATCAAATTTTGATATTTGGGAAGAGACATTATGTTCCCAATATACCTGATCTAAAAAGGGAATTGTTGGATGATTCTCATAGCTCCAATTTTTCTATACACACTGAGAGCACCAATATGTAAATAGATTTGAAGGAACATTTTTGGTGGGACAACATGAAAAGAGAGATTTCTGATTTTGTGTCAAGATGTCGGGTTTTCCAACAAGTGAAATCAAGAAGACAATATACTAGATTGGTCATGCAACCTATTCCCATACCTGAGTAGAAATGGGATGATATTATGATGGACTTTGTCATGGGGCTACCTAATACTCTTAGAAGGAAGGATGTAATATAGTCCATTTTCTATCATATTACCAACTCATCACATTTTCTTACTATAAGAGAAGATTTAAAACATGAACCTTTAGAAAGACTGTATATTAAGGAAGTTGTAAGACTTCATGGAGAAATCCTTTCTATTTTTTCGGATCGTGATCCCCATTTTACATCAAGATTGTGGAAAATTCTTCAGAAACCTTGGATAATGAACTTCGTTTGAGCAATTCCTACCACCCTAAAGCTGATGGACAATCAGAATAGACTATTCAAACCATAGAATACCTATTGAGATCTTGCTCAAATGACTTTCAAGGTATGAGGGATAAATATTTACCTCTGGAATAATTTTCTAAAAACAATAGCTTCCATTCAAGTATTCAGATGGCACCATATGAAGCGTTATATAGAAATAGATCTCGCACAACAACTTATTGGGATGTTGTTGGTGAACGAAAACTCGTAGGCCCAGAACATGTTGTGGAATCGATGGAAGAAGTGATTATTATCCAAACCCACATCAAAGAAGTTCAAAGTAGGCTGAAGATCTATGATGATAACTGAAGGGAGGATTTGGAATTTCAGGTAAGAGATCATGTTTTCTTGATGGTATCTCCATGGAAGGGAGTTATACGATTTGGTAAGAAGGATAAATTATGTCCTAGGTAAATCAGACCTTTTAAAATCTAAAACGAATTGGGGATGTAGCTTACCGTTTGACAATGCCACCATGTCTCTCAAAATATCACGATGTGTTCCAAATATCACTATTGAGAAAATACATGCCTGACCCAATGCATGTACTCACCTATGAAGAAATTGATCTGGAACCTAATTTGTCTTGTTATGAATATCATGTCAAGATTCTTGATACATGAGAACAAGTATTGAGAAATTGGACAACTCATCTGGTAAAAGTTCTATGTTGAAACTATAAGATGGACGAGGCAACATGGGAACCAGAGGAACCTATGATGAAGAAACACACAAACCTTTTTGTTCGGTAGTATTATTGAAATTTAGAGGAAAAAATTATTTTCAAGAGGGAATAATGTAATACTCCAAGCTTCCATGGTACATTTCCCTTTTAATAATGCAATAGCTTGCATTGTATGAAACATCAATATTCTAACACACTGTGACCAATTAAACTAGCTGTTATGAATAGTAATACTCACTTTTTGAAATTTTTGAAATTTTATTTTTCAAAATGGACTTCATTTTTGAATTCCGAATATCAAAATTAGCTTAGGGTGAATTTTTGGAATTTTTCTGAAAATATTTAATTTTTTATGAATATTGAAAAATATTACGTTATTGGTCAAAACTAACTTTTTATTTAAATAATTATTTATTTTATTTAACTATATTTTATGTCAAAATATATACATAATAACTATATTCATTCAATGTAATTAAATGGAGTTATTTTAAAATAAGTTTATATATATAAAAAATTTATTGGACTTTTTACCATCTTTTACCCTACTCCTATGAGCATTTGCAAATTTGCGTAAAACATAATTTAACCACTTCCGTGAGTTGAATTTGAAAAATATGATAGACACTGTTAATATCATTTAGTAAAATTTTGTTCAATAAGAAGAAAATATTTTTTGTTGAATATTGACTTTTGACTTATTTACCACTATTAAAAGTAAATAGGGCAAATAAGGGTAAAAATGATATCATAATTATCTTAAAACATGTCCTAATTATATTAAATATGTTTAATTCAACCAAAATAAAACCTTAGGAATAAAATATTATCTCCTGTAGCCTACTTGGATTAGATTAGGACATTTATTATTATTTTATTTAAAAAAGAGTTAAAATAGTTAAATTCAAAGTTAAATAACTAAACCATTTTTAATATAGGGTTTAACACACAATAAATTAAACTATAAATATTATTTAGAAAGATAAAAAATATTTATTACACAATTTTATTATATTTTAAATTTATAGACACTGAATAATTTAATTTATTTATGACATAATGATGATGTAGTATTTAAATTATTAATGAAATATTAAAATAATTGATATTATAAATATCCAAATAAATTTCAATTGAAACTTTTGATGAATTAAATTAATTTTCTTGGTTAATATGACATTTTAGGGTTGGTTTAATAAATTTTATTCGAAGTGATAATGTTTTAATGGCTTTAAAAAAAATTAAATACTAAATAGCGTCAAAATTAACATAATTTAGTTTTTAAAAAAATACAATATAATTAATTGATATAATATGCATAAAAATATAAGGATTGGAAAAATGACTTATATATGGTTATATATGTAAATAATAAACCACTTGGGGTTCTCTTGACAGTTTATATTATTTTTATTAACCATATAATATAAAAATACAATTTGTCAATGTAAATTTCAAACTATTTAACTAAGAGTTAAATCTAAAAGTTAAGGTAAATATGGGGACCTAACCCAGTATAAAAGCTATTGGTTAGAAGTTTTTAAACCCATCCCGACCTCAGACTATTAATAAATTATTTTGGATCAATTAGAAACTATAAATGATTTTATTATAAAATAATATTTCATTCTTTTCCTAAAGTGACCCTCACCTCTCTTATAAAAGGGCACTTCCCCTTCTCTTAATTTCACAGTTTCAAAGCCATTTGAATAAGCCAAACCCTGCCCAAATATCTTCCCATATTTCATCTATTAATCCTAGATTCCTTTCTTTGGTCATAAATCCATCCTAAGGATCCCTTTTGATCAAATCAAAATAATGATTCCTATGTAGAGGTTAATATTTCATCACCACTTTCAAGTTCTTTTCTTATTCCACTACCTATTTCTTTGTTTTTTACATTATAAAATAATAACCCCAATATCTTCTATATACTATGATGTTTTTATTAAAACGGTACAACCATATTCATTATTCTATCCATCATATGAATGAAAAAGTCAACATACGTGCGTACGTATGACTTACCCTCTCCACATCATGGTGTAGTTTGTTATTCAAACACTTCATTATTTGGATGGGTATAATAATGAGTATAACTGATGTAAATAATAAATATAACATGTTATTTATTGTTTATATATGATATAACATCCAATTATATACGATTTCCCCATAAATATAATGATATTTTTGCTCTTTCCTACAAACAGATTACCGTCTCCACGAACGCGATGAGATTCATTTCCCCATCATAATCATTCATGAATAATTTTCCTTTTATTATTAAAAATAAAGTTTATGAACATAATATCACTATATATATGAATAAAATACATCCTATCCATAAGAAAAAATGATTTAGTAACCCAGCATATAATGGAAAATGAATCAGTTAACACCAGAAATGATGGTACTATTGAAATATTATTATCAAAGCAATATTAGAGGATCATATACGATGTCATTTTTATTTATATAGTTCATGTATTATTTAATTAAATTTTTTAACTATTATACAGGAGGTTAAAATACCATTTACTACCAATACTTACAAGTTAAGGGTAAATTTTACAATAACTTTTTTATCTGAGGTTGTTTTTACATAAGTATCTATTGAGACCTCTTTATCATCCACACCCATGTTTTATAAAAAAATGTATTTCAAAAAAAATTACTATTTACTACACTATGGTTGAAAGTAATTTATACCTTTATTTGAACTTATATGATTTGAAAAGAATGTTTCTGTCGTTTTCCAACCAAGGTACTTTATGACATTTTTGATAAATTTTGGGTATAAATGTTTTTGTAACTTATATGGTTGGTGCAGCTATTTTTTGCCATTATAACATCTTGTAACCTTCCAATAAAAGGTTTTAAGATAATTTTCAAAATAAATGTATTATTTTATAATTATGTGAATCTTAAATGGTTTCAAAATAGAAATAAGTATTTCATTCAAATAGGTATTATTTCATCTATGTCAACGTCCATTGATGGATTTAGAACATGTTTGTAGTTGATTTATTATGATACAAATATTCCATACTGTATTTAAGGCTTTGTGATATGTTTTAAAATGGATGTGTTATTTTTATACCATTCATATTTTATGGTTATAGTATTGACATTTCGTATCTTGGTTTTAATATGAATGTTTATGTTATGTTTCATCCTTTTCATATGAGGAATTAATTAGACATATTATGTGATGGTTGGAGCCTGCTATAACTCCTCAGTGAATTGGTAGGTCTCAGGAGACAATTAGATGTAGAATAGGACAAGGCCTTTCCCAATTTGATATATTGTTTTGTCCGAGTCCTTAATCATTTTTAGACGTCTTGGTCGAGGCCTTAACAAAATGTTTCAGAATGTCAACATTATAGATTTCATAAATTTGAAAATAATAATGATGGTTCATGTGGTTATTAGACAAGTAGAATACCCTTGACTATGTTTTATTATGGAACTATTTACTCACCTAATATCCCTACCATAAAGTGTTCATGTTTTTTATTTGTAAAGGCATGTGTTTTGAATTATTCATCATGCGTAATTTTTTTGTTATCTTCCACAGTATTTATTACCATTATAGAGCATTTGAGCTCACCAGTTTCTTATGTCTCATTTTTCCAAGATATGTAGAAGTTAGTTATGAGTGACTTGTAGACATAATCTAGGAGGCTTGGATGTTTCTAAAGGAATATATTAGTGTTGTATTTATTTTCAGGTTGTAATTTTGAACATATGTATATATCTTGTTTCCAATAATATTGAACTGATTGGTCTTTCGGGACATGATTACTTGTATCATGCCAATTCCATGTAAAAAAGCATAGACTTTAGGTATATGTGGTTGGGACATTACATGTTTTCTTGAAGGTATCTCCATGGAAGGGTGTTATAAGTTTTGGTAAGATGCGTAAATTGATTCCCAGGTACATCAGACCTTTCAAAATTCTAGAACTAATTGGAGTTGTATCTTATCATTTGATAATGCCTCCATGTCTCTCCATAGTTCATGATGTGTTCCACGTATCACTGTAGAGAAAATACATCCCAGACCCAACAGATGTACACACCTATGATGAAATTGAACTAGAATCTAATCTGTCTTATTGTGAAGATCCTATAAAAATTCTTGATACCATAGAACATGGTTTATATCAGTAAGTAAAATGTGGTTCAATATGTTTCAAATAAATTTTGGTGAATATTAACTTTTGACTATTATTTACAACAGTTGAAAGTAAATAGTTTAATTAAGGGTAAAAATGATATCATAATTACCCTAACACAAGTCCTAATTCTATCGGATAAGTGTAATTCGACCAAAAACAACCTTAGGAATAAAATATGATCCACTTGGATTAGATTATGAAATTTATTATTATTTTATTTAATGAAGAGTTAAAAGAGTTAAATTCAAGGTATAATAACCAAACCATTTTTAATATTGGGTTTCACAAAATATAAATTCCACAATAATTATTAATTATAAATCTAAAAATATTTCCTACATAATGGTATTTTATTTATAATTTTTATACATTAAATAATTTAATTTATTTATGACACAATGATGATGCAGTAATTATATTATTAATGAAGGATTAAAATAATTGATATTATAAATATAAAAATAAATGAAATTTGAGACTTTTGATGAATACCACTAATTTTCTAGATTAATATGACATGTTAGGGTTGACTACAAATTTTTTTGAAGTAATCATGCTGTTATAATTTTCACAAAAACCAAATACTAAATAATGTCAAAATTGACATAATTGAGTTTTTAAAAAAATACTATATTATTAATTGATATAATATTCATAAAAATATAAGGATTGGAAAAGGACTTTGATAAGGTTTTATATGTTAATAAAGAATCACATGGGGTTCTCTTGTAAGATTATAATAAGTTTATTAACCATTTAATAAAAAAATACAAAGAGACATGGTAAATGTCAAACTATATAACTTAGAGTTAAATAAAAAAATATAAGGTTAATATAGTGACTTAAACCTCTATAAAACCAAATGGATGATAGGTTTTCGACCCATCCCTGCCTTATC
Source organism: Viscum album (assembly GCA_963277665.1). Taxonomy (NCBI): domain Eukaryota; kingdom Viridiplantae; phylum Streptophyta; class Magnoliopsida; order Santalales; family Viscaceae; genus Viscum; species Viscum album. The sequence goes on from OY728122.1 coordinate 1,210,693,399, forward strand.
CTCGAAATTAATCATTTTGGAGCCATTAGAAGCCAAAAATAATTTTATTGTAAAATAATATTTCAAGCTTTTCCTAAAGTGACCATCACCTTCCCCTTCTATTAATTTCACACCTCAAAATCCATTTGTCTAGGAAAATCCATACCCTAATATCCTCCAATATTTCTCCCATAATATTATAGTCTTTACTTTGGTAAAAAATCCAACCTATGCAGCCGTTGTGATCAAATCAAAAGGAAGAACCCGAAGAAGAGGTAAATATTTCATCACATCCTTCAAGTTCTTTTCGTCTTCCACTTACTATTTCATTGTTGTATCCATTATAAAATAATAAATCCAGTATCTTCTATATAATGTGACATTATTATAAAAATGTTACAACCATATTCTTTATTCTATCCATCATATGAATGAAAAATTCACCTTACGTGCATATGTACGACTTACTGTCACCATGTCTTAGTGTAGTTTTATATTCAAGAACTTAATTATTTGGATGCGTATAATAAAAATTATAACTAATTTAAAAAAAATATAACATGTTATTTACTCTGTATATATGATATACTATCCAATTAGATACTATTTGACCATCAATATAACGATATTGTCGCTCATGCATACTTACAGATTACCGTCTCCATGAACGCAATGAGATTAATTCTCCATCATAATCATTAAAGAACAATTTTAATTTTATGATTAAAAATAATTTATAAGAACTTAATATCATTCTGGATATGAATAAAATATATCCTATCTATATCAAACATGCCTTACGTAACCGAGCATATAAAGGAAAATGGATCTATTAACACTTGAAAAGGTGATACTACTAAAATATTATTAACAACGAAATATTAGAGGATCATATATGATATCATATTTATGTATAGAATTCTTGTATAATTTAATAACAATTATTTAATTATTATACAGGAGTTGAACGTACCCTCGACTGGGGAAATGTACAAGGTAAGGGATACTTCCAAAATCTATTTATTATCCAAGGTTGTTTTACGTAAGTATCTACTGGGACCTCTTTATCATCCACATTCGTGTTTTCTTAAAAATATATTTCAATTTTTTTACTATTTACTAGAAAATGGGAAAAATTCATTTATACCCTTATTTGACCTTATATGTTTTGAATGCAATCTTTCTATCATTTTCCAAACAAGGTACATAATGACCATTTCAACAAAATTAACGTAATAATATTAACTTGACATATATGGTGAGTGAAGCTATTTTCTGCAGTTATAACATCACTGAAGCTTCCCTTACAATATTATAAAAATATTTTCAAAATAAACATTTTCTTTTATAATTATATGACATTTAAATTATCTAAAAATAGAAATACATTTTTCTCTATTTTTTTTTATTTCATCTATGTTAAAATCCTTTTTAGGGATTTTAAGCTTGTTTGAAGTTGATTTATTTTGATTCAAATCATACATATTGTATTAATTGTTTTGGGATATGTTTTACTTTGGATGTGTTATTCTTATACCATTCATGGTTTATAGATAAAGTATTGACATTTCATATTCTAGTTTTAATACGATTGTTTATGTTATGTTTAAACCTTTTCATATGAGGATTTCATTGGAATTATTATGCGACGAGTGGATCTCGATTTATCTCCTCATTGAATGGGTAGGTCTCATGAAGAAAACTAGTGTCTTGGAACAAGTCCTAGAAAAAAAATCATATCTGTAGTCTTAGAACAAGGCCTCAAATATATGGTTATGAAGTCTATCATTATGCATTACATCATTATGAAAGTGGCTATTGATATTTATTATGATTATTCGACTAGTAGAATATTCAAGGTGATAAGTAAATGGAATTATTTGATTTTGTCTTTTCCATGTTATAGTGAAGTTTATGTTTAAAATGATTTTTTTATCTTAATACATTACCTTAACTGTTTATTCTTATTTAAGAAAGATTATTCTATATTATAATGCTTACAAAGTATATGAGCTACCCCCTTTCTATGTTCTATTTTTCCTAGGATGTCAAGAATTATTTTATGGTTGGCCTATAGTGATAGGCTAAGGATATAAGTGTGTTCGTAATGGGAAAAAATCTTGTTGATGTTTTTATTTCATGATGTAATGTAAAACTTATGAATGTAACTAGTAATTCCTAGGCTACTAGACTAAGACATCTTTCGGTACATGATTCCTTGTATAATTCCAATTTTATGTAATAATACATCGACTCTGGGTAACTGGGGTCAGGGCATTACATGCAAGGTGGAGTGACCGCCCAGATCTCAATATCGTCATGGTTGATTAGGGTTTATGACAAAGTGATTTGAATTAAATAGTTGATCATTTCAGGGATTTCTTTCCAACTTATTTTTCTGGTATAACTCTTGAGATATTAGTAGAGTTTATAATCAATCTTGTCTGTAGAGAAACTCTAGTGTCCATTCCTCATTACAAGATGAAACCTATAGAGCTTTAAGATCTCAAGATGTAGTTATATGATTTAGTGGTGAATCGTTTTATATGGCCCAATATATTCTCTTAGGGCCAGCTAGTGATTTTCACCTGGAAGGTAGATGAAACCTTACATCTATGCGTTGATTATATATGTTTGAACCATCTCGTGGTCATGAAATTGTATCCACTTCCTCGAATAGATGATATATTTGAACTCCTCCAAGGAGTAAAGGTCTTCTCTAATATCGACCTAAGATTGGGTTATCATCATTTGTATGCATAACCATTAGACATACCTCGTACAACCTTCTGTAGCTGGTGAGGCCTATATGAGTATATTGTTATGTCATTCAGTATTACGAACACACTTTCCATTTTCATTCCTTTGATGATTAGGGTTCTATGTCCCTATTTGGAATCTTTTTTTTATGGTCTTTGTTAACTCCATCTTTTTGTATTCTCCGACTTGTATTTACCATTACAAACATCTTGAGATCATCCTGATTACTCTGAGTGAATGAGATCTATTCCATGCTTTCTAATTTCCACTTCTAGATGGACAAAGGCTACTTGTTGGGCCATAATATATCAGAATCGGGAGTATCTGTTGACCTTTTAAAGGTTAGTTTTTTTGTATCCTAGAATGATCACACGAATTTATTTGATATACAAAGATTATTAGGAATGGAAAGATATTACACGATTTTAATAACATACTTCTCAAAATATCCTTCACCTCTTACTAGTCTTACATATAAGGGTGTCGAGTTCACATGGATAGAAGCATGTGAGAAATCCTTTCAAAAGATAAAAGGGAGGTTTGTATCATCTCTTATTATAATTATTCCCAAGCCAGGTATAGGTTATACCTTCTTCTATAATGAATCATGAATTTTCCTATGAGTATTACAGATGTAGGAAGATAGATTCATTGCATATGGATCTCGCTATTTGAGGCCTCATGATAAAAATTACCAACCTCATGTCCTTGAGATAGAAAATGCTCTCCATGGAATATGTTACTTGAGACATTATGTGTTGGGTGATAACTTTATGGTGTACATCAACCACAAGATCCATAATTATATCATTTCTCAGCATGAAATTAACCTCATATAGAAGATATGGGTATAATTTCTAAAATCCTTGGATTTTGAGCTTGCATATACGCTGGGGAAGGGAAAATGTAGTAGCATAAGAACTATGTCATAAATATCAAGAACATTCAGTATAGAATGTCATTTATGAATGGATGTCAATGGACCTATTTTTTGAGATGAATCTAGAGATCCATGATAGTCATGATTTGTCATACATCTCATATTATATATTTTCATCTTCCCTCCTTGAGAAGGTGAAGAGTAGATGTTTTTAGGATCCTAAAGTCTAATTTATTTGTTAGATTATATCAGTAGAAAACCCACCTCTAGATTGATCTGTGTACATAGTTGAATTCCTACATCTATATAAAAATATATGAGTTCCTATAGAAATAATAGAGGAGTTGATGATGTATTACTAGGATTCTTAGTGTAAGATTCATCCATGAATCTCGATAATGTATCATGACATGCGACACTAATATTAGTGGTCTGGGATGAAATTTGAGATAACAGGCTTTATCACTAGGTGTTCCACCTATCAGTAGGTGAAGGTAGGGAACTAGATACCTAAAGACTTTTTATTGTCGCTTCATGTCATGTAATTGAAATGGGAATATATTTATATCGATTTTGAAGTTGGTTTACCTATATCACTGAGGGGTAGTTATGCTATCATGGTTGTGATTGACTGACTAAAGAAATCATCCCACATCATTCCTATTGAAGTTAATTTCTCAGTTGATGAGTTGGGAAGGCTGTACGTCTGTGATATTATATATTTATACAAGGTTCCATGTGCTATCATTTTAGATAGGGATTTTCATTTCACTTTAGGGTTCAGTAAGGGTTTGCATAATGATGTGGGAACTGTGGTACTTCTATGAAAAATAATGGACTCTATGACTGATGTACAATCAGAATAGGTAATTTATCTTCTTGAAGATATTCTCCGAGCATGTGTCCTTTATTTATTTGGTTTTTGGGATAACATATACCTATCCTAGAGTTCTCCTATAATAACAACTTTCAGGTAGCAATTCAAATGGATCCTTTTGGTGACTTCTATTGTAATCCATGAAGTCCAGCCTAGTTCTATCTAGAGGGAGGTGATCCAACTATACACAATACTCATCTCTTTCTGGATACTTGAGAGAATGTTCAGATGATCAAGATGTTTATTAATAGTACTCAATCAAGACACAAAATCTTATGCCAATCTCCATCGAAAACCTCTTTAATTTGAGGTTGGGGATCTTGTTTTTCTTTAGGTATCTCCCAGTCTTGGGCATAGAATGTTACAGAATCAAGGAAACATGTTGCCTCATTTTTTAGGGCTATTTGAGACTCAATAGAGAGTCAGACTGGTAGACTATCGGTATCTTTTACATTAGAGGTACTATTTAATGCATGGAATCATTCATGTTTCTCATCTTTATTAATATCATGGTGACCGATATCGTACATTTGATATTGAGGAATTTGAGTTAGATGGTAATGCTACATTTGAAGAGTATCATGTACACATCATCGACTAGAGCACGAAATCTCTCCAATCCCAGTATGTCCCTCTAGTACGGGTTCTACGGAAGAAAATTCAGGTAAAATATGAGAATTGGGATAGATAAGCCAATGTATGTTCCCAAGGGATAGATTTGTTCTTTGGAAATGGTTCTCCATCCTTGGAAGGTGAACTCAGGGACATGTTCATTTAATAGGGAAGATTGTAAAAACATGGTTTTTCAAATAGATATGGATCCTTTAATTTTCAGTATAATATTTACATTGCACCTAATATTGATTGGTAAGGTGTTAAAAATGTCTCAATAGTTTCTAGGGAATGTTCAGTTCCCAGAAACCATATTTTTTGGGAAAACAGGCTTTGTATACATTTTAGAGTAAACTGTGCTAAAATTCCACACGGATTGGAAAACTAAATGGATTTATTTTTTTCAAATGGTTTCACCTCGCATGGTTGGCGAATAGACGTGCAACTTAATAGTGTGAGAGTCCCATTTTCACAGGTACCCATGCATGGTTTGCAAATAGTTCATAAAACTATGTATAAAAATCGTGATTAATATATTTTAAAGGGAAAATTTTTCTTTTTCCCTTAATGATCAAATCATGCCTCCTATATCTTCCCTAATATGAGAATATGCAGGATTATCCTATGTTTCTCACATAATAGATCATTTTGATTATCTAAACTTGGGATCAAGATATCTCCTTCATCCGTAAACTGGTCGGGCTTCTGTTCATCACCTTGGATGTGTAATGGTAAGTACTCAAGTCCTCTTGAGCCAATGTCCTTCTATTTTTTCTTGACCAATATATCGGGGAATGATATTTTTTCACTCTTTAAATGACCTACCATAATATGATCCAAATAAAGGGACAATACTAAAGGATAAGGGTGATACAACTGTAAGGTAGGTGGTATATAATTTATCTCTAATGTTTGTAAATTTTGTAATATACGTTTGGCCCCCACAAATTTCTTTGACTGATATTTCTTAAACATAAAGGGAATTATTATACATGTCAGAACTATATGGTTATGATCATTCAAAATATTTGATTAGTGGTTTTTAGTTACACCTGAAACTCAATATGCACAAAAATTAAGGTTATGCATTATTTGGGATTAAGTGTTTTGACATGTTTGAGCCACCATTCAGGTGTTCCGTTGCTTGACCTCTCTACGGGTAATATTTCTATATTAAATGGCATGTTTATATTGAGAATTAAATAATGGAGGGTAACATGTATTATTACCAATTGACCCACTAAGGTAAGTGATTCATTTGATAATTAAATGTTACATGGAAGTTGGAAATTATATTGAGTATATGACATAGCTATATTGAATGTGAATGAATAGTAGGTTGCTTTTTTGTAGCACCCCTTACCACATTAATTAACGTTAGAGGAATGAAACTTGATTATGTAATATTCCTTATATGGATTAAATAGTTTCATTCTACTTGAACATAACTAACTAATGAAAGAAAAGGATTGAAGAAATTTAAATATTATACGAATTCACTATAAAATAGTAATTTCCTCACTTGAGATCTCCATGGATTCTTGTTGAAGGATACCATGAGCTCTAGAGAGCCCCATTCTAGTTAAAGGATATGGTTTTATTATGTTGAGACCCACCTAGAACCTGATCCTAGACTAACCATTGTATGCTCGGTATGATACCGTAAGATCTGTCAAGTAGTACTACAGGATGCCTTGGATACACTCCATGGACACCAAATGCCTTGGATACACTCCATTGATCCATCATTGATAAGTATGTGCAATGGTTAATGCCCATAAATCCCAGTATTTTCTTTTCTCCACATTACCTTGGATTCACTCCCTCGACTTGGTAGGCATCTTATTTTCGAATTTTTTGGATTTTCTTCCTCGATTACACTCTTACCCCATTCCTGGATCATATACTAATGAGTTAGCAGTCCATGAGGCTTTGGATTCCTTGGTTTCTACCTTGGAAAAACATTTTAAAATATCATCATAGGTTTCCTTGTTACATATTGTAACCTTTACTATTAATAACAAGTGACTGATTGATCCATTTGTAAAAATCATTTAATGAATTGGTTAAATTTTCAGACACCATGTGTGGGATGAAGCAGGTACTTGGGAATTTAGATACATTGTACTACTTTAATTTATATATACATGCCTGCACACATTTATATTCCATTACACTGGCTGAATGTTATAGACACCATTGGTGGTGGCACACTGAGATTTATCTCACACCCTCTCCTGGCATCGTACTTTACCTAGAGTAGATTACATGGATTTAAGAGTTGATAAAGGGAAGTATACATCTTCAAACACATGATTTATTGCTACTTAGTATGGTTCGTGATAGCAGATGGCCAAGCCACAGCTCAAGATTCTTGGGATAATATTTTATTTCTTTTATAATAATGTCAAAAACATTATTTATCCAGTCTTGTATCCATGTTTTCCTATTTTCAATTGATACGACATATCATCATCAGTTTTTGTTATTGTTCACTGTAGTTTCACTTGAAAATTTATTTTTATCCCTTGTTTATCAATTTCAATAATATAATTCTGTTGTTACTTATCTTGTTTCCACTATTTACATATCCTATGTGTACTCACTGTGCTACACTCTAGTAATGAGGGCATAATTCCTCAGAGACACACCCGAGGAACTTGCTAATAGTCTACAGCCTCTGGTATCTTCGGAGATGTGTGTGAGGCCATGTGCCCCACCAGGCTCAGGGAACCTATTAAGAAGAATCTTGGTCAGGGATGTCAATATGATTTTGTGAGAAAAACAAATCAAATATCAATTTTTCAATTTTTTATAATATCAATAATATGAAAAAGACAAAAAAAATCAAAATATTTCTTATTTATAATTTAGAGTTAAATTTTCAGAATTTTTTTTATTTTATTAATGAATATAACACAAATATTCTAATAAATAATATAATTATAGAAATTAGTATAATTTTAAATGTGATGAGGGAGCCAATAAACCACATTGTAATAATACATTGAATGTTTTATTGTGATAAAATTATTTGAACTAAATAATAAATTTTTTACTTTTAAAATCCCTAATAATATTGATGTCTGGATAAGTCTATAATTTTTGACTATATTTATGAACCGTCTCACTCAATAAAGACATATTATAAGTATATTTCTAATTGAAATTATAATTTATTATTTTTATTTTTTTAATTTCAGTATATTATATTTTTTTAATTTATAATTACATTATTTAATGAGTTATTTAATAAAAATATTATACTTTCAGAATTTTTTCAAAATACTATTTAGTGGAGAGCATGAAATTTTCCTTGATTCTAGGAAACAAATATATATTAATCTCGATAGACCCAATCTAGTACACTGTTAACAATTAATTACTAAAATTATTTCCCTTCAAAATTAAAAATTCGTGTCACTATGTTCTAGTGTATAAAATATGTCTACTAAAATGAATAGTAAAATATACATATATCATAGAAACCTATTATTAAATGAAAAATAATACTTCTGTAATAAATTTTTCATTAGATAATTTTATATTTACAATACGTTAATTTTTTAATTTCGGAATCACATTATCTATATAAATGAACAGGAACACGTAATTCCAAATATTATCTTTCATATGTTTCTCAAAAAAAAGAACTAATATTAATATTAATAAATTTTTTGAAAAAAAATATGAAATCAATTTCCAAATCAAAATAAGCTAAAATTGAGAAAAATTATAATTATTTAACATTATTCACTTCCTTCATTTATACAATGATATCAATAAAAAAATTATAAATAATAATTTTTTCTCATTATATAGAAAAAATTAATATGATATAAGTGATGTTTCATTCAAAATTATCAATGAAAAACTGTAACAAATGATGGATGTCGTAATTGAATTATATTGAATAGAACATAAAATCCAAAAAATTGAATCATATACATGTAGACAAAAAATGTCACAGTTCGTAAATAATTATATCTGATATCACTCATTATGAAAACTAATTTCCTTTACATGTATCAATTTAATATATAACGGAAGAAGATGAAATAATGACTACAATGAATTTTTTCTTCTTCTTATATATTATATGTCCCTACTAGTATTCTTGTTAAAGTTCATATTATATTGGAGTTGGTTATATATATAATACATTTATTTTCTAATAAATAAATAGATATATATATATATATATAAAGTTAATACTAATAATAATAATTATCACCTAATAAATATTATTTCAAAATTAATTAACTTCATTACAATTATGGTCAACCTACATGGTAAAAGAGTTCATTTATTTTAGTGTACTTGATAAAAAATTTTACATAAATTTCATTGATTTCTATTACTCGATTGATCAAAATATATTAATCATGATAAAAAATTCATTTTTTTATTTTATAGTTTCCTAAGGAATGTTGTACAATGAAAAATGGGAATATATTTAGATATTTTTTAAAAGTTTAAACAAAAAATATAATTAGTGATAATTTTTATTTATCACATAATTTTAACTCATATTTTCAAGTTAGGATTATACTAATGGATGAGATGACAATGCATTACCACTATAAGGTGGATTGTGATTGTATTCATCTTTTTTGGGCATATTATTTTTCTTAATTTCAATGAATTTTAAAATTTTCATATATAAATACTATTTTATATAAATTTTAATTGGATATTAGTTAGGTTTTTCTTGGATAATTTTATGATCCAATAAAAATTCAAGAATTTTATAGACGAAATTAAACATGTTTTATAAAAAATTAAAAGAAGCATAAATATTGATATTTCAAATGGAAGATGTACTAAACATATTTAATATTTAATATTTTTTTTAAATAATAATTAATATTAATATTGGATGAATATAATTTTCAATCACTGAAATTATAAAAATATTAATATTGTGGATAATTGGGAAATTTATACTGTACATTGTCTGTTTGTTTGTACATAGTGACTTTAACTTATGATTAACAAATAAGAAAAATAATTATTATAATAAATAAATATTTAAAAAATAATAATTTTGATAAAAATTATTAATTGATATAAAATAATAAAAATAACAGGATTAATTTCTAATAAAAAAATTACAAATCCATGATTTCGTAGCGTAAGGAACAAAAAATGTCTAATTTCAAAAAAAATCTCTAATTTATGCTAAAATTTCCAAATAATGAATAAATAACTTTTCAATTCTTCAATCACATCAAAAAATAATTATTATGTAACAACCTATATTATTAACAAAAGTAACAACATGAAAATAAAATCTAACCTATATAATTTCCCCAAAAATATATTTTTAACTAAATAGATGCACTTTATTAAATATTTTAGATATCTTATGTCACAATGAACCATTAGTGATAATTTAAAAAATAAAACTATAAAAGGAAAACCCAGTAAATAACTTCTAAAATTTCATAAAACATGTTCTAATATTTATAAATTCGAAAAAATTTATCTTTTCTATAAAAATAAAATATACTACCAATGAAAACCTTAAACATGAAAAGGTTTTTTTCAATAACCCTACTCTCATTTGAAAATATATTATTTCACTAAGAAATATTTTTATTTCTCACAGTCTTATTTTAAAAATATTGAACTGAATTATGGATTGTGTATCTAAAAAAATACACACTTGATAAAAAATATTAATAGAATGTAAGCCTTGTTGTTTTTTTGTAATAAAAAAATAACCATATCAATTATAACACTAAATTTTGTGTCCTTGTATAAATTAATTATAAAATAAATAAATAAAATCTCTAAGATAAGTAACATATATTATGTGTTCAAAAAGTTATGTTTCAATTTTAACTAACTAATTAAAAATAATATGAATATGTCTTCCTTATAACAAGTGATAAAGAACGAAAATAAATATTTGTCATTGATGTGGATTGAGATATAAAAGATGATGAAGGAAACATAAAAATCACCACAACTAGAAATGAAATTAAGAAAACATTTATGATGGAAATTATTAAATTATTAACCTAAATGTGAGTGGAAAAGAAGATAAAGATGAGATAATCATCATTGAATTTTTTATAATGTATAATGTCAGAAAAATTAAAAAACCGAATATATATAACCATATAAAAATTAATGGAAAAAAGAAATAAGAAAATTGTTAAAGATATGATCTCCATAAAGACATTTAAAAGTGTATAAAAATAATGAAAATTAAAGCCTAGATATTATTATATGAAATATAAATTCTGATACATAAAATGTAACAAAAGAAATAACAAGGTAAAATATATGTTATTTATAAAATTATGATATCTATAAATTGTACGTGGAGTTATAAATACATTTTAATGAATATTAATATTGAGATAATGTTTAAAAAAATATAATGAAAACAATTATTTAATAAAGTAATCAACATTGTAAGGAATGTTATCAAAAGTTATAAATAAGTATTTTTGAATAAAATTATGTTACTACCCATATCACAATATAGAGAAAAAAATTCTAGTAAAGTAATTTCAAAAATAAAATAAAAATATATCACAATTAAAATTTCATTATTATCAAAGGGTTTTAAAAATATTATAAAAAACTATTAGGATTTTAGAAAATATCCCAAAATGACTGTAAAAAGTATACATTGAAATTATTATTTATTAATAGGAAATATATTATAATTATTAAATTCATTCCCGCATAAATAAATATGTAGATGAAATGAATAAAGTAGGAAAATTAAAATCTCATATGTTTTATTTACTTTATAATCTAGAAGAAATAATAATTAACGATTAAAAATAGATATATCTACGTACTGAAGAATGTACGATCACTAGAATAATCACTTCGGAAAAAGGAGTGTAGGTATTGAGGAGAAAATCATAATGAAAGAAAAAATATTCTACAATAACTAAATATCAATGATGATGAAGGAATGAAAATATTTATTTAAACCAGAATATTTCCAGAGGAAATTTTAAAATAACCATCATTATTGATGTGAGGGTTAACAAATATTGAAATCAAGATATTAAATATCAAACTACTTAATTATTATTCAGATATTTTTTTCTAATAAATATTATTGAAAATATATATAATTCTTGTTATAAATGAATATATTCCTCATCCAATTTATTCATCATAACATAATTTGTAAAAAGTATCATGTTTGAATCAAATATATGATATTATACCACCCTAATTCCTAAAAAAATTAATTAACCTAAGGTTTACAAAACAACACCAAATAATTATAGCCATATTTTATAACACCATATAATTAATAAAAAAGATTTTATGTATATATATTAAAAAACACAAATTATTTGAATAAAATTAAAATTATTATAGTCCAATTTTATTGAAATATGAAAAGGAATTTTTATTCAACAAATAAATTATTATCTATAATTTCATTTAATCATCCAAACCACATCACCATTTTATCTCCAAAATTAATCCAAATCACAATTCATTGTGGTTTAGAAATATTATATCCCTAAAATAAATTCAATGGAATTATGAAAATGATTGATTCCAAATTTCCCATATTTGTTATAGTTATGAAAATATTAATATCGATGGACATCTTATTTTTTCCTAATTTATCTCAAAAATAAACATTGTACAAATTAATTATATTTTAAATAAGAAAATAAGAAAATATTTTAATTATATAAACATGATTTAATTAAAAATACGTATATTAATAAATTTAACAAAACTATGAGACAATAAATCAAAAAATTATATATAAAATCTATGATGAATTTCAAAAAACATACCAATTCTTTTGGTATATTGAACTTATATTCATCTGTACCGAAACAAATATAACACGGATAGGAAAATGAAATATAACTTTGGTCCATTAAAATAATAAAAAAAATTATTTAAATCATCCTCCTTAATAACAACTTATAATAAATATTATCACACATAATTCATTACATTAACATTTAGAATAAATTTCCATAATAGGTAAATGAAAAAAGTATATATAATTGATCCAACAAAATAATTATACAATCCATGATTTGTTATTTATTAATGAAAAACTCAATTTTTTTAATACTTTTTAAAAAATTTATTAGGGCTATATTTCTAAAATTCAATAATCTATAATGTACAAAAAAATATGTAAAAAATGCAGACAATTTATTTAATAGAATAAATTAAAAAATTTAACATCTTCTAGTTTTAGTATCCTTGTAACTAGACACACCCTACGATAGTTTTAAATCAAAATCATCCCTTCTAAATCATAAACTACGAAAAAAAATTAAACAATGAATAATAAATTAACTATATTTAAATTATTATATAAAACATTAAATTTGATATAGGATGGTCCTCCAAAAAATTACATGATGATAGAAATAAATATATTTTTTAACAAACCATACTATCTATAGGACATGTAAACTGATATATAAATATTTTAAATGAAAAGTAAGTAAATAAAAATCCAACATTGCTTATATAATTTACATATGAGAAACTTATATAGGAAAATATTTAATAATTAGAAAACATCAACTGATCATGATACTGGATAAATTTTATAAAAAAATATAATTATTTAAATTGTGTCTCCAACCAAGATATAATTGATTGATTTATAGTCCAATTAAAAGGGCGGTGGGAGAATAATTTAATTTTTTTTAAATTACATGTAAAATAAAAAAAAATATAATCTAGTTAATAAACTCAATAAAAATAAATAAATAAAATAAAAAATAGCTTTGTATATTTTTTATATCATATCTTCCTTATCAAATTACCCTTTTATAATATTTATTATGATAATATTAGTAAATTGTAAAAAATGGATTAAATTTGGAATTATAAAATATAAAAAAAGTGGTGGGATAATTTCATGAAGAATTAAATAAATCATATTTTTAAAATGATAATGCAGAATGTGATATAATAATTCAAAAAATTAAATATATAATTATCATTAAAAATACAAACATTCATGTTAAAATTATTTAAATAATAATTTATGAGTTTCATTAACTACATTAAACTATTAGATTAAATATGTAATTTGAAATATATAGATAATAAATGTGTTCCTTAAATTTATATAAATCATATAAAAAATGTTACACATGGAAAAGAATTCTACAAATGAGGTCACAAGAAAATTTTATATATTTTCTTTTTAAATGAAAATATTTTCCTTCTGTAAAAAATTATTTTATATAAAAATTTCAATTCCGGGATCATTCCAGAAATGAAATTTTTATCTCTGATAATACGATAATTTCAAAAATAATAAAATCATTATAATTATTTTTCAAAGAGAATGGTTTGCAATTATTTCGTCAAAAATTATTATTTTTGTAAATATATTATATTTACAAATGAAATTCCAAAACTAAATTTAATGATAAAGGGTTGAGAAAAATATTATAATTATTTTATTTGAGGTTATTATTATCTAATTAATATGTGATAATAATATTAAATAATCTTCTATATTTTTCTACCACATATCCATATCATTATATTTTTATAAGTTATTTTAAGACTCTTAAAATATGTGTACAAAATAAACATAACAAAAATTTTATGTTACCAAAACATAGTTAGTACCAAGAAGGTATTTAGTATAGTTGTCTAAATATTTATAAAAACATAATCCCAATAGTTATTCTAAAGTATCCACTGTAGGAAACCATAATGTCTCTTACTTATATAATAGCATATAATTTAATCCATCTTATCTTGATAATGTTATCATTATATTCCACATTGAAACATGTATACTTATATGATTTGAAATAATTTTATCCAATTAACCTGAATAAGTAAAGAAATTCATTAGAAAATATTATAACTTATATGATTTCATCTGGAATAGCATTATTATAAATGTTTATATACATTCTTCTCAAAATGAATATCCAATTTGTGTTTTTTATAATTTAAATTACTTATTAATATAATTTTCTATGAAATATAGTTTAATGAGACCCCTAATTCATGTATAATGGCCATAATTAGTCTTGAGGGTGATTAAAAAAGTTATTGGAGATTATGTCCCAAATTTTTATCAACCATTGTTTTTTAATTTTCCCTGAACACATATTAATAATTTCAATGTAAAGAAAGATCTCAATGAAAAAAATTACTATAAATATATGAAATTTAATAAATAAGGATCCTCCACCAAACTAAATAGACCATTATACCAATTTAATCAATAATAATATTTCTGAAAGAAAAAAACTCATTGTATTCCATATTAAATAAATTATAAAGTTACCACACTATAAACTACTAAAATTATGATACATAAATATTACATCTTATTAGGAAAATATTCAGTAAATAATATAATGATCAATTCTAGAATCATTTATGTATAGTTGTAGTAAAAAAACGACATGTAAACAATTGATCCATAAGTGATATAAGTCATATCCCACTATGTTCATCATAACTAGAACCCATTATTGACATACCATATATAATCCCATTCATCATAACCTAGCTAAAAGAAATATACTAATGGGTGCGATTAGATGATCAGTAATGATAAAGAAGATAGATATCAACATTTCATGAGAATAAGGTTATAAGAAGATGATAGAAATATTTGAGATACATTCCCTATATAAAATAGATCATAAACAAGTGTCATGGAATAAATCCTGGAATTTCATAATTCATGAATATAAAAGTAATAAAATAACATGTGTCCTGAGAATATAAAATTGGCCAAACATATTGACTTTTGGGATTCACATAATCATAAAATATATTATTTCATGGCTACCCAACTAGAAAATCATATCATTTTTGTCATTGGATGACAACCCATTTACCTGCTTTGGGATTGGGATAACCTCCCATGTACCCTTTTTTGGGATTGGGGTAACCTCTCATGCACCCCATTTCAGGATTTGTATAACTACTAATGTAACATTTTATATCATTTAATATTAATCATTACCAAATATATTGTGTTGATATATTGGTCACTACCATCTTAGAAACAATGTATCCACTTTCCTCAATTATAACATTACCTATATAATTTGATATAATGTAACCATCATTACATTATTGCAATCAAAAATTTGTATGACAAAAAATCATTAAAGTTCCATTATTTTAGAAAGAAAGAAATGAAATGGGATTCACATACATTTCATCATTTCATCAAAAAATAACTCCTGGAAAAAGTTACTGGTTTCAGTATTAATTTATCATGGTATAACCTAGGGAAAATAAACATGTATCATAAACATCATGTTTTCATAAACATAAAACATCCATACAATGAATAAGGATAGATACCATAGATTATATTCCCATTGAATTAGATGTAAAATATGAGGATATAATCTTAGAAAAAAAATTATTTTGAAAAGTAACGTGGAGAATTTCTTGAAAAATTTAATTTTTCTTTAAAAATTCACTTTTTAAAACTAAAAAATAAATTCAGATTTTTTTTGAATAATGACAAGAAATTTATAAATAATAAGTGGAGAATCATAGTTCCATAATTATCATGATCAAATTCTTCTATTATGAATTCATAAGCTTTTTCATTTTTCATTCTCTTTATCGGCTGTTGCAGGTAATCATAACATTAGCCATTGGATCTAGGTATTGGTTTTCATAATTACAATAATTCTTGCATTTGAATAACTAGAGTGTGGGTGGTGTATTAGGTTAAGATATATCTAAATTGAATTCATTGAATAAACTACTCACATCATTTCTATATTAGTTTTCATAATTTCATGGCTTCTATCAATCGTGACACCCACTTGTTCTGTTTAGTAATTCACCTAATTTATTCTTCCCATATTTTATATTGTGGGTGACTAAAATTTCATTCCACCATGTAAACTATTAATGATCTCTTGATACACATTCTTTCTTTTATTATAACGTAATCGGAAATGGTTATAATATGAAATTTCTATTTCTACCATAAGTACACATTGAAATATAACATTATAACTACTAAAGGATTTTATTTCCAATAAATTTTTATGACATGGAAATATGCCACCAAAAAATCAATAAATTTTTCATTTTGGGACTAATTATTAATGTTTAATAATACGATTAAATTCATTCATAATTATCATCATAGGTACCAATTAATTTTCCATACCTTTATTTGAAATGGATATATTTCTTCGGAAACATTTTTTATAGAATAAGTGGTTATTACTTAATAATACATACTGTCTTTTGCTCATCCCATTCTATGGAATAAATTACATCCTCTTAAATTGTATTATTAATAGGTTTCCAGCATTTTTATTTATCTCCTTCCAAAAAATAGATAGATAAAATTAATTTTCCATTCTCTAAACATTGTAAAAAAAACTTTTCATCTTAATAATCCTTTTCTCTTCGAGTAGTGGATCATTGGAACAACTAAAAGTGGGTGGAAACTCATTAAGGACTCAATATAACATTTTTCACCCTTTTACTTGTGTGTATATTATGCATGATTAATACATTGAGAATATGTAGTGAGGATATAAATAATATTTCACATTAAAACTCTTATAAAATTCACTTTAATAAGTGTAAAATCATTTCATTTTCCACTGCATTAAGAATTAACTTTGTTCCATGAGGTTCCATCCATTTCCTACGAACAAAAATAATATAATGAGAAACATTAATCATATTGGAAAACTACATAATCAAGAGAAATAATATATAGTATGTCTATAAAATGAGACCTTATTTTCATTCTATGAAACCTAAGTCTTGACCTATGTTATTTAGGTTCATTATTAAAATCCTTCCTAATGGTTCAAAATGAGTTTGTGAATTTACAAAAAATATCCACAAATGTTTCAAACTAGGTGTGTAGGAAGACCCATTTTTATCCACCAGGTGATGATTGAGTCCTTATCAATGAGACCTTTTAGGATTTACTACCTTAATGTTCCTCTCTATTAGATCCATATCCACTAGTAATATGAAAATAATGATTTTATTTCATAGACAACACTTTCTCTTTCATTTTCCAAAATACCCAGGCATTTTCTTATACGTTGTCACATATCCTAAGATATATACGTAGAAATATCCCAAAGGGAATTCAACAATGTTTTCTTATACTAGTTTCCAATTATATATCAAACATTTCTCTAATAAAGACATTAAATAATATAACATTCCTTACATAAATATAAATCATATAACATAATTATCCACACAATAATCTTTTAGGTCTTGTGAATTTGGAAACATGGAAACATAAATAAATGAACCATAAATGAGCTGAATCCTCTCACACAATGTTCTTCCTATATAACACCCTACATAGACATATCATAAATAATACATTTCATCATAACATGTGGAATGGAAGCAGGGAATATTTGGAGCTCCAAAACTCTGTATTGGAAAAAAATGTAGATCTCAACCTATCATGAGAACAAGGGTATGAGAACATGAGAATAACCTTTGAAAACTATACCCTCCATATAATATATAATAAACATCAATAATATAATAAATCATGGTAGTTTATAAGACATAAATCATAATATAATCAAATAACATTTTCCATGTGAACATATAATTGGAATAATACATATATTTTTTGCAAACACATAATCATAAAAAATCACATGTTAAGGCCACCCACCAAGAAATTCATAAAATTTTGTGCTTGGGATAACCACCGGTGAACCATCTTGGGGCTTGGAATAAACCACCTTCTACCCTATTTTAGGCTTTAGATATCCTCCCATATACACTATTTTTGCAACGGTATAACCAGAATTGTAACCTTTCATATCATATAACATTAACTATTACCCAATTATTTTGAAGGTGATATAGGTCACAACCATCTTGGTAATAGAATAACCCATGTCATTGGTTTCAACATAACCATCAAACATGGATATTTTGTAACCACCACCACATAATAAAAATCATACAGATGTGTGGAACATGAAAATAAAACCTATATAATTTTTAAATCCCTGATAAAAATTGGTTTGATATACATTTAATCATTTCATCATAGAATAACACATAAAATAATATATATTTTCAAAATAATTTTTCCATGTTATATCCCATTGAAATGAAATTGGTTTCATAAAATTATTCTCATTATAAACATAAACAATTAAAAGAAATAAAAATAATGTAATAATTGGATAATATTCTCAGTAATGAATACGTAACTATAAAGGATTTCATCTTATATGTAAAAAGTCTTTTAAATGGCACTTATAACATTTTATGAGGAAAATAAATTTTATTTAAAATATGAATTTAAAAATAAAATAACTGATAAAACATTATTTAAATAATATTATTTTAAAATAAACATTAAATTATATAATTGATTATTTAAAAAAAATTCAGGGTCATGATGGTGTAAAATACAATTCTTTCCATACACATTAAAACTATAATTATTTTCACACTTTCATGAAAATATAAATGGAATTGTTTGTAAAAAACATATTGATTCTATTAAAAATATTTTATAGAAAGAAAAAAAATGTATATCATTCAACAATAAAACATTTATATAATGTTAAAACCATTTTGGAAAACATTTTTGGAAAATATTATTTTTAAATAAAGAAGTGTGGTTTGATCGAAGAAATAAATAAAGAAGATTTTTCTTAAAAAATTATTTTGAAATCTTGATTAAATAAAGAAAATTAAATTACATGAAAACATGTATTATCCTTAAACAAATATAGGTTAAAAAAATAAAAAAATTCATGATTTATGTTTTATAATATTTAATCATTATAATCATAAACATAAACAATCTTAATAAACAATGAAATTATGACAGAAAACATTCACCACATTGGTTTCTTTTTAATCATACAACCCATTAAATAATAAAATATAATGAAACATTTAATATTATTAAAAAAATATTCATGATATAAAATTTCATAGGGGAAGTATATACACCTTGTTTATGAATATCGGTTCATAACATAACTTATATCCCAAAAAAGTAAATTTGAGAATAAAATCCAACACCACTATAGAATGTTTCAAAACCTAAACCCCTTGAATGAGGGATATGAAAATCGATATATTATTCCCCCAAAAATCATTGAAAAAAATAATAAAATGCATTTATTGGAAATATATACCCCACATAAATAAAACAAGTGGTCAATATGGAATGTGTCTCATAGAAGTGAAAAAGTGAGACATAAATATGTTTTATTATGTATAAAAATTATTCATATATATTGTAATATTCAATATAATAAATATAATTTTATTATATATATATATATAAATGAATCAAAAGTATATCTATAATACCATATATAATTTACTTATGATGTTTTATTACCTATTTTTTTACAATTTCATTTTAATGTCATGCTTTTGGTAATTAATGTATTATTTTTTGTGTATGTTTTGGTTTGAAATTTCCTATTATATAATTATGATCATGGTTAAATTATATCCTAAATTATCTCTATGATATAAATACTATATTTATTTAGTATATATATATTTTTATTAATCCATAAAACATAGATATAGAATTTGAAACACATTGTTCTTTGAAAGGGTAGGCCATACATACACATGAATGTTGATTCCATTTTCTTCAATGAATGAATGAGATATGTGACACCCCAAAACTTAATTCTCATGTATAAAAAATATTATAGTTTTATTTTGTTTAATTTTCATGTCAAACAAACAAAAACATGAAAATTAAACACAATACAATTTTATTAAAATAAACACTGAGGTGTTTACATTATATTAATATCAAAGGAAATATATAATAATAAAATAAACCTACTAAAAACCCTATCAATTTTATATAAAGACAATCTAACACAACAGTGAGATCTAGTAAATAAAGAAGATCTTTTGGGTCGGTTATAAGGAAGAACATCGTAACCAGAATCATGAAAACCGTACTCAAAATCAGTGGTATAGAAAGCACCATATTCTTAAATTTTATTGAGTTTAGAAAAAACTAATTTTTTTTACAAGTAATCTACCTAAAATTACCCCTTGGGTGACTGTTGGAGATTCTTGTGAATTTTGACTTCTGCTGGCTATAATTACAGTTGTTGGTCTTTCGGTGGATTAATCGAGAATATCAATGTATAATTTATTTTTCCAAAAAATATTTAAATTATGAATTGATTTTATAATATAGCCTATTAATATCTTTAGAAGGGAAATGGTGTAATATTTTGAACTACACTAAGGTGATTTTAAAATGAGATGAGGATTTCAAACATCTTACAAAGATTTCAAATATCCTATAAAAGTTTTCATTCTTAATGCTCAAAAAATGTTTTAACTAAACTATGATTTAATTTCTATAACACGAGTATAAAATTATTTCATATTGATATATTATGGTTATAATTTTTTTAAACTATAGTCTTTATATAACTAATGTAATTATTTTTGTTGAAAATCACTGACTTTTGTGTAAACATAGTATTAAAGTTTATGAAAAAATAAACCCCACAAGGGGTTAGCCCTCAAGCCGGGCCGAGGGAGGTAGCACCCGCTAGGCGGCTGAGCCAAGCCCTCAGCCACATCACAGGGTGGCATGAGTGGGGATCATAGATAACTATAAGGTCATACAGGAGCTCACGAGGGAACCAGAGGCTCCACTGTTCTGGGAAACATAGAGTCGTGGGTGGGCGCAAGAGCGCGCCCGTAGAACCCAGCATGAGGTGGTACCAGGAGGGAAGGGATGAGATTTATGAGTAGTTGATTTGAGTCTAATGATTATAAATAAGTTGTGTTGGTCTCTCTGTTTTGATGTGGGATGAATAAATTTGTTTGGGATTCAATATGGGTTTTCAGATCTCACCACGAGTGATATGGGCCGTCTGTCTTGGTCCGACGCTTGATCCTCAGTGGTTGCAGTTTATTTCCACTTTTTTAAGCGTCGTCTAATCTAATGCAGATCTAATATCGGCCATCTGATACTTTTTAAAGTGTTGCGTCATCCTGAGCTGTTGGATCTCATATGTTATAATCAGGACCGTCTGTACTTTTAAATATCACAGACACACCCAAACCATCAGATCAAGGCCAGATCAGATCATGTTCATCCATTCATCTTATTGTTCTTCTCTTCCAGCAGCATCATCCTCTTCTCCTTTGCATGTTCTGCACTAGTAACCCTATCTTCTTTCTCTTAATTTTCCACACCCGTGACCATGCGGGCCCCCTTTTTTCTTGTGTCTTCCACAATGACTCCCCGCTAGTCTTTAAATAAACTATATAGGGCTTTGTTTTCCAGTATTAGCATTAATCATTCCTCATATTTTATACAATTTATAGTTTATAAACATCTTTGTTTCCCCCATTCCATCGGTTTTCCCTACTTCTCCTCAAACCTCAGCATGTCTCCTTCAACTATTTCCTGATCCACTCCTCTTCATACCAAGGTAAGGGAATTATTTTTTTCCTTTTTGTGTTGATGGTATATGCCTATACATATTCATATACATAAGTATATATCCTTATAGTTGGGACATAAACCCACCTATACCCGATTCAGGGCTTCTACATTTTGGGTTTATGAGGTATTATTAGACCTGATGCATAATTTATCACATGGAAAACATGTTTACATACCATATATATATTCGGTTACATGTATATATTTATATATATACAACCGTACAGTTTTACATAAATATTTATTATATCCATCTTGAAGACTATTAAACATTAAGTCTCAAGTTTATGTAGAGTTTTAAAACATCAGGTATTATGTATTGTACAAGACTTATATATATATATATATACACTATTTTATATAAATATTTCATTTGTATAACTAACATTCTAGACCAGTTTTAAGTCTTTTAACCTTGAAAATCTATTATTAATTTATGTTTTTGATAAATATGTATGTGCCAACTAACTTTGGCGTAGGAATCAGTTATTCATGTATGTTACATATGATCACATAAATATTTATGTAATATTTTTTAATAAATAAACCCTTGTAAATTTCCTATTATGATTTGTAGATTTAGGGACTAATGTTTATTAATGTGACCAATATATTAAATTCAAAATGGTGTTAATGGATTTATTTATTTTTCAGTGTAATATATGATGTGTATTCAGATATGTGAAAATATGTGTATCCAGATAGACATGGATCCCCAATTTTAGTTAAAATTTTCCAAGGATTAATAATAAAGAATAAACCATGTTTTTAAAAAATATGTTTTTATTTAAGAGACTTCTCTTTGTATACACCCTATTTTATGAGAAATTTTCACACAAACCCTAATTGTGGATATTCCAAATATTATATATATGATGTGTTTCATAATTGTGAAGAGTAAATGAGTATAATATATGGATTTTTTAAGCATTTATATTAATATGTTTGAAGTACATATTTTAATATTAAATGTATTAGTTTTGGTTGAATCTCATACATTCCATTTTTAGCATTATGTATACCATTGTGATGTATTATACCAAAGCATTTCAGTAATAATTTTTTGAGAATCTACCAGTTTAATACCCCACCTGAAATATTTACTTTATCTTTTAATTGATTAAGCCTCCATGTGAGATTCAAATATTTTTTTATTTATAATGTCTTAAAATTTTAGTGTTATAATTCTATGTAAAAAAATTTTTATTTCTTTTACTGCATTAGTTTTCATCACACATACCATAATATTCTCATCATAGTCACTAGTAAATGACATAACAATGTAGTTGATAGTTCTGTAATTAATAGTTATATATCTGATTCACTATATATATATGTAAATGCTAATGAATGTATTTAGAACTCTTATGACCATTTGTGGAATTATGAATTAAATTATTCAATTTGGTATGGGACCCTTTGAATAATATGAAATGTGATAATTAAATATTAAAAATGGTATCTAACATTTTGAATATGTGATCCATTATGGAATATGAGGAATTTTTAGATTCAGTATAATGGGATGGGGACTGGTTAATGAAATCCCCTCGATGCATCGATAGTTCTCATGAGACAATTAGGTCTTGGCCTGAAGCCATTGACATTGTGGAGTCTTGACATGAGGTCTTGAGATGGTATGATATTATATGTTTCCTCATTATGTTTATGATAATTAATTAACCAAGTTGATATTTAACTTGTAAAATATCAATTGTCAAGGGCCAATACTAATGATTATTAGAATAAGTAAATGCTTATGGAATGATGTTTATTTAGCACTCACTGATTTTGTAACCAGTGTATGAAATTGAATTTATTACCTTTATGCGCAACTATGATTATGTATTACTATTATTTGTTTAATTTGAACTAGAATATTCAAAATTCAAACTTATTTAGAATTTATTTTACATACTAATATGAATGAACATGCCCATAATTGAATCATGTTCCCTTATAATTCTATTAGTATGCTTCTAATTGTGAACTTTTATTTCATATACAATTGTTATGATATGTTACATGTGTTACAACATTTCTTAAGAAAAATGTTCCATGGAATGTTTTAACAAATGATTTCAAAAGTTATATTTGGAATAGTATGTTATTTTAAAAACCATTCCTAGGAATTTTTATGCTCACCATATGTTATTGTCATAAAATTTTCATGTGACAACTTTCAACTGAAGAAGCATGTCAGAAGGACCCGGTTTCCCAGAACGCGAATTGAATTGATCCTCTGTATGGGACATTATGTGTTAAATATCAGTGCATGTTTTGTTGAAAATTTACACATCATGATTCAAGGCACCAGCTCTAGGTATTCTGGAGTAAGGGTTTCATAGTTGGTATCATAGGGATGGGTTTAGATAACTCTGGAATACTTGAACTAAATAATGAAAATTTTTCTTAAGAATTACTAGGTATGATGTTTTCATAATTTTCAGATTGAAAATTGAAATATCAGCCTTTTGTCTCTACCTATTATGGCCCTAAAAGCCATAATTTTCATAGCCAGCCCCGATAACATTGAAAAGAATTCCTATATTCCTATGATATGCAAAAACCTCTAGGATTTGTCCTAATATACCCTTGTACTTCAACTCCACCGAGGAACGGGGTTGGACAACGTCTTTAGGATGAATATCCAATTTCTATCATGTTCCCTTTAGGGAAAGTACTATGAGGGAATTTTTATATGCTTCACCATAACGGATAAAATATAGTCCCTTATGGATTTACAAGAAGCTGCAACAGTGGGAGATGTATGTGCAACATATATGTTACATGTCTGGTTCTATGGCTATTATAGTCAAGTAATGGACTTTGAAATCATTGAATTTGAAGCTTCTCATTCTATGTATAGACATCAAGTACATACATATATATATCGGCTATACACCCCTCACGTCACACTCTGGAGATACCATAAGTGCACCCACAATATTGAACAAGACTACTCAGTTTGCTTTTGGTTTAGGAATATCGAGAGTTTTGAAATTGTTTTGGGGAATCGTGAAATTGGGAACTGGGGAAACAATTTTTCTTGGTGTAGTGTACTAGTTGTTTTGTGAATAATAAAATTTGTTCATTCTTCTAGGTTTTTAGTATTTTTGTTTATGGGAATGGACTTTCATGAAAAATTTCTATTTATAGATGGTAGGAAAAACCAACATTTTATCTCTTCCTATTGAGGTATCGGAGGCCATTATGGTTAGAACCTGTGAGGATGAATACCTTCCCTACTCAATCCATTGAAGAACATGAAATCATATTTACAGGATATTGAAATGTTTTGAAATTTTCCACTCCTACCAATAGAATGCCTACATCTACCACTATATACTAATTTTAAACTCGCTGAGTATAGATGAAGGGGAATGTACCATTAAGGTCATTTCCTATGCCTCCCCCAATCACGAAACATCACATCCAGCGTAAAGATTCAGGAGGATACCTTGGAAAGTGACCTACACGTATCTTACATGAACCACATTCTGATCATTAGTTTGTATCACCATATTGATGTCATTGGCATTCTCAAACAAGATCCGGTCCCACAAGTCCTTATAGGGGTTGTCCATTTGGAAATCTCTGAACTCTCTACAATTCGAGCATCCCTCTGGAATCCCTAGTGCACACTGCATGATTTTAACCTATACTGTCTGAGGTGTGTTTGGGATAGGGAATTAGAATAGTTGATCACTAACTTGGGTATTCATCTTGCCACACCTGAGGATCCTCTACGATAGAGGATGTGGTAAAGAACGTCTGAGAGTTTCTTTTAGTTTGGTTGTATGAAATTAATTTCATGGATGGAATTCATTATATAGGGGAATAACATGACTCCGCCAAATTTATTTCCCATGTAATAACAATATTATTGTTTTATTTTGTTATATTTTCATGTCAGGAAAACAAAAACATGCAAATTAAAGATAAAGGAATTTTATTAAATTAAGCACTAATGTGTTTACATGAGAGTAGGATTAAAGGAAACCTATACTAACCAGAAACACCTACTAAAACCCCTATAAAATCCACAAGGATAAAACCTAAAAAAAATCGAGACACAGTAAATAAATAATATCCTTTAGGATATTTTAAAAAAAACAACACAACTAGAATCACGAAAACCGTACTAACCATCAGTGATATATCAAGAACCATCTTCGTGAATTTTCTTGAGTTTAGTACACCCTAATGTTTGGTTTTATAGGGCATATACTTGGCCATTACCCCTTGGGGGCCGTTAGAGATGCTTCTGACCATTGAGTTCTAACTGCTACAATTATAATCATCAGTATTTTTGTTTAATAATTAAAAATATGAAAGTATAATTTAGTTTTCCAAAAAATATTTATGTTATGAATTTCAGTTATAATATAACCTATTATGATCTTTAGAAGGAAAATGGTGTAATATTTTGAACTACACTTAGGGGATTTAATAATGAGAAGCGTATTTCAAATATCTTATAAATATTTCAAAATATCTTGTAAAATATTTCTTTCTTAATGAAAAAACAATGTTTTAACTAAACTATGTTTTCATTTCTATAATACTAGGATATTTTTTTTCAAATTGATATATTAAAGATATAAATTTTTGATTTTAAACATTAGTGATTATATAGATAAAGGATTTTTTTTGAAATGAACCTATTTTTTTGTAAACTTTGTATTAAGGTTTATCAAAAAATAATCCCCACAAGGGGATAGCCCTCTAGTTGGGACAAGGGAGGCCAAATGCTCTAGGTTGCTGAGCCTATCCCTCATCATTAGTATAGGAAGACCCAATAGAGGGGCATAACTACCCTTAAGGGCACACATGAGCACATGAGGGGTCCAAATGCACCACTGTGTGGGGTGACATAGAGGCGTGGGTGGCTGTAAGAGTGTGCCCATAGATCCCGGTATGGGGCAGTACCGAGAGGGGATGGAAGAGATTTTTGAGCATTTGATTGGAGTCTCCGGATTATAAACAAGCTTTGTTGGTTTCTCCATTTCGATGTGGGATGAGAAAATTTTTCTGGGATTCAGTCTGGGCCGTCAGATCTCACTGTGTGCGCTCTGGGCCGTCCGTCTCGATCTGATGCTCAATCCATAGTGACTGGGGTTATTCTGGCATTTTTTATGTGCCATACAGGCAGATGAGGATATAATATCATCCATCTGAGACCTTGTAAATATCTGTGTCACCCTGAGCCATTGGACCTCAAATGTTCTAATCGTGATCATCCGTTATTTTAAATAAAGTAGACGCACCAAAACCATCAGATCAAGGCTAGATCAGATCCTGGCCATCCATTAATATTTATGTTCTTCTCTTCCTGCATCATCTTCTTCTTCTACTTCATGTTCGCTACACCAATAACCCTATCTCCTTTCTATTCTTTTTCCACATCGATGACCCCTCTGGCCCCCTCCTTTCCCGCGTTTTCCACATGGATATTCCCCCATACTTTTAATAAAACATATAGGTCTCCATTTTATAGTAGTATAATTAAATCATTCATCATATTTTATACATAATATAGTTTATAAACCACCCGATTTCTCTCATTCCCTCGGTTGTCCCTCTTTATCCTCAAACATCGGCAAGTCTCCTTCAACGATTTCATGAGCCACTCCTCCTCAATCCAAGGTAAGGGAATTATTTTATTTTACTTGTTGTGTTGAATGTATATACATTTATATATATATAATCATATACATAAGTATAAATTCTAGTGTTTCGGACATAAACCCTCTTATACCGGATTCAAGACAACATAAGTTCGATATTATGTGTTATTATTAGACCCAAAGAATAATTTATCCCATTCAAAACATGTTTACATACCATATATAGATATATATTTTATTACGTATATATACATACACTAACATACATTTTTACATAAATCTTTATTATATCCTGTTTTATGACTTTTAGACATTAAGTCTCTAGTATAAGTAGAGTTTTAAATCATAAGGTATTATGTGTTGTGCAAGAAATATATATATATATATATATATATATTTGCATACATAGTTATATATAATTATTTAGTTGGTATAACTCACTTTATGGACATGTTTTTAGTCCTTAAACCATTAAATTCTATGATTAATTTATTTTTTTCATAAACAAGTATGTGCCAACTAACTTTGGTGT
The DNA here is from genome assembly GCA_963277665.1 of Viscum album. Lineage (NCBI taxonomy): Eukaryota > Viridiplantae > Streptophyta > Magnoliopsida > Santalales > Viscaceae > Viscum > Viscum album. Next base: position 1,210,722,121 of record OY728122.1, read on the forward strand.
AGGACTCAGCTATACATGTATGTTACATATGTTCACATATTCATTTATGTAATATTGTTAAATAAATAAACCAATTCAAAATTTATATTGTGATTTAAAGTTTTAGGGACTCATGTTAATTCATGTGACCAATATATTAATTTCATAAGGGTGTCAATGGATTTTTTGTTTTTAAACATTATTACATAATGTGTATTCGGATATGGAAAAATATGTGTATGCACATAAGCTTTGATACTAAATTTTACTTAAAATTTCCCAAGGATTACTAAGAAAGAATAAATCATGTGTTTTAATAATATTTTTTTTTGAAACACTACTCAATATATTCAACCTGTTTTATGATTAATTTACAGAAAACCTAATTCTATATATTCGAAATATTATACTTATGATGGGTTTAGTAATTGTTTAGAGTAAAAGAATATAATATATATTTTTTTTCAAAATTTATATTTTTATGTATGAATTACTTATTTTTATATTAAATGGTGTTAGTTTTGGTGGAATATTATACCTTCCATTTTTAGCATTGTGTATACCATTGTTATGTGTTATAACAAATCATTTTAGTAATAAATGTATGAGAATCTATCAGTTTAATACCCCACCTGAAGTATTTTCTTTATCTTTTAATTGATTAATCATCTCGGTGAGATTCCAATATGTATTGGTTGATGACGTCTTAAAATTTTAGGGTTATCATTTTGTGTAACAAAGCATGTATTTATTTTAGTTCATTAGTTTTCATCACACATACCATAATCTCCTCATCATACTGACCCATCAATGACATAGCCATGCAGTTGATAGTTCCATTACTAATACTTATATGTGTGAATGACTATATATAAGTAAATTATATTGAATGTATATAGAACTGTTTTGACCTTTTATTGAATTATGAATTAAATTATTCAAAGTGGTATGGGACACTTTGAATAATATAAAATGAGAAAAAAAATATTCAAAATGGTATGAGATATTTTGAATATACACCCCTTGTGGCATATGAAGAAAGTTAAGACTTGGTATAATGGGTTGGGGACCAGTTAAAGAAAATCCCCTTGATGATTCTATAATTATCATGAGACAATTAGGTCATGACACGAGGCCATTGATATTTTAGAGTCTTTACATGAGGTCTTGACAGGTTCTGATATTATTTGTATTTTCATTATGTTTATGATAATTAATTAACCATGTGGATATTCAACTAGTAGAATATCCATGGTTAAGGGATAATACTTATTATTATTAAATGATTTAAATTCTTATGTGATGACGTTTATTTAGAACTTAGTGATTTAGTGACTAGTGTATGATATTGAATTTATTAACTTTATGTGCAACTTTGATTATGTATTACTCTTACTTGTTGAATTTTCACTAGCATATTCATAAGTCATAAAAATTTAGAATGCCTTCTACATACTACTTTTAATGAGAATGCCCATAATTTAATAATGATTTATTGTATATCTATTAGTATGCATTTAATTGTGCACTTTAATTTCATAGACAATTGTTATGATATGATACATGTGTTACAATATTTCTTAAGAAAAATTTATTATGGAATGATTTAATGAATGATTACAAAATTTATACTTGGAATAGTATGTTAGTTTAAAACCCCTTATTGGTAATTCATATGCTCACCCTACATTATTGTAACAAAATTTTCAGGTGAAAACTTTAAACTAAATTAGCACTTCAAATGCAATTGGTTCCCAAGAACCTAAAGCTTATCGATCCTCTGTATGGTACATGATGTGTGAAATACCAGTGCATGTTTTGTTAAAAATTTACACATCATGTTTCAAGGCACCATCTTTGGGTATTCTGGAGTAAGGGTGTTACAAAATATAGGTAAATAATATATTAAAATATGAGAATTATTTTTATATCATTTATATGATATATTATAATTTAAAAAAAAATTTTTATTACCTACCCTGTATTGTTTATGTGGTCAATGAATCACATCACTTCGCGATGCTGTAGTCCTCCATACATAGAAAATGACATTATCATAATCCCATGGAATTAAAGGTACGAATGAATATATCACATAATTATTAAAAAGGAATATTTATATAATAACTATAATAAATATAAAATAAATCCATAATTATCTATATTTGCAATATGTGGTAATGGATAACAAAAAACATTGGTTTGTAAGATGGTTGTTTTTCATACACACAAATGATGATTTTGTGGCCCATTCGATTAAACATGAGAGGAATTTTCATTATTAAAAGAAAATAATAAAATATAATTATATGAAATACATTTATTTTATAATATAATAATATTTTAATAATAATTTAAGTAGGGTATGAAGAAATAATATATTTCTCGATTAGAAATAATACATTGTCTTGTAAAATATTCTTTTGGATTTCACGAAATAGATTTATAAATTGGATTTATAATAAAATTAAGGCTTATATTATGATATGAGGGGGGTAAGGAAGATATTTTATTAGTTAATGTCTGAAATAAATAATTTTTGATGTGTTAAGAGTAGAGGAGTGGGGTGGCCTTTTATAAGTTAGTTGAGTGCACACATGTAATTTTTTGAAATAAAAAGGCGTACCATGTTTTTCACATTCCACAAGGATAAAAATTTATAAATTAAAGATAATATATCAGATAATTCCAAATTATGACCATACAATATGTTTTCAACATGTTTGTGGTCATTTTAAACCTTTTCCTTTTTAGTTTAACCCCTAGTAAACCCATGTTTACATTAACCATAGTAAATAGTTTTTTAATATTTTTCTTATTCATTACTGACTAAAATTAAGTTAATCGTGTAATAAAATATTAATTATGTTAATTATAAATATAGAACAAATTTTCCCATGTTCTATTAACTTATGTGTAAAATTCTAATTTAATATTAATCATTGAGGTTCGACAAGAATGTGGGTTTGTAATGAATGTGTTCAGAAGTATACATGGTTTTTATATCAACAATAAATATGAAATTTATTATAATGACCAAAATTAGATGAAAAAATATATTAGTTAACAAATATTTCTTTTAAATAATTATTACAATAAAATTTATTTTTTTCAAATATTTAAAATATATTAAAATTATTAATAAAAACAAGTATTTATTACTTTTCACCAAAAATATATTATTTATCGAAAAATTTAAAAAATATTCCCAAATATAACTATGGCCTTTAGATTTTATAAATGAAATTTATTTTGTGAAAAAGAAAATTATATGTCTTTCAAACATTATTTTTATTATATAATTATAAAAAGTTATAGAATAATTTTTTAAAATAATAGTATTTTCAAAACATAAGATGGATTTCTGAAAAAATAATTCATTTTTATCAATATATTTTCTTTATTAAATACCCCTATAGATAAAATTTAATGATTATTTATTTATATTAATATCACTATTTTAACGGCTAGGTTGTAGTAGTATGATTTGAATTATAGTATTGATAATATATCATAGTTTGTTAATACTCAGTATTGGGTGCAAATAAAAAATAAACACATTTTTTCATGAAATGAATTGTTAACACAATTTCCCATGCAAAAAATTATTTATAAAATAAAAAACATTTATATGAAAAAAAATCCTATAATCATGATGTGTTACACACACCCTAAACTCATCCAAAATTACATTCTCAAGAAAAAATGTACATATTTAATACATTCCATTTCTTCCAAATGAAGATTATTATGCCTAATTAGACTCTATAAGTCAAATAATATGATACATTTGATTAACGATTTAATCATTTTTGAATAATAATTATCTTTATCATGAAAATAAGTATTCCCATAAATAATATTACGTAACACCATGTTATTCAAATAAAAAATGATATATGTTGTAATATTCATTGGAAAACACTAAATCTTGAAATACCATTGGTTGTTCTATAATTTTGTGTAAATCTAATTCTATTTTAGTGATTCATTGTAAATTATTGTTCATTCTAGTTCATTAATGATGATTTATTTTTTATTTTAGTGCGCAAAACATAAATAATTTATTTCAATTTAAAAAAATAAGGGAAAAATGATTTTGTTATCAAAATTAAATTTATTAATTAAATAATTTACATATTAAAGAATTAAATAGGATTATGAAATATGTGAAACTTGTTTCATTTAATTTTAACTATACATATTTAAGTGTATATATTTTCATAATTTATTTTAGATTAGTGAAATTCCAAGGTATGGTTTTATTAGAATCCCGATTATCTCGATACTTCTTAAATTTATATATTTATCCTAGTCATTGGAGAAATAATAATTTGGTAATGATTACTAATTTTTCATTGATTAATGGATATTAAATTAACACTAATATCATAGTTTTATGGGAATTAATAGTTTCTTGTGTTTTATAATAATAAAATATTCCACTCAAATAACATAACTAAATTCATTATGAATAATATTAAATTTAAAATTATTTACCAAAATATTTCATCCTAATTGGGATAATATTAGGATAAAAATAAATTAAATTTTTTATAACAAAAAAACCGATCTTGAATAAATTATATTTTGAATAAATCTATTCTAAAGGATATATCTCACTCGTAATGATCACACAATATTTATCAATCCATAGAGGGGAGAAAGATGCTCGTATGGAACTCTATATTCACTCATGTTCTACATATGACTATAAACATCTAATGAACATATATGATGACTGTTGGATCCATTTATATCCATAAATCCGTATAGTTTTACAACCCAGATGAACATACTATTGAGGTTAAAAATTTATCAATATATAGGTGTGGAAACAAATATATTTATTTATCATTGCATATGTCTTAAATCAATGACGTTGAGTTAATATGATGAGGAAGGAAATAAGATGGTGGAGACTTGATGTTGTGTTCTTGAGATGAATATAAATAGTTTCTCATGATAACAGTAATAATTATGAATTATATAGAGTATTGGTACACAAAAATTCACCGAGGAAAGAATATTGCTTGATATTAAAAATAAATATTTTGGCGATAAGTGGTTATTATAATGAATGATATGGTGATGTGTTGATATAATTTTTTGGAAAAAATCTATATTCCACGAATCATGTTGTGTATAATGTCATGGAACTTCTAGATATAATAACGTGATTATGTAATTTTATTGAATAGATCCATAATTGAAATTTTATAGTGTTTCAAATGAAAGGATCAACTATAGGAAATGATTAAGGTCACATTTCTATGGTGATTGGGGTTTTAAAGTGGATAACTCATGTGTGATATGGATAATCTGAACATCATTATTTAAATTATTCTTGATAAAATTCAATGTGATGAAGAGTGACTAAAAAAAATAAGGACCACTATAATTATAATCAATAAAGAACCCCACACAATGGAACATTGTTTGGTAAAAAGAAAAATACCTTGTCCAAAGAGGGTCCGGAGATTGGATGAAATGGAATATATGGTTAATGTCACATTTTGTGTATAATTCTAGGGACTCTTAAAACTATTTTTTGGTGAATACCATGCCCTAATTTCAATTATTTATACATTTACAATTTACCTATTAAAAATAAGGGATCTCATTGTCGTTTTTTAGAAATATGTGGTTGACTCTTATGATTAATATGAGTGAAATTTTAATGTTTTGCGATTTGAGAATGAAATAATTCTATAGTGGAAAACACCACACTACAGAGGAATTTAAGAAACAAATCAGTTAATTTTATATCCTAATGAAAAATAGAAAATGTTCATTTTTATATATGTTTTTTGGAAATTCTCATATATTCGTGGCATGTAACATGAATTAAAGTAAAACACTATAGTAAAATATTATAGAGATATAGATTATATTTTTATCAAATTATGTTTGATATATCAATAGGATTTGGGAGATTTTGTTTTTTAATAAATATCCAAACAACGGAAAATATTATTGGACTATGATCATAGGGTCACTTCCAATCAAATATTTACACATCTAGGAATTATTTTAAAAAAGTGTGAGAATTGGGGGGGGGGGTAACCTGGCCTTTAAAAAAAATTAAATATAATATCTAAAGGGGATCATCCATATAATTTTCAAGGATTTTTAATGACATTAAATGTTTTAGTTAGGGTTGAATATCATTGAAAAATATTAGTTTTCTTTATTTGTATCATTGATTCACATTTTAATATAATTGAATCATTTAGAATTTTTGTCGACCTAGAAAACCAACACATCATTAGTGTGTACTCCTTGTATTAAAAATTTTGGATGAACATTGTAAAATCGCTATGTTTCATATATTATATTTTCATGTCTATTTTATAATTTAATTTATTGGAATGTCTATAAAATATATTCAATATATTCTTTTTAAAATTGTAATAATATTTTTATGAAAAAATCATCATCTAAAAAGAAAAAATTAAATATTATCTCACCTCGATCTACCCTCACCACAGACCAATTATGTTTTTGATTATACTAATCCCAACAAGTAGTGTTATATATAAGATATTTATGATTCATGGTTCAATCTCTATAATTTCTAATACACACATGGAAATAATATTATATCATTATTTTTTTCATAGTATGTACATATGATGTTTTGTGAATAGAAATTCATGTGTTCCTTCGCTATTTTTTAGAGGATGTGAGGGAATATATATATATTGAGATACAAATTTAACATAGCACGGTGAGAAAATATGTGATGTTATAAGAATGAAATTTTTAATAGTATCATTATCAAATAATCTTATCTAGATAATACTAATTTTTCTACTAAATATAATAATTTGATGATATTATAAATCATAAATGGAAAATTTAAAAAATGGGTTAATGATGAAAAATATTTATTTTTATGAAAATTCATGAAAAATAAGTTTAGGAAGAAGACTCCTGAGAATGATCAAATAACTGATGAGTATTTGGGATTGATTGAAATTAAAAATATGTCATTATTACTATTCTATAATATAATTTTGCATAAAAATATCCATATTCATATTTAAGTAATAAAATACATGGTTCCATGGAAGAGGGGTAAAGGAAAACATCTCATTAATATGAAGAATGTTATTGTACTTTCCAAAAGTACATCCAATCAATTCATGAAAAAGATAAATCAATGAAGAAATATTCTTGATGTAAAAGAAGAATTTATTAATGAAATTTGAATAGATAAATTTTGGTGAATATGGTTGAAATTTCATTTAAATTTTTCATAATATGATGGATGTTGTAATACATTGAGTTTAAAAAAAATTTAAAACTATAATTTAAAATGTATGAGACACGTAACAACGAGTATAAAAGAACTATATTAATTTATGAATGTTAAAAATAGATATTATATTTAAATTTGTGAATAATTTTATATAATTTTTTAAATATATATTAATTTAAAATATTATATAATTTTATTGATAAATTATCAATACAGTCACAATCAATTTCTAATGAATATATTTTATTAAAAAAATTTATTATTCTTTAATAAATGTTATTTATTTATTTATTAGTGAATATATTTCACATAATTTATTTATCTCTTATAATTTTTTTTTATAATATTAAAATAACATTGAAATAACCATATGAAATTTAATTTAGGAAATTTTTTGTTATTTTTATGAAATGTTTTATTTTTTAGTGAACAATTTAAATAAGTTTTTTATTCAAATACAGTCATTTATTTTCATTAAATAATGTGATTTAAAAGATACATTATATTTAATATTTCTTATTAATGTGAAATATTAACCATTGTAATTTTCATTACATAAATATTTTCATTTGAATCGTTAACTTTCAAGATGATGGGTAGAATATTATTTTTATGCTTAAAATGCATTTTTATGAAAACTCTTTTTCATACATAATGTCTATAAATTTTAATTAATTGAAAATTTTAATATAAAAAAATATTTAAATGAAATTTATGTATATTATATATATATTTAAATAAATTAAAATAAATATAATTATTAATATTTTTCATATATTTAATTTAATACCATATTATGCTTAAAATTGCTTTTTTGGAAAACCCCATTTTTGACATGTTTTGTTGGGTTTGTTTTAAATTAAATATTGAAAAAAATATGTAATGAATTTGATAGATTTGAGTCTATATTTTAAAAAATAATATTTAATATTATATAGTAATTGAAAATTAATTTTTTTTATAAGGAAGAGTAAAAATATAAAAAAATATTTTACCACAGTTAATGTTAAAACCAATTTATTAGGGATTAAAATAAACTGATAAAGATACTAAAATGTTAGAAAATGATTACTTATCAATGTTTTAGGTTTGGATCTACCATATAAAACCTCCATTATCAATTTTTGGGGCCTTTTTATTGAGATTGACATCCCATTATTGAATAGTTTTTGGTATTTACAAAAATATCACTCCCACTCACATATAAAAAAGTAACCTGCTCTTGTGTCCCTTCAAAAAATGAAAATACATTTGATTAAACAAGTACATAGAAAAATACCTTCTTTATTTTACTTTAAAAATTATATTATCCATGGTTTTACCAGATATCTAATCATGGAAGGATTTAGGATTCATCCTAATGAGGTGGTCCGAAGAAGAGGTATCATGTTTAACTGGGAGTCATTGTTTTATTTATTATTACGCATACATTAAATATTACTAAGAAATTTCTATATAATATAATTATATCTCTATTATAATTTGTTTTTTATAGTAATTTAGTAGCCTAAATTCATCTCCACTTGCATAAAATGGTAAATGAAATCATAATTCATGTTTACAAAGGACTATCAGCTCACAAATATATGCAATTCATATCACATCATCACATCTCATTAATATTAAATATAATGGATTTAATTTTTATATATTATATTAATGGTATATTAATTTTTATTTTAATTAATATTTCATATACTTTATTACCTTAGTATCCATTAAAAATTGAAAATGTTGTTTGTGCGTTCGACAAACTATCTCCATACAGAGCGATGCGATTCATTTCTAATCAATGCCTCATATGAATGGTATATGTAATTTTATATAACTAAAAGAAGTTATATTTAGGAATAAATTATCATTATTTAGTTTCATAATAACACTTACCTTATTTCCATCATGATAATCGAGAAGTATAAAAATTTTACTCATGCATACCCATGGCATACCGTCTCTATTGTTGTGATGTGGTTCTTTTTTTAAAAACCATATTTCATGGTTCATTTTAAAAATATTATTTATGTATATAATTTATAATTATATCATGATTATTATTCAGTTTATGTTGAAATAATAATCTATTTAAAATTATTCAACTTATCCAATTTATTTCATATATTTGAGCAGAATGTTGTGACAACAACCAACTTGAAGATAAATTATTATGTAATTGAAGATAAAATCATAGTAAAAAAAATTAAAATTAACATTAAATATAAAAAAATAAAAAAATAAAGTAAATAATTATATAAATTTTTTATTTTGTAATATAAATAAAACATGTGATGAATCGGGATCGGGGTAAGGGATCTCTCCCTAAACAAGATTTATCTTTGGGTTAAGACCATTATATATCAACCAATCATTGCCTCTAAATTTAATTATATTAAATTCATCTAAATTAATTTCATATTTATATCAGATATATGTCAACCTTATTGTTCTTTTCTTTTTATAGTGATTTCATTCCTTATTTTTATTTCTCAAATAAATTCATTATGAATGTTTTGTTGATTATAATTTGTGGAAATATTATGGTTACCATTTTCGTTCCATGGGTAATTATTATATTATTACATAGGATTGATTTAATTTATGTGTAAAATCTATATACTGAACATGTTATCAGGGTTTTACATAAATATTACTATAATTCTTTGGATAAATATTTTGTCTCCTGATGTGTTATGTATGGGATTACAGAGTAAAACTAATCAATTAAGGTAAATTTTCAACTATGTGATATTTTCTAGATAGCTAGCCTTAAATCATATATAAGTAATGTCATATGATATTTTAAAATTCCTAATGATATCGTTATATTATGATACCATTTCCCAATGTTATGATTCCCTATGATTACTCACGATCCTTCAATTTTATGATATCATGTTATACAATGAAATCTCACATTATGTTTTATTGTCATGTTTATTCCCTTAGTGGGATTTTTAGTTCAACCATTACTTTGTTTATCCTTTTACTTTTCCAATGTATTTTTGTGATATCAAATGGATTTATAGACTCATTATGGATAATATATCGATGACTTCATGTTTTAGTTTCATTTGATGTATTATGATTCTAGTCATCAAATGACATACGGAATCAAGATATTCGGGGTCATAGTTGTTGGATAATTATACTTAATAATAATTTAATATTCGGTGTGTAGGAAATGGGTCACAATACGTGGTATCAGAGATGGTTTTAGTTATTTTTGGGGATTAATACCAGAATAATTTATTTAGATCTGTAGGGAAAGTTATATAGATAATAATAATTATAGAAAAATCTATTGAATTTTTGGTGAAGTATATAGTGAGATGGTTTAATGAAATTGAAACCAATCAGAATGATAAAAGTATATTTGGCACTTGAAAATTCATACATAGGGGTAATAAATTAACAAATGGTATATTAATCAAGGATTGATCTTCACTTGGTGCTTTGAAATGGGCCTTTTTGTCACCATGTTTGACACACCCTGGGGATATTCTTTTAAAACAAAAAAAAACTACTTTCAAACCATTATGAATGTATTCAAACACTGATTTCATTTGAAAAACTAATAGAGAAATTACATGTAATTACATAGATTGGATACTAGAGACTCATATGTTAAGATATACCTATAAATTATATGTTATTACTCTCATTTTTGTAGTTTATCATTTTTTACTAATACTAGTTAATGTATCCTAATATTTTTTAGGATTTTAGTAAATATAGGTAAATATGAGAATCCATGAACAAAACCCAAATTGATAGGAACTTTTATGATAAGCCCAATGATTTCCCTTACTATACTATAGTTGGGGTTCATATCTTCATGTGGGTGATATCTAAAGTAACTGAAGTTGTAAACAATAGAATTAATCAAGAATAATTCACTCCCACTCCTAATAATGAACAATTCGAAGTTGAGTCTTTGATGTGACAAAGGAATCAAGTCTTTAATAGATATTATGATCGCCTAATTGTTGAATGAATTATTGAAACTTTTGAGAAAATATTCCCCATACGCAAATACATATATGAAGATAAATTTTTGGTGTCAACTTATAACGTAAAGGGATAATTTGATAAGTGTTGGACACCAATAAAGAAAGAAAAGTCAAAAGAGGATATTTATTCCATCAAATGAGAAAACTTTAAGAAAATATTTTTCATAAAATAATTTCCCTGAGATCTCCATCATTAAATATTGATGTATTACATTCGTTTGATGAAAAATTAATATGATAATATCAAGGAATATGAGGAAAAAATTTCAAGGATTTCATGATATAGCATTAACATTATCATCACCACAAAATATATTACAGACAATTTCAAAACTGGGTAAAAGACATGTCTATGAAAGGAATTAGTGATTCGTGACATTTTCAACTATAAAGGGATAGACTATTTTTTCCTCAAATTTGACAAGAATATTTTTTAGTCCCAGTTTTCTCATGGGACTGATGACAAAAAATATAAATTCGTGTTCTCTTTTGGTTAATCAACAAATAAATCCCAAGGATGAAATAAAAAATAATAACCCACATGACAAAACTATAGAAATTATAATCGTGGAAACTATTTGATTGGAACCTGGAGATGATTTAATTATTGAAAATATTAATATCACCCTAATAACTAAAAAATGGGAATTGAAGACACCTGCTAATAATAAATAAGAAAGGATGGATCTGACCAACACATAGCTTAAATTTTAGTGTTTTAGTTTCATGTAACATGGTAATTATTCATGCTATTTACCAAATGCAAGGGTATTTGGTGATAATAAATGATAAAAACCTCCAAGGACAAGAGAGAAAAGGAAGATAATATTTTACCACTACTACTGATATAAATTCTAAAAATGATGCAGTGATAGATATTATATTTATTTATTCAAATATATAAATCACACTATTTTATTCTAGTTATACACATTCCTTCAAATATATTTTTTAGCTTCACTTTTCATGAACCACCTCAAAACATGGGGGTTGAGCAATCTTTGAGAAAACAACGGTGTACTGGTTTCATCCAAAGTAGAAAATCAATCCAAATTCAATTTTTTTAACACAATAATAAATAAAAATATCATTTTACACCCCTTATTATAGTTTCTTGAAATATTTTTAGGGATTATCTATTCTTATGTAAACAAATGTACACTTTGGATAGAGGTAGATCACCCTATATATCACATGTCATCCTCTAATTATTTACTTGTGTATGTGTGTGGATAAATATCTATTTGAATTATCTATTCAAGGATGATTATTATATCATTATGATTATGCATATATAGAAAAAGGGAGTCATATAAAGGAGAGAATAATTCATAATGATATTCCCATTGTGAGGTATTGTATAAATGTAATTCATGATGATTTTCATAGTCTTCATCTTGAACATGTTTTTGATCTCTCAATCAAACAAATACATGGATCCCATCCCATATCAATGAGTATTTATAGAATGGAAATTTTTTTATCATAATAGACAATGAATCCAAAATAATATAATATGGAAAAATAATTTTATACTCTAGAGTGATTCACGGTGGGGTTCACCGTTCATCTTTATCAAGAATAAAGATGAGTCAATGTGACCTTATATTGATTATCATGGACTAAAAAAAATATGACAAACATCAAGAACCCATTCCCATTGATAAATTAATTTATTTTATAAACTATATGCGGCCTAGTATTTTTTTAAGGTGGGAAATTGATTAGGATATCACAAATTAAATGAGAGGAAGTTAGAAATGTCAAAAAATACATTTTGAAAACGGTATAGAGACTATTTGCTCACACTGATTCCATTTGGACTAAACAACTTATTAGATATTATTATTGAATAGATTAATATAGTATTTAGAGTTTCCCTAATCAAATTTTTTGTTTTATTTATAGATAATATTTTATTTTACACAAAAAACATGGAGGACCATGAGGAATATTTGAAAGTTATGATAAAATAATTGTGAAAGGACAGTATTTATGCAGTGTACAATAAATGTATGTTTTGGATGAAAAAAGTATCATTCTTAGTGGTTATTAATGACATAAAGTGTATATCATTGGACCCTTGTATGAAAAAGTAAATTTAGGACAAAACTATAAAAACATCTAAAATAAAGATCCACATTTTCATTATGTTAGCTAGGTATTATGAATGATTTTTTAGATACTACACATGATTTTAAAACAAAATAACTCAGCTATCCTAGTAGGTAGAAAAGTTTTTCTAAACTAGAGAATGTTATCAAGGATTTATGGTGTTGATAAAAGGATTATCACTGCACCAGACCTCATGCTTCACTTAAGTGGGGAACTTTTTATGGTATAAAATGATGATTCAGAGAAATTTCATGGGTTTTGTGAGGAAGAAAAATGATAATGTGATAGAATAAACCTCTAGGATATTGAAATTTCATGAGTAGAAAAATAACATGCATGATCTAGACTTGGCAGCAGTCATATATTATTTAAAAAAAGGTGATATAATTTATATTGGTAAATGTTTGAAATATATACGGATCAAAAAATCCACAAATATATATTCACAATAAAGGATCATAATATGTGCCAGTAAAGATGGCTAGATATTATGAAGGACTATGAAATCACAACACAATACAATTCTGAAAATTATATTAGTGAGGGAGATTATCTATGTAAAAATTATTGGAAAACCATGTCACTAATGAGAATTGAGGAAGATCCAATCTTCTTAGACATGAAAATATAAGACATTTGAATCATGAAGGTAGGAATATAATCATTCCATTCTTAGATGATTATTGAAGTATATTATAATTACCCAAGAATTATGTTTTTGAATAATATATATATAGATGAATATTCTTTTCATTTTATATATTTATTCTTGAGGATTGTAATTTTTTAGTGTCTTAAAAAACATGAAATATAATCTTCTAACATGAGAAAGATCTTCTACATCTCCCTTAGAGATCGTACCCATTAATACTCCTAAATAAATGATTTCTTTATAACATTTGTAATTGAAACATAATAATGAGTGATCATAGATTCTCATTAAGTGTAATAAAATAATAGATGAACATATGAGTTTAAAAAATGTGATGATAACTTTTGAATATCAAAATCACGAGTCATGAAATAAATATTAGTAGTTCATAAGGAATAAAACATAATGTAACATTAACCATTATAGAATATAAATGGAATAAAACATGAGATTGTGGAAAACACATAAGCATAGATTATCATTTCCATATTTTCCATGTCTGATTTCCAAGACCATTATAGCTGACAATGTCCCTAAATGAATATTGTTTACATGTCGTTCTAGCAATGAATTACTAAACCAGGTTTACTTTACATTAAATTAATTTTTATTTTAGGAGATATAAATATTTACCAAATTCATTGGAGTGAGATGTAGGTCCCACCCATCTCATAATTAAATCATTCTTACCTGTTCCACCAAAATATAAATCAATCATCATAGCATAATGCAAGAAATAAAATTGGTTTCTTAAACATCATTCCATCATAACATAATCCATATAAAATATGATTCTACAATTATCACAATAATATCATCATAAAAATATGGATAGAAAATTATCCCTATTTAATTACAGTTATATTAGACCTAATATAATTTGGATAATACACTTGAACATCATTCTTGGGGGAAATATTTAATCTACATCAAAACATTTTGTATTCATAAAATTTCTTGAAATTTTAAAAGACTATAATTTATTTTAAAATAAAAGTAAAATATTGTAGAGGATTCTTCATGGAAACATGGTGTTATTTTGACATAATAATCAATTCAGTCTCTATAAGTTAAAAAAATATTCATCTCCTACTCTTGATAGAAAATTCAAAAAGTTCCTCGTTTGGAAAATTAATGTATCATTCCTTTCATTCCATTTAATAAAAATTCACCAATTGGTAAAATTTATTTAAAAATCTGTAAACGAATAGAAATAATATTTTATATTTAAGAAACAAGGACATGGATGATAAGTATTCCCCAGTAATTAAAAACATATTAACAATCTCGAATAATAAGGTGGTTGAAAATTTATCCCTTACCATAAGTATGATATTCTTCATATGTATCTGAACATCTTATATAATTATTTAAATAATTTGATTGACTTATTATGGAATAATATACATATTTATGATATAAAATTTGATTATATTATCATCTTTTTATTATTAACAGTTCATTGTCACTCATAATTCAGATATTGACTTCTTTATGTTTATATGCATGTTTTGTTAGATAAGATCATGTTACACTTAATAGCAAATAGTTATTTAATTTAAAGAATTAAATTAGTATAATATAAATCATATTTATTTAATCAAATCATTTATATAATCATGGTTTAATGATGATCATGTAGAATGAATCACATGACATTGTGGAGATGGTAGGCCGTATATATGGACAAACAACGATATCATTCAATTAATGATAATTGGTAAGTAGTAAGATTTTTATTAATTATAAAGAATAATTATAATGTAATATTCATTATTTATAGAAATTATACTCAAAAATATACCCATACAAATAAAGAATTTTTGAATAACAAATTACAAACTACGTGGAGATGGTAAGCTGTATGCATGCAGACATTGTGATATTGTTATTCATAGGATAGATAAAAAGAGGTATAAAGTTTTCTTATAATTATAAAAACATCTCAGAATGTATGAGTTCATGATTTATTACTTTTTTATGGAAACCAAATTAAAAAATGAAGTAGAATAAGAAAAGTAGTTTGAATGAGGTGATAAAAAATTACCTCTTTTTCATGTATCACCTTTTTATTTGGACAAAAAAACTCCATAGGATGGATTTATTCCATAATTGTGTCCTCCATTATTAAGGGATGTATATTTAGATCTTATTTGCGATTAATTTGTCAATCCAAGGGCATTGAGATTTGTGAGTAAGTGGGTAGATGTTGTGGCATTTAATAACAGTGAGTAGGGGCACTTTAGGAATGTCTTGAAATGTTTTATTATTATCATTTTATCTTCAAATTAATAAAGATACAAAGTGATATATTTCAAGGTTAAGATGAGTATGTGTCGAAATTCTCTCAACCAGTAGGTTTTAGAATTTTTTTGGTCTCTAATTTTATATAATTTATTTGTTTAACCCTTAGTTAAATAAAATAACTCTTACCTTCTCTTCTTGTATTTTTACACTATTTGGCCAATATATTTACCATAAAATTAAAACAGAGCCTTAAGTGGATAATTGATAATATGTTTAACATTATATAACTTCATTTTTAGAATATTATATTTTTATTTCTATTATAACATTTAACAATATAGTATTTGTTTTAAAAACACATTTATGTCCATTCTGTCACTATTTAGTAACTAATTTCTGTTAAAGATACAAATACATGGTTGATTAAAAAAACTAAATTAAATCAAAGAAAAAATTTCATAATCATCTATAAAATTCATTTATGGCGTCAAAATTATGAAATTACATTTCTGTTAATATTTTTAATGTCATTTATTTGAATCTTTCATTAATAAGGTAATCACTGCCTCATCATTCTGACATAATTAAACTTATTTATGTGATTTATAAAAATTGTATATAAAATACTATGACATATTAAATAATTTTATAATTTTAATGATTATTTATAAACAAATAGATCAATTATATGTCCCCCACATTTAAATTGATTTATTAAAAAGATAAATGTTTACGTTATATATCATTTTAATTTAAATTAATTATTATAACATGTCATTTTCACACCCTAGGGGACCTTAAATACCAAAAGTTCTACTTGAGGAATTTTTCCAGTCTCCCATGACTCATCCAATAATTTTAGGACATATTTTAGGGTAGTTTTATCTTATTATGATGTTATTTTTACCCTTATTTACCTAACATACCCTTCAACCGTGGAAAAATAATTACTGAAGTTACTATTGATAATGTCCATTAATAAAAGTTATGTATTTACATAATATGGTCCTTATGATTCCAAATATGGAGTGAATTTTTCCAAATTCAAAACAAATATGTTCCATTAATTATTCTAAAATTAATTCTTATGTTAAAATCAAAAAGTGGGTTTTCAGAAGTAAAAACTATCCAGAGTTTGAGAAGTTTTCTTGTACAATATAAATTTGAAATTATGTATAATGACAAAAATTTTATTAAATTATAACAAAATAATCCAATTACACATTAAAAAAATTAAAAGATAATTAAACTATATAAATAAATTAGATGAAACGGTAGTTTTGAATTAAAATGCAGTATATTTCATTATTCCTTAAAATATGAATTTCATATTAAAAATACCAAAATTTCATAAAAGATAAATTTTGACGTCCTTATTGCAAATAAGAAGATTGTTATATCATGTAGAACTTATAAAATTTTCAAAAACGTGATTTAAAAATGTTTTTCCATCAAAAGGTGGTAAAATTGAATTTAATTAAATATATTTATTTTATCGAAAAAATTGAACTTGTTCACATGTCATATCTAGAAAACATATTAAATGAATTTAAAAAAATTACATTAATTATATTACTAATTTATTTCAAATATAAAATCCATAAAGAGTGATTTTATTATTTAATAGACTCATTTTTTCATTCAAGTAGTTTTTAAAGGATGTTAATACTATTCATACCTACCAATATAATGAGTAGGTTATTATATGTATTTATCAATTATACTCAGTTTTACGTTAAATTAATTCTATCAAAAAACATTAAATTGTGTGTAACACCATCCCCGAAAAGTGTTACATATATTGAAAACTGATATGGTGTTTGTATAGCATAACCTAATCTTGGAGTAGTGTATAACACAAGACATAAAATAAATTAAAAAGGAATTATATCATAAAATCATAGGGTGTTACATTCTACCTCAATTAAAATTAATTTCTCCCTCTAAATTTGGAGAGGTTATAAAATGTTTACTACATGAAAGTTTCTTTTAGATAAACCACATCATAAAAAGGAATACTGAACAATTATTTTGAAAAGTAAAGACAGAAATATAAGGGATACCCAATGTAACTCTCACAAGGTTTCCACATAGGATAACATGGGAGGGATGTGAAAACATGGATATGGAAGAAAAATCTAACCAACATGTTCTGATGGATATTGATAGACAACAAGGATTGGAAAAGGATAACAACAAAAAATTCATAAATCTGCAATGAATTAAGAGACCATTTGATTCAACAGTTAAGAAGGCACTAAGATAACATTTTGGGTTTTCAATATCCATTCTAAAATGTTAGAGAACGTGAGAGGAAATACATAATTGATTTTTGTATAATATCACTATTGTTCATTCCATAAAAAATTTCCAGATAATTTATTACTCCAATAAATGATGTCAAATTTATTATTCCTAAAGTGTTGGTAGATCATGTGATCCATAAATAGAATGGTAGGTCATTCCATATATCAAAACAAAAATGTTATCACAGGTTATCAAATATGCACATTTCCACCTATAGTTAGATAATACAATAATTTAAAAAACATTAACAAGAGTATAACACATACAATCCATATATGGATAACCTTAGAATCCTTCAAAAAAGGAAAAATTTATAACATTAAAAACAGGTTAACTAATTCTGTTTAAAAAATTTCTCCTAAATCCCATAATGCAGTTCATGTTTGTCACATTCCGAACATGTGAATACATTAATCTTGCATTCTATTGAGTCACGGTAACAACCTGAATTACTAGATATCCTTATTGAAACCCCATATGTCAATAAACCCTTCACCAGTTCTAAATTAATTAATATCATCCAGTTTACTTTTT
Organism: Viscum album; assembly: GCA_963277665.1. NCBI lineage: Eukaryota > Viridiplantae > Streptophyta > Magnoliopsida > Santalales > Viscaceae > Viscum > Viscum album. The sequence goes on from OY728122.1 coordinate 1,210,741,226, forward strand.
TTTATCCAACATATTTTTATCCAAATAGAATTATATTTACATCATGTTCATATTAAGGGTCATCATTCCCTAAATCATCAATTTTCCAAAATCATGACCTTATTACCTCAATAAATTTTCATGGTTACCAGCTACGCTCAACATATACATTCAAATACATGTGGAATACCATATTGGATCACTACATAGAAATTTCATTATTTTATAATACCATAAAAGTTATTATACAACTTTTTTCTAGAATCCTATTACATAAATTTTCAATCATTCCACCACATCATTTTCATACACAACATCATAAATAGTGATCACATGTTATTTTCCTTTTCCTTTTGCCTTAAGATTTTGCTAACATAGATAATCATTTATCCCCATTGTATTGGGGAATTAGTTAGCATTATTACCCATTTTGTGGCACATGTTTCATTGAATTGTGGGTGGATTATTCTCTGTAGAATTTTCTCATTTCACGGTATTAGAAACATTTTTATCATTACATTAGCAATCAAATATATGATGAGCTTTGTCTCAACACATAATACATTTTCTATTCCATTTATATCAGTATTTCCCATTCTTCATTCCACACGATGAGTATAATGAAACCCTCATATTCACTTCACCGTTGATTTGATATTTTCCATTGATCACCATCTTTTGTTTCTTTTCAAAAACCATGAGATTGATATATAAACCAACTAAAATTTATACCATGATATCACAATGCACAATATCTTCATAACTACTATAGCCTCTTATAACAAATTCAATTTGAAAACATGGTTTTAATTGACTGATGAATCAATCTACTTTACTTTCAGGTTGGATGATAAAGCCAAAAGAGTACCTTTTAAGTCTTGTCAAATTTTCCTCTATGTACCAATATATTCATCATATTTTTTCTTTAACTCAAGGAAATCCTTTTAAATTTTCATTTTAATAATACGATTAATGTACTTATTGAAAAATATGTTCCTGAACTCATCTAATTCCATCGATTCAATTTCATATTGTAACTTTGTATTCTTGATTAATATACACCACTAGTCCACATCACCTTCTAAATGATAAAAACCAAAATAATGTTTCATGTTTTCAACACCAATGGATGGAAAATAACTTTTTATTGTTAGTAATACATTATTCAGCAACAAGTTGATCCAAAGTCCCACTAAAATAAGTTGGACGTTTCTTCATGAACGACTAAAAAAAATGTTGATACTTTATCTTCTCAATTGGAATTCCATAATGATGCATAATGTGTGAACATATAGAGATAATATTTTTAATTCCATCTTCGATAACCATTTTTAGATCAGGAGGAGAATCTTTTCATTTTCCATTGTTTTGATCATAAACGTAGTCCTTTCAGTTCCATGCATTATCTAAAACCCAGAATAAATAGTGTGACAGGAAAATTCATACTAGGAAATAAACCTAATTAAGGTGGTGTATTTTCAATCTCAATAATCTAAGGTTTAATCCTAGGTTATTCGTGATTGTTAATATCATTATATTATTGTAACCAATAATTATACATATCCTTAGAAAATGCTTTGGAATAACTCTTGGGATATCACTAATGTTGTCGCATGCAAGTTTCCACTGGTTGAATAAAAACTACCTATCATACCAACTATAATTATCCATTCATGAATTAAATTAATATTACATATTTTTAGATGAATATTTGTGACATTTTAAAAAATCACGCTTGAGGACCATAATAGTTTAGGGCCTTTGGAAACATGTAATATATTCTTATAACATGTGAAAGATATTCAACATATTCCATAACGATCTTACACTTTAGTACTCCGACATAAATTTTTTCTTTATAACAAGAGTAATTTAATCATATGAAACGGGGAGATAGTTGCTCAGTAAGGGTATGAAAAAAAATAAATGAACATATGAATAAAAAAAATATGAACATAACTTTTGAATATTAATATCCTTAGTCATGAAATAAATCATAGCATTTTTAAGGCATAAGTCATAAAGGAACACTAACCATGACAACCTAGATTTTCCATAAAACATGAAATTGTGGGAAAAACATAAGCATAGAAAATAATTTCGAAATTATCCATGGATCATAGCCAAGACCACCATAGCAGGCAATATCTATTACTGAACTGGGTTTATGTTTCGTTCTAGAACTGTATTACTAATCCTGATAGACTTGTTTTTTCATTCATGTTTGTCACATTAGATATAAATAAATTCTCAATTAATTAGATGCAGATATAGGTCCCCTCCCATTTCATAATGAAATAATTTTTACATGTTTTACAAAAAACACAAATCATTCATCATAGCATAAGCCAAGAAATAAAACATGTTTCTTAAAAATCATTCCATCATAACATAATCCATATAAAATATCATTCCATCATTGAAACAATAAATTCATAGTAATAATAGGGATATAAACACTAACTAATTTACATAATGTCGGGTTATATGGAAATTAATTTTGATAAAATAGTTGAACTTAATTCATGAGGAACATATCCTTTCTTATTCAAAATTGTTTTATTTTCTCAAAATGTAGTGAAATTTTAAACGAAAAGTACTTAGTTGTGAATCAAAATTAAATAGTGTATAGTAATATTAATTTAGGTATTTCATAATGAATATGTAAAAATATATTCATGTAGTATAAGTTAAAGAAAATTCTTCTCATACTCTTGTCAGAAAAGTTAAATAGTACCTCGTATGGAAAATAAAAGAAAGATTCCTTCCATGTCATTTTGTAAAAATTAACCAATGGGTTATATTGACAATAAAAAATAGTAGAAGAATATAAATAATATTATATATTTAGGAATCATGTACATTAATGATAAATATACCCTAGAAAATACTTACATATAAACAATCTCAGGTTATAAGGGGATTACCAAATTATCAATTACCTTAGGTCTGATGTTCCTCATATCTATTTGAACCTAAATTAAAATGATTAAAATAATGTTATTGAATTATTTTAGAATAATAATCAATTTTATGATATCCTATATGATTATTTTATCATCCTTTCGTTATCAACATTTCATTGTCACTCGTTATTCATATATAAACATCATTATATTTTTATATATGTTTTTTCATATAAGTTCATGTTCCAAGTTTTAGGTTATAGATATATCAATTTAATAATGATATTAGTATAATAAATGTCGTACTTATTCCTTACATTAATGTATATAATCAATGTTTAATTAATATTAGGTAGAATAAATCACATCGTATCGTGGAAATGGTAGGTTGTACGTATTCCTAAGCGATAATATAATTAACTTTATGGTTAAATGGTAAGTAATTTGAAGGTATATTAATTATAAAAAAATAATTATCATGTTATATTAATTATTTAAATCCATTTTAACTTTCATTATACCCATCCAAATAAAGTATTATTGAATAATAAATCACACCACGGTGTGGAGATGGTTAGTCGTATGTATGCATGCATTGTGATATTGTTTTTTGTAAGATGGATAAAAGGTGGTATAAGGTTGTACCATAATAATAATAAAATATCAGTATGTATAATATACTTTATTTAATAATTTTTTATGGAAAAAATATACGAATAAAATGTAGAAGAAGAAATGAATTTTTAAATAGTTGATAAAACAATGTACTCCTTTTAGAGTCCCTTCATTTGATTTGAAGAAAAGGTCTCCATAGTAGATTTATTCAAATTGTGATTCCTCTAAGAGGAAGGATGGATTTTGGGAGATTTTTTTTATAGATTTTCAATGATCTATGAGGCTTTATAGGTGTGAATACATGATTATATTTGGTGGTCATTTATTAGTGGGAGGAGGGGGAATTTTAAAATGTCTATAAATATTATTTAATTATAAATTGATTTTTTATTTATAATAGCTCAAATGTGACATAGTTAAGGGATAAGATTAGTTTGGTTCTAAATATACTCATATATTTTTCTTTAGAAATTTTTAGGTCACAAATGTAACCTTATCTTTGGCTTTTATCCCTTAATTCAATAAATTAACTCTTACAATGTCTTCTTGTATTTTTACACAATATTTTCAATGTAGTAACTATAAAATTCCAAGAGAACATAAAGTGGATCATTAATGACATTTTCTACATTATCTAAGTTATTTGGTAGAATATTATATTTCTAGGACTATTATATCATTTAGTAAAATAGTATTTGTTTTAAAAACACATGTATGTCAATTTTGACCAAATTTTTTAATTGATTTTTGTTAAAACACTAAAAAAATTATTGATTCGAAAAGAAACATTAAGTCAAAGATAACATGTAATAATAATACATACAATTAGTTCATGGAATCTAAATTTTAAGTTCATATTTAATTTAATATTTATGATGACATTTATTTGAACCTTTCATTAATATGGTAATCACTACATCATCATTGTGTCATTAATAAATTTATTTATTTAATGTCTGAAATTTATAAAAAATTAACATTATGTACAAAATATGTTCCTATTTATGATTAATATTTATTTTCAAAGTGATTAATTATTTAACCCCACATTAATGTTTTTTTATAAAAAGATTCTTGTTTATGTTATATTTCCCATTACTTTACATTAATTATTATAGCATACCATTTTCACACCTATGTGGCGCCAAAATGCCATAAGATCAGACAAAGGATTAATTGGGTCTCCCAAGACCCATAAAATATTATTTGAACACGTTTTAGGGTAGTTTTATATTATTATAATATTTTTTACCCTAATTTTTCTAATTTACACTTTCACCAATGTAAAGTAATTACTGAAATTACTATTCATAATGTCCAAAAATAAAAGATATCTATTTACATAATTTGGAAATTTTGATTCCAAATATAGAATCAATTTTTCCCTATTAAAAAAATATAAGTTTCAACAATTAATTTAAAATTAATTACAGTTGTCAAAATCAGAAAGCGGGTTTTAAGAAGAAAAACAAATATCAAATGATTGACATGTGTTTTTGTCCAATTTAAATATGAAAATAAATCAAATGGATAAAATTGGATTAAATTATAAAAAAATAATACAATTACACATTAAAACCAATTTAATAGATATCATAATTATATTAATTAATTAAAAAATGTAGTTTTGAATTAAAATCAGGTATTTTTTACTATTAATTAAAATATGAATTTCATCAAAAAAATTCCAAAATTAAAACCAAGATAAATTTTGATGTCCCAATTACAAATAAGAATTTTATTATTCCAAATAGTACTTATAAAATTTTCAATTATTATATTAATAAGGTTTCACCAAAAAAAGGCTATAAAACAGTATTTTTTGAAAATTACTTATTTTATCCAAAACATTTAATTTGTTCTTATATCATATCTAGAAGTCATATAAGATAAATTTAAAACATTATATTGAATATATTAAATATACATTACACTAAAAAAATCCCTAAAGATTCATTTTATAATTATAAATACTCACTTATTTTCATTTAAATATTTTTAAAGAAGTTAATACTATTAATACACACCATTATAAACACTAGGTTATAATATTTAGTTATCATATAAAATAGATCTTCTGTGAAATTATTTCTATCAAAAAAACAAGTAATTTTCAGTAAAAACTTACAAGAATAGGGTTCCCTAAACATCAAGAAAATACAATGTTGGGTGTAGAGAAAGTTAATCAGGGTGTAGCGTACAACACAAGACATAAATGAATTAAAAAATAATATATCTCATAAAATAAATGGGTGTTACACATCCCTTATGGATATGTTAAAGGATAATCAAAGAAATTATGTTGAAATTCCAAATAAGGATGAGGATTTATGAAAATGAAAATTCATATTGTTCAAAATTGATGAATATGGTGTAATAATATTTTGGTGATGACTATGTGAATCCAAAATTTTACATATAAAAAAAGATTTGTTGAATGATGCACATAGCTATACTTTCTCAATCCAAACAAAGAACAAAAATATGTATCATTATATCTAAGAGAACTATTGTTGCTAACAAGCTGAATAAGAAGATCATATACTATACATCAATGTTTTTGATATGTCAGAATTTTAAGGATAACAAGAAAACATATTAGTGGAGGTTAAAAACATTACACATACCATTATAAAAGTGGGAAGACAACACTATGGACTTTGTCACTGATATTACAAATATATAAAGTGGAATAAATTCTATATGGGTTGTGGTGGATCATATTATTATGAGAAATAAATTCACCTCAATTTGATAGGACTTCTCAATTTATAAAAATACAAGGATATACATCCGAGAGGTGGTGATGCTACCTAGATCACCAATCTCGATTATGTCTAACAGATATTCATTACATTCCTCCATGTTATAAAAGAGAATCCAAAATTCCCTAAATATAGAGTACAAAATTTAATATCACTTATCACCCCAAAATTAACTTCCAATATGATAAGAATAATTAAAAACTAGAATACATATCGAGTTCATGTTCTATGGAATTAAAATTTGGATAATATACAAATCTTCAATTGGTCACATTCTCATACAAAAGTAGTTTTCTCTCATGAATCAAAATGGATCAAAATGAAGACCGTTGAGGGAGGAGATGTAGAACATGTATATGTTGGTATGAATTCAATGAACCCATGATTTTGGGATGTTTAATGTTTTTGGATATGGTAGAAATGATTTAGACTATTAAGAAACACATCAATACCATCCATAATCTACAAAAGTTCTATGATAAAAAACATTTAAAAGGTCGAGAGTCTAAGGTTGGGGATAATATTTTCTTCAAATATATCTATGTAAGAGATTCATTAGGGTTTTAAAAGATTTAATGATATTACATATTTATATTAGACAATTTGAGATTCTTGATCGCATTAGAGATGCGTCTTATCGAATAATGCTCAAACCAACCCCATCTCTAGTACAATATGTATTCCATACATCACTCTTGATGAAGTACATAAAATTCCCTCACATGTATACAATTCAAAGGATGTATATTTTGAAAATGATATATCTTATAAGGATTATATGGTGAACATCTTCAGCCATAGAGATAGTGTTATATGAAATAAGAGAACTCAAATGGTCAAATTGATATGGGGGAACCAAATATTTGAAGAGGAAACCTGGGAACCATAGTAATCTATGAAGAAGAAGTACCCACATCTATTTTCAACATAGTTTATAATATTATATTTTTAGGAAAAAATTACTTATAAGGGAAATAATGAAATTCCATTAATTTTTTTAAAATGAAAATTATTATTTATGTTGTAGGAAATATACTACACCAAGCATAAAAGAGAAATGACTATTAGTTACCATAAAAACTAGATATTTAATGTGGGGGGTGTATGAAAATTAATAAAGAATTTATTCATTATGAATATTGGTCTTTATCAATAAAATTTGTTTTTCATAAATTCTCACCAAATATGCACATAATTTCTTGAAATAATATTTCATTCTAAAAAAATACATTTCCATGAAAAATGATTTTTATTTATTTTATTGTGGAAATATTATATTAGTTAATGGAACATTTTGTAACATTAATTTATAAATTTATTATCATTTTTTAAATAACAATATCAAAATTATCTTTGGGGAAAACATTTTTATTTTTCTGAAATGATTGATTTTTAATTGAAATTTTCAAATTAATGTCTTTTTCAAATAATATGACTTATTTTCATTGAATAATATAATATAAAATTTGAAAAATATTATGTATTTCGTAATAATTTTTAGTATTTAACATTTGTAGAATAATATAATTCATTTCATTCAAATCATCATTTTTTATTATTTTGGTAAAACAATATTCTTATACTTAAAAATGTGTTTTCATACAAACTGTTTTTTAGTTCCCAAAGTCTATTTATCTCAATTATTTAATATAACAAATTTTAATGAAATATTTAAATGAAATTAATACATTATATATATATATATATAAATTTAATTGCATATAATGATTATTATATGTCATGTAGTTAATGTATAATTATCCTTTTCTTGAAATATATTATTTATTGAAAATCAGGTTTTCAGCATGATTTATAAGTAAAATTTTAAATTACATTAGGAATATTAAATTAACTGAATTTCAAAAAAAATATTCAATATTTTTAATCATGGTAATTAATATTAAATAACAAGTTTAATATAATTTTTTTCAATATGAATAGTAAAAAATATAAAAATCGATTACCATGGATAATTTTAAAACTGGTTTACCAAGGTGGTTAAACTAAAGAACTAATTATAGTTACATGTTTTAAAATAATTCATTAAAAATGGCTTAGGTGTGGAAAAACCATATCACCTCTCCACTCCATTATTTATCAATATTTTAGGAACATAGCTTGTGAGTGACTTTGATTTATTGAATAGTTTTTTGTATTTACAAAAATTCCACTCCCTCTCACTTATAAAAGAGATCCTCCTCTCCTCGGTATTGAACACTTCAAAATACATGTGGTTTTTCCAATCACTAAATAATACTTTAATTACTTCCAAACCTACATCATATAATCAATATTATTATTTTAAATAAAATTGAGGAGTCTTTTAGGTATAATCAAAAAGAGAAGGTCTGAAGAAGTGGTATCATTCTTAAGAGAACAAATTTGATTTATTTAATCTTCATCCTCATTCAACTAATACTAAAACATTATAATATATTAAAATATTTATTTACCATGTCCAAATATTTCATTATGTTAAATCCATAGCCTAAATTATTTTCTAAATCCATAAAATGGAAAACTAAACCATTATTTGTTTTTACAGGGGACTACCACCTAGTGAACCCTTGTAGTTCATATTTCATGAATAACTCACATAATTATTAAGGGTGATGATTTAATTATAAATATATATATTAACAATTAATTATTTATCAACAAATTAAATGAAAATATCATATTACATCTCACATTACCATCCATTGAAAAGTGATAATATAAATGGTTTGTATAGAGGAGTACCTCCTCACAAAGAGATGTGATTCATTTTTTGTTAACACATAACATGGATGATATATGTAAGGGTATTTTAGGAAATAATATGATATTTTCGATATTATAATCATTATTAAAATCTAAAAAATCAGTTATTTTCTTTCCATCATGATCATTGAAATATAGAAATGTTACTCATGTGTATGTATGACCCACTATCTCTATGATTGTAATGTGGTTTGTTTTCATAACAATATTTATGGGTTTATTTAAAAATTATAATTTAGGTTTAAAAATTTCAATTATTTCATTATTATTATTAATGATATGATTAAATAATAATTAATTTGACCTTATTCAACAACCCAATTTTATTTCCGACATATGAGCTGAACATTAACAAAACATCCAACTTGAACCAAAATGATTATAATACAGATTATAACATGATAAAAAAATATAATAAATAAAAAACATTAAATTGGTTCTTATGAAATTAAATAATTATTATAAATTTATTATCTAGGATGATAATGTTAACATGTGATGAATCTGGCATGATCTAAGGGGCCTCTTTCTAAACCACTCTTTATAAACCACATTTTCCTTTTGGTTATAAATATTATCTCTATAAATCAATTTTTATCTCAATTTATTGATATTTAATTCTTATAAATGATTTATATTTTTCTCCCATACATATATAATTTTATTTTTATCCCTTCATTTTATTTTCTAATTCTTTCTTATTTTCAATTATAAAATTCAATTATTGGTAAATATCCTTTGATTATATTATGAGGAAACATTATAAAATCCATTTTAGTTCCATAGGAAATTATTATGTTACCATTTATGAATGATTTCCATTATGCTGAACACATATATTATAAACATGTTATTCTAATTTCACATAGTTATCTATTTCAGTCATTGGGTAAATATTCATTCTAATGTGGAATAATGTTTGGAATTTTGGAGATACCATAATCTATTATGGGAATATTTCCACCGTGTGATATTACCATCGATGTTATCCTTTACTGTTGCTTATTTCATGTCATATTTTCCTATGAAATTTCATATGTTACCATCATCTTACGATACTATGTCATTTATGTTATGATTCCACCTGATTACTAATGAGAATTATATTTTATTATATCCTTTAATTCATTAGACTAACATGTTATGTTTATTAATCATGTTTACTCCATTACAGGTATTTTTATCTCACCCATTTCATTATTTATTCTTAAGTATATCCTGATAAGATTTAGTATCTCAAATTGATTTATGATCTTATATTGAATATTATGTTGAATATGTCATGTATTTATTTTATTTAATGTAAAATAAGCCTAGTCTTCCAAAGACAATAAGAATCGTAATATTTTTTGTTGTACATGTAGGAAATTTATGAAAACAAATCATGTAGTATTAGGAATAAAATTAATCACTCTTTATATTAGAAAAAATGAATAATTTAAGTGGGATACATAAACTAGGGTCATGTGAAATTATAAAAAAAATATCATTGAAAATGAACTGAAAACATGTATTATCCCACACTAAAATCAACTAAAAAGGGAAAGGGAAATAATGGAATCAGGCATAGACATGAAGAATAGGCCAACTCAAATGATCAAGATGTATTAGTGAATCAACAAGATAGATTAAAATATTCAAATGTATAATGATAATATAAATATTACTTTTACGGAAACCTCGAATAATTTCATGAAATGATGGATAAACATGGAATCTGTATGAAATGAGAATTAGATTTTTAAATGATTATATAAATATTATATTGTTTAAAAATTTATATAATGATGATCTTAAGATAAGGTAGTGATTAATTGATTCTTTTATGTACGATTGGGATACAATATTATTTTTTTCCTAGATTACCAAGGGGTCGATTGTGATATAAGGATTGCAATACCAATATCTCAAATAAGGATAGATAAAAAGTTTTACTATTACTGTAAGTTATATTTTACATGTGTTAACATTACACACATGGTATGTAATTATAGTATAAAAAGAACCAAATATAAAATAAAAAATTATGATTTCATATGATATATATGTAAAGAAATCACACAACATGAAACATTTGACAATCTAGATAACAAGAAAAATAGTTTGGAAGAAAATCATTGGGCTCAAAAAAAGGATCACCTATCAATAGCGTTATTATACGAACCAAGATCATTGTTTTAGGTATTTTTTTCCTTTTCTGGTCATTTTTGAGAAAAAGAGGTAAAACTATAAATTTTAGAAGTACACGTCGTGTACTTTGAGGCGGCGTAAGGTCGTGTGATCGTAGTTTCCAGGACAAACACACGATGTGTAGGGGCGATGTGGAGGCCACATAAAGAGGAGTAATGAAAGGCCAAGTACACGCCATGTACTCCAAAATTACACGCCTTGTACTTTTTTTTATTAAAAGTACTGGGGTCGCGCCTAATTGACCAAATCGTCGTCTTCTCTATGTTCTTCTATCGGGAGCATCTGTACGGCCGCGAACATCCTCCGAGCCCCCGATACTTCATCTATTTTACGAATCGACTGCTATCTATTGCGATGGAACCATATCGGTGAGATCTTTCTTCTTCTTGAGTTTCATTCCATGATTTTCCCTCTTTCTAGAGATATCATGGGTTGAACGTTTTGTGCCTTTTCGTAGATCTACACCATTATAAGGAGAATCGAGAATCATGGTTCAAGTATATTTATCTCTTAGCACCAAGGTAGGTGGTTTGTGCCTTACCTTTCGAATTATTTAAGTTTTATTTTCAAATTCCCACCAATACCCATGAACGGGGTATTGCGTGTTACCGTTTTTCCCCTGTTGCTTTCCTTCCTTTCTTGTTTTCTTATGTATAGGTAATTTGATCATGTTTGAGGATAATTGTTATGCATGGATGTTTTTCCCATTCCTTGTTCTTGTTATGACCTTTTGGTTTTGTTAGCCTTTGGGCGTTATACCTATTTTCAATGCCGTGTGACCGTAGGAAGGAATGATATTCATGACATGCTTGATGTTCTGTAGAATGGTTAGCCAAGTAGCACTTTTGGTGTACATTGGAATTATAGAAATATTATGCACTGACTGTCACGGGACTGTGAGAACCTGGTGATATAGACTATAAAGGATAGACCAAGTGAGCTTCCCATAGAGTCTTGAATATTATAGACTACAGGAGGGTACACCGAGTGAGCTTCCTCAGAATGTATTGCTTATTATAGATTACATGGGATAGACTGAGTGAGCTTCCCAGAGAGTCTTGGATATTATAGACAACAGGAGATTAGACCAGGGGATCTTCTTCAAAAGTTCTTTTTTTTTAATTTCCGTAAACCATTCTAGGCTAGAGGAGGAATTGACCGAGCGAGCTTCCTCAGAGAGTCTGTGATAAACTTGAGACTATAGGGGGAAATGGTCGAGTGAGCTTCCTCATAGAGTTTCTAGACTTTGGGTCAATAATAGGGTTAGACTGTGTGACCTTCCTCATAGATTCCCTGACTACCCTAGACTATAAGGGGAATTGACTGAGGAAGCTTCCCAGAGAGTCTTATAATTTCGTATGACCAAACTAGAGGGGTTAGGCTGAGTGCACTGCCCAAAGGGTTATTGGTACTTCTTCGATACGACCGGAGGGGTTGTCTGCGAGTACTTCCAAGTGGGGTTCCTGTTGTAGTTAGCTGTTTGCTTCACTGCTACTTGTTGTTTTGATGATTGATTACTGTCGTATATAATCCTATTACTGCTTACTGATTACTGCCTCTTCTGTACTGTTACTGTTTACTGCTTACTGTACTATTACATTCCATATGCTCACTGACTATTAGGTACAATCTTCGGGTGGTTTCCTACTAGGATTTAGTCTCACACCACATTTGGGCCATGCTTTTGGGCCCAAAGAGACTATGTTGATGCAGTTATAGACAAGGGAAGATGGCCTTCTACTTCTGGTACATGATTGCTTTGGAGCAGGAGATGATGGGAACAATCTTAGGCTCGCGATGCTGAGGAGTTGTTTATCTTTTCATTTGTACTTGTTTTGGTAATATTTATATTTCCAGCATTGTGACCTATTTGGCTATTTTCCGAGATATGTATCATGCATCATTTCGTATATACATATGTGTTCCAAAGGTTTATTGTTTTAGTCTTCCACTATTACTTGTACTTTGTTGTTGGATATTTACTACTTCCACTATTGCATGTTTTGTTTACATCTACTATGTACTCTGCCAATGAAGTCACAACTTCCCCACTATCAAACCCAGGGCCCTCACTACTAGTCAGCAGCCTCTGGTGTTTGGGGGAATTTGTTTGATGCCATGTGACCAATCAGGTACGGGGTTCCTCTAGGTGGTTTCTGGGACCAGAATGTTATGAAGTGGTATCAAAGGAATTAGTTTCTCTTGATTTACTGTTCAGAGCCTTTAGCTAGGGACAGGATGGATTCAGTACTTGGTAATAAGATGTGCCAGGGATTAGCTAACCCGTGTACAAGGAAAATCTAATCTACCTCGTTGTTGCAGTTTTCTGGTTGAGATTTTATGATTGATATGATTTCACCTAGAGTGATTCGAATGCCCTGTATTGTTGTTTTTTTCCTAGTGCGGTTCTATTTATGTCACAATCCAATGAGATGAGGGTATGCCATCTCATGCATCATATTATCACTTGTTAGAAATCATATGCCATATATTCTTGCCATTCCATCTAGGGTGCATTAGCGATTGCATGTTGTTGTGATAGACGTTGTGTAGATTATGCTTGTTTTTGTGATAGATTCTTTGATATAATCCCTATAGTTTGATAGAGGAATTATTTTTATTGTTCCTTTCTTAAATGAACACGAAATTTTTGTTCTTGAGGTGTTATGGGCCCTCATGAATCGGAACATGGTGGATTATTGATTTTTCCCCTTATATATGATATGTAGGAGTTGCCAATCATTGGTACAGAGGGAGTATGGGCCCTCAAAGATCATAATTTGACACCGTCATGTTTTTTTCAGTGTTTTCTGGGCTTCACTGTAGTTTCTGAGCTACTTCCCAGAGAATCTAGGAATACACGGTCTATACTTGACTACACAACGTGTAGTTTTAAACCGTGTCACTAACTGTGTGAGCAAAAACATGGGGTCATGAGAATGGTTTCAGAAACACGTTGCATACAGTCGTTACATGAAATGTAGTAGTGAGCCGTGTTCCCGGTCATGTAACTAACAACACGGGTCAGGGAAGCTCGTGTAGTATACGCTGTGTTTGGTATGAACATGCATTGTATTCTTGTTCTAGGAACCCGACCGTGTCATGAACAACACGGGATGGTGTTATCTCTACTATACATGTCATGTGTGGTGACAACACGCTATGTAGTCTGGGGTGTTTCACAACCAAAGGTGGCAGAAGTACATGCCCATGTGAATGGCCTTAAAGAGCACTGAGTGTAGTTTTATACACACCGTGTGGTCATGTTTAGTGAATCTTGAGTGTTTCTTCCTCCTGTTACCATTTTTTACTCTTGTGTTCTATGTCCTTGATAATCATGATCTAAGGTGGGATTTTGATCGTTCAGAGCAATTCCCTTGAGACGTCCTTTGGTCATACGTTAGCTACCAGATGGTGATCAGACACCGGATATGGCTGATTAGGGAGTTCTTGTATATCTTCCTGCTGTGCAAGCCTTGGCACCAGCAGTTATACCCATTGCAGGCGCCGATGCGTAGTTCAGGGAGGACTTCCTGAGGATGATGCAGACCTTTCAGAGAGCACCGCCTCCTACCCCATCGATGGCTGAGTTGAAGCGAGTTTTCCATCAGCAGCATCCACCTACGTTTATAGGGGATAGAGGACCCTAGGCTGCAGAGTCGTGGCTATAGGCCACGCTGACGATATTTGATCATTTAGAGATACCTCCAGAGAAAAGGGTAAATCTTGTTACATATATGCTCCGAGACACCGCCAAGAGGTGGTGGGAGGTGATCTTATAGTCAGGGTGCCAGCAGATTATGACTTAAGATGATTTTTGGTGCATCTTCTACAATTACTTCTATCCAGAGACCATGAGGGCCAACCAAACCTGGGAGTTTATGAGTCTTTGGAAGGGTACTCTTTGTGTTATGGAGTACTCGTCTCGTTTTACCGAGCTCCAACACTTCACGCCGATTCCAGCAGGTGATGAGTTGTTCCTTGCTAGGATGTTTAAGGACGATCTTAGATAGGAGATCCATTCCCAGGTGAATATATTCAGTTTTACTTTGATATCCTCAATCTTCAACCAGACGCTAATCACTGAGCGCAATCTCAGAGATTCTGGAGCAGTGAGCCAGGGCGGTTCGACATCCAGAGTTTGTGTTCCTCTGACTGATAGTAGGAAGTGCTATAGGAAGTCTGCACGGGGAGATCAGGGTAGGAATAATGTATCTTCGGGTAGCCAGGTTGTATGCTACCAGTGTTTTAGGAGTGGGCATAATGGGCCTCTACGTTAGAGAGATGAGATAGAGTGCCGATCATGCGGCAATATGGGCCATCTTTAGCATTTTTGTCAGATCTTCTTGCCTATAGTTTGTGGTAGGGGTTATTCTATGTCCCCATGTTCAGGAGTTGCATAGCCAGTTCTTGACCAGTCTAGGAACTAGAGTTATTCAAGCCGTTCGGGCTGAGGAGGAGGTCGGGGCCATGGTGGTCAGTCACCAAGTTACCAGCGACAGAAAAGTAGATCATCTCGGAGTTGTCAGCTAGGGGAACACGGCCACGGTACAGGCTAGTCGTTTGCTGTGGAGAAGACCTATCAGAAGAAGGATCATGGCCCTTCTACAGTTTGAGTTATGATCTCAGTAGCCTCATTTTTATCTTCATCTCTTTTCGATTCTGGTGCTTCACAGTGCTTTATCTCTATTAATCTTATGGAGAACCTTGGGATCTGTATCGTTTCGTCTGCCGACATGTTGACTCTTGATTCACTGTTCGGAACAAGGATGTCTAGCCTACGTCTGTGTAGAGAGTGCCCTCTTGGGGTTGCAGGGTGTCACTTCTTATGGCATCTCTATGTCCTAGAGATGACAGGCTATGATGTCATTCTCAGTATGGATTGGTTAGTTCCATTCCATGCAGTCATCGATTTCTATCTCTATAGGGTGAGTGTCATATCACCAGAGTGTGGATCTTTTCTACATAAGGGCGAGTGGGTTGTCCAGGCGGGTAGAGTTGGACCAGAGAATCATGGGCTAGGGGGAGTTATAGCTTAGATTTCCAGTCGTTATCTGGATGACCAGGGGACTTCACAGTAAGACTTTCCTCCAGTGGTGGATCATTTTAGGGATGCCTTACCAGCGGAATTTTCATGTTTGTCTTAGGAGCGTCAGGTGGACTTTTCTACTGAGCTCATTCCAGGAGGGACACCAGTGTCCATTCCTCCTTATTGGATGGCTACACCTGAGTTTCAAGAGCTCAAGAATCAGTTGGAGGAGTTGCAGACAAAGGGTTTCTTCCAACCCAATACTTCTCTTTGGGGTTCTCCTGTCCTTTTTGCGAATAAGGCAGTTAGTACCCTTTGACTTTGTGTAGATTATCAGATGTTGAACTAGTTGATGGTCAAGAACCGATATCCCTTACCAAGGATCGATTACCTCTTTGATCAGCTTTGAGGAGCCAAGTGTTCTCGAATATTGACATGATATCCGGATATAATCAATTGTGCAATAGACCATATGATATACCTCTTACAGCTTTTATGGGAAGGTATGGTCTATACGAGTATATGTTTATGTCGTTCGGTCTCACAAACGTGCCAGTAGTTTTTATGGCGCTGATAAATTGAGTCTTCCATCCATTATTGGATTCCTTCGTGGTGGTTTTTTGTGGACTATATATTGGTGTACTCTCACACTCGACATGACCATGATACTCATCTTGAGATCATTTTGAGTAAACTGAGAGAGAATCAGCTTTATTATAAACTCTCGAAGTACCGCTTTTGGATAGATCAGATTAACTTCTTGGGTCACGTCATCTCAGAGGCAAGAGTATCAGTGGATCTAGAGAAAGTGAGAGCCTTAGTTTCCTAGGAGCAGCTGAAAATGTCTTTGAGGTTTGGAGTTTTGTAGGGCTGGATGGATACTACATGAACTTTATTCAGGACTTCTCATGCCTAGAATTACTATTGATAGGTCTGACCAAGAAAGGGGTGAAGTTCTTATGGTCAGATTCTTGTGAGTCAGCCTTTCAGGATTTGAAAGGGATGTTGACAACAGCACTGATACTAGTCTTGCCAATGTCGGGAAAGAGCTACCAAATTTACTGCGACGCTTTAGGTATTAGTCTGGGATATATGCTTATGTAGGGATACGAAGTAGTTGCGTACGAGTCTCTGTAGTTGAGGCCACACAAGAGAAACTATCCTACGCACGATCTAGAGTTGGCATATGTTGTTCATGAATTACGCTGCCGGAGACATTACCTTCTGGGAGAGCACTTTGTGGTGTTTATTGACCAAAAGAGTGTCATTGACATCTTCACTCAGCGTGATCTGAATCTGAGACAGTATAGGTGGGTCGAGTATCTTCAGTCCTTCGACATTGATCTTCCCCATACGCCTGGAAAGGGCAACGCAATGGATAATTCATTGAGAAGAAGAACTGAGATTCAAGGAGCTCAAAAGGCCAGCAGTGAGTGGAAGCTTATGGATTTGTTCTCTAAGATGCACCTGGTGCGGCACGATAGACAATGACATACTTTCCTATCTTCTGTAGCTGTTAACTCTACAATTCTTGACTGGGTACGGATGAGGCAGCTATTAAACTCAAAAGGCCTAGTCCTGTGGGAGATTGTGTCAGGAGTGGAACCTCATCCTAGATGGATAGTGGGAAAGGATGAGATCTTCCGTTTCTAGGGATTCATATGGGTGCCAGTAGACATACAGGAAGAACATATGCGAGATTTTCTTTCTTCAGTTTGAACTGTTCACCCTGGAATCACCAAGATGTATCATGATCTACACTGCTTGTGCTGGTGGACAGGTATGAAGAGAGATGTTGATGGGTTCGTCATGCAGTGTTCTACTTGTCTATAGGTGAAAGAGGAGCATCACTGACCAGTAGAGATTTTTTAGAAGTTACGCATACCTGAGTGGAAGTGGAACGATGTCGCGATGGACTTCGTGATGGGGTTACCGAGGTCTCCTCGAGGGAGTGATGCTATTTGGGTTGTCATTGACAGGATTATGATGGTTGCTCACATTTTTCCGATCAAGGAGACCTTCAGTGTTGATGAGATGGGACGGCTGTACATCCGAGAGATTGTACGTCTGCATGGAGTTTCCATTTTTTCTTGACAGGGATGTGCGTTTTACTTCCCAGTTTTGGCAGGGGACTTCAGAAGGCTTCGGGTACACAGGTACTTTTGTGTACAACATACCATCCCTTGAAAGATGGCCAGTCCAAGCATATGATCTAAGTGCTTGAGGATATTCTCCAAGCCTGCATTCTAGACTTTGGAGGTTCTTGGGAGAAGCATATTTCTCTTTTGGCGTTTTCCTATAAAAACAGTTTTCTTGAGACTATTCAGATGTCACCATACGAGGATTTGTATGGTAGGCCACGCCGATCACCTTTGTGCTGGCTGGAGATAGGAGAGGAAAATTTATTGGGACCTCATCTTGTTTGGGAGACCTCAGAGCAGATAGAGTTCATTCGGAAGAGAATGGCTACAACACAGTCTCAGCAGAAACCTTATGCTTATCAGCGGAGATGTCCTATGGACTTTGAGGCTGGGGATCAGGTTTTCCAGCATTTCGCACTGAGGTTGGGACATAAGTGGATTTCGAGACAAGGTAAGCTTTCACCACGGTACGTCGGGCCATTTGAGGTGTTGGAGAGAGTTGGGCCGACTACATATCGGTTTCATTTATATCATATGTACCGGGCTATGAACAACGTCTTCCACGTCTCTCAGATCCGACGTTACTTTTTAGACTCGTCTCATGTCTTTCAACCCGAGGAGGTTGAGTTAGAAGCAGATGCGTCGTTTGAGGAGCATACTATCCGGATTGTCGATCGCATTACAAAATATCTCTGTGGCCGGTCTGTTCCTCGGGTAGGGAAGCTATAGAAGCACAGGTGAGTACAGGATGAGACTTGGGAGAGGGAGGCTGATGTACGATTGTAGTGGCAAGAGTTGTTTGAGGGTTCTTCTTCCACGCCCCGCTAGGGAAATTAGCGGATGAGTTTCTTTAAGGGTAGATGTTTATAAGAACCCAGATCTTTGTTTCAGGTAAGTTTTTCCTTTTCTAGTCATTTTTGAGAAAAAGAGGAAAAACTAGAAATTTTCAAAGTACATGTTGTGTACTTTATAAGTACACGCCATGTACTTTGATTCCGCATAAGGTCGTGTGATGTCCGTGTACGGGCCACACACATGGTGTGTAGGGGCGATGTGAAGGACGCTTAAAGAGGAGTACGGAAAGGCCACGTACACACCGTGTACCCCATAAGTACACACCGTTTACATTTTTTCATTAAGAAGACATGGGTCACACCTAATCGACATAATCGTCTTCTTCTATAGGTTCTTGGACCGGGAGCGTCTATAAAGCCATGAATATCCTCTAAACCCCTGAGCCTTCATTTTTTTGCTGAATCAACCGTCGTTGATTGTGTTGGAACCATAGCGGTGATATCTTTATTCTTCTTGAGTTTCATTCCATTATTTTCCCTATTTATCGAGATATCGTGGGTTGATAGTTTTGTGCATTTTGTAGATCTATGTCGTTCTAAGGAGAATCAGGCCTCGTGGTTCAAGTATACTAATCTCCTTGCACCAAGGTAGGTGTTCTGTCCCTTACCATTCAATGTCCTTGAGTTTTATGTGAAAATTCCCACCAATACCCAAGAACGATGTATTGTGTGTTACCATTTTGCCCCTATTGTTGTCCTGCCTTTCTTGTTTGATTGTGTAGAGGTAATTTGTTCAGGTTTGAGGATAATTGTTATTCTTGGATGTTTTTCCCACGCCTTGTTCTTGTTATGACCATTGGGTTTTGTTAGCCATTGGATGTTATACCTCTTTTCCAAGCCTTGTGACCATATGATGGAATGATATTCTTGACATGCTAGATGTTCTATAGAATGGTTAGCCAAGTAGCTCATTAGGTGTTATTTGGACTTATAGAATTATAATGCACTGACTGGCACAAGACTGTGAGAAACTGGTTCTATATACTATAAAGGATAGACTGAGTGAACTTCCTAGATGGTCTTGAATATTATGGACTATAGGAGGGTAGACTGTGTGAGCTTCCTCAGAAAGTCATGGATATTATAGACTACATGGGAATGACCGAGTGAGCTTCCCAAAGAGTCTTGGATATTATAGACTATAGGAGGGTAGACCGAGTGATCTTCCAAAGAGAGTCTTTACTTGTTTTAATTTCTGTAAACCATTCCAGGCTAGAGGAGGAATTGACCGAGCGAGCTTCCTCGGAGAGTCTATGTTAGACTTGAAACTATAGGAGGAATTGACCGAGTGAGCTTCCTCAGAGAGTTTCTAGACCTTGAGGATATTAAGCAGGTTAGACCGCATGATCTTCCTCATAGATTCCCCGACTACCTGAGAGTCTTAGGTTAATTGAACGAGTTTGCTTCCACATAGAGTCTTATAATTTTGTATGACCAATCCAGAGGGCATAGGATGAGTGCACTTCCCAGATGGTTGTTAGTACATCTTTGATAGGACCGGAGGGGTTGGCTGAGAGTACTTCACAGAGGGGTTCTTGTTGTGGTTAGTTGTTTTCTTCACTATTTCTTGTTGTTCTGTGGATTGATTACTGTCATATATAATCTTGTTACTACTTACTGATTACTGCCTCATGGTTACTGTTAATGTTTACATCTTACTGTACTATTACATGCCATATCCTCATGGACTATTTGGCACAGATCTTCGACTGGTTTTCTACTGGTATTTAGTCTCACACTCTGTTTGGGCCATGATTTTAGGCTCAAACAGACTATTTTGTTGTAGGTATAAACAAGGGAAAGCGCCCTTCAACTTCTAGTACATGATTTCTTTGGAACATGAGAGCATGGGACTAAGCTTAGGATTTCGATGCTGAGGAGTTTTTTATCTTCTATTTTGTACTCGTTTTGGTACTGTTTGTATTTCCATCATTGAGACATGTTTCACTATTTTCCTAGATATGTATCATGAATCATTTCATATATACATATGTGCTCCATTGGTTTATTGTTTTAGTCTTCCACAGTTACTTGTGCATTGTTTTTGGATATTTACTGCTGCCCCTATTGCATGTTTTGTTTACTTATGTTGTGTATTATGCCAATGAGAGAATAGTTTTCCCACTATCACAGCCAATTCCCTCACTGCTAGTTGGCAGCCTCTGGCATTTGGGGAAATGCGCTTGAGGTTATGTGACCAACTAGGTAAGGGGAACCTTTGGTTGGCTTCCTGAACCGAGACGTTATAGTTACACTTATAGAATACCTCATAGAGAGAAACAAATAAAATAAAATATAAAAATAATGAGGTTGTTGTTCCAGCTAGGATAAATACTTTTTCATTTCAAGGATATAATCAAAATGGATGAAAAGATGCGAGACATCATTTATAGATATTGGATAAGTAAATAATAAATAATTCCATTCTTTTTTCACATGCCAAACTATAAGGTAAATGGTTATGATTATTACGGTGTTTCAATAAAATAAGAAATTTGAAAAAGTGGGATTACCCTCACAATTATGAAATAAAATATTCCATGGATGCTAATGAAGTAAGGATAGAGTATAATGGGTGAAATTTGTATTTTTTTAATTGAAAAAATATAATCTGTAAAGGTTTGGAAATTGAATATTGGAAGTAAGGTGTAGGTTCTCTATACCAGCCACAATAATCTAGTTATTGATTTAATAGGTACCCCTCTACCCATATAGTTTATTATTATCATATTTTCTATTAAAAAATTTATATTCTTAAGGGTGGGATATAATATATGGGGTTCAATGTATTCCACGAATATTGCCTTATATATAGAACGTGTTGAGTTAATTTTTAATTCAATGTATTTATTTTCCTTTATGGTATCATAATATGTAGGCCCAAAATATGACTCATAAATTGGCTCTAAGAAAATATAATATTTTAAAAAGATGAACCGAGAATTTAAATATTGGAATGACAATGAACAATTGGATTAGAGTCTGATTTAATGCAAATGTGGAGAAAAATGTTTCATTTATTAATTTCAATGGTACCAATCCGTATATAGATATTTCAAAATGGAATCAATTCATATTTTAAATGTATTTATACTATCCAATAAAATTTCATATATTGGTGGTAAAGATGTCATATACTTGGATTTCATGTCTTTTTATTAACAAGGTAAATATTTTGTTCGTTTATATGACACCTCAACAATATTAGATGAAAAAAATATTACTAATTATTTGGTCACTAATTTAGTATATTATTTCACGATTTGTTGAGAATTTCTAATGAAATTCAAGGGGGTTCAATGATAAATCATCAAAATGCTTTTAATCCTCAGACGAAAATGATGGAGTGCTATTAAAATTTTGTGATAAAATTTGACATGTGGCATACCTCACTTACTTGATATCTCATTTTTTATGTACTAGAAATTTTATATTAGTTGTACTATGTTTAGAGGATGATATAATTCTATGAAAACATTATTTTATTGTTTTTACTGAAGGATGTTTGTGAAATATATAATATAAATTTTTTCCCTCCACTCATAATACCCATATCATTCTCCAAGCCATTATGTATGGAGTATTTTCAAATGGTTCAATAAAATTTTGTAACTTTACTCAACTAAGTTAGTGATGGAAATTTCATATGTGGTTAGAAGAAAATTCTCATATATGGAAATTATTAAATCTAAAATTATTACTTCCAAAAATTTGTATCAGGTCTATAGGTACATTGATCCATAACAAATGGAAATATGATTATCTATTTTGAAAATCAAGTGTAATGAGATTAAATATAATGGGGGATTAAAGCTATTGGAGCTACCACCATTGGTTTCATCAATATATTAGGTGTTACCAAGAATGTAAAAAATAGATGAGGGTTTTTAGAGAATAAAATGTGGATATATGGTCATTTATATTCTATTTAATGTTTCCCTTTAGTTGCTAATATATTTAATAATTCAATGCAAAATATGTAGGTGAAGAAATCATTTTTATATATTTTTTCAAAGTGGTAAAAATGTATTGTTATTAGAGGAGGAACATTCCATTTTTATTTCAAACATGGAGAAAATAAATGAATCATAAATTCATATCCTTGGTGAAAAAATGATTAAATCATGATCTTGGATTAAAAAAAGTATTGAAAAATAATATAATGGGAAGAATATTAAAAGAAAAGTGGGTTGATTAGTGTTAGATTTCTTATCAATCATTGAAGTTGTTCTCAAAATTTAAAAAATTCAAATATGAATGATGGGGTTTTGATTCATTGGGTTATAGATGATTTTAAATACATGGTGTTGATGTATGGGTGTTTATAAAATACCTGGAGTACAGGATTACTTTGATTTACTGAGGAAGGTTAATTATAATTATTCTTATCCATTATTTGGAGATAAATGATGATTATATGGAATTAAATGGTGATATGTTAAAGGATATTTAGGAGGGACAACCTCACCATTCCATGAAAAACAATATGGAGGAAGATTTGGAGTATTTTTCTATAACAAATTTGTGATTTAGATTTCTTAAATCGAGTTATCAAGGGTGTTATGTGTGCCTTTTGAAATGGAATGTAATCAATAATAAAATGGGAATCTTTCAATGAAATATTGATCATTATTTCTCACTAGATCATAGATCTATGAAATAGTGAATAACAACATTTTTTTAAAAGGTTGGGGTCGAAGCCTCATTTTATTATTAAAAAAAATCAAAGACATCTTTTAACTGGGTAGAGGGAGACACACTACAAAGATCGAAGGCCCAGTGGGCTTGTATCCCATTACATAGCCTATAGGCCCTAATGTTTGGCCCAATGCCCATTCTGTGAATAGTAAACTGCTTGCTATAGTACCGCACAGTACCACCGCCGATACAATGTCGTGCCACCGCTATAGTGCTCGACGATCTACAGTACCTGCCGCTACTACAGTACCACTACAATACTTCTATAGTACCTGCACCAAATGGGTTTTGAACCCCAATTTTTCATGTAGGGATACGGGGTACATACCACTAAGACAAACCCCAAGTACAGTGAATTCCAACATATTTTTTCATTTTTTCATAATAAAACACAAAATAAAGAAAAAAGACTAAAAAATGTGGGAAATTTGAAGTGACTAACTAGAGAACACAACATCATGGAACATAAAGTGGTGAATAAGAAGAACCCCTTTGCAAAGAGGATGACCATCTTTTGAATAGTGGATAGATTATTCAAGGACATGTATTACATAGAATATTTACTGATGAAAAAATATGTATATGGTGAAATGATGTTGCGATGGTGGGTATTTTGAATTAGAAATTAAACATTGGAAAATAGGGAATCCCACTAATGGTGTTTTGAATGATATGGTTGACTTTCATGATGAATAAAAGAAATTCAATAATTTTTTATAATCTAGGGATTAATAAATGGGAAGGTTAATGATATATCTACACGGATGAAGGAATGGTGTGTATCAGGCTGTATGAAAGGTAAACAGTAAAATGACAAGTGGGTATTTTTATTGATGTTAAATTGGTAGATTCACCTGGAGATGGGTTGTTCTTAGTGAATAATATTTACCGGCCATAGAAAAATATATGGGTAATACAAAAATGATTTATTAGAAATTTATTATATGATATCAACAAAATTTTGTGGATCTAGTTATTGAAAACAATCACCACTAAGAATAATTAACATCACCCCATGGTCTTAGTGATATATTAAATCATATATTTATAGGCCTTGGAATTATTTTATTTAAGTGTTATAATTAGTAATTTGATCCAACCATAATTAAAAATGAATCATTTGAGAATTTAAATGGGTATATTATATATGGTTTTCATAGATGAATAAATATTATAGAAGTTTATTTTAGAGAAAAATATTGTAAAGAGAAATTATGTGTTATTATTCATATGATAGATTCCTATTTCACTTAAATGAAATTATTAAAATAAATATTAGAATATAAAAGGTTTACAGTATGATATATATAGATAATATCATGGGTGAGATTTTAGAAGATATTATATGACCTAATATGACACATTTTGACACATGAAACTATGAGTACCATCATAAATTTCTGTAATGTATAGAGGAATAATAATTTATTTCGATGCTCGAATCATAAGGGTTGACAATTTCAATTATATAAAATTTCTTGTATATCTTTTAGTCAAGGAAGGAAGATCAAGTCGTATTGAATATCCTAATTTTGTTGGAAGATGAATAAAAGGGAGCTTCAATATATTTCAATATCAGATTCTTCTATAGAAAAAGTAAAATGATGTAGATATCTATTGTATCCATTTAAAGCGAATAATGGAAATGAAATAATTAATTTTTTTAATTACCCTCATCTGAATGAACAAATTATCTATCGATTATATTTGATAAGTCACTGATTTAAACATCATATCAATGATTTTAAAAAATAGAGTTTGAGGATGTATTTTAATGAAATGTGGTGAAAAAAATAACAAAGTGATAAGATAAATGTCGTAAGAAGAGTCCCACAATTAATGGTGGAAAACTCACAAGTCCTCAAAATATTGAAGACACCATCATGTGTATTAATTGATCATATACCATATGTTCATGTTTCAAGAGAGGAAAATGGGAATTGAACATTGATTGGTAATGAAATCCACAAAAATTAATTATAATTTCCCAATAAAATGTTATTATATCCATAGAAAAGTTACACATAATTGGTCTATTAATGTTTTATTATCCCTTAATGTCTATCCAGTAAATATATACATTTTTTTCATGCTTTAAAATCTTATCTATTATTCTCATTTGTGGTAAATTAATTGTATAAGTGAGGTATTTAATGTTTAATGAATAACATTATTAAGAAGTAATTTAAGTGACTGATCTGTTAAAAATGATATTTTCTACGTAAATCAAAAAGATGATTCACCAATATTCATGGTGTTCTAGGTCATTATACTCCAAACAATAGCGAATGTGGAAGGTGATATTGACCCAGTGTTCTCAATACCGCATGAATGAAATATTTTTTATAGGATATCTTATAACCCTTTAAAAAAAATTACCCCAACTCTTCACAATATCCACACAAAATAAATATGCAATTTCAGTTCTAAAGCATGAGATATTTTCCAATAACCGATGTACCCACTAGACTTGGAATATTCAATACATCATCTAATGTTACAATTTTTTGTTCCAAAAAATGGTTGAATTAGCCTTAAATATTTTCTAGAAATTACATACCTATTTTCGGAGTATTTTGAGAAAAATATTAATCCCAATTGGTTTGAAAAATTCGGCACATTGTTATTTTTAATTACCAAGTGTTCTTTAGATTTTAGACTATTTTGCCCTCATTTTATCAAATTTCTTCATTTTCTCCAAATATCACCTTCTCCTTCTAAATATACAATTAAAATGTGAAATTATTATTTTAAATACCATTAATGTTGATTTAAATTATGTAAATGTTTATTAAGAATTATTCTATTTTTGGTAAATTATATATTGTAATCATTAAAAAACATTAGTATCTGGGAGAAAATTAATAGTAAATCGAATCCTGATCACACCACCACAACTATACCATTAAAATATCAAGAAATATAATATTACAAAAAATTATTATACATCAATATATTTACAATACAAATGATATTTAAAATAAAACCACAATATAATTGATGATGGAATTGTTACCAAAAGAAGAACCAAACCATGTATTCAATTTCAGTAAGCATGGAAAGTGTTCTCTCATTAATTCTATATGAATGAAATTCTTTGAGATACATGACACTAGTGATAGTAATTAAATTCATGATTCATTTAATTCCCTAAATCCTCATGTTCATGTGTGAAATCCATTTCCAACTTATCTCTCAACACAATATTCAGCAAATATAAGTAAATTTTTTTGTATCCATAGATATTTTGAAAAGAAACACACAAAACCTATTATAGTAAAATTTCAAAAAACACACACTATTTATTCACGAATATCAAAACATTTTTTTCTTAATCTATTTTGTGATGTATTCCTTAATTTTTTTCTTAATTATGTTTTATTTATTTCATTATTTTAAAAATAAAATTTTTTTAAAACAAAGATCAATATTGAAATGTGATAAAATATGTAAAATTTGAAGTGAACATATGAAAATAATATTTTTTAATATAATTAAAATTTAAATAACTAATATATAACATATTGTAATTTTAAATGTGGAGGGGTGGTATTAAATGAAATAATTTCCCTATAAAACATACATATAGTATGTCATCATCATAATCATTTTTTAATAATAATATAATTTATATCATGGATTCTTTTTCTAAAGGAACTTATTAATGTCAATTCCAAGATGAAACTACCAATCCTTAAGTGAAATAATTCTTATTTTTTTAACATAACATAATATATTTATATCAGATGCTCATTTTCAATAAATTAAATGACATTATGGGTTATTCATGTGATCATTCCATAAAAGAGAATAATACAAATTGAAAAAAAAAATTAGTTTGAAAATTCTATAAAATAATTGCATTTATACAATTCCTAACCAATTAATGAAAGTATACACCCCTCCCCCTCACCCACTCACACTCCTATAATTTATTTTATCGACATGGTAATTACTGATAAACCATTAATATTACAGTGTTTGTTTCATAGATATATGGATTACCAAAGGTCATGTTGTTCTATTAAGAAATTTGGGAGGGATTTTTTTAAGTTCATTAGTCAATACCTATTGATGTTGAATTTTTGTTGGGTTTCACTATATTTAATCTTCAAAACACGAAATAGATAGTAATTAATGATATTTTATGGATCATAGAAATTAGAAAAATTATTATCTTCAGGAAACATAATCCATTCCATGTAATGGGTGACCCTATACATAATTTGGTACTAATGATAAAGGATATAGTGGTCTTGTGAGTCCTCATTTCTTTCTTTATATATACAATAGTTCACATATTAATCTGTTTGTATTCTTCACACTACACATAAATGTTAAATTTACATTAAAAACTATATGAAAGATATTATAAATTAATTTTATGTAATAGACAAATTGGAACAATGATCTATCTCAAATGGGTGATGAAAACTATTTCAAAATATAAATCAATAAGGTGATCTTCCAATAAGTATTTTTAATTTCTTATGATAATATCAAAATTAACCATTGAGTCTATGTCTCTAAAATTTTATATTGGTTTTAAAAATATTAATTTTTTTACTATTTATTAGATAACATATCGTACATATTGTTTTGTTCTTGATAGGTTGTAGAATCCTAATACATGACCTAAGTGTAATAAAAAATTCCTTATATTGAGTTGATTAATAAATGGTAACCACAATCAATGAAAAGTAACCCATAAAATTAGAACCTATAGAATTTTTGATTTTATTGTATTTCACAAATACCATTGTATCAAAATAACTTCAGTCTAGTGATTATATCCATTTAGACACATAATCCATGTATTAAATAATGTATAAGTTAAAATATTAATTAGTAAATAGAACCCTAAAATAAATGAACCAAAGATATATAATGTCATGTAAAAGTAAGGGTTACTATGGTATTCACCTAATTTTAGAGGTATTACATTTCTATTAACAACATGAATATTATTTAAATAATTATGGTCATCCTCAAATAAATTTGGAAAAATATCATAGAATCCGGTACATTATCTATAGTTCATTAGGGGATAATGTATCCCCCAAATGTAGGTGTATGTGAACACACCAACTTAGAACATATTCAAAAAATGTGTTTCTTTGGTATGGTTGTTTAAAAAATTACCATATATACTCATGTTTGTGATTTTTATCTTGGTTTTTTAAAATGATTTGGAATGCATGACACTACTAAATAATTAATATTGTATAATGAACACACCACCTTATAACATAATAAAAAATGTGTTTCTTTTGCATGGTTGTTTAAAAAAGTACCACATATACTCATGTTTGTGATTTTTATCTTGGTTTTTTTAAATGAGTAGGAATGCATGACACTACTAAATAATTAATATTGTATACATATAATGTAATATCATCTTTAAGTCAATATAGGTTCCCATTGGGAGACATAAAAATTACAGGAAATAATGGGATTACATAAATATACATTTAGGTAAGGATCTAAAAAATATATTCATCCACCAAATTATCTAATCAATTTTTAATTAATTTTAAAATTACATCTTAATAGGTGTAATATCTAATGAACGGGTTCTAATTTATATTCAAGTTTATAATGTTTATTCCAAAATAATGTACGCTTATACTATACAATCATGTTACACCAATAATTATATTTACAGAATTTATCAAATCCAAACACAATGGGATGAAATTAATTTTTAATTTTCCTTTAGTTTCCCTATTAACGGTTAAGTGTCTCTGAGTAATATGTAATGATATTTTTAGCTTGATAGATTATTTGTTCTAATACTACCAAAACTATATTGCTATAAGCATAACATGTGTACTCAAATGGAAAATCCTATAAAGGAGATTGGATTACTATGGGTGATGTGAGCATCCAATTATAAATATTAAGGAAAACATAAAAAAATTATTAAATATACTCTTTCACATTTTAGTGTAATTAGGATATAGGGAGTGTAATATTCATTGGGTCATGAATAAAACAATTATAAATTCTCACGTGACCAATGAAAATCATTATATAAAAGAAATTATTATGGAATGGTGGTGGTGAAATAACCTCAAATTTTGATTTATCTACATGATTACTTTGACATGAAATTACAAGTCCATGTGTTAATCATTTTTTCAACAAAAAACAATTTTTAATAAAATTAAATACTATAATATTTTCAATATATTGAAAAAGGACTTCAACATATCTATATAAATACTTGTCTATAGTGGTACCATAGAGATAAAAATTATCCATGAATATTTACATAAAATTTACTATATAATTTGAAATAATATTATCCACGTAATATTGTAATAATACAGGATAATTTTAAAAATCAATTTGAACCCACTTATATAAATTTATAAAAAAGGTGAATGTGAAGGTCCTCTTTTCTCAATCCATATGGGATATATTGATCAAAAATATTCTTGAATATCCAACTTGGAATTTTTTTGAACTTCACCAAAAACCATTATAATAAATATTTAATGACCAATAATAGGAAATGTATCTTCATATTCTATTGGTTTAGTCAATTATCGTTACAAAATATATTATCACTACTCTCCACATGGATTAATATGAGTTAATTATTATGATTTTTTTTGTTACAGTTATAGTTATTTTATTAGGATATACCTATACTGGTCTAATCCATTGATTATTTGAGATAAAATATAAACTTCTTGAAGAAAATAATTTGTTAACTTATATTTAATTCCATAAATGAATTTTTTTTATTTGGACCGGTTGAAAACTAACAAATTCATCCTCATCATTTAATAATATATGATTCATGGAAATTGATCATCATGTACCGTGAGCGTCCACATATATCCAACCCAATTATTTTTTATACAGCCTAAAGATGTTATGCAATCTCAATTCACACATGGGAGTGAGTTAAATGTCTTTAAAGACATAAATATTTTTACAATTATAAGGATATAAATATTTTAGATGATAACGTGGGGGTTTAATTTCTATTACTTGGGGATTTTATAATTATTGGAGGGAGTGAAAAAAGGGAAGTATATAATTACATATCAATAAAATGTGATGACATATATATATATATATATATATATGTAGTCATATTTTAGGAAGCAATGAATAATAATCAATGGTAATTATTTCCCTAGTTAACAGGAAATTATTTGTTAACCACCATACATGATAATTTTTCCAACCCAATATAATATTGATCATATGATTCATTTCCCACCATTTTATCAATGATGAAAAATCATAAATGATATGAAATATTTAAGAAATCCTTCCATTAGAATATGAACTACATCAATAAAATTATCCGATGTAAAGTAATTCTCTTTTAAGGTGTTCTTTACATAATAAATGTTGTTAAAGTGTAAAATTTCACCCCGAAACTAAATAGATTGTGTAATATTGTGTAATGTAATTATGCAATTATAGTCATAAAATAAGGTATCCCCAATGTAATTAGATAATTTATATTCATAATATTATATTCTCTTTAAAAGAAATAAAATTGTGATGAAAAAATTAAGTTTTACATAAGAACATCATATAGAAAATACAAGGATTGATCAACACCTTAGATTTCCTATTGAACTATTGTTATAGTAGGATTAAGTTATCCCACATAAAATATTGAGAAGAAATGTTTAGGATTTAAATTTTTAGAGCAACAGTGACACCAAAATGTATCTATTGAATTTATTAACATCTAATTTTTTTATTATATTTAAATTTTTTAGAGTTAATATTTTTCACGTTCTAAAATTTATAACAGCAATTTTTTAAACTACATCTAGTGGCATTGTGCTAGGGAATGTAGCATTTTTATACTAATTTAATTTCCAATATTCTTTAAATATCATGTATTATTGTTAATACAACATTATAGATATTGTGGTTGTTTCATTATGATTATTTCTATGTAAGTCCATGCTATAATTGGTTGGATGAAATTTGGTGGGTCTTTTTTAGAGGACTATTCCCAAAACATTATGAAATTTTATAAATGAATAGATATTATTCCATTGTTGGGTGTGTTATGTCATGATGAGAATGTCATGTTTTTCTATGAATGATGGAGGACGGTCAATATACAGTGGTATAGGATTCGGGACATTTGGTTCCCTCATGTTGAGGTACTCCATGCTATAATCATTACCTCTAAATTTCATGGGAAACCTGAGTGGGGATCATCACAATGGGGACTACATTTTTGTTATGAGGTCATTCTATAAAACATTAGTTGTCTTATACTGCAAAATTAGCATATATATTTTGTGGTTATTATAACTATCTTCCCCAATCATCGTTTTCAAAAAACATAGTCTCTTACTCAATGGATTTTCTTATCCCATATCTTTTTATTTTTTATCCACCCAATCTTGGGTTCAAGTGTATTTTGAATGTGATATCCACTTTTTAACAATCCTCCACTCCCTTTATCTAGTCACATCATTTTATCTCTCACCAAAAAATAATAATTACTTCATTTGATAATTATAGGGTTTTAGTGGGACTACCTATTTGAATTTTGTTTGTAATATCTTATGGTGGACTTATATTTTCTCAGTTTTAATTTTTTTTGCTTCCAGTGGTTTGTTATTACTTATTTTAGATATAATTAGATAGGTATTTCAATGAAATTTTATTATTTCAAATGTTCATAAATTCAGTAATTTTAAAAAAAAAACTTTAACTTAAGGAGTTATATTTATATATATTACTCATGACGGGGCCAAATAATTTTTGGGTGTTTTCATTGTATGGAATGATGGTGTTTTGATGAATTTATGAAATTAATTATGACCTATAATGTCAATATTCATTCTAACTATTTTTTAGAATATATTTGAGATATTTTAATTAAATTTCCTGATAAATTAATGTTTTTAGTTTTTTTTAATTTAATAATATAATACCTCACGTATTATGTGTTAGTTTTATTTTTAAATATAGTGGTTTTCATGTGACTCATAAGGGAGGGAATATTTTATTTTTAAAAAAATGATAAACATTACTCTTTAAGCAATGATACATTCTGTGTTTATCGAGGAGGATTTATAATAGAGTTATTCAAAATGAAATTTAAATCCCATGTTGATATTCATCAATTTTATTTAATCGATGTATGTGATACCCTTATTTGATCTGTATGTTAATTTTTTAGTACATATGTCCTCTTATGGGAAGAATTTAATTTTTTTATGTTTCTTGTATTAATATGGAAGGGTTTTCTTCTTGCATGAAAATTAGAGGTGAGAAATGATTTAATTTCAATTATTATTTTTTAGATATATGATAGAAATATGACTTGTGGATTATAGAAAGAAAAAATAACATGTGATTATAATTTATTTTGAAAACTGAGGGATTTATTTGATGATTTACAAATATTTTGAGCTCATTATACTACAAGAGAAAATCGATATGATTTGATAGGACTATGGTGGATGATCAATTTCAATACCATGTAAAACAATGGATGACTACTAAAAATAGGATTCTGTATTTATTTCTATGATAGTATCATAATATTACAATGAGATACTCCAATAAAAGTCATATATTAATTGATGATTTTAAATAAGAAATTTCTATGAATTAATTTATTAAAAGTCCCACTTTTTCATTGTTACATGTAAATTTTTTTATTATTTTTATATTACGATTTCTGAAATTATGGTTTATGTTTTAATTTCCATTATTCATTTATTATATTTTTCACCTTTAATCACTTCTAAAAAAATTTATTTCTCTGAGAAAACATGAAATAAGGAAATATGGATGGGATTTTTTTCAAAAACAAAAAAATCCAATAAATTAATGTATAATTGTTATCCTTTTTATATTATCGATTCTAACCATTGGGAAAAAATCTAAGATGTTAAAGGGATTCCAAAGGGGTTTTTTTTTAATTATGTTGGATATGGATTCTTCATTTCATATTTAGAAAGGTTTTTGTTTTCGACATACATTATTTTTGGTTTTTTGAAAAATGATAGAATAATTATAATTTTTATTAATTATATAATTATGGAAGGATTTTTGTTATATATATTCATAGTAACATTTATGAAATGTTTTAGTAATGAAATTATATACTCTTTGGTAAAATTATATTTTGACTATTCTTCTAAAACACTACAAACAATCAAATCTGTTTGTGCAGATAATATGTTTTGTAACGATTCCAATGATTTGATTTTGAGTATTTTGTTTTACATTAGTCAATTAATATATTATATTTATGTCTAATATTACCATGGGTCATATGGATTTCTTATAGTTGTGTATTCAGCTGTTGTTATATAATTTTTGGGAATTCTATGAATAAAATAAATCATATTAGGTCATTTTATTTCCATTAAATTAAAATTTTGTTTCTGGTCATGCATTTGTAGTTTTAAAAATTAATATATATATATAATAAAAATAGGCCATTAATATCAATTATGTATCAATTAAATTTTTATTTCATCAATAACTTATTTGGTTTTGATAAATATTTGTATTTACATACCAGAAATTCATAATAGTCTATTGTATGGACCTACCGTATCTGATTCATTGTAGTTTTTCTAAATTACTACTATTAAATAATGGTTAATGTTATCAAAATTACTTCCCATATTGATTCCTCGACACTAATTATAATCCTATGGATATTAGTAATACTCTCTGACCATATATAAGTTAATTTTTATTAATAGTTCTATGTTTGAATGGGTTGGATTATTAAAAAATAGTATCACATTTCCCTTTTAATATTTTTTTTGTTGTGAAAACTTTTTTGGTGTTCTATTTATAGTTAACAACATTAAATAATACATAAATATTTATGTCAATATGATGGGGAATAAATAATGTGGGGGAAAATCACTAGATATTGGAATGATACACCATGAATTTTTTGGACACGTTCCCAAAAAAGCTTATGTTTATACTACCTATGTGATAATTGAAATACATATACTATCCTGGAATGTTGGTTTGAATTTATTCATCATTTTTCATATAAATTTTTTTCCCTTCTATGTTCTTGATGATTCATTTTTATTGAATAAAAAATAGTTTGAAGATGTGTAGTTCCATGGAGAATTGATAATAATGACTCATATATACCAATGGTGATCATATTAGTGAATGTATAACAATATTCGATTATAAGAAAATATATTTATGTTTTTTGACTAACTGAAGTGAAAATAGAATATAAAAATTGGTATATGTAGTAGTTGTTGTAATTTTTTTAGTAATTTTTTATGAAAGTTGAATAGTTGGAAGAAATATTTTTTAACTCAATCCATCACATTCACCAATCAATTCAAGAGAATAACAAGACTACATGGATGAGATAAATGGTGATATATCATACTGAGTATCCACAAAGGTAATTTATTATAAACTTATTTAATGAAAATTCCCTACACTAGTCTGTTCCGGAGCATGAGTTAAGAGGAGAACATTGTGAATAGACATAATTATGTGGTCTATCACATTACACCCTTGTAGATAACAAAATCTAGTATTGATTTAATTGTGCAATTTTTGATTCACTCTAACATATTTAGAATTGACATACTATTCATTAATTATTTTGGGATTCAAATCATAGAATGAAATAGAGATCATCACATTATAGTGTATCCACCCTTGGTGTTTTATGAATCTTATAAAGGTGAAAATGTCTCGGATATTTTTCAAAGTGTGATATAATTTTTCATAATCACTATAAGAGGTCATGGTATGTAATGAATTTTCATATTTGAATATTTATTAGAAATAACATTGTGGTTTCACTATGATGGATGTTTTGAGAAGAGCAATTGATCTTGTAGTTTTTTGAATCATGGATTGGGTAACTCTATGATATATATATATTATCATGGTGTAATGGATATTTCCCTATCAACAATATTAATGGAAAAAAATGTCGACATTATCCATATAATAGAATTATATGAATTCATCAAAGTTAATTGTGATTTGACATTGGGATAACAAATCATGGAATGAGTAATGATGTGAGATTAAATATGTATATTTCTACTATGAATTTATTAATTAAAAACAAATATCAATATTATAATATGCGATTCAGATCTGATTAATGAATAAAGAAGATTAATAATTTCAATGGTGTCCATGAGTTAATTTTATGAAGTAATTTTTATGACATTGATGTTATTTGTGCATGAATTTATATGTTTTATGACTTATAATATGTATATAATTTATTAAAGATGTTTCAAAAGAATTAATGATATTTTTATATTTCATTATAATGATGTCATATTCTCGTAAAAGGTATTATAAATGTGATTCAATGAGAATTCATAAGACAATAAAATGTTTAGTGTTTCTTGAAGATGGAAATGAAAAGTATGATATGATTTTATATTTCCAACTATCTTTTTTTAGAGTATGTTTTTTGGGAAAATATTGAAAGGATGACCAATGAATTTAAGGCTAAAAGTAATTGAATTTTATGCGTGAGTGAGTTATGCATTCACCCATTGATGATAGAATGAGTTCTCATGAAATCATTAAATAATTATTCATCAATAATTTAAAAGGAATTATTGATGTCAAAAAAATGTTATAAATAATCAAAATTTTATGGGGAACGAATAATAATGAATATACAATAAAAGATAGATTCAAGGATTTGTAAATTCCATGATATATAGAGAACTAATGTATTAATATTAAGAAAATAATATTCTAATAATGCTATAGTATTAAGATAAAACATACATTATTCCATTATATTCTATAGAAATATATACAACATTAGTTGTTTAAGAAGAAATTATATTTGAAACTCTTCTTTTCTGATCGTAATATCTATTTCAATAAGAATAAAAAATTGGGTAATAATGTTATAAAACATTTAATTTTTAATAAAATCCAGAAGAATAGAACTATTATTGTATCTGATAGACTAAAATACAAAAGTAATCGAAAAATAATGGAAAATATATTGTGTCTTCATATGCCCCAAAATGGTAAACAACTAGTTCACGTCAATTGAATTAAGGAAAGATATATAATAAGAGAAAGAGAGAAGAGATGTAGATTTCAATGTACACTAGTTCAAATCTGTATAGAATAATAAGTGAAAAAAAAGAGGATGAAGAATATATTGGGCCATATTATTACCCATTCTGATGAATCAGTAGCACTATGGTTTAATTATTTGATGAAGTATAAGGTATTTTATGAAATATCGTGTATAAGGAATTAAAATAAGTGATTACATGCTACTTTTAATGTAGAGAAAGAAAGGGACGACCCCAGAAGAAGACCGAATACAAGTCAAAGAATATAGGTGAAGTAATGTTCTGTTTCTATCTACACATGTCATAAGGTGTGGGTGGAACCTTTTTATGGGGAACCACAACACTATTGGGATACTAATATGAAATATTGAGTTTGAAGGACATTCACTATTCACTATATCTCATAGTTCTATTACCTATGGGTCATGTGGTATTTGATTTCTCATTTTCAACAAGGAGTGTATATTCTTATTGAAAGGAGAATATTGGAAATGTCTAATAAAAGTTTAGTGCATGGTGATGAATGTTGTAAAGGTATGAAAATGAGATACTAAATATCCTAAATAGTCAAATATTTAATGGGATAAAAATACTAGGTTTGGAAAAAAACACCATCTTTGATTCACACATTCCCTCTAAATGTTGAACATATCCCAAGTGACCCTACATATTGTCTCAAATTTAGTCACATGGTTATTTTAATTTTTTACATTGATTTTGTTACCTTTTAAAAACTTGAGTTACTATTTATTAAATTATAATGAACTGAACATTTGGTAACATGCCATATAATTATAGTAATAATACTATTTGTTCTAAAACCATGATGGATAGAAAGAATATGAAAATAGGTAATTCAATTTTGTTTTCCCGTCAAGAAAAGTGTAATGACATTCAATTCCTCTAATCCATTATAGGAAATAAGACAATTCAAGTTCGTAATGAATTTAAATTACTATTGAATCCATCATCAAAAAAATTCATTGTCCTTATACCTTAAAAGTATTATGAAATTAAAATCATCAAGAGGTAATTGAAAATTATTTCTCAAACTAACCAAATTTAGATCCAATAATATGTATGTGTGATTCCATGTCATGAAATATTTTATTTGATGCATTAAATAATATAATCCAGGTTTATCTATATAAAAAATCCCTATTATCTAGGTAATTTTACAAATCATATATATTGGAACCAATACTCTTGATTGAGACCATGTTTTTTGAGAAATATATAAAATAAAAGTTTAATTTATGTAAAAATTATATTTATGTAGGACAAATTCATTGAATTAATAAATTTCGATCATAACATGTGACATCCTGAACCTAAAAGTCACTCAATTGGTTCCCTGAGTCTAGTGGGCCCCATAGTCTCAAGGGCATCTTACAAAATGTGGTAGGTTGTCAACTAGTAGTGAGATCTCAGGGTGTGTACGTGGGGAGACTATTCCCTCATAAAATGAGTGTATCAAATACAATAACATTAAACATAGGTAAATAGTAGAAGCAATATAAGTAAATTGAAGGCACATAAAAAATAGATAAGGATAGCAATAACTTAAATAATTGGATAACATTCAAAAATTGATGATGATATTTTTTGTATCTAGTAGGCTGAAAACAAGGATATAATTTAAAATTAATACCTAAAAAACCCTATGTTAATAATTGAAAAACATAATCTATCCAAGCATTTTGAGCTATAACTCTTTCATCTTCTACCATCACCATACTAGTACAACAAGCAATCGTGTGTCTGATTCACTAAGAATAACAATATCAAAATCTATGTACATGTAATCTTCCATGTCTTCCAATGCCACCTGGAGAGGGTGTGAGGTAAATCTTAGTGGGCCACCACCAATAGTTATGATAACATCTGCCTTGTCTAATTGAAATATAATATTGTGAATGGAGGAATATGTAATGTAAATCAATAAAATGTAACTACATAACCAAGTGTATGTTTCATCCTTTATATAGTTTCTAAGAATTTAATCAGTTCATTATTTAATTATTTCTAGTTTATAAATAAATCATATGATATAAATGGTGAAGGTTCCAGGATGTAACAAGGAAACCTAAAATTATATTTGATAATAATGATCCTATGTAATAACCAAGGGAACATATACCTTAAGGGTCAAAAAATCCGAAATAATTATAGTATGGATAAGTGTAATATTGTAATACAAGGAGAATAGTACATGGAATTCAATAATAAGATGCCTACCAAGCCCAAGGAGTTCATCTATTATAAAATGGGGCTAGGCAATGAATGGGCCCAATGAGATTTTACCATGGAACCTACTTGTCTATGATGGATCCAAGAAGTTTATCCAAGTAATTTTATAATAATATTGATGGGATATTATATTGTCATACATAGATTCCAAGAACAGACCAGGCTCATGATTTATGTGGGTGTTAACCAAAGCATGATGTGTCCTTGAATCAAAATTGGGTTCCTGAGGGTTCAAGGAATTCCCAAAATAATCAAATTTGAGATCGAGTTCGGCCACTCATATTTGGTAATTAATTCATATAACATTTCATTTGGTTTAATAATTTTTAGTCATTAGTGTGACAAAAAAATTAGCATACCACCCTTTAATCATGACATAATTAATCTATGATACATTTGGTTCAAGACATTCCTTTCATTACTGTGATAAAGCCATGTATCATGCAACCATGTATTTAATGCATTAATGAAATTTTCAAAAAAAAAATGATCCAATATAACACCTCTTATTAACATGTTATGGGTTTCTATTAACATAAAACTAAATATTGAATTATATTTAATAAATCCATGTCATATACTTATTATAGTTGGACATTAACATTTCACATTTAACAATCAAATTGAAGAAAATTCATCGGAAGGGTCAAGAGGTGATCATACATGCTAATTCTCATTATTAAATTAAAAATTAAAATCAATCCATTTAATATAGAAATTTTTACCCATATAAAGGTAAATTCAAGGCACTCCTGAACGGCGACTAAAACATGTCAAAACACTAAAATAAAAATTGTGAAAAAATCTACTACTTGGTATTGATGGTGTTTTGGGAATAACCACTAACAACTAATGACATAATCAGAATGATCATAACCATATGGTTCTAATTATTATAACCATTTAATATAAATTATATAAAGCGATCCTAAAAAAATAAGTAAGCCCCGCATGATAATTCGAAAATAAAAAAACCTGAGGGATGAGTTTTAGAACACCAAACGTAGAACGTTTGCATCAACTCATCAAATATTAGTGTATAAATATACTTTGAAATTTGTATATCTATGAAAAATTGAAAATAACATACAACACAATAACTTGGTCAAGAGAAATATGGATGAAGAAAAGCTAAAAAGGACCCGAGTACTTACTAGTGCACATCCAATGCGTTGAAATGAAGCTTGAATAGATCCTGAAAGAAGTGGATCTCATGACCCCTAGGTTATTCCATCAAAAATCATAAAAATGAGAGAAAAATTAGTTTCTATCCATTTTAAATTGTATTATAGAATATGTAAGTACTAATTAGATCATTAAGGGTAAAAATATAAAATTACCCAAAAATTAGCTTGTGCATAGTCTAGACACATGGTTTTCCATACCATGTGATAACTATGCAAGTGTACTGGGAGGATTGGAGCATACCACATGGTTATGAAACATAGATGTGGAAACAATGGGAAACTTGGTTTTATGGATTTGTCCGAAAAAGAAGGCCACCAGCAGAATTTTCTCTAACTATGCATCCTCCCCGCGTGATTTACTAAAAACCATGTTCCATGCCAAGTTTAAAGAAAAATATTTTTTTGGGCTCCAAAAATTCCAAAAAACACCCTTGGAACGTTTTTTACTCGTTAGACATGCATATTAGGTACAAAATAAAGTAATAAACTGATAACTAAAGGATCCAAACATGGGTGAAAAACTGGGTTCATGCAGTCTTCCCCCATAAAAAGAACATGTCCCCGAGTTCACCATCCAAGGGTGGTGAAACATTGTTTGAGATGAAATCTAACCACATGTCATTTACATTAGCCTCCCACTAAAATTTCTCATCCAACACACTGACATGCTTCCATGGCACCTGTACTAGAAGGACATACCAACCTCAAAGGGCCTTCATTCTTTGATCAATGATCGGTACATGATACTAATCAAAGGTAACATTGAAATCTAACTCAAATTCCTCAAAATCAAAGGTATAAAATGTTTTTATATTATATTGTTAAAGCTATGAAACATGGAAGATGTCATGGAAGGCATGGTAGCTCTGATTTTGTAGAAACATATAGGCTACTAGCCCATTATTCTAAAGAATAAAAACAACCCTACGTAACAAAGTAACAACTTATCATTCATTTGTAACCATTTATAACCTAACTTGTGTGATACCCAAAGGAAGAAACAGTCCCCGTCTTCAAACTCTATAGGTCATCAGAAGAAATTAGCATAAAATTTATATCTAGACTAAGTTATAGTCATATGAAACCTGATCATATTAACCTCCTCAGATGTCTCTTGTATGATATGAGGATCTATTAGTTCTACGTCATCTACCTTTACCCAGTAAAGGGTTGAATGACATGAACTACAATATAATCCAAAAAATCGGACATCTGAATTTTCAAATAAAATCGATTATTACATGAAATGTTGATTATATGGATATCCTTCTTCCAAGAACCACTAATATCAAGGACACATGCTCAAAACATTTCCACTAAAACCTCTATCTTTTGTTCTGATTGTACATCAGTCTGAGGGTGAAATGATATGAATATAAGTAGTTGTGTACTGATAACTTTCGGTAAACCCATTCAGAATTTTGATATGAAATTAATGTTCCTATATGAAATGATTTTACAAGGGACCCAATGTATTCATATGATCTCAATGAAATATTTTATTTCTTTCTTATCAACTAATGTTGTATCCCTAATAGGAATAAAGTGTATTTCTTTGGATTGTAATTCAATTACTACCAATACAGTGTTGCTACACCTCAGTGACATAGGTAACCTGACAACTACGTTTGTGGTAACATCATTCCTTTTTACATTCTAGGGAAAAAAGCGGTTGTAACATGCATGTAGGCCACTAGGGTTCTGCCTTCACCTACTAATAAGATGATCACCTAAAGATAAATCTAGAAATCTTACATTTCATCCCTGACCGCCAATACTGGCATCATATATCATGATATATTTTGGTGATTCTAGGATGAAATACCTACTATGAATCATTGGAATATTTGATCTACTAATATCTAAAATTTGCAGGAACCCTGAAATTCCCATTAATACATAAGATGTTTCGTTTTTCCAAAGACCAATCTAGTGGTGGGTTATCTTTTGATATACTCTAATGGATAACCAAGACCTAAGTATCTAAAATTTGTCTGGTCATTATCTTCACAAAGTGGGAAGATGTATATTTAAAGGATAATAGGTAAGAATTCTTGTGAATATCATGAAACTCATGATGTAGATCAGAAAATATGGTTGTTAACTTCCATTCATCATTGACATCCTATATGATTATGCTTGGGTTTTTTTGACTCAGCACATTATTGACTACATTTCCTTTCCCAGGAATGTAGGCAATCTCCAAATCATTTGAATATTGATATTTGACCCATCCTCACTATCTCAAGGTCAATTAATTCTATTTAAAAATATATTTTATTCTCTTATGGTCAATTTACACCACAAATAAACCTCCCAAATAAAATTTTCTCTAGAAATGTGTAGAACGGTCAATTTTTTCTAGATCAAGGTCATGAATAGGGTTATTTATCCCATGAGGATTCAAATGTTAATGTTTGTATGTTATTAATTTGTTCTCATTCCTCAACACTTCTCCTAGGAAGATGAATGATTCATCACAGTACATGAAATAACATCTGTCAGGCCTTGGAATGATAATAATAGGTGATAATACATGACTCCCTTTCAACTCCTGAAAGGATTTCTCATTTCCTCTAAACAACGTAACATAACATCTTTCTTTTTAGGGATTTTTAGTGGTGAGTAATGGTTGGAAATATACTGTATTAAATTATAATAATATTTTTCCATCCCCTGGAAAATCCACACTTCAAACCTATTTTTCGGTTTCTCCAATGATACTATAACACTAACCTTTTTTGTTTTAACATAAAATCATGATTCTGATATGATATTACCTAATAAGTGAACTTTTTCAATCCGGAAGTGGTAATTAGAAATCATGGAATAAAACTGATGCTCACATAGTGATCTTATAATGATTTTAAGGTGAATATAATGGTCGCTACAAGTGTGATAAAACTCCAAGATTTATTCCACAAACACTATGTCAAAATAATCCTAATGTTTATGAAAACCCATATTCATTCGATCCACAAAAATAGTGGGCACATTCGTAATACCAAACGACATTACAAGGTAATCATATTGACCATTACTTCAATAGAATTATTTACGTGGTATTTCGGTTGTTCTTAGTTACACTTGGTGATATCCCAACACAAGGGAAAACATAGAAAAGACACCATCTTCTTGAAGATGGTCAGATAAGTCATCTATTCGAGGGAGTGGATATCAGTTCTTGACTATATTCAAGAACAAAATTCATTAATCCATGAATAAATTCATGGATACATCCATCTTCGTGGTGTAAAGTAGGGATGAACCACAAGAGGAAGTAACGGGTTATTTAAAAATTTTGTCTTATAAATACTCTTAATGTTTCTTCAAA
Organism: Viscum album; assembly: GCA_963277665.1. Classification (NCBI taxonomy): domain Eukaryota; kingdom Viridiplantae; phylum Streptophyta; class Magnoliopsida; order Santalales; family Viscaceae; genus Viscum; species Viscum album. Next base: position 1,210,785,010 of record OY728122.1, read on the forward strand.
TCCTAAAGCGCTATAGGATCCATCATGTATGGAAGAATGGACACTGAATCTGCTCATAGAACATGCTCGATCATAAACACTACCTATCTATGAGGAGGTATTCTAGAAATGTAAGAGGTAAAAACATCCATAAAATGATCTAAAACATGATGGAATTTATCCTAGCATAATCCTTGATCTTTAATGATGATATTTTAAATCTAGGTGATCACTCCCCTAGACCTTGAAGCATTAGTCTAGATATACCAGCTTCGATATCCCACTCACCCTTATGTAGATTAATACTACCCTATGGTGATGTAAATGATACCATGTCGCAGTAAAAGTCCACAAAAACATGATACTGAACCATCCAATCCAAACCGAGAATTAAATTGAATCCTAACATCTTGATAAATATGATATTTCATAATAAAGGGAAACAGAATACCTCATGGGGATTGTCACTACATTAAAATATTCATTATGACCTCACTCTTAACGGTGTATCTAAGGCCATGACACCCTAGTAATTTTGTTTACCATGTACAATAATATTCATGATATTTACAGAGATAAAATTGTTAAAAGAACCTATATCAATTAATATATATAATATAGTATATGACATAAGTACAGTGCCTCATACTATAGAGGATCTTGAAGCCTCATCCTTAGGATTCAGTTGTTGTTCATACATCAGGCCTGATACATAGCCTTGTGAAATAGATAGACTATCATGATCATAACTTCTTTGAAAGAATTTATATAAATTAGGGATTTGGCTACCATGACCACAACCTCCTCCTCAGCCAATCATTATTGTAATATTCCAACTCCCCACTTGATGCATTGAAAAATAATCTACTCATGATGGTGGAGATAGAGCTGATCCTCTTCCACTAGATCCTGGTGGAATGGTATTACATAATCTGTTAAGATGACCCATATCATCTCAAGCCCAACATTCCATTGGTTCTCTATTACAATTAGGCTTTAGGTTCCCCCATCATCCACACTCATGACATGCCATTGAGTTATCAAAACGGGAACCCTGTTTTCACATTCCAAACAAGAAACCTTGATAGATAATTTCTTTCAACCAGAATAAATATGGGTCAATCGCGACACTGATCCTCTATGCCCAGTTCTATTTTTTTCATCAGGTTGAATGCATTGATAATAGTCTTATTTACTATTTTAGAAAATATGTTAGGTTAAATAAATTCAACATTATATAGACGACGTGCATAATCCCATAGTAAAATCATATAGCATGTGAAATCTCATCAATGGAATGAATTGGCGAAAAGAACAACAAAATACATGAAATGAAAAAATATATTACATGAATGAAACAGAACCCTTCTCGATAAGCATGAAATATTTGGCTCGGTCATCTCTCAGCATCTGAGGAATGAAAGTGTCATTGAAGGTAGTTTGTAAATCAACCTGTAATATTCCATGACGATGTCTATTCTGGGTTTTCACATCCCACCAACACTTTGTCGAATAATAAACCATATATTTAGTAATTTTTACCTTCAACACTGGACGAGTATCAAGATGCACAATGATAGATAGGTGGCCTCTTGGCAAGACAGAGTAGCTTCCAAACTGCCATCCCCTAAGAAGGTGGGAGGATGCTACCATTGGAATTCATGAGTAAGATCATCCATTGTAGGTGCAACTCATGGAGCACCACACATGTACTGCATCTGACATAGGAATCTATCACAGACATGGGAATTAGTGCTCAGATCAGGTACAAAAGGTAATTCCTCAAGTGTCACTCCAAGAAATTATACAAGTAATTTAGGGCCAGCCACTTCCAAAACATGGTCTTCGCTAGCTTCCTGGTATTTGAAACAAAGAAATTGTGGCTCCATTGGTCTAAACATTCCAAACATATGTATCAGAAAAAATTTAATTTTATAAAGGTAGAATCAATAATCAAATATGAATATAAGAAAACACAATACCCATAGAATTCTACTCTAATTATCTAATTAGATGGTCAGGTATTGGTAAATGGTATGATATTAGTATCAATTGTTCAAATATATAAAGGGACAATAGAATCTTTCCTATTCATTTTCTAGAAACCATTTAGTTTTATTTAACATTTAATTACAAATTCCCCTCATTTACATTTTATAAACATGCCATAGTGGGATAAGGATGTTCAAGCATTACACCTTAATGTTTGTAGTTTCTTATAACATTTATGAAGGTTCTATCAAGACGATTTTGTTATCCCCTTTAATCAAGGAACATACTCCAAATCATTGAGATGAACAGCCACATGAATATAAAATAATAAGGATTGATTTGGTAAATTAGTCATTCCATCCCACAAGGGTCCATAACACCTCATGAATAGAAATAGGAAATCACTCAATTAAATCCGAAAAGTAGAACCATCATATATATACAAGAAATGATCACCCAATAATCACATTCATATCAAGAAATTGATGTTGTGATGTAAACCTATATGGCATGGACATATGCATGACATGTAAATTATATGTTCCTAGAGTGATTCATGTAACAATGCTTATAGCTTTCATATCAATGGGCCATGGAAAAATATAATATCCATCAGAATAATAATCTACAACACCACACATCATATGTTTCACCTGATTTTGAAATGATATTAACTTTTATAGAAAAAACATAGCAACAACTATATTTTTGGAAAATCAGATTTTCCCTGAACTTGGGATAATGATGTACAAGAATGACTTATGTTGATGTGCCAATAATTACTAATCACTAATATATTTTATACTAATGGGGAAGATATAAAATAAAACATCTAATACCACTTTATGACAAACTAGGCATTGATTCCACTTAATAGGTGCCTTGAGACAGATCGGTCACATAGCCTCAAACTCGTCTCCCCAAACACCATAGGTTGTTGACTAGTAGCTTGGTCATAGGGTTTGTTTGTGGGGAGACTATTTCGTCATTACTAAAGTGTTGTAAAATGGATAAATATAGTCTATTGTACATATTTTAAACAATATTAGTAATCATAAGGCACAATTGAAATAGAGAATGATAACAATAAATAAAATAACAAGATAACATAAAACAACTAATGATGATTCGTCATGTATCCAGTATGTTGGAAAACACAGATACAGAGATTCATTCATACATTTAAATCCCAAAAGAGAATAATTAAATACATAAAATATCCCAATAATCCTAATTTATATCTCAATCATTTACTATGACTTCCATCATATAAAAACAAGAAAAAACTATCAAATGCGTTATGCTACCCTTTATCAACACCGTCAGACATGCAATCTACCCTAGGTGCTAATGGAACATAGAGAGGGTTTTAGATAAATCTCAGTGGGCCACCACTAATAGTGTCTATAAAAGTATTCCAATTTAATGGAAATGTAACAGTGTGTAGAAACACATTTTTAATGTAAATAAGTACAATGTTACTAAATATCCAAAACATTATTCATCCTTCAAATGGTGCCAGAAAATGTAACTAGTTTCTTATTTCATTATTAAAAATTTATAATTAAATCACATATTATAAGTGGCGACGGTTATAAGATGGAACAAGGAAACCTAAAATGATGTTTGTTAATAATGTTACACTGTAATAACCAAGGAAATTTTGACCTCAATGGTCTCCAACCTAGTAATAATTGTGTCCTACCTAAGGGTATAGTGTAAAAAAGATCATAATATAGGTAATTCCACAATAAGATTCCTACCATGTCTATATAGTTCATCCATGGTAAAACGAGGCAATGTAATGTTTCGGCCCAATAGGTTTTAACCAAGGAACCTTCTTTTCAATGCTGGATCCAGAGTGTGTATCCAAGGAATCCTGTAATAATATTTAATGGATCATATAGTGTCATACCAGGAATCCAACAATAGATGAGGATTAGGATCTAGGTGGATCTCTTCCAAAGGAATTCACATCCTTGAATCAAAATGGTATATGTAAGTGCTCAAATAATTCCAAAAGAAATCCAAGGTGAGCTCAGGTGAGGACACTACTATTTGAAAATAATTTCATATAATATTCAATTTGTTTTTATCCTTTACTATCATCAATGTTACAAGGCCATGTAGCATGAAACCCTTTAATCATGTCCTAATTAAATGATAATCCATTTGGTTTATCCATTTCCCTTAATTAGTGTGACAATTATATCTATTATGCAACAATTTATTTAATCCATTTAAGGAATTTTCAAATAACAAGGTCCACTCTACTACCCTACATTAACATGTTAATCAGTTTTATAGACATACAACCTATTATTCAATTATATTTAATAAGGTCATTTCATATAACTAATAAAATTACCAATTTTCATATCAGCATTAATTATCAAGTTGAAGCATTTAACATATATGGATCATGTAGAGAGTATACATTGTACTTTCCATTATGAAATTCCTAATTTAAATCAATCCATTTCATATAGAAAATACAAAACTTATAATGATGATTTCAAGGAACACCTGAATGATAGCTCAAATATGTTAAAACACTAAAACAATAATTATGGAAAAACATCCTACATGGGATGGTAAGAGTTGTGGGTGTAACCACTAAAAACTAGTCATATATTTTGAGTGACCATAACAATACAGTTTTAATGAATATAATCATTTAATAAATATTAAATATACAAAACCTGATGAAATTGGATGGGCCCACACATTAATTCTAAAATTAATGAACATGAGGGAGGATGTATAGACCACCCACCTAAGGTTTGCATGGCTCTCCTTGTCTAGTATGAGCCTGTAATTAATCATAGAATGGAGTAGATCTGTGAAAAATTTAAATGTTCATACTCCTCGATAACTAGGTCGAGAGTAATAGAGATGAAGAAATGTTAGAAGGAATCAAGTACATACACATTCTTTTCTAACGTGATACACAAAATCTCAAACAGATCCCGTAGGATGGTGATCTTATGATCCTTATGTTAGACCTTCAAAAAGCACCAAATTAATAGAAAATGGAGGGTATTTTCATTGTAATTTGGTTAAGGTAATAATGATGTACTAATTAGATAATTAAGGTTAAAAATTGTAAAATTACCCAAAAATTGGCATATGAATAGTTTGGCCACATAGTTTTCCAGACCCTATAAAAACCATGAATGGAAACCTAGTGATGATAGGGGTAAATGATAATTTTAACACATAGTTATGGAAACTGTGTTCCAACCATGTGGTAATGTTCCATTCAAAAAATCATCACACTCATGTAGTTTTTATAGACTTCATGCTTTCCGAAATGGTTTACTAAAAACTGTGCACTAGGCCTAGTTTTCCCAAAAAATGGGTTCCTCGCTCCAAAAAAACATTCAGACACCCTTGTGTCCTTTTCTAACTCATTAATAATACATATTAGGTCCAAAATATATAATTAGTCCAAAATTTAACAGATCCATAACTGAGTGAAAAAACAGGATACTTACGTAATGATATTTGTACCAGTTTTGAAAATAAATGGATTAATGAATTTTAAGACACCGAATATATTAAGGATAATCATTATGAGAATATAGATTCATAGGGAGAAAATATGAAAAATTGTATTAATGATAGAAATATACCACAGTATGTTAAATATAAAAGGATCATGGAACATTACACATTAATACGAGAGAAAACTAAAATTCAGGATGAAGTGGTTTAGAAGATGTGAAAATATTCTTAAGAGAACATAATGTAGATTTAATATATTATGATTACAATCATTATGGGTGTGATTTAATATAAATAAAACATGGTAAATATATAAATGAAATATATTGATAAATAACAACAAATAGAGAATTATTTTTCATCCCCGAATAATTATATGGGAAAATCTTTTGAAAAATATCCTATAATCAATAGAAAGATGAATAAAAAATCTTTTAATGAAAATTATCAATAAACATATATTATAAGAACCATTAATTCCAATATTTAATATTTATTCTTTACTTTTTTTTCAAATCTAAAAAAAATAGATGAGGATAATTGATGATCATCCTGAAACCATGTGAATAGAGGATAAACATTGTAGTATGATTGTTTATTCACTCAAGATGAACTCAAAAAATCTTGAATATGTCCCAAAATAATTTTATTATTCATTTATTATTATTTTCAACAAGTTTAAAGATGAAATAAATCATGAATTATTGAGAAATATTGTTGGTGAAACATGTTTGGTAAATTTTCAATGTATTATGGGGTTACACAATAAATACCTGACATTTAGAGGAAGCCTATTTCAAGGGGAGAAAGTAATAGAAGAACGTGTATCCACAAACCATGAAGGTAAATTGGTTATTTTTAAATATATTTGAATAATTTTTCATATCTATATTGTAATTCTAGTGGTTGTGGTCATAAAAATGGGGTATATTCTTCCCAACTTGCATCACAATAAAATTTGAATAGAAGACCACATATGGTTTCAAGGAAGGAAGTAGCAGCCTTGGGAAATAATATTATGAATTATTAATACTATTATTATCCCAAGAATATATAAACGAAAAGATTTTATATGAAATTTGGTATAAAACCCAATAAGATAAATAGAAATTAATCTTTTTATATCATAAATGTAAATAATTCTACTCTTAATTAAAATAAAAATGATTAAATTAAATAGATGGTAAAAATACCAAAATACTATTGATTCATTTGGATATTTGATTCAAAGAGAGAAATAAAGAGGGAGGATGAGTAGGAAGAAGAATATGCTGACGTAAAATAAAAAGAAACACATAATGTTGTCGAATTTTATGGGAGATTTCCCATGAATCAAAACCATGGAGATGAAATTGTTTTATATAAAAGATTCATAAATCTAGACACACCAATAAATAAAAATTAAAAACAATTCCATTATAAATTTTTTTATATAAGTAATAAGTATGTTAATAAATAATGAAACTAATTTTATGGATAATGAAAAGTGGAGTATCATGGTCAGGGAAATAGAATTAGAGGGGAGATCCATTTTCTTAAAATAAAAAATGGGTCTGTAAAGAATATCTTGAACTATAAATAATGAATTATCTTGGTTTATAAATATTCCCCAAACATTTTTTATAATAAGGAGAAAAGATATCCTCCATATTCTCTTATTTTTTGTGTTTTTTTCTTCAATAATGCATAGAATTGAAGGTCACATATATTATAAGGGAGAAAATGGAATAATGAGTGACTGTTTTTATATTGTAAACAATATTTAAGAATATATCAATCTGTATTTTAAAAAACAAATCAATAAATAAATAATCATTTATAAATTTACATAATACCTTAAAATATAGAAAAAATTACATGGGGATCCTTTTTAGTGTATTCTCTATATAAAATATAAAAAACTATTTTTTAAGAGATAAACTAAATTAGGTGTTTATAGAGTTTCCCGTTGAGAGGATATAATGGAATAATGACGAAGATTCTTCAAGAAACATTGATTCTTGAAATTTTAATAATATAGAATGTTCATTACCAAATTTAATTGAAGCTGTAATATTTATTAACCTCTTATACATTATAATTAGAGTCATAGTCTTATTTAAAGGGGGATAAATTTAAACAATACTTCACATAAAAAAATTATGTCTGTAGAAGTTCCAACGCTATCGAAAAACCTTCAATGATTGAATGTCTTATTAGCTACATTTAGGTGGGTGTATTAATCTTAGGATGAATTATCATATGATAAATTTTAAATCAATTTGTTTCAATTAATTACCACGTATTGAAAAATAATCAGATTTTCCTTCAATATTGCCTGTAATTTTATTCATTTTAGATTTTAATAACACTCTTTTATATTAGAAATAATTTTGGTATAAATCAATCCAACATATTCTATATATAGATAATTTATAACATAGTAATGGAGTTGAGTGGCTAGTGTGAAATGAAACCATAATATAACAATGATATTTTTATTCTGTTTCATTTAGGGTGATAAAAATAAAAATGGATATGTTGAGAATGAATGTGGAGAGAAGTAAAAGTTTTATATATGTAAATATTTTTTTTAAAATGAGTATATTTTGAAATATCATTTGATTTATATAGAAAATAAATATAAAAGGGTAAATTTTTTTTCCCACAATTTAGGTTTTATAGTTTAAAAAAACACATGATGCTTTCATGAAGATTTATGTCAATATGTGGTGTAAGAAATGAAATGAAGAAAAATATATTAGAATATTGGAAGGATAAATTGACTATGTTATCAAAAAGGTTCCAAAAAATTGACTATTTTGATTAATTTTATTGTGATTTGATGTAATATCATATCATGAAATCTTATTTTGCTGTTTTTTTCATTTCCAATATCAAAAAATATGTTCCTTACTTAGATGTAAAAAAATTTCATGTATTATTGAATATAATGGTTTATAAATATGAGTAGTTACATATATAATTTATATTGGTGGATCTTATATCTCTATGTTGAATTATATAGTGAATTTAAATCTATATTCTCATGGAGTAAAAAATATATATGATGTTTGATGAAGAGATGTGAAATATAGAATTTGTATTTTTTTTCTTGTTGGCCTACTCATATAATTATAGAATATTTTTTAAATATAGTTAAGGAGTGAAAAAAATATTTTCTAACTCAGGCTATAAATTCCAACCAACTATCCATGGGATTCAAAAGACAACATGGTTATTATTATGTATAAAATAACATACCCTGTTTCAATTAATTTATCATATAGGAACTGTAATAATGTATGGTCCCCCATGTGGATTATCATTAAAGCATGAATTTAGATTTTCATGTGGTGCTTTTTCTGCACAATATGAGTTGGTACAGTACACCCATGTGTAGAAGAGACTCTATAATCAATTAAAATATGAAATGGATGATGTAGTTCATTTTATTAAGAAGTTTCAAAACGCATAAAAATATGAAGTGGGATTTAGACCATCCAGTGAATAATAGACCCCCACACCATGGGGAATTCAATATGGGTATCATAGGAATCTAATAAAGGATAAAATGTTTGGACTATTATTAGAGGTATGAAATATAGAGTACCATATTTAGTAGTAAATAATGGTATTAATCAAAATTGCCTATCTGAAACATTTATTTGATACTATGTTGTGGTCCCACTTTGATGATAATTTTTAGAAGAATAATCTATTAGGTTTTATTTTAAAAACATGTATTTTGATCAATATTAAATAAATATTTTTTTGGTGTGATGGATATTCACAAATTAAGAATAATGAGTGGAAAAACATTGTGGTTATACATCAAAAATAATTTTTTAAATTAATTTATGTAGTGTGTGGTTTGAAATGAAGTGTGTAAACCATGGGGTAATTCAGGATGTACATATAATTCAAAATATGTATGGTAAAAAAATTAATTGGGGAAAAATTTCATGACTAGGATATCTTCATTTATATAGGATTATTGAGGATGAAATATGAATAATTTAAATAGATTCGTGAAGAAAAAATGTAAAGTCGATGTTCCAGATGTCATTGAAGTAATTATTATATGAAATCTTATTTTTTAATAAATATCATCTTTGTTGAATTTGGAATAATTTTTTTATATTGAATCATGTAGTCCTCATATTACATCCAATTCATACAAAACGTGGTTCAATCATTTTGAGAGGAAATTAGCAATTATAGAAATTTTTTATGATGCAAATGGAAATTAAAATTTGATATCATGTTTCTAAATATTATTATTTTTCACGACCCGTCCTTGGGGCCCATGCAGTGACTACCCCAAGCCCGCCTTCCATAGGCTAGGGGCTGGAAAATAGCACCAAAGGTGTAAATCCCGATAAAAAGGGATGGTGTTGCCTTTATGAAATGTAAAACACACACAACCAGAGTACAAGCGGAAGAAAAAACTGTGTTAGCAGTATAACAAGTGTTTTGAAAGTACAAAATGGTTGGAATAGAAGCCCAACAATAATGTACATGGAAAAGACAAAACATCAGGAAGGTGTCGATCTGCTCCTAGATTGTCCTCCGGAGTTCCTACCTGATGGGTTGGTACAGATGGTCACCTCAGCTCTCCACGTCTGTCTGTCACCTCCGGGTACCGTATCGTTGTGAAGTCCACCTCTGGGTACCATCTCGTCGTGAATTCCACCTTCGGGTACCATCCAGCTCTATAAGCCTCAACCACGATCAGTGTTGTCTATCATCTGCATCCAACACAATGAGGTGCTGGCATAGCCCGTGCAGGGGTGAGTATAAAGATACTCAGTAGGGACCCCGAGACCCTCATGGTCTCACTAAAACCAAAAAAGATAAACCAAAAATAATGATCTCAACAGATAACCTTTACATAGGTATACGCCCATACATATACCTATGTTATCAAGTAACCCATCTCAATCAAGAGGAAAACACAAAGGTCATTGACTCAGCTCAAACCAGAATGTTCATTAAAGATATCGAAACCACAAATGTTGAATAACTCTTCTTCTGTCGAGTACGGTGATCCTTTCACGACTCCAAGGCGCTTCTCACTAACCTTAAACTGCTTAGGTACTCCTCCAGTCGAGTACCGTGGGTCTGCCACACCAAAACAGTAGTCCTCCCCGCCGTGGGTCTGCCACCCAAACACAGAAGTGCTCCCCCTAATAGCCTACAGAGGAACTACTTCTGTCGAGTACCGTGGGTGTGCCACCAAAACACAGTAGTGCTCCCCACCGTGGGTCTACCACCCAAACATAGTAGTGCTCCACACTGGGCTAGCCAAGGAACTCCAACTCGAATCGGCAACCAGTCATCAGGTCTCAGCCAGCTACAAGGTCTATGTACTCCATACCCTCGTCTCCAGGAGGATCCGCTCCATGAGCTACTGGTCGATACTTAAATTATCACAATATCCCACAAAAAAGTATCCCAATGTACCGCCTCATCAAAGGGGTCTCAATGCAACAGACGACACGTCTATCAGACGCTCGGTCTGTGAGTTATTTGACTTTTAGTCCTGGGGGCCCGGTTGGTTTCGTGTACGAACCAACCCGGCCATATCAAAACTGTGTCCAAACCTCAGGTGAAGTATTCCAAAAGAACCATCTTATCAAAAGGAATCTAACAGAGCTGACGAAACGTCTACCGGACATCCGGTCCTCATGTTATAAGTGTTTCCACTCTAAGGACCCGATTGGCTTCGAGTTTGAACCAACCCTGTAGTACTTCAAATGACACTGGATAACCAAACCGGTCACACCATTGCAATCCATACTGAAAAACACCCGATATGGAATACCCATTGGTCCAAAATGGATAGCTGGTGAAAAAGATGCCTTTCACCGCAACACGCGTGAATCGGGCCTCATGGGGCCCGCGCCTCGACCTCGACTTAAATATCCAAAACATGTCTTGAAACATTCATCTTAATTTCAAGGTCGTAACGTCATAGAAGGTTTGTCATTCTGAAAACATATGAGAGAGATATGTCAGATACAAGATCCCGTAAAAATAATAATAATAATAATATTTGATGTTTCGTGGACCCGAGCCATGAACTAGAATTTAGTATCCATCATTAGACTTGAATCGACCGTTTTAATTATGGGATTACATCACCACTGATGGCAAGACAATTGTTCATCGCACACATGAGTTATGTCGGGTCGAAGATTTAATAATAATATTAAATCTATTATTTTCCGAGCGCTTCGGGTACCCGATCCAAAAACCCGAAAAATACATCCAATATTGGACTCGGAATGTCTGTCACGGAATCTGGGTTGCACTGCCGCAGATGGTTCGTGAAACCGATGTTGCAAGAATATGTTACGGTAGAAAAAGTTTTTTGTCAAAAAAATATTATTATTATTATTATATTATTATTTTTTATTTGATTTATTTGAAGTATCCAATGCCATGCACCACCTCTCTCCAATTTTGGTATGCCTCACTCCCTTCTTCATTCATGGCCAACACGCCCCTTTGGATTCCTTCTCTCCTTTATTTTCATTAAATCTTGTCTTATATTTTATATAAACATTAATATATTTGTCTTCTCTCTCCAACATTACTCTTCTCCCATGAAGACTTCTTTCTCCCAATTAGCACCCCAACATGCTGCACCGAAAGATTCCACCTCGGCCTGCCAACCATGCTCTGCTAGACCGCCCAACTCGCGCCACGAGATCCTTCCACACTCCATTCCGACTTCGATTTAACTCGAAAAAAAGATACGAACGTATATTCATGATCCTCGAGTCGAGATCTTTGCGTTCGTATGTCATGTTTAGGGAAAAATTGAGATTCTAATGCGCTTAATTATTTGGGGATGAAGAACACATGAAGAATCCATGGACAATGAATAAGGAAATATCACGATCAATGTGTGTATCGATAGCCATGTTAGTTTGGCCATCGTTTTTGAGAATCAAGAACATGGGGAATTGGAAATTAAATATTTACATGCTTCAAGAATTTCAAATTCTAGATGAAAAAGAAGAAAATTAATTCAATCAATTTTTTATCGATCCGCGAATTAATTTATTTAATTTGTGTTCATCATGAGAAATTTAAACCAGGGTAAGGAATCCACAATGATATATCCTACAAATAAACGCTCAAGCTCGATGGTATAATCCTCATAAATGAGAAATATACAATAATCGCCTACCTAGAGAATGATCCAATGTAGCCAAGCATCATGGATGACGGTGTCACGAAAGGGCGGATGTCGGCTCATTGACGTCGTCGCAAGGTAAGAGATGATGGTGACAAGGGTTGTTGGCGTTCGTCGCTTCCGTAAAGTGCCTCCGGTCCGGGATCGAGCGTCGTTCGTTGGATCCGACACAGGGAAGACGTCGAAGTAAACGTAATTCATTTCACCCACACCATCTTTCCGATCCCTATTCGTTCATCAGTGTCTCCTCAGAGAAGATGGAACCTCGGTGGTGGTGCAACAATGGAGGAAGGAGAGTAAGTTCACTAGAGGATCCCCCTCCCATCAAAAAGGCTCCTCCCTTAATAAAATATTATGCTTGGAAAATATTTTTATTAACACCTACATTTCAAAATACAAACACCTCATTAATTAAATTGGAGGATTAAATTTATTAATTAAGATGTTGTCATGAATTAATGGGAGAGGAGAAAGTGAGGAGGTCTCATTAATTGGTGAGTTTTCAACATTAACATGGTAATTAAAAAGGGGTTTAAGGGAGATATTTGGGGAGTTTAAAGAGGGGTTTAAAAAGTGTTATGGAAGGTGTATGGTTGGGGTTCGTGTGGGCCCCACCTCCCCAATATCCACACAAGGGTATTTAGGTGGTTGTGGGTCCCACCCTTAACTCCCCTTTATAGGATTTAACCACCATATATATAAATAAAACTGTACACATGAATTTTATTTATTTTTAAACTAGTTCCCCAAAAATTAATTCTCAACCCGCTTAAAACACAATTGCGCTAAAGGTCCCCTTAAGCAATTACCAGTGCTGCGAGTTCATAAATTCCCCCATATTTCAATTCTGAGCACCAGTTCAAAAGATAGAAAAACCCACTCATTCGTTAACTGAATGTACCTGAGCTAAACTTCGGAAATTGTTTCTGGTCACATTGGGCCTCAGAATCACGTTCCGTCAGAAGCCACAGACTAGTAAAATTCCAAATAAATTTAAAAAACTTCCTTGAAATTTCTGGGTCTTTACATTACTCCCACCTCAGGGATTTATGTCCCCATAAAGCTACAACACAAACAAGGGAAAATAAATGAGGTACTAAGCACACATCTGAGCCTCCCACTCCCATGTGCTCTCTTGGAGGTTTTCGTCCTTCCAACAAAAGCACACAAGAGGAATCGACCATCCTCGTAGGAAATACTCTTGTCTATCCTAAAACATTACTGGAACCCTGTGAAAGTCACCCCTATCATCTATATGTAGCTCTATGTGGTAAATGATGATGGATAGGTCGTGCACACATCTCCTTAGCTGAGATACGTGGATGACGTCGTGCACCCGGTGCATCTGAGGTGGAAATGATAGGCATTAAACCATCTCTCCTACCCTACTGAGGAACTAGAAGGGTCCGATGAACCTTAGAGTTAACTTTCCGCTTCGGCCACATCTCCCTAGACCTCATAGAGGTGAGACCCATATAAAAACGTGGTTGCTATTCTCGAACTCTAGAGGCCTTCGTTCCCTGTTTGGAACTGGAAACTGAAAACTCCTGATTCCATGAGGGTAAGGTTGGCTGACTCAAGAGTGATTAGCCGCACCCTCCTATGCATGAGTTTATACTGTGCTTCCTGGGGTTTCCTTTTCAACGACCATGGAAAACCCATCCCATCATTGTAGGTAAACCATAACCTTTTTTCCAAATGTAGTCAATCTGTGTGTGAACTGTGGTTGCCTAGTCCATACCCAAACTAATGTCGTAAGGCCTTGACGCTTCCACCATGTGGTTCAAACCGAAACTCTCACCTCAAGGGTCATATCACACTGTCGGAGTAATCATGATTATTGAGTCTCCTCCCAATGGTATATCCAGAAGTGTGGGTCAAGTCAACGGATTTAATTGGAATCTCTAGGTCTGGGACAAGATTCGTGGAAGGAAGAAATGATTTGTATCAATGTATATTGTTACTGATGCTATTAGTAGACATAGAACGTACTTCGAATCATTCTTAGACCCCTTGGGTCACACTCCTTGACTGCATGAAGCCACTCTCTTCCCTGTCCCTCATACTCCCTAAGCCTGGAGGAAACTACAAAGGCAGGTGGTTGTAACATGTCGAAATGTAAACCACCTCAGGCTCCTCTCCCAGCTCTGCTTCCACCTCTACTTCTCTAAAGATTCATCTGTCCATTAAACTTCCTCTTCTTGAATCATTTTACACGATTAAGTCTCTAAGACTGGCGCTAGTTTCTTATTTTCCCACTGTTCACATTCACTGGATGTATCCATTCATCCAAAGAACATTCAACCACAAAGGTTCTCTCTAGCACCCTAGCCTAAGTAGTAATGCATAGAGGAAAAGTGCTAGCTCAGATGTTCTTTAAACAGGCCTCGCTCCGAGTTCAGAGCTTTAAAGCACCAATCAAATCATATTCATCAAGTACCAGGAATGATCGGTATGCCTCGATGAATAATCAGCTACCGACATGTTGTCCTGCTGATGTTGTATAAGCTCTAGAAAACACTCAGAAACCTCCTCAAGACAGTCCTCAGCTACCTGTGAGTCGGGATCGCCTCGGAACCTGAGGGGTATCTGATGCTGAAACACATGTAAGGCATTAAGCCTACGTGTGTCATCTATCAGTACCACTGATTGTAACTGCCGACCAATAGGTAGTGATATATATGGAACATTACCCGAATGTATTATCTCTAGCATAGGTCCACTTACTGAAACCTCATCACTATGCGGACCAACCTCATGGTCACTCACTGGGAAACAGTAGTAGCTAAGATCACCATCTACTCTACTAGTGTCTAAACTAGGCACATAACTCTAGAAATCGCCTCCATCCAATCCACTGCTGTTTGGGAATCTGTCTTGCCTCGTAACCTCGGAGGCCACTACTGCTAGAACTAGTGCAACGCGCTCTGTCAGCGTGCACCGTCCGCTAGTACGACTTGTGGCATCTACTTCCTAACAGGTGGTGGTTTCGTTGGTACACCACCTGAAGGTGCCATCATAGCAATAGGTCCTTGCACCAGAGCCTCGTCACTTGGTGGTCCGTCATCGTGTACTATATCAGAACACCAACAGACTATCTTTATGGAACCATCCTGAATAGATGTGACATTGTCAAACGATTTAAACCTGGTGAGCTGACCTGGTTGACCTGACTTAAATAAAACTTTTAGAAACACACACGCAATCAGTGTTTTCATGCACTGAGTCGTAAATCAGTAGTCAGGGTCTTGTTGTAAGGATACGCCGACCGCCCACTAATACTGGACTCCCTGAACTGAAAACCACACCCGGTACCCTTAACACGATTTCTCCACAGAAAGTAAATATCATAGTCCAATCTTCTACGGTAGAACTGACTCCTTCTATACCAACTTTTCACAACCCATCCACGGGGCCGGTTTCGTGACTACCCCAAGCCCGCCTTCTATAGGCCAGGGGCTGGCGACTAGCACTAAAGGCGTAAATCCCGATAAAAAGGTACGACATTGCCTTTATGAAATGTAAAACACACACAACCAGAGTAAAAGCGGAAGAAAACACTAAGTAAGCAGTATAAAAAGTCTGCTGAAAGTACAAAATGCCCAGGATACAAGCCCAACAATAAAGTAAAAGGAAAAGAAAAAATAATATGAAGGTGTTTAGCTTCCCCTGTTTTGTCCTCAAAAGTTCCTACCTGATGGGTAGGTACACATGGACACCTTAGCTCTCCAAGTCCGTTTGTCACCTCCTGGTACCGTCTCCTCATGAAGTCCACCTCTGGGTACCGTCTTGTCGTGATGTCCACCTCCGGGTACTGTCTAGCTCTACAAGCTTCAACCACGATCAGTGTTGTCCGTAACCTGCATCCAACACAATTAGTTGTGGGCATATCCCGTGTAGGGGTGAGTATAAAGATACTCAGTAGGGACCCCGAGACCCTCAAGGTCTCATTAAAACCAACAAAGATAAACCACAAATAATGATCTCAATATATAACCTTTACTTAAGTATATTCCCATACATATACCAATGTTACCATGTAACCCATCTCAATCATGAGGTAAACACAAAGGTCATTGAATCATCTCAAACCAGGATTTTCATTAATGATATAGAAACCACAACTGCTGAAGAGCCCCTCCTCTATCGAGTATGGTGATCCTGTCACGACTCTGAGGCACTGCTCACTAACCTTAGACTACTGAGGTACTCCTCCTATCAAGTACCGCGAGTCTGCCACCCCAACATTGTAGTGCTCTCAATCGTGGGTCTGCCACCCAAACACAGTAGTGCTCCCTCTAATAGCCTACAGAGGTACTGCTTCTGACAAGTACCGCGGGTCTGCCACCCAAACACAGTAGTTCTCCCCGCTGTGGGTCTTCTACCCATTCACAGTAGTGCTCCCCACTGGGCAAGTCAAGTCACTTCGACTCGAATCAGACAAGCAGTCATCAGGTCTCAACCAGCTACAAGGTCTCCGTACTCCGTACGCTCATCTTCGGGAGGATCCGCTCCATGAGCTACTGGTCGATACTCCAAGTATCACAATGTCCCACAAAAGAAGTATCTCAAAATACCGCCTCGTCATAGGGGACTCAACGCAATAGACGGTGCATCTATCGGATACCTGGTCTCTGAGTTATTAGCCTTTTAGTCCCGGGGGTCAGGTTGGTTTCATGTATGAACCACCCAAGCCGTATCTCAACTGTGTCCAAACCACATTTGAAGTATTCCAAAAGAACCTTATTATCAAGAAGAATCTCATAGAGTCGACAAAACATCTATCGGACGTTCGGTACTCATGTTATAAGCGTTTCCGCTCTAAGGGCCCGGTTGGTTTTGAGTTCGAACCCACCAGGTCGTACTAAAAATGACACTAGTTAACCAAACTGGTCACACCATTGCGATCCATTCCTAAAAGCACACGAGATGGACTACCCATTGGTCCAAAACAGATAGCCGGTGAAAAAGTTTCATTTCACCGTAACACGCGCGAACCGGGCCTCATGGGGCCCACGCCTCGACCACGACGTAAATATCCAAAACATGTCCTGAATCATTCTTCTTAATTTCTAGGTCTTTAAATTATTAATAAAATTTTGATTCTGGAATATGTTTAATGAAGTGGGATCCAAATGTTTCACATTAAAATGGAGTCAAAACTATTAGTGATTTATGAATACCATGAGGGATGTTGGGATAAATTTTGGGGATATTTTAAAATTATGATTCATCATGAATTTAAATGAAAAACAATATTTTATAACATGATTATAGTTGTTCCAAATTTGAATAGAAATAATAAGAATTAATCATGTCTATTTTAAATATTCACATATTTTAAAATTATAGTACTTATGGATATTGAATGATTGAATATTATTAAAATAAAATTAAAATGATGTTGTATAAGGAATAGATGTTGGATCATTACATTTATAATATATATATATATATTAAATTATTTAAAATGATTTTTTGAAACTAAACTTCTATGAATAAGATCTTTATATTAATGAAAATCACTAATATTACATCAATATTTTAAAATTCTTGATTATTGTAGATGGGACTGAAGATGATAACCATTATTATTGTTTATTCAATAAATAAGGATAAGATGAAAATATATATTGAATGGTTGTGTGAAAAAAAGATGTTGAATACCCAGGGTAGATTCCTTTCACTAAAGAATGAAAAATAGTAATAATAATAAGAGGGAAGACAGTAAAAGTTCTCATCACTCTAGTTTACATAGAAGAAGAAAAATTTGAGTATAGGGGAAGAAAAAGGTATTGTGTTGTCTTATATAAAAGGAATAAAGAATATAATCACTCTAGTTAACAACAATAAATAATAATAAATTTTTTTATACATTTTCTGTCATAAAAATTTAGAAACAGTTATTTCATGTTGTTTTATGTGTAGATGATAAAGAAGAATACCTAAGTAGAACACTAACAGAATGTTAGATCATATTTGTAAAGGAATTCCCTCTCTCTCTGTGTGTGTGTGTTTCTAGATATATTATAATCATGGAGATTTTTATGTGTATTTCAGGCAATTATGATCTATTTGGAGACTTCAATGTAAATAGGTTTTTTAAGGATATTCCCTAGTTTTTGTAGCTCACAGGTTTATTTCTAGTGGGTTGTGTTATTTATTTTTTATTCTATTCACACTATGTTTTAAAATTTATTATTAAATGAAAATCCTTTAAAAAATAATAACATATTTTTTTAAATTCTTAATAATGAAGTAAATTCAAGACACCAAGATAATAAATATCCTATCATGTCAAAGAGTAAAAGGGATGAATGTTTAAATTAAGAAAAAAACAAACCACCATTGATTCGTTCCCCCCCCATCGGGATTGAACATATACCACTGTGATCCCACAAGTTAAATAATCATTGTATAGAGACTATTATTTTAATAGATCAATTGGTATTTGTAACAAACTATGATTTTATTAAATGATTATATTTTCAGAAGTTTTATTTCATTCATATAATTCTTTATATGATGAACTAATTTTAAATTAACTGTCATTGAAATATTATATTAAATAAGACCAAGACATGGGATTATATAGAATTAATAGTGATGGAAAATATATGATATAAAATTATAATTATTCTCATTAATACAAATTAACAAATTTACTCTTAGGAAATAAGAACTATGATTTAGTATGATCATTTAATGATAAAAATAAATAACTTCCTATAAAATATGTATTTTTATATGAACCATATATTTTGGTCAATAATATAAAAATTATTTTAATCAATTACATTAATGATTTATTTAAATAAATTAATAATAAATCATACATATATTATCAATTTGTATTAAATGAATATAGATTCATTTGAATGTATAACGAGATAATTTTTACAAAATATTTTTATTAACTATGTGTGCTAATTAAAATAAAATAAAAAAATTTCTTATTCATGGATGAATTTTGTGAATTTTATATATTATATAATAAATAAAATATTTTATTATTCATCTATTTATCTTTTCAATAAAATGAATAATAATAAATTATGTTTTATTATTAAAACATATTTTTCTAAAAAAGTAATTTTCCTTCTGTCTTTTGAATTTATATTAAACTAGATTTAATGAAATTTTATTGATGAAAAATATATTCCATATATTGAATAATGAGATTAAAATTTCTTAAATGGAATTGTTTTTTTTATTATGAATAGTGACCGTCATAATTATTCTTCACCTAAGTCAGGGTGAAAAGTGTAAAAAATGGATAAAAATATGGGATAAGATTTTAGAATCACTCCAACACATGACTTTATACAATTTTTTGATATATTTTCATAAAAATATATCTTTATAGAAATATTTAATGTATTTTAAAATCATTAATTTGGATTTGGGACCCATACATGACTTTTATGACCATAAATTATATTTTATCCAAATTTAAAACATTTTAGGGTATTTTCATTTAATGGTTTGGTTAGACATTTCCGTTTGTTTTAGACATGATAAAAGGTTAAAAAATAATCATTTTTTAATTATTTGAAAAAAATTAAATTAAATAAACTTGTTTATTGATTTTGAGTTGAAATGATTTTTATTATTAAATCATATATTTTCATTAAAAATGTTTTTCGTGTTTTCAATCAATTTATAATAAATATAAATTATTCCATCTTTATCGATTTAATTATTATAAAACTTATTTCATATTGGGGATCTTAATTTCAAATTATATATAAAATTTTCTCTTTTATTGGTGTTCTAATAATTATATTATGATGGTAAAAAAATGTCTTACAATGATTACGATTAAATTTCATTTATAGGGCGATTGAGTATGAGATAAGTTTTAAAGTGAATCCAAAACATTTATAAAAGTTATTTATTTATTTTGAACTAATAAAATATTATATAAAACATTGTAGTTAATTTATTCCACTTTACTATAAAAAATAAAAATTATTAATATAAAACAATTAATATTTACTAGAATTTCACAGCCCTCACTTAAAAAAGGGAACCACTTATCCTATCTTCTCCACAAATATAAAATAATTAACATGAAAAATACCGACCCAAGTAGCTTCCATTATTCATATTTCAAATCAAAGATATATTATCACTCTTAAAATCATACCATTAATCCTTATATTATAATCCAAAGGCAGACTCTTAAAGAAGCGTTTATCATCTTACTAGACAAATTTAAAACTTAATTTATCTTATAATTCCTATAAATATAATTTTTCAAAATTAACATAATTACACCATTATCATAAATATAATTATATATTATTATTATGTTTTAACCTATTGGTATCTTCTTCTAATCCGTTGAAAAATGAAAACATCACTTGTGTGTGCCTGTCGAATACCACCACCACATAACATTGTGATTCATCTTTAGTTTTCCAATTACATACCTGTAAAAAGGATATATTTAATTATTATATTTTTTATTTATCATATAAAAATATTAATTTATTTTATAATTATTTTTACACTTATTTCTTTCTACACATTAAAAAGTGAAAACATCACTCATGTGAATGTGTGAACGATCATCTCAATGAAGTGATGTAATTTATTTTTCATCATAACATTATTTAAATGGTGAGAATTTTATATGTCATTAAAATATATGGTAACTATGAAATGTTTATGATTTTATAAATAATGAAACAATGGAAAAATTTTAAGTACAAGAACCATAAAATCGAAACATTCACTAAAAAAACTAGTTTCACACAAGTGGTATTTTTATTGAAAAATTGAAACTAAAAAGATAATAAAAAATATGAAGAAATGATACATAGAATTACATGTACTGATATAGTTCTATTATTATTTTAATATAATGATAAATATATTTTACATGATTTTTTAATGAGTATGATGTATGAAAATTCTTGAGGATATATTTTCTTAACATACTTTTATTTTGATGAGACATATTCCATATTAACTATTTAGTTATGTAATGTTTGGTATATACTACACAATTTAATGATTATATAATAAAAATTTGTGTATTCATGATACTAAATTTCTAATTTCATGTTATTTATTTTCTACGGGTTAATATTCATAAGATTCAAAATGAATAAGTGTTTATGGAACAATCTAATTTCTTTTTGATATTTCATATTCTAAAATTATATTATGGGAAATTATATGGATATTATCTCTTAGCACCCATATTTATTATTCTTCCATAGTTATTACTTGAATTTTCAATATACAGAACAAATTTCCCCAATGTTTTTTCACATAAAATGACCAAACAAATATATTTTTTAAAACTGATCTCATTTCCTCTTTATTCGATGAAAATTTTCTTCCATGTACATTTTGGTTAAAATGTTTTAGAGAATGGTACTTTGTATGATAAATTGATTTTTTTAATTTCAATATCAACCATTATTTATTTATTTTTATATTCTTTAAAGGTGTTTTTCCTATTTCTTCTAAACTGGTTATTTATGATCTTTTAAAAAAGTGTTAAATAAATCTTCATTTTTGAATATATCACAATAATGAAAATTCCAGTAGTCAAGAATATTCATTAAACTGAAACATCCATTAAATGTTTCTATGGGTATTTTCATATAAAATAATTATATGAATGTATTTCATATTTATAGTTTTTAATGATACTAAAATGAAAATGGAATTTTACATATTTTCAAAGAAATGATAAACTACCCTTTTAATGGTATTTTTCATCCATTACAATATACTTTATGAATTTTTATGATTCACTTGGGATATTAAATTATAGTAACATCCAATTTATTTCAATTTATTTCTGATTATTATTATTATGTTCTAAAGATTAATCTATCAAAATCATTTCACTCCACTCAGGTAATTAAATTATGATGAATTCTCTATAAAACATGTTTTATTTTAATGGGGTATGGTATTATGAAACAATGAAATGGTTATAAAACATTATTCATATCAATCAGCTATTATATGGTGAATGTTTTACGATCCTTTTGAACACATATGTTTGATTTTCATTAGGTGGTGGGTGTGTGCGAAATTACATTTCTAAAAAATTCAATGGTCAATGAAAGGAATCTCATGAGATAATACCGACTAAAATGAGATATGTACCATGTTTAGTATGGGAATCTCTCCACTCTAATTATCTTTCGAGTAACACTTGACAAATTAAATTATTTAATGGCCAGTGACCATAATCCTATATGATATCCTTCAATGTATAACTTGACTAATTATATAAAATTCTATTCTTATGTTTATTTGAAAAACATATATCTTATATTTATGATATGTTATCATGGATCAAGATTGGTTATTGATGATTCATCAATATTATAAATTATGAAATTTTTAATGACATATCTTAGGCCAGGATTCAATATTTATTATCATTTACTAATTTGGTAAGACTTGTGTATGTTTTGATCATTTTATCACACACATGATATTTTCATATTCCCATTTTTGTATATTGATTCATATATCCTATGTTAACACTAATTGACAATCTAAGCTCATCCATTATTATATTTCCATTCGGCATGCTATGAAGACAGTTTTTACTTATGGGTTTTCTATGAATTGTACCATGTGAGAAGAAAATTGTTTGGGATATTGAAAATCATTCAAAAAATTAGATTAATCTGAATCTAGATCCTTATTACACTAATATTATCTAGTTATGGATCATGTATTATTATGATATTTATAAAATATTCATCTATAATGATGTAATATTTATATATTTAATTACTGGGTCACCGTAGTAGATTTTAAATACGTGACTGGTCATCAACTTTCATGTTGAGTAATGCTTTCCTTAGGTAGTTAGGATTGTAGTCTTAAATATAGATGCTTTTTGTTAATATTTGTGATTATATTCAAATCTCAATTTAGAGATATGAAATTATCTAGTGGTTTCCATTAAAATATATACTAAAATTAAAAAAGTAACGAAAGTGTAATTTTAAGAATTCTTGTTCTAAAAAACGTTTTGGTTATCTTGAACATGGTCCTAGGTTATTTTTTAGGTTGCCACTCAATGAGTAAATGATCAACCAAATCATGTTGTTTGGTCATGTAAAACAATGTAACATTTATGTATTTTTTTCAAGATAATATTTATTTCAAAAGTATCATAATGTTATTTACTCTTGTAAGGATTTCTCCAATATTGTCTCCTGATGTGTTCATATTATCTAACTTACTGTCTGGAATATAGTATTGTTTTTAAGAGAATTTAATGAAATCGATTGATTTTACAGCGTGTTTTTATTCATTATTTGTAATATATTTAAATTATATATGATTATTTTTTATTAGTAGATAGTTTTAAGTCAAAATACCAAAAAAAATTAAATTAATGATAAATTTATGAAATTTTTTTATTATAAATAGTTCGATATTGATTATGTGTAAATACATTTGACCACATTAGATGTTTTCCAAAGTGATATTTTTAATTATGGTATTTAAAAAATATTTTTAATGTATATATTGTTTGGTAGATGTTTTTTATTATGAAATTTAATATCATGTATTTTTTTGTATTTTTGAAAAAAATCAAGGGTGGTTTTGAAAATAAGAAAATTTATAATTTTATAATTTTTTTATAATAAAACATTTTTGTCATATTGAAATCCAATGTAAATGTATTTATAAATTTCTTAAAAGTGATGTTTTTTTAAACTATGATATAAATTTTGGTCTTTGTAAAATGGATTTGAATTGTATGTGGAGTTTTATTTTTTTTTAAAATTATTTTTTGGACACTTTTGAAATGTAGTTATTTAATAGAAACTAATTTTTAGTGTCATTTTTTTTGTAATTTACTATTTATAGTTCAATTCCTTGATTATAATTCTATTTTTTATTTATTGATGCAATACATGGATGAGTTAGATTTATGAATCATATTATTTATATGTGTAACCCAAAAATACCTCAATAGAAAGTAGGAAGCCTATCTTGAAATATGATCTCATAGTTAATGCCTCTAGTTGTTTTGGTGTAAATTTTCTATATGTTTTATCTGATATGAATCTATATATAGTGGTGAATAAGAGGTCCTTATAATCCTGGAATTTCATAACTAGTGTTATGAAAAATTTCTTTAATGCTTTTTATCTGTTGAGAATATTATTATTTTGTTAGATGTAGAAAACCAATGATGGGTAGGGTCATGGTTCCTTAAGTCCAATCGTTGATGGATGTTCTTCATATCATTTTTTTCAAAACATTCCTTTTAAATTTCATATAGATTTGGTAAATCATATATTTGGGTATTGAATATCATTTTATTTTTAGATAATTATAATTTGAGGAACTTATTATCAGGTAAGGTTTTGGTGTTTGATTATTATATTTAGAGAGTTTTTCATTGATTATATTCTCTCGCATACCATTTAAAATAGTTATAAGCTAGGGTTTTGTGTTTGATGATATCCATATGTTAACACTCAAATTTTAATGGTTTTTATGGGAATCCTTAAGGATATGATATGGTAATGATGACAAGTGTTATAAAAGTATTAATTTTTCTCTGTATGGTACAAAATTTGGATTTTTTTTCTTATTAGGGTTTTTTTATTTCACTGTGAGTTTGTGATTTTTTATTTATGTCCCAAGGTATTTTCAAACCCTATTCATGAACCAGTGATTTTCCACATTTTATTTTATATTAATGTACTAGTATTGTGATAGATGTATCATTCCCATTTATTTTTTCAGGATTTGGAATGTTGCAAGAATTTTTATTATAATTATTTCTTTTTAATTAGGTTGTAAATACTTTATTGTTCATTTATATTATTTAGTTGATTATTTTTAGTGTTCAAGAGAGTATTATTTTTTATATTGTGGCTTATTTGATTATATCATAATTATATGAGTGTTATTCTTGTGTCTCAACATTTTAGATGAATACAAACTACATTGGAGTCCCAATGTAGTTCTCTGTGATCTTTGAAAATTTTGTTCATTAATAGTGGATCATATCATGCTTAGATGTATATATATTGATTCATATGTATTAAATTCATTTAATTTTATGAATTCGTGGTTATATCCAATAAACTTTATTTTAATAGATAATGATTGGGGTGTTCTTTATATAAAACTCATATTTATCCCATGGCTTTATTAATATATGATGAAACTATGGGTGTTTGTATTATCATGTATAACTCATATGTATAGATTTCATTACGTTATTGTTGGTACATGATTTATATATACATCTAAAGCATTGGGAAAATATTAATATCTCATGGGAAAATATGGAAGGTATTGGGGAGTGAACCCAATCCCATATGGGACTCTGTTCAACATAAATGCAAATGGAATAGGGTAATAAACCCAATCCACTATAGGGATCAATCAAATATGTTATTTTGGTCTTGAAAGTAATCCTCAGATAATTAATTTATCTTATATGCTTATAATTGTGAAACATTGCGATGAAATTTTATTAATCTTATGATATTATCTCTTATATCGTGATTGATTGTTGATGTCTTTAGACTCTTAAGACTCATTTATCTATTATGAAAATGTATTATGATATGAATTATTTTTTCGATCAACGAATAATAATTTTTTAATATCATAATTTCTTATCAAAATTTTTTACCCTTATTCTTATGTTTTACTCACTTATGAAAATCAATTAATTCCTCCTATTATTATCTATACAGAGCATCTAAGAAAATACTTTCCTATATTCTCATTTTCCCTAGGTCATGAATAAATTTATTAACTAAGATACGATATGTGAGAAATTATTAGTGGTATGTTTTGAATACCATTCATCAAATAAGATTATTATGTTTATATTCTATAAAATCAATAAATACTCATTGTTATAGGGTGTTATTATTGTGAAATGCATTGAATATTCATTTAAAATGAAGCAATATTTTTATATTTAATAATCCTGATTCCATATTTTTCATGACCCATCCCATGGGGCTCATGTCATGACTCGCCCAAGCCCACCTTCCATAGGCCAGGGGCTGACAATTAGCACCGGAAAGGGATATCCATAAAATTGGGAAGGCAATACATTTTATTCTACAATCAAAGACAATCTAAGCACACAAAAAGAAACAAGCACAATGTAAAAATATATTAAAATGGGTGTTTATAGTATGTAATGGGGCCAGAATACAAGCCGAAATAGAATGTACATGTAAAACTGTAAACAACTCCTATGAAAACCCACCAAGAATCCTACTTGATGGGTAGGTACAGCTCTTGAATGGTCATCTCTATGGTACATCTCATCTAATGGTCTACCACCAAGCATACTTCAGTCCTGGAACCCTCAGATGTGATCAATAATGTTTGTCATCTGCACAAGACACAGCAAGGTGCGGGTATAGCCCTTGCATGGGTGAGTATAACAATACTCAGTAGGGATCCCGAGACCCCCAAAGGACTCTCAGAATCCACAAAAGAATAAACCACAAAGAAAGACTCAAATCTCAATGCCTGAAGTAATAGTTATAATCATTACTTAGGTATATTACCATACATATACCTAAGTTATCAATATATTATCATCTCACACATGAGGGAAGAATACCACAAAGGCCACACCACACAGGTAGAAGTGCCACATAGGAAACACCACGAAGATATAAGTACAACAGAGGTAACACCATGAAGGTAAGTACCATAAAGGTAACACCACATAAAAGAATACCACAAAGGTATCACCACACAAAATTGTTCCACGGAGGTTATGATTCATCTTACACCGGGTATAACTTAACTACAGATGTATAGATGATTAGCAGTATTTTTAGATCATCATACTTCGTCAAAAAGCTCCGCTAATGTACCACACAGGATCGTAGATGACCTGGATAGAATCTGAAGATGAACCTCCCAGGATCCAAAGATGATAACCCACACAGGATCCGAAGATAACCCACACAAGATCTAAGGATAACCCACAAAGGATTGAAGATAGCACACACAAGATCTGAAGATAACCCACACAAGATCTGTAGATTCTTTTAGTAAGGTAACCATAAGGTTCCCACCCCAAATGAACTTGATTCCAGGAGGATACTCTCCTAAATAAATCATTCATTTCATAAACTTCCATGATGTCACATGAATAAGTATCTCAAAGTACCTCCAAGTCATAAGGGTCCCAATGCAATGGATGGAATGTCAATCGGACGACCGATCTGTAAGTTATTAGCATTTCCATTCTGAGGGCCCGATTGGATTTAGGTTCAATCCAACCTGCCAATACTACATATTAATCCAAAAATGTAGTGGAGTATACCAAATAGACCGTGTAGATCCAAGGATTCTAGTTTCGTAGATAGTTTTTCCAAAGTATGCCTGATTCTCAAGATATGGAAAAAAAGGCGTATCTGGGTTTAGATGGGCCCGGGTCCAGTCCGACCCGGTCGGACTGACCTGAACTGACCTAACTCGATTCAAAATGACTATACCCTGTCTGGGTCTGACTCAGATGGGCTAGACCGCGGCGAGCCTGGTTTGCGGGACGTGGCCCGCTTGGCTGGGTGCGGTCCGCCGTGGAAGCGCCCGCCAGAGCCGCTGCACTAGGGGAGGCACACCCGGAATAGGAAACTATCCAATGAATCATTTGGCTTCCTACAACCCAATTACGGCATGTGGACCCACAAAATGGCATATGGGACCCTCCATAGTGGTCTTGCTCAGCATGACACGACCGTATGGAATTTCAGTTGGATCCTCCTTCCAGCGGTGCCAGTGTGCGCTATTGTAGCCTCCACAGCCAGCCGGGTGCCGGCTGCCTCCAGTTGCGCCGCTTGCTCAATATATGGTCGGCAGGGTGCCATCCACCATATGGGTTCACTGCCTACATGAAGCGCGACTGGCCATGTGTCATCCGCCCTCCGGGTG
Organism: Viscum album; assembly: GCA_963277665.1. Classification (NCBI taxonomy): domain Eukaryota; kingdom Viridiplantae; phylum Streptophyta; class Magnoliopsida; order Santalales; family Viscaceae; genus Viscum; species Viscum album. The sequence goes on from OY728122.1 coordinate 1,210,813,604, forward strand.
CACCACCTACTCGAACCGTGCCCCGCCATGTGTCGACCACCTTCCGGGTGCACCGCTGCGGCTTAGCAGTTGAGGCCTCTTCCACTACCAGCGGCATGGACACACACTGCACCGACTCAATGTGGAGGCCCGCGTGTCGGCCACCTTCCTCCTCCACTGTGGCTGATGGGCCGTGTCCTGCTCTGGTGGCACGGTTGGGCCGTCACCTCGTGTACCCCACTGACGTCCGTCACCAGCGATGTGGTTAGTTTCCGATCAACTCGTTGATTCGATCGCGATGAACACATCAATCCAAGAGGTTGTGGAGGGATCGATCCATGTTCATTTGGCCCGAACCCTCCATGTTAGACCGATAACATACGACTCGAGAAGAGAGATTCAATGTAAATTAGCGAAGAACAATCATAAAAAATCACTACCTCATTTGTTCATAGGATATGGTGTGAGGGAGAAGATGAAGATGATTATGGAGACGCCGACACTCTTTTCTTCCAGAACTCTAAGCTCGAGCGTCAGTTATTCATTCTTGATCCTGGGTTTATTTTCTGTTGGAGGAGTTTTTTCCACCAAAATTTCCCTACTATTCTCTCCTTCCTTAAATCATATCTTTTCCAACAATTCCCCACCACAAGATTTGAGTAGCCACCTTAGTTATGTTTAATAATTAATTACATTACCAATTAATGTTGGAACATCAATTGGGGGATTCCAAGAGTCACAATGGTATCAATGTCGGGTGGTCCCCACCAACAAAATTCAAATAATAAGTTTGAAATAAATAAAATAAAAGTTTTTTTATATTATTATTATTTTTTACACTCCAATGAAAAACCAAAAATCCCAACATCCACCCTCGACTCACTGTGGTCGATTTGAAGATGTCCTTAAGTGAATGTTGGTGCTACGAGTTCAACGACGTCCTCAGTTTTCAATTCCGATCACTTTTTTCAAATTTAGAAAATTCCACTCACATGTTTTCTGAATGTACCTGAAAAAAAGTTTCGAAATTCAATATGGGGACACTGGGCCTTGGAGTCACACACCATTAATTTTCTCAGACTCGTAATAATTTCATATAATTAAACAAATTATAGGGAAAATTCTGGGTCATTACAATATATTGTATCAGAGTGGAATTTATTTACATATGGAGATATTTTTATGAATTATATGTAGAAAGAACATAAGAAAACATGCGTTAAAAAAATTTATATAACATGAATGTAAAGTCTCAAAATATAGTTCGATTGTTTCATAATTTAAGAAATATTAATAACTGTTATCATTATTATGTGATTTATTACTCTGATTAATAATGGATTATTCTTAAACTATTATTTTGGATTTCATTCAATGACTATAACTATGATTAATCTTTTTATTGATGAATGTGGGAAAAATGTAATGATTAACCACTTGAGGAACTAAATGGAATGTTGGAGGTCATTAAAAATATTATTGTTATTCCTTCACAACAATTTGAAGATTTTAAATGTTTTAAAATTAAAATAAAAAAATGAATGAGAAATAAACCTTTGATTAATGAAATGAAAAACTTCCCCCATCCATTTTTGTCTTCACTTGTCTCCTAATTACGAAGTAATGTATATTTATAAAAAAATGAAATTTTCAACCCTCATGTTCATAGAGGATGATTTTTTTTAGTAATTATTCAATTTATGGAAGGATTCGAAAATAAATGATAGATATTTATTAGGAATATTAGAAAATATTATTAAATTCACCTAATTAAATGTGAATAGTTTAATAGGTAATTTATAAATATGTACATTTCTTGAACTCTTCACAAAAAATGGAATATGAATTCCTTATGCCAATGTAGAGCATGATGAAAGAATTGGTACCTATACGAAATGTTTTATAATAAATTATCAATAGATTTTAGCTTAATCATTATGAATTATTGAAATAATTATTAATTATTTAAGGTCATAAAATGAATTCTCTAATGGGTGTTATCCATAATGGACATTTATATTTTAAGAAATCACTCTTTTTTCCTCTCAAGGTATTTATGGAGGTTTGAGACTCCAATTATTCTTGATGTTTTTGGGAAATTTAGAGAATTATGAAAGTTTAATTAATTTATTACAATAAAACACATGTTTGAAAGAAAATTAATCATCATTTTGTGAAAAAGTGTACAATAAATAATGTGGAAATTACATTAATGTTATAAATAAATGTTATTATTAAGGAAAACAATTGCATTGGTAAAATTAATAATGAAGAGATATGAAGAAGGAAATCAATGAAGAGAATTGATACAAAGCATAAAAAAATGAACCAATTACACTATAATGTATTAAATTCATGTAGTATATGAATTTTATTATCCAATGAACAATATTTATTGTTAATGATTAAAATATTTACTCGAAACATCTTAATCCCATAGAAAAAGGAAATCTCATTCTATCAAATCTATCAATATTGTTCATGATAATGAATTGGAGTGATATTGAATTATCTTCCATTATATAACTAAAATGTATTATTTTATTAATCATATGTCCACTATGTTATATCTAAATAATTTCATAAGAGTATCACATCACTACATCAAGGATTAGACATTGAATTATTTGTAAAAAAATATTAATTGTATGATGATCACATTTCAATTATATAGCCACTCATTGATTTAATTTTTGGGAATTATCTTTATATAAATATTAATAATTTTCCTCCAATTGAATATTATACAATTTTGGGCATGGATTCGATGTCTCCACCTAGGGACCATATCAATTACTATTTAAGGGAATTTAAATTTGATATTCAAAACAAACATATGATTTTCTATCAGTGTGAGGATTAATATGTAATTATAATGAAAATTAATTTCAGTAAATGTGTAATTTTAAATTTCCAAGAGGGGTATTTTTCTCCAAATGGTAGATAGAAACTCAAAATTGAATATATTCCGATTTTTTAGGAATATAATAATCAATTTCTATAATAGAATCCATGTCTTTACCCATATAATAATTTTTAATTTCAAATATAACTCATACATAGTTCTATTAATATTTCAGTAACTCCTTCTAGAATATCCCTTATAGAGTTGAAAAAATTGAAGAAGAAACTCCACAAGTGTCTGGATAAGGCACTAATTCATCCAAATGATTTTCCAGGGAGTGACCCTATTTTTTTAATAATTATTTCTCAATACATATATTCATTTATTATCATTAACCTAATAACATCACGATCTATAATAAGTATCCCATACCTCATTCTAATAATTTTTTGATCATATTTGAGTATGTTAAAACGTTATAATGATTCATATTTAATCTTGATACCTTATTTTAAAGGTCAAAATTGAGTACATATCCATTATAGCTTTTTATATGAGGTGTGTGTGGTATGAATTTATTGCAATTCCAATTGTATTTACAATAATCTTATTTCATCATGGATATATTGAATAATTTATATTTTTATTAGCTTAACCATTTATTATTATTCTATATATATTAAATTCATATATATTAAATGAGAAAGGAAGATAAAAAATATTATTTAAGGATCATGTTAAAGTACTTATAGAAGGAGAATTTTTTATTTTTTTTACAATTTTGAGTTTTAGGTAAAAAGAATATTATTATTGGGTATTGTAATTGAAATCATAGGAATATTGATGTATCCTTACATGAAAAAAATAAATAAACATTATCTAAAATCAATCATGGTGAATGATAACAATATTCTTATTGGATTATATAGATACGATAAAATATTTTGGAAAACATTCCCCTGAATATAAAATCCTCTAATCAACAAGACATTAAAGGAATTTAAGGATTTGTGGATTGATTAATGTGAAGTTAATTTCAAGTAATTGATTATAATATTGTCCAATAAACATGTTTTCACACTACCCTATAGTGAATAATGTTTTTTGATTAATAATGATGAATTAATGAAGAGAACATGATGTTTTCTCATGTATAATTACTAAATGGTAGTATAAGGATCATTATAAATAAGGTTCATGTGAAATATTACCCAAATTATGATTTATATATTAGATCTATAATTTTTTATTTAGATATATGGATCCATTATCGTGTTGGTGATTGTGGTGATATATATATCTATTATAAAAGGATAATGTATATATTCACATATTAGGAGTTAATTATTCTATAAAGGATATTGTTAGAGTTGATTAAAGATGATGAATTCTGAATACATTAACACCGAATGAAGGAAAACTATATCGATGATCCATTGAGAGGAAATGATCAAGTTATTTTTTCTATTATGATGATTGAATGATATAAAATATCTATTGATTTAAAGAGAAGGATTATGTAAATCATAATGGAAGGGGTTAAATATGATATTCTTATAAGAATGATCCTCCATTTATTTCTTGTATTCTATAGGAACATAATGAGTCTATATAGTTGTATAATAATGTAAGGGATATTATTTAATTAAAATATGATATTGTTGGTATGGTTAGGTTTATGAACTAAGTATATGTCCCATTAATTCTTGAATTGAACAACGAGTTTTTTGGATAATGATCACACACATATTTATCTATCGATTATAGGTTTTAAAATATTTATAGAGATCCAATATTTGATTTCATATAGTAAAAAATGAAGTTATATATTACGGAGTATGAGTCCTACTTATTGTAATCTCAACACATTAACCCTGAACATTAAATGTTTAGTTGTATTAATAAATAATAACCCATACCTATATTAAAATGGAAAACAATCATGTGGTATTTAATCATTTGAATCCCCAAGAAATATAACTCTATAAAATCATTTTGGTTTTAGTTGATCACTATATAAATTTAGTTCATTTCAATGCTATTAATGTAGATTTATCTCTTGATTATACTTTTAAGATATACATTAATAAATTGGTAGGGTTACATGGAGTACTACTCACTACCGTATATAATCTATATATGTGGTTTACATAAAATTTATATATAATTGTTCAATAATATTTGAATTTATTTAAACATTATCACTAAAAATTACACAGATATTGATTCTTAGTCTTGAATTTCTATTAATCGTAATGAAGATATATTGATACCTTAATATATTGATTCCAAAGGAGGTTTGTATAAACACCATCCTCTAATTGAATTTTCATAAAAGATAATATTTTAATAAATTAATCATAATTATTTTTATGAATCAATTAGGGAAATAAAAAATATATAACTTGATAGGAAAAATTTGGTGAATAAAATCTACTGTGATATAATATTTCTAAGGAAATTATTGTGAAAGATAGAGCCATTCAACAACACATCTCTGTAGTTTCAAACTGACAGAATTACTGAGCTGATACACATTTATGGGATATATATTTTTAAATATAGGGGGTAAAATTAAAATTGATATATCCATCGAGAAAATTATTATATTTGGAAGGAATGGAGATGTGATCCCTATATATATGTGTCCCTTTGAGATTCCTTATAGTATTGACATAGTATCTTACCATATTATTATTTTCACAAAGACTCTCTAATGTTTATAATGTGTTCAATGTGTCTAAAATGATTATTTATAAACTTAATCCTTTATTTTTACAAAACATAGGACTTTTACTATTGGGGAAAGATATTTCTTCAGAGGAAAAAACAGTTGAAATCATGGATCATAGAGATAACGTTATACGAATCAAGACCACTCACCTTGTTAAGGTTTTATAGAGGAATCTAGAAATTTAGAATTGTAAATGGAATTCCATGGAGGTACATAAGTAGAGGTAACATAATATATCCATTTTATTCAAATAATCTAAATAGATAATATTTTATGGAGGATAGAATTTAACACCCAATTATTTGATAGAATATTTCATTTTAATAAAATGGATGTCTTATTTATCATGAGATATAGAGAATGACAAATGTATGTGAATAGTATTTGTGAAAATATAAACAGGAAAATAAATAATAAAAATTTAAATGAAAATTATCAAATTTATGTACTAATTTATAATAATAAAATTAATCAAATAGTTTATAAATTATAAGTAATGTTAGTCAAATAATTCGTGACGAAAAAGATATTTTTTAAAAATATTTTTTATTAGATATTTTTTATTTAAATGTTAAATATTTTTTTTGAGTTTCTAAATATTTAAAAAATAAAATTTACACCATTAAAAATATGTGAGTATATATATATATATATCATAAAATAGTAAAAAATTATGATAAAATCATTTTAAGGTAAAAAATTGATATTTTTTAATGATGTGTTTTAATGTGTGATTTTTTTATATTAAATTATATTCATTAATAAATATGATTAATATTAATAAAATTCATATAAAAAATATTCAATCTAATATAATAGCATTCACATGATGGTTGTTACTTTCAATAAGGTATGAATAAAATCACATTTTAGATTAAAAATAATTTTTTCTGAAAATGGTTTTTACACATTTTTCCATGGATATTTTAATTAAATTCCACCACCTAATAGAATTTTACCATAAAAAGTTTATTTCAATATTTTTAATTTGTATAATAATTATCTAGTGACAATGTAAATTAATTATTTCATCGTGAATATTTACATTGGGATAAATCTTTTCACTAAGGTAATTGATAAAATGGTTATTAAAGGGCTTAAACTAATGGATAAGGATCCAAATATCTCAAACATGTATCAACTATTTATTTTTTGAGTTATTTTAGACCATAGATTCAAATATCTCCCAAAGTTTTTTTTAGTTCCACTTTTCCATGAAATTGTTTTTTTTAAATTTAAATATTTACATTGCTTCCACAAAACTCATTTATAAAAGGTCACCTCATGTTTTCACTTCTTCAAAGGCATTTTGAATTATTCATTATCCAACCACTACCAAAATATATTCACATTTTTCCTCCCCACATCATATAGGTTTATTACATAAAAAATACTACCCTAATATATAAGGAACTATCCTTAAAACATTACATAGTCTTGAATAGAATGAATAATTCTCATTGGAGATATTTTCAGGATTAGAGTTTTAGAGAATTAGGACATAACTATTACATCTCAAAATATTACAACGTAAAAAATTCTACTCAGTTTCCATTTTTTCATAAAATAAAAACTCTTAAAAATAAATATGTCTAGTTCCATGTTTTTGAATGAATGTCTTTCCGAGATCCCATTCTTAACCCTATTCATCTTTAAGCCCTATGAAAAACATTTCAAAAACATGGGATGAGCATAAAAAGATCAGTAAGGGTTATAAAACAAGGAAAAAAACATTATATCATCAATATATACACAACATAATCTTTTTAACATACCTTATGAAATCATAAGATTTGTGAAATACACATAGAACTCATAGATCATAAAGGTGACTTAAGGCATACATAACATACTTACATTGTAGCTATCATAGCAATAAGGGGAGTCACATTTAGAATACACATCACAATATATTCCCTTAATCTCTTTGGAGAAACATTAACTTTTACCTGTGTCATGTTACCCGATGCGTTGGAGATCTATCTCAAGCTCACTCGCCATAGGTTTATCACCGAACTACCCTTATAAGTAACAATGGCCAAGAACCATAACATAATCATAACACATAACATAAGCATAAAGGAAATATAACATTCACACATTTCAATAACAAATATAAAATTTTAAGATATTGAAATAAAAAATCCATTCTAAAAACCATTTTCGATCCAAAACATGTAAAAAGAGAATATGGTATTTATTTTTCATTTGAAAACATTACGTCTTGTTAAGGAATCCATAGATCAAATAATACTCACAGTGGCGGAAAAGGTCATTTCCATCACTTACGTTAAAAAAAGAAACATTCATTTTTATCATTTAGTAAAACGCTTCTTAGAGAAAATATTCCCTTTGAATGAAATGAAATGTAAAAAGTGTTTTATGCACTGTATAAAATAAGGTCGTGTAGAAATCGAATGATGTCTCAATGAAAGGAGATTTAGATGAAGTCACGTACAATGATGGTATCCCTAGATTAAGGATAAATAAATTATATAATTATGTGTGACAAATATAAATACACCTAATATAAGTGGATATTGAGTGTAAAAAAATAATATTTCATCCACACATATTCATATCATGACATAATCAAGAAGTAGAGGTTTATCCCAAAGAAATGAAATTAGGATAAAATGTTCCCTTACAGAAATTTCACCGCCTAACGACGTCACATTAAAATTCAGAAAATGAGTTAATGAGAGATAAAAAGGGGATCTCATCACATGGCCATAAAATATACAGAAATAAGGATATATAAGAACATATCCCAACATAATAAGATGTTAATTAAAAGACCAAACAAAAATAAGTATTTTAAATAGAGGAGGGTGAAAGGTTCCCTTACCGATTTGGGTAACTTTCGAAACGTACATCCCATGAAAGAAGGATCATACAATGAAGATGTAAATACTAATAAATTAATGTATATTACACAAATAATACAATCATGGGAAGTACATACACCACACAAATGATAATAGTGGAAAATGTATAATGAATCTCACAGTAATAAAAAATGATATAAAAACCCCTTACCTCGTTGTAATCAATCGAGTTGTATGACCAAAAAATAATAAACACAAAAATTAATTACCGAACACCATTAATAAAAATAGAATCATGATAATATATATCATTTGTAAGTACAAATTACACCATGTTCAATAAATTAGTGACGAACAATGTAAATCTCACGGAATTAAATGTGAGATAAGAAATCCCTTACCACAAGTCCGAAATGTCTTGTTTGTTTCATTATATTCATGAATAAAAACCGTGTTCAATTTATAATTTCTTAAGGAATTACTTTAATTTTTATTAGTCAATTAATATCACATATTTTCATGTTATACTAATTAGTTAATTATGTGAGTTCATATCATACGTTTTGTCGATGTTCGGTACATGAGTGAAAAATGAACTGGTTTGAAGAGAATTGTCCATTTAGATATAAGTAAATCATCTATGGAATGATGTTCATGATTTAAATATCATTATATCCAGTATATATGTATTTAATAATATTCCATAATGTTTGGAGATATGAAATGAAATTTACCGTTCATGGAGATGGTAGGTCGTATGTACGCATGGAAACTACTTTCATTTTTTTGTCATATTAATGGACTTTAAAAATAAATGAGACATAGATATATTATAAATACAATATAATATATATTTTATATAGGTAAAATAAGTTAATCAATTACATTATTTTTTAAATTCTAGGGTTGGGATGAATGAGTCACATCACTTGAGGGGGTGGTTGTCCACACTTCCTCATATGAAATTATCACATTTGCTCAACATGGAAAGCATAAAAATATGAATTAAATATAAAATACAGAAGAATATGTAGGACAGAAATATAATATATATCATATATAAGTATAGTTCCATAATAATGGCCACCATGAGAGGTGTTAAAAGAAGATTGACCAATCACCGTTTCGTGAGGCAGTAATTTGCCACCCACAGAATCAGTATGTTCATTAACCATTAGGCGAAGGTGTGTGTAAGTGTATGTAGAATCCTTATCATAAGAGCATCCTATTATGTTGAGGATACTGGATTTATTATGCGATAATATAATAAGAATATAGTGGTGAGTGAAGAAGGAAAATAAAAGAAAGAAACTCGAGAGAGGACATTATCTCTAAATCGGGTAACTCTTTTTGATTTGAGCCAAAGGTTTCCTTAGAAAGACTTATGCCCAAAGTGAGGCTTCTATGTGTAATAGAGGAATGTGGATAGATAATATGAGTATATTTTGGATGATCCAAGTGCTTGATAGGTGTGGGTAAGGGGGTAGAGGTGGGGGCCTTTTATAAGAGAGAGGAGGGTCACTTTTGGAATGTCTAGAAATGTTACTAAATTATAAAATGGTTTTCAGATTTTAAAGGTCCCACAATGATATATTTTGAGGATAAGGTGATAAGGGTTCGAAATCCACTCATCCAATAGGATTTATACAAGTTTATGTCTTAGATTTTACCTTATCTTTTCATTTTATTTAAATCGTTCATTATTGAGGTAATCACTCCATCATCACGGTGTCATATATAAATTTATTAATTTAATGTATAAAAATTATAAAAAAATACCATGATTTAGGAAATATTTTTAAATTTCCAATGAATATTTATAGTCTGAGATATAATTTATGTAATCAAAATTAAAATTGTTTCAGTTAGGATATACAAACCCTTGTTATGTTTCTCTTCTTTTTAAAAAATAATGTCATAAATTTCAATATCACACCCATGTGACTTCATGGGCCCTCAAGTTTGGTAAAAAGCATTCCATGGTCATCATTACTATTCATAATGTCCAAAAAAAGAATATTAATTACATAATTCGGACACTAGGAATCTAAATATGGAATCCATTTTACCAAATTCCAAACACAAAAATTTCTGTAATAAATTAAAAAATAATTCTCGTTGTCAAAACCAAAGTCAGGTTTTTAAGAAGTAAAATTTATCAAAATATTAACTTGTTTTTACATCCAATTGAAATGTAAAATTACTTCCAATAACCACCATTGTATTAAGTGACAAAAAAATTAAATTACACTTTAAAAACAATTAAAAGGACAATATATCTGTAAAATTATATTAGATGAAAAAGCAGTTTTGAAGTAAAAAGCATTATTTTTCACTATTCATTAAAAATGAACATTTCTCCGAAAAATACAAAAAATTTATCCAACGTAAATTTGATATTCAAAAATAATAAATGATTTAAATTTTAAAAAATTTAAAAAATAGAATATTCATTAAATAATGTTATTATTAATTCCCACTGTGAAAACAAATACCGTGTTTTTAAGAAACAATATCTTTCAAAAAAATGACACTTGTTTTTGTCCAATTTCAAAGTAAAATTAATTCAAATGACCACCATTGGATAAATGGTAAAAAAATGTTTTAACTACACATTAAACCCATTTAAAAGGATAACATAACCATATAAATAAATTATATTAAAAGGAAGTTTTGAATTAAAATACAACATTTTTCACTATTCATTAAAAAAAGAACTTTATCGGAAAAATACGAAAAATTTACATAATGTAAATTTTTATGTCTTGATTCTAAAGAATGATTTTATATTGTCAAGTATAACATATAAAAGAGATAAAAAGTAGATTTAAAAATATTTTTCCATCAAAAGGTAGGTAATCAACCTTTTACGGGATATTAGAATATTTATGCTTAAAATTAGATTAATTTTCATTTTAAGTCTCTTTCATTTATTGGGTAATTGTTAAAAAATTTAACAAACATATATAATAATCTTTTTAGTTAGTTTTATTCATTACCTTTATTACAACGACTATGCATTCAATACCATTTAGAATAATATTATTATATTTTTAGTGTGCAACATAAGATTTCAAAGAAACTCATTGTTGCGTATTGGGTACGCCATTGAACATACCATCCCCTTTAAAGTAATATTAATATTTTATTCACAAATATTTATAAATATGAAAATTTCATATTCTTCATTTTCCTGGGATGTTACATACTTCGCCCCTTTTGGGAATTGCATCCTCACAATTTTAAAATTGTGTTTGGAAACTTCATTGAAAGTCCCACATTGGAAAAAGAGTCAGTAAAACTAACACACTAAAAGAAATAACGAAAAGTACAAAGGTCATAAAATATAGTAGAAACTAGGATTCCATGAAAAAACATTGACATGGAGAAGGAAAAAACCATCATGTTCTGAAAGAGAGTGATAGAATATACGTCTAGGAGAATGTTACCTACCAGAAAATCACAAACATGTGATGGGTTAAACGGTATTTGATTCCCCAGTAGGAAAAGTTAATAGAATTTTATTTTGTTTTAAGTTACTTTTAATTGAGGAATTAATTTATGAGCTTAACTAAAACACAAGGAAACATAATTACTTTTCATGTAGACTTTCATCTCTTACTAGATTTCTTACACAAACTCATATTTTCTCTAAAAGATGAGTATTTTGGATGACTTTTTCACATTAAGAGTGTTATAATCAACTTCTTGAGAATCATCCAACCCCCAAAAGATGAACTATATATTTCCCATGTCTTTAGACCTTAACCAAAACCAAAATTGTTTGCACAGGATCACATAATCCCCAAAAGGATAATCCTTTACAAAAAGAAAAACTACTCTTAATCTCCAAAAAATTTCAATCATAACCCAAAGCTCATCAAAGACCAATGAATAAACATCTATCCATAAAATTTTTCAATGTAACCCAAACTAATATTGAAACACAGATCTCTTAAGGATTTAATAACGTAGTCTTCTAAGATAAATATTAACATTTATCTCTAAATACCATCTGTTACTCTTAAAGTCTCATACTGCAAATTAATTAACCTAATCACATATCCTCCATGATAGTTTAATCATTTCCATAGATAAACTAATATAAACTTATTCCTAATTTATAAGATCATCTAACTAAAAATAATTAGTCATACTAACCAGGGACTTCACGTAGTCCAGTGGTAGGTGATAAATACCAGTAGCACTTTGGTTGTGGGTTCGATTCCCACAGCTTAATCCAACACTATGGGTTGTCACATGGTCTGCGTGTTTTCCTTTTTAAAAAACTATATAATTTTATAAAATTCCCAAAATGAGATAAATTCATCAAAAATAACCATAAAATATTTTAACCATAATGGTTATCTAATAACTTTCGTTTTTATCCCAAAATGTATTAACATGTAACTGCCTCAAATTCAAGGATCATATGAACCCAAATGGTTCTTTATAACTATATCCACAAAATAAAAGATAATTTTTCCTTGAATAAAACATCCATATATTATACATCTGATATACACATAATATTAAAAGTATTCTAATTTAATCCCATCATAAAAATAGCATTAATACTTTTATTAATTTTACCATCCGAAAATATACCATAACTTTTGAATCTCTTATATGTTGACTTCTTACTCATTCAACATTATTCATGATCCATTACTCATTACATTCCAACATATTCTGAAATACTTATTTCTTACAAAAAAATCATGAATCATATCCTAAGGTTTCAATAATAGGAAAACATATGTTAAGAAATAATCAATATCCTTCATTGGTCATTGTTAGTTTCTTCATCCTCATTCGGAATGGAATTATGTATTTGTAAATGAATATTTCTACAATCCTAGTGATCCCATTCCCAAAACACCTTTGTACTACCTGTGTTTTCATAATGACCATGCACACCACATTTAAAAAAATAAATTGATCCTTCAGAAATAACTTCATTCCCTTTCCTAGATTCAACTAGATGTTTCCTTTTTCCATGGAAGTTTATTGATTTATTACCTTCATTTCAACATCTATAACATCTTTCTGTCACTCTGAAACATTTTCCTATGTGTTTCTTTCCACATATTTGACACATAGGTTTTTTAACATACTTACCTATATGATTATTACCAGAACATACATGGGAATTTGTTTCTTGTATATATGATGTATTATAAAAATCACTAAGGTTTAGGTGGTCAATCATGACTCCATATAGTTGGTTGAGAATAACCACAAGAGTTCTCAATGCAGATCCCATATCATTTAGTGGCTCATTCAGAAAACCGTCAGATTTTTCTTCAAATCCACAGTTACTTTGGTGTCTACAAGATCCAACAATTTACTAAAACCAAAATAGGCTGTGTGAGTATATCAGTAAAATCATCATATAATACTAAGATATAATTATTTATGTTATCTCAAACTTATTCACTTTATATAAAAAACTACGACTCTTTCTGAAATACTAACCATTATGGTAATTTCACATAAGCTTAAAGAATACCCTAACCACTAATGTTATCTAAACCAACCTTTGATACCAACTATAAGGACTCGTCCTTAAAACATTACATAGTCATGAATTAAATGAATAATTCTCATTAAGGATCTTTTCAGGTTTATTGTTTAAGAGAATTAGGACATAACTATTACATCTCAAATGATTACAAAGTATAAACTTCTACTCATTTTCCATTTTTTTCAAAAAATATAAACTCTTAAAAAGAAACATGTCTAGTTCCATGTTTTTGATAGCATGTCTTTCCCTGATCCCATCCTTGACCCTATTCATCTTTAATTCCTGTGGAAAACATTTCAAAAACTTGGGATGTGCATAAAAATCACATTAAGGGTTATAAAAAAAAGGAAAGAATATAGTAGATCATCAATATATACATAATATAAGGTTTTTAACAAACCTCATGAAATCATAAGATTTGTGAAATGCACATAGAAATCATATATCATAAAGGTAACTTAAGGCATACATAAGATACTTACATTGTAGCTATCACATCTACATAGGGAGTCACATTTAGAATACCCATCACAGTATATTCCCTAAATCTCTTGGGAGAAACATTGATGTTTACCTCTGTTATATTACACAATTCATTGGAGAGTTATCTCGGGCTCACCTGCACTAGGTTTATCACGGAACCACCCATATACGTAAAAATGGCCATGAACCATAACATAATCATAACACATAACTTAAGCATAAAGTAAAGATAAATTTCCCACATTATAATAACAATATAAAATTTTAAGATATTGAAATAATAAATCCATTCTAAAAACCATTTTCAATACCAAAATATATAAAAATAGAATATGGTATTTATTTTTCTATTGAAAACAATACGTCTTGTAACGGAGGCCATAGATCAAATTACACTCACTGTGGTGGAAAAGGTCGTTGGAACCACTTACATTAAAAAAATAAACATTCCTTTTTTGTTTAGTAAAACGCTTTATAGAGAAAATATTCCATTTGAATGAAATGAAAAGTCAAAAGGGCTTTATGCACCGTATAAAAGAAAGTTGTGTAGAAATCAAAAGACACCTCAATGAAAGGAGATTGAGATGACGTCCCGTACAAATAAAGTATCTTTAGATGAAGGATAAATCAATTACATAATTATGTGTGAAAAATATAAATACACCAAATATAGGTATATATTAAGTGTAAAACAAATAGAGTTCATCCACACATATTCATATCATGACATAATCAAGAACTAGAGGTTTAACCTAACGAATTGAAATTAGTTTAAGATGTTCCCTTATAGAAATTTGACAGCCTAATGGTGTCACTTTAAAATTCAATAAATGAGTTTTTGGGAGATATAAATGGTATCTCATCACATGGATATAAAATTTATAGCAATAAGGATATATAAGAAAATATCCCCACATAAGAAGATGTAAATTAAAATACCTAACAAAAATAAGACTTTTAAAAAGTGGAGGGTGAAACATTCCCTTAACGATTTGGGTAACTTTTGAAACGTACACCCCATGAAAGAAGGATCGTAAAATGAAGATTAAAATACCCAAAAATTAAATTATATTACACAAATAATACAATCATGGGCAGTACATACACCACACAAAAGGAAATAGTGGCAACTGTAGCATGAATCTCATTGGAATATAAAGATAGATAAAAACCCCTTACCTCATTGTAATCAATCAATTCGTTTGACCAAAAGATAATAAAAACAGAAATGAATTACAGAACACCATGAATATAAATAGAATCATGATAATATATATCAATTTTCAATACACAATACACCACATTCAATAAATTAGAGGAGAACAATGGAAATCTCACGGAATTAAAAGTGAGATAAGAAATCCCTTACCTCATGTCTGACTTGTCTTGTTTGTTTCTATATATTCCTAAATAATAAACCTTGTAAAATTTATAATTTATTACGGAATTCCTGTAATGTTTATTATTAAATTCATATCACATATTGTCATGTAATAATAATTTGATAATTATGTGAGATCATATCATACATTTTGTCGATGTTTGGTACATGAGTCAAAAATGAACTTTGTTTGAAGAGAATTGTCCATGTAGTTATAAGTAAATCATCTATGAAATGGTGTTCATTATTTAAATATCATATATATCCAGTATATATATATTTATTAATATTCTATAATTTTTTGAGATAAGAAATTAAATGTACCATTCATGGAGATGGTAGGCCGTACGTACGCATGAACGCTACTTTCATTTTATTGTCATCTTAATGGAAATTAAAACTAAATGGGACTTAGATATATTATAATTCTAGTATAATAAATATTCTATATAGGTAACATATGTTCATTAATTACATTCTTTATAAATTCCATGTTTGGAATGAACGATTCACATCAGTTGAGGGGGCGGTTGTCCACACTTCCTCATATGAAATTATCGCACTTCCACAACATGCAATGCATAAAAATATGTTTTAAATATAAAATACAGAATCAAAGAGAGGAAAACAAATATAATATATATCATATATTAATATAGTTCCATCATAATGGCCACCATGAGAGGTGTTAAAAGAAGATTGAATAATCATTATTTTGTGAGGCAGTAATTCTCCACCCACAGAAATAGTATATTCATTAACAATTAAGAGAAGGTGTGTTTAAGTGTAGGTGGAATAATTATCATTAAAAATCCTATTATATTGAGGATACAGGTTTTATTATGGGATAAAATAATAATAAGATAATGTTTAGTGAAGAAGGAAAATAAAAGAAAGAATCTCGAGAGAAGACATTACCTCAAAATGAGGTAACTCGTTTTGATTTTAGCCAAAGGCTTCCTTGGAAAGACTTCTGCCCAATGTGATGCTTCTAAGAGTAATAGAGGGATTTGGAGAGATAATATGAGTAGAGTTTGGACGATTCAAGGGATTTAGAGGTGTGGGTAAGAGGGTAGAGGTAGGGGCCTTTTATAAGATGGAGGATGGTCACATTTGGAGAGTCTGGAAATGTTACTCTATTATAAATTGGTTTTCGGATTTTAAAGGTCCCAAAATGATATATTCTGAGGATAAGGTGATAAGGGTTCGAAATACAGTCATTCAATAGGTTTTAGACAATTTTATGTCTTATATTTTACCTTATCTTTTAATTTTATTTAAATCGTTTATTATTGAGGTAATCAGTTCATCATCATGGTGTCATAAATAAATTTATTTATTTAATGTCTAAAAATTATAAAAAAAAATACTGTTATTTAGGAAATATTTTTAACTTCCAATGAATATTTATAGTCTAATATATCATTTATATAAACAAAATTAAAATTGTTTTACTGAGGATATACAATCCTTTGTTATGTTTCTCTTCTTTTAAAAAAATAATGTCATAAATGTCACTATCACACCCATGTGACTCCATGGGCCCTCAAGTTTGGAAACAAGCTTCACATGTACGGCCATGACTCAAGAAAGTGGATTTGGGCACATGTTGGGTTCATTTTATATTATTATGATAATATTTTATTACCCTTAACTACCCGATTACTAATTAATCGCGATAATTAAAGATAATTCATGTCATTACTATTCATAATGTCCCAAAATAGAAGAATCTTAATTACATTATTTGGAACTTCTGATTCCAAATATGGAATCAATTTTACCAAATTCCAAACACAGAAATTTTAGTAATTAATTTAAAAATAATTCCCGTTTTCAAAACCAAAGACGAGTTTTTTTGAAGTAAAATTTATCAAACGATTGACTTGTTTTTACATCCAATAGAAAAGTGAAATTACTTCCAATGACCAAAGTTGTATTGAGTGATAATAAAATAATTCAATTACACTTTAAATCCAATTAAATGGACAATATAACTATATAATTAAATTAGATGAAAAAGAAGTTTTGAGGTAAAATGCAGTATTTTTCACTATTCATTAAAAATGAACATTTGTCAAAAAAATACCAAAAATTTATCAAAATTCAATTAAAAATTCCAAATTAAAAAATGATTTCCATTTTAACAAATTAAAAATATAGAAGTTTAATTAATTAATTTTATAATTAATTCCTGCTGTCAAAACAAATAGCATGTTTTTAAGAAATAATATGTATCCAAAGAATGACAATTGTTTATGTCCAATATCAAATTGAAATTAATTTGAATGACCACCATTGGATTAACTAGTAAAAATATATTTTATCTACACTTTAAACCCAATTAAAAATATAATCTAACCATATAAATAAATTAGATTAAAAGAAGGTTTTGAATTAAAATACACCATTTTTCACTATCCATTAAAAATGAACATTATCGAAAAAATACCAAAAATTTACATAAAGTAAATTTTGATGTCCTGATTATAAATAAGGATTTTATTTTGTCAAATATAACATATAAAAGTGACAAAATGTAGATTTAAAAATGTTTTTCCATCAAAAGGTGGTTAATCGTCCTCTTAAAGAATACTAGAATATTTATGCATAAAATTGGATTCATTCGCATTTTAAGCCTCTATCATTTATTGGGTAGTTGTTAAAATATTTAACGAACATATATAATGATTTTTTAGTTATTTCTATTATTTCCCTCCACTACAACACCTAGGCGTTTACTACCCTTTAAATTTATATTATTATATTATTAGTGTGCAACGTATGATTTCAAAGAAACTCGTTGTTGTGTGTTGGGTACGCCATCGAACATAGAATCCCCTTTAAAGTAATATTAATATTTTATTGGCAAATATTAATAAATATGAAAATGTCATTTTATTTATTTACTTGGGATGTTACATAATAGGTCAGAATGTGTAAGACAATGGAAGATATTAAAAAAATAGGAAACTGTCTTTACAGATCTATTTCATTTTTCTTTGATATATCACCTCATATAAATCTTCTATAACCATAAAAATATATTTATTAAGTTATAATTTCTATAATATATATATATATATATTATTTTATATGGATACTAATTTATATCTTCTTTTTATAGAATTGAAAATGAATGTGTTGCTCATGTGGATATATGAACTACTATATTCACGAAGAGTTGTGTTTAATTTTTCAACAAACCCCACATAGATGATTATGTTGATGTATTTATGGAATATATATTTTATTTTTTATATAAATTTAAATCATGAAAACTAAATTATTATTTACCTTCGTTTATTTCCATCCATAAAAAAATGAATGTGTCACTCATTAATTCATTGTAACTACCACCTTCATGATGTGATGTAGTTCATTTTTCATAAAAAACATTCATATATTTTTATAAAAATGAAGATAATTAATAAATATAATATTTATTGAATTTAAATACCAAAACCCTAATTTTAAATATTTGGTGTATTAATTATTACATAGGCACTAGATAAAATGAATTTCATCATAAATGATCATATAGTTTACTAGTCTTAGAAAATAGTATACATACATGAATCATACTTCAAAAATAAAAAAAAATTAACATAGTGTTTTATTTTAGAAAAAAATTATTCCCTTAATCACATCCCTTTATATAAATCAGAATAAAATTTATAGAATATTTTTTAAATGAAACATATAATAGTGGTGATGCCATATTCTCAGTAGAGGTATCCATACAGTGGAATCTATTCTGAATAAAATTAGAATAATTAATTTTTCAAGGTAAATAAATAAGAAATGTTCCATTTAATATATAACATGAGAATAATTAATAACATGTTAGGTATAAATAATTATTAAATAATTGAAAATAAATAATCACATGAGATAGAAACATATCCATGGATATTAAAAATAAAAAAATAATCAAATGAACATCAATTAATAATTTAATAATTGTGGAATTTATAATTTGAGACAACATAAATAGACATTCAAGGACTCTTTCTTGGTAATCTAACATAAATGTGTATTGAGTTTGCTAAATAGAAAATATAGGTTGTCTCCAGAGTGGTACTAATGCATCAGGGGCATATATCAGGCCATGCAACATCAGTTACTAAGTCCAATCCATTTATTATATTAAAATATATAATCATAATCAAAGTTAACATTCACATTTAAAATATATTATACGAATTTATAATGAATTACCCAATAATTAAGTATAATCAAAAATCATAAGGAGAAATATGTATAATTGAATTATAATAGATCTTCCATGTTAAAAATGATCATAATCCATCTAGGAAAAAATATGTAATTTACCATAATAACATATCCCGAATTGAGAATAAATAAACTAAGGATTGATGTTATCGATGAAATGAAATTTGTAAAAAAATTTATTGAAACTTTATTTAGTAAAAATACACTTGTAAAATTGAAAATATATTTTGAAATTTATAATTTTATATAATATATGGGAAAAATATCATTGAGATAATCATGAAATCATATAACGGAAGAATATGTTTAATGAGTGATCATTATTATAGGTAATTTAAAATATGTTCTTAAAGAAATTAATTACAAATAAATTATTGTAATTTTAGAAAAATACACATCTAAATAACCAATGTATTTGGAAATATATTTGGTTTAGGATATAAATGTATAATTATTTTCCCCAATGTTGATATAAATATATATAATTATGATTAATAAAATTATTCTGAAACAAAGCCATGCCTTGGGTTTGTTTTAGTTTATTCATGTTCTAACCAACTATATAATAAATCAAAATTTATTATAAATATATTATATAACCATAATAATATATATAATACTATATATGTCTTACTTATAACTTTTTATTACTCATCCATTATAAATATATTAATAAAAACATCATTCAATATTACAACTGCATCATTTTTTATGTATGTTTTAGTTTAGTTGTTGTGGTACTCATATATAAATCATAGTACCAACATTAATTTTATATTAATTATGATATAATATCATATATATTCATTTTATATTTATCTATATTAATCCATAAAAGCTACATTAAAAATATGAATTACACGGATCATGGAGGTTGTATGTTGTATGTATTCATGAACATTGAATCCATTTTTAAATTGAATAATTATATAATTGTATATTTCAACATTTAAAAAAATTCTAATATCATATAAATCATATATATTAATTATTCCTATCTGTATTCTCATCCATGTCAAAATAAAATGAAAACAGTATCATATTTCTTGATAGAGGTTGTACTCTGTATGTATGCACAAGCGATGTTATCGATTTCCAAATGATTGGATGGTTTGAATATATATGTTATATTATAATTTTTTAAGAATAATTTATTCATAAATATAAAATATATAGATTAAATCCATAATTATATTCATTTATGAGATAGAGTGATGAAAAAATTATAACATAGTTTCGTGATGTGGTAGTCCTATATACACACGATCCACTTATTTGTCTCCCATTTAATGGATGTGGGGGTGGATATAGGTTAAAAATTAACTTAATAACATATTATTATATGAAAAATAATTTTTATTATATTTTATAATATCTTGAAATATTTTAATGGGATATAGGAACAAAAAAAATGAAGATGCATTGTTATGAAATATACCACCAATTTGGATATCCTATTTCTGTTTAAAACAAAATAATTACATGAATGTTTTTATGATTAATAAAATTGAATATCTGTAATGGGGAGGGATGTAATGAAATTATTTGGGTATGTATTTATGAAACCAAGGGGTTATTTTGTTGTGGAGTAGAGTGGAGAGTGATGTCCTTTTATATGTGGGGGAAAGGACACATGATGGAATTTTTAACAGAATAATCTTTTCCCCAATTTTACACAAACAAAATGGACCCAAAATGAACCATGAAAATAAATAATTTGATATTGGATCAAAATATAGTAGTATAATAGAAATTATTTTTTTTGGAAATGTTACCCTTATATGTTCTGTTTAACTCTCAGTAAACCCAATTTAACCTTAATTGTAGTAAATAAATTTTAATATTTTGACTAATAATTTTCAAAACAAATATATGTTTACAATATTAAGAAGTATTAGTTTTTATTATTATAAATATGGAATCAATTTTACCAAATCCAATTTGAATAAATAGAAATATTGTGTTAAAATTAAACCTATAACCCTGTAAAAAATGGATTTTCATTGGAAATGTTTTTTTATTATAAAAGTTTTACATAACAAAAATCAACATAAAATTAACTCCAATGAAAAATATTTTATTTATTATAACGTAATTGAAATAATTTTAAATTTTAAAAACTTTTAAAACAAAATGGTTAGTTTTAAATTATTTAAATTAAAATGTAATTTACAATAAAAATTCGAATTCTTTCACTATTTAATGAACAAATAGTCATTCCAAAAATGTATCTAAAATTAAGCCATTGATAATTTCTTCATGACGATGTAAAAATTGATATATATATATATATATATATATTTAAATTTTTTTCAAGTGGAAACAATTATTTTTGAAATCTGTCTCGAGCATACAATGAAACAAGTTGTAGAAAAATATAGTTTTAAACATAAAAATAAATTTATTGTTATCTCAAGACAATAAAAAATACTAGATGAACGGTAAAACATTTAATGAATATATATTATATAAATTATATTCAAAAAATTGATAAAAAATGACAAATTTAAATTATTATGATCATAAGACATTACATGTATAAAAATATATTTTCATAAAAAACTTTTCTATTACTTTCAAAGGGGTTTTTTATTTCTTTTCAATTGATAAAAATGAATTTATTTATGAATTTATAAAAAATATTTTACCATTAATATAGTTATCCATTTTCATAATAACCAAATTAATGTAAATGTTATATTGTTATACTATATTATGGTTCATTAATACTCAAAGAGTTAAGTATCGTAAACTATCAAAGAGATTAATTATCGAAAAAAATACTATAACATATTGGGGTGTTACATTATTTCCTCCATAAAAAAATATAATCCCAAAAATATCTTGAACTTTACCTCATAAAATTTTTTTGGTGGTTTTCATCATAACTTCTATAGGTTCCCAATTTTCCTCTTCTATCATATGATTTCTGAAAAGTGCCTTTATCATCCAATCAAAGAATTTCTCATGTCCTAATCACTTGTGTAAAGATTCTATAGAGACTCTTAATAATGTGATAGATTGTCATAGAATTATATTTCTTTATAAGTGATCAAATTTTTTCATTCATACATGTCAATCATTAACAGTGATACTTGGATCTGATCATGTAATTATAGGGTATTGGAGGAATTTCTTAATGGTAATCCACAACTATTATTAATTTTAGGATTTCAAAAGGTATGATGTATGGGAGGATGCATTCCCATTTTATACTAAACCATATAACAGCCTTTATTAGAGATACATTATAGGAAATGTGATCTCCCACTTAAAATTCAAAATAATTCCTTCAGTTTTTATTATAGACCTGTTTCCTTTATTGATATTATTTGATATGGGATTGAATAGTATTTACCTTTTCTATTGTCTCCTCCATATGTTTTTCTTTTAAAATCATAAATTTAATAACCTTATCACAAGAAGTTTTATTATGAAATATCATTCAATTTAATTATTTGGACGGTGCCATTTTAATAGGTTAATGGGGGGATATTTTTATATGATGACTGTACAAAAGTAAAATATTAATCCTACATACCCAGAAGGTGAGTTATAACAAAAGAATCTGGCCTTAAAAATGTTTAACATTAATTTTGGAGAATCTAGTGGTTCTATATTGATAAGAATTCCTCAAATGTAACTTAGTATCAAGATAATCCTTAATAATTTCATGAATTTTGATGTAAACTATGGATCATGGTCTGTTACAATTGAATGCTTTTCACCATGAACTTATAAAAAAATTAATTTAGAGTCATTAAATGTAATCATGAGGTTAGTATTCTCTTATAATAAGGATATGTAATGATTTCATGATGTGATCAACAATTACACATTTTTCATCACTATTTCTATGAGTATTTGGTAATATAGTTAAAATTTCAATATTTATTTCATCCTATTTCCACATTGGAAAAGGTATAGGTTTCATGAATCCCCTAGGATGTTGTTTCTCATCATTAACCTATTGAAAAACAAAACATGTGGCACATAAAAAATTTCCTTCATCATATTTTATGACCAAAAATGTTCTGTTCAATTAATTATACATGATCATTCTACTGGGATATATAAAAAAATTCATTTAATTTGTGTAGTCCAAAATATCCATTTTCACTTCAATTAATGATGGAATAAAAATCCTCCTTCCAAGATTTTTAAATCATCATCACAAATGATGTATTCAAATTTTCTATCATTTAGGAATTTCATATTCTTTAAAAAATTATCATCTTTTGGGTGACAACTTTTATTTTTTCCAAAAAATACTGATTTCATATAATTTGAGAATGTATTGATTTACTCCATTACTTTATAATTACAATAAATATATTTAATATATCCATGAACATATAATCCATGTCGATCATCATTGTTTCTATAACTCTAGTATCTTTCTAAATTAATACATCTATTAGCATATTTATATTCACTTAGTGGAAATGTATTTAGTAATCATAATATCTTTTTAGCTCAATCCCAAATATTTTCCTAATGAATATCTCTTCCATTGAAATTTTTTATTTCAAACTCTTCTAATCCAAATATATCTTGTAACTTTATCATCGGTATAATGTCTCTATATCATTAAAAAAAATACTATAGTTTCCAACTCATGATTGATTATAGTATTTTTGTTTTCATGAAGATATAACTACTTTGATGCTTTAGAAATAAATTTATCATTAATTATAATGATACAACATATTCAATTCATTGATGAATCATTATATTTATAAAATCCATCATTTCATATTGGTAGATTGAAAATTAGAGGAATCAGAAATCCCTTCGTCAATTCATCATTACATTATTCAAATTACATTACCAATATGAACATAACCCATGTATGATTAAACTTGGTTAATGGGTTAGATAATCAGGAATAAATTTGTAGAATCCACTGATGATAAACCAACAATATTATAAAACTACATACATCTGTAATTCTCAATTGTGTAGGGAATTTTTGGTCATCACTTTTACCATAGGATCTACACATATTATATCTATAGAGAAAATATTATCAAGTAAGAAAACATTCCCACGCTAGAATTCCTAATTTCCAAATTTCCCATATAACCATATTCTTCCAAGAGTATCTATTTTGATTGAAAATTTATTCTCATGGTCCCTATAGTTTACAGATTAAAACAACATATCATCAATAAAACCCACCAAAACATATCAACATATTCATTTAATAATCTATTCATTATATCTATAAAAATTGAGGGTACTTAATTTAATACAACTATCATTAATTTAAAGTAATAAAGTCCATAACTCATACAAAAATTTGCATTTAGAATATATTCCTTCATTAGTCATAATTTATGAAATATAGAACAAAATATAATCTTTAAAAATATTGATCTTCCTGAATCTGATAGAATAAGTCATCAAAGTGATGTAGAGTATTGTTTTTCTTTTTTGTATTAACATTGATTTACATATAAAAAATCAACATCCCCATTGATTGAACATTTTTATTATTTAAATGAACAAGGTATCCCCAAGGTAAAATAATATAGTGTATAAATCACGTATCATGATACTACTCCAAGTTTTTCATCATCTCGATTATTTCCATAGTGGTTATTCTATATGGATTATTGGATATTGGTATTTTATCCAAGAATAAATCAATGGAATAATTAGTTTCATTCCCTAGTGTAATTTTAGTTAATTACTCATAAAATACATCATTGTATTCCATTTTCATAGGTACATCCTCAATTGAAATATCAGAATTCACTTTTGTAGATTGTGTTTATCTTCTTCCACAAGGATCTCATTCTGACGTGCTATTGGTGGTGGATGTAGATATGAAAAATATTATTTTTTACCTCCAATGAAGATATATAATATCATTTCCTCATCATGAATCACAATTTTCATATCTTTTTAATAAATTTTTTTCATTATATTTTGAAATCCATCATACACCAAGGATTATATCAAAATTAAACACAGGTATAATAACAATGAACATAAATGGGTCTTGAATATGTGTAATAATGGAAAATGAATGACACATCCTTATTGAATTGATAAATCTTCCAGTGTTCATAACTAATAACAACTTTTTAAGACACTAGTAATATATATATTTAAATTTAAAAAATTATATTATTTAAAAGTGTGAGAAAATATAAAATCAAATAAATAAATAACTACATTCTATGATATGATTAATGTACCTACTAACTAATCATTATGAATAGTTTAAAAAAATTATTCCATAATCTTTCTCATTCCTCCTCATAATCGAGGGTTTTTTTATTAAATGTTGGGACATGCATTCCCATTAGACCCCATATCCACAATGATGATATGTTATACATTATATGATGATTTCATTCAATTTTAATCATGTGGATGGTTACTATTCAATCCATACATGTAGAAAAATATCACTCTCAGCAAGAATGTTCATTATGTTTGATTCCACATTTATTACATGATATAAATTATTCCCTTCCCTTGTTTCCGTTTTATATATTTCCTTTTATAGATAGATCACACTCCCTTTAATTATACTAATTTCCATTGAATCCATAATTCATGTATAATTTTTCCATGATATTACATGATATTAGATCCTCATTTTATGAGAATTTTTTGAAGAATAGATACCATCGAATGATTGGATTAATCCTATTAATGAAATGATCAACCATTCTCATTGGATTTTGTAATAAATATAAAAAATAATTTTTATTATTATTAAGTTGGATTCATACATATCAACCTTGAGGATTGGCTTATTTATAAAACCCATGATTTTTTTATCCACAACACATTTAGATAATAAAGAAAATATTTTTCCATGAAAATACCTTATAATTTTTCCATCTCATTCTCATAATTTATTCCTCTTATTTTGAGATTTGTACCAATGATCACCATTGAACTTAAATATCCTCCTAGATGATAATATTGTATTTCAAAAATAACTATTTATTACCTCAAAAAGTAAAAAACATCTTCTCTAAGAGACATTTAAATTTATTAGGTGCAAATAGATTTTTATTCTAATTAAACGATTGAGGTTACTAACTGATAATGCAGTAAAACCATATTAAACCATGTTGTGTATTAGTAGGATACTTTATATGGTAAATGAAATTGGTCAAAATCTCAGTCAGTTTCCACAATATAGTTATAATTTATTATTTCAACCTGTATCTCACGCTCTAGCTTCATTATCTTCAAAATATTTTCTAAAAATTTAATCATCAGTAAAAATGAATTTTAAAAATTATATGACAATTATAAAAATATTATTGAAATAAATTCTAGAAATCATGAATATTGATGATAAATATTTTTGGCCATTTATAAAAACAATATTTTTTTCACATAAAATGTTTTTGGTGTATATTGAGTACATAAATAGTGGAATTTGAATGGAAAACATGTAATTAAAAGGAATAAATAGTGGATATTAAAATATATTAGTTTAATGATATAAATATAATATTATTTCTTTAATTTTGACACAAATATAAATTATCCTGAATAATGAAGTGAATATGAAATAAACTCTCACCTCAAGTTTGATTTAAATAATTATTGTAAAAACATACTATATAATTAATATATATTTACTATAAATTTATTAATTAACCATAATCATATATATGATAAAATATATGATTTAGTTTTACCTTTTACTTAACCTTTTATTTATTATTCATTAATAAAAATACTATTTCCAAGTGATAAGTACTTTATTTTTCTTGTCTATTTTGGAAGAGTAATTTTGGCCATTTTACATAGATCATGGCCAATTCATATCTAATGGTTTAATCACCATATAAATATCATAAAAGTTCATATTAAGGGTATTTATATTATTTCATATGTGTTAGATATATGAAAAATAATTACACCATTCTAGGAGACCGTGGACAGTATGTTTGAATTGATGGTGTTTCCATATTTTTTAAAGGCATGAAAATAAAAAATGTAAATAAAATATCACCATTAAAAAATATATATTATATAATATTAAATATATATATATATATATATTCATTAAACCCATTATTATTACCATCCATGTCAATATTAAATTTAAAATGCATTGCATCGATTCGTGGAGGTGGTAGTCCGCATGTAGTCACATGTGAAGTTATTGTTTCCCAAAGGATTGGTATGGAAGAAGGTAGATGTGATATAATAATTTAATAAGTATAATTTATTTCATAAAAATAATATATATATATACACATAAACACATAAATTTATCCATCCATGAGATGTTGTGATGAAATCATATTACATCATTTTGGGAGGAGGTAGTCTGTCATAAACATGATAGATTGTTTCATTTCTAATTTCACAGAAGATTGCATAAATACATAATTTCAAAATAAAATAATAAATTATAATATATTTAATATTATTTTTTGGTAATTTTTTCATATTTATATAATATCATAATGGGTAATAATAATATATAAAACAAATATGTTTTCTTAATAACTATAACTCTTCTTCTGAGATCATATTAAGGTTCATACCTAAAGACTTCCAAAAATGGTATTAAAATTAAAAAATATACAATAGGCCATGGGGAGGGATATGGGTAGCATTTTTTATTTGGTATTTTCCAAT
This sequence comes from Viscum album, assembly GCA_963277665.1. NCBI lineage: Eukaryota > Viridiplantae > Streptophyta > Magnoliopsida > Santalales > Viscaceae > Viscum > Viscum album. The sequence continues at coordinate 1,210,842,245 of OY728122.1, forward strand.
CCAAAGGGCTCTTGAAGTGAATATAGGTAAGGATAGGGAGTGCCCTTTTATTAATGGGGGGGATTAAAAACATGGAATTTTTTAAAAGAAAAAATATAAAACAAAATTTTTCAAAAACAAAATGTATCTATAATGGACCATTATAAAACCTCTAGTGAGATATGGATGGAATTTATTCATTAATTATAAATTATATTGGTTTTTTATTCCTTTATCCCGTATCATTTTAATTTTTCCACTAATAAACTTGTTTTATCCTTAATAGCTCTAATTAATTTTTCACATGTTTATTGTTTATTATGAACAATAAATAAGTTTAAATTATTTAATGATATTATTAATGTAGAAACCTAAAATGGAATCCATTTTATAAATTTCATTTCACAATACTGGAATAATTTAATTTAAATTTTATTACGTGTACGTATCCAAAAAAATATTACGGTGGAAAAGATTCCATATGTATAAACTATTTTTAAAATTGAAGATAAATATATATTTATTTAAATTACCAAAATGGGATCAATTATAATATTTTTGTACTACTTTTACATTATAAATCATTTTTAAATAAAATGTAACTTTTTAAATTCTTTGACCAAAAAACTAGTTTTCAATAAAAAGTAGTACTTGTAACTATTCATCGAAAAATTAATATTTTTAGAAAACTATCAAAATCTCACACTAAAATTATTTTTAAATGATTATTTAATAAATAAGTTAACTTTTAGAAATAAAATTCATAATAGAGTAAGAAATTAATTTTAAAATATGTGTTGCAAGTGGGATGAAATAACTTTTAAGAAAAATACATTATCATTCATAAAGTTAGATTTAATCTATTCTCATTCCTAGAAATATTATTGAATTAATTATAAAATGAAATATATAATATATAATATAAAAAATTTATTAAAATAATACACCAATAGTGAATAATTTTTTTAATTAAAATGAATGCAAATTTTTCGAATAAATAAAGATTTTTTTCTAAAAAAAATTCTTTCACTTCCAAATTATATTTATATTTATTTATATTAATTTGATCAAAAATAAATTTATGTTTAAATGTTGGAACCGTGAACTATCCAAATTTAGTTAGTCATACTCGTATTGTAAAATTTATTATCCAGATTACAAGGGTATACTATTTTAGGGATCTTTTTAACTTGATGGTATCTGTATCACAAACTATCAAATAGAAAAAATTTCAAAAGGAAAATATTTTATAGTATTCGGATGATAAATTAAATGATTAATAAGAAAAATATTATGTACATATGATCAGTGTTCATTTTTTATAATACAAAAATAATCAATCATGAAAAATGAAATAGTTAACACCAAAATAGTGATTTTAATAGAGATTTATTAATAAATGAATGATTAAGAATTATGAATGAATCACATATTGTAATATATGTATGAAAATAATTCTAATAATGATCAACAATAAACAAATATTTATTTTATAGTGTGATATATCACATATAATAATAGTTGGTATTTTATGTAAGGGTTTATGTTTCAATGTCATTTTTAATTCAGATTGTTTTTGTTTGAATATCTATTAGATAAAATGTTTTCTATAACACCATAAAAATAGTCACAGTTTATTCTCATTAGGTTATTTCTGAGTTTTCTGGAATTTTATATTCATCCCCCTCTTTGGTACTCAAAAATTATAACTAGTATTTTTTTTAAAATAACAATTATTTATCATTTTTGCCTATGAATATTTCTGTTCAGTATTTTTATTGAACTAAATACATAAAAAAGATTATTTAGTATTTTAAAATTAATATTTAATTATATTATTCATATTTTACTCCATTTTATATGGTTTAAAAAATAATTTTTATAATTTTTTCAAATGCGATATATCTCACCTTTTATCGAAGTGTGAATGTAATATTTTTTAAATTTTTAACTAATAAAATAATTTTATAACATTCATAATTATAATATTTTATTATGGTTCCATTAATTTTTTTAATGATTTTATAATGAAAATATTATTCACATTTTTCTTTTATTTTTTTGTTCAAAGTAAAAAAATTGCTTGCTTTTGGTTTTTCCATCAAAATATATTTCAATTTCATTTTTAATATTATTATTCATTTATTTTAACTTTTTTTGAGGAATTTTATTAATTATTTGGAATATTATTTTGTGATACCATAAAATTAATATCTTTTGGTGGCTTCTGATGATTATTTTTAATCTAGTTTTTAGGAAACTTGGGTCATTCCAATAGGATAATTACCCTGTGATGAAATAATCATTTTTTTGGATTCCTATAGAACACATATATGTGGTTTTAAATATGATAATGGTGGTCCTGAAATTTTATATCTCTCTAATGCATTCTGTATAGATCAATAACTCCTGAGATGATATGAAATGGAATGGATAGTCAACCCAATCCAAAATTGGACTCTACGAAACCAAAATGAAAAAGGATTTAGGAGTTAACTTAAGACACTATGTGACTTTATCCCCTATGTTATTCGAGTATTGGAAGTGGGTTGTAACCAATGAGTGATTTTAAATTATTTTGATTTCACCACATTACAATGACATGTTCTTATACTTATTATATTCTATCAAAACTTATGATTTATTATTGTCTATTTGATACCCTTATGACTATACTTCTTTATTATGGTAATATTTCATTTTATCACACATGAATTGTTATCTTTTACTGATATGTTATGACTTTTGAATTTTAAGACCAATATTGAATACAATCATTATTTCAATTGTCTCACTAATTATATTCCTTGGATTTTACCCAAATTTATCCTTTCAAATGATTTAATCTAATGTTTTATTATAATTTTCCATATTTTATGAACAAAGGTATTAAGTTGTATTTTTAATTTAATGATTCATTTTTTTCGAACATTTTTCAAGATATTAAATTTATTTAATGAAATAGTATGTTTATGTACCAATTATCTAAAGATATTAAACAATTATAGTTTTAGATTTTTTATTATTAAGAGATTTATATAATGTTCAAATAAAATGATGTAATATATACAAATGTAATTATTAGGTAACCACATGTATATAGTTGAAAAAAATAATTTCATACTTATAGGCCTTGTGGTATAGTGAGTTATTAACTTCAAATAAATGCCCATCCATATTTCTGTTATTATCAAGATTTGGGGTAGGACCCTAAATTGAAGGGTGTTTTTTAACAATGGTGTTTCATAAAATGTGACTAGCATGACTCCCCATATGGATCTTTCTTTTGAGTATTTTTCACAGTAGGCCATTTTCGTGGCCATTGTGAAATTTCACAATGTAATGGTGGGAATTTCACATTTATGTGTGCTTTACCATGGTTATAATGTTGATTTATTAACTATTCTATATAGAAATAGTGATACACTATAGTTTTCTTAGGCTTGTGTTGTATGATTCATTTGTGAGGATGTTCTCCAAATCATAATCTGAAAAGACACACTGTAGGGGCATCTAGGGGGTGCACTATATCACAGTGATTAGTGTTTCACTATGAGGTTCCTATGTCCATTATAAATTTTCATAAAATTAATATATCCTATCATTTTAATTAATATTGATTTATTTTAATGTCACATGATTTTAAAACATGTAAATTACATATTTTTAGATGAATATTAATTATATTACCCAAACACGTGCCCAAGGACTTTAATAGTTTACTACCTTTTTAAACACGAACAACATTTTTTAAACCTGTTGAACAATCATCTACATATCACATAATGAACTTATTATTTATGACTACTATTGAAAAATATAATTTGTAACCTATTGAATGGAAATTCATGAAATGGTGATCTTAGAGGCCCAACAAGGGTAATCATAAAAGACACATAAAAATTATATGATTATATGAGTATGGATATAGGATCATAACAGTTGACATACATACAATGAATTCCAAAAATCATAATATTCAATCATGGAATTAAATATTGGAATTTTATACGAAATTAATTATAATAAAATTTAATCAAATAAAACATGAGAGTATAAAAATTACATAATAAATGTATTTTATGACATACACATATGGTTAGAATATATTATATCAATGATAAGTACTAATACAATCATATAATGTTAGGCTTAGGCTAATCAAACATTTACTTAATTCAGGCTTAATAAAACCGATCATGTACCTTATAGTTTTGGTCTTATGATGACCTCACATGTACCCTTTGGTTTCGGTCTTAGGATGACATCGCGTACACCCACTTATTGTGGGCGTAGGACTACATCTTTTGTACCCTTTGATTTCATAGATCATTTATCATTACCCCAATGAATTAGTGGGAAATATATGTCCCACCCATCACATGATGAGAACAATACATATGTGTTCTGAATGACCTTAAATCATTCATCACATTAAACCCTGCGTAAAAAACAAGTTTCATAATCAATCCATAGTAACATAATACATGGAATAGAAACATGTTTCATAAATACCAAGCCCTCAAAAACCTAAAATATTTAGTGCAAAAATAATAATTTTATTCTTCTCTAAAATAACCATTAAATAAAATGTAACACCAAAATAGTTAATCATAGATGGAAAAATTAGTTTTTAAAACATCACTTGAAAAAATTCTTGAGGAAAATATCTTTTCATCTATGAAATCATTTTTCATAAAGATCCATACAATTACGGAGGGAAAAATTATCATTGAAAATAACCCTATAAAATTATAATGGATTCTTAAAATCATTGTGGTATCATGAAGGTGGGAAAATAAGCAAATTCTATATAAATTAAAAAACATTAATTTTGTATTTTTGTCATAAATTTAACAATTTACATTGTTTAGAAAATAACAAAATTATTATTTTATAAATTTCTTATAAAAATTATAATATGTGTAGAAATGAATTTAAATATTCATAGTGGAGTAATAAAATCATGAAATTTATTTTTATAGAACATGAAAATTGAAGATAAATATTTCCAAATATAGGATTAAACATAAATATTCTTGAATAATAATGAGATGGTGCAATAAACCATCACCACATTTTAATAATCCAATTTGTATTCCCCTTGAAAAAAATATAATTTTATGTATATTTAAATACCATAATCATCATGTTAAGTATCATATAATACATTTATGGTTTATTAATACACCACACAAAAGAAATAATTAGTTTATAAGGCATTAATCGCGTTGTGGAGCACGTCAAATTAGTTGTTTAATTTTGACTAGAATTTCTGCAGTATGGCAGCAACCCTAGGTCGTCTCTCGAAGGAGACTTAGACCATTAATTTAAAATGAGGGATTTGATTATGGAAGTATAATGTGAATTAGGTTTTGTAAAACTTGGGGGTTTTATGATTAATAATGAAAATAGGAAATGAAAGCAATAAAACAAAGTAGAAAAGAACAAGATTGATTAAACGTGATCAACTCGGGGAAGTCTCGTGATGATCATCCTTCATTGCTTCAAGGGATGGGGTTATGATCTTTTAATCCCAGTTTTGTAACACCTAGAACCAGAATGTTACTAAGTTTATACTATGATACCTCCTATGGTTCAGTCGAAAAAACATAACGATTCACCAGACACCTCTGATGATTGGGTGATTTGTGTTCGACATCATAACTGAAACTCACCAAGGAAACCCATGAAGAATTCGATGTGCTGTCCATGTTTGTATGTTATTTCATCGTGATAACATGACATAAATTTTCATGACTTCTATAGTGATTATGTGAGTTCAATTGACCAATATGAACCACACAAACACCGCAATTGTAAGGGGGAAAAGGAAATGGTGAACGGTGTGTGAAACATCACATGAATGGGTACCCCCAAACATGATCATATGAGTTGAGCATGACATACCAGTACATAACACAATAAAATAAGAATAGAGTATGATGAAAAACAACACCACAACCTGGAATTAAAAATATCATTGAAAATAATACAACTTTGAAGCTCGATATTACATCACATTCCTCCCCGAGTGATCACAAGGGGTTTAGAAACCCATGGGAGGGGAAGAAGATGAAAATGATGAAGTAGCACCTCCCATAGCATCCAGAACATCTAAGGATGTTGATAAGACTCATTGAGGACTCCAAGATGGAAGAACCTTGCCTCTTGGCCGAACTCACAAATGGGGAGCCCAAGGTGTCATTTTATAGGAAAATTTGAAGGTGGTTTAGGCACACAGATTTCATCAATCCACTTATACCATGCTTTTCAGCCTTCAGACAGTCTTATCTCTCTTTCGTGAAAATAGAAAAGTTGTATCCCTACCTCTTGACTGACTCCCCCGAAATTCTTCCACCCTTTGGACAACTACAGCTCACAATATTGATAAAATAAAAAACACCGCATTTGACTTGGTCCATATTCGGTGTCATGGACAGATCAGTTCGGATGGGCCCCATAGAAGCTGAATCGGGATTGGGTTCCTTAATATGAAATGTAGCCTACAAATTTTTGACAGGACCACAATATTTATGCCCATTTTGATGCACGGATTTCGTGTATTGTGAAAAACAGTGGACAGATGTCCATGGATCCATGCAATTTTTGCCCATTTTGTTCCACTTCATCAAGGGCCCCCCAAATGACCTCCACCTACATTGAAACAATAAAAACAAGTAACATTTCCCATTATAATATTGATTAAGATTAATTGATTAATTCAAACATAAATTTCAATTTATTATTATATTTGTAATATTCATTACAAAACTAGTTTAAAAGTGCGGTGTAAGGGTGGAATAAAACAGTGAATCGTGGTACGATCACACCCACACACCTAAACATTTTCACTCCTGGGCAAAGTCACATATCCAAATACAATGATTCATATATATATATTTCCATCATACTGAATATTTATCATTTGAGGAAATTTTATTTAAAGTAAAGTGATCAATGCACGAACCACACCAAGGAGTTCTTCCTAGTGAAAATATAAAAAGATGTCTCATAAATCATATCATAGAGAAATTCAAAAAGATTCATGATACCCAATTGAGAATGGAATTCAGAAGTAAACCATGAAACTAAATATCCATGTGTGTGTGTGAAAACCATTCCATGCTATTCTTTCCACTTGATATCCAATAAATATTTGTTATTTTAACATTTTTCAGCTTAAATGATTTTGTCACCGAACATGTCCTACATCTTTTGCAATCATATTTCAAGACCCACACATTTAAGCATTCCTAGAATTCAAACCATAAGCTCCTGACCTAGATATCCCCATATGTTGCACATTTCTTCACTCCCCCCATTTATTATATTTTTTTTGAAGTTGCAATTGAAACAAATCTCACACTCATCTCTCAACCCTTGTTTGATCTCCTCACGACACTAATTGAAATAGCTATAATAAAATCAAAGGTTTAGGAGGAGTGGTTTTTGACCTACCCAAGACACAACAATTTTTTTGAGGGCGTACAACATTTGGACATTAGGTATACACGCATAAGTCAATCTGGTACAGTAATGAAACAGACCAGATAAGGAACGAACGTATGGAAATATCATTAAAAGTTGAAAAATACTAACCCAACATATATTTACCTTATATTAAGTAAGAAATAATCACACTTTGTGGTTTAGTGCAAATATTTGTGGAGATATTAGTGAAACAATTTTCCCAAAAACTACTCACACAATGGGCATCAATCATCCACAAGGATTCACATAGATACGACCATTTATAACATTGATAGAAAACCAATTTAATAAAAATCACCCCTAATGTAAAATTCATACAAAAATTCTTTTCAGCCTTCATTATGGAATTTTTACTTTCTCCACTTTATGGTCTCCAAATCATGGAACTTCAAAATTGTCGATGGGGAAAAATGAAAATACCATAAAGAATTCCAAAAAGAGAAAACAATGAAAATTCCTAACTAACCCAGGAATGTATTCACCCCCCCCCCCCACACCTAGAGTATGCAGTGTCCTCACTGAAATAATTGACACTGTGAGAAGGAAGGATAAAACCTGGTGTGTTTTATTGGTATGATTCGTCAAGAAGGTGGATTTCCTCCACCGAATTCATTGTAAAATCCTCATATAAGTGTTTAAGTCGCTGCCCATTCACGGTAAGACTTCGTCCACTCTACTCATGGAAAACCTGTATTGCACCAAAAGGGTTATCATTAGTAATAGTATAAGGACCGATCCATCAGGAACGGAGCTTACCTGGGTGGAGCATAAGCCTGGAATTATACATGAGGACCTTCTCACCAATATAGAGCATACATTGGTGAATCATGCTATCATGAATAGCATGCGTCTTCTCTTTATAGATCCAGGAGTTCTCATATGCATCACATCGAATTTCTTCCAACTCTTGAATCTGCAACTTTCTTTGCTCACCTACATCTGAAAGGTTCATAATACATTGTTTAATAGCCCAATATGCACGGTGTTCTACCTCCACCGGGAGGTGATAAGCTTTTCCAAACACAATCCTATATGGTGACATTCTGATCGGTGTTTTAAAAGCAGTACGGTACACCCAAAGTACATCATCCAAGCGCAAACTCCAGTCTTTCTTATTGGGTTGTACCATTTTTTCCAAGATTAGCTTAACTTCTCGATTTTAAATTTTTTCTCGTCCGTTAGTTTGGGGATGATATGTAGTAGAGACTTTATGAACAACCCCATACATACGAAGCATGTTTTTCATGTTACGATTGCAAAAATGTGAACCATGATCACTATTGATGAATCTTGGTAGACCAAACCTACTGAAAATCTGGGACCTCAAAAAATCAACAACCACTCAAGAGTCATCGGTCCTGGTGGCCTTTTCTTCCACCCATTTAGATTCATAGTCAACAGCCAATAAGATGTTTATAAAGACAAATGAATTTGGAAAAGTCCCCATGAAGTCAATTCCCCATGCATCGAAGATTTCACAGAATAACATGGGATGTTGGGGAATTTCATTCCTCTTATAGATCTTCTCTGTGTATTGACATCGAGTGAATGATTTACAAAACCTATGGGCAACTCTATACAATGATGGCCAATATAATCCTGCATCAAGGACCTTTCGAGCTTTACGTTGAGAGCCAAAGTGGCCCCCACATGCCAAGGTGTGGAAGAAGGTCAAAATAGATGTGAACTCATGGTCAGGGACACATCGATGAAGTACTTGGTCACTACAAATTCTACACAAGTATGGGTCATCCCAAATGTACCAATGAGAATCATGCATATGTCTCTGGGATTTTGAAATGCTGAAATCAGTGGGGACCCTATATGTTGCTAGAAAATTCACTATGTCCGCATACGAGGGGGTAAGGTACACAACATCACAAAGGTTCTCATGAGGAAATAATTATCCAATGGGTAGGGGTGAGTCCACATGATGGACCAATGGTGGGGAAATCCTACTAATTTGGTCAGCTACCACATTCTCCACCCCCTCTTATCTCTAATCTCAAGGTCAAACTCTTGGAGGAGGAGCATCCACCGTATGAGACGGGGTTTGGCTTCAGGTTTCTCATGAGGGAAAAATTCTCCAATGGGTAGGGGTGAGTCAACATGATTTTCCAGTGGTGGGGAAATCCTACTAATGTGGTCCGCTACCACATTCTCCATGATTCACTGCTTTATTCCACCCTTACACTGCATTTTTAAACTAGTTTTGTAATGAATATTCCAAATATAATAATAAATTTCACATTATGATTGAATCAATCAATTAATGTTAATAAATATTATAATGGGAAATGTTACATGTTTTTATTGTTTCAATGTAGGGGGAGGTGATTTGGAGGGCCCTTGATGAAGTTGAAGAAAAATGGGCCAAAATTGCATGGATCCATGGACAATGATTTTTGACCCAATGAGATAGGAACAAATATTTTCCAAGGAAAACACAATAAAAAGAAGTTCTTGTTCTATGGTTTTGTAGTTTACCATGGGATGGTAAAGGTTACGTGAGGCATATGCAATGACATGAGGGGACTTATCAACCCTTTGTGATAAAACTACCCCAACTGCAAAGTTAGAGGCATCACACATAAGCTCGAAGGGGAGATCCCACCTTGGTGGTTGGATGATGGGAGGTGATGTGAGACTCTTTTTTAGTGAATTTAATGCATCTTGAAAATTTTTATCAAACATAAACTCTGAATCTTTTTGCAATAACCAGGACAATGTAAGTGCAATCTTACTAAAGTCTTTAATGAATCGGCGGTAAAAACCAGAATGACCCAAGAAAGATCTCACCTCACGAACACATTTTGGATATTGAAGGGTTGAAATTAATTAAACTTTTGGATTTATCAACTTTAATTCCATTATTTTAAATGACATTCAAAAGAACTATCCCCCGCTCAACCATAAAATGGCATTTCTCATAATTTTATATAAGATCATTTTCAATGCAGCGGCAGAGGACAGAAGCTAGGTGTTCCAAAAAATAATCAAAATAAGATCCATATACCGTGAAATAATCCACAAATACTTCCATAAAACTCTCAAGGTACTCAGAAAAAATACTCAACATACATTTTTGAAAAGTACCAGGAGCATTACAGAGACCGAATGGCATCCTCATGTATGCAAATGTGTCGAATAGACAGGTAAATGTTGTCTTTTCTTGGTCATAAGAGGCTATATGGATTTTGAAATAACCCAAATAGCCATCAAGGAAACAATAAAGTGACTTACCATCCAATCGTTCTAACATTTGGTCAATGAAAGGTAAAGGAATGTGGTCCTTCCATGTGGCTTGATTCAGTCGATGGTTGTCAATACAGACTCGCCAACTGTTTTTCACACGTGTTGGAGCCAATTCATTCCATTCATTTGACACAACTATTCTTCCTATTATTTTCGGCACAATTTTCACTGGGCTAACCCATTTACTATCAGATATAAGAAAAATGATCCTCGCAGCAAGTAATTTACTGACATCCAATTTTACCACTTCAAGGACAGTGGGATTCAACCGGCGTTGAGATTGTCTTATGGGCTTAGCCTCATCATTCAAAAGTATGTGGTGCATAAAAATATATAGACTAATCCCAATAATATCAGCCAATGTCCATCCTATAGCCTTTTTACACCCTCTCAATAATTTGAGCAGTTTTGATTCCTATTGTGGAGAGAAGTTATTGGCAATAATGACGGGCAGTTGGTTAATACCCTCAAGATATGCATATTTTAAATTTGATGGAAGTGGTTTTAATTTCAACAATGAGGGTTTTTGGATTGAGGGAGTGTATTTAGGGGGAGTGAGGTCCATGAAACTATCTATCTGCCCATGTTTATTCTCAAAGGAAAGAGAATCTATTGAAATGAGATTTGCAGAATCACCGATAGTCATGGGTACCTCAGAATAAACACACTCATCATTTAAAGCACAAAATTTACATTTTTCTGAACCCACACAACATTCAAAAGAAGAACCAAAACTCAAATCATCCATGGGTGAATAAGAGGAAAATAAATCAGAGGATGGGTCAAGGATATAATTGTGTGTGTGTTTTTCATTAGAGGTCACCTCCATCGAATAGATAGGAAAAGAAGACTGCTCTTCAACGGGGTGTTTCATAGAATCAAGGATGTTAAAACTTAACTTTTCTCCACCAAACTCCATGGACAACGTACCATTGTGAACGTTGATGATAGTCTTTGTTGTTTTGAGGAATGGCCTCCCAAGTATGAGAGGGGCATGTCCCTGGGTTTGGGTATCTTCAATCTCATGAATGTAAAAGTCTGCAGGGAATATGAGATTCTTAACTTTTACGAGGACATCCTCGACCACTCCTGATGGGTGTGTTGTGCTTCGGTTGGCAAGTTGCAGGATAATGCTTGTTGGTTGAATCTCTCCAACCTGTAGAGAAGTATACACGGAGTGAGTCATTACATTAATAGAGGCACCTAAATCTAGCATAGAATCCGAAAAGAAGGTCTCCCCTATGGTACAAGGTATAGTGAATGTGCTAGGATCCTTGAATTTGGTTGGCATTTCTGGTTGAATCAAGGCCGAGACATTCCTTCCCAGGTTGACACTCTCATTCCCCTTCAGACTCTTTCCATGGGTGAAAATCTCTTTAAGAAATTTGGCATATCGATGGATTTGTTTAACTGCATCCAATAATTTAATGTTAACTTGAACCATTTTAAATGTATACATTATTTATTTATCAATCTCATTATCAAAATTCCTCCTAGATTGGGAGAGTCTTTGAGGGAAAGGAAGAGGAATGGATTGTTCATTTGAATCACCAATGACAATTCGTTTACCATTTCTGTCTTGTTTTTCTTTACATGAATTTTGTTAGGGTTGGTAAAGAGAGTTTTCATGAGGGGGACATACCTGCTGTGCAGAATCAGTAGATGGAGAAACATCTTTACCACTATGATGTGTACCTGCACATACATTACCTTTTTTCCTTTGGATTGGCACTGGTTTGGGATGGTATTTGTCCATAACCATGCATCATAAGCTCACCGATGATGTTTTCCAATTGCCCCACTTGGGTTTGTAGGTCTTGAATAGATGATTGTGTGGTTTGTTAGAACTGGAGGTTCTGGATTTCCATTTTCTTCACTATATCCTCAACGATTGGTTTAGACTTGGGATGAGGATGATTGATTTGAGATGTTGAAGGATAAGAAGGTTTCATACCTTGGCCTTATTGATACCAATTCTACTTGGGGTAGCTTGAGTTTCCTCCTTGTTGGTATTGTGGGTGTGCTTTCCACCTGGGGTTTAGATTTGTCCTGAAAGGTTCTTGCTTGAAATGTAGTGCTTGTTGGAATGGATTCCCAGGGAACACTGCAGCACAAGACTCAGATGAATCCTGATGTTGTGGGCACTAGTCAGAAAAATGATTATTATCAAAACAAATACCACAATGTAATGGAACGGGAGGAGAGTGTGAGTTACCTTGTGCTTGAGCTAATTGTCTTAGAATGGTATGCATCTCATAAAGTTTATTATATACCTTTTTTTAGGGATGAATGACATACCACATGAACTCCCTGATTTGGTGAAATAGCTCGTGTACCAAATTGATGTCTATTTTGAGCCTTGTTGGATATTAAGTCACGAGCGGCAGAAGGAGTTTTGTCAACTAGGGAACCACCAGTTGTAGCATCAATCATTCCATGATCCATGGGGATAAGTCCCTCATAGAAGTATTGGATTAATAGTTGTTCACTAATCTGGTGGTGGGAGAAACTTGAACAAAGTCTTTTGAATATCTCCTAGTATTCATGAAGGGTCTCTCATTGTAACTACCTAATGCCACAAATTTCATTCCTAATTGACGCAGTTCGGGAGGCAGGGAATAACTTCTCTAGAAAGAGTCTCTTATGATCATTCCATCCCCCAATCGTGGTAGTAAAATACTATAGCCAATCTTTGGCTACACCATCAAGGGAGAAAGGGAAGGCCCTAAACATAATGAGTTCCTCAGAAACATTTTGGGGTTTCATGGTGGAGAACACTATGTGAAACTCCTTTAGATGTGTGTGAGGGTCCACTCTGGGAAGACCATGGAATTTTGGAAGGAGGTGGATGAGGCCTGATCTTAGCTCAAAATTGGCCGCTTCCTCAGGATATTGGATGTATGTAACACCCCGAGATTTTATGAAGAATATTTTTTTTAATTTCATTAATGTATTATATTGTACGCTACACCAAAAGGATCTTGCACAACACGCATCCTTGACATGCCTTTCATTACACTCAATCACGACCTTCCTCGATAGCGTGTGGAGTACGCAATAACGAGTTTCACTAAACAACAATATTCTATTAAAATATTATTAAAACTAGTCGTTTTGAATAGTAATAACCACTTTTTGAAATTTTGTAAATTTTATTTTTCAAAATGGACTTCATTTTTGGATTCAGAATATCAAAATTAGCTTAGGGTGAAATTTTGGTACTTTTTGGATAACTTTCATTTTCTGATGAATAGTGAAAATTTCTAAATTTTAATTAAAAACAACCTTTTTAATCGAAATAATTAATAGTGATAAATTATTAACATGATTGGTTTTAAAGTATATTTAAAATATATTTTTACAATTTAATACAATGTTGGTCATTGGATGTAATTTCACATTTAAACCAGACATAAACAAGTGTCAATCTTTTGATAGTCATTATCTCTTTGGAACATTCTATTTGTTTTGAAGACGGGAATTAATTTATAAATTAAGTAATGAAACTGATATGTTTTGAATTTGGTAAAATAGAAATCATTTTTCAGTTCATAATATCAAATATAGCTTAGGACTAATTTTTGGTATTTTTCTGGAAACTTTCATTTTTTGATGAATAGTGAAACCACTAAGTGGTAGTTAAAAAAAATGAATTTTTCATAAAACTTAATTTTAATGCTTCTGTGAGTGGAATTTAAAAAATAAGAGAGACACGGTTGAATTCAGTAAGTAAAATGTGGTTCAATGAGATGAAAATAATTTTTGGTGAATAGTAACTTTTTACTTTTTTTTACCACGGTTAAAAGTAAATAGGGTAATAAAGGGTAAAAATGATATTATTATTACCCTAACACATGTTCTAATTCTATTTGATAAGTTTAATTCGACCAAAAACAACCTTAGGAATAAAATATGACCATTTAGGCCCAATTTGATTAGATTAGGAGATTTATTATTAAATTATTTAAAGAAGGGTTAAAATAGTTAAAATCAAAGTTTAATAAGTATATCATTTTTAATATAGGGTTATACATAAGGTAAATTAGACTATAAATATTCATTAGAAATCTAAAAAGATTTCTTACCTAATGGTATTTTATTTGTAATTTTTAGACATTAAATAATTTAATTTATTTATGACACAAAGATGATGTAATAATTATTTTATTAATGAAATATTGACATAATTGATGTCATAAATACCAAAATAAATGTAATTTGAGACTTTTTATGAATTCCACTAATTTTTTAGGTTAATATGACATGTTATTATTGATATAATAAACGTTTTTTGAACTAATAAGTCTGTTATGATTTTCACAAAAATCAATTACTAAATAGTGTCAAAATTTACATATAATAGTTTTTAAAACAAATATTATATTATTAATTGATATTTTATTCCTGAAAATATAAGGTTCGGAAAAATGACTTAGATAAGGTTATATATATTAATAATAAACAACTTGGGGTTCTTTTGGCTTCTTATAGTAGGTTAATTAACTCTATAGTGTAAGAACACAAAAAGACACGGTAAAAGTAGAATTATCTAACTTAATGTTAAATCTAAAAGATAAGGTAAAAATAGGAACCTAAACTTGTCTAAATTCTATTGGATGAGATTATTTCGACCCATCCCAACTTTATCTTCTAAATAAATCAATTTGGAGCTATTTAAAACCGAATTTGGCTTTATAATAAAATAATATTTTTAGTTATTCCAAAGGTGCCCCTCTCCTCCCTTATAAAAGGGCACCTCCTCTCTCTCTTCCTCACACCACTTTGAGCCTTCATGCTCGGAAAAACCCTGCCAAATTCTCTTCTACACTTAGCTAGAAACATCCTAGAGGTCCTGGGATTCTTCAAAGACCAATTTTAGTGCCCTAAGAGGAGGACTCAAAGAGGCACTTCAAAGAAGAGGTAATGTCTGTTACCGATTCTTTCAACTTCATTTCTTCTTCCACTTCTTCTTCTTAGGGTGTTTCATTATGAAGTAATAACATCAGTATCACTCATATACTTATATGTTATTATATGTATGAAACAACCCTATTTCACCATCTATCCATCCTATGGAAAATGAAATCACCGCGCGTGCGTATGTACGGAATACCGTCTCCACGTTGTGTTGTAATCTATTTTCCACCACCACCTTACTTGGATGAGTATAATGGTGTACATAATAACTATATATGATTATTGTAAAGTGATATTGATTCTTAAATAGTAGAAATACACTCCAATACAATTCCACGATCATGAGAATGATATCATCGCTCGTGCGTACGTACGGACTACCGTCTCCACGACGCGATGAGATTCATTCTCCACATTAACCATTCATGAATGATTATAGTGTATATATAATAAGTAATCATGAAATATATTACATGATAATGATACTGGATTTATGTTTATATATATGTATTTCATCTACTTAATTCCATTCATCTCAATAAGGAAACGAAAACAACGTTCATGCGTACTAACGGCCTACCGTCTCAATGAACGGTGTATTTCTTTCCATTTATCGATCTATTATATATATGTAAATTCTGAAAATATATTATATATAAATCATGTTTTATATTCTGTAATTATGTAATCATGATCTAAATAATCATATGAATAATTACAAGTCAAAACACGGATGACAAATGAAACTATTTTACCCAAAACACTCTTTAACATGGAATTTACAAAAGAACGGGTAATATAAAGTCATAAGTAAACCATATATGATATCATAACAATGAATATGATTCTGTAATAAGTCAATGAAATTATTTATATCATTATACAGGAGGTTCGGATACATACGAAGCATATCGGATATAAGGTAAGGGATAATTTTTCAAATCTCATTTTTCTATCAAAGATTGCTTATACGTAAGTATTTACCGGGGTTATTGTTATCATCCATGTAAATGTTTTATAAAAGTGTTTTATGAATGTTTAATTTTATTTTTACCCATTTTTACTTTTACTACACAGTGTGTAAGGAATCTTTCTTTTGTTTACGTTACAAGGTACTTTTTTGACTTTTCTGACAAAAGTACGAGAAGAATGTTATTTTTAACTTATACAACGTGAACGGATTTTTATGGTTTAATAACACCTCATTTTCATGAAACATACTATACATGATTTTATGACTATTTTCAAGAAAATACTTTTATTTTAAAAGTGCATGTCATTTCTTTTGAAAAGAAAATTATTTTGACAAAGAAAGGATATTTTCCTCAATAATTCATTTAAAATGTTTTATCAAAACCATTTTCCATCTAAGATGACATTATTTGATATGTGTATGTTTAAAGTATCATGTCTCTATGATTTAAATGGTTTCTGTTTTCTTATAATGAAATGTCCATTTGTTTTATATGTATTATGAAATGACGGGATGATGTTTATGAAACCCATTTTATTCTTTGGGTTATGATGAATGTTATAAGTTTATTTTGTGGCACAAGTAAGAATGATTTCATTATGAGATGGGTGGGACCTATATCTCCCTCCAATGCA
Organism: Viscum album; assembly: GCA_963277665.1. Taxonomy (NCBI): domain Eukaryota; kingdom Viridiplantae; phylum Streptophyta; class Magnoliopsida; order Santalales; family Viscaceae; genus Viscum; species Viscum album. The sequence goes on from OY728122.1 coordinate 1,210,859,498, forward strand.
TCAGGTAATGATTTATATCTCATGAGATAGACATGGTTGGAATGGAAAGTGAAACCGGTTCAATAATACAGGACTGGAAGGAGGAGTGAACTCGATTCAGAAAGGGACTTTGTCCACTAGGATGGTCTTGGTAGTAATGCCTTGGCTAATATGGAAATCGTATCATGTACTTAATGGTTTCCACAGTTACATGTTTTATTCCCATTCTATTTTATCATTCTTAGTGTTTCTTTATGATCTATGCCTTACGTACTTCCATGTTTTGTGTCATTTCTAAATCTTTTGATATTTAAACATTATGTTCAAGTTTTTATGTTCAAATGTATATGGTATGTTTTATTTTATCCATGCTTACCCTTACTGAGAATTTGAGCTCACCCTTTTTTATGTTTTTTTTCTAGGATATAAAGAAAGGTTTTAGGTAAGAAAAAAAGGGAAGATCTTTATAGGAGATGTTCAAGATCTTTCACCACGATTAGAAGATTACGTTCCATGTTTCCAAAGACACTAAACTATTACGGTCCTTGTGTGTCTGTTTTTTTATGTATTAAGTATTCCGCAAAAGTAATGTAATGTCCATGTACGTCATGATTTGGGTCTCTATAGTTGGTATCAGAGGAAAGGTTTAGTCAACCTTTGGAAACTAGGATGCGAAAACATTAGTGAGATCCCTAGAGATATTTCTAAGGTATGTCTAGGGATGTCTCTAAGGATAAGTATACGTATAGGATATAAGTCTAGAACTATGGTAACGATACTAGATTAAACCAAAGATGTTAGATATTGATGTTATTCCCCCTTTATTATGATTTTTGCCTCTCAGACTATTATTTTTGGGTTTTAGAAAATGTCTGGAAACAAGATGATTCATGATAATTGAGGATATGATGGACAATGGAATGATATTATTCATGAGCATATAAATGAAATGGGATTCAAAAGTCCAAACTTCATTATTATGCCGAATCAGCAATCACATAATATGATCAATAAAGTAAAATTTGGTAAGTTTCCTGACTCGGCTAAAAAGACAAAGATGAAGTTTCATGATGATCATAGAGGAAAAAAAGTTCAATTTCCTCTATGTAAATCACGTAGGAAGAGGCATAAAGTAGAATGTTTCAAAGGAACTGGAAGATGCTTTGGGTGTGGAAAAGAAGGACAAAAAGCCAGTAAGTGCAAAGGAAAAGGTTCAGTTAACACCAGGGATGAGGATAATGGTATTGCTACGAAATCAACAATGGTTAAATGTTTTAAATGTGGAATGTACAGGCATTATGAAAAGCAATGCCCTAAGGGAAAGTCTCATGAAGAGAATCAGTATGGTCGTATGGGTAGTATTTATGTTGATGATGATGAAGAGACTACAAATGATATGTGAGATGAAAGAATTGTTGATGCTCAATCAATGGTTTAAGAATGTAGTGGAATGATTACATGTTTATCATGTGTAATGTTGTATAAGTAATCTCATGGTACTATGGAATAAAGAGACATCTAAGGATTGTTACACTGTTGTCTTTCCTTGAGTTTTGAAAGTGTATGATTAATGGTACCAGTATCCATGAAAGGTTATTCAGATATTTTTGGAAGGTAGATGATATTCCCATAATGAAGGGATAAGGATAAAATTAAATGTTTGATAGTATTCATGTGCTCATGAATGATATAAGGAGAAGTTTATATCATGGTTTGAGTATATAGAATTTTTGGATTTTGGTATGTGGAAAGAGTTAACTTTTGACAGCATTAATGTTTTCACTAAGGTTTAATGGGTATTAATTTTTCAAGAGAATACATGATTAAGGTATTCACAAGATTGGAATGTGACCAACAAGATATATGGGGGATAAATGATGGTATTCACATGCTTGGTTGATGACATTTCAAGTAATCATTTTATTTATACTATGATCTTGGACCGAAGTATTTTAGATAAACCTAAAGATTGGAATGGATTATGTTGGACATAATTTAGTATTGTTTAAGGATAGAACTCTTTTTTTGATATTATTTATGGGATGTTATAGTAATGTAGTTTTAGAAAAAGGAAAACATGCAGTACGGGCGACAACCCATCGTGTCGGACAAGGCTGTGGGAATAGAACCCACAACCGAAGTGCGACTGGCCTTTATCGCCTACCACTGGCGTACAGGAAGTCCCTGTTTAGTAGAAACTAGTTTTATTATATTAAGAAGTATGATATATGAAGTAAAAGTACATTTTAGGAACCATATATGATTAATCTCACTATAGATGGACTTATGTATTTTTGATAACTTTTATAACCTTTTGTTTGAGACAGATGGAATGACCCATCATTCTATCACAAGATCTGCTAACACATCACGAATAAGAAATTCAACTTCATTTCATTAAGGGATGAAGTGGAAATTGTTCAATTAATGAACAACATTGATATTGTACCAAAATCATGTAAGTATTTATTTTAATTCATCAACTTTAGGGAAATGATCTTGAAAACCAAAAATGTTTTCCTAGTGCCCTTATATCCGATGAATCAGATGGTACCTTAGATCATCACAAATCTATGGATTTTTGATTGCTGGCTTTTCCATAGCCATGTTCTCTACCACTCTCCATCAGAACATGATGGTTAGATTTCTCTTCCATATCGATATTTTCATCTATGTGGAAACCCAGTGATTAGTTTATTTGGGTAACCGTTACGTTTCATACTTTTGTTTTTAAAGATTGGTTTTGGTATTCCTTTTTACGATGTGGGTTTCTATTAAATAAACTTTCGAGGACTAAACCACTTATAACACTGACGAATTTCGAGGGAGAAATTCATTTTAAGGGGGGTAGAATGTAACACCTCCAGATTTTATGAAAAATATTCTTTTTAATTTCATTAATTCCTTTTCTTGTACACTACACCAAAATGAGCTTTCACAACACACATCCTTGACTTACCTTGCATTACACGCAATCACAACCTTCCTCGATAGCGTGTGTAGTACGCAATAACGAGTTCCATGTTTTATAAAAGTGTTTTTATGTATGTTTAATTTCCCTTTTACCCATTTGGACTTTTACTACATGGTATGTAAGGAATCTTTCTTTTCTTTACATTACAAGGTACTTTTTTGACTTTTCCGACAAAAGTACGAGAAGAATGTTATTTTTATCTTATACGGCGTGAACGGATTTTTATGGTCTCATAACACCTCATTTTCATGAAACATACACTACATGATTTTATGAATATTTTCAACAAAATACTTTTATTTTAAAAGTGCATGGCATTTTTTTTTGAAAAGAAAATGTTTTTGACAAAGAAATGATATTTTCCTCAAGAATTCATTTCAAATGTTTTATCAAAACCATCTTCCATCTAAGATGAAATTATTTTACATGTGTATGTTTCAAGTATCATGTCTCTATGATTTACATGGTTTAACTTTTCTTATAATGAAATGTCCATTTGTTTTATATGTATTATGAAATGATGGGATGATGTTTATGAAACGCATTTTATTCTTTGGGTTATGATAAATGTTATATGTTTATTTTTGGGAAAAGTAAGAATGATTTCATTATGAGATGGGTGGGACCTATATATCCCTCCCATGCATTGGATAAAGATTTATATCTCATGAGATAGACATGGATGGAATGGAATGTTAAACCAGTTCAGTAATACAGGACTGGAATGAGGAGTGAACTCGATTCAGAAAGGGACTTTGTCCACTAAGATGGTCCTGGCAGCAATGCCTTGGCTACTATGGAAATCATATCATGTGCTTATTGGTTTCTGTAATTACATGTTTTATTCCCATGCTATTTTATCAATCTTAATGTTTCTTTATGATCTATGCCTTACGTACTTCCATGTTTTGTGTCATTTCTCAAGATTTTGATGTTTAAACATTATGTTCATGTTTTTAAGTTCAAATGTATATGGTATGTTTTATTTTATCCATGATTACCCTTACTGAGCATTTGAGCTCACCCTTTTTTATGTTTTCTTTTCCCCAGGATATAAAGAATGGTTTTAGGTAATACAAAAAGGTAAGATCTTTATGGGAGATGTTGAAGATCTTTCACCACGATTAGAGGATTACGTTCCAAGTTTCCAAAGACACTAAACTATTACGGTCCTTGTGTGTCTGTTTTTGTTATGTATAATGTTTTCCGCAAAAGTAATGTAATTTCCATGTACGTCAATCTTTGGGTCTCTACAATGTAGTCAGGTTGGTACTCCACATTCGGGGTGGTCAGTTCTTTTAATGTTCTGTTATTTGGAGCCACGATCACTGGGGTTTGATTTGGTTCAATTTTTGATTGGTTTTGGAACACTTGAGGTTTCACAAGGGTTTCCTCAATGATACTTGATTGACCTTATCTAAATTACTTGATTTGTGTGTGAAGTGACTTTTCAATTTCAGGGTCAAATTCAGGTAGTGTTTCTTTACCAGATCTTGTCATGAACCAATGATGTCCAGTTTGATTGATTGATTTTTTTGTTGTGTTTTTCTTATATGAGATGGATAAAAAAACTTAAGAAGGGTGAAAGAATAATCGAATGTTATACTGCAGAATTAAAGAGGGAGATTGAGACGAAGAGAGAGATAGAGAGAGAGAGAGAGAGAGAAAGAACACACCAAAAACAATAAAAAATAAAGACAAATCCCAAAACAAAAACAATCAAATGGGGGTGGTGTATTTAGAGTAGTACTAATTAAGAATTAAAATAACTAAATAAAAGTAAATAATGAAAAAAATGATCATGACTCCCTGGAAACGGTGCCAAAATTGATCGCGTTGTGGAGCGCGTCAAATTAGTTGTTTAATTTTGACAAGAATTTCTGCAGTATAGCAGCAACCCTAGGTCGTCTCTTGACGGAGCATTAGAACATTAATTTAAAAAGAGTCTTTTTTATTATGGATGTAGAAGGTGAATTATGTTTTGTAAAACTTGGGGGTTTTATGATTAATGATGAAAATAGGAAATGAAAGCGGTAAAAGAAAGTAAAAATGAACAAGATTGATTAAACGTGATCAACCCGGGGAAGTCTCATGATGCTCATCCTTCATCACTTCAAGGGATGGGGTAATGATATTTTAATACATGGTTAGTAACACCTATTAACATAATGATACTAATTTTATACTAGGATACCTCCTAGGGTTCATTTGAAAACACATAACGATTCACCGGACACCATCGATGATTGGGTGATTTATGTTCGACATCATAACCGAAACTCTGCAAGGAAACACATGAAGAATTCAATGTGTTATCCAGGTTTGGATGTTATTTCATTGTGATACCATGAAATAAATCTGCATGACCTTTATAGTGATTATGTGAGTTCAATTGACCAATATGAACCACACAAACACCGCAATTGTAAGGGGGAAAAGGAAATGGTGAACGGTGTGTGAAACATCACATGAATGGGTACCCCCAAACATGATCATATGAGTTGACCATGACATACCAGTACATAACTCAATAAAATAATAATAGAGGATGATGAAAAACAACACGCCAACCTGGAATTAAAAATATCATTCAAAATAATACAACTTTGAAACTAGGGATTACATCACATTCATCCCCGGGTGATCACAAGGGGTTTAGAATCCCATGGGAGGGGAAGAAGAAGAAGATATTGAAGTAGCACATACCATTGCCTCCAGAACTTCTAGGGATGTTGAGAAGACACCTTGGGCACTCCAAAATGTAAGACCCTTACCTCTTGTCCTATCTCACAAATGGGGATCCCAGGGTGTCATTTTATAGGAAAATTGGAAGGTGGTTTTAGGAACACATATTTCATCAATCCACTTGTACCACGCGTTTAGGCCTTCATAAAGTCTTATCTCTCTTTGGAGAAAATAGAAAAGTTGTATCCCTACCTCTTGATTCTCTCCACCGAATTTTTGGCACCCTTTGGACAATGACAGTTCACTATATTGATAAAATACAGAACACCTCATTTGACTTGGTCCATATTCGGTGTCTTGGATAGATCAGTTTGGATGGGCCCCATAGAAGCCGAATCAGAATTATGTTCATTAATATGAAATGTACCCAATCAAGTTCCGGACAGGCCCACAAAATTCCAGCCCATTTGGATACACGGATTTCATGTTCTATTAATAAAAGTGGAAATATGTCCATGGCTCCATGCAATTTTGGCCCATTTTTCTTCCACTTCATCAAAGGCCCTCCAAATCACCTCCACCTAAATTGAAACAATAAAAACAAGTAACATTTTCCATTATAATATTGATTAAAATTAATTGATTCATTCAAACATAAAGTGAAATTTATTATTATATTTGGAATATTCATTACAAAACTAGTTTAAAACTAGGTTGTAAGGGTGGAATAAAATAGTGAATCGTGGTACGATCAGGCATGTGTCCCACAGATGTAAAAGGGATACAAAAATCCATTAAGTCTTGACATCCATAATAAACCTTAAATTTAAATAAAATAAATATTACATTATTATAAATCTATCATAGAACCATATTATTATATATAATACAAAATTTTATTTAATTATTAATTTATTATACTCTTTTATTAAAAAGTAAATGTTAAATTTATGTTTTGGGTTATAATGATTTTTTCTTATAAGTTTAGACTTTTTATTATTTGGTCCCCTTACATATATAATGATTTATTCATCAATAGGATGATTAAATTATATATATATATATAATATATTCATTTTATATGTATTTATTATTTTTCAAAAAAAATATAAAATTAGATACCCCATTCAAAGAGTATGTAGGCTATAGGTACACATGAAAGTAGTTCTCTTTTACTTGTTAGATTAAAAGCATGAAAATTATATGATATATTATAAATATAGAACATTTATTATATCATATATATCAATATTTCTATTAAAACCATCTTTAATACATTACATGTAAAGCATTAATGAATTACATTACATTATGAGGTGGTAGTCCACCGTACACACGAACAACGTTATGATATTCCAACTAAATGGAATGAATGATATTTTTTGTGGTATGGAATTTTAATAATAATAAAAAAATCATAAATAAATAAATAAATATATATCATATATATTATATAAATACATCATTATTATGAACCTTTAATGGTGTTAATGGATGAATGAATTATGTTGGTTTATGATGTGATAGACCATTGTATAGAAGGAGGATAATTTTTTATCCCATTTAATGGAAGTGTCAAAGTTATCATTCATATAATTATCCTAATAAAATCCATATATTTAATATAATTATGTATATATATATTTTTTTAATTAAAATAATTTAATGGGTTTAAGAAAGAAATAACACAAAAATGATCATTGAATAACATTACCTCTTCTTTGGGAATCTCATTTTGATTTGATAAAAAGGGATTCCTTGGTTGGATTTCATCCGAAAAGAATGATTATAAGAATGAGGGAAGGAATTTTTCAGGATATTTATATAGGTTTTGGGAAAATAATAATATGTTTTGATGTGTTAAAAAAAGAGAAGAAGAGTTTCCCATTTATAGATGAGGTGAGAGACACATTTAGAATTTTTAAAAATATTAATTTATAATACATTCAATCTCAATAAAAATATATAAAAAGTACCATTTTTTATAATTAAATATATTAAATTTTTTTAATCATATTAGACAATATAATATATCCACATTTTAATTTTACTTTAAACCTTATCATTTTGATAACCCCTTTGGAAGCCAATTTTAATTTTAAATACGAGAATTTTTTTTAATATTATAAGGATGCTATTTTACATATAAACTGTCAATTTGGTCATAAATGTACAATAAATTATATTATATAAATTATTTTTTTAACTTATATATTTTAAAATAATTTTATTATTTTAAAAATAAATTAGTAAAATAATATTTTCATTAAATATCATAAAGATCAATTTGTACACTATACAATACTTTGAATCTATGAAGCTCAAAAAAACAAGATATATTTGAAAATAAATACTTTTTTAATCTCTTAATATATCATAAAAATATATATAATTCTATTTTCACCTAAATTAACTAAAATTATTTGTATTTTCACATTACCAATATCATTTAGTTGATTATTTAATTAATTAAATAATTACTCCATCATCATTGTGTAATTATTTAAGGTAATTATTTATTCACTAACATTTAAACATAAATTTACATTTTGTATATAAATATTTTCAATTAAATTATAATATATTTTGTAAATAATATCGTCTCTCTAACCAAATATTAAATATATTATACTTATAAAAATTAATAATGTGACATTTTTTCACTATATTTGATTTAGATAATACCGCAGTCATTTAAAGGATTAAGTGACAATTAAATAAATACATTTATAAAATTAATTTTTATGTTTTGAATTATATTTATAAAATAACATTTGGGAATGTTTTTGTTAGTTTCATAATTTTAATATTATTATTTATATCTTTAATTAACTTATTTTGCCTTAGCAGTGGTTAAAAATTACTAAAGTTACTATTCATATTTCCAAAAAATAAGAGTCATATTTAATAAATTTGGAAAATATGAGTCAAAATATTTAATAGATTTTTTCAAATTCCAAAACAATGAAATGGATAAAATTAATCTCTTATATGAGGTGATAATGCATGGTTTTGAACAAAAAACATTCAAAATATTGGAATGTTTTTTTAGAAATTGGATGATTTTTTTAAAAAAAAAGAGGAATAAGGGATATAAATTTGATATATTTATAAATTAAAAAAATAAAAATATAATTTAACAATATAAATTATTTGGATAGAAAAGTTATTCTCAATTAAAATTCTGTAATTTTTCTCAAATCCTCAAAAAAAAAATCAAATAATTACCAAAAATTTAACCAAAGTAAAATTTTAAATTTATATTTAATTAAGAATTTTATTTTTTTCAATTATAATTTTTAAAAAATTTTAAACTATATTGAAAACGAGTTCAACATCAAAAGGAGACAAAACTACTTAAAAATGGAGTTTTTAAGCATTAAATTGGATTTATTTTATATCTTGTCTGGAAAACACATATGGTAAATGTTAAACATTGGATTGAATATTAAATATATATATATATATATATATATCATTAATATAATCCAATAATAGAGATTTTTTTTATTGGTATTAAACACATTTGGGAACATTTAAATTATTTTTCAGAAAATATATGTCCCTTTAATTTTCAAATGGTTTCATATGTGTAAAAAATAAATTCATAATTCTATTAATGATGTTCATAAATATCATTCTAAAATATAGGTTATAAATATATTATTTAAATAATTACAATAATAAAATAATGTTTCATGGAAACTTAGTGTTTCTTGTAACACAAGCTAAGACGTTGTTGTATTTAATCGATATCATAAAAGAAATAAAATTATCATTAAAAATTATCTCCTTAAACTATCAGTGTGTTACATTCTACCAACATTAAAATGATTTTTTCCCTTAAAATTTATTAGGTTCCCCAATATTTTAATACATAAAACATACTTCATAGAAACCCACATCATTAAAATAAAAAAAATCAACTCTTTTAAATAATATTTGTAAACTTAACGATTACCAAAATTTAATCATAACTAATGTTAAACATTGGTGAAAATAAGTGGAAGCTGAAAATGTGGACATATAAGACAAAACTAACTATCATTTTATAATGTACGGTGATAGGGAATATGGTTTTTAGAAAGTTAATAACCAAAAAAATCTTGGACCAAATAGATATTCTAAGGTCTTTGATATCATCATAAATTATGATAATAACATAATATTTAATTTCAAAAAAATGAAAAAAATAATTACTTGATTTCATATGTTATGTACAATATCAGACTTTGGTTATTCCTGGATCAATATCTGAATTATTTCGTACTCCATGAAATATATTAGATATTTTACTTCCTACATAAATATTGGATCACATGACCAATAAGAGGATGAAAAGTCATTCCTTCCATTTATAGTTTTCATCACAAAAAATGGTTCACACGGTTTATCTAATGCACATTAATCATCATATGGTTGGGTAAAACAATAATCTCTAAAACCACTTTAAAATTTTCACATATACACTTTTAAAAAATATTAACATTATTACCCTTTCAAATTTTAAAAAATATATAAATGGTTAGAAAATGTATCAAAATATAATTATCAAAATGTTGCTCTTGATTACCACATATCAATCATGTGCATACTTTCATCATGAATTATGTATAACTATATTGAATACATAAATATTTTATCATTCCTTATATAATAACGTTTATTATATAAAAAATCATTCAGTGCTTGGGTTTATCCTTGTACTGAAAGAATTTTTGATTTCTTTACTTTATCATCTATGTAAATAATCACAAGAAACATAAATAATGTATTGAAAATAAGATTTTCATAAATAATATTCATTAAAAATAAAACATAAGATTCCTAAAAAATTATAGGGGGATAAGTATTATCTAATTATAATGGTTCACTTCATCCATTTTAAAAGCATAAGATTTCCCTTTTTCCTTTTTCAATAGTGTTTTTCGGGATTATTATCCATATTAGTCCTTGATTTGGGGAACATGTTAGCATAATTCAAAAACTACTTTTCAATTGAAACACCTAATTTTAAGAAGCTCATTCTATAGAGAATTTTTATTATTCTAATTTTTACAAAAAACATATTCCTAATGAACATATTTTTCTAAACATAAAACATTTACATTTCCCCTTTAAAAAATTTCATGCATGTTCCATTAAACATATTCAACATATTGGAAATATAATAATTTTCTTGTCCATATTTTTTAGACAATACCTTTAGTTATATACTTATTTTATTATCATAACACTTTGATTGATATGAATATTAAATATCTCTTTTTTATGAAGATTAAAATTATGTTATTTACTATAAAATTAGTCCTTTAATTCATGTAACACCCCGAGCTTCCACGATACGCTTCTCATTCAATAATGCAATAGCTTGCATTGTACGCAACTTCGAGTTCTAAAACACCGCGACTAATCAAAGTAGCCGTTATGAATAGTAATAACCACTTTTTAAAATTATAGAAATTTTATATTTCAAAATGGACTTCATTTTTGGATTCGGAATTTCGAAATTAGCCTATGTTGAATTTTTGGTATTTTTATGAGAACTTCTAATTTTTATGAATAGTGAAAAATACTTTAAAACAACTTTTTTTAATCAAAATAATTTATTGTGATAAATTATACTATTTAGTGGTTTTAAGGTATAATTAGAATATATTTTTACCATTTTATCCATTGGTGGTCATTATAATTAATTTAACATTGAAATTGGACATAAACAATTGCCAATCTTTTGATATAAATTGTTTCTTAAAAACACGCTATTTGTCGTAACAGTGGGAATTAATTATAAAATTAATTAATGCAACTTATATGTTTGGAATTTTGTAAAATAGACATCATTTTTGAATTCGGAATATCAATTATAGCTTAGGGTGAAATTTTGGCCTTGTTCTGACAAACTTCAATTTTTGATGAATAGTGAAACCACTAAGTGGTAGTTAAATAACTGATTTTTCGTTTAAATGAAATATTACCACTTTTGTGATTTGATATTCAAAAATACGACATACATGGTTGTCATTAAGAAATAAAATGTGGTTCAATGAGATTAAAATAATTTTTTGGTGAATAGTAACTCTTAAGTTCTTAATCGCGATTAGAGGTAATTAGTGTAATTTAAGGTACAAATAATGTTTTAATAATATGATATGAGCATGAAACTTGTCCTACTCCTATTGGATGAGTCATGGCCGACCAATACAACCCATGGGTCAACTTGGGGACCCCATGGAGCCACTTTAGTTGGAAGATGATATTAATATATATTTATTTAATGTTAAAATTAAATTGACACAAACATGAGTTATTTTACTAAAACAGTTTTTAAGTGGGGTTACACAAGTCAAACTTTTGACTATAAATATTAGTTATAAAGATAAAAAGATTTCCTACATCATAGTATTTTTTTTATAATTTTTAGACATTAAATAAATTAAATTATTCATGACATCATTATGATGCAGCGATGACCTCATTATTTAACGATTTAAATAAAATGAGAAGATAATGAAAAATCCAAGGATTACACTTGTCCAAAGTCTATTGGATGAGTAAATTTAGAAGCCTTATCACCTTAGCCTAGAATTATATAAGTCTGGGACCTTTAGAATCCGAAATTCATTGTGAAATAATGTAACATTTCAATCTTTCCAAAAGTGCCCCTCCTCTCCACTTATAAAAGGCCCCCACCTCTCCCACCTAATTTATACTTTCAAGCCATTTGGCTCGGCCAAACTCTGCCCAAATACTCTCCCAACTTCCCCATCTTACTCCTAGAAGCCTCACTTTGGGCAGAACTCTTCCCAAGGAAGCCTTTGGCTCAAATCAAAAAGAGTTACCTGATTTTGAGGTAATGTCTTCTCAAATGTTGTTTTGTTTTATTTTTCTTATCCAATCCCCTAAACTCTTTTTATTCATTTCTTTTGTAACAACACAAGTATCCTCAATATACTAGGATGTTGTTATAATATGGATTCGATCTACACTTACACACACCTACATCTAATGGTTAAAGAACATACGGTTTCTGTGGATGGCGAATTTCTGCCTCACGAAACGATGATTGTTCAACACTCATATAACACCTTCAAAGGTGGCCATTAAGATGTCACTATTTTTATATATGATATATAATATGTTTATGTTTTACTTATTCTTCTGTATTTCTCATTTATGGCATACTTTATGATTTCCATTATGGGTAAAACGCGATAATTTCATTTTAGGAAGTGCGGACTACCTCCCCCTCAAAGTGATTTGAATCGTTAATGCCATATGTGGTATGTATAAAGGATGGAGTAAATGGTATTATACAATATATTATACTGGAATTATATTATACATTTATATCATTATGATTTAGTTCCATTAAATATGAAATTTAAATGAAAGTAGTGTTCATGCGTACGTATGGCTTACCGTCTCCATAAACGGTGCATTTCATTTCTTACCTCTAAATGTTACGTGACATTATGAATGAATGTATATACTGTATATATGATATATATAATATATACATCATGGATATAATTATGGATATAATGGATATTTCACCACACTAACAACTTGTAATTATAAAAAGTTTATTTTTGACTCAAGTACCAAAGATCGACAAAACCACTGTTATTAACTTAAATAATTACATAATGTTCATATCATTGTAATAAGTGATATAAAAAGGATAATAAAATTCAAAATGGTTCTTAATAATGTATATATTAACTCTAGTTTATTATTCAGGAGGTTAAAGAACGGTTGAGTCAAGTCAGACACGAGGTAGGGGAACTTCTTAACCCAACTTCCATTCTTTGGGTTAATCTCCTACTTTCAAATTATGTCATGATATTATTATGTATTTTTTTGTATTTTTTACTTTCTTTATGTGTAACTATAGTGAATACACATAATAGATCTATTTGATTTTAAAAATGATCTTTTTAAGGACTTCGTCTCAATCTCCTTTCATTGAGGCATATTTGGTTTTATACACAACTTTCTTTTATAAGGTGTATAAACCCCTTTGACTTTTACGTTTATTCAAAAGGAATGTTTTTTTATACGAAGCATTTTGCTAAACGACAAAAGGGAATGTTTTTCTTTCCGTACTTATGCGGCGACAACGACTTCTCCGCCGCCATGACCATTATTTGAGTTTCGGCTTCCTCTACAAGCCATCACTTTTTTTAATGAAAAATAAATACAATGTTTTAACTTTCTTTTATTTTGGTATTGAAAATGGTTTTGAAAGCGTTTTTATTATATCAATGTGTTGTATTGATATCTTGTGATTGAAATGTGGAAATGTTATGTTTCATTTATGCATGTTTTATGTGATATGATTATGTTATGTTTTATGATATGTTTAAACCTATTCATATGAGGAATGTATTGGACTTAATAAGTGACGGGTGGAGCCCGCTATAGCTCCTCGATGCATCGGTAGGTCTCATGAGACAACTAGATGAAGAATTGGCCGAGGCCCTTTCCCAATTTGATTTATGGTTTTCGCCGAGCCCTTAATCATTTTAGACGTCTTGGCCGAGGCCTTGACAAAATGTTTCAGAATGTCCGGCATTATACATTCCATCATTATGAAAGTGGTTATTGATATTGCATGTGATTATTCGACCAGTAGAATATCCATGTGAAGAAGTAAATGAAATTTTCTCCTTTTACTTTTGCCATATTATGTTGAAGTTCATGTTTAAAAGGCTTTTGTTTTAGTTATACATTGCCTTAAATGTTAATGTTTATTTATGAAAGCTTCCGCTATATTGTTAACCTTACTGAGCATCTGAGCTCACCCCGTTCAATGTTTTAATATTTTTCCAGGATGTGAAGAAGTATTTTATGAATGACCTGCAGGGGTAGTCAGAAAGGGATATGATTGTGGACTATGAAGACCATGTTATTGTAGTTTTTTTACTTTTTGATGTAATGAAAGACTTATGAATGTATCTAGTGTTTCCAAGGATACTAAACTAATCGGTCTTTCGAGACTTGATCTTTTGTGATCATGCCAATGTTACGAAGTAATGAACCGACTCTGGGTAGCTGGGGTCGGGGCATTACAGTTGGTATTAGAGGCAGTTTAGTACTAACCTTGGATGCTAGATTTAGATAAACTCTTATTAGAGAACGTAGACCTAAGATAGACTTTGAGGATTAGTATAGAAGAACTTCCTAGAATTTTGGTATTGTAGAGATGTTGTGAGTTTTCCGAGCAATGCATCCTTGTCTGGATATGAGCAGGTAGAGGCGGCTCTGGCACAGATGTACCTAGGGGTAAAACCCGAAAACACAGATTTGAGCTAGACTCGAATGGGAACTGGTGCACGACAACGGGCCTTGCTGCACTCTTGGTTACGACACTCCCGGGGGATATGCTTTGGATAATTCCCATTTTCTTTACAAACCACTATGAAGGGTTACGAGTATATACTTCCTCAAAGAAAACATTTTTATAATTATGGATTATATCCATAATTAGTTCAATTTATGTTAAGTGTTTTACAAGTATGGAATTATGTATTTTGATTCATAAACTAATCTAGTTTATGCCATTGTTTAGAAATGGAGCCTAGTGGAAGGAATGGAAACCATATCAATGCACGAACTCCGTGTAGGGATTTCCCTCCTGCTCAAGATAATTATTGTGGATCTAGAGATAAAACTGGTGATGATCAGCTTCTCACCGTACTGGGACAACTCACGCAGGTTATGAATAATAACCTTACTCGTATGGAGCACCCTGAACCGTAACGTGGAGGATCAATGCTAGACCGTTTCATGAGGCAACAACCACCAACCTTCAATGGGAGTACAAATCCTACAGTAGCTGATCAATGGATAAATTCCTTAGAGAAAATATTCCATGCCTTGGGGAGTAGTGAAAGGGAGAAGGTTGTCATGGCAGTTTACAGCCTCACTGGAGATGTCGATCAGTGGTGGTCGCTGATTCAAAACACAAAGGAAGATGATGATGTATCGAATATGGAATGGAGGGAGTTCAAAGATCTTTTCTTAGAAAAATATTTTCCTCGTGACCATCGAGCAGATATGGAAATTCAATTTCTGAGTCTGAGGCAGAAGGAGGATGAGAATGTCACAAAGTATGAGGCTAACTTTACAAGGTTAGCGAGGCATGCTGCCGATTATATACGTAACCCAAGGAGTAAGATTGTTCGTTTCTTTGATGGGTTAAAAACATTTCTCCGTCGAGCTTTAATATCACAATCCTTCTCATCATACGAAGATATTGTCTCGTGTGCTATCAAGACAGAAAAGGAATTCTCTAAGTCTTTTGACAACAAAGTAAAGCAAGAGAAGAAGAGAACGGTGGAACAAGAGACAGATAAAGGGAAAAAGAGAAAGAAGGATTTTCCATTATGTGATAATTGTGGGAAGAATCACCCTGGTACTTGCCTAAAAGGAATGGGAGTTTGTTATAAATGTGTAGAAAAGGGTCACCAGGCTCGTGATTGCAAGGGAAAGAAAGAGGCTGTCAAAGTTGAATGCTACAATTGTAGGGAAACAGGGCATTATGCAAATTAATGTCCAAAGCGTCAGGGAAACTTACCTCAGAAAAGGCCAAGGGATCAAGGCCAATCTTATTCTTTGACTACAGTTGAAGCGGAATAATTAATGTATTGGTGCTTTCGGACTCAAGGATTATATTCTGGTTATAAGAATAATGTGATATATATATATGGATTGTACTGCAGTACTTGTTGATTTCAGTAAGGTTTTAATATGATTAAGGTAATCATATTTTTAGTATGTGACAATAAGAGAAACTTTTCTTTGTTTGGGGAATCTGATGTTACAATTGATTTTGGAATTTAGAGACCTTTTAGAGAAAGTCTGGACGGAGGTATTTTGGATAACTATTAAGGTTGGAATGGATTAAGTTGAACCATGGATAGTATTGTTTAAGGTTAAAAAAATTTATGAAGATTATTTTTGGAATATTATAATACTATAGTTTTAGGAAA
This sequence comes from Viscum album, assembly GCA_963277665.1. Classification (NCBI taxonomy): domain Eukaryota; kingdom Viridiplantae; phylum Streptophyta; class Magnoliopsida; order Santalales; family Viscaceae; genus Viscum; species Viscum album. Next base: position 1,210,876,133 of record OY728122.1, read on the forward strand.
ATGACAGCCTGCAGGGTGGGGCATAACCCGTCGCATCGAACAAAGCTGCAGGAATCAAACCCATAATCATAGTGTGACAAGACTTTATTTCCTACCACTAGCCTACAGGAAGTCCCTGGTTATTAAAAAATAATATTACTAATCTAAATGGTATGTGTTAACATTTGGAACCTTATACAATTAGGATAAGTATAATATTTTTGAGTTCTATTATCTTTTTGAGTGAAAGATGAGTTGAAGGTTGAAACACTAATTGTCAAGCATAAATATATATATACCTATCTCTTATTCAATGAATAAATTAATTCTTAAACTTTAGTAAAGGGATATTAAAACAAAAAAATGTGTTATTCAAATACCTTATGTCTTGTTGAACTGATGATATTTTAAATCAACATAGATTGAAGGCTTTGAGGCCCTCAATTTGACAGTTGATTGTGATTGATGACCTCAATCACTCCCTATAAATATTTACGCTTTTCCTCCAATTATATTTCTCTAATTTCCACCAATGTTCTCCTTATCGAGATCATAATTTGGTGGTGACTTTCTTATTTCCATTTCCCTCTTACTAAGGCTAAATTTTTTTAATCTTATTTCTGATGTGGGTTTTCCAAAAAGGCATTTTCTCTTTTCAACCTTTTATTTTCAAAGAAAAATTTCAAATTGCGAGGACACAATTTATTGAAGGAGGGGAGAATGTAACACCCCGATCTTCCACGATACGCTTCTCATTCAATAATGCAATAGCTTGCATTGTACGCAACTTCGAGTTCTAAAACACCGCGACTAATCAAAGTAACCGTTATGAATAGTAATAACCACTTTTTAAAATTATATAAATTTTATATTTCAAAATGGACTTCATTTTTGGATTCGGAATATCGAAATTCGCCTATGTTGAATTTTTGGTATTTTTCTGAGAACTTCTAATTTTTATGAATAGTGAAAAATACTTTAAAACAACCTTTTTTAATAAAAATAATTTATTGTGATAAATTATACTATTTAGTGGTTTTAAGGTATAATTAGAATATATTTTTACCATTTTATCCAATGGTGGTCATTATAATTAATTTAACATTGAAATTGGACATAAACAATTGCCAATCATTTGATATAAATTGTTTCTTAAAAACACGCTATTTGTCGTAACAGCGGGAATTAATTATAAAATTAATTAATGAAACTTATATGTTTGTAATTTTGTAATATAGACATCATTTTTGAATTCGGAATATCAATTATAGCTTAGGGTGAAATTTTGGCCTTGTTCTGACAAACTTCAATTTTTGATGAATAGTGAAACCACTAAGTGGTAGTTAAATAACTGATTTTTCGTTTAAATGAAATATTACCACTTTTGTGATTTGATTTTAAAAAATCCGACATACATGGTTGTCATTAAGAAGTAAAATGTGGTTCAATGAGATTAAAATAATTTTTTGGTGAATAGTAACTTTTAAGTTCTTAATCGCGATTAGAGGTAATTAGTGTAATTTAAGGTACAAATAATGTTTTAATAATATGATATGAGCATGACACTTGTCCTAATCCTATTGGATGAGTCATGGACGACCAAGACAACCCATGGGTCAACTTGGGGACCCCATGGAGCCACTTTAGTTGGAAAATGACATTAATATATATTTATTTAATGTTAAAATTAAATTGACACAAACATGAGTTATTTTACTAAAACAGTTTTTAAGTGGGGTTACACAAGTCCCAATTTTGACTATAAATATTCATTAGAAAGATAAAAATATTTCCTACAACATAGTTTTTTTTTATAATTTTTAGACATTAAATAAATTAAATTATTTATGACATCATTATGATGCAGCGATGACCTCATTATTTAACGATTTAAATAAAATGAGAAGATAAGGCAAAATCCAAGGCTTACACTTGTCCAAAGCCTATTGGATGAGGATATTTAGAAAAATTATCACCTTAGCCTCGAATTATATAAGTGTGTGACCTTTATAATCCGAAAAGCATTGTGAAATAATGTAACATTTCAATCTTTCCAAAAGTACCCCTCCTCTCCACTTATAAAAGGCCCCCACCTCTCCCACCTCATTTACACTTTCAAGCCATTTGGCTCGGAAAAAATCTGCCCAAATACTCTCCCAACTTCCCCCTATTACTCATAGAAGCCTCACTTTGGTCAGAACTCTTCCCAAGGAAGCCTTTGGCTCAAATCAAAAAGAGTTACCCGATTTTGAGGTAATGTCTTCTCAAATGTTGTTTTGTTTTATTTTTCTTCTCCAACCCCCTAAAATCTTTTTATTCATTTCTTTTGAAACAAAACCAGTATCCTAAATATACTAGGATGTTGTTATAAGATGGATTCGAGCTACACTTACACACACCTACATCTAATGGTTAAAGAACATACGGTTTCTGTGGATGGCAAATTTCTGCCTCACGAAACGATGATTGTTCAACACTCATATAACACCTTCAAAGGTGGCCATTAAGATGTCACTATTTTTATATATGATATATAATATGATTATGTTTTACTTATGCTTCTGTATTTCTCATTTATGGCATAATTTATGATTTCCATTATGGGTAAAACGCGATAATTTCATTTTAGGAAGTGCGGACTACCGCCCCCTCAAAGTGATTTGAATCGTTAATGCCATATGTGGGATGTATAAAGGATGGAGTAAATGGTATTATAAAATATATTATACTGTAATTATATTATACATTTATATCATTATGATTTAGTTCCATTAAATATGAAATTTAAATGAAAGTAGCGTTCATGCGTACGTATGGCTTACCGTCTCCATGAACGGTGCATTTCATTTCTTACCTCTAAATGTTACATGACATTATGAATGAATGTATATACTGTATATATGATATATATGATATCTAAATCATGAATATAATTCTGGATATAATGGATATTTCACCACACGAAAAACTTGTAATTATAAGAAGTTTATTTTTGACTCAAGTACCAAAGTTCGACAAAACCACTGTTATTAACTTAAATAATTACATAATGTTCATATCATTGTAATAAGTGATATAAAAAGGATAATGAAATTGAAAATGGTTCTTAATAATGTATATATTAACTCTAGTTTATTATTCAGGAGGTTAAAGAATGGTTGATTCAAGTCAGACACGAGGTAAGGGAACTTCTTAACCCAACATCCATTCTTTGGGTTAATCTCCTACTTTCAAATTATGTCATGATATTATTATGTATTTTTTTGTATTTTTTACTTTCATTATGTGTAACTATAGTGAATACACATTATAGATCTATTTGATTTTAAAAATGATCTTTTTAAGGACTTCGTCTCAATCTCCTTTCATTGAGGCATATTTGGTTTTATACACAACTTTCTTTTATAAGGTGTATAAACCCCTTTGACTTTTACATTTATTCAAAAGGAATGTTTTTTATACGAATCATTTTGCTAAACGACAAAAGGGAATGTTTTTCTTTCCGTACTTATGCGGCGACAACGACTTCTCCGCCGCCGTGACCATTATTTGAGTTTCGGCTTCCTCTACAAGCCATCACTTTTTTTAATGAAAAATAAATACAAAGTTTTAACTTTCTTTTATTTTGGAATTGAAAATGGTTTTGAAAGCGTTTTTATTATATCAATGTATTGTATTGATATCTTGTGATTGAAATGTGGAAATGTTATGTTTCCTTTATTCATGTTTTATGTGATACGATTTTGTTATGGTTTATGATATGTTTAAACCTATTCATATGAGGAATGTATTGGACTTAATAAGTGACGGGTGGAGCCCGCTATAGCTCCTCGATGCATCGGTAGGTCTCATGAGACAACTAGATGTGTAATTGGCCGAGGCCCTTTCCCAATTTGATTTATGGTTTTCGCCGAGGCCTTAATCATTTTAGACGTCTTGGCCGAGGCCTTGACAAAATGTTTCAGAATGTCCGGCATTATACATTCCATCATTATGAAAGTGGTTATTTATATTTCATGTGATTATTCGACCAGTAGAATATCCATGTGAAGAAGAAAATGGCATTTTCTCCTTTTACTTTTGCCATATTATGTTGAAGTTCATGTTTAAAAGGATTTTGTTTTAGTTATACATTGCCTTAAATGTTGATGTTTATTTATGAAAGCTTCCGCTATATTGTTAACCTTACTGAGCATCTGAGCTCACCCCGTTCAATGTTTTAATATTTTTCCAGGATGTGAAGAAGTATTTTATGAATGACCTGCAGGGGTAGTCAGAAAGGGATATGATTGTGGACTATGAAGACCATGTTATAGTAGTTTGTTTACTTTTTGATGTAATGAAAGACTTATGAATGTATCTAGTGTTTCCAAGGCTACTAAACTAATCGGTCTTTCGAGACTTGATCTTTTGTGATCATGCCAATGTTACGAAGTAATGCACCGACTCTGGGTAGCTGGGGTCGGGGCGTTACAATTCATCCCAATACATGGAGTAAATTTTATCTTGCTTCCTCGTATTCTTGATAATGTTCCACCATATATTGACCTCACCTTACAAATGATATTTTTATCACATAAATTTTTCTTTTTCTGAATGAAATAGAATTAAATAAATATTTTCATTAGTATATATCGACTTTTTAGAAAACTTGTGGATTAGTAATTCCACTAAAATAAGGTGTGAATTAGGCATGTGTCCCACATAAATAAAAATTAGATGAATATACAATACCATATGCAATGAAATCATTCATAAACATTATTAAATCCTATATAAAAAAATTTATAGTTATTATACATCTTCTAAGGAACCATATTCATAAATATAATACCATATAATATTTAATTATGAAATTATAATACTCGTTTGTTCACAATTCACAGATACTATTTTATTTTGAGTAATAATAGTTTTCTTCTTACATGTTTGCATTTTTAAATTTTTTGGCCCTCATAATTTGATCATGATTTCATCATATACATAATAATAATCATGATATAAATATAATATATTTTTAATATATATGTATTTGTGGTTTATCAAAAAAATTTGAGAATAAATTACATCATCCATGCAGACGGTAGGCCGTACGTATGCATGAACATTTTTTTCATTTTATTACCAAAATAATAATAATTGTGTATAATATAATTTCATTGAAAAATAATTTTTATTTCATATATACCTCATATTTTAATTAAAACCATATTTAATACATTCCATGTATTGTGTGAATGAATATCATTTGTTTGTGAGGTGGTAGTCCTCCATACACACAAACAACGTTATCATATTCCCATGAAATATAAATAAAGAATGTATGTATGATATATGAATAAAGAATCATAATAACATCTTAAAAATATTATATATCATATATAATCTGTGAATACATCATTATTCAATCCCATTAAAGGTGAAAATCAATGAACAAATGACATTGTTTTGTGATGCAGTTTTCCACCGTACACATGAACGATGATTCTGCATGCCATTTGATAGAAGTGTGTGATGTTTTATGTCTTACCATTAATAAAAAAGAATAAAAATATATATAAGTTACTAATTTTATTATTTATACATATAATAAAAATAATTTATGGGTTTTATGGATGAAATAAGACAAAAACATTCCTTGATTAACATAACTTATTATTTTAGAATATCCTTTTGATTTTCCATTCAGGGATTCCTAGGTTTGCTTTCCTAAAAAATGATGTATTATAGGACGATGTTTGGGATATTTTTAGGAGTTTTTAATAGTTTTTTCAATACATGTTGGGTTTTAATTGTTAGGAAAAGCCAAGAAGAGGTTCTCATTTATAATTTAGGTGAGGATAACTTGTGATAATACTCGAAAAATTAATATATAATAAAATTAATATCAATCTGAATAACTGAAAAAATAAATTTATTTTAAGTTAGTATATTTTGGGATTTTAATAATATCACACAGTATATTTTTAGTCATGTATTGGTGTTATTTTTAACCATTCCATTTCATTAACACCTAGTTAACCCAATTTAATTTTAAACAGTAACAACTTTTTCAATATTTAGATGATGTACTTTTTACTGATAAAGTGTAAATTGCATCATTAATGGATTGTTTATGATATTTCATACCATATATTATACCATTAATCCTTACTGAATATTTTTATTATTTTTAAATTATTTCATATTATGTTATCTCCATACAATATTATAACTATCTATTTTGAAACTATTCAGTAATTTGACCTTAAGAAACTCGTTGAAAATATAAATATTGAAATAAATAATTTAATACACCACTAAAATATAATTATATACTTTAATATCAATTTATCTATTTATCTAAGAATTTTTTTTATTTTAAAATAAAATTCATATCTTTTAATATATTTTATCATTATTTGAATAATTACTTCCTAATTATTGTGTAATTATTTACAATTATTATTAATAAAAAAATGAAAATAAATTTACATGGTCTTTATAATCCTTTAATTATTTATTGAAATATATATAGTTGATTAAATATTATATATTAGCACATATGTAGAATATTATACCTATTCAAATAAAGAGTGTGACATTTTTTCACTCTCTTTGATTTTAATAATTTGTAAGAAATTTTAATAAAAAAGTTTTTTTTATAAAATTAAAATTAAAAAATATGTGTCAATCTTATAATTATAATCATATAATAACATTTGGGAATTTTATAGTGTAGTTTTATAGATTTTAAATTAATATTTTCAACCATAATTACCCGATTTACACTTAACTGTGGTAAAAATATTTTAAAATTAATTATTCAAAATGTAAAATTATAAAAGAGAGAAATTAATATATTTGGAAAATATTATAAAATATTTTTAATCCACTTTTCAAAATTCAAATGGAACAAATTTATAAATTTAATTAAAAATTTATCCAATTGATGGGGTGACAAAACATGTTTTTAAAGTGAAAACATTAAAAAAAATAAAACAATTGACATCCAAAATCAATGTAAAATTGATTTAAATTACCTAATTTGGATTATAAAAAAAATTATCTAGTTATACAATAAAATAATAATAAATATTATTTATCACAAAAAAATATTTATATGAAAAAATGTTTTTAAATAATATTCAGTATTTTTCTCTATTTATCAAAATATGAACCTTATTATAATAATATTTAAAATTAAATCAAAGGAAATTTCCATATTATTATTTAAAATAGGAATTTTATCTTTTCAAATATAAATTATTAATGATTATAAAACTATATGTAATACATTTTTACCTTCAAAAGGATACAAATTTCATTTTTTGAAAAATGCAGTTTTTAAGTATAAAATTTGATTTATATTTATATCATACTAAGAAAACACATTGGTTGAATGTTTAAAATTTGAGTGAATATATATATATATGTTTATATTACTTTAATATAATTCAACAATGGATATTTATTTGTTGTATTTTTATAAAAAAAATTGTGTCCATTTAAATAGTTTTTCATGAAATGATATCATTTCAATTTCATGAGGATTTTATAGGCGTAACCCATACATTAATAATTGAGTGAATAATTTTCATACCCACCATTAAAATAGATATGTTATAATTTTATTATTTAAATTGTTACAATAATAATATTATGTTCCATAGAGACTCATTGTAGAGTGTAAAGAAAGATAAAATAGTGTTGTGTATAACTGGAGACATCAAAGAAATAAAATTAACTAAAAAATATCTTGAGAAATCTAATATTGTTATAATATTAATCCTATTTCCACATCCTACTGAAACAAAAAACATTGGTTCACACTCTTAGGATCTTTATTTCCCTTCTCTTTTTATTTAGAGCCATATCGTCTTATATCCATGATTTTTTGGACCTTGGGATACTGTATTCACTATTCATACTCTCCCATATTCCATTCATTTGGTTTTCATTCTCCCATGAACCAAAATCACTGAGTGAGATGAATTTATTGTTTTATATGGGTTTATTCAAGGGATTTCCTGGGTTTAGTACCCATGAAGTTGGTTTCCTTTATTAGGTTGTCTTTGACCATAGAATGTGGTTTATCATTACTTGTTTCTACAAGAATTAGTTGTTTGTTTCTACGAAATTATTTTATTCCCCATATAATGAAATTATATTATTTTCTGAAACCATTTTATTAAACATATTCACATATATGTTTATATTATGTAGATGAGGTGTTATTAATTGTTTTCATATAATTTTCATCACTTAGGAATTATGAATTAATGAACCATCACTGAATTGTTTTGGTCTCGTTACATTGGAAACCAGGACAATTAAAACACTCATTCATAACTCAGATGTGTCATCTCCCACTATGTTCATTATAATTAGAATCAATCTAAGACATATCATACATAAAAAATTATGTACAACCTAGGGAAAGGAAATATTATATTGGGTTTTACCATATACATTGTAATTGTAAACATGTAATATGTTAAAAAAACATGAGAATATTGGTAAAAGAACATGATAATAAATTTTGAAAACCATTCCATTTATATCATAGATCATATATGTGATTTATTAAAGATATCCTATATGTTCATAAAACCTGAATAGTAATGTAATCAAATAAAATGATCCATTATATCATAAAATTGGAAGGAAAATTATTTGTGTCCTACACACAAGTATAAAAAATATTATTTCATGTATATCCATCAAGTCTTCTATGACATGTTATGCATGTTATTATAACCTATATACCTTCTTCAAGTATGTGATAACATCCCATGTACCCTCATTAGTGATTTTCCTAACAATAGGAATCTAATATTCTCATACATAGATATTATTTCTTCATATATTTATATTCATACGTCACACAAAAAAACTCATGAGGAAAATAATAGTTTTGTTCCTTTGATAACATTGAACACAATATTTTTAATTAATAAATGATATTCAACCTCTTGCATAAGGATCTCCCCCTTTAGTACTCATCCTAAAAGTACCTTACCTATATCCCTTCATTATATCAATTTCAAATAAAACATAATAATGGGGGATATCATATTCTCCTTAAGCGTAAGAAAGGGAAATATAAAAACATAACAATATAATAATGGTATGGGAAAATGATCATGAACATTAAAAGCTATAACATCAACATAAAAGATCATAATTTTGAGTCATGCAATAAATATTGGAATCACATAAGACATGACTGCAATGGAAATCAGAGAAAATTATCCGTGAGTGCATGAATGTTTCATAAAAAATATATTTTTGGAATTGACATTGTAATATTAAATAATTTCTTATGGCTACCCAATAGAATATTCATAACATTTTAGGCTTTGGATAGCCATCGGTGTACCAAATTCGGGCATGAGATGATTTTTTTTAATATTTTGGGATTGGGATAACCTCCCATTTAACCAATTTTGAGAATGCAATATCCTCTCATGTACCCTCTTTAGATATTGGGATAACCTCCCTTGTACTCTGTTTCAAGCTTGGAATAACCTAACATGTATACTATAAGCACATATAACATTAAAAGTTACCCAATGCATTTGATAATGATATTGGTCCCACCAATCACATAATCCATACATTAATGCACCATAATATAATAGAACAATTTTCATATCATAACCCAAGAAAATAAAAGGGGTTCGTAAAACTTTTCATCATAATAAAACTTGTTTAAAAAATGTGTATCATAAATACTTCAATATTTCATCAACATATATCCATTGATTAGATGTGGGTTTCAAAAAAAATTCTCCACATCATAAACTATGTAAAACAAACAGGTTTCATAATTATTTCATCATCTTTCAAATCTTATCCTGTTTAAAAATAAATAGATTTCAAAATAATTTTATCAATTTATGACTCGTGGATGAGATATGGGTTTCAAAATCATCTAACCCTCATAAACTATTAAAAAACGAATAATAAGAGTATCATCCATTGATACAACTAGTAAATCATATATTAAATCTATATATTTAATCTCATGTGAAAAATTATATTAAAAGAAAAATAAATTTGATCTTTCAATGTGGATGAAAAATTTTGTTTTCAAATAAAATTTTCAAAACAAAATCATTTGATAAATCCTTTTCGTGGGAAATAAATTTGAAATTAATGATGAAATATTTAAAATTATTTAATAATTATTTAAATTAAAATATCCAATACAGACTTAAAAACATTTTAAAAAAGATTTTATTAAAATTTTCCACAAAAAGAAAAATGAGTATTATTTTTTAGAAATACATGAAGATTCATTTTAATATAATTTATAAATATTTATTCATTGTAAGAAATTTCATTGATAAATCATTTTAAAAATGGTAAAAAATCATTTTTTATAAAATTTATAGAAATCATGATTTTGGAAGAAAAATGGTTTTCAAATGAAAAGATGATTTAAAAAATTATTTTGAACTCTTGAGCACCCCAAGAGAGATATATGAAGGGAATAAATTCATTATAATGAGAAAACAAAGTTGAAGAGATGTCAAAATTTTCATGACATTTGAATATTAATATTCTACCATGAGAAACATAATCATAAACAATTCAAATAGTGGATGAGAATATAACATAAAATCACCACAACATTGGTAACAATGCAATTTAATATCAATGAAGTTATATAATTGTATTAAAAATAAAATATCACAATAATAAATAAATTCATGATATTACATATCAAAGGGGTTGCATTTAGTACTCATACAAAAGGATAGTTTCATAACATAATCATATGTATCAATGAATGAAAATTTAGACAAAAATTGGTTATTGTCTTGATATCATACTGAACATATACACCATGAATGATATATACTATAATATAAATGTAAATACCAATAATTATATGTTTAATAATAATAATTTACATTATTGGGAATTATATACACCGAATAAATGAAACACATGGTGAATATGGGATGTGTGTCATAGGAAACAAAAAGGGATATAAAAATCTATTACTATTTTAGTAATCTTCAGAATCATAAGAAAAAATAAATAAAAACATAAATTAAAAATTTTAATACCATTAAAATTAGGATATCGTGGGTATGAAAGGATAATGTGGATTTATATACACCCTATAAAATGAATTATTTGAGATTTTGAAAATTAGTCCCAAAAATAAAAGAGATAATAAAAATCCCTTACCTGAAGTCCCGAATTCATTTAGACACATAAAATAATATTGTTTTATATATATAATATTTTTGTAATTATATTGTATAAAAATAATAAAAATAATATAAAATATATCATTTAATCATGACCCGGTATTATCAATTTATTAACAATTCAATGTTAATTTCAAATTTCGAGTAAAAATTCACTTTGTTTTTCGTATAACATATAATTTGTTATTTTTTGACATATTTCATTGATCATGATTAGAAATTATATAGAATAACAATAATACAATAATTTTCATATTTATTCATCAATAATAAATTGTGGTCCAGTCATTGATGATGTTTTTGATAAATATAGTATGTTATGATCATAAAGATAGTAGGTCGTACATATGCATATGTAACATTTCCATTCCTCAATGATAATTATGGATTATAGGTAAGTAATATGTTATGCAAACCAAATTATAATAATATAATAAATAAAATATTAGTTATTTAAATTAAATTACATGTATCATTTTTTGGAGTGGTTATAAAAAGGGAGTCAGATTGCTTTGTGAATGAGGTATTCCACATATACATAGACAATATTATAATCTTTCAGTCAAGTAAAAGGTATGAAATAAAATAATATATTATATTAAAACTATGATAAATATTTAATTAATATTATAATTATTTCATTTATTTCTCATATACATATTACATATACCCTTATTATTAACCATTTACAGAGTCAATTAAAATAAATCACAACAATTCACGAGGTTTTACTCCGCCGTACACATGTTCGACCTTATCGTATCCCCAACATAATGAGAAGTAAAAAAGGAATATATTATATAATTAAAATTTTGGAATAATAATGTTATATATATTATATATATGTACTTTAAATATATCATAAATTCATCACATGAAATGAAGAAATGGGAAAACAAATGACATCAGTTCATGAGGTGCTGGTCTGCTGTACACTTGAATGATGATTTTGTAGCGAATTTAATGGATGTAGGGATGATTATTGGACATAAACATAACATAAAAAAATATTAGTATATGGAAGATACCGAGTTTATTATATAATCATGTTTTAATAATAACTTAATGAGGTGCATGATGAAATAAAATAAAAGTTCTCATTGAAGAAAGTTACCTCTTCTTTGGTTGTCCTCCATAGGATTGCAACATAATAATTAATAGGATGTATTTATGCATATAATAAATCATGAATGGTTATAGATAGTTTTTTAATGTTATTTGGGTGGGTCATGGATGAATCAATATTGTTTTATGTAGTGAAGATGTTAGTAAAGTGGGTGGCCTTTTATATGTGAGGTGAGTGACACACTATTAATTTTTCGAAATAAAAAGGTGTACCTGTGTTTTCCTCGTTAAAAGCTATTAAAAAATTGATTAATATAAATATATAGACCATATAGGATAAAATTATTTCCATTAAATAATATTTATACAAGAACATAGGAAATTTTATCCAACATCGTTTAGGTTTGAAACCTAGTAAAACCATTTTTATATTAACCGCAGTAAATAATTTTTCGTGTATTTACTATTAATTTTGGAAAAATAAAAGTTGAGTTTATAATATATTATAAATTACAATTGTTAAAAATATTTAATATTTTTTTCCAAAATCAATTCATATAAGTGGAACATTTTAATTTATAATCAATCTTGTAGACGCGACGATAAAGCCGGTTTTCTAAAAGAAACATTTCAATAATTACAATGTTTTTATATCTATACACAATATTAATCTCATTAAAATGAAAAATATTTAAATAATATATATAGGATAAATTAATTTTAATTATAAAAAATATATGATGTATCCTAACATTCTAAATATAATAAAAAAGTTTTTTAAATTAAAATTCAGTATTTATCACTATTCATCAAAAATTAATCATTAATGAAAAATATCGAAAATTAACAGTAGTTTCTTAAATTAGTATACTAATAATTAAAATTATTTTTCAAATATGATTCCAAAATTTTTCACAAAATGTTTTCAATTATTTTCACCAAATGGAATCATAACTGATATTTAGAAAAATAATGCTTTTAAGCATAAAATAGTTTTTATTATGTAATCATGACTTGAAAACACATAAGATGAATTTTAAATAGATGAATAAATATATAATATATTAATTTCACTACAATATTTCACAATATGTTATTTGATTAATTTATTTTTTTAAATACTTGTTATTTTCATAAAAACATATTTTAAAAAAATTATTTATTTGCATATAGTTATTAATTTAATTTTTAAATAATTAGATTTAAAAGAATAAATTCTATATACATGTGTAAACCATAAATTTTTAAAATTTAGTTAATTATATTCATATCCACCATTACATAATCTAGGTGACAACTGTCATATTAAATAATAATATATTAATAGTAATAAATTATCCATTTAAACGAGATATTTTATTTAAAAAATATATAAAATTTGTATTTTCTGTAAAGAAAAATATTAAAATGAGTAAATTTTTTGAAAAAATATATTCCAAAAAATCTATGGTAGTTACTTTATAACCCCAATAAAATAAATTTCTCTCTAAAATTTCATCACCTTGGTTGCAACAATTAAGGATACATCTTCCTCATTAGATCATGAGGTTCCCACATTTTAAAGAACCATAATTCCTATGGAATTGTTTTTAAATATATTGGAATTTAACGAGCCTACAGTTTCTGACGGCGCCTAATTCCGAGGCTCGGTGTGCCCGCAATCAATTTCTAAAGTTTTGTTTGGGTATGTTCAGTAAACGTACGTCTGGGATTTTATAACTTTTGAACCGGTTCCCAGAAATGAATTCTGAGGGAATCGCGGAACTCGTTGCGCCGATGTTTTCATAGTGAGACCTTCATCATAGTTTCCTTCTGACGTGAGTGGGAGATGGTTTTTGGAAGGTTTTTATTTTGAATAAAAAAGTGTAAACTTTATTTTATTTGATGGTGGTTAAAACCACCAAGTGTTGGTTGGAGGAGGGGCCACCAAACCATAACCACACATGAGAGGTTGTGGTGGTGGGGACCACCCACGCATAACCTCCCTTGGGAGGATAATTATGGCGGGGACCACCTGATCATAACCTCTCCTCTAAATAGTAGGGGTGGTGACCACCCGACCCCTATTAATGGATGGCGATACAACTTCCCAACTCTCCCTATTTAATGAGGGAGATCCTCTTGACTTCCCCACCAATTTATGTGCCACGACATAGGAATTAAATTTGTGGAGCTGGGATTAAATTAACTAATTTGAATTTTGTGCCAACATTAAAACAATAAGAAACTCTTATTCTTCTGTTGTCTTAATTCTCTTTGGTGAGAGATTTTGAGAGGTGCATGGGAGAAGACCTTCAACGGAGAATGCGAAGAACGCGAAGAAAGTCGGCGGTGCTCTTCTCCTCTGACCTACTTCCTTGGGATCCTTCGACGTTGGATGTGATCGTCTACCTCGAAACTACGACCATCTTTTCGTGACATCAACGAAAATCTACCGAAGAATCAAAGGTGGGGGGTTTTTATTTCATGAAGTTGTTATAATTTTTCTTATCCCCTTCATTGGATAAACAGGGTTTGTTTCTGGAATGTTTTAGTCAACTGCTTATCTCGTTGAGCCGTTTTATTTCCCCTATAAACGCGGAGGTTGCGGGCCAACCTAACATGGCCCGACATCTTCCATCAATCTACTTTCTTGTGACTCCCTACGACATGGTGAATAAGCGACGACGACAAAGGTGGCACACGCGGTGATGAAAATGAAGGCGACGAACAAAGGTCGCACTACCCACGACCTCCGTCAAATGCACCACCCACGCGGAGCCCTAGTGCGATACCCACACCCAGCACCTCGCACCCCTGCAGGCGCGCTTCCGGCGCCCCGTGGCCCGTCCGGCGCACACCTGACACCCCGCGCCCATGACAGCATCCTCCCGGTGCACCGTGCCCCTGCCGGCATGCTCCCGGTGCAACGCGACCATTCCAACGCGCTCCTGGCACCCCGCGCCCCTAAAGCGCACACCCGGTGCCCCGCACCACTGCAGGCGCGCTCTCAGGGCCCCGCGCCCCTGTTGGTGCACACCCGGTGCCCAGCGCCCCAACCGACATGCTCTCGACGCCCTGCGCCCTTGCCAGCACGATACCCAGTACCCGGTTCCCCTGTCGACAAGCTACCTAGTTCCCACTACCGGCACGCTACCCGACTCCTACCATGGCATGCCCGGTGTTCCCACAGCCTTCCCGGAGTCCAGCTAGCACACCCGTGCCCCGTGCATCCCACACGCTCGCCTCTCGGCCACCAGCCTTCTAAGCCAACCCTCGGTTCCCCCACGGTGTTGCTGGTTGAACTGGCCCGGTCTTTCGGGTCGAGTTACAAAGCCGCCTATATGGCGACTATCGGGCCGAACCGCCCTCGCAGTCCGCTGGGCCAGGCCCAGCGGACCGGGTCAAAACATTGCGGGATGACCCACCCAATGGGTTGGGTCAAACCCAGGGACTCTGACCGGGTCTACCCAGTCTGGGTCGGCCCAGACTGGGTGGGGCCGAGTCGGTCCGACCGGGTCGGACCGGACCCAGGCCCATTACTAACCCTTTACCTTCTTGGGAAATATCATTGGCACCAGACATTCGTTTGATGAACCGTCAGCAGTGATAGTATTCATTAATCATAGTAGTCCCTTTGAGTATTCCCCACTGGAGTTCGGGGTATAGTTGAGTCATAGTCAGGTTGGTTCGTACACGAATCCAGTAGAGCCACCAGGACTAAAATGCTAATAACTCATAGTCCAGTCGTCTGATTGAATCGTCGTCTGTTGCGTTTAGACCCCGATGACATGGCGGTCCTTTGAGATACTTACCCCTAAGACTTCTTGACACTTGGAGTATCGACCATTAGCTTGTGGAGCCAATCCTCATGCAGATGAGCAGAAATAGTGCGGAGACCTAGTAGATGTAGACCAAATGACTGCTTGACCGATTCGACTCGGAGTGATTCGACTAGCCTAGTGGATGGAGTGCCCAGTTTGGTGGCAGACCCACGGCGAGCGGATCAGCTGGTTCGGCAGTAGACCCGCGGTACTCGATAGGAGTAGTACCTCTAATGGCTATTAGGGGGAGCTCCAGGTTTGGTGGTAGACCAAAAGCGGACGGAGCGCCCGGTTTGGCAGAAGACCTGTGGTACTCAACAGGAGGAGTACCTCAGTAGTCTATGGTTATAGAGTAGTGCTTCGGAGTCACGACATGGCCACTATACTCGACAGAGGAGGAGTTCTTCAGCAGTCATGGTTTCGATAATAAAAATCTAGGTATGAGCAGAGTCAATGGCCTTTGTTTTTTCCTCATGAATAAGATGGGTTACCTGATAACTTAGGTATATGTATGGTCATATACCTAAGTAATGGTTATCCATTGAAATCATACTTTGTGGTTTATCCTTGTAAGTTTTTGTGAGATATTGAGGGTCTCGGGGTCCTTACTGAGTATCGTTATACTCACCCATGTACGGTCTATTCTCGCACCTCGTTGTGTTGAATGCAGACGACAAACATCACTGACGGAGGCCGAGAGCGCCAGGACTGGTCGGTACACGGAGAAGGACCATACGACGTATCAGTACACAGTGGAGTCTGATGGAGGTGGAGTGCTGAGGAGGCCATCTATGCCTACCATTCAGTTAGGAACCCCGAAGGACGATCCAGGATATGCTTTCAACTTTCAGCTATTTGTCCCTTTTAGTTGTACTTGATTTCAGTTGTATTGGTAATTTACAGTTGGCCTCTTATTCTGGCCCCCTTTACTTTCAGTACACTTGTTATACAACTTTTACTTAGTGTTTTCTTCCACTTGTACTCTGGTTTTGTGTGTTTACAGTTTATAAAGGCAATTCCTTCCTAGTGTTAAAGAATTACGCCTTTGGTGCTAGTCGCCAGCCCCTAGCCTATGGAAGGTGGTCTTGGGGTAGTCATGATACAGGCCCTAGGGGATGGGTCATGAAAATTTGGTATTAGAGGGAGGTTTTTTCTACCACAGAACTGAGGACTCTGATATTTCTTTTTTATGAAGCAATAGTGTTAATGGTACTCAGTATTTTGTTCAGTTCAGGGAGTCCATCATTGGTGTGGGTGGCCGACGTATCCAGACACCAGGACCCTGATATCTGATCTCTGACTAAGTGCAAGAAATCACTGATTTCTTGTGTGTTTTTTTTAAAAAAATTAGTTAAGTCAGCTCAAACCAGATTAGCTACCCATGTGTAGTCTTTTCAATGTGTCACATCTGTTTCATTCAGGATGCCTCCCCGTGGAAGACCAGCTAGAGCATCGAGAACTGTATGTACTGATAGCCTATAGGGCGACGAGGCCTCATTAAAGGGCCCTCTCCCAGTTGAGGCACCAGCGGGGGCACCAAAAAAACTACTTCCCATTTGTCTACCGATGCCACCAGCCCCAGCAGTAGATGATGCACGCCACTTTAGTGTGTTTCATGAGTTCCAGTGCCAGAGGGCACCCATGTTCTGGGGAGAGACGGACCCACAGGCGGATGAGGATTGGCTAGAGGCTGTGGTGAGAGTCTTCAGGCTAGTAGGGACACCAGTAGACTACATGGTGATCTTTGCTGCCAGCCTTCTTTAAGTAGTTTTAGGCAGATGGTGGAGCCTGATGCTCCACATGCATGATGAGGCGTCACTTCTATGGGCAGACATCGAGAGCCTATTCTGAGTGTAGTTTGTTCCAGCCTCCCATCAAGCAGTGAAGATACAAGAACTAATGCATCTAAAAGAGGGTAGGATGATAGCGACATAGTACTCAGCTAGGTTCACCGAACTCTCGCACCACTCCACTGATATGGTATGGGTCACGTTCATCAGTTCCCAGACCTTTGAGCATGGAGTCAGGTGAGAGATCAAAGCTTTAGTTATCTCTCACAGCATCCCGACACAGAAGGGGGTGTTGGAACGATCCCTCAAAATGGAGAGTTTCCTTGCTGAGCAGTCTCTAGCAGTGAGACCCACCACTAGCCGACATGTAGCGAAGTCTTCTAGAGCTGGCAGTAGACAGATCATGTAGAGGTCCAAGAGGACCAGACCTACAGGTGGTTGACCGCACGACTCCAGATCAGTTGTACGGGGCACCTAGAGTGGAGATATAGCCACAAATACCTGGAGCGGACAATGTTACTCCTACGATGGGCATGGTCACATGGCTCGTGACTGTCTGACCGGCCATACAGGCGATCAACAGTTAGTTGAGGGACCTCCCAGGAAGAGGCAGAGGTTCAATCGAGGCAGTTTGCAGGGAGGAGGCGGATATGGAAGAGGATCTGGCCGTGCAGCTGGCGGTGGATGACGTTACAAGGTGTTGCTACCACCAACAATAGGAGGTCCACCCCGACCTCAGGGAATGGGTGGACATGACAGAGCAATCCTTCAGGAAGCTGAGGCCTATGATCACAGCGCTCCAGATATGATTTGAGGTACAATATTTCTCTACATCACCTTAGCTGCAGTTCTTATAGATATAGGTTCCAGTAACTCTTTCATATCCACTACCCTCATTCAGAGATCAGAGATTTCGACGGAGTCGTGGGCTCGATCCTTACGTCTAGAGACTCCTACGGGAGCAGAATTGATGATTACGCACTGGTGACGATAGTGTGAGATTACTCTAGGAGGCGAGAGCTTTGACTGGGATCTCCTCATAGCGGCGTCGAGGCCTTACGACGTCATCTTGGGTATGGACTTGTTATCTAGAGTCCATGCTTAGATTGACTGTATTTGGAAAAAAGTGTGGTGTGACCGCACGGATGGGACCAGGTTTACCTTCACCAGCGAGAAGGGAACCTTTTCAGCACAGGACAGACTTAAACGGAGGAGGGTACTGCCGATCACTCGTCAGTTGGCATGCCTTACCCTCAGGGTAGTAGATGTGGTGAGTCCTACTTATCCTGTAGTAGTGGACCAATACACCGATGTTTTCCCAGACGATGTTCCAGAACTACCTCCTCAAAGAAAGGTGGACTTCTACATTGACATGTACCCCGGGACGGCACCGATATCTACTCCAACATATCGAATCGATCCCACAGAGCTTCGCGAGCTACGGGTATATCTAGAGGACTTGTAGGGAAAAGGAATTGTCCGGACCCGAGTTTTCCCTGGGTAGACCCAATTCTGTTCGCCAAGAAGGCGGATGGGATCTTGAGGCTTTGTGTCTACTACCATCACCTAAACCAGGTGACTTTGAAGAACAAGTACCCAATTTCAAGGATTGATGACCTCTTTTATCATCTCAAGGGGGCATGATGGTTCTTGAAAATAGACCCCAGACCAAGCATTCACCAGCTCAGAGATCGAGATGAGGATGTATAGAAGACGAACTTTAGGTGTCGTTATGGCCACTACGAATTCTGGGTTATGCTCTTCAGCATAACCAACTCTCCAGTTGTGTTCATGAGTCTCATGAACATGATCTTCTAGCCATACCTCAATCGCTTTATTGTAGTCTTCATCGAAGACATACTGATCTACTTGACTACTGAGGAGGATCATGCCTACCATTTGCACGTAGTACTGGACACACTCTGATTGCACCAGCTTTATGGAATTCTCTAGAAGTGCCCATTTTGGATTTTATAGGTTCACTTCTTGGGACACGCCATCTCAGAGTATGGAGTTGTAGTTGATCTAGCAAAGTTCGAGGCGGTACTTTCTTGGGAGCCACCTAGGAGTGTGACAGAGGTATAGAGTTTCTTGAGATTGGATGGATACTACCGGTGATTTGTTCTAGACTTCTCCATGTTTTCCGCACCACTTTCAGCCTTGATAAAGAAGGGGGAACCCTTCATGTGGTCGGAGAGATGCCATCAGAGCCTTCAATAGCTAAGGCAGAGGATGACTAGTGCCCCCATTTTGAGGCTTCAAGAGGAAGGCATAGGCTACGTAGTCTAATGCGATGCATCAGGGACCTGACTCGGGTGTGTCCTGATGCAGGAGCGAGATATGATCATGTAGGGTTCTCAGTAGTTGAGACAACATGAGCAGAACTACGCTACCCATGACTTGGAGTTAGCAGTATTGGTCTTTTCCTTAAAGATGTGGAAGCACTATCTTATGGGCCAACATTTTACCGTGTACTCTGATCACAAAATTCTCAGGTATATCTTCTCTCTGATGAACCTGAACCTGAGACAGAGGTGATGGCTTGAGTTCCTTCAGGACTATGACTTCGAGATAGTCTATTCTCCTGGGAAGGGAAATGTAGTAGTAGATGTGCTCAGTAGAAGATCCGACATTCAGCTACTAGGTGAGGCGATGGAGCAACTGGCCACGTTGTAGATATCCTTTGTTGATATGGATGGAGTATCCTATTTAAATTCTCTTACAGTCACTCCCCCTCTTCTTTAGCGAGTCAGGGAGGCGCACCTTGGGGACGCGGACTGCGAGAGGCGACATGCTCAGATTTTCACAGGTCTGGAACTAGATGGATTTTTTGAAGGTGAGGAGCACGTCATCATCATCAAAGAAGATACCATGGTACCAGTTTCACCTCAGGAGGATGTGTTTAGGGAGTTCCACACTTCCCCTCTAGCGGTACATCCAAAAGAGGTGAAGATGTACCAGGACCTTCGACGACAACATTGGTGGTCGTGTATGAAGAAGGTGGTAGCAGAGTTTGTCTCACGGTGCCTCAATTATCAACAATTAATGGCATAGCACCAGGTACCAGTAGGCTTGGTTCATCCCTTAGAGGCCCCTAAGTGGAAGTGGGATGGTATATCCATGGACTTCGTGACGGTTCTTCCACGTATATCCAGGGGTCATGACTCGATTTGGGTGATCGTCGACCGCCTCACCATGTCTGCCCACTTCCTACCGATCAGAGAGCAGGGCTTAGTTGAGAGCATGGGGTGCCTCTATGTGAGGAGATTGTGCATTTGCAGGGAGTACCTTATTCTATTGACTCTGACCAGGACACACGCTTCACTTCCCGGCTATGGAAGGGGTTGCATGAAGCTTTTGGGACACAACTTCGCTTGAGCACTACCTTCCATCCTCAGACTGATGGTCAGACCGAGAGTACCATCCAGACCCATGAGGACATGCTACGTGCATGTTTCCTCAACTTCAGTCACAGCTGGGAGGACCACCTTCCCTTTGAGGGGTTTTCCTACAACAACCTCTATGACTCCACTATAGGTATGGCACCTTCTAAGGCCTTGTATGGCCAACCATGAAGATCGCCACTATGTTGGACAGACCTAGGGGAGTCAATACTAGTGGGACCAGAGATGATACGGGCTACCACGGAGAAGGTGCAGATCATTTAGGAGCAGATGAAGACTTCACAGTGCAGAAAATGTCTTATGAGATAGGATACAGAGACCTCTGGAGTTCAAGGATGGAAACCACGTCTTTCTATAGGTCTCGCGTCGACGAGGTCTACGGAGAATTGGCCAAGGAGGAAAGTTGTCTCTGCATTTCATAGGACCTTTCCAGGTTCTTAGCATAGTAGGCAAGGTGGCTTACCGCTTGGCTCTTCCACCTTAGTTGCATCGGGTGCACGACATCTTCCACATATCTCAGCTGAGCAGATACATGCATGACCCGTCCCACATCATCGACCACGGGGAGATGGACATCGATGATGGGGTGATATTCATGGAGGATCCAGTGGAGATTGAGGAACGACATGAGCGGTTCCTACATGGATGGTCAATTCCTCTGGTGCGTGTTTGCTGGTAGCACGGGAACCTCTAGGAGATGACATGGGAGCGGGAGGCTCAAGTGCTTGCTCAGTAGACCCTTTTGTTCCCTTAGTGTGAGATGTAGCTTATGGGGATGTAAATCCCTGAGGTGGGGAGAATGTAAATACCATGAATTCCCATGGAATTTTTTTTTAAAATACATGGGAATTTTACGAGTTCGAAGTTTCAGATGGCACCTGATTCTAAGGCCCGGTGTGCCCAGAATCAATTTTGGACGTTTTGTTCAGGCACGTTCAGTAAACATACGTGTGGGATTTTATAAATACTATACAGGTTCCCAGAAACGAATTCTTAGGGCACCGTTAAAATCACAACGCCAATTTTTTCTTAGTGATACCTTCACCGCAATTGCGTTCTGACGTGAGTGGAAGATGGTTATTGGAAGGATCTTATTTTGAATAAAATAAAGTGTAAACTTAATTTTATTTGGTGGAGGTTAAAACCACCAAGTGGTGGTTAGAAGTTGGTTCCACCACACCATAACCTCTTATGAGAGGTTATGGTGCTGGGGTTCACCCGCGTATAACCTCCCTTGAGAGGATAATTATGGCGTGGACCACCCGAGCATAACCTCTCAATTAATTAGTAAGGGTGGGGACCACTCGACCCCTATTAATGGAGGAGGATTAAACCTCACAACTCTCCCTCATTAATGAGGGAGAGGCTTTTGACTTCCTCACCAATAAATGTGCCACCGTAGAAGAATTAAATTGGTGGAGCTGGGTTTTAATTCACTAATAATAATTTCTTTCCAACATTAAAACAATAAGAAACTCTTATTATTCTATTGGAAATATTATCTTTGGTGAGGGATTTTGAGAGGAGCTTGGGAGAAGACTTAAATAAAGAACGTGAAGAATGCAAAGAATGTGAAGAACGTCGGCGACACTCTTATCCTCTGACCTACTTCCTCAGGCTTCTTCAACGTGGGATGTGATCGTCTACCTCGAAACGATGACCATATTTCCGCAACGTCAACGAATTTCTACCAGTGAATCAAAGGTAGGGGTTTTTATATCATGAAGTTGTTATAATTTTTATTATCCCTTTGATCGGATAGAAAAGGTTTACTTCGAGGATGTTTTAATCATCTTCTTATCTCGTTGAGCCTTTGTATTTCCTCTCAAAACATGGAGGATACGGGCCAACCTAACATGGTTAGACATCTTCCTTCATTCTACATTCTTGTGACGCCCTACGATAGCGCGAAGAAGTGACAGTGACAAAGGCGGTACACGCGGCGACGATGACGATGGTGGCGAACAATGGCTGCGCTACCCATGGTCTCCGTGAACTGTGCTGCTCCCGCGTCTCCCCTATGGGCTACCCAAACCTGGCACCCCATGACACTACCGGCATGCTCCCAACACCCCGCACCCATACAGGCGTGCTCCCGGCACCCTACACCCCAACCGGCATGTTCCTGGCGACCCCCGACCCTGTCGGCGCGTGCCCCACACCTCGCGCCCCTAGCGGCGCGCACCCAGCACCCACGCCCGTGCCAGCGCACTCACGGGGCCCCGCGCCGCTGCCGGGGCCCCGCGCCATGGCCAGTGAGCTACTCGCCTATGCGGCTCTGGCCGCGGCCTGCCCGGTGGACCCACAGTCTGCCTGGAGTCCAGCCGGCCCGCCCGTCCCCCGCGTGGCGGGCCCGCTGGCCTTCCGGCCACCGGAATGCTGAGACGACCCACGGTGCCCCCGCGATGAAACTGGCCAAACGGTCCCTGTCTTCCTGGTCGAGTTATCGAGCCGCCTATGCGGCGACTATCGGGCCGAACCACCCTCGCGTTCCACTGGGCCGGGCCCACCGGTATGGGTCAAAATATAGTGGGTTGACCTGCCCAATGGGCTGGGTCAGACCCAACGAGAATAAATGGGTAGAACCAGTCCGGGTTGGCCCAGACTGCGTTGGGCTGAGTCGGTCTGACCAGGTCGGACCGGACTTGGGCCAGTCACTGACCCTTCACCTTCTTGGGCCATATTTTTGGCAATAGACGTCGGTTTGATGATCCATTAGCGGCACTAGTATTATTGGAGCATAGATGTCCCTTTGAGTATACCCCACTGGAGTTCGGGGTATAGCTGAGTCACTGTCAGGTTTCTTCGTACACAAATCAAACCGAGCCCCCCATGACTAAAATTCTAATAACTCACAGACCGAGTGTCCGATTGACGCACCATCTATTGCCTTGAGACCCCAATGATGTGGAGATCCTATGAGATTCTTCCACCTAAAACTTAGTGACACATGGAGTATCGACTAGTAGCTCAAGGGGAATATACTCTCAGAGACGAGCAGACGGAGTGCAGCAACCTATTAGCTGTAGACCTAACGACTGCTCGACCGATTCGACTAGGAGATATTGGACTAGACCAGTGGATGGAGCTCCCTGTTTGGCGACAGACCCACTGTGGATGGAGCACCTGGTTTGGCAGCAGACCAGCGGCACTCGACAGGAGGAGTACCACTGACGGCTATTAGGGGGAGTTCCCGGTTTAGCGGCAAACCCACAGCGGACGGAGCACCCAGTTTGGTATCAGACTCACGGTACTCGATAAGAGGAGTACCTCAACAGTCTAAGGTTTGTGAGTAGCGCCTCAGAGTCATGACATGGCCATTGTACTTGATATAGGAGGTGTTCTCAAGAAGTCGTGGTTTCATTAATTAAAATACTAGTTTGAGATGAGTGAATGACCTTTGTGTTTTCCTCATGATTAAGATGGGTTATTTGATAACATAGGTATATGTATGGTCATATACCTAAGTAATGGTTATCCGTTGAAATCATACTTTGTGGTTTATCCTTGTGTGATTTTATGAGACCTTGAGGGTCTCAGGGTCCCTACTGAGTATCATTATACTCACCCCTAAATGGGATATTCCCGCACCTCAGTGTGTTTGATGCAGATGACGGACAGTGCTGACGGAGGCCGAGAGCGCCAGGACTGGATGGTACCCGGAGGAGAACCATACGACGTATCAGTACCCAGTGGAGTCTGAAAGACGTGGAGTGCTGAGAAGGCCATATGTACCTACCTTTCAGGTAGGAACACCAGAGGATGATCCAGGAGAAGCTTTCACCTTTCAGCTGTTTGTCCCTTTTTAGTTGTACTTTCATTCAGTTGTATTTGTTCTTTACAGTTGGGCTTGTATTCTAGCCCACATTACATTCAGTACACTTGTTATACAGCTTTTACCTAGTGTTTTCTTCTTCTTGTACTTTGGTTGTGTGTGTTTATGATTTATAAATTCAATGACATCCCAGTTTTAGGGAATTACGCCTTTGGTGCTAGTCGGCAACCCATGGCCTATGGATGGCGGGCTTTGGGTAGTCACGATACGGGCCCCGGGGGATGTGTCCTGACACACATAACATCCTAAATCTAATGGTTTTTACATGGAACCTGGACCAGATGCTTGGTAATGTTTCTATAATTTAAAATCATCCAAAATCATTGTTGTTTATTCCCTATAAGGAATATCATTTTCTAGTGGTATGACATCTAATTTTATAACATGTCATGGGTCATGTTTTTACTTCCACAAGATATATTTGGGGAACACATCATGAAAATGTGGGAGGTTTGATGGAAAAACACATCGATATGCTTCTATCCTAATATTATGGGTAATTTCAAGGGAGTTATATACCTAGGTAATAACATTCATTTTTTGTATGAAAAATTTAATCCTTTTTTGTCCTTGTATCATTTTATACTTTATCACTTACTCTAGGAGACATATCATAATATTTTGTTATTTCATGAAGCACTTGTAGATCAAAAGATCCATAAGAAAATGGTAAGTCATTCCATCTATCTATAGTTAAAAAAGTATTTAAATAGTTTTCCAATATTCATATATATTTATATGGTTCTATAATACATTAATATCTAAATACTCATCTAAATTTTAAAAAATTAGTAATTGTTTATCCTTAATATCATTTCAAAGGATTAAAATCATAATCATTATAAATAAGGTCACTTAATCTCTAGAAGAAAAAATTCATTAATCCCAAAAACAATATGATTTATCTATTAATTGTCACATACCAATTATGTGAATATAGGTATCTTGTATTCTCTTTAAACATAGTAATAACTTGAATTGCCATTAAACTATATTGAAAACATACATGATTCCTTATTCCATAAAAAAAATTATTTGTGATATTCCTTCTATTCAAAAATGATGTAGACTCTATTAATGATTGAATAATCCAATTTCTTATAAAACCATTAATCAGTTCCACGGTAATCAGTATTATCCAATTTAATTTACCCATATTAATCATCTATTTAACAAAAAATTACAACCACTAATCAACATCAGGAACATATTAATGGACACATTCTCTTAATCATATGATTTTCATATATATCATTTCTTTTAAATCACCTTTCTAGATTATCAGTACCATTCAACATATTCGTTAAAATTTATTATGAAAATCCTCTATAGAATAATACTTATATATATTATGATTCATATAAAAAGTATTCAATTAATATAAAAAAACTATATTCATTCCACATTATACATAATCCATCTAATGGGATTCATCATCTTATTCCCTAATACATCCTTTCTTTCATTTTTAATTCATTATCTCTAATAGTCAATAGTAAACCCTTTAATCAAATATCATTTCTCATTCTATTTATATGATTTCATCATTGGAGATAATATCAATTAATTCCTATATTTTCTATATTTATACCATTCAATAATCAATGATTCATTTTGTAGACCTGTATTATCGTCCCCTATGTTTACTAAACTTTTCATTTTCCCTTCTCAATTACATTCTTTGTTTCTTTCTTTTCAACACTAATAACACATTCTTGTCTCTTTTTGACATTTATTTAGTTTCTTATTCCCAAATTCATCAAATATAGGTTATTTAATATTCTTTCCTTCATGGACTAAAATACTTGAAATCTAAGAAATCTTAATCATTCTCTTCTTTGGTGAGTCTGAGAGTTTGTTAAGGTGTACATTGTTATTATGGTTTTGTGATAAATGATTAAGAATAACCAAAATATCGTTTTCTCTAGTAATTATCACATTTGGATACTCATAATAAAATATTCTTACATTCAATTTTATCTCAGTTTATTATACCTTCCATCATTGGAATAAACCGAAAATCATAATTTGGGAAATGATAATAATAATGGAAAACCAAATACTTCATGAATATCAATTATATTTTTTCTATATAATGACACATAAATTTTTACATATGAAGCGATTAGTTCATACTAGTTCATTCATATTCATAAATATTTTAAATCCTTCATGAATGTTCAAAATGTGTTTGTGAATTTCAAAAATCATATCCTATGGGAGTGTTAAAGTTGGTGTATAGAAAGCCCATTTCTATCCAACAACTAAAAATATTATCTGACTCAACATACCCTTTTTGGTGTTATTTCACGGTGTTTTCTATGTTTTATATACAAATATAATTTTATTATCAAAACAATGATTTCATTTATTTCATACCACATACTCTATCATTCACAATAATTATAATACATCTTCACAAAATTTTAGTCATCCTTAGACTTATCCTTAAAGGAACTTCGAGATATATCCTAAAAAATATCTCTAATATTCTCACTAATAATTTATAATACTAGTTTCAAAAGATAAACTAAAACATTTATCTTGTAAAACCCCGACCCCAGTTACCCAGAGTCGGTGCATTGTTACCTAACACTGGCATGATCATAAAGAATCAGGTCTTGAAAGGCCGATTAGTTTATTAGACTTGGAAACACTAGATACATTCATAAGGTTTACATTACATGATAAAATGAAAACTACAAAAACATAGTCTCTATAGTCCACACTCATATCCCCTTATACTATCCCAGCAGGTCATTCATAAAATACTTATAAAATCCTAGGTAAAATAAAACATAGAAAGGGGTGAGCTAAGATGACCAGTAAGGATAACAGTGTAGTGGAAACATTCATAAATAAGAATCAACATTTAAGGCAATTTATAACTAAAAAAAAGCCTTTTAGACTTGAACTTCAGCATAATGTGGCAGAAATAAAATGAAATAATTCCATTTACTTATTCACATGGATATTCTACTAGTCGAATAATCACATGAAATATCCAAAACCACTTTCATAATGATGGAATGCATAATGCGAGACTATCATAACCATATATTCAAGGACTCATGCCAAGACTACAAATAAGATTTTTCAGGGCCTTGTTCCAAGACACTAGTTTGTATCATGAGAACTACCGATGCATCGAGGAGATATAGTGGGCTCCACCCGTCAGTTACTAAGTCCAATGCATTCCTCATATGAAAAGTTTGAAACATAACATAAATAATCGTATTAAAACTATCATATGATAGGTCAATAATTTATCCACAAACCATGAATGGTATAAAAATAGCACATCCACAGTCAAACATAACTCATTCGGTACAATATGTAAGATTGTATTGTATCGGATTAACCTCAAACGAGAATAATGAAGGATATTGACATAGATTAATATAATCATCAATCTATCGAGAGAAATATCCCCCCTTTTCTTGAAAACATTTAAAAGTCACAATATTTGTCAAGAATCCATTTAAAACAGATTTTTGAATCAAAGTGTCCCATACCACTTTGAAACTTTTAAAAGGAATTTTAATTTTAAAACATTAATGTCCATATAAATAAATCCTTAAAACTATTTCTACAACATGTACATTAATGAGAATTATTTAAAAGAATAAATCTTTAAAACATTTAAAAATGTTATTTTAGTTAGAGTTTCTAACCAAAAGAGAAACACTTGAAGAAAAATAATTGAGGTAATCAAAATTTTTTACTATCATGAGAATAAAAGGATTCATGATATACTATGTCAAAGAACATTATATACAACATATAAAAGTGATTTGGTGTATAACAACAAAGAAGTCTCAATGGAATGTAATTTGAGATGAAAATCCATATAAAGACCATATCCTTTGGTTAAGGATAAATCAACGACAGAATTATGTGTGACCAACATAAATACACTCAACATGATTGGATATTCAATGTAAATAAATCAGAGGACATTCACACATATTTATGTAAAAACAACACCAATTAATTGGATATTTAACTCAACAAATGGATATTGATTCAAGTTCATATCTATGACTTGGGAATTTATAAATGAGGTTTTTTTATCAAAAGTATATCCACATAAATGGGAGTGGAAATTATGACATAAGAAAATGAATAGTGATTCCACACATAATCTTGGAGTTAAATAATCAATGAATTATGCGTAAATCCCAATGAGTGGAAATTGAAATTTCAAATTCCCTTATCAATTTGGTAACATACGAAACATACACCCATGAAATAAGGATCATAAAATGATGATGTAAATATCCATAAATTAATGTATATTACACAATGAATACAATCATAGGCAGTATACACACCACATGCAACAAATAAGTGGTGAACAATGGAAATCTCACAGAATTAAAAGTGAGATAAGAAACACCTTACTTTGTACTTTTTACATGGTAGAGGGTAGGTTAGCCTCCATTATAATGGTGAAATAATTTTAATTGAATTATACGAGAATCATATACATTAATATGATATCATATATGATCTTTTAACATGTAATTATTAATAATATCATAGTATTATCGTCGTTTCAGGTGTTAACTTACTCATTTTATTTTATACGTTTTGTTACATCATTCGTGTTTGTTATGGATAGGTTGTATCTTATTCATATATAGAATTATATCAAGACCTTAAACATTATTTTTAATCATATAATGGGAGTTTGACTTTTATGGATATGATGGGGAATAAATCTCATCACGTTCATGGAGACGGTAGTCCGTACGTACGCACAAGCGATAATATCATTCTTTTGATATTAAAATCATATATAATTGGATTTTATATCATATATACAGAATAATTATAATGTTATAAATATTATTTACATGAATTACACATCATTATTATACCCAAATAAATAATAATATATTGAATAACAATTACACCATGATGTGGAGACGGTAGGCCGTACGTACGCACATATAGTGACATGTTATTCAAGGGATGGATAGAATAATGAATTTGGTTGTTCCATATTTATAATAACATCACATTATATATAAGATAATGGAGTTATTATTTTAGAATGGAAATAACAAGGAATGGAGAAGATGAAGAAGAAAGTAACTTGAAAAAGGGTGGTGAAATCATTACCTCTTCTTCGGGTTCTTCCTTTTGATTTGATCAAAATGGCTTCTTAGGTTGGATTTATGATAAAACTAAGGCCTATATGTCTAATTGAGGGATGTTTGGAGGATATTTGGGCAGTTTTTTGCCGATCCAAAAGGCTTTGAAGGTGTAAATTAGCAGGAAGGGGAAGTGCCATTTTATAAGAGGGGTGAGGGGAACCTTTGGAAAAGCTAGAAATATTATTTTATGATAAATTAATATTCGATTTGAAATGTCTCAAAAGTGGATTATATAATGTTAAAGGTGGTTATGGGTCTAAAACCACTCAAAAAATTTGTTTTAGACAGGTTTGCGTCACTATATTAATCTTATCTCTTAGTTTTAACACTTAGTTAATTAGTTTGACATTTACCATGTCACATTGTATTTTTATATTATATAGTTAATAAATTTAATATATACAACCAACCAACACCCAAGTGGTCCATTAATGATAAAAATATCATGATATAAGTCCTTTGGCAAAACCGTATATTTTTTGGAATTTAATATCAATTAATAATATAATATTTATTTTAAAAACTCTTTTATGTCAATTCTGACACTATTTGGTATTCGTTTTTTGTGAAAATCATAAAAGACTTATTACTTAGAAAAAAATAATAATTACATCAATACTAACATGTCATATTAATCTATAAAATTCTTGTAATTCATTAAAAGTCTCAAATTATATTTATTTGGGTATTTATAATATTAATTATTTTAATATTCCACTAATAAGGTAATTACTACATCATCATTGTGTCAGAAATAAATTAAACTATTTAATGTCTAAAAATTATAAATAAAATAAAATTATGTATGAAATCGTTTTATCTTTCTAATTAATATTTATAATAAAATTTTTCTTATGTATAATCCTATATTAAAAATGGTTTGGTTATTAAACATTGATTTTATCTCTTTTAACTCTTCTTTGAATTTAATAATAATAAATGTCCTAATCTAATTCAAGTGGACATAAATGATAATATTTTATTCCTAAGTTTGTTTTTGTTCTAGATAGACTTGTCAAATAGATTTAGGACATGTGTTATGGTAATATTAATATCATTTTTACCCTTAATTACCCTATTTACTTTTAACCGTGGTAAATAAAAGTAAAAAAGTTACTATTCAAAAAAAATTATTTTTATCTTATTGTACCAAATTTTACTCCATGATATTAATCCTATCTCTTGGAGTTTTGAAATTCTACTAATAGAAGTGGTAAAATTGTGTTTTTTGTGAATTTCCAAATTCTCCTAGGAGGTGGGTAAAAGACGGTGAAAAGTTCCATAAACATTATATATATATATATAATTATTCTAAACTAAATCCAAAGAATTACATTGAACATATATAGGTATTATGTATATATTTTTACCTTAATTAAATTTAAATAAAATAAATAATTATTTAGATAAAAATTCGGTTTTAAAATAGAACTCAGTGTTTTTTCACTATTCATAAAAAATTGAATGTTTTCAGAAAAATACCAAAAATTCACCCTAAGATAATTTCGATATTCCGAATCCAAAAATGAATTCCATTTTGAATGATAAAATTTATAAAATTTCAAAAAGTTGGTATTACTATTCATAACGGCTAGTTTGATTGGTTGTGGTGTGTGTTAGAACTTGAAGTTGCTTACAACACACATTATTGTATTATTCAAAGAGAAGCATACAATGGAAGCTCAAGGTGTTACATTCTCCCCTCCTTCAAATAATTTCATCACCGAAATTTTTAAAATTGTTCTTGGGAATAAAATGGAATGTCCCACATCGGAAAATGCGTCAATAAAACTATCACCTTAAAATAAATAAAGAGAAGTACAAAGGTTACCCAGGATAATGCATACTTGGATTCAATGTAGGAAAACATAGATATGGAAGATAAACTAATTGTCAAGTTCTGATGGAAAGAGATAGAAAACATGATCAGGAGAAAGTTAACAACAAGAAAGCCACAAACTTGTGATGGGATAAACAGTTATTAGTTTCCCGATAAGAAAAGTATACAGACAACAATTTTTTAAGTTACATTATATTAATATGAGGAATTATTTTATAAGATTGACTAAGAAAATAAAGAGATATACTTACTTTTTAAGTAGAGTTTCATTCTTTAATAAATTTCCAGCACTAACTCAATTTTTTAAATGATGATTATTCAAGAAGACTTGGTCACACTAGAAGAGATAGAATAAACTTCTATAGAATCACATGTTCCACGAAGGATAATCTATATATTTAGCTTGTCTTTAGAGATTAATAAAAACCAAAATGGTTAGTACATGATCTGATGATCCCCCAAAATGATATTCCTTTAGAGAAATAAACACTAATATTAATATCTAAAATTAAACCAACAATACCCCAATGTTAAATAAATACCATTCAATAAACAATTTTTCTTAACATCCGTCAATATAATCCAAACTAATATTGAAACCCAAAACATAGAAGAATTTGGTTATGTAGTGTTTCACGTTAAATTGTATCTCCAAATGAAATTAACTACTCTTTAAGTCACATACATAAAATTAATTAACCTAATCACATATTCTCTATTATAGGTTAATCAT
Organism: Viscum album; assembly: GCA_963277665.1. Lineage (NCBI taxonomy): Eukaryota > Viridiplantae > Streptophyta > Magnoliopsida > Santalales > Viscaceae > Viscum > Viscum album. The sequence continues at coordinate 1,210,908,951 of OY728122.1, forward strand.
TTCCCTAAATAACCCAAATCAATATAAATCCCCAATAAAAACATAGATAAAAATCCACCATTACTCCTCAAATTAAATCCCATAGTATTCTATTTTATTTGGGCATATAGTGTTCCCAAAAAAGCGAACATATTCCAAAATACAATTTATCACTAAATAAACAATTATTTTTCCTATACTAAGGGTATTAATTTGATAAGACATATGAACCCAAGTCAACTTATTATTGATCAAAAAAATCATTTAATTAAAAATAATTAGTCACACTAACCAGGGACTTCATGTAGTCTATTGGTTGGCGATAAATCCCAATCACACATTGGTAGTGGGTTCGATTCCCACAGCTTTGTCCGACGCGACGGGTTGTCACATAGTCCACATGTTTTCATTTTTCGAAAACTATATTTTATAACATTACCAAAATGAGATAAATTACTCAAAATAACCATAACATAATTTTAACCCGAAATGTTATATCATACCTTTCATTTTCATCCCAAAAATATAATAACTTATAATTTCCTCAAATCCAATGATTATATAAAACCAAAAGGTTATTTATAACTATATCCACAAGGGAAAAGATAAGTCTTCCTCAAATACCATTTTCTAATGGTAAACTGCGGGGTTACAAAAACAAGAGAATATTATTCCAATATAGTCCCATGAACAAGGAGAACTAAAACTTTTAAAGATTTCTTCAACCATTTATTTCTACATAGCTTCTTCATTGACCAAGAAAATATCCTATATAATAGGGCATTCACTCGGGTAATGGCCAAGTCCCCTACATTTATGGAAAATGACGGTAAATGGATTCTTGGGACCATTTTTATTTTATTCCATATTACTCTTCATTTTTCCTCAACAATTATTCACTTTATGTCCTTCTTTCCCACACGTAAAGCATTTCTTTGTTCCTTTGAGACACTTTCCTGGGTGTCTCCTTCCACATTTCCTACATGATGGAAATTTAGAATTATTTTCTCAATGGTATCCACTGTTGAAGCTCTTATCATTCATCACATTTCTTTTATTTATTAAGTCTCGTAGTTGGTTAATATATATGTTGTTGATCATATTTTTGGAAAACTAATTTGGCATGAACACGATATCTTTTACGCCTATCAAAATTCCATTTTGTTACTCATTTCCACCACCATTCCCACCTTGTACATCATTCTTGAAGTTACTATGACTTCCTTGGACTCCAGCCATTGACTAAAACCAGAAAGCATTGTGTGAGTAACAGTAGTCATAAAATAATTTAGAGAATATCATGGCACCATATTTTCAATTTGAAACACCTTAGGATTAACCAAGGTCAAATACATAAAATGGGTTTGTAAAGAGAATGTAAATTATCCTAAGCATATCCCCCGAGAGTGTCATAACCAAGAGTATACCAAGGCCCATTGTTGTGCACCAGTTCCCATTCGAGTATAGCTCAAAGTGGTGTTTTCGGGTTTTACCCCTTGGTACATCTGTGCCAGAGCCACTTCTACCAGCTCGTATCCATACAGGGTTGTATTTCTTGGAAAATTCACAAAATCTATACAATACCAAAATTATAGGATGTTCTTCTATACTAATGCTCAAAGTCTATCTTAGGGATATGTGCTCTAATAAGAGTTTATCTAAATCTAGTTTCCATGGTATGTAAAAAACTTCCTATAATACCAACTGTAACGCCCTGACCCCAGTTACCCAGAGTCGGTGCATTATTTCATAACAATGGCATGATCACAAATGATCAAGTCTCGAAAGACCGATTAGTTTAGTAGCCTTGGAAACACTAGATACATTCATAAAGTTTACATTACATCATAAAATGAAATATACAACAACATAGTCTCCATAGTCCACACTCATATCCCCTTATAATATCCCTGCAGGGCATTCATAAAATACTTCTTCACATCCTGGAAAAAATAAAACACAGAAAGGGGTGAGATCAGATGCCCAGTAAGGATAACAGTATAGTGGAAACATTCATAAATAAGAATAAACATTTAAGTCAATGTATAACTAAAACAAAAGCCTTTTAAACTCGAACATCAGCATAATATGACAGAAATAAAATGAAATAATGCCATTTACTTATTCAGATGGATATTCTACTAGTCTAATAATCACATGAAATATCAAAAACCACTTTTATAATGATGGAATTCATAATTCCATACTCTCATAACCACATAGTCAATGCCTCGTGCCAAGACTACAAATATTATTTTGTCAAGGCCTTGTACCAAAACACTAGTTCGTCTCATGAGACCTACCGATGCATCGAGGAGCTATAGTGGGCTCCACCCATCACTTAATAAGTCCAATACATTCCTCATATGAAAAGATTGAAACATAACATAAACATTCATATTAAAACTAGCATAAGAAATGTCTATACATTATTCCCAAACCATGAATGGTATAAAAATAGCACAGCCACATTCAAACATAGCTCATTTGATACAATATGGAAGATTGTATTGTATCAGATTAACCTCAATGAAGAATAATGATGGATATTGAAATAGATTAAACTAATTATCAAACTATTGAGAGAAATATCCCCCTTTTCCTTGAAAACATATAAAGGTCACGCTATTTTTAAAGAAGCCATTTAAAATAGATTTTTTAATCAAAGATTCCCATACCACATTGAAACTTTTAAAAGTAATATTAATTTTAAAACATTAATGTCCATATAAATAAATCCTTAAAGATATTCCTAAAACATGGACATTAATGAGAATGATTTAAAAGAATAATTCTTTAAAACATTTAAAAATGATATTTTAGTTAGAGTTTCTATCAAAAAGAGAGACAGATGAATAAAAAAAATTAGGTAATCAAAAAATTGTAATATCATGAGAATAAAGGGATTCATGATATACTATGTCAAAGTACATTATATACAGCATATAAAAGTGATTTGGTGTATATCAACAAAGAAGTCTCAATGTAATGTAATTTGAGATAAACTTAATATAAAGACCGTATAATTAGGTTAAGGATAAATCAACGACATAATTATGTGTGGAAAATATAAATAAACTCAAAATGATTGGATATTCAGTGTAAATCAATCAGAGGACATTCACACATATTCTTGTAAAAACAACACCAATGAATTGGATATTTAACTCAACAAATGGAGATTGAGTCAATTTCATATCGATGACCTGAGAATTTATCAATGGAGTGATTATGTGTATCAAAAGTATATCCACATAAATGGGATAGTAAATTATAACATAAGAAAATGAAAAGAAATTTGACACATAATCTCGTAGTAAAATAATCAATGAATTATACATAAATCTGAATGAGTGGAAATTGAAATTTCAAATTCCCTTATCGATTTGGTAACTTACGAAACACATACCCATGAAAGAATGATCATACAATGATGATTTAAATATCCATAAATTAAAATATATTACACAATTAATAAAATCATGGGTAGTACACACACCACATGAAATAAATAAGTGGTGAACAATGGAAATATCACGCAATTAAAAGTGAGATAAGAAACACCTTACTTTGTACTTTTTCCTTGGTCGAGGGTAGTTTAGACTCTATTATTATGGAGAAATAATTTTTATTTAATTATAAAATAATTATATACATTAATATGATATCATATATGATCTTTTAACATTGTACTGTTAATAATATCTTTGTATTATCACCATTTCGGGTGTTAACTTACTCATTTTATTTTATATGGTTTGTTACATAAGTAATTTTTGTTATGGATAGGTTGTATCTTATTCATATACAGAGTGATATAAAGTCCCTAAACATTGTTTTTATTTATAAAATGAGAATTAGACTTGTATGGATACGATGGGGAATGAATCTCATCGCATTCGTGGAGACTGTAGTCCGTACGTACGCACGAGCAATAATATAATTATTTTAATATTAAAATCATATATAATTGGATGTTATATCATATATAGAGAATAATTATCATTTTATACTTATTATTTACATGAATTAAACACCATTATTATACCAATATAAATAATAATATATTGAATAACATTTACACCACGACGTGGAGACGGTAGGCCGTACGTACGCACGTATGGTGAAAGGTTATTCAAGGGATAAATACAATAATTAATTTGGTTGATATATATTTATAATAACATCACAATATATAGATTATACTTTAGTTATTAATTTAGAATGGAAATAACAAGTAAATAAGATGTTGAAGAAGAAAGAAACTTGAAAGAGTGTGGTGAAATCATTACCACTTCTTCGGTTTCTTCCTTTTGATTTGATCAAAAGGGATCCTTAGTTTGGATTTATGATCAAACTCAGGCCTCTAGGTTGAAGTGAGGAAAGTTGGGAGGATATTTCGACAGGGTTTCTCCAATCCAAAAGGAATTGAAGGCGTAAATTAGAGGGAAGGGGAAGTGGCCTTTTATAAGAGGGGTGAGGGGCACCTTTGGAAAAGACAGAAATATTATTTTATAATAAATTCATATTCGGTTTCTAATGGATCCAAAGTGGATTATTTAAATTTTAAGGTGTGGATGGGTCGAAAACCACTCAACCAATATCTTTTATAGAGGTTAGGGTCAATATATTAACCATATCTTTTAGTATTAATTCTTAGTTAATTAGTTTGACATTTACCATGTCACATTGTATTTTTATATTATATAGTTAATAAAAATACTATATACATCCAAGATACCCCCAAGTGGTCCATTAATGATACACCTATCATGATATAAGTCCTTTGGCAGAACCATAGAATTTTAGGAATTTAATATCAATTAATAATATAATATTGTTTTAAAAACTCTTTTATGTCAATTTTGACACTATTTGGTATTTGATTTTTGTGAAAATCATAAAAGAATGATTACTTCGAAAAAACATAATTAAATAAATTTTAACATGTCATATTAATATATAAAATTATTCTAATTCATTAAAGATCTCAAATTATATTTATTTGGGTGTTTATAATATCAATTATTTTAATATTTAACTAATAAGGTAATTACTGCATCATCATTGTGTCATAAATAAATTAAATTATTTAATGTCTAAATATTATAAATAAAATACCATTATATAGGAAATATTTTTATCTTTCTAATTAATATTCATAATCAAATTTATCTTATGAATAATCCTATATTAAAAATGTTTTAGTTATTAATCTTTCATTTTATCTCTTTTAACTCTTCTTTGAATTAAATAATAATAAATGTCCTAATCTAATCCAAGTGGACCTAACTGATAATATTTTATTCCTAAGATTTTTTTTGTTCAAGATAAACTTTTAAAATAGAATTATTATATGTGTTAGAGTAATATTAATTTCATTTTTACCCTTAATTACCCTATTTACTTTTAACCGTGGTAAATAAAATCAAAAAGTAACTATTCACCAAAAAATTATTTTTATCTTATCGAATCACATTTTACTCCTTGATATTAACTGTTTCTCTAGGATTTTTGAAATTCCACTCACAGAAGTGGTAAAATTATGTTTTATATGAATTTCCAAATTCTCATAGGAGGTGGGTAAAAGACGGGGAAAACTTCCATAAAATTTTTATATATCTAAAATTATTCTAAACTAACTCCAATAAATTAAATTGAACGTATATAGGTATTATGTATCTATTTTGACCTTAATTAAATTTAAATAAAATAAATAATTATTTAAATAAAATTTCGGTTTTATACTATGACTCAGTGTTTTCAGTATTCATCAAATACTGTATGTTTTCAGAAAAATACAAAAAATTTACCCTATACTAATTTCGATATTCCGAATCCAAAACTGAAGTCCATTTTGAAAGATAAAAGTTATAAAATTTCAAAAAGTGGGTATTACTATTCATAATGGGTAGTTTGATTGGTTGTGGTGTGTTTTAGAACTTGAAGTTGCGTACAACATGTGCTACTGTATTATTCAAAGAGAAGCGTACCGTGGAAGATTGGGGTTTTACATATCTAATAAAAAAATATTGATTCAAGATTCTCATACATGGATATTACGTATTTTTAGATTAATATTCATCACATTACACAAAAGCATGCTTGAGGACCGTAATAATTTAGTGACATTCAAATATTTGATCATAATCTCATAAATTCATGAATGATCTTATAAGTATCAGAAAAATATATCCTAAAATATATCTCTTTAAAAACATAACATACAAATAACCTTTCTTCACAACATAAGAAATGAAACATAAGAATGGGTGCCCTCATATTCTTAGTAAGGGTAATCATTTTAAATAAATAAAAATAACATGGGAATTCTGCTGTGAGAACATATGAATATCATTTGAAAATCATACTATGCACATCAATGATCAATATAATGAGTCATACAATAAATATTGAATGTTTATATGAAGTGAATCTTATGGAAATCAAATTACATGTGTATTTATAGAATAATGTTTTTATTAGACATAAATTTTTGGAATGCACATAAGAGTAAAAAATAATATGTTAATAATATCTACCAAGACATTCATAACATGTTAGGATTGTTCTAACAACACATGTACCTACATTGGTCTTCATATAACATCCCATGTACCCTATTTTGGGATTAGGTAACCTCCATTATTCCCAAATACATCCCATATAAATAAAATTCACTTAAAAATAAAATGATTTTTTTTAAAAAGATGGAGAAAAATGATATGAATCATTGTAAGGGTCTAAAGACACAATAAACATAGTACCAAACCATGGTTTCTTAATCACAGTACAGAAGATAATTTTTTATAATGGTTTAGGTCTAGAAAATAAATAGTTTTTTTAAAATAATGTTCAACAGAACATTCAAAATCAAATACCCAAATTATGCTTATGAGTATATGTAAAATCATTCAAAACATAATTGAAAAGGGTAACAACCCCATACTCTTTGAAGAAACAGAAATCTCATGGAATAAAAAATCATGGATAAGTAGAAAACCATAGATAAAATCTTATTACTCTTACTATTAATGTCTAGGATATTAATATTTTCTAGGTACACTAAATCCAAACTATTGAGCCTATTTTCAAATTTCATGACAAAAATGATTTCATTGGTGATAATTCCATAACAATTAATTCTATAAAAGATGTTATTTTAGGAGTTATAGTAAAAGAGGTCAACAATTTTAACATTCAAACTCCACAGTATCAAAACACATTCAATCCAAGGTATAATTATCAAATAGGATTACATTAGAAGGACAATCAACAACCAACACATCAACAATGTATCATCTTTTAGCCTCAATAACTTTTTCTAATCCATAATCAGTTCCAAACATAACTATTCCACTACCAACATCCTTTTGTACAGTACCAACAACCCATTCAACATCCAATTCAAATACCAAATTATCCTTCAAGGATTAACCAACAAGTACAATTCCATACCTAGTCGACCCTTCTCCCTATCCTTGAACAGTTTTGTAAAAAATGGAGAAAATTAACTCAAAAGTATCATCACATAAATTAGAATTACAAATAATCAAACCAGAAAGAATCCATTTCTACTTAAGATGTTCAATCCCCAACCTAAATGGGAGAATCCAATTACACACAATCCACTCATGAACATATAAAAGCATTGATTGTCTTCCAAAGTGGTAGATCCATTTAAAAACATTGAAAATCCATTTCAGAACCAATAAAGCTATAAATATCACATAAAAATTTTGATTATACAACATTATTTTCTAAAAAATCCAATGATATTGTGAAATAACTACAAACATGCCAAAAAATCATACAATTATATCTCATCCCTCAAAGTAGGAGACATAAATCCAAACTATAACCGAATAAATAATTGAGGTAAATCTTTATCTCAAGATAAAATGAAAAATCCTCTTCTTGATTTAATCAAAACCATTACTACCTTCTCAATTAACCATATGGACTTATTCAATATAAAAATAATTCTCACATCAAAACCACATCTTTTTGGATGGTAATCTGATTACATAGATTCAAGGGTCAATTCATCTAATGTTGAATTCCCAAAGTTGTCAATACATCATCATTGATTTCAGAGTGAATAAATTTATCAAAAATATTTATTATCTTAGAGATAGTGTGAACATAATTCCAAATTCCATGTACTTTTAGTTAGGTCTTGAATATCTCCAACCAACATTTATCACACTCCAACATGTAGATCACGGTGTTCATGATTATAAAGGGTACATAAAAAATGATTTTGTGAAAGTTGAAAATTTTATTTACCCATATGACATCATAGTCCTAAAAAACCACCCATACATTGGTCCTATTGAGAACACCCCCATCATTCTGGTTCATCCCTTTGTAGAAATAATTAACTCATTCATCCGGCTTTGGAATGGGAACATAAAAATAACCATTGGCCACATGATCCTCAATCTAAACATCTATGATTATAACGCCCTAACCCCAATTACCTAGAGTCAGTGTTTTAATACATAAAATTTTCTTGATATAAGGAATCATGTCCTAAAAGACTGATTAGTTTATTATTATTGGAAAGAAGATACATACATATGTTCATCATTACAACATTAAAGAAATAAAACACTAATTTATTACATTATATACATCCAAGACTCCTAGATTATGCCTGCAAGTCACTCATAACAAACTTCTTCATATCTTGGGAAAATAAAACATAAGAAAGGGGTGATCTCAAATTCCCAGTAAGGGTAAGAAATGCATTGGAATATTACATAAACATTAGGCATGATTAATAATTCAAAACACATATCTTTACAAATAATAACCATGAACACGTTATGGAATGAATATGAGATGTGTAAATAATTCCCTAATAGACCAGAGTCATGGGTATTCTACTAGTTGAATAACAACATGAACCAACATTTTTTTCATACTGGGGGAATGTATAATGTCGAACATTCTGAAACATTTTTTCAAGGCCTCATCCAAGACGTCTAAAAATGATAAATGCCTCGGCCAAAACCATATTTAAAATTGGTAAAGGCCTCATCCAATTCCATGTCTAATTGTCCCATGAGACCTACTGATGCACCAAGTATATATAGTAGGAACCAACCATCACAGACTATGTCAAATACATTCATCATTTGAAAAGTGTGAAACATATCACAAACATTCGTATTAAAAATATCATACAAAATGTCAATACATTAACCATAAACAATGAATGGTATAAAAATAACACATCCATAGTCACACATGTCACAAAAACATCAATAAAATATGGAAGATTTGTATACGAATAAATCAACTTCAAACAATTTTAAAATCCATAAAAGGATGTTGACATAGATGAAATAAAAACTGTTTGAAAGAAATACCTCTTTCTATTTTGAAACCATTTAAGAGTCGCATAATTGTAAAAAAAATTATTTTTGAAAATATTCTTATAAACTTGTAAGGGTTCCTTTGATGATGTAATAATGGTGGAAAATATCTGCAGCCGCCGTAAAGGTTAAAAAACATTCTTATCTTAATTTGCTTGAAAAGGTCAAAAGGTACCTTGTTTGGAAAATGACAGAAATATTCCTTTCAAAACATATAAGTAAAATTTAGGGAATAAATTAATTTACCCCAGATTCTAGTAAATAGTAAAAATTATTTGAAATTCTTTCATATGAAAACATGGTTGTGGATGATAAAGAGGTCCCATAAGATACTTACTTAAAAATAACCTCAGATAATAAAGAGATTGAGAAATTAACCCTTAAATAGTAATTTTCTATAGTCGATGGTATGTTACCCTCTTATATAATAGATAAAAAATTATTATTAAATTATAAAATAACTATATACATAAATATGATATCATATATGATCCCCTAATATACCATTGTTGATAATATTTCAATAGTATCATCATTTAGGGTGATAACAGTTTCATTTTCTTTTATATTCTTGCTTATGTAAGACATGTTTGTTATAGATAGGATGTATTTGATTCAAATAAAGAATGATATTATTTTCATAAACATTATTTTTAATCATAAAATGAAAATTAGTCTTGAATGATTACGTTGGGGAAATCAATCTCATCGCATTCGTGGAGATGGTAATCCGTACATATGCACAAGCGACAATATCATTATATTTTTAGTGAAATTGTTTATAATTTTATGGTATATCATATATAAAGAATCAATGAAATGTTATATTTTTTATTAACATCATTTATACTCATTATTATACCCATCCAAATAATGAAGTGTTTGAATAACAATCTACACCACAATGTGGAGACAGTAAGCTATACATATGCTCGTATGGTGACTTTGTCATTAATATGATGGATTGAATAATGAATATGGTTGTTCCATATTAATATAAAAATTAGATAATATATAAGATACTGGAGTTATTATTTTATAATGGAAATAATAAATAAAGAGGACGTGGAATAAGAAAAGAACTTTAATGAGGTGATGAAATATTTACCTCTTCTTCAGGTTCTTCCTTTTGAAATGACCAAAAGTTATGCTTAGGTTAGATTTATGACCAATGGAAGGACTCTAGGATGAACCGAGAGAAGTTGGGAGTATATTTGGGTAGAGGTTGTCTGATCTAAATGGATTTGGTGGTGTAAAATTTTGATAAGGGGAAGTGCCCTTTTATAAGAGAGGTGAGGGTCACTTCAAAAAAAGTTTGAAATATTATTTTATAATAAAATCATTATTGGTTTCTAATGGCCAAAAAATGATTTATTTATAGGATAAGGTGGGGATGGGTTAAAAAACATTCAACCAATAGCTTTTATACTGGTTTAGGTCACCATATTAACCTTATCTTTTAGATTTACCTCGTAGTTAAATAGTTTGACATTTACCATGTCTCTATATTTTTATATTGTGGTTAATAAACAAACAATAAACTGACAAGAGAACCCCAAGTGGTTAATTATAAATATATATAATCTTATATAAGTCTTTTGGCCTAACCATATATTTTTAGTAATGTTTTATCAGTTAATAATATAGTATTTGTCTTAAAAACTAAATTATGTAAATTCTGACACAATTTAGTATTTGATTTCTTTGAAAGAAATTAAACAATTATCACATTGAATAAATTTTATTTAACCAAAAATTACATGTCATATTAACCTATAAAATTAGTGTAATTCATCAGAAGTTTCAATTTACATTTATTTGGATATTTATAATTTCAATTATTTTAATATTTCCTTAATAAGGTAATTACTGCATCATCATTGTGTCAGAAATAAATTAAATTATTTAATGACTAAAAATTATAAATAAAATAAAATTATGTAGGAAAATCATTTATCTTTATAAATAATATATATAGTCCTATTTATATTGTGTTTAACCCAATATTAAAAATGGTTTTTCTATTAAACATTGAATTTAACTCTTTTAACTCTTTTTTAAATAAAATAATAATAAATGTCATAATCTAATCCAAGTGGACCAAAGGGGATCATTTTTTATTCCTAAGGTTGTTTCTGGTCAAATTACACTTATCCAATAGAATTAAGATATGTGTTAGGGTAATTACGATATCATTTTTACCCTTAATTACCATATTTACTTTTAACCTTGGTAAATAAAAGTAAAAAGTTACTATTCACCAAAAATTATTGTCTTCTTATTGAAAAAATTTTACTTAAAGATATTAACCGTGTCTCTTAGATTTTTGAAATTCAACTCACAGAAGTGGTAAAAAAAGGTTTTATGCAAATTTCCAAATGCATCTATGAGGTGGGTAAAAGATGGTAAAAAGTTCAATAAAATTTTGATATATCAATCATTATTATAATATGAATTCATTAAATTACCTAGAACTAATAAAGGTATAATTTATCTATTTTTACCTTAAATAATATAAAATTAAATAATTTAATATTTAAATAGAAAGTCGGTTTTAACCAATAACATAATATTTTTCACTATTAATAAAAATTTGAATGTTTCAAAAAAATATCAAAAATTCACCCTAATATAATTTCGATTTCCCAAAATCAAAAATGAAGTCCATTTTGAAGAATAAAATTTATAAAATTTCAAAATGTGGGTATTATTATTGATAATGGCTAGTTTTATTGGTCGCGGTGTTTCAGAATCTCGAAGTTGCGTACAATGCATGATATAGAATTATTCAAAGGGAAATGTCTCGTTGAAGCTTGGGGTTTTACATTCTTCCCTCCTTCAAATAATTTCATCCTTTAAATTTCTAGAATACTACCACCCAAAAAGATTGATGTGGTTCATCATCATATGTTCTTCTGCTTCCCACGTTCCATCTTTCAATTTATGGTTTCTGCATAGAACTTTTACAGGACGAGTCGTCTGATTTCACAACACATGTTATCTAGTATAAAGAATCATGACAGACTCTTCAAAATAATACAAATCAGGTTTCAGTTCAATTTCCTCATAGGTGGGTACATGTGTTGGGTCAGGCTTGTATTTTCTTAATAGGGATACGTAGAACACATTGTGAACTTTGGAGAGACTTGGTGGAATTACCAAATGCTAAGCTAAAAACGCAATTCGTTCTAAAATTTTGAAAGGTCTGATGTACCTGGGACTTAATTTACCCTTCTTACTGGACCGTGTAACTCCCTTCCATGTATATTCCTTCAAGAAAACATGATATCCTACCTGAAATTCCAAATCCTTCGTTAAGTAATCAGTATAGATCTTCTGCCTACTTTGAGAAACTTTTAAGTGGGTTTGGATAATCTTACTTTTTCCATTGTTTCCACAATAAGTTCAAGGCCTACGTGTTTTCATTCAGCCACATCATCCCAACAAGTTGGTGTGCGATATCTCATTCCATAAAACGCTTCATTTTGTTCCATCTGAATACTTCAATTGAAGCTGTTATTATAAGAATAATATACCAGAGTGGAATATTGATCCCACATACCTTGAAAGTCAAGTGAGCAGGATCTCAACATGTATTCTAAGGTTTGAAGAGTCTGTTCTGATTGTCCATCAGTTTTCAGGGTGGTAGGCAGTGCTCAAATGATTCTTAGTATCCAGGAATTTCTGAAGAATTTTCCAGAATCATGATGTAAAATGGGGATCACGATCAGAAACAATCCATAGGGGTACTCTATTAAGTCTAACAACTTCATTAATATAATTTCTTGCTAAACATTCAAGTGATAAATATTCACTTATAGCATGAAAATGTGCTGACTTGGAATGATGATCAACAGTGACCCATATTCCATAATTCTTTATAGGAGTCTTTGGTAGCCACATGAACATGTCCATAGTAATATCATCCCATTTCCACTCAGGTATGGGAAAAGGATTCATGACTCTTCTAGGATGTTGTCTTTCACATAACATGTATTGGAAAACCATATATCTTGACACAAAATAAGCAATCTATCTTTTCATGTTGTCCAACCAAAAATGTTCCTTCAAATCTCTATACCCCTTGGTGCTCCTCGGGTATATATACTTATTGGAGCGATGAACATCATCCAAAAATTCCCTTTTTAGATCAGGTATATCCAGAACACAATGTTTCTTCCCAAATTTCAAAATTCTATCTTCATAGATGAAGTCACTCAATATCCCATCATTTATTACTTTAATCTTCTTTTGAAACTCCTCATCATCGGTCTGAGAAATATTTATCCTTTATAGTAATGATGGTATGGAAACTATTTGAAAAAGTATTGATGTTTCACCATTAATGGTTATTCCCATATCCATCTTTACTAGATCAATGAAAATAGGATCCCTTTCAACTCTCATCTTGTTCAAAACTCCATGGTACTTTCTAATCAAAGAATATAACACCATATTTTCCAACCAAAGGTGGTAGTGTATAGTTAAATCACCATAATTGAGTAGTTTAAGCCATCATATTTTCCTCCTATTGAGTTCTTTCTGTGAGAAAATATACTTCAAACTCTTGTTATCAATATAAATCTCACATTTTTTCACCATAGAAATTGTGTCTCCATATCTTTAGAGAAAATATTACAAATTCTAACTCAATATCATGTGTGGGATAGTTTTTCTCATTAATTTTTAGCTTTCATGATGCATAGGTAATAACTCTATCATTTTTCATAAGGACACAACCATGTACTTTTTGGAAGCATCATTGTAAATAACAAACCCATCGTTCCCTGATGGTAGAGTAAAGATAAGAGCATTAAATAATCTTCTATTATGTTCTTCAAAACATTTTTCACACTATTTTTTCAAAACAAATTTAACCCCTTTATGTGGGATATTGGTTAATGGGTTAGCCAACCGGGAAAAAATATGGACGAAACATCAATAATAACCTACTTAACCAATAAAACTAAGTACCTCAGTTATACTCGTCGGTGCTATCTATAGATACCCAAACATTTCATGCATTACAATTACATCATCATGAAGATAAATAACACAATATTATTAGACATAGAGGATCCAAAGTATTAGTGTCTTGGGGAAATTAGAACCATACATAAAAATTAAAACAACAAGCATAAACATTTATTTAATTTCTTCTTCTCTAGATTCTTATTGGCACTTGTCCTCTCCTTAGTACATGTAGCCACCTGAGGAGATACATCAAAAGGGGTGAGCTAAAACCCAAGTAAGAGAATTGATAAGAACAATATAGCATGGTGTGAGTATAATCATAACATGGGAAAAAGATCATGAACATGAGAGGAAGCATAAATATAAGACTTTAAATGTGTAAATGCCTAAAAAAATGAAACATCATGACTTAGTGGTTAAATACCACACATACTTGTGAACCCAGCTAGAATCTTTTTCACACATCATTTCAAATTTACTCATGAGATTCATCACTTTTCCAATTCATTGGACCGCTGTATAATTTCAGGTGCACCTTTCACATTCAAACATTCATATTGCACTATATAATTCTAGGCGCACCTGTCACCTCATAATATTATCATTATCATGCATTCCACATAGAAAATATATCGATAACAAACATAACTAACCCATTGAAGGAATGTGTTTCATAATAACACATTCATAAACTTTGGGTTCCCAAAACAAATAATGAATATCATACTTGATTCAAGAACCATCAACCTTGAATGAGAAGTAAAAGGTGATTTCTTAAAAGAAGAGTTCTTTTGAAAAATATTTTGTTTGACACAAAAAATAGTGGTAAAGAAGTACATCCCAGAAAAATAAAGACAATGATGAAAAAATTATTTATTTGGAGTAACCATATCAATCAATGAAGTGAAAGAGGGGGAACTAGATGAGTGAATGTTGGGTTAGAGAATTTCCCCTTACCTTGTATCTGAATGCTTACTTCTAATTAATGTCTTGTATAATGACATTATATTCATTAATTAGAACTCCAAAAGCTTGGGTAAATTAATATGGTTCATTATGGTTTCATTAAGTGATTTTATGTGCCTTTGGATGAGTTATAAAGTTTTAAAACATTGTTCGAGAATGTTTGTTTTTATGGTTTTCTTGAGTGGTTCAATTGTATTCTTAAATTGAAGCTTGGGTAGAACAATGGTAAACATACAGAACTAATATTACATGTTATTAATGAAATTACATGATATTTAATGATCTTATAAGTAATCATATTTTATCTATGTAGATGAATCATTAGATAATAGTTGAAAGATAATTATTTGGGTTAATTTGGGTGGTTTTTTTGATAACAACAAACTTGTTTTAATTTATCAGTTAGTAATATGGACATAAGTTATTTAAAGAACTTTAAATAGGAAATAATAAATATAAAAAATTCGGTTTAAACCAAAAAAATGGTTCTATGACCATATCTAAAGGTAGAAATGGAATAAGAAAGCATGTCGTTCTTGAATGTGATAAATTAACACCTCGCGAACAATGTTCACTTTAATAAAATTAAAGGAAGAGGGAAAGGGGGTTGGATGATATAATATCCCATTAGCATAATAAAATTAAAATATATTTATAATAATGGATTTATAATACCAGTTGGATGAATATATGTGGGGAGAGATCAAGAAATGAACATGAACTTGAATGGAAATTAAAGGAGAAGAGGGAGAGAAATTACCTCTTAAGTATTCCTCTTGAGATCCTACTTAAGGAAGCTAGGATTGGTGTTTTGATGAGACCAGAAGCACTTTAACGTGGGAGAGGGGCTAGGGAGGATGTTTGGGAATAGTTTAGAGAAGGTTTGGAGATTGAGAGGTGTGAGGAAATGATGGTTTTAAGGGTGGTTTTTATAGTGGAGGGGAGAGGGGTTTCCTTAATATAAAATTCATTAGTTTATTAATTTCCCCTAAGACAAGGAATAGTGAGTATTGAATGACCATGAATAGTAATTTTATCATGTTATCCCAAACCAAGTGGGCTTACATCAGCATAACGTCACACATGACTCTATAATTAGCTTATTTAGCTTATTTTTGTAAATTACGATATTTCACTATTCATAAAAAATTCAAGTATTTAAGAAAAATCCAAAAAATTTACGACAACCATTTTTAGATGTGTAGAATAAAAAAATTATCTCCATTTTAAAAAATAATTTTCTAAATATGATTAATTTAATAATTAATTAAAATCATAATTTACATAAAAAATATTTTATAAAATTAAAACTGATTTTTTAGTGCTTTCAAAAATTACGTAGGGTCTTATAAAATTATCTAAAAACTATAAGACATTGATTTGATAATTAATGATTTTTTTTAAAAATAATATCTTTTCTTTTAAATTAATTAATTAATTATAATAAATTATTTATGACTTACAAAATACCAAAACGTTTACTAAGGTCAAATTGTCACTTTCTAAGATGTCTAAATTTTATTTAATTATTCATGGGTAAAGTTACTCTTATGTTGGATGATTTACTATTCATAAGTTTCGTATTACTATTCATAAGGGTGTGTTACTATTCATAAGGGTAGGTTACTATTCACAAAAAAAATATTTTAGTTTTATTAGACTCCAAAAATCTTCTTGAACACAACCGTGTATGTCAGATTTTCAAAATTCCATACACAGAAGTGACAAACGTATGTTAAAAGGTCACTTATTACTTATTAGTTCATTATGTTGTGTTTTCATGTTATTTTATGACATAATTATAAGAAGGGAATTTCCATTGAAAAACTTTGGCTCTATACATTGTTCCCCCCTTAAGAAATTTCACCCAAAAAATTCCACTTTACACAAACAGGTGAGGGTGTTTCTTTTTCCTTGCCTCTTCTGGTTCCCAAGTTGCTTCCTCAATCTTTTGGTTCCTCCACAACACTTTGATAAGATGGGTGATCTTGTTGCATAGAACCTTATCGCTCCGATCCAGAATCATAACAGGATGCTCCTCGTAAGAGAGATCATCTTCCAGCTACACCACCACTGAGTTTAGTACATGTGAGGGTTCTGGTATGTACTTACAAAGTAGTGATACATGAAACACATCATGAACATGAGCCATATTCTGTGGATGTCAAAGATGATAGGCCATGGATCATATGCGTTCAAGGATCTCAATGGGGCCAATATACCTTGTGCTTAGCTTCCCTTTCTTCCTAAATTGCATGACTCTCTTCCATGGAGACATTCGAAGGAATACTTTATCTCCAATGTCGAACATCAAGTCCCTCAGACGGTAGTCATCATAGCACTTTTGTCCACTTTGAGCAGCTTTGATGTGTTTCTGGATGCCATGAACCTTTTCTGTCATATCTTTAACAACATCGAGTCCATGTAGCTTTCTTTCTCCAACTACGTCCCAATAGGTTGGAGTTCTACATAATTTTCCATACAGAGCTTCATATAGAGCCTTCTGAATACTCGGGTGGAAGCTATTTTTGTATGAGAACTCAACCAATGGGAGATGCTGATCCCATCCATCTTTGAATTCTAGAGAGCAGGATCTTAGCCTATCTTTAAGTGTTTGAATTGTCCTTCCAGATTGGCCATCAGTTTGGGGGTGATAGGTCGTGTTGAAATTTAAATCAGCAGTCAAAGCATGTTGAAGGCTCCTCCAGAATTTAGATGTGAACCATGGATCACAGACAGAGACAATTGAGATTGGAAAACTGTACAGTCTCACGACATCCTTCACATATATCATTTTAAGTTGTTCAAGCGAGAGATCTTCCCGAATAGAAATAAAATGGGTAGTCTTGGTGAGTCGGTCAACCACAACCCATATCGCATTATTTCCCTTCGATGAATTTGGGAGACCAATGACAAAGTCCATAGTAACATTTTCCCATTTCCAGATGGGTATAGGAAATTGATGCATCATACCTTTGGACTTTTGTCACTTAACCTTATCTTATTGACATACCAAGCACCTTGATATATATTCCGAAATCACTTTCTTCATGTTAAACCACCAGAAGTGTTCTCAGTGGTCACGGTACATTTTGGTACTCCTAGGATGGATAGAGAATGTTGAGCTAGGTGCATTGTCCAATAGCTCCTTATTTATCTCGGGTGATGAAGGCACACAAAGCTACCTTCAAAAACGAATCACACCATCATCATTGATGTAGAACTCTTGTAGCTTCCATTACATTACTACATTCACCCTCTTTTGTATCTCCACATCATCCCTTTGTGCTTCCTTAATCATCTCTTGGATGGATGGTTGTGCAATCATTTGGCCAGGGTAGGATGTGTCCCATGTCCTTATGATTTCCAAATCCATTCTTTGCATATCCAAGACGATAGGGTCTTTCTCAATCCACAACCTAGATAGAGTAGTAGATTATTTTCTACATAGAGCATCTTCTACCTTCTTCTCATTTCCAGTATGATAGTGAATAGAGAAATCATAATCCTAGATTAGCTCTAACCATATCCTTTGATGAATGTTGAGATCCTTTTGTGTGAATATATACTTTAGGCTCTTATGGTTGGTGTATATGTCACACTTCTCACCATAAAGGTTGTGCCTCCAGATTTTCAAGGCAAAAATCTTGGAATCCAGCTCTAGATCATGTGTCGGGTAGTTCTGCTCATGGATATTCAACTATCCTGAGGCTTATCCTATCACATTGTCATTTTTCATGAGTACGAAACCCAATACTTTCTTTTCAGAATCACTTTATATCACAAAAGATTATCCACTTTTCGGTAGTGTGAGTATAGGTCCAGTGATCAGCCTTCTCTTTAGCTCCTTGAAGCATCCCTCACATTCTTTCATCCATACATACTTTACCCCTTCCCCTGTTAACTTAGTTAGCGGGCTTGACAATCGTGAGAAGTTTCTCACAAAACGTCGGTAGTATACAACTAATCCAAAAAAACTACGGATTTATTTGATACTAGAGGGCATGGGCCATTCCACAATCGCCTTTTTATTTGATGGATCCATATAAATTCCCTCACATGAGATCACATGTACCAAGAATGTGACTTGCTTCATCCCAAAGTCACACTTGCAGAACTTGGTGTACAACTTCTCATTTCTTAATGTCTCCAACAGAAGTCTTAGTTGTTCATCCTGTTCCTCCTTGCTATAGGGTTAAATGAGAATATCATCAATAAAAACTACCAAAAAATTTCTAGGTAATGTCTAAAGACTCTATTCATCAAATCTATGAATATTTAAGGGGAATTAGTAAGTCCGAAGGGCATCACCAAAAACTCATAGTGCCGATACCTTGTACGAAATGTAGTCTACTGAATATCTTCCTTCTTCACCTTTACCTAATGATATCCATAATTAAGATCCACCATTGAGATGTTTTGAAGTCCTCTTATCTTATTGAACAAGTCATCAATCCTAGGGAGACGATACTTGTTCTTTATGGTGATCTTTTTGAGTTCCTGATAATCTATACAAATTTTCATTGTTCAATACTTCTTTTTCACAAAGATCACTGGCGCACCACAAGGTGATGCACTAGGGAATATGAGCCATTTGTCTAAATTCTCTATAAGATGCTTCTTTACTCCACCGGTTCGATAGGATCCATCCTATAGGTACACATCGAGATAGGAGTAGCTCTTGGTATGAGTTTAATTGAGAACTCTACCTCACGATCCGGGGGAATTCCAGGTAACTCTTCGGGAAATACATCATTGTATTACCACCCGATGGGTATTTCCTCAAGGTTGGCACCTTCCTTAGACTCAACCATTCGGGCGAGGTATGCTTCATTATAGAGAATCAACACCAACACTATTGAAGGATTTTTCAAAGGAGATTCCTAACCTTCCTTGCATTTGTAGAGGATAATGGAATGGTTCAGAATATGGAAAGATATTTCCTTTTCCTGAAAGTTGATATGTGATCTATATAATGAGATCCAATACATTCCCATTATAGTGTTGAATTCTACCAAGGGAAGTATTACGAGATTTTTTGGAAAAATCTTCCCACATATGCAAACATGATAAGATTCAAACACTTGGGTTGCAATGATTTCACCACTTTGTGTTTTTACTGATATCTCTACTTCAAGGTTTCGACGCTTTGATTCTATAGTTCTAGAAAAAATGAAAGATATAAAAGAATGCATAGAACCAGAATCAAATAAAAAAATTTCATTCATGAGTGAATAGGAAGTGTACCTTGTACAACTTCATTATCATGCTCCACCTCCACAGTAGGGATGGAACAGGCCATCCCTTGTTCCTTTGGCTTTGTGGTTACAGACTTTGATTACCCTTAAAAACTAGAGGTTTATTGAATTGACTATCATAGTGCCCTAGCTCCCTACAGTTCTAGCATTGAACCATGAGTGGTTCTCTCCTTTCATAGGCTACAATATCCTTCCTTTTAATGTCTTTTCGACGCTCTTGAGTATGGTTTCCTTCTTTCCAACACTTGAAGTACTTCCCTGTCCCTTTGAGTGAGTTCCCATGGTGCAACTTCCCAAATTTTTTTGGTGTGTGGTTCATTGAGTTTTCTTCCTAGTTTTTTCATTAGATCCTCCAGCTTGAAACTCCATCTTTTTTTTCTCATCCCCATAGCCATGGGACCATTCTCCTTAGTCCATATCCATTTTGAGGGAACATTGAACAAATTATTAATAACTCCCAATGTCTCTAATTTCAAGATCCATTTGAAGGTGTGGTTTTAATCCAGTAATGAATCTATCAATTTTTCTATGATTGTTGATAACAAAAACCTAATCGTAACTTGAACTCCTTATGAAATTATCTTCACAGGTTGTGACAGATTCTCCTTCTTTTTTCTTGAGATATATAGAATTCTCTCTCCATCTTCGTGCGAAGAGTTCTTGGGATAGACTTGTTAAGAAACATAATCTTAAAGTCTTCCCATTCAATCTCTTCAATTTCCTCCCTTGGCATGGTGTTCTTAATCAAAGACGACACATGATCAGCTTCTCCATCTAGACGATAAACAGCTAGGGTCACCTTCTCCATCTCAGAACAATGAAGCACATAAAAGATCTTCTCCATGGAGTTGACCCACTATTTCTCAATTAGTGGATCGGAGGATCCACTAAACGTCGATGGTCATTTCTGCATAAACTATTCGATATACAGTTGCTCCCACATTTGTGAAGGAGGATGTTCCCCATTATTATGGTTATTGTTCAAAACCTGAGATAATTGGGTAAGAATTTCCATGAAGTTATGAACTCCCCATCCCAAATCACTATGGATGTCATTCGGGCAATCGTTGCATTGGCCAGCGCACCAGTTGTTGGCATGATTTATCCTAGTTCCAACTATTTTCTAAAATAGAAAAGGATAGAACAAAACATAAGTCAACAATTCATGATTAAATAACTTATTTATTTGCACAATTTATACTAAAAGCATAACATATGGGATCCATATGTAACAATTCTTTTGTGCATATTTTAACTTAGT
Source organism: Viscum album (assembly GCA_963277665.1). NCBI lineage: Eukaryota > Viridiplantae > Streptophyta > Magnoliopsida > Santalales > Viscaceae > Viscum > Viscum album. The sequence continues at coordinate 1,210,930,772 of OY728122.1, forward strand.
CTCATGCAATAGGATTTCTCTAGGGTTCACTAATCCTAATTCCCAAATTAACAAAACATTTCCTCTGATACCAACTATAGCGACCCAACCTTTTCTTACATTACTATTAAATCATTTTAATGATAAACAAAATAATAGTATTACACATAGGGGATCCATATGTTTAGTGTCTTGGGAAAATTAGGACCATACATAATAATTAAAACATCGAGCATAATCATTTATTTAATTTCAACTTCTTTATCTTCTTATTGTCAATTGTCATCTCCTTAGTACATGTAGCCACCTAAGGATATACATAAAAAGGGGTGATCTAGAAGCCCAATAAAAGGATAGATAAGAAAAATATATCATGGTGTGAGTATAATCATAACATGGGAAAAATATCATGAACAAGAGAGGAAGTATAAATATAAGACATGAAATGTGGCAATGAATAAAAAATGAAACATCATGTCTTAGTGGTTAAATACCACACATACTTGTGAACCAAGCTATAATCTTTATCAAACATCATTTCAAATTTAGTAATGAGATTCATCACTTTACCCCAAGCATTAGAGTGCTGTATAATTCTAGGCACACCCATCACATTCAAACATTCATATGGCGCTATATAATTTTGGGTGCACCCGTCACCTCATAATATTACCATTATCATGCATGCCACATAGAACATATACCAATAATGAGCATAACTAACCCATTTAAGGAATGGGTTTAATATGATCATATTCATAAACTTTGGGTTCCCAAAACAAAGAGGGAATAACATACATGATACAAGAACCACCAACCTTGAATGAGAAGTTAAAGGTGAGTTCTTAAAAAAAGAGTTCTTTTGGAAAGCTTTTTGTTTGACACAAACAATAGTGGTAAACATTTATTCCCAGAAAAGGAAAGAAAATGATGAAAAAATTATTATTTTTGGAGTAAACATATCAAAAAATGGAGTGAAATATGGAGAACTCGAAGAATGAATATTGGATTCGAGAATTTCCCCTTACCTTTTATCTGAATGCTTCCTTCTCTTTAATGTCATGTATATTGAAATTATATTCAATAATTATAAATCAAGAACCTTGTGTAAATTAATATGGTTCATTATGGTTTCCTTATTTGATTTAATTTGCCTTTGGATGAGTTATAGAGTTTTAAAACATTGTTCGAGAATATATGTTTTTATGGTTTCCTTGAGTGCTTCACTTGTATTCTAAAATTGATGCTTTGGTAGAACATGGGTAAACATCCAGAATTGATATTACAAGTTATTGATGATATTACAGGACATTGAATGCTCTTATAATGAATCATATTATATCTATGTGGATGAATCATTAGATAAGAATTAAATGAGAATTCTTGGGGTTAATTTGGGCAGTTTTTTTATCCCAACGAACTTGTTTTAATTTATCACTAAGTAATATGGACATAAGTTATTTCCATAACATTAAATTGGAAATAATACGTATAAATGTTTCTTTTTCAACCATAAAAATGGTTTCATGACCATATCTGAAGGTCGAAATGGAAGAATAAAGCATGTCATTCTTGAAGGTGATAAATTAACACCTCACAAACAACGTTCTTTAATAAAATAAAAGAAAGAGGGAAAGGGTTTTGGATGATATAATATCCCATTAGCATCATAAAATTATAGTAGATGTATAATAATGGAGTTAAAATACCATTTTTATGAAGATTGGTGGGTAGAGATCAAGAAATGAACTTGAACTTGAAAGGAAATTAAATGAGAAGAAGGAGAGAAATTATCCCTTAAATCTTTATCATGCAATCCTCTTTAAGGAAGGTAGGATTGGTATTTTGATGAAACCATAAGCACTTGAATTTCTAATAGGGTCTAGGGATGTGGTTTGGGAAGATATTATAGAAATATTTGAGCTTTAGAGGTGTGAGGAAATGGGGGTGTGAAGTGTGGTTTTTATAGTGGAGGGGAGAGGGGTTTCCTTAATATAAAATTCATTAGTTTATTAATTTCCCCTAAGATGAGGAATAGAGAGTCTGGAATGACCAAGAATAGTAATTGTATCATTTAATCCCTAAACAAGTGGAATTACATCAATATAACATCACACATGACTCTATAATTAGCTTATTTAGCTTATTTTTGTAAATTAAAGTATTTCACTATTCATAAAAAATTCTAGTATTTCAGAAAACTCCCAAAAATTTACTCCAACCATTTATTGAAGAGTAGAATCCAAAAATGATATCCATGTTTTAAAAATAATTTTTTAATTATGATTAATTTAATATTTAATTAAAATCAAAATTTACTTAAATAACAGTTTTTAAAATTAAAACTGATTCTATAGTGCTTTAAAAAATTACATAGGGTCTTATAAAATTATCCAAAAACTAAAACAAATTTATTTGATAATAAATGAACAAATTTGTTTTAAAAAAATTTTCTTTTAAATTAATTAATTAATTATAATTATTTATTTATGAATTAAAAAATACTAAAACATTTACTAAGGTCAAATTGTCACTTTTTAAGATGTCTAAATTTTATTCAATTATTCATGGGTAAGGTTACTATTATGTTGGATGATTTACTATAAATAATGGTCATTTTAATATTCATAAGGGTATGTTACAGTTTATATGGGAAGGTTAATATTCACCAAAAAATATTTTTGATTTATTAGACTCCAAAAATCATCTTGAACACAACTGTGTATGTCAGGTTTTCAAAATTCCAAACATATAAGTGACAAAATTATGTTTAAAGGTCACTTATAACTTAATAGTTCATTAGGTTGTGTTTCCATGTTATTTTATTACCTACTTATAAGAAGGGAATTTCCATTGAAAAATTTTGGGTCGTTACACTGTCTATTCATGGATTTCCATGGTATTTGAAGGACTAAGAATGATTCCATCCTTAGAGACAATATGGCCAAGGAAAGAAATATCCCAAATCCATAATTAATATTTTCTAAAATTCCCATGTAATTCATTTTTCAATGTGTCTTTAGAATAATCCATATGTGATATTCATGATCTTTGTATCTTTTGGAGTATACCAAGATATCATCAATAAATACCACTAAAATTTCATCAATATGTTCCTTGAAAACTATATTCATTAGATCCATGAAGACATAGGGTGTATTAGTCAATCCAAAAGTCATTACTGTTAACTCATAATGCACATAACTATTTTGAAATGTTATTTTATGAATGTCTTCCTTCTTCGCACACAACTGATGATATCCAGATCGAAGGTCAATCATTAAAAAATATTGAGCTCCATGAAGTTGGTCAAATAAATAATCAATGTGAGGTAGGGGATAATAGTTCTTTATTGATAATATATTGATCTCCTTGTAGAAAATTCACTACCTCATAGATCCATCTTTCTTCTTAACAAAAATCACAGGGGATCCCCATGGAGAAACACTAAGGCGAATAAATCCCTTATTACTCAATTCCTCTAGTTATTTCTTTAGTTACAATAATTTCACCGAGGAAATTCTATAAGGGGTCTTCGATATGGGCCTTGAAAAAGGAATTAAATCAATGCAAAACTTGATTTCTCATTTTGGATGATTTCTAGGTAAATCATTTGGAAACACATCAACATATTTTTTCACAATAGGTGTGTCCTCTATTTGAACATTCTTTTTCTCACCCATAATTATTTCATTCTCATCCTCCCATATAATTGAATTTAGCAGATCTACTGGGGTGGATCTAGATAAGAATTAGATGGTGACATTTCTAATTTAATGATAATGTACTGCTTATCATCATCGGGAATTTTAACATCCTTCTTCTTACAAAAAATTGTCACATACCGGTCTGAAATCCAATCCATACTAAGGATTATATCAAATTCAATCAGGTGTATGATGATTAGATCAGCAGATAAATATTTTTTATATGCCTTAATGGGGACTGATTCACAAAAAAATTGTGGCAATGATAAATCCCTTAAGAGTTTTTACTCACAACTTCTACGTTAAATCAAATTTGAAATATCAAATTTTCTTAGTAAACCGGGAAGATATGAAGCAATGTGATGATCCTGAGTCAAATAAAGAATTTGTTAAACTTTAGAAACCAATAAATTTCCTTCCACCACCTCTTTTGGAGCTACATCTTCAGTAGTAGTGATCGCATAAGCTTGGACATGATCCCTTGGCCTTTTTTGAGGTATGTTTCTCTGATGTTTAGGAAATTCATTTGTTTAATCTCCCATATCCCTACAACTATAACATTGAACATTGGTAGCTTCTTTATTCCCCTTACAATCACTAGCAATATGACCATTTTTTCCACATTTGTAAAAAAATTCTTTTCCTTTTAGAAAAGAACCAGGGTGATTCCTTCCACAATTATCACAGGGTGAAAATTTAACTCTTCCCTTCTTACATATTTTGTTATTTCCTTTCCCAGAGTGTTCAACATATCTCTACATCTCATTCATTGTTTTATAGTAGTAAGACATAGAGAATTCATTTTCTGTCTTCATAGAATATCTTCATATGTTGAGAAGGATTGTGAGACTAATTCTCGATAGAGAAATGGTTTTAAAACATCACATACAGGATTAATATTACACCTTGGGTTACGTATAGAATCTATAGCATTCCTTGCTATCCATGTAATGTTAGCCTCATACCTTGCGACATTCTCATCCTCCTTTTTCCTAAGACTCATAAATTGTCTTTCTATATCTACTTGATGGTCATGAGGAATGTATTTTTCTTCAAAAATATCGTTAAAATCCCTCCATTACAAACTTGATACATATTCATCCACATTTTTGATTTGATTTAATGACCACCATTAATCTGCATCTCCGGTGAGGGGATAAACATCCATGAAAAAATTTCCCCTTTCGCTACTATCCAAAGTGTGAATATTTTCTCTAAGAAACTTATCCAATGAACTTCTAAAAATGGATTTGTATACCCATTTAATGTTTTTTGTTGTTGCCTCATGATGTGATCTAACATTTATCCTCCGTTTTGTAGATCATGGAGCTCTATACGGGTAATGTTTTTATACATCACTTATGTGAGTTTTCCCAGTATGGTGATAAGCTTATCAGTACCAGTTACTTCAACACCTCCTTTATAATTATCTTGAGCAGGATGGAAATACCTACATGGATTACATGCGTTGATATGTTTTCCATTCCTTCCATTAGGTTAAATTTGTAAACAATGGCATATAGTATATTATTTTATGAACTGTAATACATAATTCCGAACTTGTAAAACACTTAACATAAATTGAACCGTTTGTGGATATAATCCCTAATCAAAAAAATGTTTTATTTTTGGAGGTATATACTCATAAATCCTTTATAATGGTTTTAATGAAAATGAAAATTATCCTAAGTATGTCCCCAAAGAGTCTCCTAACCAAGAGTGATGCAAGGCTCATTGTCATGCACCGGTTCCTGTTCAAGTCTAGATCAAAGTAGGGTTTTCCGGTTTTACCCTTTGGTACATTTGTTCCAGAGCAGCCTCTACCTGCTCTTATCCACATAAGGATGTATTGCATGGAAAAATCACTAAATCTCTACAGTACCAAAATTTTATAATGTTCTTCTACACTAATCCTCGATTTATATCTTAGGGTAATGTTCTCTAATCATAGTTTTTCTAAATCTAGTTTCCAAGGTTTTTACTAAACTTCCTCTGATACCAACTATAATGCCCCGATCCACTTACCCAAAGTCAGTACATTATTACATAACATTGGCATGATACAAGGAATCATGTCTCGAAAGACTAATCTGTTTAGTATTATTTCAAACAAGATAATACATATGTTTAACATTAGAACATAAAAATATATACAACAATAATTTATTCCATTAGAACCATCCAAACATCCTAGATTATGCCTAAAATTCACTCATAAATAACATCTTCATGTCCTTGGAAAATAAAACATAAGAAAGGGGTGATCTCAAACACTCATTAAGGGTAAGAAATATAGCGGAAGATAACATAAACATTTGGAATGATGAATAATTCAAAAAACATGCCTTTACAAATAATAAACATGGACACTTTTTATAAGGAATATGAGCTGAGTAAATAATTCCATAATAAAAAATAGTCATGGGTATTCTACTAGTGGAATAACCAAATGAACCATAATTATTATTTTCTTAATGAGGGAATGTATAATGTCAGACATTCTGAAACATTTTTTCAAGGCCTTTACTAAGATGTCTAAAAATGATTAAGGCCCGACCAAAAACATATATCAAATTGGGAAAGCCCTCGGCCAATTCCACGTCTAATTGTCTCATTAGACCTACCGATACACCGAGGAGCTATAGAGGGCTCTGCCCATCACATACTAGGTCCAATACATTCCTCATATGAAAATGTTGAAACATAACATACACATTCGCATTAAAACTAGCATACTCAATTTCAATACTTTAACCATAAACCATGAATGGTATAAAAATAACATCCACAATAAAACATATCACAAAAACTTCAATAGTGTATGGAAGATTTGTATCATAATAAACCAACATCAATAAGTTTAAAATCCATCAAAGGAAGTTGACATAGATGAAATGAAAAATATTTGAAAGAAATACATCTTTCTAATTTGAAACCATTTTAGAGTAACATAATTATAAATGAAAACATTTTTTTGTAAATATTCTTATAATATCGTTAGGGAAGCTTCGATAATGTTTTAATGGCAGAAAATATCTTCACCCTCCGTATATGTTAAAAAAAAATTCTTATATTAATTTTTTCGAAAAAGTCATAAAGTTCCTTGTTTTAAAAATGACAGAAGAATTCCATTCAAAACATATAAGGTAGAATAAAGGTATAAATGACATTAACCCATAGTCTAGTAAATATTAAAAATGTTTTGAAATACATTTTTATGAAAACATGGATGTGGATGATAAGAAGGCCCCAGTAGAATAAAAAAAACCTCGGATAATAAACAGATTGTAAAATTAACCCTTAGCTTGTACTTTTCCTTAGTAGATGGTGTGTTAACCTCATGTATAATAGTTAAATAATTGTTATTAAATTATAAAAGAACTATATGCATAAATATGATATCATATATGATCCTCTAATATTTCTTTGTTAATAGTATTTCAGTAGTATCATCATTTTGAGTGTTAACTGATTTATTTTCCATTATATGCTTGGTTACGTAAGCCATGTTTATTACAGATAGGATGTATTTGATTCATATATAGAATGATATTATGTTCATAAAAATTAATTTTAATCATATATGAAAATTATACTTGAATGATTATGATGGGGAAATGAATCTCATCGCGTTCGTGGAGACGGTAATCCGTACGCACGCACAAGAGAAAATATCATTATATTGATGGTGAAACCATATTTAATTGATGTTATATCATATATAAATAATAAATAAAATTTTATATTTATTATTTACATCTAGTATACTCATTATTATACCCATCCAAATAATAAAGTGTTTGAATAACAAACTACACCATGACGTGGGGACGGTAACCCATACGTACACACGTATGGTGACTTTGTCATTAAAATAATGGATAGAATAATTAATATGTTCGTACCATTTTTATAATAATGTAAAATTATATATAAAATACTAGATATATTATTTTATAATGTAAAGAACAAATAAAGAGGATGTGGATGAAGAAAATAACATCAAAGAGGTGATGAAACATTGACCTCTTTTTCATGTTCTTCCTTTTTATTTGATCAAAAGGGCTCTATATGTAGGATTTGTGACCAAAGGAAGGCCTCTATGATTAATTGAGGAATGTTTGGAGGATATTTTTGATGGGTTTGGCTGTGGAAAATGGATTTGGAGGTGTGAAATTAAGAGAAGGGGAAGTGTGCTTCTATAAGAGACGCGAGGGTCACTTTATGAAAAGACTAAAATATTATTTTATAATAAAAATATTTTCTCTTTCTAGTGGATCAAAAATTATTTATTTAGAATATAAGGTGGGTATGGGTCGAAAAACTCCCAACCAATATGATTATCCTGGTTTAGGTTACCATATTAACTTTAACTTTTAGATTTAACTCTTAGTTAAATAGTAGACATTTACCATGTTTCCTTGTAATTTTATATTATATGGTTAATAATATTTATATAAACTTCCAAGAGAACCCAAAGTGGTTCATTATTTATATATATAACCTTATCTATGTCCTTTGTCTGAACCTTATATTTTTATGAATATTATATCAATTAGTAATATAGTATTTGTTTTAAAACTCAATTATATCAATTTTGAAACTATTTAGTATCTTATTTTTTTTGAAATCCATTATAACTTTATCACTTCTAATAATTTTTTTAAGAAACCCTAATTGGTCATATTTAACTAGAAAATTAGTTTAATTCATAAGAAGCCACAATTTAAATTTATTTGGATATTTAAAGTATCAATTATTATAATATTTCTTTAATAAGGTAGTTATTGCATCATCATTGTGTCATAAATAAATTAAAATATATAATTCCTAAAATTTATAATTAAAATACCATTCTGTAAGGAATATTTTTTTCTTTATAAGTAATATTTATAGTCGAATTTATATTGTGTTTAAAAATAAATTAAAAATGGTTTAGTTATTAAACATCCAATTTAACTCTTTTAACACTTCTTTAAATAAAATAATAATAAATGTAATAATATAATCCATGAGGACCAAATGGGATCATATTTTATTCATAAGATTTTTTTTGGGTCTAATTACACTTATCCAATAGAATTAGGACATGTGTTCGGGTAATTATGATATCATTTTTACCCATAATTACCCTATTTACTTTTAACCATGGTAAATAAAATTCAAAAATTATAATTCACCATAAATTATTTTTATATTATTGATACAGATTTTACTTACTGATATCAACTGTGTCTCTTGGATTTTTGAAATTTAAAACACATAAGTGGTAAAATTAATTTTTATGCAAATTTGAAAATGCTCCTAAGAGCTGAGTAAAAGACGGTAAAGAGTTCAATAATTTTTTATATATCTATACTTATTATGAAATGACTCCAATTAATTACATTGAAATTCTATTGGTATTATGTATCTATTTTTAACTAAAATAAATTTTTAAAAAAAAATTATTTAATCAAAAAGTTGGTTTTAACCAATAGCACAATGTTTTCACTATTCATCCAAAATTGAATGTATTCCGAAAAATACCAAAAATTCATGTTAGATAATTTCAATATTTAAAATTCATAAATGATGTCCATTTTGACATGTAAAATTTATAAAATTTCCATATGTGGGTATTATTATTCATAACTGCTAGTTGATTTGTAGTAGTGTGTTAGAATCTCAAAGTTTCATACAATGAAAGCTATTGCATTAATCAAAGTGAAATGTAACATAGAAGGTTGGGGTGTCACAATGATTAATACCCTTAAATTGAGGATTATGAAGAGATCAATGTGGTAAATTTGATATTTAGTGGTGAATTTGTACTAGAGGAACATCAATTAATTATTGAAGGATTTCTATTTGAATAAGATATTAGCTTCCTTTGTTTATATTAGGTAAATTTTACTCATTGCCTTGAATCTCTTTTATAAGAATACCATGATGATTTTTCATGATCACTAGTAAGTGATACCAATGGATAAATCAATAAAATTGTGTATATTACCATTCGTGGAAATGATCTAGCCAATGTGGTGGTTGAAAAGTATGTTAAAAAAGAACCGATTCTATCAAGAAATCATGAAAAAAAACACTAGGCTGGATGAAAATTACAATACTTATTTTGAATATGTTAACAAATATAATCTAAAATTTATGGTCATAACTTAGTCACTCATGTATGAATTATTATATGAAAATAAAACATTACCTATTGTAATTTACTCAATCAAGCGATGATTCTTCTTGATGTCCATGGAATAAACCAGAAATAAATCAGATGGAACTTATCCGATATTCCTCGGATAAGACCACTCATCAAAACCCATAGGATTATTCATGAATATAACTCCAAACTATGTCATAATCTTTGGAGGATACCCAATCCAAATCATTCTGATGTGGTAATAAAATATCTTCCAGTGTTGCTAAATGTGGGTATATTCTTTCGCATTGCTCAGAGTGAGTGGGTACGACCAATTCATGTTGTTCCCAATAAGGACGGTATCAGTGTGATTTATAATGATGCTGGATATCTTTTTAAATAAGGTAGGGTTGTGGATTGAGTGTGTTCATTGAATATATGAAGTTAAACTCATTATCCAATAAAACCATTTCCCATTACCCTTCGTTGATTAACTCCTTTGATCAAGTTCTTGGGCATCATTTGTACTATTTCCTAGATGAATTCATATGGAATAATCATATTGAGGTATTGATATAAGATTAATTAATAACATCCTTCACCTATCAATTTGGAACTATTTCCTTCAAATTCATATCATTTTGGTTATGTTATGCCAATGGTACCTTCATGTAGTGCATAATTGGAATCTTATCTGACAAGCAAGGGGATTGATTATAATTTTTATGGATGTCTTCTCCATCTTTAAAGATAATATTTTTGGGATTCTAAATAAATGATGAATTGTTTTTGTGTATATTTAAGGATAATAATGACATCATAAACTAGAAAAAATTACATTTCATGATAAAATGACATTTTTGGGCCATCTAGTCTCTCGTAGAGGGATCTAAGATGATATAGTTATGTTTGATATCATTTAACTACCTCTCTCTTAGAAACATTTATATGCAGTGAGGTCGTTATTAGGACATTATATTCTCAATAGAAGGGTTATTAGGAATTTCACCTCATTTTTTCAACAAAATTTTTCTTTTATAGTGAATGATCCTCTATTTTTATGTATAGGTAGCTGTGAGGAATCATTCCCCACAATCATGTCATCTCTTTTTTCCCCACTTATCGGTAAATATCACTAACATCCATTCAAACTCATCTGTTATGCGATTTAAATAATTAGAATATATTTTTTAGGAAAAAATTGTGATAAAACTCCATGTGTCATTGTTTATGAAATTAAATAATTAAATGATGCACAAATTAATTATTCCCCCACAGAGAAAGAGATTATTTTTATTGTCTTATCTATTTAAAAATTCAGTTCCTATATCTAGGGATCCCCCATCATTATCTTTATAGACCTTTCAACTCTGAAATAACTTTTCCAAAAAACAAGATGCCAATGATATAATGATTAGGTGTTTCCTTATTCATCATGATTCTGATATAACCACGAAGGATAAAAAGGTGGTCCAAATGTTGTAGATTATCACCTCTCAAGGAAGGAATTAAATGAAAAATAACATCACCTTTCTATGTCTAATTCATTACCTTGTGAGAACCTCATGTGTATGAATGATTTATCCTTGTATACGAACATAGAACACTACATGGTTATGGGTGTTATCGGAAAATTCCTTAAGACCTATGCTAAGAGAAAGGTATTTTTTTATATCAATCACAATCTGTTTGATGATCCATAACTCGCCATGTTCTGTACTGATCATGTCATTAAGAGATGTGTTCCCAATTCAGACCAAGATTCCATTCATAAATTTTGTCATGATGAGTTATTCAGAGGACACATTTCCATAAAAAAACAACTTAAAAGGTCCTCCAAAGTGTTTTCTTTTGGAATAATCTCACTGTGGATTCCCACACATTCAAACAATATTATCTTTAATGCTTTAAATTAGGATCAATAGAGAAAATAAGTAAAATTTCCCTTACACTCATTCTAATTTTTTAAATCGTTGACTATTGGGGAATTAATTTCATTAGATCATTCCCAATATTTAGGGGATATATCTATGTCTTATTAATTATTGATTATGTCTCAAAAAGGGGTGATCTCATTACCTTTAATCAAATAGAATTCATTTTTTGATTTTATTACAAATGGAACATATATTTTCTTGATTTAGAATTCATAGGGATATCATTAGATATTGGGGAACCCATTTATTGAATTTTACATTCTCAATACTAATGTCTACGTATAGGATTTTTCTCGAATTTGATACTACCTTATATCATTATACCATTGGTCATGATGATATGGAAAATAGGAAAATAAATCATGTTCTTCAAAAAATAGTCAATCCCTCAAGGAATAATTGGTTTGATAAGCTCATTGATTCCCTTTGGGAATATCGTTATGTGTTCAAAACCATCCATCGAGTCTAACTAAAATGGTTGGTATATAGAAATACATGACATTTACCTATTTAAATTTAATAGGTCTTTGGTGAAATTCAAAAATGAACATTGACAATTATTTTTATCAAAAAAGTGGAAATTTGACATTAAAAAACTTAAGTAACTTATGATGGAGGATTATTAAGATTCATGTATCTATAAATGTTGAGTTCATGTCTACCAATCTAGGAATCTCAATGTAAAACACTTTAAATTTGAAAAAGATATTCTCTTTTATAGTTCCAAACATCAATTTCACCCAGGAATGATATGTTTGATATGGTAAGGGCCTTACAAAATGAATCATATATAACCTCAAGGAGAAGTAAATATTTTGGACCCCTCTTGTGGCCATATTATCCATGATAATGTTCATACATTGAAAATATTAAATTATCATATAATAAGTAACAAACATAGGACGATCCAACTGATCTAATCTACCAATCAAAAAAAAATTAGAATTATAGTCCATGTTGATCTAATGACATCAATGAATGCACTTTCGCCGATGAAACATGAATTTCACCTATCCATTGACTTAGAATTTGGAATTTCAAAATAAATATGCATGTTTTTAGGAGACCACCTTGGGTTTTTTATTTTTATATAATGTTTCTTGTGTGAGATATTAACAATCTGAATAATTTTAGTATTTCCTAATGAGACACATGTCTTTTAAAATTAAAACCCACCATCAACAATCAATGAGGATTACACTTGTGAATGATTCCAAAGTGATCTAATTCTTATTGATGGGTCATCAAATTCAAACTAAGTTATTTTTTTCCGTGACTAATTTTTAAATAACTTATCCCTCAAATTCTTCCCAATCCTAATATAAATATTCTCTTCTATTTACACATTTAGGTAAGTTTCATTCTATGTTGGGGGGAGTGGAAATATTGTATTTAAAAAAAATATTGGGATTTATTGATAATAGTCAATTCCCTAAATAAATAAAATTCATTATCCATGCATGCATTTATGTGATCTATGTATTCTGAAAGCCAAATTTAAAATGATTTTGAATTCCTGGATTATAATTTGAAGTCACAGTTATTATAATGAACATATTTTATTATAATGTTCAGTTGTTTGATGATATTTTTTAATGTTTTCATGTCAATCCTTTTAATTAAAATTACACAATCCATGTATATTGGATTTTTGGATTAATTTTGAGTTTCTGGGTCCCTTCCATTATAGCATATGTTTTTGGAATACTTAGATTTTAATTTTATTATATAAAAAAATGGAAGAATGATCACGTAGAGAAATGTCTTGTCCAAATGTGTGGTGATCAACACTTAAGGATCATTACTATATTGTTTTATTTCATATAATTAGTCTTTAAATCGCTATTATATAGCACAAAATTGATAATATGTGTCCTGTTAGACACTTGGTTGTAAAAACCCAAAAATAGTTACCAAGACCCATTGCATTATTTTAATACATTGGCATGATTACAAGGAATCAATTCCTGAAGGATCGATCATTTTAGCAGTCTTGGAAAATATATTACATACAAGAACATAACATTGAAATTTCTAAAAAAATCAGAATATATAATCCATTGATAATTCAATAATTTCCCTAGATTAACCCTTCCTATCAATCATAATACATTTCTTGGAATCCTGGGAAATTAAAATACCAGAAAGGGGTGAACTCAAATGCTCATAAAGGGTAAATAATTATACGAAAACTAAAAACATTTAAGGAAAGATATATAATAAAAAATCAACCTTTTAAACATAATCATGAAAATAATATGGAGAAAATAAATCAATCATTACCATATAAATATTCACATTGAAATTCTACTAGTCGATTAATCACATGTAATATCTAATTTCTTAATGAGGGAATTCATAATGTGAGACTTAATAACCACAACATCAAGGCCTTATGCTAAGAAAATTTCCAAATATTTTGTCAGGGCCTTGTGTTAGAAAATAGATTGTCTAATGATAACTACCTATTCATCAAGTGTCTAAAGTGGGACCCACACATCACTTACTAAGTCCAATTCATTCCTCATGTGAAAAGGGTGAAACATAACATAAATATTTTTATTAAAACTAGAATATAAAATGTTATTACTGTAATCATAAACCATGAATGGTATAAAAATACCACATCCATAGTCAAACTTTTCATAACACATTCAATAAAATATAGAAGACTTAATTATAATAAATCAACCACAATCAAGAATAATATATAATAATGTATGATGAAAAATTTGAAATTAATCATTAAAAACCTTTGAGAGAAGTATCCCTTTTCTATAAAATACTTTAAATGTATTAAAATTTATTAAGGAAGTAATTTAAAAGTGATTTGGGAATAAAAGTGTCCCATAACAATTTGAAACTTTTTAAAATAATTAAAATTTTAATTCAATTATGTCCATATGAAAAAACCTAAAAATAATTTTGAAAACATGGACATTAATTAAATAGATTTAGAAAAATAAATTTTCATAATATTTAAAATGATTATATAGTTAAATATTTCCTTCCATAAAACTATAAAATATTCCTTTTCATGTCATTTATATTAGAAATGGAGATGGATGATAAATCTATCTTAGTATATAGTTACACTTAAATAGTCTCGGATAATAATGAGATTGGGGAATTAACTCTTACCTTAGGTCTGAAACTCTTTCCATGAATCTGAAACTAAAATATATAATTTTTAACCACATTATTAACATATATAAGAATCATAATATTATTTATGACATCATATATTATTATTTTATGACTTTATATTATCCATTTATTAAAAATTCCATGTTAATGTAATATTTTAGGTAATATCAATTTGTTTATCGTACGTGTTTTGACTTGTTATTATTGATCATATTACATAAATCATGATTTAATTATTTACACAATGTATAATATGTTTTATATATCATATATAGTTATAATATAGATATATATAATAGATAGATATATAAATTGGAATTCACCATTCATGGAGACGGTATGTCGTACGAACACATGAACGTTGTTTTTGTTTTCTTATCTTATTGAATGGATTTAATTGAATGAAATATATGTACATACATTCATATATTTAAATATAATTAAATTATACTTATTATTACATATATTTCACAATTATGAATAATATATTTTTTATAATCATTCTTCGATGGTTATAGTGGAGAATTAATCTCATCGCGTCGTGGAGACGGCAGGCTGTACGTACGCACGAGTGATGATATCATTCATTTAATTATTAAAGTGTGTGGAATATGAAATTTAATGAATAAATATCATGTTATATTTATTATTTACATAAATTATATTCTTCTTTATATCCATAGAAATAACGTGTAATGGAAAACAATTTACCCCACCGTGTGTAGACGGTAAGCCGTATATACGCACAAATGGTGGTATTGTTATTTATAGAATGGGTTGAAAGAATAATATGGTTGTACAATAACATTTAAAAATATCTCATCATATATTATATTCTTTACTTATTATTTTTTTATGGTAACAACTTAGTAAGAGGAATCATAAGTTGAAATGAACATTGAAAGAAGGGATAAAACGATTACGTCCTTATCAGGTTTATCCTTTTTATTTGAACAAAAGGAAATCTTAAGATGGATTTATGACCAATTTTATGGGTCTAAGATTAATTGAGTTAATTTTAGAGGATAATTGTGCAGGTTTTGACCGATATAAATGGCTATGGGTGTGTGAAATAAAGAGAATGGGAAGATCCCTTTTATAAGAGAGCTGAGCGACACTTTAGAAAAAGCACGAAATATTAATTTATTCTAAAATGTTATTAGGATTTAAATAGATCCAAATTGATTTATTACGAGTATAAGATGAGTATGGATAGAAAGTTTCCCAACCAATAGGTTTTAGACATGTTTAGGTCAAAAAATCAACCTTATATTTTAGATTTAACCCTTTGTAAAATAAGTTAACATTTACCATGTCCTCTTGTATTTTTATACTACATGGTAAATACCATTAATATAAAATTACAAGAGAACCTAAAGTGGATTATTTAGGACATTTTTATCACTATAATTTTTTTTGTATAAAAAAAATATTTTGTTAAAAATAATTTCATTTATTAAAATAGTATTTTCTAAATCCCCATTTATGTCAATTTTGACACTATTTAGTAATTGATTTTTGTTAAAGTAATTAAATTTTTTTTACTTGGAGGAAGAGTACCTAAATATTCCCTAATATGTTAATGGAATGATGAAAAATCACGGATGGCCTTAAAATGTTCAAATTGCATTTATTTAAAAATTTATAAAATCATTTTTTTGAATCATTCATTGATAAGATAATCACTCCATCATAATTATGTCCTAAATAAATATATTTATTTAACGACTAAAAATTATAAATTAAATATCATGATGTATTAAATATTATTATCTTCCACACTACTATTTATATACATATATATGTTTTTGTTATAATTATCTTTACTTTAAATTAAATTTTATAACACGCCATTATCACAACCTATTGGCCCCCAAATGCCAAACTTTTGGCGTAATGATTGTAATGGTCTAATATATCTAAAAATATTATATTATTACATGTGTTATGGTAGTTTTATATTATTATAATATTATTTTTTTACCCTTATTTGCCTCATTTACCCTTTAACCACTGTAAATAAAAATAATTACTGATTTTACTATTCATAATGTCTAAAAATAAAAGGTAACTATTTATAAAATTTGGAAATTATGATTAAAAATATCGAATAAAGTTTTCCTAATTCAAAACAAATATGTTTTTGTAATAAATTTAAAATTAAATACTATTCACAAAACCAAAAAGCTGGTTTTTATGAAGTAAAAACTATCAAAATATTGACATGTGTTTATGTCTAATATATATATAAAATTACATATAGTGACCTAAAATATATTAAATGATAAAAATATAATCTAATAATACTTTAAAACCACTCAAATTTATAATTTAACAAAATAAATTAAATCGATTAAAAAAATTGATTTCCATTTAAATTTAGTATTTTCACTATTCATCAAATTGTGAAAGTTATCATAAAAGCACAAAAAAATTATCCAAAAATAAAATTTTATGTCCCATTTATATATATTAATTTAATTGCATGAAATTTAATATATAAATGTGTCAAATATTGTATTAAAAAATGTATCTCCATTAAAAGGCAGAGAACTGTATTTTTTGGAAAATACCTCTTTTATCTGAAAAATTGAATTTGTCATTATATTATGTCTGAGACACAAAAAATTTGAATTTATATATTTTTTGTGATATATAAAATTCAAAATTT
Organism: Viscum album; assembly: GCA_963277665.1. Taxonomy (NCBI): domain Eukaryota; kingdom Viridiplantae; phylum Streptophyta; class Magnoliopsida; order Santalales; family Viscaceae; genus Viscum; species Viscum album. The sequence continues at coordinate 1,210,948,346 of OY728122.1, forward strand.
GTTTAATAATATTCATAACCGCATTATAAATGGCTATTTTGATAGGTCATGGTGCGCTTGAACTCGGTGTTGTGTACATGACACACTATTGAGTTATTTAAAAATGAAGTGTACTGTAGAATATTGGGATGATAAATTATCCCATAATTCAATAAATTACATCCTCATCTCACACATGTTGGGTGGGTAATATGGTGTACAACTTTTTGGTGTCTATGGAAACTTCATATCGAAGTATGTTTTCTTTCTCTGACTTGGGATCCTTTCCTAGTGAGGGGTTGAAATTTGATGTCAATGATGCATTGGGCTTGCAGTACATTAGATCACCATAATGAGGTTTTTTGTTTGTGGTTTGTGTTTTGATATCAACAAAAATGGTAATTTTCAGTCAGTTATTCTCACAATTTATTAATGGGATTGAGAACTTGTTGTTTGAAAATTCAAAATATCATGGTTGAAATCCCACATCGAAAAATTGATTCACGAGGCCTCTATATTAAAATAAAGAAATGTTGGTATGAATGTCACCAGAAATAACACATACTAGGATTAAATGTAGGAGTACATTGATATATAAGAGAAAAATCCTATCATGTTCAAATGTAGAGTGATATAGAATATTACTAGAAGAAAGTTAACAACTAGAAATTTAAAATATATGACGATCTAATGGACCATTTGATTCATCACAAAAGAAGGTACTAGGGAAAAATTGGTTTCAAGATCCTTTTACTAGTTTTGTAAAATTAATATAATTAATAGACTAAGAACACCATGATGCATATGTATAGTTTCGTCCTCTACCACAAACTCATCTTTCTCTTCAATTGATAAAACTCAAAAATATATTTTTTATCTCAATCATATAAGGTTACAAATATAAAAATGTACATTTTAAATTATGAAAAGTATTTTTCAATAATCAGGGACTTCCTATAGGCTGGTGTTAGGTGATAAATCCTTGTCTCACTTCTATTGTTGTTTTTATTCCTACATCTTAGTCAGATGTGACACATTATCTCCCAACCTACAGGTCGTCCTTTTTCTGAAACTATACTATTATAACATTCATAGAATAATGTTAAGAATTTTTAACCTTAAAAAATACTATCCGAAATTCAACATAATCTATTCCAACCATTATAGTTATCCAAAATACTTATACTCAAACACTCTCTAAGAGGTCTCTGAATTGCCAAATACATTGGTGACATCAGATTCCCAAAACAACGCAACGTTGCTCTTATATACTAAAAATATAATTACCTTCATCATATTAAATCCATAATTAAAACATAATGTACTGCAGTTCCATATGTATATATATATATAAATATTTTTATCAACAAAATATAATTCATGAATCCAAAAGAAAAAATACATTAATTATTAATCATCGAATGTAGAAACAATATAATACTGACATTGATAAATTTTATTTTTATGAAAAATATTTTATTGAAACATTTAATAATCATTTACATAATGTCCTATTTCTATGAAATTGTATCATAGAACATTGAAAACCTCTTTCTTCACCTTGAAATCATGAACTTGGTGGCATTTTTCTCCACATTTGTAACAAAATCCCACTCCAATTAGGAAAACACTAGGGTGTTTCTTCCTACAATAATCAGATAAGGGAAAATACTTCACTCCCCCTTTTACCTTTATCTTTCTATTATCCAACATTTTCTTCTTCTCATTGTTTACTTTAATGTCATAATACCTAAATAATTAATTTTATATATTAATAGAACACGACACTATATCATCGTATTATGAGAAAGATTTTGAGACTAAATCCCATCAGAGGATTGGTTTAAACCCCTCAATGAATTGGTCAATCTTGTATATTGGGTTACTTATGTAGTCTGCAGTGTGCCTTGATATCCTTGGGAAGTAAGACTCATTCTTTGCAGCATTATCATCCTCATTTTTCCAAAGGCTCAAAAAGATTCTTTCCATATCAGATTGATGTTCACGAGGATAATATTTCACTAGAAAAATTTCTAAAAACTCCATCTATTCCATATTTCCAACTACTTCATCATTCTTTGTGTTTTAAATTAATGACCACCATATATCGTCATCTTCTGAGAGATGATAAACTTTTATGACCACATTTTCCCTTTATTTACATCCCAATGCAAGAAATATTTTCTCTAGGGAACTTATCCACTACTTTTATACAAAATGATTTTTATTCCCATTGAATTTTGAAGTTTTTCTTTCATGATACGGTTTAACATAAATCCTTTGTGTTGTGGATCAGGATTCCCTATATGGGTAAGTAGATTATTCATAACATGTTCTAGCTATCCCTGTATGGTTATAAGTTGTTCAATAATATTTTTGACAACAACTCCACTATCATTATCCTACTAAATACGTATAACCCTACATGGATTATGTGCATTGATATGATTTCAATTTCTACACAATGGTATACAATAGATTCCATTTTTAATCATAATGAATAATTCCAAACTACTAAAATACATAACATAAATTGAAAAATTTATGAATCTCTAATCCATAATCATAAATATGGTTTCAATGGGATATATTTACTCATAAATCCTTCCTAATGGAATGTAAATAAAATATTACGTATCATAAGTATATCCCCTGAGAGTGTCAAACCAGGTGTCTAGTAAGGCATGTTGTCGTGTACCAGGTTACCCCGAGTCAAGCCCAAAACACCATGTTGGAGTTTTCCCATAATGGTACTTCTATTCCAGAACTACGTCTATATGAAGTATCTACACAAGTAAATAGTACCGGGAATATCCATATACTCTCTACTTTACAAAAATTCTATTCGGTTTTTCTATTCTTATCCTCAATTTCTATCATGGGGTTATGAAACCTAATCTGTGTTTTATAAATCATTTTCAAAGTTTGTTGCTAAATATCATATTATACCCACTATAATGAACCTACCTAAGTTACCAATATCCAGGGAATTATTTTAATACATTGGCATGACTACAAGGATTCATGTCACGAAGGACTGATCAGTTTAGCAGTCTTCGAATATAGATTACATACAAGACCTTATCATAAAAATTTCTAACATAAAATACATCTTAGATAATCCATTGAAAAATCCATTATTCCCCTAGCCTAATTATTTATATCAATCATAAAAAACTGATTTGCATCCTAGGAAAATAAAACGTAAGAAAGGGATGAGTTCAAATGCTCAGTTATAGTAAATAATTCAGAGGAAGGTATAATATTTTATAGAAATATGTATAAAAAAATAATCCTTTTAAACATAAAAATGAACATAATATAAACAAATATAAATAAAAAATTACCATATAAACATTCACATGGATATTCTAATAGTCTAAAAATCACATTTCATAACTTATATCATAATGAGTGAATGTATAATTCCAGACATAATAAATACTATGTTAAGGCCCTGTACCAAGACAATTAACAAATATTCTTTCAAGGACTTGTGGAATGACACTAGTTTGTCTCATTAAACATACTGATGAATCGAGGGGATTTAGTTGGCCCCACCAATCACTTACTGGGTCTAATGCATTTCTCATATGAAAGGGGTGAAGCATAACATAAACAAGCATATTAAAACTAGAATATGAAATGTTAATACTCTAATCTTAAACCATGAATGGTATAAAAATATAACATCCACAACGAAACATATCATAACTCATTCAAAAAAATATGGAAGATTTTATTATAATAAATCAACCTCTATCAATAATAATATCCAATAACGGATGTTGACATAGTTGAAATTATTCGGTAATAAAATTTGAGTAAAATATGATTTTTTCATCAAATAACTTAACAGTATAACAAATTATAAAGGAAGTAATTTAAAAAAGATTTTTTAATCAATCTGTCCCATACCACATTGAAAATTTTTAATGTAATTACGATTTTAAAATAATTATGTCTGTATGAATAAATCATTAAATGCATTTTGAAAACATGGACATTAATTAACTAGATTTAGAAAAATAATTATTTAAAACATTGAAAACGGAGATCTACTAAATGATTACAATACATAAAACCTTAAAATATTCATTTTGAAGGCATTTTTATTGGAAATGGATATGGATGATAAATCATTCCTAGTATATTATTATACATAAACAATCTTAGATAATAATGACATTGAGGAATTAACCCTTACCTTAGGTCTGATACTCTTTGTACAACTCTGAAACTCATGTATAATGTTTTTAAACATATTATTAACTTATATAATAATCATAAAAATATTTATGACATCATATATTATTATTTTATGACATTATATTATCTATTTATTAACAATTCAATGTTAAGGCAAAATTTCTGGTAATATCGCAATGTTTATCATACGTGTTTTGACTTGTTATTCTTGATAATATTACATAGATCATGATTAAATTAATTCCAAAATGTATAATATTATTTAAATATCATATCTATTCATAATATAAATATATATAATATATAGATATATAAAATGTAATTCACCATTCATGTAGATGGTAGGCCGTACGTATGCATGAATGCGGTTTCCATTTTCTTATCATTTTGAATAGAAGTAATTAAATGAAATATATGTAAAAAAATATATATCTATCATTACATTAGACTTATTATATCATATATTTAATAATTAGGAATAATATATTTTTTATAATCATTCTTTGATTGTTAATGTGGAGAATGAATCTCATCACATCATGGAGATCGTAATTCATATGTACCCACGAGCAATGATATCATTTGTTTAATGATTAAATAGTATAGAATTGGTTAAAATATGAATTTTAAAAAATCAATATTAGGTTATTTTTATTATTTAAATCCATTATATTTATCGTGACACTGACAGAAATAATTTGTACATGAAAACCAATTTACACCACGGCATGGAGATGGTAAGATGTACATACGCACACACGATTGTATTGTTGTTCATAGTATGGGTGAAAATAGGAATATAATTGTCCCATAATCTTTATAAAAATCTCCGAATATAGTAGATTATGTATTTGTTATTTTAGTATGGTAACAAATTAGTAAGAGGTTGTAGAAAAAGAAATGAACTTTGAAATAAGGGGTAACTCGATTACCTCTTCTTCGGGTGTATCCCATTGATTCAAACAAAAGAACTACTTAATTTGGATTTCAGAGCATAATTTGACTCAAAGATGAAGTGAGGGATATAGTGAGGAGATGTGATAGGGTTTTGGCCGAGAAAAAGGCTTTTGGAGGTGTGAATTAAAGAGAATGGGAGGTTCCCTTTTATAAGAGAGTGAGGGGAACTTCAGGAAAAGCTTGAAATATTAATTATTATTAAAATTATCTGGAGATTATAATAGATATAAATTGATTTATTTAGATTTTAATACGATTATATCTCTAAATACAATTAACTAATAGGGTGTAGACATGATTACGTCATAAAATTAACCTTATCATTCAAATTTACCCATTGTTAAATAAATTAACGGTTACCATGTCCTATTTTATTTTTCTACTACATGGTTAATATCATTACTATAAAATTCCAAGAGACCGTAAATTGGATAATTTATTAAATTTTTATCATTGTACATGTTTTTTTTCTGAACATTGTATTTTTAGGATTATTATATCAATTAATAAAATAATATTTGTTTTAAAAACATACTTATGTAAATTTACACACTATTTAGTAATTGATTTTTTTAATTCGTAAAAAATATATGTCTTCAAAAAAGGCCTCAAATCATACTTAATATGTAAATTTCTTCCCAAAAATTCATGGATGGCATAAAAATGTTCAAATAAAATTTATTTTAATATTTATAAATTTATTTATTTGAATATTTCATTAATGATGTAATAATTGCATCATAATTTTGTCATAAAGAAATATATTTGTCTAATTTCTGAGAATAATAAATAAAATTTAATGGTGTAGGAAAACATTATATATTTTTATGGAATATTTATAGACATATATATTAGTTATATAACTCCATATTAAAATATATTTAATAATGATATATGATTATGTTATAATTATCATTACTTTAAATTAATATTTATAACATGCCATTATCAAACCCAGGTGGTCACCAAATGCCAAATATTCGGCCTAAGGATGAACATGGTCAAATATATGTCATAAAATAGGATTAGTGCATGTGTTACTGTAGTTTTATATTATTATAAAGTTATTTTGTTACCTTAATTTACTTGATTACTCTTTAACCATGGTAAGTAAGAATAATTACAGAAGTTAATTTTCATAATTTCCAAAAATAAAATGAACCTATTTCAAAATTTAGAAATTATGATTTCAAATATGGAATAAATTAACCAAATTTCAAAACATTTAATTTCTATTGATTAATTTACTATTAATTCATGTTGTCAAAACCAAAAAAACTGGTTTTTTAAGAAGGAAAAAATATCAAAAGATTGACATGTGTTTATGTCCAATTTAAATTTTAAATTACATTAATGAACATAAATTATATTAATTGATAAAAATATAACATAATTATTCTTTAAAATCAAAAAAAATATAATTTAATAATATTAATTATTTCTAAAAAAATAGTTTTTCATTTAAAATTTAGTATTTTCAGTACTAATCAAAAAGTGAAAGTTATCAGAAAAGTACCAAAAATTTGACCAAAATAAATTTTTATGTGCATTTCTAAAAAAAATTTAATTTTATTAAATATAATATATAAAATTTTCTATTATTTATTTTAAAAGGGTTCTCAATTAAAAGGAGGAAAAACTGCATTTCTTGAAAAATACTTCTTTTATCTGAAAAATTGAGTTTTTCTTATATTATTTCTATGAAACAAAATGGATGAATGTTAAAATTATATGGGATAAATAAAATTTAAAATGAGGTTAGTAAATTTCATAAATTATTTTTAAAAGGATTGTTTTAGAGGTTTTTGTGTGCTTGAACTTGGTGTTGCGTACATTACACGCTATTGAATTATAAAAAAAGGAAGTGTATCGTGGAAGAATGGGGTGTTACATTGGGGGATCTTGACCTTATAGTTTTCTTTCACAGAGTTATATTTTTCATCTATATTGTGGTAATAAAAAAAATTAGATACTAATTTTATGGATTAATACCTTTTCCCACTTATTACTTTCATTTTCCCCCTTGTACAGAAAAAATGGGACCTATTTCTTTTGAAATACAGAACACATTGTTTTGTTTGATAGAAATTTGATTGAATTTGGTGATGATGTTTAACAACATAATAGTCTTAGGAATGGGATATTATTGTGAACATAACATATGTGAAATAATTTGGGATATGTTTCATGATTTTTTGGAATGAATTATTTTTGTGATCATTGTATATTAAAATTAATTTTGGAAAATGGAATTCGATTTCATATTGTATATAAATTTTTTTGTATGCAGATAGAAAACCCCAGGTTTGGGTTTTTTATTATCCATTAAAATTGGATAATATTAATATTTTAATATTTTAATATTCATTTGTTTCAATGTCCATAAACACCCATTTTAATTCTATATTTAAAATGACCTACATTTCACTTCAAATGTGATATTCATTTTCAAAGTGAAATGTTAGGCCCAGTTAATCAATTATTTAATGAAAAACCTATATTAATCATTTGAGTTTTATATTTTTTTATATTATTTATACTTTATTTGTAACATTTTCTTTTTTAGGATTAATTCATTATGCACAAGGGAGTATGGTAATTTCATGAGATAAATAAAAACTTTCTAGATAAAGCATATTGGGCCTTAAGACCATATTATAATGGTGGATCCCTCCAATAAATCCCAATAAAGCTCGAATTTCAACTTTTTATATAGAAAATAAAAGGGATAATTTCTTTAATATAAGGAAAATTTTAATTATGAATATTTCAAGGATATCCTTGTAGCCCATGTTGATATTTAATTTTTCAGCTAGATATAAAGGCCCCTAAAAAAATTCACTAGTTCAAGCATAATATCTGAATGGATGATCCAATTGGTATGAAATTATTACTACTATTATAGGAAACTTGGTAGAAGATATTTATATGTTACTAGGATAAATTATTCATTCATATTGAATGACTTATTTCTACTCTAACAGGGGGGATGAATATAGTTTTATTTTCATGATCAAATATGAAAAGTGTAATTTCCATTGATTTATCTCCAACCTTTTACTATTATAAATAGATAGGAGGTAATTTATTTTTTGTTAGTTTACATATTTATCCTAATATTACTATATAATTATATGGTGGTCATGTTATTTAAGATCCTTCTTTAATTTTTTGAATTGAAATTTCACACTTTAATTTTGTAATTGTATCATAATTTTTTCACATGTATGTATTTAATTAACATTAATTCCTTAATAAATGTTCATATTATTGTTATATAATATTTTTATTTCAAATATCATGTTGATAACATTTAATCTATAGGTGAACTAATTCACACTGACACCTATTAATTTCATTCTACCCCTAGAGTCTATTTTCTGATTCCATTGATATAATAACATTAATAAGCGATAACCATATAGTGGGTTTATCCCTGAGAGTATAAATTAAATTTAATGGATGTTATTTCTGTTTTAAAAATTCATAATTAAATTTTTGTTGATATTTTCAATAAATTATGTTCATTATCCATTGATCTCACTAATTTTAAGGCTACACATCTTGAGTGGTAAAAAGACCATGGAGTGATCAAGAATTTGATACTATAATTGTATTAGTTATGTGTCTTAGGATACTAAAAAAATTACATGGTTGATTTTGGATGCTCATATTTCGTTAATGGAAATTCTCAAATTTAATAAATTGATATAATTTAAAAATAAATTCATCCAATCCACCCCAAATGATAACCGAGGATCAACTCTTTATATTAAATTGAATTAGTTTAAGTATCAAAAAATGTTTAATAATCAACGAAATTAAAACCCAAGTTGTCCAATTCATTTAAAAGTCCCCAATTTATAATTTATGTTCTTTTAGGTTTGTTATTAGGTCTTTGAGGATTCGATAAACCAAGATTTTCTACAAGTGACTGCTTACACTATAAAAACATGTAACTTTGGGAGAAAATAAATATTGAGTATAAGTAGATAGTAAAATGAAATAAAATAATATATTATCATGAAAAAATGGAGGGGAATAAAATTAATTTGAATCATAAGATATATATAATATTATTTCATCATTATAAGAATAAACATATAAATTGCTGATAAACTATGTGATTGGATCATGAAACCCTTCCACTTCGGTAACATTGAATCATATACCCCATGAAAGAATAAAATAAAATATATTTTTAAAATATAAATTTAATGTATTAATTTAGGATATTAAATTTCAAATTGGATGTATATATTTCTCATAAAAAAATTAGGTGCATAAAATAACATTTCTCCCACAGAAGAGAAATTAAGACAAAAATATCTTAGCTTAAGGATAGAATTTCATTGTACATGTTTGAACCTCCTATATAACAAATATAATTTTATTATTTATCTATTAATTTAATATATATATATATATATCATACTATATATTATTTAATTATGTCCTTTTATTACCAATTTATTATTAATTCTTTTGAAAAAATATGATTCGGGTAATAAATATGTTTTTTTCGTATATATATTTATTAGTCATTTTTAGTCCCCATATTATTTAATGTTTCTATGACCTCCATAATTTTATCCATGATATAAATATCATATATATTTCACATATATCTTTTTATAGTAATCTATAAAATTGATAGATAGAAAATTAATTACACTATTCATGCGGGTGATAGGTTATATGTATGTGTGAATATTGTTTCCATTTTTTAATATATTGATCTAATTAAATGTATATAAAATATTAACCTTAAATAATATGTTATATTTCACATATATGAAATATTATTTTTAAACCTTTCTTTATTACCTTCCATGTAAAACATACATGAAGTACTAATAACATCACTTCGCGAGGCTGTAATCATCTGTACACAAGAACAACATTACAATATCCTCCACGGGATAGAATGTAAGAGGTTATATTAAATGTAATGTTTAAGATGAATAATTATTTTATAAATATTATATGTAATCTTTAAAAATTTCTTATTACCATTCAATAAAAAATGAAAAATGTATAACATCCGTTCATGAGACGGTAGTCTTTCGTACACACAAGAGATATTATTTTTTTCTAACAAGATAGGAGGTAAAAGGTTGATGTGGTAATTTAATAATATTTGTATAATAATATCATATATAAAATATATATAATAATATTATATGGTTTATTATATCCATCCATGAGAGGTGGTTATGGGAAACAAATAACATTTATTTGCGAGGTTGTTGTTCACCATATGCACAGTCGTGGGTTTCATTTCCATTTGATGTAACAAGATATGGATATAAGTTATGCAACTAAAATAATTAAATATATGTATATATGATATTATTATATAATTATATTATAATAATTTAAAAAATATTTTATTTATTTATAAGAACAACTAAAATAAAATCACATAGTATAAAACATTACATTTTCTTCAAACAATTCATCTTTATGTTCAAGATAATAGATTTCTAAATATAATTTATTATCTTACCAGGGAATATAGGATGTGATTATGGATTTAGTAAACGTATACATGAGTTTATTTTCTAAAGTAATGCTTTATGGTTGTGTGAATAGGTGAAGAGAGGGGTGGATTTTATAAGTGTGAGAGAGGATGAACAATGAATTTTCAAAAACAATAATGTTTACCCATGTTTTTTCACATTCTAAAACACTATATAATAGAAAATTTAAAATATATTCATGATATAAGTTCTAAATATTTTTCTAAATGGGGTTTCTATAGGTTTCTCATTCATTTTACAACTTTTCATTTTAGTTTATCCCCCTAATTAAACTTATGTTAATCATTACAAAAAATATTAATTTTTACAGTTTTTAAAATTTATTTTGACAAAAAAAAATTAGTTAAACATATTATATAATATAAATTATTATAATTAAATAAATTTAATCAATTTTATTAAATTAAATACATATAATTTATAATTGCTATTTATAATTAAACCAGTAGACACAATGAGAATCTAATTTTCAAAAGAGAAAATGCTCAAAAGGATAAAATGTTTTAATGTAAATAATTCAGTATGAAATTGTTTCCAATATCCTTAATTAGATTAATATATATATAATTTAATTAATTACACTTTTAATCACATTTTTTAAAAAATATTATCCTTGTAAGTTCTTTAAATGAAATGGAATTTTTCAATAGAGACAAAATTTTTCACTATTCATTGAAACAATAATATTTTCATAGAAATATAATAATATACCATATGATAATTTTGAAAGTTAAATTTAAAACCTTTTTTTATCTAATTTATTTTTTCTAAAAGTTACAAAAAATACTTTAATTATTTTTCAAAATAATAATATTTTTTTTGAAAATTGAATTTTCAAATTATAAAAAGACATTAATGAAAATTAAGTATTTAATACTAAAACATTATTCAAAAAAATTAATTCTATATAGTATTTAAAATATTATTTCAATTCATACCCCCATATTTAATTTATACTTGATAAATTAAATGTTTACAAAATAATATTAGTAATTTCTCTCAGGTCTTTAAAACTTTTTGTTCCGTGTAATACATCTTATAAAATAAAATATATTTCTTTCAAAAAATATGTTTTATAAAATCATTGGGTGTTAAATTGTACCCTGAAAAAAATAAATTTTACCCTCATAATTGATCACTTTAGTACAAATAAGTGAGGATTCTTTTGTCTCATTACATCCTTAGGCTCCCATATTGCATCCCCATGCCTGTGATTTTTTCATTAAACTTTGACCATGTTAATGGTTTTTTTCATATATCATTATTTATAAATATATAATATCTACCAGTTTTTTATAATAATAAATAAAAATCATTAGAGGTATGTCCTCTATAATTAGTACATCTGATGGATCATGTATGTACATTCTCACAAGAGATACCTGAAACACAATGTAATCATAATATATGCTTTTTAGAATCCCCAAGTAATAAGCTACAATCCCAAAATAATAAATAGTGACTAAGGAGCTGATATACCTATGGATAATTTGTATCTTCTTTAATACAATGATAAATTCCTATAAATTCCTTCTCAGCAACATAAAATTCTATATCATGTTGAAGATTATTAGTATAAATATTTTTTCTATGTTTTATTTCACGTATGTGTTTTTGAATGGCTATAAACATATCTTCAATTTCTTCATCTAACGTATCTATTAATACCTTTATTTCTAAAACATCATTCTAGTATGTAGGATTTCTATACTTATTTCCAGATATGGATTCAAAGGATCCATTGGAATATATCGAATACAAGCTATATTTATGAAAAAAACTACTATAGGGGAAGGTGTTAATCCAAACCATCTTTGAAAAATATCTTATCTTTTCCTCTATCATGTCAATTATTCTCCCAAAAAAAACAACTATCTGAGGATGATATAAAGTGGTGAACCATTTCACTATATCCCAGTCCTAGTAATGAATTCTCCGGAATATCGATTTAGACCTTACATCCTAATCGGATACAATGGAATGTGGAACTCCATGATCAATTACCACTTCCAAAATTTATATTAATATAGGCTAATCTGGGGGGAAATATTCTATGATTGAAATGAAGGGTGTCAACATTGTAATCTAAATAACTATGACCCATTTTTACCTCAATATCATCTATAAGATAAACCCTAATGGTTTCAAATACCTATAATCATATTTCCAAATGATTTAATTAAATTCCTCCTCAAATAACATTGTCAATAAATCGTCTAAAAATACAAAGTGTTTTATTCTCAAATTTGTTTTGTAAATATATCCTTAGTATTGATAAAATCTGATCACATAAAATTTCAAAGGTGTGTTAATGGATTTTAATGTTTTATAATCATAAAAATCATAATCCCATGATAGTACCCGTAACTCTAAAGTTATTATAAAATATATACATATTATTATAAATGATAAATCACCCTTTATTACCTATATCATATTTAATAATATACAAGAAACTTTTCTATTGGAATCATGGGTTCTTCCTTCTCTAGATAAAATAAATGGCGATTTAATTATTATTGAATTTTTGTATATTGAGATAATGAATTCTCAAAATTAAATGAAATTTAACTAATGGATGAACATTATTATTTTCCTAGATCTCATTCAAACAAAATAAAACATAAAATTTCCATATTGGGATTGGATGATATGTTTACCTGAATTATCATGATTCACATAATCTACTATGATTTAATAATCATTCCCTTTTCATTAATTTTAAATGTTTTTGGTGTTTATCATCCTCTATAGACCTTGAAATTGGGAATTTATTGTCATAATTAAAATACTGTACATATTTGAATCACTGGATTGTTGGTGGTGAATATAGTGGAGTATCCTCTCTATCTTTATTATTAGTTATCCTGTCCCCCCACTTCATCATTTAGAATCTTGATGATCATTCATCAAATATTTTAAAAAAATTAGTCCCTTAAAGAAAATTTCTCCATGTTTCCTTCCACATGTAAAGCATAAAAGAAATATGAAGTTCTTTTATCCAAAGGTTTTATACTATCCTTTGAGTTAATTATTTATTTTATTATCAATTCCATTTGTTTGATGGATAAATCATATATCTATTACCAACATAATTTAAAAAATATTTATGTCCACATTTCTACTAAGGTACCTTATTTAAAATTACCTTCTGATAACATTTTTTAATCCCTTATTGAATTGATCAAACATATTTTCAGGATAGATGATAATACTAGAAGAATACATCACACATCTTGTATAATTTTCCTCAAATTTTCCAACTAATTCTTAATCCGATTATTTTAGCTCGGGTAATAAATTCTCGATTTTCAATAAATGAATATAAGGGATATATTAATTGAAAAAAAAAGGTCTTAAATTCAACCCACACCCCTGAATCAATCTCAACATAGTGTCTTTTATTCGTGATAAGAGTCCACCATTGATCAGGTTCGTCTTGTAAATGCGATATGGCCAAAAAAAATTTGATTCCACAAAACAGGAGAGGGTAAACTATCCACTCAATTTTATATATACATTTATTGGAAACTAATGGGTGAGAATAAGTAACAAAAGATGGTGGATGTTTCTCGATGGAGTAAATAACCAAAACATGTTCCCTCCATCACTTGTTCATAATTTTAGCATGATTCATATCCTGATAATGTTATGTGAGCATAAAAAAGGGATTTTTTTCAAACTCCCATTACATTTTTATTCATTATAGTAAAATAATTTCATTTATTCTTTTAAGATCTCTCCATTTACTAAACAAGAAAAATAATATTATAAGAAAAAATAATTATAGTGATAATTACATTGTTATAAACAATAAATTATATGATATCTAAATTAGGACACACTCTTATTAATCTATGAAACATTGTCCATAACCTATCTCCTTAATGGTAATTATTTAAATCATTCCTAATGGTATATAATGATGTTTAAATATTAAAATAATATCCCATGTGACTATCAAACTAGGATTGTAGAAATGCCCATTGTCATGCACCAGGTGATGATTGAGTACATCTCTTTGTTCCCTTTTTCCTATTAACACCCCCAGGTGCAACTGTTTGAGACAAATTCCACCTGTAATATCCATACATGGATGTAATTTTAGGGAAATTACTATATTTATCCTTCAATAAAATTTTACAACCAATTATTATAGATTGTAATTTACTTAAACATTATTGTAGATATATCCTTAGTTATATCACTACATATTTATGTTCATAGTTTCTAATGGTTAACTAAAATTTTCCTAGAAATCAACTATAATATACTCAAACATCTCATACATAAATGTTATATAAAAATTAATAAATAATTCATTACACATCTTAAAAATCTATGATAGAACTATTTTTTTCTAGTCCAATTTGAAACATGGACACATTAATAACTTGTTCACACGTAATCTTTTTCATCACACGCTATAATTTCTATAACGAGATACTTTCTTAAACACAACATATATAATTAAATTATTCATATCATGGGTAATGGAAACATAAGAAAAGTATATTTTAGATTGTATATAAGTGTAAGTAAGGGTGATGTCAATTCAACAAGATCATAGGAGTTTGAGAACAATAGAATAACTTTTCATAATCATACCTAACATATCCTATATCATAAGTGTGATTGCTAACATAATGTTGTGAAATTCATAATAGATGAATCATAATAGAGTAAAATAACATGTTCCCTGAGATCATGCCATTAGAATAAGACTTATATTTATAGAATATAAAAAATAATATAAAATCCTAAATAAATTATATCCAAAAAGGCATTTCAATTATGTTAAGCTAGGGCTAACAACCCATTTTCCTACTTCGATACTGGGATAACATTATGTATACCGTCTTTTGGTAATGGGATAACAATCCTTATTTAATCTTTGGGGGATAGAATAACCTCCCATGTAAAGTATTTGGGTGTTGGGATATCCTTCCAAATACCCATTTATCTCATATACCATAAATCATTACCAACTCCATAAAGGGATATATATGTCTCAGTAGGCACATAATAAAAATAATACATTTGAGTACCACAAGAGAATAACTCATTGATCATATTAGAACCCCTTAAAGAGAAGGATTTACTTAAAATTTCATCATAAAATAAACAAGGTAAAATAAAAAAGTTTCATAATCATTTAATTATTTTATTATGGAATATCTGATGAATAAATTATTGGTTTAATAATAATTTTATCATGGTATATATAATGGAAGAGAAATGGGTTTCATAAATATCATGTAATTATTATAATAAAACACTAAATAAAAGAATTAGAATGGTATCCAAGTGATCAAATCCCAATTAAATCATAATTAACATCAAATTATATCATAATATTTAGGAAATTATTTTAAAAGTTCAATTGTAACATTTCTAGATGAAAATAACACTTCCACTTAGAATAAAAAAAATTCAAATGTAATACTTTTATAAAATCCATTAATTTTTAAATAACCAGAAAACATATAATGTAATAATTGAAATTATTTTAAATATTTCTTAAGGAAAAAACATTTCCAATTTGAAAAAAAATTATAACATTATAAATTTTCCAAATATTTTCTGTTGAAAATAAACATGAAAACTTATAATGTATGAAGAATAATTCGAATCATTTATTAAGGAAAATAATATTTCCATGTTGAAAGAAACATTTAAAAAAATATTTTTATAATAATTTTCAATGAAAATAACCATTAAATATTGTAAATATATCATCAAATGAAATATTTTTCATGAAAAATTAATATTACATTCATGACACACACATTAAAATAGATATTACTTTCATTATTTCGGTAAAAGTTAAATAGGCCATATACGGAAAATTACACGTAGATTATTTTTTACTAAATTTTTAAAAATTAATTCATGGGTAATAAGTAATTTATCAAATCCATTGTTTAATTTGTAAACCTTTTTAATACATTTTTATAAAATATAGATATGTAAGAAATGCGTTTTTTAACAAAAATAAAAATAATGCCGTTTTTACTTTGAATCATTATTTTATAATCATAAGTGCATAAAGAGAGTAAAATTGAGGGAAAAAATTTCCTCTCAACAAATAAATATATAATAATAGTCTTGTGGAGTTTTTTAGAGATAGATCATAATATTTAAACATCAGAAGAATAAACATAAATAATCTTGATAAACTATGAGATTGTATCATGATACTACAACCTCTTTGGTTACATTGAATTGAATAAAATATGAAAGAAAAAAATTAAATTAACCCTAAAATATCCTGATAATAATTAAATTCATGATATTTCATTTCAATGTTTTTCTATTTACAAATAAGAAAATATACTTGGTTCATAACATAACATATGTCCCAGAGAAGACTAATGGAGACAAAAATATCAGAACATAAGTCTCGTCTACCATCCTTCACATTATAAGATCATTTATATTAAATATAAGTTTTCATAATTAATTTAAATAACTATAATTATATATATATTACTATCAATTATTTAGTTATGAAATTTTATGAAATATTTTTTTTAATAATTCGTTTTTAAAATCATGTTTTGGGTACCAATTGCATTGTCTTTCATATAGGTTTTGATTTATTATTTTTATTAATATTACACTATACATGATTAAATCAACCATTGTATGCTAAATATTTTATAAATATCTAATATATTCCTTATATGTGTTTTTATATTAATTCATAAATGTTATATAAATAAAAGGAAATATATTATTCGTGGAGATGGTATGTCATACATACTAAGGATTTTTATTCCATATTCTCAAATAATTTAATGAGATTAAGATAAATAAAATATTACCCATCCCAAATAATTTTAATTTCATATATAACACATATTGTTTATTTAAAAATCTTATTATTACCATTAATGGAAATCAAATGCGTAAAATTAATCACATCGGGTAGCGAGCCAGTATTCTTTCGTATACATGAACGATGTTATCATATCTCCCATCGAATGGAAAGTAAAAAATGTATATGTGATATCCTAATTGAAAAATTATAAATATTTTTCAAATATCATATATATTCATTTAATCAATACTTATTTCTATCCAACTAAATCAAACTGAAAAACACATCACATCAGTTCGCGAGGCTATTTTCCCTCATATACACAAGAAACATCATTATTTTCCTCTATGACGGGTTCAAAGAAGATATATGAGGTTTTATAATTAAATATGTACAATAATATCATAATAATAATATATATAAAGATTAAAATTATTATTATATCTATTAACGATAGGTGGTAATGGATAACAAAAACATCGGCTCACGAGGCCGTAGTCCACACACATGATTGATGATTTAATTTCCCATTTGATGGAAGAGAAGAAATATATAAAATATGAAACTAACAAAATAAAATCATAAATTATGTTAGACATAGTTTTTATAATGTCATAATATATTAATAATATAATAATTACTTATAAGGTGAAGTAAAACTAAAACCCCTAATATTAAACATCAAATCTTCTTCAGAAAACCTCATTAGGACTAATCGAAGTCATTCGATGATTGGATTAATTATCTCAAAAATTACAATATTATTTATAGAGGGATTAATGTAATATATTTTTCTAGGTATTATCTGAACCAAATAGTTTTTTATGTGTGAAGAGGATATGAGATGTGGCAGATTTTAATAAGTGGGTGTGATGAAAACTTGGAATTTTTAAAAATAATAATGTTTACAAAAAAATATCACAGACCAAAGGGATCCAAAATGGTTCATTATATAAAATTAGAGGTGATAAAATTTAAATATTTCCTTCCAATCTTTTTGTACATGCCTCTAGGTCATTTAATCCATTATCATTTTATTTTATCTTCTGGTAAACCTGTTTCAACCTCAAAAATGGTAATTTAATTTATTATTTTAACTATTTATTTTCACCAAAAGGAATTTTTTAACATGTTATATAATATAAATTATTCCAATTACTATTACTTATTCCATATTTCTGAATTCCATTCAAACATGTGGAAAATTTAAAATTAAATTTAAACTCACAGACATGATAAGAACGCGAGTTTCCAAAGACAAAATGTTTATAATTGTAAAGACTTTCATTAAAAAAATTAAATTTGAAATTAATAAATATTACCTAAAATGGAATAAAAAATATATAATTTTACTTTTTAAAACAAAATAAACTTATAAATTCAATAAATGAATTTTTTTCAATAATAAGATTATTATTTACTATTCATATACAAATTTATTTTTTCATAGAAACACCCAAAATTCACCCTAAGATAATCTTGATATGAATATTTCAAAAATAAATTTTATTTTTTCAAATATTTGTTTTAATTTAAATAATTTGTTTTATTTTTAAAAAATTTAAAAGAAACTTTTTATTGATATTTCTTTTTTGAATTATATAAAGCATTTTCCTAGAATTATGTATTTTTATCAATGTGTTTTATTCATATAAAAATTTATACTTATTATATCAAATTTTTTTATTACTATTCTTCATTCCATGTTTAATATCATATTGACAACAGTCATGCTTAAAAGATAATATTCATATTTTTTCATGATTCATTAAAACACAGTGTTTCATATTATGCATAATATCAAAGAAATTATGTTTGTTAATGAAAACATATTTCATTAAATCTTGAGGTGTATCAATTTATTCATGTTCCCTAAAATGGGAATAATTGAATTATTATATGATTCTTTTATAAATGTTGAATAAGGAATTTTATGTGAGGGTATTAGAGATTAGATGTGAATTATTATTTATACAAATTTTTTAACTCAAAATATTATCATATTGATTGTTAGTTTCTCACATATCTTTTTAAATGTTAATAGAACCAAGGAATATATGTGAGGGATTTATTTTGGTTCATACTATGTTCATTAAAAAATTAATCTATAATTGATGATCGATATGATCAGAGCTAACTATAGAAGATATTTGACTTTATTATAGGAAAATTTGATATATTCTTACCAAATAGTTACTTTTATTGGTTATGATAAGGATAATATAATGATAAGACCTAGAGATATCCCCATGAAACTAATTAATTTACTAAGGTGTTAACTTATGTTATATGTTATACACACATGGTTTATATTCCATTATATTTTCATGGTTTTGTGGAATTTATTCCATTATGTATTTTTTATATTAATCCTCTTTATATAATGTTTCCCATATTAATTTCCACCATTCATTTATTTTATTTTTTAATTTTCAATGTGTCATAAATTTTTTTATTTCTTTGAAAATATCTGAATAAATGATAAATTTCCATGTTTTTTCATAAACATCCAAGTCCACCACATTATAGTTTTAGAATTTTCATTTTTAAATTATAGATTACTCTCTTTAGAATAAAAACCAGTACAAATAAATATATTTTAAATGGATATTTTATTTAATTATTTAGTGTTATAAATCCTTGTTTTTGGGATGGAATGTGTGTTTTATCCTAAAAGGGAAACCATCTATTTTTAAAAAATTGAAAATGTATGCTATTTTTTTCGGTTCTATAATCAAATAAATCATTATTAAATATACGTGTGTTTAAACTATAATTTATGAAATTTTTTATAAATGGAATTTTATATAATCATTGCCGAAATTCTATTTTACACATTTACCTCACACCGAACATTCACATTATTGTTCAAAAATTCTCTTCTAATGATTTTTAGAGGTTCCTAGGCTTTGATTTTTTTTATTTCAGTCCATTTATGATTATAAAATATGTAGTTAGTGATTATGGGTTACACAGACATCAAATAGAATTTTTTAGAGTTTTTCATGGGTTTCTTTTTTGAAAAGTATATACTAGTAAATTTATCTAGATGTATTTTATTTCCATTCATTCAAAAAAATTATATTCTATATTTTGATTTTTATTTTGATTTTTATCAAAAATCTCAATAGTTCATTACTATATATTTTATCTCATTTAGATATTTGTTTATTTTATTCCAACTTAGGTTGGATATTTTTTTAATATTTTTATTTCAGATGTCTACTGGACTAATGTATAGAACTACCATGATGGATTATTATTTATTTTTAATACATTATTACTACTATTATGGGGGAAATAATTCCTATATTTTATTTACTTTCAATCTGTAGTAATAGTTTCTATCATATGGTTATTGGGAAGGTTCTCGATGAATTTCATTGGATCTTTTCGGGTACTGATTCTATGGTCTCCCATGTTATTTCCTTAGAGGCACCCAAATGAAGCATGCCAATAGAAAGTTAAAAATTCCTATTATAAATGGAATTAAGAATTTTCCAATAAAAATTAATTTAGAGTGATGATTTGGTTGAATTAACGATAATATATTCTTAAAAAAGCTCACATTTTTATCACTACTCAATCACTATTTGTGTGTACACATCAAAATTAGGATGAAGAAATATCAAATAATTTTCATCACAAATCATCCAAGGGGATGTTTTTTTATTCATTTATAATGTTTTATATATTTTCCAATAAATTTAGGTATCTATTTGTTTCTATGGTGTGTTTTACCCACATGGAAATAGAATATGATTGTTCTCAATAATGGGTTTAACAATTTTTACGTTCTTTCCACAATTTGAACTTACCTAAGGAAAAGTATTTACCTCATTTAGATCGTTGAGGATAATTGGATGATTTTTTCAATAAATATGGGATAATTTTGTTGGAGTGTTCATTTTAATTTTATGTTCTGTGATACATTGAAGGAAAATGAAAATGATATTTTATTTGTCTCTATGTTTTACTATTTATTGGAAAGGAAATTTTGTTGACCCATGAGTTTTGTTTTACCCAACAAATTAGAGTGTTTTCTGAAATTTTTTTCAATATATTTGTTATAAGGATATTTTTGAAATAATATATTATTTAAAACCATTTTTTCATTCGGTATTATAGTCTTGGACATAGTTTTGGGTTAGCTAAAATTACATTTTAGATTGTTGATTTTTTTTGTGGCGGTAGATATGATCTCCCTACAGTAGGTGATTTGATGACCATTAAGGGTAGATATAGTACCTTTACAAATTGGATATTTCATTTTTCCATTCATAATTGGATGGATAATATCGTTCTCACCAAATGTGTTTGTTTATTATAAATTCAAGGAATATTTGACCCCAATTCTCATAATGGTATCTCAATTATGGAAATTGGGTATAATAGTTGGTGTCAAAACAGAGATACTAAAAAGAACTAATGAATTATGTTTTGATTTCTCATGGGAATTCGAAATATTACAAATTGGGGTATTTACCTCTTCAAATTTTGGGTCCACCTTCTTTTCAAATTTAGAAACTTAATCCTCATGGTCATCTTTAAAGGGTATATTGATCATCAAACTAGTGATCAACTTATTTTCCACTATGTATCCCCAAATAAAAGTATCAATAATTATTTGATCTATATCAATTAATAATTAATAAATATATTTTAATAAAATATGACTTTATATTTGGTTGTTTTGAAAACATGAATATAACACATAAAATGTTAATACTATTCATGAAGTGTTTCCTTATTGGATTATATAATTGAATATATTTTTTCATATCATATAGGTTAAATATGATAAGAAATATTTTTCAATTAAAAGTCTTTTATGAATTATTTTATTATGGTGTTCACAAAGTGTAACCAATCCATTTTAATGTCTTCAATAGGGAATAAAAAAGGAAATTTTTTTAATTGTTCCTCAAACCATACTATATGTATTAATATTTATCACCTTGTATAGAATTATTTTATTTTTGTAGGAATTCTATTGTAATTCTAAATATATTAGGGAAAAAAGAATTATAGTGGATGTATTTTAATGTTTGGTGTTTTCACATATATTTTTAAATTTTTTTGATGAAAATAAACTTGATGGGAAGTTACATCAATTAATTTTTAGTTATTTTTTCCATGTCATACAATACTTTTTAAGTTTCTACTTTGGGTAAATAAGTGGAAGATGGAGTAAAAATATTCTTTATGTATTTTAGGTTCTCCATTAATGGAATGTTTTTTTGGTCATGCATGATAAGTTATGAGAGTCTCTGTTTTTTTAAAGGTGGTATTTCCCTCATAAATTAAGGAATAATTTATAAAATCTAAAAATAAAAATATGTTATGAAAATTATTAATATAATACTTTTGATTAGAGAATAAAAAATGAACAAATATTTATATAATTTATATAATTCTTATAAAAACACTTTAAAATTGCAGTGCTCCATGTAAATAGTGCTATAATTATTATACATTGTCATGATATATCAAATTTATTAGGATTTTAGAGAGATTTTATAGAATTTGTAAGACCATAAAACATATCTCAAATAGTGTTAATTGTTTTATAATGTGAAATTTTTTAATTTTTATTAACTAAGATAAAAATATGGTATAAAATGTTGTTTTTAAAAAATTAATAAATGGAGTAGTATAAAATATGAAAAATGGAAAATGTATTTAATATTTTGCGATAATGAATTAATTTGAGGATATTTTTAGATCTTGATAATATCATTATTCATAAAATTTATTTGGGTTTGGTGTGATCCCATCATTGAGGTTTTATTGAAATCCTAATTATACTCATGCCAAATAAATTGATATACATATATTTAAACCATTGTGAAAATATAATTTAGAAAATATTAACACCTTATTAATTCCTAAATTAATAAAAATATTCATTAATTTATTCTATTTATGATAATTAGTTTCTTTATAATGTTTTCTAATTGTAAAATAATCCAAGTTAAAATTAAAAATTCATTAAGTTCTGAATAATTTTTAAATAAAAAAAAATACCAAAACATATCACACTAACTATGAGTAAATTATGATAAAAATAAAATACATTTCAAAAAAATATCAACCCTATATCTAATTGATGTGTTAAAATTACCTTACATATCATGAATCTCCTTTAAAATGATATACCACTATATATATCCCCATTATGAAGAGCTAAAAGAACATATGAATTTATATCATTATTCCTGATATCCCTAGGTCCATTTAGATTTATAAAAAATATATGATGCTTTTCGGGATAGTTTAGATCTCAAAAATGTTAATGTTTCGCTCCTTCATCAAAAATTACCATGGAAGTTCCCAATGTTCCAATTTATAGGCGATTTTGAAGGTGGATTTGGAACAACATTTTCATAATAAAACATAGATCCCACATTTAAGGTATCTAAATTATTATATATTATAAAAAACACTAAAACCCAACATCATGAATATATACACATAAAATTGTGATTAAATTGGTGGGGAATAACCCTAGATGCGGCCAAATTACATAAGTATCAGTGAGAGTGTGAATAGTCAATATTCTCTCCTATGATTCATAATATTTTGATATAAAATTGAAAAATATGGATTTTGTGTCTTATATAAATTTTTACCTCATATTTTAAAAGATTTTTATACCAAATTTGATTCTGGTTATTTTGATATATTTTTCATATTTTTTATTTTAGTGCAAAATAGTATTTGGATGTTCACTCATTTTTGGTCTATTTTACATGAATTTCATCATTAGTTCCCCAAATCAAATATTCTAAATATAAAAGAACTAATACGAGTTAAATTTATATTTAATAATATTTTTTAATGAATTAAATTAGTTACATGTGGAGTAATAATGATTCAAAAGGGTATAAATTACAACTCATGATAAATTTAAAACATTGGTAAATGGGTCGAAATAATAAATATATTTTAATTTTATTAAACACTAGAGTAAAATTTATATAAAATAAGGTTCATTGAAGTTGTAAAAATGTTATATATTATGAAATAAATTTCAAATAAATTTAATTTCTTTAATATCTTGTGTTACATACAGCACCGTTTTTTAATGAACTTTGATATACTATTCAAAATATTAATTTTTAATAAGAGCATTATAACATAAATATTATATTTGGTGGTTATAACTGGAATAAAAAAAATTTAAAATATGTATGAATTTTTGGTACAATAGTTTAATTATGAAAAATATGTATAACATTTTTGGTAAATCCTTTATGTGTTTCGAATATACATTTTTCTCAAAAAAATTATTTGTTTATTCTTATTAAAAAATAATAAATTTATTTTTTCCCACATTTTAATATTTCATTTTTAATGATGAAATTTTTAGATTACCCTTTTAAATTTATATTATTTTTAATTTTAGATTATTTTTAAAAAATATAATTTTTTTGGGATTAGTGAAATAACAAAATTTATTAAAAACATCGTTTTTGTTTATAGAATTTACAATTTAAATATTTCACTAAAATGTATTAATAGTATCATTAATTAAATAATATTATAAATAATCCAATTTAGTTTAATTTAATTAATTTAATAATTTATTTTGATATTAAAACATTAAATATTTATTAAAAAGATCTATTTGGAAAACCACTTTTACACCATGATTGTGGGTTTAATTATAATTTAAAAATTTACATGTATGTGAATTCAATTTGAAAATATTAACTACATATTTTTAATGATAATAAAAAATATTATATTGTAATTTAATATTATATTTCTGTTATTATAAATAGTATAATGTAAATATTAATTACCATAGTTTAAATTAAAACATGTTTACATGGGGATAAACTAAACAAATAAGGGCCAAGATAACATAAAAACGTATCTAAAACAAATTTTATAAACATATTTCATAATTTTGTAATCAATTGATGGATAATGAGACATATTTGGTCCTTTTTAATGTTTAAAACATGGGAATACCTTTTTCATTTCAAAATTTCATAGTGAGTCCTCTCCCCCATATATAAAATGAAACCCCCAATCCTCTCCTCATTATAGTTAAAAATAATTTTTTTTCACCGAATACATACCTAAATAACATCGCTAATTTCCTCCCTGTATTTAATATATCTTCTTTGAATTATAAAACCCTTTGAGGATTACCTTTAGGGAAAACCTAAGGATCACATCTGAAGAAAAGGTATCATTGTTAAAAAAGTGTTTTCTAATTTATTCATCAACCCCCTTCAAATAAAAAAATTATCTCATATAATAACATAATTATATCACATATATTGATTTTTTATTATGGTAAATAAATATCCTACATCCATCCCATATTCCATCAAATGGGAAATTGAACTGGTGGTCCTGGAAACGGTGGACTACCGCCTTAGAAACCCATATAATTGGTTTTCCATCTCCACCTATCAGGGTTGGAGATAATGAAGGATATAATATTGAAATATGATATTTTAAAAATATTTTTAATAATAATTATAATATAACATATACCATCTTAACTTACAATCCATTAGATAATGATTGCGTTGCTCCTACCTACATTTGGATTGCTGCCTCCACATAGTAATGTGATATGTTTTAAATTTTATTTTGACAGTAATGGTAAGAAGGATATATTAATAAAATATATATTATATATATTATATAAAAATTATTCGATAATGGTGAATATGTATGTATATTTATTTCATTTCATTCAATGTGAAAATATAATTAGCATTCATGTGTATGTATGGCCTACAGTCTATATGAATAGTGTAAATCATTTTCAATCCCTAAAATTAATGGATTAGCCTAATAAAGAATAAGATTGATATATATCATATTTATTAAAAGTTTAAATGGATTTATATTATTTATCCATAATTAAATTCAAAATAAACTAATTTCAAACCCGAACAACATGAAAAATGAACCAGTTTTTACCTAAAACGTGATTTTAACAAGGAATTGTTAGTAAACAGATAATAAAAGGTCATAAGTAAATCATATATTGGTTGATATTTTCAATTATGGTTTATAATTATATATTTATATTAATACTATATTTTTCATATAGTATCTTCATATGATTTCTATGAATTTTGATAATTGATGTAAGGTATTTCAAGTATCTTTTTTATTTAAAAGAGACATATTTCATACTCACCATTTGTTAAATTTTTTGGTATATTTACTTCTCCATTGAAATGTTATATCATTAATATAATTATGTTAACTATTTTTATAGTTTAACTTTATTTTATTCTTTAATTAATATTATGATTCAAATGCTTCCATTTTGGTAAGGGATTTTCATTTCACTTTTATTTAAATTAGACACAAGAAATATCCACCATTCATTTCTTTTGTTTGGTGTATATACCACCAATGAATATCTCTTCTGATCTATATAATGGAAATTATTTGTATTTATATAACCACATATGGGTCATTATTTAATGGATATTTTGATTCAAAGGTTACCAAAGTGGTAAGAGTTTTATGTAACAATCTAATGGTTTGTTGGGATTATTTATGATTATGCTTCCAATTATGAAATAATATGAAATATCTATCGGTTCATCAATAAATATAATATAATATGTTTATTTGTAGTCATTAGTTTCTTTTTTATTAAATTTTTCTATATTTATGTAATCAATAGACAAAAACTATTTTTATGAATAAAAACATAATATCTCTCATCGAGAGAAAAAAACTTTTCTTCCACATCATTGTTTTAAAAACAATTAAGAAAGATTATTTTATTTAAAATTGATTTTTTAAATACATTTATAACATGGTTTATGATTCTTAGAATTTTTTAAAAGGAAACATCATCTAATTTTATAAAAAGTAAATTTCATATTTCAATGATAATATGAGAGGAATCATTATTTAAATGTATAGGGAATAACTAGTATTTACTACATTCATTGTGATAAATGATTTAATTAATAATTTAAAATTTAATAAATTTTATTAATTGATTTTTATTAATATATGGAAATTTTAATGATTTTAAAGTAGTGATTTCAAATTGGAAGACTATTATTCTCAATAAAGGTTCTTAATTATTTTGATAATTATTTTCCAACTAAGATTACATATATTAATGTTTCATATGATTTATTAGTAATATGATCCATTGATACCATCATTATTCATTATTACTATTGAATATTTTTATTATGATATTATTTTATTCAACATATTCCCATTCCTTGTTTTATTCTATGATGAAATAATGAAATATTTATCAAACATGAATCTTTTCAATGGGTTATTATATGATGTAATGTTCATGAACCCTTTGTCATTTCCTGAGTGATTTTATGAAGAATGTTTCATGATATTTTGGAATAAAAATTTATGTATTGTATTACATGTGGTCTCTATATATCTATCCAATGCATCAGAAAATGATTTATATCTCATGAGATAAACAAAGCTAAAATGTATAGTGAACCTTGTACAATAAGGGATTATGTCCACTATAATAATATTGAGAGGGAACCTTGACAAATATGGTGGGTTTGGGAGTGAACCAATCCCACAATGATAGTTTTGGAAATGATCCTTGAATATTAAAAAAATATTTTTCTATGATTATGTGTATGTCATAATTCCATGTCTTATGCCAATGTGATGCTTTCATGATTCTTGTTATTTGATTCATTTATGATTCTGGTTTTACAAAATACCAAAAATTGGTGCATGAGTCACAGTTAAGAACTATGATTCATTGCTTATTATTTTTATAATGTTATTATCATGTTCTTATACCTTTATGGTAATTTTATGATTTTATCTCCATTTTGTACACTTATTAGGAATCTATTCTCACAATTTATTGTGTTTCCATTACCCAAGTTTTGATAAATGGATAATATATATTGTCATATGCAGGACTTATTTTTAATTTATTTTTCATTTAATTTCCATTCTTGCTTTGTTTTGGGGGATTCCCATGTTTTTTTTGAGGAAAGGGTGAGTTTTCATTATTTGGGCCAAACTGTGAGCCCATTTCCATATTTAAAATAGAATTTGGTTTATTTTATAACTTTTTCCTTTTTTTTAATATTTTTTCATCCATTTAAATTCATAAATTTCCTCCCCAGACCTATTAACACCACCATTTCAATTTGGATAATTTATAAATCCATAATAATGGTGGATTTGGATTTTTATTTAAGGATTTGGTCCATCCCGAAAGCCCATTTCCAGGTTCGAAAAAATTATTTTTTTATTTAATAAAATAACAATTTTAACTATTTTTTGGTGATACCATCTCTAAACCGATCCCACTAGATAGATAAATTCACTCATTCTCTTCTACCCTCTTTGGAGCTCATTTCCATCATGGATTAAGATGAAACTTGTTAATATTCCTTAATTCGATCAAATTTATAAAGTTAATTTGTTTCATAATAACTCTTTCATTTCTCTCTCTTTTTCCCGAATTCAAATTCTTACATGATATCTTAATCCTTTTTAAAACCTAACATGAATGTTGGGCTATTTGAAAATTCATATACTAGTGGATTTAGGTTGATTTCTCCCGGATTCGTTCATGTAAGTGTTCCTCGCTTCATTTTCCTTCATTTCCATAGGGTTTCATCCCTCTTTCCTAATATTCCAAAGTTTCCAGAAGATAGGGTTAGATCCTAGGGTTTTACATGGTGTCTTTTTCATGTAATATTGAGTTTTTAGGGTTCTCTTCTATTCCTTGTGTTGTTGTGGTGGTGTGCTTGATGTTTCACTCCACGATTTGAGGGACTTGACACATTCAGTAGGTGGTTCCATGTGTAAACAATTATTTATGAGTTATCTTGCTGTATATTTTGATTCTTCATATTCCTAATATTTTTTTGTGGTGAAAAAACTATTCATGATTTATTTGTTTAAGAGTTTAATTTTATAGTTGCATTTTAGCTTGAAATTGGGTGTTTTTCATATGTAACACTTGGGTGTTATTTCAGTGCATTTTAGAACATGTGAAATTTTTTTATTTATTCTTTTATGGCATTCCAATTCTTTCTATTAGTGTCTTGGTGTAACATTGGGATTGAAAATTGAGTTTTGAATGGGTTAATGGTGTAAAACCATGTCGTACTTCTTGAAAGTGATTTTGAAAATATGTGTTTTTCATGTGGATATTTTGTGGAATTGTTTGATTTATTTTTATAAAACTTGGAGGTTGTTTAATAAAATTTTTTTGGGCTTCCAATTATTTTTTGAATTGGTATTGGCCTAATTTTTTTCCTTGAATGATGGTTTTGAAATAGGTTTTATGTGAAAAGCTTGGGTACACTCCCTAGAATTGTTAATGAATGTTTTGAACGATTTAATGATTTATGTAAGAGGTGAAACCATATTAGAAAAATATTTTGGATTGTG
Source organism: Viscum album (assembly GCA_963277665.1). NCBI lineage: Eukaryota > Viridiplantae > Streptophyta > Magnoliopsida > Santalales > Viscaceae > Viscum > Viscum album. The sequence goes on from OY728122.1 coordinate 1,210,978,262, forward strand.
TATATTTTTAAATATAACTTTTTAAATGTGAATGGTAATGTCATGCGATGTGTATACTCTTTCAAAATCATTATAAAAATGATTAACGGATTTACTGAAACGTGAAAGAGGTGTGAATGTGATGTGGGCTGTTTGTGTGAGTGTGATGTGAAAAATGGATTTTGTTAATGAAAAAGTTTTTTATGAAACATGTTGGTGGTCTATTTTTTGATGTTTATCATATTTGGAATTATTTAGTAAAATTTAAAAGGATTTTTCGGATTGTGAAAGTTATGAAAAATGTGTTGTTGGCTATTTTGGTGTGAGTTTGATTTCAAAATGCATTTGAACGAAAAGTGTATTTTTTGACTTTTTTTATGTACATGGGGATGTTTTCTTAATTTATGATTTGTATGTGATATTTTCATGTTAAACATATATGTCATGTCTTGTTGAACTTGTTTGAGCACAAGATGGAATCCCGGGTATCATGTTTGGTGGACGTGTACTAGTATGCTATTGAATCAGTGGGGTTTGTCCTTAATTTCATGTAGCAAGATTAATGCATGAAACAATAAATAAACTGTGATGATGATGATTGGGGACCACTAGGTTATGGGTATTTTCCTTACTAGTAGATCATTTGAATGAGAACAAATATTGTGAGGGTTACTCTCACCAATATACGAGGTACCTGGGACCCACAATGAGCTAGTGCCAAGGGGTTATTTCTTATTGCTTGTGGTCATTAGATTTTTTGTTCTTACCATTGGCATACAGTGTTGTTGGATGGAAATTTCAGTAATTCTGGAATTTATTTTTAATGTGATGATTCCTTAAATTATCCCACATGAAAACTATTCTAATTTTTATGTTGTGTCTTTTAGAAATTGTAACTAACATTGCGTGTTTATGAAAAAATGCTATCTTTTCATCTTTTAATGTTTATAACATAGAATTTGTTAGTGGTGGTATCCTACTAGGAATTTGATCACACCCTACTTACACTTATGGGTGTAAGTAGACATGGTTATTTTTATTGTCGCAGGTTTGGGTACAACTATTGTGCCAACAGTTTGGGTTTTTTTCTGGTCTGTCATGATGAATTGTTGTGGGGATGGTTTGAGGGTGGTGCCTCCTTCCATGTGGAGGTTCTTGGGATGTCCTTTTTTAACCTTTTTAATGTTCTTTAATAATATATTTAAATTATTTAATTCAATTGTGAAATTTTTTAAAGGATGATTTCAGTTGAAAAATCCAGATTTGTATTATTGAGTTTGTTTGTGGATTAACGTATATAAACTCGGGTAAATCATTCCCAAAAATCATTTCACGATACTCGAAAACTTGTTCCTTCCCATGGGGATCGAGAATGACCTTTGTGTATTTTCACTGGCTGGGTCGGGTGCCGGTTTTGATGGCGAATAGATTTAGTTCATGACAAAATGTTATCAGAGGAGGTTTAGGTTAACCCCTTGGGTCATGTTATTTGGGGAACAATCGAGATTGTCTGAAGTTTGGATTTTCAGGACTTTGAATTATAGTTATTGGTAATGTGCCTAATCACCACACCTTATGACATACCTCAACTCACCAGAGGATTCAGGACATATCTGAGTCCTTCAATTTTTTGGGTTTAATGATGATTATGGGAAATGACAAGAGAGTTGGGTTAATGGTCTCAGTGAGCTCACATGGCATGACAAGAAATTTGGAGCATGGAATATTTCTCTATAACGCTCACTGTGACGGTTAAGTGATTGGAATATGGCCACCAAGAATGTGTCCAAGTCACCCACCAAAACTAGTTTCGTCTCACATTGTCTTCTGTCCTATAGTTTTAAAATCTTGTATGTTCAATTTTAAAGCGTAAATGACATGGTTTTAAGTGGCATAAAGTTTTTGAGAAATTATTTAATAATAAATAGGTAATGGTTAGATTTTTAAAATGGGAGAACTAAATTTTCAGAATTGTACTTGAATGGAAAATGGGGTGTTTTCACCTCTTTGGAAATCATGAACTATGTCAAGGTTGGTTTTGAAAAAGTGTTTCCAATAATGTTTTATAATCTATTGAAATTTTTTTTAATTGGATTAGATTTTTTGATATTGATATGATTGAATTTAAAGTGATTTTTTATTTGAACTATCATTCATTTCTGAAAATCAATGGTAAGCTATAATTTGGGTTTGATTTCATGGTGATCGGTTTTGAGAAAAAAAGTATTGGTTGGAAGTTTTGGTTTTGAAAAGTGGAAGAAAAAAATTTGTTTTAACCTGTGGTATTTCTGTGTGAGACCGCATGCTTGGGGTTATATTGGATGATGGATAGTGTATGGAATGGATGAATGGATTCTAGGATGGATATGAGGACGGTGCCCATTTTGGCACAAAAACATGCATGTATGAGGCCCATGGGGTTCCATAACTGGATACGCTAAACGGGGAACAATTTTGTTTCCATTAAATGGTTTTAAAGGAAAAAATTATGTTTTGATAAATGGATTGGGATGGTGTTTATTATGTTTTTTTAAATAATGATGTTGTGGGATGTCTTCTTTCTATGAACCCTTTATGTTTGAACTGCTTTTTGGGTCTGTGTTCGGTCGATAAGCTGGGAAGAAGGACTGTTTAGTAGTCTATTTTGAGAAATGTTTTGGGATACCTTTACGTTGGATTCCATCATGTTCTTGAATCTGGTATGTGGATCTTTTTAACCAATGTACCAGGTTGGTTGGGTCCTTGGGTTGTCCCATTGGATATGGTACTGGAACTTTAAGGGTTAGTGCACCACTGAAGTGTAACCAAGATTATTTCGTCATTGGAAAATCATCCAGTTGATAAATTTATGGAATATATTCTAGAGATTTGTAGAATGCGTCAACAACCATTTATTTTTTGTTTGATGATACTATTGTAGTGGCAGAGTTCCTATGGTTGGTTGAAAGAGACCAAAGTTTCTTAAGATTCCTGATTCGTCAAAGGTGGAAGTGTGCTAGTGTAAAGACCCGTAAAATTGAAGGGAATTTTTTTCTTATTTTTCTTTAGAATTTTACAAGAGCGCGGTTTCAGACGGCACCTGATTCCGAGGCCCGGAGTGCCCGGAATTAATTTATGAAGTTTGGCTCTGGTACGTTCAGCAAACGAACGAGCGGGTTTTCCTAACTTTTGATTCGGTGCTCGGAATTGAAATCTGAGGGCACCGATGAACTCGCAGCACCGATATTCGCTTAAAGAGACCTTTTCGGAAGTTGCGTTTGTTGCGGGTTGAAAGTTAGTTTTGGGGTTTTAGTTTGAGTTAAATAAAATTTGTGATGAACAAATTTTATTATAACTTGATAAAACCTACCAAAGGGGGTTGGAAGTGGGACCCACACCCACTTAACCTCCCTTGGGAGGATTAAGTGTGGTGGGGCCCACACGAACCCCTAAACCTTTCATCTTCTCCCAACTTACTTAACCCCTCATTAAATGACATGAGTTATTTAATTTGGAGTTAATCCTTTTTAATTTCAAACTTTGGAAATTCTTTTGTGTTGATGTGTTAATAAAATAAGATAGTGTCTTATTTTATTTTGGTTAATAGCTTTGGCCACCTTGAGAGCTTTTGGGAGATTTTCTTCTTCTTCTTCAACTCTGACGAAGAACACGAAGAACGCTCAACTCGACGAAGAACGCCGCTCCGCTCTTCTTCGTCTTCCGTGTCAACGAGAGGGAACGCCGCTTCCTCCTCGGATTCCCTTCGTCGACATAAGAGGTTTCGCCAACGACGTGTCACATCGGACACATCTCTTCGTCAACGGAATTGACGAACGACGACCGCGACGCCCGATCTCCGTGACGTTGACTTCCGCGGACGTTGTCAAATCTTCGAACCTATACCCGAGGTAGGGGTTGTTGATTATTGTTTAATTATTCTATTCTTGATCATGAATTTAGCAAGTCTAACGTGTGGCATTGAAATATTTTAAGTTGCGTTATTGCTTAACGTGAGGGGGTCGGACCGCATGAACACGGCCGAACCCCTCCATCATTCTTGTTGTATTGCTTGCGGGTGGATGAATCAAGGTGGCGTGGTGCCGTCGCACCACGCGGATATTCACCCAATCCTTATTACGCGACGCCGTCGCGCCGCGCCATGGAGGAAACATCAAGAACGCGATGCTGTCGCGCCGCGTTGAAGAAATCGAGGTATGACGGAGGGGCGCGGTGCCGTCGCACCGCGCCGGATGACGAAAACCGCGGCCGGTTCCGGGCCGCGGCGGAAGAGAAGACCGGTGGCCGGGCCGCCGGCATCGGAAGCCGAAGGGGGGGACCGGAATTTCCGGTCCCGTTGGAGAAAACCGGCCGGCCAGCTATCCGGCCGGATGCCATTAAACCGGGGGAATTAATCCCCCGGCCAGCACTTTAAACCCCCCCTCTTTAAGAGGGGGGCGGTTTCTTTGTGGGGGGCAAAGCTCCCCCGGTTTCCTGCCAATCAAGCCCCCCACGTGGGGGGGGGGGGGTTTGCAAATAGGGGGCGCGACATATAGCCGCGCCGACTTCCAATCAGCGGGGGAATTGAATTCCCCCCGCGCAGCCACCATGCGGCGCCAGGCCGCCGCGGCCCCCACGCCGCCGCGCCGCCAGACGGCCGGGCGGGGTCGGACCCGGGTCGGGTCGACCCGGTTCGGGCCGACCCAGGGGGGGTCGGGCCGGGTCGGCCCGGACCCGGACCCCCCCGTTTCGAATCATTTACGGTCTTTTGGCCATAACATGAGCCTCGGACCTCCGATTGACGAACCGTCTGTGGCAACGCGATCCTTGGATCGAGACGGTCGTTTCGGTATATCGCACTCAAGGTTTCGGATTACTTTGAGTTTGGCCGGGTTGGTTCATTCACGAAACCAATCGGGCCTTCGGAGCAGAAACGCTCATATCTTGAGCTACGGACGTCCGATTGACGTTCCGTCAGCCGTGTTGTGTTCCTCTTAGTGAGACGGATCTTTTGGCATACTCCGCCCGAGGTTTGGACGCAGGTGGAGTACGGTTGGGTTGGTTTTGCCTTAAAAACCAACCGGGCCCCGGAGACGAAAATGCCAATAACTCTCAGACCGGGCGTCCGATCGACGCGCCGTCTATTGCGTTGAGTTCCTGTTGACGATACGGAACTTTTGGATACAACAACTCTGGTCTTCGTGACAGTTGATGTATCAGCCTCTCGGCTCGTGGAGCGGACCCTCTGAACGAGCATGCTGTGTGCGGGAACCATAGTGCTGGCTGCGACTGTTACTGTGACTACTGCTGCTACTGTGACTGCGACGACGACAGTACAGAGATCCTGTGTGGATTCGACGACGACGACTACAGAACTCAACGATCCTACGTGGATCAGTGCTACAGGTCCTGTGTGGGCCCGATCCTGTGTGGGTCTGATCCTGTGTGGATCCGCGCTCAGTGGTTCTGTGTGAGCCAGCACCTACAGGTCCTGTGTGGGCCCGATCCTGTGTGGGTCTTTGCGGGGGTTAGTTACCTATCGATCCTTCGTGGGTCCGACGACTTAGATGGATCAGTGATCATCTTTATCGTCCTTGAAGAAGTATACCTGTGTCAGCTGAATCCTTTTGCTTTCCTATGTGGATTGTGTTGTGCAATCCTGTGTGGATTACGTTTTTCTTTCCTGTGTGGAATACGTATACTTTCCTGTGTGGACTGAGTTGTACATGGGCTCGGAGGTTGGAGCGTATTTGAAATTGATGACTTAGGTATATGTATGGGCATATACCTAAGCAGTGTCAGTTTTTACTTCGTGATTGTACCTTTCTTCGTGGTTTATCCTTTGTGGATTTGAGAGACCTTCATTGGTCTCGGGGTCCGTAGTGAGTAACTTATACTCACCCCTGCACGGGCTATGCCCGCACTACATTGTGTTGGTTGCAGATGACAGACATTGTTGACCTTAGCTGAGGCTTGCAGAGCGGGACGGTACCCGGAGGTGGACCACTGGGCGGGACGTGCACGGAGCAGACGACGGGACCTGTGGAGCAGAGGAGCTATCTGTACCCACCCTTCAGGTCGAATTTCCAGTGGACAGCTCGGAGTAGCGGCTTTTACTTTTCAGTTGCTGTTTTCCCTTTCGAGTTTTACTTTACATTCGGTTAGGGTTTGTATTCTGGCCCATTTATTTTTCCGCACTTTCAGTTGTACTCTGCTTTTGTTTAGTGTTTACTTTCCACTTGCTTACTCTGTGGTGTTTGTTTACTTTTCAAAGGCAATGCCTTCCCTTTTTACTGGGATTTACGCCTTGGTGCTAGTCGTCAGCCCCTGGCCTATGGAAGGCGGGCTTGGGGTAGTCACGGCACGGACCCCGAGGGCGGGTCATGACAAATTGGTATCAGAAGAGTTCGGTTCTACCGCGAACTCTGATCTTTTCTATGTGAAGCAATAATGTTTAGCATATTGAGTGTGGTTATCAGTCCAGGGAGTCCAGTGTTGGTGCGGCGGCCGACGTATCCGTACACCAGGACCCTGACTTCTGATTTCCGACTTAATGCACGAAAACATTGATTGCGTGTGTGTTTCAAAGTTTTCTTTGTGATTACTTATATCAGCTCACCAGGTATATTGTTCTAACCGTGGCGCACCTGTTTCCTTTTCAGGATGGCCCCACGACGGCAGCCAGCTAGGGTTCCGAGAGTCGAGCGTGACGACAGCCCACCGAGCAACGAGGCCTCGGTGCAGGGCCCTTTGCCAGTAGTGGCACCGGAAGTAGCTTTACCCTCCGATCCCCCGATGCTTCCAGCAGCAGCCGCTGACGATGCACGTCGCCTCAGCGCACTGCATGAGTTTCAGCGCCAGCGACCGCCCAGGTTTCGCGGGGAGACGGATCCCCAGGCAGCAGAGGACTGGCTGGAGGCAGTGGTTCGAGTGTTTAGGCTAGTGAGGACACCAGCAGACCTCATGGTGATCCTCGCTGCGAGCCTACTACATGCAGCAGCAGGACGATGGTGGAGCTTGATGCTCCAGGTGCACGATGAGGCATCTCTACTTTGGACGGACTTTGAGAGCCTCTTCCGCTCGGAGTTCGTCCCAGCCACCCTTCGTGCGGTGCGTATCCAGGAGCTTCTACAGCTGCGGCAGGGCAACATGACGGTCGCTCAGTACTCGGCGAGATTTACCGATCTCTCGCGCTACTCGACCGACATGGTACGAGACCCATTCTTCCGGGCCCGGACCTTCGAGCAGGGTTTGAGACACGAGATCAGGGCATCGCTGATCTCCCTCAGCATACCGACTCAGACAGGAGTACTGGAGCGAGCTCTTCTGATCGAGAGCTTCTTTGCTGAGTCTACACCAGCACAGAGACCCACCGCAGGGCGGCACGTGGCAGAGTCATCTGCAGCAGGCAGTCGACGGATGACTCAGGGGTCCAGACAGACCAGACCTTCGGGAAGACGACCTCGGGACACTGGCTCAGCAGTGCGGGGCACACAGCGCGGAGCCAGTCTTACGAGAGGCAGACAGTGCTACTCGTGCGGCGGGCAGGGCCACATGGCTCGTGATTGCCCGACCCGCCGTGCCGAGGAGCAGCAGACAGTTGAAGGACCACCGAGGCAGAGGCAGAGGGTCGACCGTGGCGGTCCGCAGGGAGGAGGCGGACGAGGAAGAGGAGCTGGATGAGCAGCCGGTGGTGGGAGACGCTTTGAGGCTCTGCCACAACCACCACCAGGAGGTCCACCCCGACCACAAGGAGCTGGCGGGGAGCGACAGGCACAACTCCAGGCAGCAGAGGCCTACGACAACGGCGCACCCGAGGTGATTCGAGATACTATCTGTGTCTATTCCACCCTTTCTGTAGTTCTTATAGACACAGGAGCGAGTCACTCTTTCATAGCCGCTACCCTTGTTCGGAGCTCGGAGATTCCGACAGAGCCGTTGGCTCGATCCTTACGGCCAGAGACTCCTACGGGAGCAGACTCGACGATTACGCACTGGTGCCAGCAGTGTGAGCTTACTCTAGGAGGCGAGAGCTTCGGCTGGGATCTTTTAGTAGCAGCGTCGAGGCCTTACGACGTCATCTTGGGCATGGATTGGCTATCTACGGTCCATGCACAGATTGACTGTTTTAGGCGCAAGGTGCGATGTGTACGCACCGACGGGAGTAGGTTCACCTTCACCGGCGAGAAGGGAGCCTTAGCAGCACAGGATGGACTTCCGTGGAGGAGAGGACAGCCCATCACTCATCAGTTGGCTAGCCTTATCCTTGGAGCAGTTGACGTGCGGAGTCCTGGTTTTCCTGCAGTGGTGGATCAGTTTGCGGACGTTTTTCCTGACGACGTTCCAGGGATACCTCCTCGCAGAGAGGTAGAATTTTATATTGAATTGTACCCCGGGACAGCCCCGATATCTACTCCAGCATATCGGATGGCCCCCGCCGATCTTCGAGAGCTACGGGTACAGTTGGAGGACTTGCAGGGCAAGGGGTTCATCCGACCCAGTGTTTCACCCTGGGCTTCCCCGATTTTATTCGCCAAGAAGGCGGACGTGAGATTGCGACTTTGTGTTGACTATCGTCGCCTGAACCAGGTGACAGTGAGGAACAAGTATCCGCTACTGAGGATTGATGACCTCTTTGATCAGCTCAAGGGAGCACGGTGGTTCTCGAAGATAGACCTCAGGTTAGGCTATCATCAGCTCAGAGTCAGAGACGAGGATGTGCAGAAGATGGCCTTCAAATGTCGGTATGGCCACTATGAGTTCTTGGTTATGCCTTTCGGTGTAACCAATGCTCCAGCAGTGTTCATGGCTCTCATGAACAGGATCTTTCAGCCATACCTCGATCGGTTTGTCGTGGTCTTCATCGACGACATTCTGATTTACTCTACGACAGAGGAGGAGCACGCCTATCACTTGCGAGTTGTTCTTGACACACTCTGAGAGCACCAGCTTTATGGTAAGCTCTCGAAGTTCCAGTTCTGGATATGTGAGGTCCACTTCTTGGGTCACGTTATCTCTGAGGCGGGAGTTGCAGTGGATTCCGCGAAGATTGAGGTTGTGTTAGCATGGGAGCCACCCAGGAGCGTGACTGAGGTTCGGAGTTTCTTGGGACTAGCTGGATACTATCGGAGATTCGTGCCAGACTTCTCTAGAGTTGCGGCATCACTCACAGCTTTGACGAAGAAGGGGAAACCCTTCGTGTGGTCAGACAGATGTCAGCAGAGCTTCCAGGAGCTGAGACAGAGATTGACTAGCGCAACTATCTTGAGGTTGCCTGAGGAGGGAGTAGGGTACGTAGTCTACTGCGATGCATCAGGGACCGGACTCAGATGTGTTCTGATGCAGGAGCGGGCCGTGATCGCCTATGGATCATGTCAGTTGAGGCCGCATGAGCAGAACTACGCTACCCATGACCTGGAGATAGCAGTAGTGGTCTTCGCTCTGAAGACATGGCGACACTATCTGATGGGCGAGCGCTTTACAGTCTTTTCCGATCATCAGAGTCTCAGGTATATCTTCTCGCAGAAGGACCTGAACCTGAGACAGCGACAATGGCTCGAGTTCCTCTAGGACTATGACTTTGATATAGTCTATACTCCTGGGAAGGGGAACGTAGTAGCCGATGCCCTCAGCAGGAGGACGGGTATTCAGCTACTTGAGGAGGCGACAGAGCAGCTAGCCTCTTTGTAGATATCCTTCGTGGATAGAGATGGAGAAGCCTTTCTTCAGTCACTCACAGTCACTCCTCCACTACTACAGTGGGTCAGGGAGGCACAGCGTGAGGACGCTGACTGTGAGACACGGCGTGCACAGATATCCTCGGGACAGGCACCTGATGGTTTCTCCCTTGGAGCAGAGCACGACATCCTTTTCAGAGGACGTACCATGGTACCAGTAGCTTTGCGAGAGGAAGTGCTGAGAGAGTTTCACACTTCTCCTTTGGCGGTACATCCTGGAGTGGCGAAGATGTACCAGGACCTCAGACGACAGCACTGGTGGCCGGGCATGAAGAAGGCAGTAGCAGAGTTCGTTTCTCGATGCCTTACCTGCCAGCAGGTGAAGGCAGAGAATCAGGTACCAGCAGGCTTGGTACAGCCCTTGGAGGTTCCGGAGTGGAAGTGGGACGGCATATCTATGGACTTCGTGACTGGACTTCCACGCACTTCCAGAGGTCACGACTCCATCTGGGTGATTGTTGACCGACTCACCAAGTCGGCACACTTCTTACCCATTAGAGAGCAGGGCTCAGTGGAAAGCTTAGGACGTCTCTACGTTCAGGAGATTGTGCGGCTCCACGGCGTGTCATCATCTATCGTCTCCGATCGAGACGCTCTCTTTACTTCCCGGATTTGGAAGGGGTTACAGGAGGCGTTCGGGACGCAGCTACGTCTGAGCACAGCCTTTCATTCTCAAACGGATGGTCAGACGGAGAAGACCATTCAGACTCTCGAAGACATGCTCCGCGCATGTGTCCTCGACTTTGGTCGTAGCTGGGAGGACCACCTACCCTTGGTGGAGTTCGCGTACAACAACAGCTACCACTCCACCATCGGGATGGCACTGTACGAGGCGTTGTACGGCCGACCTTGTAGATCTCCTTTGTGCTGGACAGACCCTGGAGAGTCAGCACTGGTGGGACCGGAGATGGTCCAGGCCACGACAGAGAAGCTCCAGGTCATCCAGGAGCGGATGAGGACAGCTCAGAGCCGGAAGAAGTCTTATGCTGACAGGAGGCGGAGGCCACTAGAGTTCGAGGATGGCGACCACGTCTTCTTGCGGGTCTCACCTCGACGTGGTATTCAGAGATTTGGCCGAGGCGGCAAGTTATCTCCGCGCTTCATCGGACCCTTCCAGATTCTCAGCAGGATTGGTGAGGTGGCTTATCGCCTGGCTCTACCACCTCAGTTGCACCGGATGCACGACATCTTCCACGTATCTCAGCTGAGGAGATACATGCACGACCCGACACACATCATTGATCATGGGGAGCTTAACGTTGACGATGGGGAGACTTTTACGGAGGTCCCGGTGGAGATAGAGGATCGACAGGAGCGGGTCCTGCGTGGGCGATCGATTCCTCTTGTGCGCATCAGATGGCAGCACGGGAATCTCCAGGAGAGCACATGGGAGCGGGAGGCTCAGATGCGTGCTCAGTACCCTCATTTGTTTCCCTAGTTTTTGATGTATCTTTACGGGGACGTAAATCCCTGAGGTGGGAGTAATGTAAAGACCCGTAAAATTCAAGGGAATTTTTTTCTTATTTTTCTTTAGAATTTTACAAGAGCGCGGTTTTAGACGGCACCTGATTCCGAGGCCCGGAGTGCCCGGAATTAATTTCTGAAGTTTGGCTCGGGTACGTTCAGCGAACGAATGAGCGGGTTTTCCTAACTTTTGATTCAGTGCTCGGAATTGAAATCCGAGGGCACCGATGAACTCGCAGCACCGATATTTGCTTAAAGAGACCTTTTCAGAAGTTGCGTTTGTTGCGGGTTGAAAGTTAGTTTTGGGGTTTTAGTTTGAGTTAAATAAAATTTGTGATGAACAAATTTTATTATAACGTGATAAAACCTACCAAAGGTGGTTGGAAGTGGGACCCACACCCACTTAACCTCCCTTGGGAGGATTAAGTGTGGTGGGGCCCACACGAACCCCTAAACCTTTCATCATCTCCCAACTTACATAACCCCTCATTAAATGACATGAGTTATTTAATTTGGAGTTAATCCTTTTTAATTTCAAACTTTGGAAATTATTTTGTGTTGATGTGTTAATAAAATAAGATAGTGTCTTATTTTATTTTGGTTAATAGATTTGGCCACCTTGAGAGCTTTTGGGAGATTTTCTTCTTCTTCTTCAACTCTGACGAAGAACACGAAGAACGCTCAACTCGACGAAGAACGCCGCTCCGCTCTTCTTCGTCTTCCGTGTCAACGAGAGGGAACACCGCTTCCTCCTCGGATTCCCTTCGTCGACATAAGAGGTTTCGCCAACGACGTGTCACATCGGACACATCTCTTCGTCAACGGAATTGACGAACGACGACCGCGACGCCCGATCTCCACGACATTGACTTCCGCGGACGTTGTCAAATCTTCGAACCTATACCCGAGGTAGGGGTTGTTGATTATTGTTTAATTATTCTATTCTTGATCATGAATTTAGAAAGTCTAACGTGTGGCTTTAAAATATTTTAAGTTGTGTTATTGCATAACGTGAGGGGGCCGAACCGCATGAACACGGCCGAACCCCTCCATCGTTCTTGTTGTATTGCTTGCGGGTGGATGAATCAAGGTGGCGTGGTGCCGTCGCACCACGCGGATATTCGCCCAATCCTTATTACGCGACGCCGTCGCGCCGCGCCATGGAGGAAACATCAAGAACGCGACGCCGTCGCGCCGCGTTGATGAAATCGAGGTACGGCGGAGGGGCGCGGTGCCGTCGCACCGCGCCGGATGACGAAAACCGCGGCCGGTTCCAGGCCGCGGCGGAAGAGAAGACCGGCGGCCGGGCCGCCGGCGTCGGAAGCCGAAGGGGGGGACCGGAATTTCCGGTCCCGTTGGAGAAAACCGGCCGGCCAGCTGGCCGGCCGGATGCCATTAAACCGGGGGAATTTATCCCCCGGCCAGCACTTTAAACCCCCCCTCTTTAAGAGGGGGGCGGTTCCCTTGTGGGGGGCAAAGCTCCCCCCGTTTCCTGAAAATCAAGCCCCCCACGTGGGGGGGGGGGGCAGTTTGCAAATAGGGGGCGCGGCATATAGTCGCGCCGACTTCCAATCAGTGGGGGAATTGAATTCCCCCCGCGCAGCCACCATGCGGTGCCAGGCCGCCGCGGTCCCCGCGCCGCCGGCCGCCAGCCGGCCGGGCTGGGTCGGACCCGGGTCGGGTCGACCCGGTTCGGGCCGACCCAGGGGGGTCGGGCCGGGTCGGCCCGGACCCGGACCCCCCCGTTTCGAATCATTTACGGTCTTTTGAACATAACTTGAGCCTCGGACCTCCGATTGACGAACCGTCTGCGGCAACGCGATCCTTGGATCGAGAAGGTCGTTTCGGTATATCGCACTCAAGGTTTCGGATTACTTTGAGTTCGGCCGGGTTGGTTCATTCACGAAACCAACCGGGCCTTCGGAGCGGAAACGCTCATATCTTGAGCTACGGACGTCTGATTGACGTGCCGTCAGCTGTGTTGTGTTCCTCTTAGTGAGACAGATCTTTTGGCATACTCCGCCCGAGGTTTGGACGCAGGTGGAGTACGGTCGGGTTGGTTTTGCCTTAAAAACCAACTGGGCCCCGGAGACGAAAATGCCAATAACTCTCAGACCGGGCGTCCGATCGACGCGCCATCTGTTGCGTTGAGTTCCTGTTGACGATACGGAACTTTTGGATAAAACAACTCTGGTCTTCGTGACAGTTGATGTATCAGCCTCTCGGCTCGTGGAGCAGACCCTCCGAACGAGCTTGCTGTGTGCGGGAACCCTAATGCTGGCTGCGACTGTTACTGTGACTACTACTGCTACTGTGACTGCGACGACGACAGTACAGAGATCCTGTGTGGATTCGACGATGACGACTACAGCACTCAGCGATCCTACGTGGATCAGTGCTACAGGTCCTGTGTGGGCCCGATCCTGTGTGGGTCCGATCCTGTGTGGATCCGCGCTCAGCGGTTCTGTGTGTGCCAGCGCCTACAGGTCCTGTGTGGGCCCGATCCTGTGTGGGTCTTTGCGGGGGTTAGTTACCTATCGATCCTTTGTGGGTCCGACGACTTAGATGGATCAGTGATCATCTTTATCGTCCTTGAAGAAGTATACCTGTGTGAGCTGAATCCTTTTGCTTTCCAGTGTGGATTGTGTTGTGCAATCCTGTGTGGATTACGTTTTGCTTTCCTGTGTGGAATACGTATACTTTCCTGTGTGGACTGAGTTGTACTTGGTCTCGGAGGTTGGAGCGTATTTGAAATTGATGACTTAGGTATATGTATGGGCATATATCTAAGCAGTGTCGGTTGTTACTTCGTGATTGTACCTTTCTTCGTGGTTTATCCTTTGTGGATTTGAGAGACCTTCAGGGGTCTCGGGGTCCCTACTGAGTAACTTATACTCACCCCTGCACGGGCTATGCCCGCACTACGTTGCGTTGGTTGCAGACGACGGACAGCGTTGACCTTAGCTGAGGCTTGCAGAGCGGGACGGTACCCAGAGGTGGACCACTGGGCGGGACGTGCACGGAGCAGACGACGGGACCTGTGGAGTAGAGGAGCTATCTGTACCCACCCTTCAGGTGGAATTTCCAGTGGACAGCTCGGAGTAGCGGCTTTTACTTTTCAGTTGCTGTTTTCCCTTTCGAGTTGTACTTTACATTCGGTTTGGGTTTGTATTCTGGCCCATTTACTTTTCCGCACTTTCAGTTGTACTCTGCTTTTGTTTAGTGTTTACTTTCCGCTTGCTTACTCTGTGGTGTTTATTTACTTTTCAAAGGCAATGCCTTCCCTTTTTACTGGGATTTACGCCTTGGTGCTAGTCGCCAACCCCTGGCCTATGGAAGGCGGGCTTGGGGTAGTCACGGCACGGACCCCGAGGGCGGGTCGTGATATCTAGGGTTGTTAGTGTGGATGAGTGTCTGGATGTTGTCTAAGAGGGCCTCTAGGCCCATCATAGTCTCTTAAAAGTAGGCATTCACATTAAACTACCAGTTTGCGAAATCTTGTCATGATAGTATATTGTGTCCACTTTCTAGAATTGTTTGTTGTTTGGGGATGTTGTATAAGTTCCTGCTCCATGAATTTTTTATTTCAGTTGCAATGGTCTTGTTTGGGGACGCCTTGTGATGTCATGTGCTTGATTCACCGTAAAAGTGAAAGTTGTGCAATCCTCTGGGAGTCTCTGTTATGTTGGGAGAATTTATCCCATAGGAAAAAATAAAAATAATCCATTTTAGAGGAAGGTGAGTATAGGTGTTCTTTACTTATGTTGTTTCTCACCCGATAAAACAAGGTGTTATGTGGGTTCATCTTCAAAGCCCTTGTTTTGGTGAAATTTAGGGTTAAGGTAAAGAGTGTTTGGAATGTGTTATGTTTTGGAAATATTATCAGGGATTGTGGTGTAGATTTTGGTGGCACCAAAACAATAATTCCAATTCTCTAGGTTTCCAAAGCCTAACTGTGAGGTCAAAGTTTCTTCTTCATTTGAGGTCCATCACACCATTCTCCCCATTTGGTTTCAATTGAGTCTTTGGAGAATGGTTGGAAATTTTTCTAGACAGGTCGAGCACACCATTTTTGCATGATTAGTAGTGACCATGTTCCAAGAATCCATGTAGAATGTATGATCTCTACAGTTAGTGAACATTTTCACAAACCGTGCGGACTAACCATACAGCCTTCCCAAATCATTAAATTTCTATGCCTTTCTCTGCCATCCCATACTAGTTAGTTGAGAATGTTGGTTCATATGGTGGGGAGACCCACTACGATTATCATGTATGTTACTTCTTAAATTTTGAATGGAAGACTACCCTTTGTATCGGGGAGTCTGTTCAGGCATCCCATTGTTACTGTCCTAATTTGGTCTCAAAAAATATAAGTTTTGTCTTATAGTGGGGGGCCTATTTCTGTCCCCCCATACTAATAAATCAGATTTATCCATGGTCTTGTCTTGGTGTTAGGTAGTCTCTTTTGGAGCTATATAGGTAAACAAATCATCATTGAGTAAACATTTGGATTGAATAATGCCCAAAATTTTAGTTATATCAAGGTAAGTTTAACCTTTTTTGATGTTGTTGTTTGTTTGGGTGAATTTCTTGAGTCTTGTTTGGATAGTGTCTGAGGAGTTTTCTTTTGGGATAATGTATGAATGTGATTGATAATTTTAGGAATGCGGTGTATGTTTTGTTTGTCAGAGTAATCCTACCTTAATTGATCACAAGTGGGGTTTTGGCCTTCGAGGGAAAAGCATGGAAAATAAATACATCTTGGTTTATCTGTTGGATTTGGTTTTTGTATTTGGCCTTACTGTGGATTTACGGGGATAGAAAGTTTTCATGGTGGGGAGAATTTTCACATCCCTGACTTCATTTAAATTTATTTTTAATTTAATTTCCATTCTTGCTTTGTTTTGGGGGTTTCCTAATTTTTATTGAGGAAAGGGTGTGTTTTCATGATTTGGGCCAAACCGTGAGCCCATTTCCTAATTTAAAAACCAATTTTCCTTCTTTTATAAATTTTTCATTTTTTAATATTTTGAACCCATTAAAATTCTTAACATGCCTCCCTAGACTTATTAACACCACCATTTAAATTTTTACCCTCTAAAATTCCCAAATAATGATGGATTTGGGTTTTTGTTTAAGGATTTGGGCCCACCTGAAAGCCCATTTCTAGTTTTAAAACAAATATTGGTTTATTTCATAACTTATTAAAATTTAACTATTTTTGGTTGATTCCACCTCTATCAAATGAACACTAAAATGAGGTGATCCCCCATTCTCTAATCCCTTCTTTGGATCTCATTTTCTTCATGGATTAAGTCGAAACTTCGTAAGCTTCTTCAATTTGAGAAGATTAATAAAGGTAATTTGTTTCCCTAATAACTCCATCATTTCTCAATCTTTTTCCCCTATAAAATTATTACATGATATAATCATCCTTGTTAGAACCTTTCTTGATAGTTTGGATGTTTGAAAATTTATGTACTGGTGGATTTATGTGGATTTATTCAAGATGTGTTCTAGTAAGTGTTCCTCCCTTCCTTTTCTTCCATCTCTTTAGGGTTTCACCCCTCATTTGTGATGTTCCAAAGTGTCAAGAAAACAGGGTTGGAAACTATGGTTATTAATAGTGTATTGTTGGTGTAATATTTAGTTTTTGGGTTTCTATTCACTACCTTGTGGTGCGGTGGTGGTGTATTGGATGTTTTGTATCAAGATTTGAGGGATTAGACACATTCAACATGTGGTTTCATGTGTAAATAATTATTCATGAGTTATCTTGAATTATTTTTTCATTCTTAATATTCCTTATATGTTGTGTGCGGTCCGAAAACTTTATATTATTGATTTGGCTATGTGTTTAATTTTATAGTCGAATTTTATATTTGAATTGGGTGTTTACATTTGTAAAACATGGGGTATTATTTAGGTGTATTTAGAACATATGAAATTGTTCTAATAAATATTTTATGGGAAGCCAAATTATGAAGTGGTAGGGGCTTGGGTTTCCATTGTGTTTGAATGTTGGGTTTTGAATGATTTTATAGTTTAAAACCAGGTTCTACTAGTTGAATGTGAATTTGAAAATTTGTGTTTATCATGCGGATCTTTTGTGGTATTGTTAGAGGTATTTGAATAACACTTGGGGTTTGTTTAATAAATGTTCTTAGGGATTCCAATTCTCATTTTAATTGGTATTGGTGTGATTTTCCCCTTGAATGATGGTTTTGAAAGGGGTTTTATGTGAAAATCATGGGTACACTCCTCATAATTGTTTTATGACCATTTTGAATGGTTTAATGATTTATGAAAGAGGTGAAAACATATTTGAAAATAGTTTTGAATTGTGTATAATTTGAAATGGTCCTTTTTAAAAGTGAACGGGATTTACATTTTAAGTGTATACTCTGGAAATGTTTTATTAAAATGTTTAATGGATTTTCTGAAATGTGAAAGAGGTGTGAACGTGATGTGGGATATTTGTGTGAGTGTGATGTGAAAAATGGATTTTTTTTATGAAAAATTGATTTATGAAACATGTGAGTGGGATTTTTTTGGATGTTTATCAATTTTTAAGGATTTTATAAAAATTTTGAATGATGTGTTGGATTTTGAAATTTATTCAAATTGTGTTGTGGTCTATTCTGCTGTGAGTTTGATTTCAAAATTCATTTAAACAAAAAGTGGATTTTGTGACTTGTGTGATGTACATGGGGTTGGTAGGTTAATTTGTGATGTGGAAGTGATATTTTCATGTGAAAACTATTTTTCTTTTCTTCTTGGGCTAGTTTGATCATAAGAGGGAAACCAATGTATCTAGGTGGGTGGACGTGTACTTATATGCTAGTGAATCCATGGGGTTTGACCTCAGTTTCATGTAGTATGATTGACCCTTTCAACACTAACTAAACTATGATGATGATGATTTGTGACCACTAGTATATTTTTATGCTCCCTACAGATGGCTCATGTTCATGAGAACATATATAGTGATGGTTACTCTCACTGAGATATGATGTACCTGGGACTCACAATGAGATAGTGCCTTGGTGTTATTTACTATTGCTTGTTCTCATTGGATTATTTGTTCTTTCCATAGGAATATTGTACTTTTGACTAGATATTTCAGTATTTTTGGAATCTATTTTGAATGTAATGGTTCTTTAAATTATCCCACAAGAAAACAGTTTTAATTTTTAATGTGCATCTTTTAGAAAACGTAACAAAAATTGTGTGTTTATGAAAACATGAAATATTATAATCTCTGAATGTTTATCCCATGGAATATATTAGTGGTTGTACACTATTGGGCATTGGATCACACACTATATACACCCTTGGGTGTTTGTATACTTGGTTATTTTTATTATCGCTGGATTGGGTACAACTATTCTGCTGACAGTTTGGGTTTTTTAATAGTTTTTCGGGATGCTGTGTTGTGGGGATGGCTTGAGGGTGGTGCCTCTTTCCATGAACTATTCCAATATGATTTTGTCATGGAATATTTTTTTATATAATTAATTTTCATCTATTATGATGTTAAATCTATGTATAAAAAATATGTTCCAATATAGTTGGAATCATACAATGGTTTAGTTAAACAATTGAAACTAGGATGTGAACACATTTGTGAGATCCATAGGGATTAATTTAAAGATAAGATAATCTATAGGAAAAGTAGATAGTATTTCAGTAAATTATTGGGATAGTAGTTTCAAATAAATTCAATTTATATTTAGTTAATATAAGAGAATGTGGATCTATAATATATATACCATGGTTACTAAATTTGATAATTTTTCATTAGGATTAAACTCGATTTTCACCTAGTTCATGACAATGGTACATTTTGTACTCCACGTTTAACACTACCAAGGGATCTGTTTTGTAAATTCACAAAATTATTACACAATATCATGATTTATTTGAATAGATTATTACCATGAATAAACTATGATAAACTTAGGCTATAATGGATTAAAAATAGGGTGTCATGATTCTGGCATCCTATAAATGATTTTTCATGATTATATAGTCTCCCACCATAAATATTTTTGTGGACACTATGATTTTCATGTTTTAGGGAAGCTAGAAACTATGGGAAAAAAGATAATGATGAATGTGTTGGATAAGGCAATGATTTTACTCGTGAGTAAATAAATGTTATATGAGATGGATTGAAAAATATCACTCTTACTCTCAAAAAACATTCTCAGGAAATGAATCATGTTGAACATCAAATTTATAAAATGAGGGAAAAAACTTGTTGAGTTATTCATAAAATAATTACCTGGCCTCATACATTAAATAATATTAAATTACATAAATAATTCACATTGAGGTTCTTTTCAGGTTTAGAGTTATATAGAATTAGGCCACAACTATTACATTACATCTAAAATATTACAAAGTAGGCACTTCTACCCAGTATTGATTTATTTCATAAAATAAAAAACTCTTGAAAAAAAGATTCATATCTACTTCCATGTTTTAGATATCATGACTTTTCCTTGATCCCATCCTTGACCTTATTTATTATTATGTCCAGGGAAAAACATTTTAAAACATGGGAGGATCCTAAAAAGATCAGTAAGGATTATAAAATAAATAAAGAAAACATTAGTCCATCAATACATACCGTGCATAAAATACCTGATGAAATCATTATATTTATGAATAACACATATAAATCATAAATCATAAATCATAAATGTAAATTGTGGGATTCATTATCATACTTACATTTTAGATTTCATATCTATATAGGGAGTTACGTATGGAATACCCATCAATTTATATTATCCAAATCTATTAAGAGAAACATTATCATTTACCTATATCATGTTACCCAATGCATTGGAGGGATATCTTGGGCTCACCCACTATTTTTTTATCACAAAACCACTACTATACGTAAACAATGTCCAAGAACCATAACACATAAAACAATCAAAAAGGAAGGAAAAAATTTCCATGTTGAAATCACAATATATAATTTCATTATATTGAAATAATCAGTGCTTTCTCAAAACCATTTTCTATACCAAAATATGTAAATAGGGTATATGTTATTTATTTTCCATTTAATAAAATATCACTTCTTGTTAAGGAAGCCAAATATAAAATAATAATTGCAATGGCTGAAAGTTTTTTGTCACCACATATGTTAAAAAGAAACATCCCTTTTTTCATTTAGTATAACACATTATAGAAAAATATTCCATTTGAATGAAATGATATTTCCAAGGGTTTTATACACTGTATAAAATAATTTTGTGTATAAATCAAAATATTCCTCAATGAATGATGATTGAGATGAAGTCCCTTACATCGTGTCCAACATGACTCATTCATTTTTTAATCTCTTAAATAATAAACTAAAGTTAATTTATACCTACTTCAGAAAATTTTTCATTTTTATTATTATGTTTATTTAACTTATTACTAGGTTATAAACATTACATAATCATTTATGTTAATAGAGGTTGTTTTGTCGATATTTTGTACATGAGTCAAAAATAAACTCCTTATAATTACAAAATGTCTCTGTTTTCAAAATTAATGTATCTCCAGAATGATACTAAACACATAGATATCATAGATATCATATATATTCATTATATATATGTATTTATAATAGTATATAACTTTTTGTGATAAGAAATGAAATTCACCGTTCATGGAAACTGTAAGCTGTACGTACCCATGAACGCTACATTATTTTCTTTTTCATATTTAATGGAATGAAAAAAATAATGATACATAGTTATATTATAATTCTAGTATATCTTAATATATAAATTTATTATCTCTATCCTTTATACATTCTATGTATGTCATTAACGAGTCATATCACTTTGAGGTGGTGGTAGTCCGCACCTCCCCAAATGAAATTATCATGTTTACCCATTATGGAAACCATAAATGAATACTATATATATATATATAATATTGATTAATATAGACAATATAAATCTAATATACAACACATATAAATATATTTACATCTTAATGGCCACCATAAAAGGTGGTAAGAGAATATTGAACAATCATTATTTCGTGAGGCAGTAGTTCGACGTCCACAGAAACGATATGTTCTGTGCCCCTTAGATGGAGGTGTGTTTAAGTGTTCTTAAAATAATTCTCATAACCACAACTTAGTATAATTTTTATTATAGTTTTTTATATAATCAAATAATATGATTATTATAGGGAGTGCAGAAGTAAAAAAAGAATAGAACTTCAGGGAAGACATTACCTTTAAATCGGGTAACTCCCTTTGGTTTGAACCAAAAGGCTTTCTTAAAGATAATTATTCATAATATAAGGATTATGGGAGGAGGATATGGATATTGATAGATTTTTAGGGATATTTTTTGAGATTAAATGGGATTTATATGTGTGAGTAATGGGTAAGAGGTGATGTTGTTTTTATAAGGGAAGGATGGGCTCTTTAGCAATGTTTGAAAATATTATTTTATTATAAACTGATTTTCATTTTCAAAAGGTCTGAAACACATTAAATTAGAATATAAGATGACTCTTGTTATAAATTATTTCATAAAATTATAATTGGAATGTTTTTGGATAGTTTTTTATATTTTATAATAACATTTCATTAAATCATTCATTAATTAGATAATCACTGCATCATCAGTGTGTAATAATTAATTTTAATTATTTCATGTCACAAAATTATAAATAAAAAACAAGATGTATGAAATTGTTTTATATTTAAAATTAATTTGTATTTTACAATATATAAATTATATACCACCATGTAAAAACTTATTTACTAAAAGATATATTTTTATGTCATTTTTGTCTTAACATTAAATTAATTAATATAAAGTGTCATTATCACTCCTCAGTGGCTCCATGGGGTCCCAAAATAGATCCAAGGATGAAAAGATTTTAAAATATCTCATCGAATAAGGTTATAACAAGTTTATGGATAATTTTATATTATTATAATATTATTTTTTACCCTTCTTTACTAGATTTACCCTTTTACCATGGTAAATAAAATATTTTCTGATATAAATATTATTAATGTATAAAAATAAATGTTACCTATTTAAACAATTTTTACCTCTTGATTTTAAATATAGAATCCATTTTTCCAAATTAAAAACAAAAAAGTGGTATCTATTAAATTGAAATTAATTCATGTTGTCAAAATAAAAAAGTGTGTTTTAAATAAATAATAACTATCAAAAGATTGACTTGTTTTTACGTCCAATTTCAAAGTGAAATTACTTTCAATGAACAAGATTCTATAATTTGTTAAAATATAATCTAATTAAACTTTAAATCCAATTTAAAATATAATATATCCATATAAATAATGTATATGGAATGGCATTTCTGAATTAAAATGTGGAATTTTTCACTATTCATTACAAAATTATCTTTTTCAAAAAAATACAAAAAATTGACCCAAAGTAAATTTTGATGTCCCAATTATAAAGAAGAATTTTAGTTTTTCATATATAACCTATAAATATGAAAAAAACAATATATTAAATGGGTTCTCTATAAAAATGCTTTAAATGACCTTTTAAAGAATATTAGAGTATTTATGCATAAAAATAGATTGTTTCTTATTTTAAGCTTCTAAAATTTATTAGATAAATGTAAAAGCATTTACCAAACATCTATAATCATATTGTAGTGAGTTGTGTTCATTCCATCCATTACAATTTCTAGAAGTTAACTACCATTTAAAATAATAATATTATCTTAATATTTTCTGTATAACTCAACATTGTGTGCAACGTAAGTTTTCGAAGAAACTCGTTGTTGTGTATCAGGTATGCCATCGAACATAGCATCCCCTTTGAAGTAAAAATAATATCTAATTCAAATATATTAATAAATATGACAATTTCATATTCTTTATTTACCTATGATGTTACATCCTTCCCCCTTTTATAAACTGCGTCCTTGAAATTTTATTCACGTATCAAATAAATAGGGGTATTTATCCCTTATACAATTTTCAGATTCCCACATTTCCTCCTAAAAAATATGGGTTTTTCACAAAACTATTACCTGATATATTACCTTATTCTTCAACACATGCTCTCTTTGGTCAAGAATCTAGACTGGTTGTTCCACATAAGAAAGATTCAATTCCAACTGAACTACCTCTAGGCTCAAAACATGATATGGATTTGGAAAATACATTCTCAACATTGAAACATGAAAAAAAAATTGTGTGCCTGGGATAAAATTGGAGATAAAGGAACTCTATATGAAACTGATCTAATATTCTCTAGGATTTCATAGGGTCGAACGATCCTAATACTCAGCTTTCCGTTCTTACCAAAACGAATCACACTTTTCC
The DNA here is from genome assembly GCA_963277665.1 of Viscum album. Lineage (NCBI taxonomy): Eukaryota > Viridiplantae > Streptophyta > Magnoliopsida > Santalales > Viscaceae > Viscum > Viscum album. The sequence continues at coordinate 1,211,001,767 of OY728122.1, forward strand.
TTGAAGAAACTTTAAGGAAGACATGATCACCACCTCAAAAGAAATATCCTTCCTACAGTTATCCGCATAACTTTTATGCATGATCTGAGATGTTCTCATGATCTTAAGAATCAACTAAACCTTTTATACCATCTATTCTACCAATTCATGTCCCATCAACTTCCATTAACCTACTTAATCATAAAAATATGGAGTTTGACACTGCTTCCCATATATTGCCTCAAATAGAGCCATCTGTATACTGGAATGAAATAGGATATTATAAGAGAAATAAAACAAGAAATTATTTTAGTCACAAATGCCATGGTAGTTTAGTGAACATGCACGTAGTATATCATCCAAGTTCTGAATTGTTCCTTTTAACTACCTATCTGATTAAATATGAAAAGTTGTATGAAAATTTAATTATGTACCCAATTACTTATGAATGATTTTTCAAAAGTAAGAAGTAAACATGGGATCGTGATCAGATACATTGGAAAGGGGAACTCCATGCAACAGACTGCCTCTTTAACATATATCTGAGAAATTTGATCTAGAGCCAATGTATATCGAATAGGAAGGAAATGTGCAGATTTATTCAATCGATCAACAATAACTTACATTGCAATATTACCTCGATATGTCCTTGGTAATCACACACTAAAGTCAATGGATATATTTTCCCATTTTAACTCTAGAACAGTAAAGGATGATGCCTACATTTTAGTAACTACCACTATAAATTATCCCTTTAAAAAGTCAAACACTTCATAGTAAAATCAGTAATATCTATTTTCATTCTATCCCAACAGTAATACTCTCAATGATCTCTGTAAATCATAGTACTGCTTGGATGAACTGAAAAAGGAGAAATATGATCATAACATAATAACTCTTTCATCAATTGTGAATCAAAAGGCACACATACTCTCTTACCAAACCGGAAAACACAATAATTATCATTGTTAAAGTCAAGAAACTTACCCTTCTGTACCAACTCATCTTTTTTCTACAACTCGCATTCTTCTTTATGTGTTTTCTTAATTATTTTTTATAGTGATTATTTCACTGACACCCGAAAAAAACCGATTAATTTATTGCACCAACACCATCTATTCCAAAGTTCATCAAATCATCTATCAAAGGATCTTTTTTCAAATGTAACATGGTTAATGTAGCTTCACTTTTTCGACTCAATGCATCAGCCACTTTATTTGTGTTTCTTGGATGGTAATAAATCGTGAAATCCAAATACTTTATTAATTTTAGCCATCTCCCCTGTCTCACGTTCAATTATTTATGAGTGAATATATATTTAAATATTTTTTGATTAGTATATATTTCACACATTTCTCCATAAAAGTGATGTCTCTAAATTTTTTAAGCAAAAAAACAATAGCATATAATTCCAAATCATGTGTAGTGTAATTTAACTCATGTGGTTTCAATTTACAAGAACCATAAGAAGTTACCTGGAAATTATGAATTAGGACACAACCAAAACTATTCAACAATGCATCATTTTAGATAAAAAATCACCATTTTTGGAAGGCAGTTCAAAAACTGGATCATTCACCAATATTTTTTCAATTCTTAAAAACAATCATCGCATATTTTTGTCTAGATGATCATAACAACTTTTCGAGTCAATTTATTCAGTGGGATATATACCAGAGAAAATTTTTCAACAAATATCTATTAATAACCTAAAGAATAATGAAAAATATGAATATCAGTTATATTTTTTGCTCTTGGCCATTCTTCTACAACATTTGTTTTAGCTGGATCATCAGTTATAGAATTTTTTAAACAATGTGATAAAGGAATGAAATTTTTTATAACCAAAACCCACATTTTATTAATTTTCCATACAATTTATAGTCATTTAATGTTTGAAATATGACCCTTAAAATAATTTCATGTTCCTCTTTAATTTTGGAATAAACAAAAATATCATCAATGAACACAACCGGAAAATTATCCAAGAACTGATGGAAAATTCTATTCATAAGATCCATGAATACAGTTGGTGCATTTGTTAACCCAAAAGGCATAAACACAAATTCATAATGGCTATATCTAGTACGAAACATGGTATTTGGAATGTCTTCTTCCTCTACATTCAACTGATCGTTCCCCGACATCAAGTCAATCTTCAAAAAAATTCTGACCTCACTAAAGCTGATCAAACAATTTATCAATATGAGGCAAACAACATTTGTTCTTAATAGTGATATTATTCAAAGCTCTATAATGAATGAAAATTCTCATTGAACCATCCTTATTATTTTAACAAACAAGATATAATCACCCTATGGTGATATGCTAGGTTGAATGAAACCTTTATCTAATAACTCCCGCAATTACTTCTTTAACTCTAACAGTTCAATTTGAGCTATTCGATAAGGGGGTTTTGAAATTGTCTTAGTATCGGGAACTAAGTCAATGGAAAATTCAAATTCTCTACCAGGTATTATACAAGGGAACTCATTGGAAAAAACCTCAAGATACCCATTTACCACTAGAACATTATTTATCTGAAAAGTTCGTTTGTTTTCAACAATATGTGTAAGGAAACATTCATTTCCATCTTTTTCTAGTTTCTCAGCTTCCTGATATGTTATCAAAAGTAAGGGTTCATTATTGAACAAAAAATGAATTTCATTCATAAAAACCCACTTTATGCCTATATTCAATATTATAATGATAAATAGAAAGCCAATCCATACCCAAAATAACATCCAACACTACTGGAGGAAAAACAATAAGGTTTGACGGTACATTATTTCTGCACTGTAACACCCCGAGATTTTATGAAAAATATTCTTTTTAAATTTATTGATGTCTTATGTTGTACGCTACACCAAAAGGATTTTTCACTACATGAATCCCTAACTTGGCTTGCATTACACGCAATCGCGACCTTCAAAGATTGCTTGTGTTGTACGCAATACCGAGTTTCAGTAAACAACGATATGTTATATAATATTGTTGTTATGAATAGTAATACCCACTTTTTAAAATTTTATAAATTTTATCTTTCTTAATGGACTTCATTTTTGGATTCAGAATATCAAAATTATCCTAGGGTGAATTTTTGGTACTTTCTGAAAACATTCAATTTTTTAGGAATAGTAAAAACAATGGGTTACTATTCAAAAACTGATTTTTTATTTAAATATTTATTTATATTATATAAATTTATTTTAGCTAAAAATTTATACATAATACTTATATAAGATCAATTTAATTCATTGGTATCATTTTATAATAATTTTAGATATATAAAAATTTTATTGAACTTTTCATTGTTTTTTACCCACCTCCTATGAGAATTTGGAAATTCACATAAAACATAATTTTACCCCTTCTGGGAGTGGAATTTCGAAAATCCTAGAGACATGGTTAATATCAAGGACTAAAATTTGGTTCAATGAGATGAAAATAATTTTGGTGAATAGTAACTTTCTACTTTTATTTACCACGGTTAAAAGTAAATAGGGTAATTAAGGGTAAAAATACTATTATTATTACCCTAAAACATGTCCTAATTCTATTGTATAAGGGTATTTAGACCAAAAAAAACCTTAGGAATAAAATATGACCATTTAAGTCCACATGGATTAGATTAGAACATTTATTATTAATTTTTTTGAAGAAGGGTTAAAATAGTTAAAATCAATGTTTAATAACTAATTCATTTTTAATATAAGGTTATACATAAGATAAATTCGACTATAAATATTAATTAGAAAGATAAAAAGATTTTCTACCTAATTATATTTTCTTTATAATTTTTAGACATTAAATAATATAAGTTAAATATGACACAATGGTGATGCAGTAATTACCTAAATAATGAAATATTAAAATAATTGATATTATAAATACCCAAATAAATGTTATTTGAGACTTTTTATGAATTAAAATAATTTTATAGGTTAATATGACATGTTATTATTGATTTAATTAACTTTTTTATAACTAATCATGCTGTTATAATTTTCAAAAAAATGATGTACCAAATAGTGTCAAAATTGATATAAAATTGTTTTTAAAACAAATATTATATTATTAATTGTGATTTTATTCTTCAAAATATAAGGTTCAGACAAATGACATAGATAGGGATATATATATATATTAATGATGAACCACTTTGGGTTCGTTTGTCTTGTTATAGTATGTTTATTAACCATATAGTGTAAGAAACCAAAAAGACACTGTAAAAGTTAAATTATTTAACATAGAGTTAAATATAAATGATAAGGATTAAATATAAACCTAAACATGTCTAAAACCTATTGGATGAGAGTATTTAGACCCATGTCCACTATAGATTCGAAATAAAACAATTTGGAGCTATTATAAACCGAATATGACTTTATTATAAAATAATATTTTATGTTTTTCTAAAGGTGCCCCTCTCCTGACCTATAAAAAGGGCACCCCTTCCTTCTTCACTTCACACAATTTTGAGACATTAAGCTCGGCCAACCCCTACCCATTTCACTTCCATACTTCCATATAAACATTCTAGAGGTTCTTGTTTTCTCAGAAAACCAACTCTACTTCCTTAAGAGAAGGCTTAAAGGAGGTGCATCGAAGAAGAGGTAATCTTTTCTTCCGATTCTTTCAAGTTGCTTTCTTCTTCTACTTCTTCTTATTTAGTTGTATCATTATAAAGTAATAACATAAGTATAAATTATATACTGATATGTTATTATAAATATGAAACAACAGTATTTCACCTTCTATCCATCCTACGGAAAATGAAATCATCGCGCGTGCGTACATACGGAATACCGTCTCTACGTCATGGTGTAATCTGTTTTCGACCACCACCTTACTTGGATGGGTATAATGGTGTAAATAAATTAATATATATGATTATTTTAAAGTGATATTGATTCTGAAATATTATACATACACTTAAATACAATTCCACTATCATGGGAATGATATCATCGCTCGTGCGTACGTACGAAATACTGTCTCCACGACGTGATGAGATTCATTATCCATGTTAACCATTCATGAAAGATTATAAAGTATATATAATGAATAATTATGAAATAAATGACATAATAATGATACTTTATTTATGTATATATATATATATGTATTTAATCTACTTAATTCCATTCAATTCAATAAGGAAACGGAAACATCGTTCATGCGTACGTAGGGCCTACCGTATCCATGAACGGTGTATTTCATTCCATTTATCGATTTATCATATATATATGTATATACTGAATATATATGATATAAAAATAATTATTTAAATTCTGGAAGTAATTAAATCATGATATAAGTAATAATAATATCAAGAATATCAAATCAAAACTCATACGATAAATGAAACGATTTTACCCAAAACAGTGCATTAACATGGAATTTACAAAAGAACGGGTAATATAAAGTCATTAGTGAACCATATATGACATCATAACAATGAATATGATTCTGTAATAAATCAATGACATTATGTAAATCATTATACAGGAGTTTCAGAAACATACAAAGCATATCGGAAAAAAGGTAAGGGATAATTTTGCTATCTCATTTTTATCCGAGATTTCTTATACATAAGTATTTAATGGGGTTATATTTTTTTATTAATGCCCATAAAATGTTTTTCATAAAGTTTTTAATATTCTTCCATGTATTTTTAATGTAATTTTTCCCCTCTATGAATTTTACTTTGTGTTATCAAAAGAATCATTCTTTTGTTTACCATACGAGGAACGTTTTGACTTTTCCGACAAAAGTACGAGAAAAATAATTTATTAAATTATACGGCACGAAAGGATTTTTATGGTTTTATAACGCATTATTTTAATGAATCTTACTCTAAAATAATTCATTATTATTTTCAACAAAACCATTTTCTTTTAAAATTTCATCGCATTTTTTGAAAAGAAAATGATTTTAAAGAAAAAAGGATATTTTCCTCAAGAATTCATTTCATGTGTTTTATCAAAACAATTTTCCATTTAAGATGACTTTATTTCATATGTGTATGTTTCAAGTATAATGTCTCTATTATTTACATGGTTTCACTTTTCTTATGATGAAATAATTTTCATTTGTTTTATATAGATTATGTTATTATGAGATGATGTTTATGAAACCCATTTTATTCAATGGGTTATTATGAATGTAGTATGTTTATTTTGTGGAACAAGTAAGAATGATTTCATTATGAGATGGGTGGGAATTATATCTCCCTCCAATTCATTGGGTAATGATTTATATCTCATGAGATATACATGGTTGGAATGGTAAGTTAATCTGGTTCAGTATTAGAGGACTGGAACGAGGATTGAACTCAATTCAGAATGGGACTTTGACCACTAAGATGGTATTGGAAGCAATTCCTTGGATAATATGGAAATCATAACATGTTCTTAATGGATTCCACAATTACCTATTTTGTTACCATGTTATTTTATCATTATTAATGTTCCTTTATGATCTATGCCTTGTGTACTTCCAAGATTTATTTCATTGCACATGATTTTGATGTTTAGATTTTATGTTCAAGTTTTTGCATTCAAATGTTTATGGATTGTTTTATGTTCTCTATGATTACCCTTACTAAGAATTTGAGATCACCCTTTATATGTTTTCTTTTCCCCGGGATTTAAAGAAACGTTTTAGGTAAGAAAACAAATGGGGAAGATCTTTATTGGATATGTTGAAGATCTTTCACCACGATTAGAATACTATTTTCTGAGTTTCCAAAGACACTAAACTATTATATTCCTTGTGTGTCTATTTTCATTATATATTAAGTATTCCGATAAGGTAATTTAATTTCCATGTACGTCAAGTTTTGGGTCTCTATAGTTGGTATCAGAGGAAAGGTTTAGTTAACCTTTGGATACTAGGATGTGAAAAATTTAGTGAGATCCCTAGATATATTTCTAAGGTATGTCTTGGGATGTCCGTAAGGTTAAAGTTATAGTCCTAGAATTATAGTTATTATATTAGAATTAAACCTAAGTTGTTATATATTGAAGGTACTCCCCCTTTATTATGTTGTTTTCCTAGCATGATTTTTGCCTCTCACACTGTTCTTTTTTGGTTATAGACGATGGATGGAACCTGAAGGAACCGTGTTGATCAATTTAATGGACAATGCAATGATTTTCCTCCCGAGAAACCAAATGTGATGGGCGATGGAGTGCAAAATCTTATTTCTATACTTACACAAACTATGAATCATTCTGAATTTCCAAATGATCAGAGAAGGGAACAATATTCTATTGAGTCCTTCATAGTCAACGTCCACCGTCTATCAATGAGTTTTCTGATCCAATTGTTTCTGAACAATGGATCAGTACCATTGAAAAGATATTTTCCATACTTCACTATTCAAAACATGAAAAATTCAATTTAGCTGTTTACCGTTTCGATGGTGAAGCAAACTAGTGGTGGACTCTAATTATGAATACAATGCCCCAAGATGAAATTGAATCCATGGAATGGGATGAGTTCAAAAACTTCTTTTTTAGTAAGTACTTCCCTCGTATTCTTCGAACAAAGATGGAAAAAGAGTTTCTTGAGCTTAAGAATTAGGATGATGAATATTTTGGTATATACGAAGCGAATTTTACAAGACTTGCAAGGTATACATCCGACATTATCATCCAAACTGAAAGTAAAGTTGATTGATTTTACAGTGGATTAAAAGAAAGTCTTCTAAGGGAATTAGCTATAAGATACATATATAGCTATAAAGAAATTTTGCATTGTGCTATCAAGGTAGAACTGGAAGTTGGTGTAACATATCCATCACATGGTTTTGACATGAAACAAAATATGGAGTTCAAGGAGAAATCTCATAATAATGAAAAGAAGATGAATGTTTCTTTATGATCAAAGTGTGGATAGAAGCATGGTGGAGATTTTCTTAAAGGGACTAGAAAATATTTTAAGTGTAGAAAAGAAGGTCATCAAGCTGCTGAGTGTTGAAGTAATAGAAAAATGTTTGCTAATGATGTGAATAAAAAAAATACTGCAGAGAACGCACCACCAACACTTCAATGCTTCAAGTGCAAGGAAATGGGGCATTATGATAATCAATACCTTAATCCAAGGGTTAATGATGGTAAACGTGAGCAACCTCTTAAGGAAAAGGATAAAGGGAAGTCATATGCGATCAATATTTGTGATTTTAAGTATAACAATGATGTTGTTTAATGATTAAGTGTTTATGTAATTGGATTTCAAAATAGTATCATGGAATCTCATTTATAGTATCTTTGATTTTTGAAATATCTGTGTATTGGTCCATTGTGGTTTTCTATAAGAATATGGTACTGGTAACCATGAAAAGTGATTCAAATATTATGGAAAATAGATGATATGCACATAATGAATGGATAAGGAGAAACTAAATTGTTTGATAGTATTCATTAGCTCATGATTGATATAAGGACAAAGTGATATCATGGTTTGAGTATATATAATTTTTGGGATTTTGTTATGTGGAAAGAGTTAACTTTTGACAGCATTTATGTTTTCACTAAGGTTCAATGGTATTCATTTTCCAAGAGAATACATGATTAAGGTATTCACATGGTTAAAATGTGACCAAAAAGATATATCTTTTGATATATAAGAGATAAATGATGGTATTCACGTGCTTATTATGTGACCTCTCAAGTAATCATTTTTTTACACTATGGGATTAGACAGAAGTATTTTCGATAATATTAAAGGTTGGAATTTATTAAGTTGGACATCAGATAGAATTGTTTAAGACTAGAATTTTTTTTCGATATTATTAATGGAATGTTATAATAATGTAGTTTTAGAAAAAAGGACAACCTGCAGGATGGGCGACAACCCATCGCATCGGACAAGGCTGTGGGAATTGAACCCACAACTGAAGTGCGATAGGCCTTTACCGCCTACCACTGCCATATAGGAAGTCCCTGTTTAGTAGAAACCAATTTTATTATGTTAAGAAGTATGATATATGAAGTATAAGCCCATTTTAAGAACCATATGTGATTAATCTCTCTATAGATGGACTTGTGTATTTTTGATAACTTTTTCTAACCTTTTGTTTGAGACAAATGGAATGACCCATAATTCTATCACATGATCTGCTAACACTTCACGAATGAAAAATTAAACTTCATTTATTTAAGTTATGAAGTGGAAATTGTCCAAGGAATGACCAACGGCGAGACTATACCAAAATCAAGAAAGTATTTCTTCTAAATCCAATTTCTTCAACTTTAGGGAAATGATCTTGAAAACCAAAAATGTTGTCCTACTGCCCTTATATCCTATGAATTAGATGGTACATTAGATCATCAAAAATATATGGCTTTGTGATTGTTGGATTTTTATAGCCATGTTCTCTACCACTCTCTATCAGAACAGGATGGTTAGATTTCTCTTCCAAATACATATTCTCACCTATATTCTCCTATGTGGAAACCTTGGGATTAGTTAATTAGGGTAACCATTATGTTTCATAAATTATATTTGAAATATTCATTTTGGTATTCTTTTTTAAGATGTGGGAATATTTCGAGTAGTAAACCATTTATAACCCTGACGAAATTCGAGGGCGAAATTCATTTTAAGGGGTGTAGAATGTGACACCCCGAGATTTTATGAAAAATATTCATTTTAATATTATTGATGTATTTTTTTATACTCTACACCAAAAGGAGCTTAAACTACACACATCCCTAACTTATCTTTCATTACATGCAATCAGGACCTTGCACAACAGCTTGTGTTGTACGCAATACCGAGTTTCACTAAACAACGATCTGTTATATAAACTAGCCTTTATAAATAGTAATATCCACTTTTTAAAATTTTTAAAAATTTATCTTTCAAAATTGACATCATTTTTGGATTTATAATGACGAAATTATCCTAGGGTGAATTTTTGATATTTTTTTGAAAACATTCCATTTTTGATGAATAGTGAAAACACTGGGTTACTATTTAAAACCCGACTTTTTATTTAAATAATTATTTATTTTATATAAATTTATTTTAGGTAAAATTTGATACATAATACCTATATAAGTTCAATGTAATTAATTGGAGTCATTTTATAATAATTTTAGATATATTAAAATTTTATTGAACTTTTCACCGTCTTTTACCCACCTCCTAAGAGAATTTGGAAATTCACATAAAACATAATTTTACCGCTTCTGTGAATGGAATTTCGAAAACTCGAGAGACAAGGTTAATATCAAGGACTAAAATGTGGTTCAATGAGATGAAAATAATTTTGGTGAATAGTAATGTTTTACTTTTATTTACCACGGTTAAAAGTAAATAGGGTAATTATGGGTAAAAATGATATTATTGTTAGGCTAACACATGTACTAATTCTATTGGATAAGGTTAATTCGACCGAAAACAACCTTAGGAATAAAATATGACCATTTAGGTCCACTTGGATTAGATTAGGAAATTTATTATTAATTTATTTAAAGAAGGGTTAAAATAGTTAAAATCAAAGTTTAATAACTAATTCATTTTTAATATATGGTTATACATAAGATAAATTTGACTATAAATATTCATTAGAAAGATAAGAATATTTCCTACCTAATTATAATTTATTTATAATATTTATACATTAAATAATTTATGGTATATATGACACAATGGTGATGCCGTAATTACCAAAATAATGAAATATTAAACTAATTGATATTATAAATACCCAAATAAATGTAATTTGAGACTTTTTATGAATTAAACATATTTTATAGTTAAAATGAAAAGTTATTATTTATTTAATTAACCTTTTTAGAACTAATCATGCTTTTATAATTTTCACAAATATCATGTACCAAATAGTGTCAAAATTGATATAAAATAGTTTTTAAAACAAATATTATATTATTAATTGTTATTTTATTCCTAAAAATCTAATGATCTACCAAATGACTTAGATAAGGATATAAATATTAATAATTACCAATTGGGGTTCGTTTGTCTTGATATAGTATGTTTATTAACTATATAGTGTAAGAAAACAAAAAGACATGGTAAAAGTTAAATTATTTAACATAGAGTTAAATCTAAATGATAAGGACAAAATAGTATCCTAAACATGTCTAAAACCTATTGGATGAGTGGATTTCGACCCATTCACACTTTATCTTTTAAAGAAATAAATTTGGAGCTATTAGAAACCGAATATGACTTTATTATAAAATAATATTTTAATTTTTTCCAAAGGTGCCCCTCTCCTCCCTTATAAAAAGGCACCCCTCCCTCTTCACTTCACACCATTTTGAGCCTTGATGCTCGGCCAAAACCATAAAATTTCTCTTCTCCACTTCCCTAGAAGAATATTTCAGGTTATGGTCTTCTCAGAAGACCAACTCTACTTCCATAAGAGAAGGATTAAATGAGGTGCGTCGAAGTAGAGGTAATATCTTCTTCCGATTCTCTCAAGTTTTTTTCTTATTCTACTTCTTCTTCTATAGTTGTCTCATTATAAAGTAATAAAATCAGTATTACTTATATTATTATATGTTATTATAAATATTAAACAACATTATTTCACCTTCTATCCATCATATGTAAAATGAAATCACCGCGCGTGCGTACGTACGGAATACCGTCTCCAGGTTGTGGTGTAATCTATTTTCGACCACCACATTACATGGATGGGTATAATGGTGTAAATAAATAAGTATATATTATAATTTTAAAGTGATATTTATTCTGAAATATTATACATACACTTCAATACAATTCCATGATCAAGGGAATGATATCATCGCTCGTGCGAACGTATGGACTACTGTCTCCATGACGTGATGTGATTCATTCTCCACGTTAACCATTAATGAATGGTTATAAAGTATATATAATGAATAATAATTAAATATATGACATAATAATGATACTGTATTTATGTATATATATATGTATTTCATCTACTTAATTCCATTCAATTCAATAAGGAAACAAAAACAGTGTTCATGTGTACGTACGGCCTACCGTCTCCATGAACGGTGTATTTCATTCCATTTGTCGATATATCATACATATATATGTATATACTGAATATATATGATATATAAATCATGATTTAAATTTTGGAAGTAATTAAATCATGATATATGTAATAATAATATCATGAACAACAAATTTAAACTCGTATGATAAATGAAACGATTTTACCCAAAACGGTGTGTTGACATGGAATTTACAAAAGAACGGGTAATATAATGTCAAAAGTGAACCATATATGATATCATAACAATGAATATGATTCTCTAATAAGTCAATGACATTATTTAAATCATTATATAGGAAGTTTGGAATAATATGAAGCATATCAGACATAAGCTAATGGATAATTTTGCAATCTCATTTTTATCTGAGATTTCTTATACTTAAGTATTTACTGGGGTTATATTTTTTATTCATGCCTATAAAATGTTTTTCATAAAGTGTATAATATTCTTCCATTTATGTTTTGTTTCATGTTTACACCTCTTTTACTTTTACATTGTGTTATGGAAGGAACCATTCTTTTGTTTACCATTTGAGGAACTTTTTGACTTTTATGACAAAAGTACGAGAATAATACTTTTTTAACTTATACAACATGAACAGATTTTTACGGTTTTATAACGCCTTATTTTAATGAAGAATACTCTAAAATAATTCATTATTATTTTCAGCAAAACCCTTTTCTTTTAAAATTGCATGGCATTTTTTGAAAAGAATATGATTTTATGGAAAAAAGTATATTTTCCTCAGGAATTCATTTCGAGTGTTTTATCAAAACAATTTTCAATATAAGATGACCTTATTTCATATGTGCATGTTTCTAGTACAATGTCTATATGATTTACATGGTTTCAAATTTCTTATGATGAAATGATATCCATTTGTTTTATATGGATTATGTTATGATGGGATTATTTTTATAAAACCCATTTTATTCGTTGGATTATTATGAAAGATGTATATTTATTTTGTGGCACAAGTAATAATGATTTCATTATAAGATGGGTGGGACCTATATCTCCCACTAATGCATTGGGTAAAGATTTATATCTCATGAGATATATATGGCTGGAATGGAAAGTTAATCCGGTTCAGTATTACAGGACGTGAACAAGGTGTGAACTCAATTCCGAATGGGACATTGTCCACTAAGATGGTCTTGGCAGCAATGCCTTGGCTACTATGGAAATCATAACATGTGCATAATGGATGCCACAATTACATGTTTTATTACCATTCTAGTTTATCATGATTAATGTTCCTTTATGATCTATTCCTTGTGTAATTCCATGATTTATGTCAGTACTCATGATTTTGATGTTTAGATTTTATATTCCAGTTTTAGCATTCAAATGATTATGGATTGTTTTATGTTCTCTATGCTTAGCCTTACTGATAATTTGAGCTCACACTTTATACGTTTTCTTTTCCCCAGGATTTATAGAAAGGTTTTAGGTAAGAAAACAAAATGGGAAGATCTTTATGGGAGATGTTGATGATCTTTCACCATGATTAGAATATTATTTTACGAGTTTCCAAAGACACTAAACTATTACGGTCATTGTGTGTCTGTTTTCATTATGTATTAAGTATTCTGCAAATGTAATGTAATTTCCATGTATGTCATGATTTGTCTCTCTACATCACAAAAGGACATAAAGTTTCTTATAATTTCTTTTGGTCTCAACTTTTCCTCCCGGTGTTTTTACCATAAGATCTCGATTCATATCCTATGATTTAATTCCCATTTTACTAGAAAATTTCTGAGAAATTCATGAATCTGTAGACCCTGAATCAAACAACTCATTGACATACTATGAATAAATAAAATGTGTTCTTGATACTACTTAAATCGATGGGACAACATGTAATTATGTAGATGCAATGTATTTCACCACCCCTTTCTACTTTTAGTCCATTATCTTTCCCTCTTTTGAGTTTTTCATCGGACACACATTTTCATAATGACCCATTTCATTACATTTAAACAAATTTACTCACTTTAAATCATATTTTGTGTTACCATTACCCTGATATTTTTAGTGCAATTATGATCCTTTTGTCCCATTTTACCACATCAGTATCACTAACCAAAATTCAAATTACATTCCCCAGTGTTCTTGTTACCACAAATTTCACAAACTGTAAAATTATGTTTCTTACCATCAGACTATTTTGAAGAGTTCTTCCCTTTTTTCTGCAACCTAGATCTCTTATTCTGTTGTTTTTTCAAATAACACCTGGTCATTAGAAAACACAATTTTGACTATATCCTCACATAAAGCAATATTTTCATAACATTTGAACTCATGAGAATATAAAGCCCTTCAATAATTTGGTATTTATCCTGATTAAAAAAGTTTGATTTTACAAAAAAAATCTTGTATGAAATTTAGAGCATATCTTTCCAGTAGAGAGAATTATACTTTATAAGTAGCCACTGAGTCATCTTATTACCTTCATTACAAGAATTTTATTTCTAACCTAAGAAGAACCACCATAGGAAAATATTTCTGAAGAAACATACCATTGAATTCATCCCAATCAAGGGCATCAATCTCCTTACCATCCCGGATATTTTAAACCATTGACCACCACTGGTCAACATTACCTTCAAAATAGTAAATAGTGTGGCTATACTTTTCATGTTATGAACACCCCATGACATCAAAAAACATTTTCAGTGCTTCAATCCACCCTTCTCCTAGAACATGGTTAGATGTTCTTCTGAATGGTGGGGGATGTTGCCTCATGAAATTATCTCCTACTAACATGTTCCATTAGGGTTAATCTAGATGATCTCGTGCATGGATACCACCACCATTTATAGCCTAAGTCAACTATTACATGACTACAACAAATTATTATGTTCTAATTCTGACATCTCTAGTTGTTGATTTGGAAGGTTTCCTCCCTCGTAATGTTTTCCCATCATAGCTACCATGTTTCTTATGAAGAAAACCATTCTAAGCACGGAAATATCTTTAGCGACGCAACACTGTAATCTGTAAGTGAAATATCATTTCAATCTTATCATAACATAATTTATGGAAATTAATTTAATAATATCCTAACTCATTATGTTATCTAAACTGTCATCTGATAAAAACTATAAAGTACCAACCATAAACATTACATAATCAGGAATTTAGTTAGTAATTCACATTAAGGATCTCTTCAGGTGTTGAGTTTTATAGAATTAGTCCAAAACAATTACCTTAATTCTCAAACACTAAAAAGTAGACACTTCTACTCATTATCCATTTCTTCATAATAGAAAAACTCTTCAAAAAAAGATTCATGTCTAGTTACAAGTTTCAGACATCATGACTATTCTTTGAACCCATCCTTGACCCTATTCATCTTTATGTCCTATAAAAAACATTTCAAAAACATGGGATGAGCATAAAAATATCTATAAATATTATAAAGTAATGAAACAAATCCTTAGTCTATAAATACATACCAAGCCTATGATCTTTAACATACCACATGAAATCATAACATTTATGAATAACACATATAAATCATAAATCAAAAAGGTAACATGTGGGATCCATTATCATACTTACATTGTAGCTTTCATAACTACATTGGGAGTTACGTCTAGAATACCCATCTCTGTATATTCGCTAAATGTGTTTATAAGAACATTGATGTTTACCTTCATCACATTACCAAATGCATTAGAGAGATATCTCGGGCTCACCCACCCTAGGTTTATCACCAAACCACCCGTATATTTAAACAATTCCCAAGAACCGTGACACATAAAACAATTATAAATGAAAGAAAACATTTCCACATTGCAATAAAAATATATCATTTGAATATATTGAAATAATAAATTCTTTATAAAAAACATTTTCTATACCAAATTATGAAAACATGGTATATAGTATTTATTTTCCTTACAAAAAAATTCTATGGCTTATTAAAGAAGCCAAAAATTAAAAAATACTTGCGGTGGAAGAAAGGTTGTTGTCACCGCGTACGTTAGAAAGAAACTTTAATTTTTGTCATTTAGTATAACGTATCATATAAAAATTTTCAATTTTAATAAATTAATATTCAATGGGTTTTATACATCATATAAAGGAAAGTTGTGTATAAATAGATATATTCTTCAATGAAAGAGGACGAGAAGAAATCCCTTACCACGTTTCAAACTTGACTCGTATGTTCTTTAATCTCTAGAATAATAAATTAAAGATAATTTATACATGATTTTGAACATTTTATATGTTTATTATTCCTCTTATATCACTTATTACTAGTTTATAAACATTACATAATCATTTATGTTAATAACGGACGTTTTGTCAATACATTGAACTTGATTCAGAAATGAACATCTTATAATTACAAGTTGTCCCTGTGGTAAATATTGATTTATATCTATAATGAAATTAATTATTTAGATATCATATATATCATATATATCAAGTATATATATATTTTTATTATTGTACATAACATTTGAAGATATGAAATGAAATGCACAGTTCATGGAGATGGTAAGCCGTACATACGTATTGACTCTACTTTCATTTATATTTCATATTTAATAGAATGAAAAATTAATGATAAATAGGTATATTATAATTCCAGAATAATATAATTTATAATTTCATTAAATTCATCATTTATTTATTCCACGTAAGGAATGGACAATTCATATCACATTGAGAGGGTGGTAGTCCGCACTTCCTCAAATGAAATTATCGCGTTTACCCATTAGGGAAACCATAAAGGTATGATATAAATGAAATATACAAAAGAGTAGAAACAATATAAAATATAAGATATATCACATATAAATACAATTCCATATTAATTTCCACCATAAGAGGTGGTAGGAGAAGATTGAACAATCATCATTTCGTGAGGCAATAGTTCACCGTCCATAGAAATAGTATTTTCTATACCAAATAGATGGTTGTGTGTGTAAGGGTAGTTCAAATAAATATCAAACCAAAAACTATTATATTTAGGATACTATTTTTGTTATGTAAAAGATTATTATAAGAGCATAGGAAGTGGAGAGAAAAATGAGAGAATATAACTTGAGAGAAGACATTACCTTTAGATCGGGCAACTCCAATTATTTTTAACCAAAAGGCTTACTTGAAGTTCCTTATGCCTAATATAATGATTCTAGAAGGAATATTGGGATCTAAAAAGATTCTTTAGCTAGATTTTGGACAAGACAAGTGTCATGAACGGTGTGAGTATTGGGTTAGAGGTGATGGTTTTTTTAAAAGGGAGGAGTGGCTCTTTAAGAAATATTGAAAATATTATTTTATTATAAGCCGATTTTTGGTTTTAAAATATCCAAAACTCATTAAAATTGAAGATAAGATGAATATTATTCTTAATAAATTCATCCAATAAGAATTTTACAAGTTTTGGATAGATTTTTAAATTTTATAATCTCAATTATTTAAATAATTCATTAATAAGGTAATCAATGCATCATTCATGGGTCATAAATTTTATTTTTTATTTGATGTTGAAAAATTATATAAAAACTACTATGATTTAGGAAATCATTTTATCTTTCCAATTAATATTTATAGTCTAGGATATTACTTATATAATCCCATGAAAAAAATTATTTACTAAAATATATATTTCTGTTTCGTGTTTCACTTATATTTACATTAATTAATATAAAATATCATTTTCACTCCTAAGTGGATTCATGGGGTCCCAAAATAGACCCAATGATGTCATTAGTCATAAATATCTCATCCAATAGGGGTAGGGGAAGTGTGTGGGTATTTTACTATTATTATATTTTTATTTTTTACCTGTATTTACTAGATTTACCCTTCAACCATGGTAAATAAAATATTTATTGAAGTAATATTAATAATATCTAACAATAAATGACACCTATTTATAAAATTTTGGATAGCCTGATTTTAAATATAGAATTCATTTTTCCAAATCTAAAACACATAAGTGGAAGAAATTAATTTATAATTAATTACCATTGTCAAAACAAAAAGCAATTTTTAAGAAATAATAACTATAAAAAGAATAACACTTATTTATGTCCAATTTTAATATGAAATTACATCCACTGAACAACATCGGAATAGTTGGTAAAAATATAATCTAATTACACATTTAAACCAATTAAAAAGTTAATCTAACTATATAAATAATATATATAAAAAGTCAGTTTTGAATTAAATTGCGGTATTTTTCACTATTCATTACAAAATTAACTTTATTAGAACAATTATAAAAAATTAACCAAATGTATTTTTTTATGTCCCAATTTTAAAGAATAATTTTATTTCGGAAAATAAAAACTATAAAAGTGACAAAAAAATTAAATGGGGTTCTCCCAAAAAAGGCTGTAAAACCGCCTTTTAAAGAATATTATAGTATTCAAGCATAAAATCAAGTTCTTTCTTATTTTAAGCCTCTAAAATTTATTACATAATTGTAAATACATTTAAAAAACATCTATAATCATATTGTAGTTAGTTGTGGTCATCCCTGAGATTACAATGGATAGATGTTAACTACCCTTAAAAATAATAATATTATATTAATATTTTCATTATAACTCAACGTTGTGTGCTACAAACATTTTCAAAGAAACCTATTGTTGCATATCAGGTATGCCTACAAACATAGAATCACATTTAAAGTAAAATAAATATTAAATTCAAAAATATTAATAAATATGAAATTTTAATATTGTTTATTTACCAGGGATGTTACACATAAGGAAACATCCCACACCCTTTAGTGGGTCTATTAATACACTAAATTCTATTAAAAAAATATGTACCAATAAAAAGATATTTTTTATTCCCCATAGTTAGGTGCATGAAAAATTTATTTTCAAACTCTATCACTTGGAAGGAGAAATAGATCAATGGTGGAAAATAATTAAGAATAGGAGAAAACATAATGTAATTGACTCCATATAGTGGATTGAATTTAATATATTACTATTCAATATTTACATACCTCATATTATACATGGGAAGAATGAGAATGAATTGCATGAGCTATAGCAGAAGGATAATGAATCTTTTATAACCTATCAGAAATATTTTACTAGACATATGAGGTATTCTTATGGTATTATCATCCCACCAAATTGTTATTTTGAATAATTATTATGATGATTAAAAACAATTCAACGAAGGTCGTTGTTCATAAAGGGTATTAATAACTATGAATAAGTTGTATTATGATATATAATGGTGGGAATGGAGATTGGATTTACCCTTGAATACCATGGTTTTGATAAGAAATGAAGGATTATATTTAAAGGAAACTTTAAAAATCATGGAGAAAGTAATAATAGACTACATCATGCTCATGGTGTGGAAGGTAATATAGAGTAAATCATCTTAAGTGGGTAGATAAATATTTTATGTGTGGAATGGATAGATAAAAAAATTATTATCAATGGGATGATAGGATTTTAGATAATGATACGAATAGAGATAAAGCTTCACAAAATTCACCACTCTTATTGATGTGTTTGAAATAGAAGTTGTTTGTGAATTATAATAACCAATGACCAAATATAAATGTTATGGATGATTACAAACATTAAAAACCTATTTACCTAAGAAAAAAAGTAAATTTCATGTTTATCCCTATTTCTTATATGGTGTGTGAAAATTATATAGTGAAATTTAAACATAACTTCCAATTTAGTACTACTAATGTCATATTTGTCTCAGTTTCTACTATGTTTATAACATGTGAATAATATAATAAGTCTATAAAATTTCCAATAAAAATTATTATTTGTGTAATAAGAGGTAATAACTACTAATGTAATAAAGACGAAATCTCAATTATATAATTCATCTCAGGTTGATGTTTTTGGGAATGTGCTTCTTGGAAATACTTTTATTCTCACTCAATATGAACTTTATGTTATCATATGAATGAATTGGATATATATATATATATCAGAAATTAATTGTCGATTAATGGATGCATTGTTTGATATTCCAAACGATACATTAATAGTTTATCAGGGGATGATAATTTTGAACTTTTGATGGAAATAAAATCAATTATATGGGTCATGAGTCTTATTCAAAAGGAGATTTTCTCTTCTACAGATGAGGAGAAACTCAAAATCCTTAATATGTTAATTTTTTGGGATTTAAGTTGATGTATTACTAAAAGGGTTCCCTAGTCTTCCACTGTTATACAAATATTTGTTCTTAATAAAACTCATATCATATGTCACACAAAATTCAAACACTCTCTATAGAATAAACCTGATTGAGTGTTGGGAATTGAAGAAGAGACCCCAATAGATTCGTGAAAAGGGGGTAATTTAGATATTTTTTTCCCTATAGATTCACCTTTTCGTTGTTTTAAATAATAAATTTGGGACAATGTGACTCTATTGATTATAGGGAGATAAAGAAAATCACATTAATTAACATGTTTCAAGTACACCGTATTGATGGTTTTTTATAAAATTTGTGGATATTAAAACATTTTCATTTTTAGACGTCATTTTTTATATCAAATATTGAGGAATAAAAAATAAAATACACCAAATATAACATCATGTACAATGTATAGAAACTATAATTATATATTGATTCAATTATTTCTTACTAACTCCCCTTCTATATTTAGAGATTTAACTAATTGATTATTCAATGATTACCTTTGTTAGTTCATGGTAGTTTATATAGACGTTATGCTTACATATTCAATGTTTATGGAAGATCATGAAGATCACTAAATAATTTTACTAAAGACCCTAAGGAATGATAAATGTTATTAAAAATTTAAAATGATAGAATTTTTTATACAAATGTTCTCAATTGTGGGTCATATAATCTAAAGAGAAGGTATATTTTTGGATCCATCAATGATAGTTATTTTTGAACGTTATCCGAGAAAAATAAATCTGAAAGTGATATGATTTTTTTTGGTTTTTAGATATTATATTTGGTTTTGGGGAATTTATCATCTTTATGTAACTCAATCATCATGTTAACTGATAATGGAGACAGGTTCATCTGGATGAGTGATTGAATGGAAAATATCATAGAGCTGAATAAATGATTTGTTAGTTCACCAATTATTTTATTACTCAGTATTGGAGTTGGGTTTTTAATATATATTGGTACTTTGATGAAGGTACTTGGAATCATTATCTTGCTGAATGATATGATGATATATTATATATCCTAAAAAAATATCATGAAGAAAATTATTTAACAAATGATTTGGTGTTAAATGTAATAATTAATGCATTAATGATATGGTGGAATTATCATTAAATAGAAATGTGTGATATATAATGTAATCAACAAATATTAGATTTTGTATTCACATAGAATGAGATGAGTGTACCCCAGATATGATTATTAAAATTGATTACAGGTTATGACCACTAAATACATTACCACCATGGGAAAGAAAATGTAGTGGCTATTTATTTGAGTCAAAAGTACCAGGTTATCATATCCTTGAAAAAGATCACAACGATAACAATAAATATTAATTTTCCAAGGTTGGATCTATAAATCCTAAAATAATGGGAGAAATATTATCATTCTTAAATTAGTGTTCAACCATATATCCTTCTGATGAATGGAGAGTCAGAAAAGGACGATGTAGAGATAAAAAACTATGGTCAATATTTTTTTTCAGTCTAGCCTTGATTATGATGGAAGGATATAGTTTATGAACTGTGTATGAGTTCCATCCATAATAGTTTTGAAGAAGGATTTTTCAATAAAGGTAAACTATTTTTTATTCTTTATTGATCTTGGATGTTTGAATATGTATATAGATTGAAAGGATTACTTCCAGTTGTTTGAAATGAATAGTGATATTGTTGTGTTTTTATCTTAATACATTGTATTCCACTGGGTTATGTCTAAGATAAAAGATTCTTTAGGGATTTTGAAACCATTAACCATACCAGAATGAGAATGGGAAAACATCAACATGGATTATTATACATCCTAAAATATATAAAGGGAATAATTATATATGTGTTTTAGTCAATCCCCATATAATTTTAGCACAATTCATCGGTATCCAATATGATATATCTCTAGATCATTGTTCCATATTATAAATCAAAAAATGTGTTAAGGTTCCAATGATTAACTCAGTCTACTGGATCTAATTGAGGTCAATGTCTTACATCAATGTTTTTGTGTGGTCTCTATTATTCTCTGGATACAAAGCTAAATTTTGACAATATATATCATCATGATACATATGGTTATTATGCAATAACAATTAAAATTTTATTTGATATGTTTATATTTTATTAAATATATTAAATAGGTATATGGAATAAACACCTTCCCATGGATGAGTATTCATTTAATAATATCTTTAATTATAGAATTCAGATGGATCCTTATAAATATATTTATTAAAATAATTATAAAAATCTAATTTTAAGGGAAAAAATTTATCATGACCTGATCCAGCTGAATAAGTGTAAAAGATGTTGATATAGATTAATTAAATCATAAGGGAATAAAAATAAAATATATGGTTATGTTGAAAATCATTGGTGTGATATAGATTGTGAAGTTCGGGAGAAGCTGGTTCAATGAATATAACCATGGAAGAAGGTGTTGTTATTTGAAAATATGGGAAAATTAATACCAATGTATATTTTTCATTTCTATAACATTCATCATATATGGATGGTCTCTTATTACATACCGCCTCTATAGAACCTCTCTCATGTTTATGATATGATCCATATATCTCTCATGAGTAAGTACATATATAATCCTTCATATGAATTGAACTAAAATTTCATACCAAAATATCAAGATAATAGCTATTAAGAAGAACCAATGGAGAGTCTGGATCATAGATAGATGTTTTTACGACACAAGACCACTCACCAGGTCATTGTTTTGTGTCAAAACCACCATCTTGATGAAGCTACATTATAACATTAGGACATAATAACAAAGACACGTCGTTATTTATTTGTATCAATTATATGTACCTTCAAGTGAGAAATTCATTTAATGGTTGTTATGAATGTAACAAATGTAATTTTATGAAATATGTTATTTATAAAAATGTAATTTTTTTGATATATTATATTACACGTAACAATAAATTTTAACGAACTGTGATATTCTATTAAAAATATTCTTATTTAAACATGACCATTATAACCTAAAAATTAAATAAATATGTAAGAATAAGAATAAATACATTTTTATTGATTCTTATTAAAATATTGGATACATAATATATATTTATAAATATGTTATTAGTTTTTGGTAATGTTTTATTTTATAAAAAATATATATTTCTAAAATAAATGATTCTGGTTTCTTTTTCAAGAAAAATAATAAAACAATATTTTTCCTATTAGAAAAATTTTATTTTAAAAAATTGTCCTCATTTTTTTAAATCACCACATCAAAAAAATAAAATTGTTTTTTGTATATTTTTTGGAATATATTAATTTTTTCATGAATAGTAAAAATTATATATTTTTACTGAAAAAAAAATTTTAATTTAATGAGTTTAAAAAGTTACATACTATTTTAATTTTTAGAAAAGTTAATTTTCTTCAATTATATTATAATTACATTGATTAATTTCATTTACATCTGTATCGAATTGTATTTTTTTGTTAAATGATTCTATAATTAGGAAATCTTTCTCATTGGAAAACAAAATTTTCATTGAGTCTATGAGTTCAATTTCAAATTAATTTATACTAGTTATGTGAATTAAAATTATAATTTTTTTTAATTTTTTTTAGAATCATTGTAATTAATATGATAAAATATGTTATTATTAATTTTCTATTATAATAAATAGTGAAAATATAAAATCTAATTACTGTGTTTATGGTTTAAAAAATTAATGGGGGTTAAACTAAAAATATGTGTGATAAAATGACCTAAAAACATTTCCAAATCATATTTTATGGATATATTTTGACCTTATATCTTATAAGGATTGATAATGATCTATTTTTGAGTCATTATAATGTTTAAAATATTCCCATACCTATTTCTTTTCAAAAACTGCATGTATATCCTCCCCACCATTTATAAAAGGGAACCCCTATCCTCAAAAATTTATACATACAATGCCTTTTAATTTAGAAATTACCAACCCATATACATTAATTTGATCCCAAAAAAATATTAGTGGCCTTTTTTTGATTATGAAACCCTCCTAGGAAGGATTTTACTACAAACATAAGTAGGTTATCTGAAGAAGAGGTATCGGTCTTAACCGAACATTTTTATTTTATTTATTCTTATACCACCATCAAATATTATAAAAATATTGTGATATAATAACAAATATTTCTCCCATATAATTATATTATGTTATGTTAGTTTAATATCTTACATCAACCTCTTTTTTCATCAAATGTAAAGAAAAACTGTTGTTGTCTTCACAATGGAGTACCACCCCATAAACCAATGTTATTTTTTTCTATTATTACCTATCAGAGATAGAGAAAAATATGGATTTAATGTTAATATATATTATCTAAGAAATATTTTTTTCTTATAATTTTAATAGCACGTATAATCTCTTAACATACTATCAGTTGGAAAAAATAGAATTGTTAGTGTAAACATATGGATAACTGCCTCCAGGAAGAGATTTGGGGTGTTTTCTGTTTTATTTTCACATGGATGGTTAGAAGAATATATTAAATAAATATATATGGTATATATGATATGAAACTTATTTTAAAATTTTTAATTAATGTTTATATTTCATTTTCCCATCCTTTGAGAAAATGGAAATTGTGTTCATGTATACGTATTGCATACCATATCCATGAACGATTTAATTAATTTTCAATATAAAATAATAATGGAATTCCCTATATATATAAAATTAATTTAAATAAAATTTATAAGATTTTTAATAATTTCAATATGATCTAACCCTAATCAATGTAAAAGGTACAAAAATACTAAACCAGAGCATGCATGACAAAAGAAGAAAATTTCCACCCAACACACGATTTTAACATGGAATTGATAACAAAAGGGTTATAAATGTTTATAATTAAACCATAAATTGTATGATATTTGAGATTATGGTTATGGAAAATATTTATATTGAACATATATATTTACATGGGATGTTTTATCATTTAAAATGAATATTGATACTTGAGGTAGTTGATTTCTAGTATCTCTTCAATTTCTAGGAGACATATGTCCCATTCACCAATCATTTATTTTATAGGGATTCTGTAATGACCCTAACACATATTATCTATGGAATATACAAATTTTCATGATTTTTAATATCCAATTTCCTTTTATTCATTAATAGGTCTTACAATCTAAAAGTATTCAACGTGGAAACAATTTTTGTCTCAAATTTAAATCTATGGAAGACATTCTATATTAACAACATATTTCTTTTATTGAGTATATCTCCATTACAAAAAATTTATTTTATTATTGTTCTAATAAAAAATATTGTATTTACATATCCATTTATGGTTATTTCTTTTATGGGGATTATTATTCAATAGTTACCAATGTGTTATGGGTTTTAGGATAAAATCTCATTTCTTGTTGGGATTTTTTTATCATTGTTCTGATGATGAAATATTATGATATATTCCATTATAAATTATTTAATTTTATTTTTTATATGAATATTTCCTTAAATGAAATGTTTCAATTTTATTTTACTCTCTTTTTGTACTCGTGATACCAAAATAATGTTTTTAAGTAAAATCCACTTCACTTTTCTCTTTGTTTGAATTTATTTTTTCTTTCATGCCCATATTTTAAAATAATAGTTTCATGAAAGATTAAATATTCAATAATTATTGTTTAAATATGTTTTTACTGGGGTTTTAAATTTAGAAAAATTATTTAAAATTAATCATCTTTTATTTTTATAAACAAGCCCCTTTTTTATTTCATAGAATGTATGAATGGATTCTTCATTTTCATGTGCATGACAAGGATAATATTTCCCAAAATAACAACCACTATATTATTTAAATAATTATTTATATTATTATAATTTTATTTTCAAATAAAAAGATTTTTTTTTGTGATTTTTTTTGTTTTTATATCATTAAAATGTGATTTTAAAGTGGAATGTTTTTTTCATCAAGAAATATTCCATGTGGTCTTTAAAAGTCATTTTTCATATCAAATAAAATTATAAAATGTTAAATAATATCTATTGGGGATATGATCATAGGATAATTATTCTTTCTCATAATTTTTTCTATTTATAATGATGCATTTTTTTAAACCCATTCCTTTCCTCAAGTAATGTTATGATGAAATTATGAAATATTAATTGAACCTAGTTTTTTTCATCAAGCTACGCTACAATGAAATGTTTATGAAACCCAATTATTTTTATTAGTCATTATATTATGAATGTTTAATGATCATAAAGACCAAAAATATATGTATTATGTAATTTTTGGGACATATATATCTCTCCAATGAATTGGGAAAAGATTTATATCCCATAAGATATAAAATATTGTAATGGGGAGTAAAAAAAGTCCAGTAAGGGAGTTTATCCATTATGATAGTCTTGGGAGTGAACGTTCATGACTATGATGGTTTAGGGAGTGATAAAATTCAATTACCATAGTTTATTAAATAATCATTGACTACTATGGAAATGATTTTCAATGCGTAGTTTTATTCCAAAATTCTAGGTATTATTCTGATGTTATGCCGCCATGGAACATGTTCATTGATAACTTTTTGATTAATGTATTATTAATTGTGATTATTTATGTTATAACTGACTTTAATCATATTTTATTTTTGATGTATGATTTTAAAAATTATTTCTCATGTTCTCATTCAATTATTCTCATTTTATGTCTATATCCACCTTGTTTTCCCTTAACGAGTTTATGATAACTATTGGATCATAGAGTTTATAGTACTTATAAGAGGGGGGTGAATTATAGTATGAAACATTTAAATAATTAATAAATAAAACTTAATTATTGATATTTATCAAAATCTGTTATATTTTTATGATCAAAGTACAAATATCATACATATAGAGTGTCTATTAAATCAATGATTTAATGTTTAGTTAGGTAAAATTTCAATGAAATTTCCCATTGAATTATAATAACTTTATAAAAAATTATAATTCTATCATTAATTAAAATTAATATTAACATAATATATGTATTTATGATATTTATTTGATCATGGTCATTAAGCGTTAATAAATTCAATAAACACAAACATAGAGTATCCCAGGATTCCAACCTAGCCATATGGAATATCTTTCATTACTATGATATTATATGAACTAAAAGTTCAAAATAAGATCTATCCTCCTTTCCCTCGAATCTTTTGATCATAATAATCATAATCATATATATTTCTATCCTCTGAATCCATCAATATGATCACATATCATACAGAAAATACTAATTCAAAAAAGTATAATGATTTTACAATACTCACATGGATTTTTTTAATTGGAAAGTATCTAAAAGTTTGTGAAGTGAATGTAATGAGAGGTTACTGTTTGAAATAAATATTATGTTTTATGTTGAAAAAGAATATAATTATAGCACCTCGAATACACCTATACTTATCATTACACCAATCATGATCATATTCTATGATTCTTGGACATAGTTCTAATGATGTAAGATGATATCTTTCTTGACAGATCACCATATACATCTCCATACAATGTTGTTTTGATATCACAATTACAATGCTATTAAGAAATATTCCATCTAGAAGAAGTAATTCTAATCATCCTATTATAATCATTATTCTAATGGAACCAATTTTTTTAGTCCAATGTGTTAAATCATGTTACTACAATCGATATGACATGGTTAATCTAATGGAATAAACTCAATTAGTATAATGAACTAGTCCCAGAAATTTTGAGTGAAAAAGATCAGTCTGTCTGATTGATACAACATTTATGGACTATTCTTTTTAACTGTGATGGACTAACCCTATGCAATTCATATGGACAAATCATTAAGGATAATGTTTATAATTATTTTTATTTAAATGTTTCTACATATATTATAAAATACATATCTATAAAAACATTCATAGTAATTTCTAAATATAATGTTACTAAAATATCATATTTAAGAAAGTGTGATGGGATTTTCAAAACTGACGATAAAAAGTGTAGAAAGTAAATCATTTAACTCAATAATATCTCCTTTTGGAAAAGAACAAAATACCAAATTTAAAGATAAATATATTAAAATTTTGGAAAACCTATAGAACCCTTATTATTTGTAACATTTTTATCCCTTTATAATTATTATATCCATCATTGTTTATAAATACCTTTTAATACAATTTTCAAGAATATTAATAAACTAGATCATAAGATAAGAAAATAAAAATTATCTACCACAAAATTTTCTATAAAACTTTCTCCCCAATAATATTCTTCAAAAAATCACCCCAAAAAATATTTCAAAAACTTCTCTTACTTTTTGATTTTTGAAAAGAATTCGCTATGTTTAAATCATATGAAACATTATTGAAAAAAATATAGAAAAATTATCTTAAAAAATTATCCATTAATGTATAATATAACATTCAACCATATAATTTTAGAAAACATTACAACAGAAACTATAGAGAATAATTCATTTAAACATACATTAAATCAGGTTTTTGGATTTTATTTTACATAATTAGTACATAGAAAAAAATAAACCACTATTATATGACCTTTTTTTCATCAAATTTATATTATTAAATCCTTATTGGATATTTTCAATTTCATATTACATTGTCTCTATTTTTGAAACACTTTTTCAAATAACATAGAATTTCAGAACATGTTGTATCACTTTACCGACTTTTTCCTCAACAAATTGGATCTTTTAATTCTCTACATTTAACATCAAAACATACTCCTCTAGGAAAAAAATTATTCTACTTTAGTTATGAAATGTCATGATACTGAGACTTTGATAAACACAAGATATGTTCAACTTGTTTACAATTTTCATCATTATCTAACGATAACTTTTGAAAGTAATATACAATTTCAAAAGATTTCATGTTGACAACATCAATATGATCATGAAGAATATTAAAATATATTTCAATTTATTTTTACCATATAATGATATTCTTATCTCTACATGATCCTAAATTTGATTAATTTTTAAATATTTTAAATCAACCTCATTTTGAATAATGGTTTATTTTAATTGATTTAACACACCATATTTTTCAAAAAAATTAGTTCTTATGGGAATAATTTTTCAATGAGATAAAAATATGGGTATAAACAGAACATAATCCATAAGATTATTCATATATTATATAAATTGTAAAAATATAGATTATTCTCATTGATCTTCTTAAGTGGGTTAAGAGTAAGATAAGTCTGATGGGACATTGAAAACAAGTATTCCTGATGTTATAACAACTAATTACTCTACATATTATTCTTTAAAATTTTCTTCTATTTATTTATCATTATCCAAAACATCCATTACAACATTATTATTTTTATTTACTTTTTTAATATAATTTTCTTTTGTGATTATGGGGTTTTAATTAATTTTTCATAATGTTTCTATTTCTCAAAAATGACCAAGATAGCACATTTATCTGACAAAGTTCTAAAATATTATTACATATAATAAAATTATTCCTATTCTTATTAATATTATTCATTTTCCTCTAAAAATTCATTTATGGTTTCCCTTAATTACTTCTATATCTTTATAGATAATTTTTCACTACATCTAAAATCTTCTTTTCCTGGTTTCTTTATAGATTATTGAACATTTATCATGCCATAAACAAATTTTTCAACATAAATAACATTCCTTTTTTATTTTTCAAATGTTAATGGAACTTTTAATGTTTTAATGTTTTCTTGATCAATAATATTTGTCAAAAAAATGCAGAAGATAAATATTATGTATAACTAAAAATGGATATAATAAGATACGTATTTCCTCTCAAGTATTTTGAAAATAAGAATTATTGTTTTCAACTCTATTAAGAAAATATTCAAAAAAAAATTATTACACATAAAATATATTCATCTCTTTCATATTTTTCTCTTCTTCTTTCAAAATTTCATTAGTTTCCAACATTAAATATAAGGCATATGCCTTTTCGAATCTGAAACATAGATTATCATATTTCTATCATGGTTTCATTTCATCAACTCTTGATAATCATCATCAAAATAAGATTAAATAGTATTTTTTTTGTATAGGGGTGATAAATATGTATTCCTCCTCTCTTGAAATTTTCCCATAAATTATAAACCATTAGCAATAGAAGCTTCCTTTATTTTATCTAAAAACATCTATATCTCGGGTAAAATAATTTGAATTATCAAAATTGATTCTTAACGTATCTAGGTTATTTTTCACTAATTGGTAATACATGATTTTTAATCTCTATTACTATAATAATGTTTAAAAACGTGTATTTGTGAAAATATATAAATAGAATAATTCTTAATTTCATCACACTCTTCTTTCATTGCCTCTATTTATGAGAAAAAAATACATAAATATCTTTATTTTTCCCAAATCAATTCGGAAGTCAAATAAAAATATATACAATACATTTGATGTGTCTCTGTCATATATAATTGGAATAAGTTATTATTGAATCTATAGAGAATCAACACTAGAATATTGTTTATAATGATAAGCATCTATTAAATTATTATTCATATAAATAATGAAATATATACCTTGTAAATATTAAAACATTCTGGATTGTCCATAATATTATGGGTTACACGATATGCCTCTCCTTCTAATGAAACATATAAAATATCTGATTCTTTATTAATTTTTAGTTTTAACCCTCATCAAATAGGTAAAATTTTAATAAATAAAAATCATCATATAAACTGAAAACAATAGCTGATATATTATTCATTTACTTTCATAGGATAGTGAAGATCAAGATCTCACTTTTTTTAAAAAAAACCTTTCCCATCTATATAATATGACATTTTATTCCAACTTAGAATTAGTTTTATCATACCACATTTTCTCAGTCAACATCTCCTTGAGAAATTCCATATTGGGAATTTCTTCACGATGAGATTTTATTCAGATAAAATTGATCGGACTGAGGAGATCTAATTATTCAAATAAGATCCAATAAAAAAACACTAAATTTTTTACTAAAATTTAATTTGACAACCTAGATTTTTAATCTATCTGATAATTTTATGTGTGGTGTGGTGAACTTCATTCATATTTATTGTCATGGAGTATTTATCTATCTTCTATAGATCTGATGGCCTATATTAAATCTATTTAATTGCTTTGATGGTCACTATTTATCCTTAAAATAATTCCTTATATTCTAAAATTTTAATAGTTTTTAAATAAAATTATTGGATAAAAAACAATTCCCAATATTTTTGAAATGTTTATATAAATATAATTCAATGAAAAAAATAAATGAAAAAAACATAGTAATGACAAATGAGTGGAAATACCTCACACATTTTAATTTTAAAATTTTTTGAAAAAATCCTATTTGATTATTGTTCTTGTTGGTTTTAGAATATAAACATATTTTATTATATCCCAATATTTTATAAACAAGATTCATTTTATATAAAATATAGTTTTTCCTAATACTAATGATTTAATAAAAAATGTCTTTTTTTAATATAATTTTTTAGAAAAACAAAAACATATGCCACAGACCCAATTAAAAAGGATTAATAACATAAAAGGTCATTTTTGATAATTAATATATTATGATGGTGATGATAAAAGAAATATACCCTTTTTATTTTCAGAAAAAATTGAATATAAATATTACAAGTATGAAATTATATTAATATATTTTATTTATATTGCGAATTTTATAAATTCATTTTCTAATAAGAAAATTTAATTTTTCAAAAACATTTGAAAATCCTATACGTGTTAAAAAAATTATATAACATTAAATCTAAAAAAGACATATTATATTTTTATAAATATATTCACCTTTCTAAGAAAAAATCTTGAAAACCATTAAATCATTATAACTAAATTTTTTTATGCATTTTGATAAAAATATTTCTTAGATAAATTATGAACAATAAAAAGGAAGTTCCTAAATTTCCTCAAATTTACAAGGAATTTATCACACCTTAGGATTATCCAAAATATCTCCAAAATGGGTATGGTAAATACATCACAAAAGAAGTGATACAAGTAAATGAAGAAAAATGAAAATATATATTTTATGTTCCCCATAAACAATGATACATAGTGATTTGAAATAAAATATAAAATATATTATGTCTCTAGTCCATATAAGATGGTGCCTCATTCACCAAGAGATTTCAAGCTCTCGGCTCACCTTCAAACCTTCGACTCTTAGGGTATCAACCCCCACTGGCGGTTATGACTCCTCTGCCCTAGTCATTTCAGGTTCCCTCTTCTCTCCCTCACCTTTTCTGCTTTCTCCTGGTTTCATCATCACCCTCACTCATCCTCTTAGGGTTTCCCCTTCTCCCTATACTTCCCTTCACTTTGAAGGCATTTTGGTTTCCCCACAACCAAATCTACTATGCTATGAACTTGAGTTCCTTCAATTCTATCCAGGTCAGATTTGGAGTGAGGGATACTCTGAGGTTTTGGGAATGCATTTTGGCGGACGTCAAATTTCCAAGTGCCTTCGGAATCGATTCATCTTACAGGGGATTCATTCCCAGTTTCTTTCATTTCATTTTGTGGCTTCTTCCCTAGGTTTTTTTCTCGGGTTTTCTTCGTCGGCCACCCCCACTATGCTCTGACCAAGATTTACACATCTCTTCTCCATATCGGTTTTGGAGCGATGGATACACAGTGGTTTGGGGTCTTCGGTTCGGCGGTCGTGGAGCTTCCCTTGTAGGGTTTCATCACTGGGTTCTTTTAGTGTTTCAACCTAGGATATGCTTCCTTTTGAGCATCAACTCCCAGTCCTCTTGTTTTGGTATATCTTGGGTTTTACTCAGGTTTCGATTAATCTTTTGGGTTTCTTCCTCACTGGAATTTCATTCTCATCGATGGTGATTTTTTTTATGGTGTTATTCTCTGGTGTCGTGATATTGAGATAGTGGTGATGGGATTTAGTATTCTGGTGGGATGTCCGAATAGCGATGAAGATATGCTTACAGATCGGAGACGGAGATGATGTTCGGTACTGGTGGCAATCATTGGTGAAGTGGATGACGACGACGATGTGGTTGATGATGATGGATCTATGTGAAGAAGGCTGCATGTGGCCTATGATTCGAGATGTTTTGATTTTGAAAGTTGAAATTTGAAATCTGAAAATGTTTGGGCGCGGTTCATTAGGTGATTGTAGTGGCGGGTTATGATTTATTATTTGGTTGGATTTGTGGTGGGATCACGCATAGCCTTTAAATTGTCACTTGAAAATATAAAAATATGGATTATGGACAAATACACACAGATATATATATTCTAAATCTTGAAAATTTCTAATTCCCCAAAAAAATGGAAAATTATTTCTAAAAATAAAATACCTTTAATTATTTTAAAATTTCAAACATTATTATCATTTAAAAATGACTGTTAAATTATAAAATAATTCTTCATGTTAAATAAAAATAATTCTAATGATTAATGTAAATCATTGAAAAAACATGTTTTCAAATTAGATTTTGATTTCAAAAAAAATTTCTTATCTAGAAAAAATTTAGTACTAAGGTGAAAATATATCCCTTGATTAATGATATATATATATATTTGGTCCAATTAAATGACAATAAATAAAATATCTAACAAAAAGAATAAAAATTATAATATATTAATAAGGTAATATTTTAAAATCAATATTGTACATGTAAATTAATGAATTCAAAATTAACAATTATAGTAAAATTTTCTCATAAAAATTATATTACATCATTATGGTTAAATATGACAATTGTAATAAACCCTATAAAATTTCATAGGAGTGTCATACCCTGTGTGTAGATAAGGCCTACATCTTATTCCCAACATGAATATCCTTTTAAAAACCCAAACATCTCTTTTAATGGTAATAACCATTATGTGAATCTCTGTTAGAATCGCATTCACGTGTTTGTTTCTAGATAATAATTATCTAATTGAGAATCACAGTCACATAATATTAAAAAAATAATGTAATGGTTGAAGACATTTTTAAATTTGGAAATATATTTTTAAAACATTTTATTAAATAAATTTCTAGAAAATCCTTCATTATAAAGTTATGTTAAATATATAACATTATAATAATAAATAAATCTCCATTCATAATGTCAAAATAGTCAAGTAAAATTTGTTTAGGTAGGATATTAACTAATAAAATTCTGTAAAAAATAGTTATATCAACATTTTTAAAGTGATATCTAAGAATTTGGCATCTCGTATCAATGTTTATAGTGTTATAATGTTTGACAAGAAATCCATATATATTAATTGTACATGATTTTCTACACTTTTTTCGGATATGGTCAAATATAATTTTTTAGTTTGCAAGATTTTATTTTATCCATATGATTTTATAAAATAACTCATAGATTATATGTATTCTACTATTGGTGTAATTAGAGAAATAATGTTTTTTCATCAAATCTCTCAATGAGATGAGTAATTTTTCTAATGTGTGGAAATTACCACCCATAAAATAATCAATTCCAAAACGTTTTAAAACAACATTACAATAATTACTTTTATTTAGATAATTTACATAAATAATTTGGAAAATTTATAAACAAAAGACTAAATTTATATCTTCTATAAAATTTATTTCAAAATTTATATTAATTAAAAAATAATTTTCCTTATGAATAGATTAAATAATCGATCCAAAAATGTTATCAAAAATAAAAAATTAAACAATTAATTAATCATTTGAATCATTTTTTTGGAAAATGTGAAATTATATTTTATTATATAAACATAATTTGATAAAAGAAATATTTATTACATTTCATACTAGGACCAAAGTATATTGTTATAAACCATAAACATCTCTAGTAAACATCAAAACATGATTCTTAAAATGAGTATCATTAAAATCATTTTTTCGTTTGAAAAATGATTTTCCTAAATAAATCCATTTAGAATGGGACAACTGATATCAATTTTGGAAATGGTTAAATTTAACGTGAGCAGTAAATTCGAATAATATTATTGTATATTCTAGCGAAGAATATGGTGACACGGTTTCACCATAATTAGTACCCTAATATTCATTATATCCTTTAGAAACAAGTTTATCTTTTTTTAGTTATATTACCTTGAATATCTAAATTTTTTTATAAAATCCATTTGGTTCCATTAATGGGATGATCATTGGGACATTCCACAGGATTCCAAACATTTTTTCATTAAAATTTGATCAAATCATTATTTATAAAAAGAGTCAAATATTAATTATTTATATAATCATAAAGGGTATAAACATTAAAGTGAGAGATAAGATCTTGATTTTTATGCTATTTTTAGACGTATTTTTTATTACAAGATGTGAATTTTAATTCAATAATAAATATCAATGATGAATTGAATTTTGAATTAATTAATATATTCAGTAAAAGTTATATGAAGGTATTATTTCCCTTTAAATTTCTTCATAAGGATAATTTCTAGGAAATTTCATACAATATTATTCAATTTCATCATCATTATAAAGATATTATTTAGTTAGATTCTCAAGAAACATTATGTAAAGTTAATATTATGAGGTTTTGGTCTTCTTATTTAAGACTCAGTAGCCTTTACATGATTTAGATTCCCCATGAGATATAACTTTATGTGATTTTTTTAAACTATCCATGGTTATCTGTTGTGGTAAGCATTAAAAATTTCCTGTCATACTACAAAAAATATATAATTTAAGGACTTTTTATCGTTCCAATGATCATGTTGAGTTTTTCAAATAATTTTTATTATTAAAACATTGTGAGTTGTGGCTTTAAAGAATTTGAATGTAGCTCTGTAATCCAATTTTCACCATAATACCAAAACCTAGATTATTAAAATTTTGGGATAATATGGAATTTTTTCATTTCCTCACTAGTCGACTTTGGGATTAGTGGTTCTTCACTTTTGGGTAACCATGAAAATAAAAGGGGATCTATGTATCTGTTGAGGTGGTGTTAGTTGTAATGACGGTTGATAGTGT
The DNA here is from genome assembly GCA_963277665.1 of Viscum album. NCBI lineage: Eukaryota > Viridiplantae > Streptophyta > Magnoliopsida > Santalales > Viscaceae > Viscum > Viscum album. The sequence goes on from OY728122.1 coordinate 1,211,037,928, forward strand.
GTCTTGTAATTGTTAGTTAATGAAGCTCGAAATGTGGAAGGCGGTTTCAAGTGACACAATAGTAGGATGTCACTATAGATCATTATCTTGTCCACAGAAGCAACATGCATGCAAACTGAATTAGACATCTTTATTGAAGTTTTGGTTCAATGGTAGATTGTTCATGTCGATGTCGAGATGTTGAAAGGAAGTTTTTTTGTGTGATTGGGTGGATAATGCTGGATTTTTGACTTTTGGCATAAAATATTAGACCACAAAAAAAATATTCCTAGAAGAGGACTCACAGCATTCACAACCATGAGAGCAGTGCTAACGAGATTGGAGGGACAAGTGGGTATTAAATTTCTATCAATACAAGGAACCATGCATATCATCCCAGGGAGATGCTGGACAATTATCCATGACATTTTGGTAGATTTCACCATCATGATACAGATACTTGTGGCAATTTTACTATGACATGTCAATGGAGCCTTCAATTAATTTACTAAGGTAAAGTGACTCTAGGCCTGTGAATAATATAGGGAGCACTCTCAAACAAATAAAAAAGGATGATTATCCAAAAATAAAATAAACATATATGCCCTTCAATCCAATGAATGATGATTTTGTGAGAAAATGGATAATGATATTGAAATTATTATTTGTATACATGATCCAAAAAAATTTATGTAGTCAAAAATCATTTAAAATAATTCTATAAAACTCATTATGGTCCAATTTCATCTTTAAACAAACATGTTTATATGGTTTTCTAACAGTGTATAAGTGATATTGAAATTCAGGTGAATAATTTTTTTTATAAATTTTATTATTACTGAACTATCCACCTTCGTTAATAATAATGGATAAGACAATGAATCCCATTAATTTCCAAAATTAATTGTAATATTGATAATTATATTCTAGTACTCATTTTAGCAAGAATATAAAAATTTCAATAAAGATCTACAATATTATTTTAAAAATGTAAATGGATAATATTTACATCCAATACTAGAAAGGTAGTTCAATCAAAAATGATCTAGGTTTAAATTTTCTGCTAATTTAGAGGAGGAAAATTTCTTTTTATATTTGAATTAATATATGTTTTTCTTATCGATATGGATAGATTCACAAACAATGTTATCTTTGAAAAAAAATAGTAAATACCATACTAGATTGATATAGATGATCTTGAAAAATATGTCTTATACGACAATGTAAAATAAGATTACTCCAAACAAACTCGCTATCTTGTGAAACATGAAAAAAAATAATTTGGATAGAAATATAGTTTTTAAATAGATAATATAAACATTTTTTAAAACGATTAATTTAGAATTAAAAAAGCAATAAAAATTAATTTTTGAAATATATTTTAAACCATTATCATAATTTTAAATAATACATAATATTTTTTGATTAAATGTGTTTTTAAATAAAAAATATTTAACTAAAATAATGTTCATGAATCTAATGATACCAATATTGGTAATATTAAATTTGGAATCATCTCTAACCCCTTAATATTCTCCATAAAACATTTCCTGATGACTGAATTAAAATGGATAAAGACACATGTGCCTTGAATACCCAATATCAATATTCCAAGTATCATTTAGGTTTTTTTCTAAAGAAAATTATCTAATAAAAGATAATGATATTAATTATTTTGGTTCCCATATTTTGGTTACACCTCAGTTTTCTAATAAAGGAATTGAAATCAAAACATGTTAATAAAAAAATTATATTTTAAATTTGGAATTAAATATGAATGAAATTTACTCTACCGTATAATTAATTCTTTTGATTTAATTCATAAGTTAGATACTTCAATTTCCATTAATAATTTGAAAATTAATTATGGGAACATCACTTTACTAAATTAATCTAACTATAATTTTTGGATGGACTCCATTGTTTTGGAAACCCAATTCTAGAATTATATTTAACAAAATGCCCAGAAAAAATCATATTTATAAATTAATCTCCCTAGGTAAATTGAGAAATAATTTTTTATATTTAAATTTATATTCTAAATTCTGAAACATGTTTTTTATAATTATAAAATAATCCTTTTTGTTACATTTTTTTATTTTTTGAAAAAATTATAATTTACTTATTTTTTAAATCATTAATTTTTTTAATAAGTTTAAAAATATAATTTTTGTAGATGACCAACCTAAAGAATATCTTTTTAACATAAATATGATGCTAATGAAGTAAAATAATAGGAATAATTAGTAGAATTAATTAAATAGACATTCTAACAAACCTTTATGTTGTCAATAATGGATGTTTTAGCTTCATTTCATGATTTAGATGAAAAAATAGATCTATCTATAGAACTCCACGTTTTTTATTTAAGATATATTTAATCTTTTTTATATCCCTTATACTTTTCTTTATTTAATGAAAAATTATTCTTTATATTACCCCAATTGTCCCAATGGAATAAAGTTACTTCACATTCTTGATTATATATTTTAGTTATGTAGTTGGATCTTCTATTTTTAATAACTTGTTCATCTTCAATGAAATTTGTGTGACTTTGGGGTCACTTCCATATGATTCATCACTAATAGGCATGATTTAATTTGGATTTTTAGCCACCTTGACATATATATCATCGTTCTCATATTATATCTTCAAAGATAGATTATTGTTCCAGGGAGGTTGATATGGTTCATGACTAGCATGTTATTTTTCTCTTTATATTCTTGAATCACCATTAATTTAGGATAGCCATTTCTTGATGAATCCCAATGGTTTTCATTAAAAAAATTACTATATAAATTGAGTCATCGAGAGATGATATACCATCGAAAATAATATTTAATCATGTAGATATAATGGTAAAATTATTTTTAAAATACTTTATAAATCTTTTACAATCATTTATATATAAATCTAATCTAGTATCTTCAGAATTTTTGGTTCCTTAAATTGTTACATGTAATAAAATCAAAAAAATTAGTAGTTTTTCATGTTGTTATTTGATTAAAATCATTATTGTATAAACCACAATGTTGGGTGCTTAATACATTTCCATCCCCTTTTAAAATTATTAAAACCATCAGTTGTCATTTTTTTCTTATTTTTTTCAATATGAGTAGAATTGGGAATAATAATTTACCATATATTATATCTAATACTTATAATAAATTATTATATCTTGGTAATCTAATAACTAGAGTTGGATCTATAAAAATAATGTTAATGGTCAATAGATTTCCAAACCAGACCAATATGTGTATAATAAGAATACATAATTAATAAAAATATTGATATCACAATATAAACTTTTGAAAATTAAATAATCATTTAATATTTTGAAAATAAAAAAATTTATGAAAATATCTATTCAGGACTAGAACTGTAACTAAATTTTTGTATGATTTGGATAAATTGTGATTAGGGGAATTCCCATTTAAAAATAATGCAGAACAATCATCCATTAATATAAAAACCCCTTTAAAAAATTAATGATTGAAATAATATATAATTTTTTTTATTAAATATAAAAATAAAAGAGTGTAATCATATAAGTAATAATATTGAAAAGAAAAACATTTTAGGAAAATGGAAATGAAATGATCACTAGTGAAAAAATATGATTAAATGTCTATTATTTAAATTTTAACATTAGTTTTTAACAAATGTCTATAAAGGTGAATTTATAAATAATTCTTCCAAAGTCTTCTTTTGAAAAAAATGATGCTGGAAATTTTAATCATATTCAATTTGGGGATTGATTGTCATAAAACCATTCAATAACAACATTGAAATTATTTTTAATGTTTCTTCATCGGTTTTGATGAAAAATGACACAAAAAAAATGTTTAGAAAATTCTGAATGTTACACCGCTAAAATTGTCAGAATACCTCTAATATAAATAAACTATATATATACATTAAACATAATGTATCATTGAATAAAAATATATAAAAACAAAAATATTTTTAAAAAGTTTGTAAAAAATAATTCTATGCTTTTTTATTATAAAGATGAGGTAAAAAACATATACTAAAAACTTAAAACATGATCATTGTTGTTTGTTGTTGAAGCATTCATTTGATATCATTATTTACAAATACCTACTATAAAAATAAATTATTTTTGGAACAATTTTTATTTATAAAATGTAATAATAATAAGAAACATTATAATATGCATACCATAAATCGTAATCATACATAATAAATAGTTCTCAAAATAAAAATCTAAGATGGGTATGTTCATATTTTGTATCAGAATCAGAATCATAGAATTTATGCAATAAAATTGATTGATATAATATTAAAAAATAGAATACTATGATATAAAATATAAAATAGTTCATAAAACTATACTTATCGAATTAAGTAGTTACCCTAGTTGTGATTATCTCATACATGAATAGTAGAACATAATAACCACATTTAACACATCCTTTTTGATGTTAAAAATTCAGTTATAAACAATTAACATAATAATAAAAAACAATATATATACATATATATCAAAAATCATAATAATATCTAATATAAAAATAATTACAATTACTTTCAAATATTGGATTTCCTTTGGGATCATTATTAAAAAAGTGTTATTTGTTTAAAAAAAATCAATGACCTACATATTCACATATATCATATAATAATACATGTAAATTCAAAAAGAATTAAACAAAATGAACATCTTTAAATTAATAAAACATTCATATCTAAAAGGTGGTATATTTTCTACAAAAATCACTAAATAAATATAAAAACCAATATAATGTGCATTTATTATGGAATAATTCACCTAACATCCAATACCACCTATAAATAATAAAAATCACAATTAATGAAATTAAAATGAAAATTAGCTCATTATTATGTTTTTTTCATAACCAACATGAAATTAAATAAACCAACACTCAATATTTGTCTTTGATAATCTATCACATGTATATGTTACCCTCTCATCAGTCTTCAGATCTTTCATAGCTGTTGAAATTAATTATGGATCTATAAAACCATAAATGTTTATGAACTAATACTGAATAATAATAAAGTGTAGATACCCAGTTTTAAAAGTAATATATGGAGTAAATATAAATTTTTTTAATTATATAAATAAAAACTAAAACATCAATTTATGTTCATGGAAAACAACTTCATCACAGGAATGCAGAACTCTTTAAAATCAATTAGATTCATGATATCATTTTTAAATATTCTCAATGGATATTGAATTCCACATATATCAAATGTCTTCATAAACTCATAGATATTATCCAAGGAAGAATAATTCTAATAGAATATTTATATCCCACCAAAAATATGATAAGTATTTACTATTGTTTTTTCTTAAACCATTGGTTGTAATTTTTTTAAATTAATTGGATTTTATATACACATATATATGTTATTTTTCAGAAATCATTATACATAATTTTCAATCAGATGTAATTAATATCTAAAAAACACATACTTCATATAAATGATAATGAATAATTATTGATGTAAAAAATAAAAAATGATAAATAAAATCCCTAACTTTGGTAAAATACATAGTAGTAAATGGTAGTATAATAGTATGATCAATAATAACATGTAGTAATACTGTATTCTTAACCATATTCATAGGATACTATTGTAATTAAATCCCCCAAAAAATCTGGACTCTGAAAAGTAGAATATGTACATTACGATTTCTTACAAATAACTGACATTATAAGGTTGTTATAAGGGAGGATGTGGAAGATTTATGATGGTTGGATGGGTAGGGTGGTCTGGTTGAAAAAGCTATATATGACATGCAGTAGGCAGAAAAGGCTGGATAGGTTGGGAAGGTTGAATAAACTATCATTGTCCCAACAATTTTTCTAACGTAGCATGAAAAGTTGATTGAATTCGAGCTCCCGTGGGATTTTTCATATCATTAAATTCATATTTTGAGTATTCAATTTCTGTAACTTTTGATTGCATAATTTGATGACCAAAAACATTCTGAATACTAACACTCATCTCATAACCTCTTATGTGGCTGGGGCATTTTTGATTCTCTAATGTAGTTGCTGGGATGTCCATCCTAACCTCAAGAATAAAAAATCCATATGATTATTAACCCTAAATTTCATCTTGAAATGAAAAATGAAATTTTAATATTAGGTTTATTAATTTATAAAATATAAAAATTCATAAAAAATAATAAATATTTACTTAAAACTCTTTTAGCTAATTCATTATCATTCTCTAAAAAATTCATTTTCTTTTTAATTCTATTTATCTTTTCATTTTTTCATGGTGGGTGTGAGAGATGGTGGACTTAACAAGACCTCATTAGAACCACTTTCTGATTGAGCTCTTAATGCTTCAAACATTTCCTCAATCATTTTTTCTCCAATATACAATACCCACCACATGATAGAGTTTGAGGGTATACATTATGGAACTATATTTCTTAATGGTATTTCATGGAGGCTCATTATATGAAAAGTAATCTAATAATTTAATAGGTACATATAAAAGAAATTTTCTAATATAATATAATTATCATACCTGAAATGTTTCATCTTTTTGAGGGAATAAAATCTCTTCCCTGTCTCTGCATGTAATAAATATACATGAGGCATGGGTCGTTATTCTCTCTCATTCCAAATATAGATGTTTTTTCAAATTTGTTTTCTAATCTCTCCCAATAATAATCACAAGGAAATAAATTTTTTCTTAAGTTATTTTGTTTCTACAAAATTTAATTTCTTTGGTAATTTAATAAAATAAAATATTATATTTTAAAAATATCATATTCAAAAAATGTGATAAGATAAATTAGTTGAAATATTTTATCATTACAGCCTCCCAAATATGATTTATCACTGTCTATTTGATGGAATTCCAATTAGTATATAAAATAAAAATCCAAAAATTACTCTTCATGTAGATATTACTAATAAACTATGTTGCATTTGGGGCAGTTTCTTTATCATTATAATAAAAATAAAATGAAATCACTCTTCTCCAGGGGAAAGTTTAAATTTGGGAGAATGTGTAATGGAATGTTTTCCAAATTGAGATCTCGATTACTTAATTGTAAATGTATAAGTCACATGTGATGAAGTCTCATCAGTATTCATGCACTAATGTTTTGTAAATTTATTGGTTTCTTCAATAAGTAATTATATTACTCAAAATTTAATAATATGAAAATGAAAAATACCTAGGTACTTGTTCCTATATCTATATATATTGATTATTTATTGAAATAGGAAAATGTAATGAAATTTCTCTGCACCGTCACATTATTAGAATGGTAAATATTTATAAAAATAGAATATAGAAATTTGTAAGTAAAAAAATTTGCACTCATGTGTCAGTTTTAAAAAATAATATATTATTATTCGTAACAAAAAAAATAAACTGCATAAACTATTAAATATAAAAATTACTTTTAATATGATAAAAATAGTTATAAATTTAAAAAAATGCTTGAAAAAGTGTTCTCTATTGCATAACATTATTCAAAATATAATAATGTACCTAAGGTTTTTCAATGAAAAAATGTTTAACCATAAACTTTTAATATCAAAATTTAACAAATAAAAACATATAAATATTCAAATATTTAAATATAATTTCCAATTTTTATTAAATAATACATTTGTTACACCTATAAATTTAAAAAGGAAATATAATGTAAATAATTACGAGATTAATTAGGAGTCAAATTTAGTATATTCCCATATCACTTTAGCATCTTCATTTATTACTGTATTAACAGTTTCCGCATTATAGTAATTTTTATCCGAAAATTATGTTACTGAAGAATAATCCCCAGATAAATCAATAACAACATCATCATACTCATCGAGAATATGGGTCCTTTTCCCTTGCAAATTGTCAAATAACATATATTTTAATAGATCAATGAAAAAAAATATTTTATTTTCATGTGTGGCCATGATAAATTGTTCCACATTGAAACCAAATCTTTTAAAATGATCCTATTTAAACCCATATTCATAATGCTTCACACTGCTATTTATTTCTACCATGTAACACATAAACATAGTGAAATTAAATTTAATATATTCAATTTCTCATATGTATCCACGAACTCCAAAATATGGAATTGACATAGAAATTTTATTTTTTTCATTTCTATATGACAATTTTAGTGCATTAGTGATGAATATTACACCACTATTTTGAATAGTAGTCTTGTAATCTTGCTTTTTAATGTAATTTTTGTACCAATATATTTCAAAACTATACCATGTGATCACATTAAGAGATATCCCCCCTACAAAAATTTAATTTTCTTATTGTAGATATATCTATGATGAAATTCTATTAAAAAAATAAAAAAAGGTATTTTTAATCTCAATCATTAGCCACATTTCATTTATTTTCAGATATCATAACATTAATTCCACAATATGTGACAATATATATGAATGTACGACATATATGTTGTCCGAAATGTATAAATTTTATTGCACCATTTCATCATGAGGAATAAATGATAAATTTAAGCTATGAATCCCTCTACCATCACTATCAACTATCATTTGTCGAGATATATGGTTACCAATATGCCCCAGTTCGTATAAATAATATATAAGAAACTCAATCACCTCTTTGGATACATATTTTTTATTAACAGAGGCCTCTGATTGATAAGGACTGTTCACATATCGCGTCAAAATTTTCATATATCTTTCAAAAGGACACATCCATCATAAATTGAAGTCACACATCTTCTAATATCATGCACCAAATGAATCATGTTATGAATTGTTATATAAATATTTATATGTTGGAAATACATTTCATGTTGAAAAATTATAAGAGGAGCTATATTCTACAACACATCTATCATATTTGGATCAATGACTTTGCTAAAAATGAATTTGAAATAGTTAAATCACCAGATGATAGTCTTTTAGATAGATTTTGAAAATATACCACATAGTGAAAATAGTAGAATTTATTTTATCAATACATAAAAATTTGGATATCTCATACCTATTAATTTATAATCCTTCAATGAAACAAAAATCATGACATTTGAAGAATAATGACTAGGTACTTCAATACCATGAATGCATGGACAAAAAATTTCATCTCAATCTTTCTCATTATGTGAAAATCCAAAGGTAAATATATTTTGTTTACTTTTATAGTAAGGGATAATAGTAAATGTATTCCCATTGTTATCATGTCCAATATAGTATGAAACCATATTTTTCATTCTATTATTTCTAGGAAACTTCTAATAAAACTATAAAATATATTTTTTTTCTCAAAGTCAATAACATCCATAAATGTTTAGTCTATAAAATTATCAAGTAATGTAGTTCGAAAAAGATAGCGGCATTCCTCAAGATATTTTTTTGAGTACCAAAAAATAATTTCATTCCAAATGACCAATAAATATTTTTCACCCTGTTGTAATATTCTTCAACTGAAAATGGTCATAGAAGAAGATTTTACTTTTATAGACCGTTAAATGATTTTATTCAATATATGATAAGGTTTATAAACTCACACAAATCATCATTTCCACTTGTATACTATGTTTCTTCTATTATTCATTTCATAACATAAAGTCTTGTCTTCGCAAATTGGACATTATTTGTGTCCCTTAACATTGTTTATAGATAAGTTTCCATATACATGAAATTAATTTATAGAGAAATCATCATTGAAATAATAAGAAAATAATCATTCTTATATTAATTGAAAACATTAACACCTATATCCCGTAGAATTTTTAAATTAATAATAAATAGTGAAAGATACACATCAATAGAAATTCCCAGTAGTTCTAGTCCAGAAACATTAAGCTCAAAATAATATATATTTTCATCATACATATATGTCGGGACATGTTTTAAACTGCCATAAAAACATATGATGAACTATGATAGATACTTAATATCTAATATGGATTCATTCTAGCAGTACACAAACCCATTTTGATATTTGTAACTTCTCTTCAAACATCATGAAATTATTTATCAAAAAACTTACAGACTATTAAATAAGTAGAGTGATGTAGGTTAAAATCAAATATGTTTTCATCTAAATATCTTATTTCCCTTTCTTCATCAATTGAATTTGAAACTGGATGCTCAAATGTGTAATTATTGGAGGGTTACAATTTAAATTAGTAGGAGCATTGATTATGGTACCTTGGAATGAAATATAGTTGAATTAAAATAAATATATAGAGGAATTATTGGATGAATTTTTTTGAAAATATATAAAATTGATTTCTCATGAGGTTAGATACTAGGACTAGAGAATGGATCTAATTTAACATTTTCATTCACCAAATAGCATGATGTCTCACATGTAGTACAGTTTGATAAATATTCACAATATTTCCTATAAAATACACAATCTTTAGGGCAAGAAATTATCTTTTATACCCCAAAACCTTTGGGAATAACATTTTAGTCACCTTGTTATTAGAATCTGGAAGCCTATTTCATTTGGGATGTATAACTTTTAAACTATCAAGTATGTTAGAGAAAGGTTTATTACTCTATACATTTCTTTCTTTCTAGTTAACTAATCTCAAAAATGCTAATAACAATATATATTTACATCAAAATGGGAACAATAGTTTCTCACTATCTCCATACAATTGTTCAACAATTGCTATTTTTTTACAGATTAAACAAATAAACCATGAATTAATTCATCAATATGATCCACTGCAAGATTCTGAATATTCACATCAATATTAGATGTTAAATTTTCAGTTCATTCATCATGCTAGATCAAACATGTAAATTAACGTTAAAACCATAGAAAATGATATTTTCCTTGATTACTATAGAGTTTTAAATTGTCATATTCAAACACATATGGATAGAAAATCAAATATATGTTCAGAAGAATTTTTTAGAAAATTATAACAAATCATCAACTCCTTTTTAATATTCACTCATGGTTCTTCAAAAAAATTTCCAATTATAATCCAATAAATTATTTATATCCCAATATAATTGGTGAATATATTAAAACATATAAAAATTAAAAATATATATATATAAATAGAAAAAAATTAAACTAAAAAACATCAACAAAAATTATTGATAATCATATAAGAAACATCAACAATTATTTAGAATAAAAAAAATTAAATCTACTGAAGGTATTTATTTTGTGTGATGTGATTCATGTTGATCCATAGTACATCACAAGTAACAAAGCTAGTAGAAATTAAATGTATAAAATCATGACATTGTCAACTATTATATTGTATGGTCCTAATTTATTACCTTTAATTTATTTATATTTTGGTAATATTCCAAGTATAAAATCAGGATTTTTTATGATATGTATGTTTTCCACATCTCTTATGACAATAAAAGGTTTTTATTTAATTTCATACTCTAATGATTTTGGTTTTGTATCATAAATGGTTACTTATTTTACTAATTAACTTTACAAAATAGGGGTAAAATCGCCCAATGGGGACTCCTAACACCATCGCTTCAATTGAAACCCTATTTTTGGTAAAAATAGTATTAATCATTAATTACATAAAAATAAAATATTTCTGAAAATTTCACAAAAGTTATACTATGATAATATTGAAATTATAATACTATAATGGATTTTCATTTTACCAAATTAAATTTATACAATTATATTTTTTTTATGATTTATTATATATAATGGAGAAATTTTTTTTCAAAATATTACCATTTGAAAATTTACTATTTTTTAATATTATTTCCAATGAATATTAAAACTCTTAAATGAAAATAAATTAGTTCATATCTGGAAAAATTATATATTGTTTAAATCATTAAAAAGTGTCAATTTTTATTTTTTAGTTCATTTACACAAAATGCTAGCATATTTTATATGAATAAAATCATATTCTAATATAAATTATATATCTCCTAAATTTAATTTTTTTATTTTTTATTTTATTTTTATATACTTATAGTTTGTTGATATTATAATTAAATTATTTTATATCACCTAACATTTATTAGTTCATTTTACATAGTTGTTACATTAGTTCAGTGTCATGTGGGGAAATGGAATTAATGATGGCATCAATTAAATGAGTGACAAAATATAGGGTCATTACATGTGATGTAAATTATATTGATTAATTATTACACCATATATAATTTTTCGTTGCATAATATTATCATTACCATTTTATAATTTCATCAAAAAAAATTATCAGAATGAAAAAAACATTAACAAAAATATTTATAAATAAAAATTAAATACATAAAAATAATTGAAACAATAAAAAAATATTACTACATGATTAATAATTTTACTTCATAATTAAAAAAACTCACAAGACTTCGTTTTCAATAAGGAAAATTGATCTTCACTAAAATTTAAACCCTCAGATTTTTCAAAAGAATAAACACTTCAATATCTTATAATAGTGTTTTTAGAAATGATCAATAAACAAGAACAAAGAAATACATTAAAACCATGGTTGATGGTGAAATGAAAAACAGTTTTCAAATAGAAATACATATGTGGAACATGAAACGATTATAGAGGATGAATAATCGAGAAAAAAATATCATGAAATGATGATATAAATAGACTAAAATAAAAAACAATTCTTGTGGAGGATCAGCAGGTCGCCGCTGGGGTCTTTGTGAGTCAAGAACAATGTTTCAAAGATCCAAAAAATTAGGGATTAGAAATCATGGGTTTCTTTTACAATTTTTATGGAAATGGTTTTTACTGAAACTGATGCTAAAAAAATTTATCTGCATTAGTTTTTGTGAAAACCGACACAGATATTTATTTTTTAAAGATATTATGCTGTCTGTTTTTGTAAAAAACTTATTCCCAATGTGAAAATAAAAAAAATCCATTAGTTTATGTTTAAAAAAACACTAAAAAGTGTCCCCAAATACATTATTTATTTGTTAATAAAAAACAAATGTCACATATTAGATTATGATGCTAGTATTTCTACTAATATATAATGCATATATTAATTTAAATTCATATATTGAGTTGTAATATGAATATTCAAAAAAATATATAATGAGCATATAAATGGAAGAAATGATTAAGTGTCATAGAAATTAATTAAACGAACAAGTAAAAAAAGGAACATGTTTTGAAAAATGAATTTTATGATGCATCATTAATGGGACCCTATAAATGCTTCCCTAACTACTATATGTTGTATTATTCCTTGCCATTAATAGTAGAAAAGTTACAATAACCACATTTCATTCTAATTAGTATTAAGATGAACCAAGAATAACTATTAACTCTTTTTTTTAATGGTTGTATAATTAAACCATAAGAAGAATAAAATCCCTATTGTTATTTTTTGGTTTTTTAAATACTCCTTAATCTCTCCATTTTAATGGTTATGAGCACTAAAATTGAAGAAATAAATAATATATATAATATTTTAAGAAAAATACCATTATATTTCGATATCAATATCTCAGGTAATAAGAAATTAAAATAGGATGGAAATCCAATATTGTATAAGATGATAAAAATATTTTAAATGAGTGCACACTTTTGAATGAAATTGACAGAAAGAATTTAAATGTGATGAAATCAATGATCATACAAATTTTTTGTGGAATGTTTTGTAATCATTCCTTATAGGGATTAATTTATAGTATCTAAGGTCAAAAGGAATACTATATACTTAATCATGTGTAAAGGAATTCATGGAAGAGTAATTCAATGAATTTTTTAGCATAATAATTTCCCCCATGATTACCTACTTTAGTGGAACTAGGTAGGAAAACGATTACACATGTTAGATAGATTTTATGGTGTAGGATTCTTGGGAATCTTAAGACTATACCGAGGTGTCACTATATTTCAATAGTGTTACACCCTATTCTTTTAGGGAATGCTTCTCTTTGAATAATAAAATATTTTGTGATTACATAGCTCTGAGTTCTAGCATACCACGAACAATAAAACTAGCCATTTATTGAAGAAGTTATGAATAGAAATACCCACTTTTTAAAATTTTATTTTCCAATATGGGATTAATTTTTGGATTTGGAATATCAAAATTAGATTAGGGTGAGGTTTTTTTATTTTTTTGAAAACATTCATCTTTTGATGAATAGTGAAAACACTACATTATTATTTAAATAATTATTTTTTAATTTAAATTTATTTTAAAGTCAGAATCGATACATAATACGTATATTAGTCTCATTTAATTCATTAGAGTAATTTTATAATAATATTATATATATATATATATATATTATTTTATTGAACATTTTAACGTCTTTAACCCAACTTCTAGGCACATTTGCAAATTTGTATGAATCATAATTTTACGTCTTCAATGAATTGAATTTAAAAATTCTGATAGAAATAGTATTAAATAGTATGTTAAATGTGGTTCAATAGGATGAAAATAATTTTTGGTGAATAGTAACATTTAAATTTTATTTACCGTGGTTAAAAGTAATTAGAGTAACTAAATGATAAAAATAATATTATAATAATATAAAATTACCCCAACACATATCTTAATTCTATTGGATATGTTTATTTTTATCAAAATCATCCTTAGGTATAAATATGATCTTTTTTATTCACATGACTTAGATTAAAACATATATTGTATTTTCTTTAACGACATGTTAAAAGCATTAAATTCAAATTTTATTAACTAATACATTTTTAATATATTGTGATACATAAGATAAGTTAGACTATAAATATTAATTAGAAAGATAAAATTATTTCCAACATCATGGTATTTTACTTATAATTTTTAGAAATTAAATATTTAAATTTATTTATTACACAATTGTGAGGCAGTAATTACATTATTAATAAAAGATTAAAATAATTGATATTATAAATATTAAAATAAATGTAAATTGAAAAATATGATTCCATACACGTATATTTTAGGCTAATATGACATTTTTGTGTTGATTCTATTTTTCTATGAAATCAATTTGTTATTACTTTCACAAAAACCAAATACAAAATAGTGTCAAAATTGACATAAATGAGTTTTTAAAACAATTAGTATACTATTAAACGATATAATATTCCATAAAATATATGATTTAGCCAAAGGACATAGATAATGTCAGATATGTCATTAATTAACCACTTTTTTTCTTAGAATTTTATATTAACTATATTATCCATGTAGTATAAAAATACAAGAAGACATGGTAAAAGTAAAACTATTTAACTTAGAGTTAAATCTAAAATATAAGGTTAATATGGTGTCCTAAACTATTAAAAAACCTATTCGTTTAAATTATTTCAACCCATAACCAACTTACCATCATAACAAATCCATTTTTAGCAATTATAATTTGAAAATAATTTTATAATAAAATATTATTTCAGGATTTTCCTAAACTGCCCCTCACCTCTCGTATAAAAGGATACATCCCCTTCTCTTAAATTCACAAATCCAAACCCATTTGGCTCAGTCATAACCTATAAAAATATCCACCCAACTACTATCACTTAATAATAGAAGTATTACATTGATAAAAAATCCATCCTATGGAGCCCTTTTGGTAAAATAAAATGGAAGCACCTGAAGAAGAGGTAATTATTTCGTCACCTCTTTCAAAGATCTTTTCCTATTCTAAATCCTCTTTCTATTCGGTTACCATAATAAAATGGTAATTTAATAACCTTATACATATATATATATATTATTATAAATATGGTACAACTATATTCATTATTATATCCAACATATAATGACAAAGTCACCATGTGTGCGTACGTATGGCTTAATTTCTCCACATTGCGGTGAAATTTGTTATTCAACTCTTCATTATTTAGATTGGTATAAAAATGAGTAAAATAGTTGTAATTAAAAAATATAATATTTTAATGACTATGTATATATAATATACCATCCAATTACATATGATTTCACCATCAATAGAATGATATTGTCGCTCATGCATACGTACGGTATACCGTCTCAGCGGCAGGATACGATTTCATTCCCCATCGTAACAATTCAAGAATAATTTTAATTTTATGATTAAAAATTTAATTTTAAGAACATAATATCATAAACGATATAAATATTAAACATCCTATACATAAAAAAAGACATACATAACAAACCTATAAATGAAAACAAATTAGTTAACACCTGAAACAATGATACTGCTGAAATATTATAAACAAAGCAATATTATAGGATCATATATAATATCATATTTATGTATGTAGTTATTTTATAATTTAACAGCAATTATATAACCATTATTCATGTGGATAAAAAACCCTATACTAAGGAAAATTACATTGTAAGGTTTAATTTTACAATCTCTTTGTTATCAGAGGTTGTTTATACTTAAGTATCTACTTGGAATTATTTATCATCCATATTCATTTTTATTAAAAATTTATTCCAAAACATTTTTAATATTTCCTAGACAATGTTTTGATGTCATTTATACCCTTGCTGTACTTTTTATCAAATATTTTGAAAGGAATGATTCCGTCAATTTTCCAATCAAGGTAATTTAGGACCTTTAAGACAAATTAAGGGAAGAATGTTTTTTAACTTATAAGGCAGAAGCATCTATTTTCCACTGTTATAACTCCATTTTATATTTTCATACAAGATTATATTAATATTGTAAAAATAAAGGTTCTCTTTTAAAATTATTATACTTTTAAATGATTTCAAAGTAGAAAGAGAAATTTCTCTCACATAGTTTGGGGATGGACTTTTTCTATTTTATCCTCGATTGTTGGAATTTATGCTTAATTGAAGTTGATTTATTCTGAGAAAAATATTCTATATTGTATTTATAGTTTTATGATATGATTGACTGTGGATGTTCTTTTTTTTATGTCATTCGTGTTTTACGGTTAACGTATGAACATTTCGTAAGTTTGATTAATACAAATGTTTTTGGTATGTTTGACCCTATTCATATGAGGAATGCATTAGACATAGTAAGTGACGGTCAAGGCCCACTATATCTCTTCAATTAATAAGTAGGTCTCATGAGAAAAACCAGTGTCTTGGAATAACTACTTGACAATATTTTTATTTTAGTCTTTCCATGAGGCCTTGACTATGTGGTTATGATGTCCGAAATTATGCATTCCATTGTTACGGGATTAGTTATTGATATTACAAGTGATTATTCAACTAGTATAATATCCATGTGAATATTTAAATGGAATTATTTGATTTATCCTTTCCATATTATTTTGATGCTCCTATTTAAAAGGCATGCATTTTAGCTTTATTCATTGCCTTAAATTTTTATGCTTATTTAGGATACATTCTATGATATTGTTATCCTCACTGAGTATCTGAACTCACCCATTTCATGTGTTTTATTTTTCCTAGTATTTTATGAAATATATTATGAATGACCTACAGAGATAGGCTAATGGATAAGTGTGTGTTCAAAGGAGACACAATTTTGTTTCTTATAATGTAATGTAATACATATGAATGCATACAGTACTTCTATGGTTACTAAATAGATTGTTCTTTCGTGACATTGTCTATTTTGATTATGCCAATGTTATGTAACAGTACAACAACTCTGGGTATCTATGATCAAGGAATTATATTTGGAATTAATGAAAGTTTAGTACTACCCATGGAAACTAGATTTAAAAAAATCTCAGATTAGAGAACATTACCCTATGATAGACTATAAGGATAAGTATAGAAGAACATCCAATTTTTTTGGTAATGTTGATATCTTGTGGGTTTTCCATGAAATACATCCATGTTTTGATACTATATGTGGAATTTTTTCTGAAATAGATGTTCATATGGGTGAAAACATTGAGGTGGAGTCTCGGGCTTGACCTGGGGTATCCCGGTACATGACAACGGGCCTTACAATGCACCTGGATTGACAATTTTGTGTGATATTCTTAGGATAATTCATATTTTCATTATAGAAAATTATAAAGGATTAATGAGTAAATACATCCACAAAGAAAACATTTTTTATGATTATGGATTATTTTCATAAACAGTTCAATTAATGTTAATTATTTTACTATTTTGGAATTATATATTGTGATTCATAAACTAATCTAGTGTATTCCATTGTTTAGAAATTATTCCTAGTGGAAGGAATGTAAAATTTATCATCGCAAGTAATCCATATAGATATTTACCTACAATTCAAGAAAATTATAGTGGAGATGTTGATTCAACTGGTGAAAATTAGATTTTATCCATACTGGGACAACTCACTCAGGTTATGAATAATAACCTTACCCATATAAAGCCCCCTAATCCACAATTTGGAGGATCAATGTTATAACGCTTGATGGGGTAATATCCACCATCATTTAATGAGACTAAAAATCCATTTCCTACTAAGCAATAGATAAGTTCCTTAGAGAAATTATTTCATGTTTTGGGGAGTAACGAAAGGGAAAAGGTTGTCATGGAAGTTTATTACCTCTCACAAGATGCCGATCAATGGTGGTAATTAATTCAAAACACAATGGAGGATGAAGAAGTATCAAGAAGGTAATGGAGAGAGTTTAAAGATATTTTCATACCAATATACTTTCCTCATGATCATCAACCTGATATGGAAAGGAAATTTATGTGTCTGAGGACAAAGGAGGATGATAATGTTGTACGTATGAGGAGAAAATTACAAGGTTAAAAAGGAATGTTGTAAATTATATATGTAACCCAATAAGTAAGATTAATTGATTATTTTTTGGGTTAAAATCATATCTCCATCGAGCATTTTTTTACACAATCCTTATCGTCATATGAAGATATTGTCTCTAGTGTTATCAAGACAGAAAATGAATTCTCTATGTGTTTAGACGTTAATGCGATGTAAGAGAATAAGAGATCTGCTGAACACTATTAAAATGGAAGTAAGGGGTAGAAGGGAAAATTTGACCTTCAATCCTATAGTAATTGTGGGAAGACGCACCCTATTATATGCCCAAATGGTATGTGAGTTTATTAAAAGTGTCGAGAAAAATTCCAATAATATCATGAATGTAAGGAGAAGATAGAGTTTTTTAATGTTCAATTATAAAATTATAAATACATAGGTAATTATTCAAATGAATGACAAATGCATCAAAGGAATTACCTCAAAAAAGGCCAAGGGAGAAAGTCCAAGCCTATGTGATCACTACTATTGAGGTTAAAGTTCGTAATGACGTGGTGGGAGGTTCTTTAATTGTTTCTTAAAAAAATAAAATGCTTCATTTGATTCGGAATCATTATATTCTTCCATATATACCATGTTTTCCATGAAAATTATATATTTCCGATTTTACTTATCAAGGGAGTTGTCTAAAAAACTCTTAAGGTTATTATCATAGCAACAATGTTTTGTCAATCAGCTACAATTATGGAATATAAATGTGCTTTATCTATTGTTCTTATTGTCATACCAAAGATTGAATTTGATATAATCCACTTTATGGATTGGATTTCGGACCATGATGATAAAATTTATTGTATGAAGAAGTTTAAAATTTTATATGATGATAAGGAATCCCTTCTCATTAGAGTAGAATCATCACCATCTGATTCTCATCTAGATCCACTGCCAACACCTCGACTAAATTCAATTATTGAGGAGTATGGGACTAAAAAAACTATGGGTGAGGAATAGAATGATCAAATAGAGGATGTACCTATTTTACAAGAATACATTGATGTTTTTCTAGGAGATTTACATGTACATCCTCCAAAATGAGAAATTGAGATTTCACAAAATTAATTTCTAGTTCAAGGCCCATATCGAAGTCCCCATATAGAACAGACACTATGAAATTATTCGAACTAATGAAATAACTATTTGAATTGAGTAATAAATGATTTATTATCTATAGTGTTTATCTATAGGGAGCTTCTATTCTTTTTGTTAAGGAGAAATATGGATCTATGAGGATGTATGTTGACTACAAGGAGATCAATGCTATAATAATAAAGAAAAACTATCTTGTAATTTGTATTGATGATTTATTTTATTAACTTCATGGAGCTAAATATTTTCCGAAGAATGACCTTTGATCTGTATATAATCAGTTGTGAGTGATGAAGGAAGACATTCCAAAGACAGAATTTCAAACCAGGTATGGGCATTATGAGTTTACACTAATGCTTTTTGGACTTACTAATTCACCCTTTGTTTTCATGATTCTAATAAATAGGGTTCTCATGGAATATCTTGATGACTTTGTAGTGATTTTTATTGATGATATCCTGGTATAATCAAAAACCTAATAAGTTCATGAAAATCACTTGGTAACTATTCTGAATAAACATTGATGAAATGAATGATATGGGCAGTTCAACAAGAGTGAATTATTTATTCAAGAGATTACTTTTCTAGTCCATATTATCTATATAGATGGAATCTCAATTAATCCATCAATGAAAATGGAAATCTAATAATGGAATGCAACGATGGGTATAAACGAGGTTCACAGTTTTATTGGTTTAGCTGGTTAATATCGGCATTTCGTCTAGAATTTTTCCCTTCTGGATAACCCATTAACTAAGCTCACACATAAAGGGGTAAAATATGTTTAGATAAAATATAGTGAATAATGTTTTGAATAATTGATTATAAGATTATTCAATGATCATATCTTGACACTACCATCGTTGAATGATGGGGTTGTTATTTATAGGGTTGCTTCAATGAAATGACATGGTTGTATCATTATATATAATT
Organism: Viscum album; assembly: GCA_963277665.1. NCBI lineage: Eukaryota > Viridiplantae > Streptophyta > Magnoliopsida > Santalales > Viscaceae > Viscum > Viscum album. The sequence goes on from OY728122.1 coordinate 1,211,058,585, forward strand.
ATATAGTTGTTTCTTATGAATTGCGACAACTAAAAATTCATGAACTAAAATATATGACTCATGATCTTGCGATAGAAACAGTAATATTACCTCTGAAGATATGGAAAAAAATTTAATGGTAAAAAATTTGGAAAATATATAGATCATAATAGTTTGAAGTATATTTTTTCAATGAAAGAACTCATCATGAGGAAAAGGAAATGGATCAAACTACTCAAGGAATATGATTTAACAATACACTTCACACCAGGGAGGGGAAATATGGTTCAAATTTCTTTATAAGAAATAATCATGTAGTTTTTAAGAAGATGATAGTTTAAAGGGGTCCTATGTTCATGGATCTTGTAAAGATGGACATGGGAATAATTATAGATTGTGAAACATCAATAATTTTTAAAATGGATTCCAAACCATCTTTAATAAAAAGGATAAAAAGTTCTCAGACTGATGATGAGACGTTTCGAAAGAAAATTAAATCTGTAAATGGTGGGTAATTTTTTTTACTTTGTATATGAAGAAGTAATTTTGAAATTTTGGAAGAGGATTTGTGTTCATGATATACCTGATCTAAAAATGGAATTGTTCGATGATTCTCATAGCTCCAATTTCTCTATACACCCTAGTAGCACTATGATGTATAGATATTTGACAAAACATTTTTGGTGGGACAACATGAAGAGGGATATTGCTGATTATGTGTCAAGATGTATGGTTTATCAATAGGTGAAGGCTACAAGACAACATCCTAGAGGAGTCATGCACCTCTGTCTATACCATAGTAGAAATGGGAAGATATTATGAAGGACTTTTTCATGGGGCTACCAAATACTAATAAATGGAATGATTAATTATGGGTCATTGTTTATCATCTAACCATGTCAGCAAATTTTCATGCTGGAAGAGAATATTCACCAGATTATTTTTTAGAAAGAGTATATATAAATTAAATTTTAAGACTTCTTGGCGTACCCCTATCGATTGTTTCTGATCGTGATCCCTATTTTACATCATGATTCTAGAAAATTATTCAGAAAACACTAGATTATAATCTACGGTTGAGCACTGCATATCACCTTCAAACTGATGGACAATCATAACGGACTATTAAAATATTAGAAGACATGTTTAAATATTTCTCACATGACTTTCATGGTTTTGGGGATCAATATTTTCCTCTGGTAGAATGTTCCTATAATAAAAGCATCTATTCAAGTATTTAAGTGGCACCATATAAAGAGTTATATGGAAAGAGATGTTACACACCAACTTGTTGGGATGATTTTGGTGAAAGAAAACTCATAGGCCTAGAACTATTTGAGGAAGAAATGGAAAAGAAGATGATTATCCAAACCCACATTAAATCAATATCATAGTAGGAAAAAGGGATATATCGATAACGAAAGGAAGGATTTGGATGTTCAAGTATGTGATCATGTTTTCTTGAAGGTATCTCCATGGAAGGGTGTTATATAATTTGATAAGAATGGTAAATTACGTTCTAGGTACATCGGACCTATGTAAATTCTAGAATGAATTGGATTTGTATCTTACCTTTTGGAAATTATGCCATGTCTCTCCAAAGACCATGATGTGTTCTAGGTATCAATGTTGAGAAAAAAATTCCATATCCAATGCATGTACTCACATTTGAAGAAATAGAACTAGAATCTGATTTGTCTTATTGTGGATAACCTCTCATTATTATTGATACCAGAGAACAAGTGTTGAGAATTTGGGAATCTCATATGGTAAAATTTATATGGTGAAACTATTAAATGGAAGGTTCAAAGTGAAAACCTGAGGATCATATGATGAAAAAGTCACAAAAATCTATTTATTCATCTATATTCTATAAATTTATACGATTAAATTATTTGAGGTAGAAATAATGTAACACCCCAAGAATCCACGGTATGATTCTATTTTAATAATACAATAGCATGTGATGTACGTAGCTCTGAGTTCTAGTACACCACGTTCAATCAAACTATCCATTTAAAAAGAATTTATGAAAAGTACTAACATCTTTTTAAAATTTTATTTTTCAAAAAGGAATTAATTTTTGTATTTCAAATATCATCATTAGATTAGGGTTTATTTTTGGAATTTTTCTGATAACATTCACCTTTTAATGAATAGTGAAAAACACTACATTATTGTTTAAAACCAGATTTGTTTTTAAATAATTACTTTTAAATTTAAATTTATTTTAAAGAAAAAATAGATATATAATACTTATTTAAGTCCAATTTAATAATTATTGTCATTTTATAATCAGATTATATATATATATAATTTTATTAAACTTCTTAACGGCTTTTACCCACCTTCTAGGCACATTTGGAAATTTTCCTAAAACATAATTTTACAGCTTCTATGAATTAAATTTCAATAATCTTATAGACATGGTTGTAATAATTAAATAAAATGTTTTTCAATAGGATAAAAATAATTTATGGTCAATAGTTAATTTGGAATAATATTTTCAACAGTTAAAAGTAAATAGGGAAATTAATGGTAAAAATAATATTATAATAATATCAAATTACCCAACACAAGTCCTAATTCTATAGGATAAGTATATTTCTACCCCAATAAAACTTAGGAAAAAATATTATTCTTTTTATCCACTTGGATTTTATTAGGACAATTATTATATTTTATTTGATGAAGTGTTAAAAGTGATAAATTCAAATATTATTAACTAAACCATTTTTAATATAAGGATATACATAAGATAAATTAGACTATAAATATTACATATAAATCTAAAAAAAATTACAAAATCATTGTATTTTATTTATAATTTTTATACATTAAATAATTAAATTTATTTTTTACACAATGATGATGGAATAATTACCTTATTAATGAATGACTAAAATAGCTGATATTATAAATATTAAAATAAATGTAATTTTAAACTTTTGATGCCCTCAAAAAAAATTAGGGTAATAAGACATTTTGGATTTGATTATATTTTTTTAAGTAATCAAGTTTATTTTACTTTCACAAAAACCAAATACTAAAACTATCAAATTTGACATAAACCAGTTTATAAAACAAATACAATATTATTAAATGATATAATATTACTTAAAATATATTATTTGGAAAAATTACATAGATAATGTTATATATGTCATTAATAAACCACTTGTGGTTCTCTTGGAATTTTATTGTAACAGAATTAACAATGTAGTATAAAAATAAAAGAAGACATGGTAAAACTTAAACTATTTAACTAAGAGTTATATATAAATAATAAGGTTAATATGGTGACATAAACTTGTAAAAAACAATTTTTTGAGATGAGTTCAACCTATACTAACCCTATCCTCGAAATAAATCTATTTTGTGATATTAGAAACCGAAAATAATTTTATAATTAAATAATATTTCTAGCATTTCCTAAAATGACAATCACCTCTCTTATAAAAGGGTACTTCCCCATCTCTTAATTTCACACCTCCAAAGCCATTTGGATCAGGCATAACATACCCAAATATCCTCCCAACTACCTTCACTCTGTCTTAGATGTCTTACTTTTATTAAAAATACATCATAAGGATCCATTTTGTTCAAATAAAAAGGAAGCACTTGAAAAAGAGTTAATTATTTCATCACTTCTTCAATTATCTTTTCTTATATACTTACTCTTTCTATGTTGTCTCCATAATAAAATAATAATTCCATAAAATTATATGTATTGATATTTTAATATAACTATGGTACAATCATATTCATTATTCTATCCATCCTATGAAAGAAAAATTCACAATACATGCATACGTACGACTTACCATCTCCACATTGTGGTGTAGTTTTTTATTCAACAAATCATTTTTTGGATGGGTATAATAATGAGTATAATTGATTAAATTAATAAACATTACATGTTAATGATTCTATATATATAATATACCATCCAATTACATATTATTTCACTATAAATAGAATAATATTGTCGCTCGCTCGTACGTAGGTCTTACCATCTCCACGAAGCGATGAGATTTCATTCCCCATCGTAACCATTCAAGAATAATTTTAATTTTAATATAAATAAATAATTTTTAAGAACTTAATATCATTTGGGATATAAATAAAATACATACTATTCATAAGAAACATGACTTACGTAACAAAACATATAAAAGAAAATGAACTAGTTAACACCTGAAATAATGATACTGCAAAAAATATTATTAACAATGAAATATTAGAGGAACATATATGATATCATAGTTACGTATTTGGGTATTGAATAGTTTCACAAGAGTGATTTAACCATCATATAGGACGTTAACATACCCTCGACCAAGGAAAAGTACAAGGTAAGGGATAATTTTACAATCTCTTTATTATTTGACATTTTTTATACGTAATTATCTATTGGGACAAATTTATCATCCACTTATGTTTTTCATAATAATGTATTTCAAAACATGTTTACTATTTACTAAAACATTGGTTGAATTCATTTATACCCCTGTTTTACTTTTTATAAAATCATTTGAATGGAATATTTCCATCAATTTTCCTAACTAAATACATTATGACCTTTTCAAAAATTTATAGAATAAATGTTTTTTTAACTTATACGGCGGGTGTAGCTATTTTAAACTATTATAACACCTTCATAGATTCCCATACAAGTTTATATGAATATATTCAAAATAAATGTTTTCTTTTATAATTATTAATCATTTAAATGATTTCAAAGTAGAATTATATATTTCACTCACATAGTTTTTTGGATTGATTTCATCTATGTTAACGTCGATTATTGGAATTTAAGTTTAATTGATGTTGATTTATTGTGATACAATATTTCATACTATATTGATATTTTAATGATATGATTGAATTTTGATGTGTTATTTTTATGTAATTCATGGTCTACGGTTAAAGTATTAACATTTCATATGTTAGTTTAATACAAATGTTTAAGTTATGTTTCACTCTTTCAATATGAGGAATGAATTGGACATAGTAAGTGATGGGTGGGGCCTGATATAGCCCATAGATACATAATAAGGTCTTATTAGACAAATTACTGTCTTGGTACAAGGCCTTGACAATCTTTTTATTTGTAGTCATGGAATGATGCCTTGACTATGTGGATATGATGTCAGAAATTATGCATTCCATCATTATGAGATTATTTATTTATATTACATGTGATTATTCAACATGTAAAATATCCATGTGAACAATTAAATAGAATTATTTGATTTATCACTGCAACATTATTCTTATGCTCATGTTTAAAAGGAATGTGTTTTATTATTAAACATTACCTTAAATAATTATTTTTATTTATGATAGTTTACTTGATATTCTTAACCTTACTGAGCATATGAACTACCATCTTTATTGTGTATTTCCCTAGGATATGAAGAAATATATTATAACTGCCCTATAGGGATAGGATAAGGGATATGAGTGTGTTCAAAAGAGAGACAATGTTGATTTTTTATAATGTAAATTAAAACATATGAATGTATCTAGTACTTCCATTTCTATGGAAATGATTGGTCTTTCAAAACATGATCTCTTTTAATCATGCTAATGCTATGTAATAGTGCACCGACTCTGGGTATCTGTGGTCGGGGCATTACAGTTTGTATAAAAGAAAGCATAGCACAAATTTTGTAAACTAGATTTAGAAAAAAAATCTGATTAGAGGGAATTACCATAATATTTATTTTGAGGATTAGTATAGAAGATCATCCAAAAAAATTTTGGTAAAGAAGATATTTTGTGTTTTTTACTATAAATACATCCATGTCTAGATACTAGAAGTGGACATTGTTCTCGCACATATGTGCCTAGGAGTGAAAACATCGACAAGGAGTTTTTGGCTTGAAATGAGGTATCCTAGTACATAAAAATGGGACTTACTACTCACCTAGTATTACCAAAATTTGGAAAATTCTTAGGAAAATTCATATTTTATTTACAAATAATTATGAATTATTTATGAGTATATACTTCCACAATGATTTTTTATGGATATGGATTATTTTAATAAATTTTCCAATTTATCTTATATATTTTACATGTGTGGAATTTCTCATTGTGATTCATAGACTAATATATTGTATTCCATTGTTTATAAATGGTTCCATGTGGAAGGAATTGAAACTGTATTAATGCATGTAATCCATTTAGGGATTTCCCTACTATTAAAGATAATTATAGTGGAGCTAGTGATGCAACTGGTGTTGATCAGCTCTTAACTATACTGGGAAAACTCACTCAGGTTATGAATAATAACCATACCTGTATGGAGCACCCAGATCCACAATGTTGAAGATCGCTGTTATAATGTTTCATGAGGCCACAACCACTGAAATTCAATGGGACTACAAATCGATTTTCACATGACCAATGTATAAGTTCCTTAGAGAAAATATTTCATGCTTTGGAGAGTCCCGTAACATGAATGGTTTTCATGGTAGTTTATTACATCTCAGGAGAAGCAGACCAATGGTGGTCATTAATTTAAAACACAAAAGAGGATGAAAAAGTATCAAATAGGTAATGGAGGGAGTTCAAAGATATTTTCATAGAAATATACTTTCCACGTGAACATCGAGCTGATATAGAAAGGAAATTTCAATGTCTGAGGAAAAGGAGGATGATAATGTCCCAAAGTGTGAGATGAACTTTACGTGGTTATCAAGGCATGCTGAAGACTGTTTATGTTACCCAAGAAGTAATATTGATCTATTATGTTATGCGTTAAAATAATTTCTCCATCAAAAATTTATCTCACAATCCTTCTAATCGTACAATGATATAGTCTCAAGTGCTATCAATCTAAGAAAGTAATTCTCTATGTCTTTTGATGTTAAAGCAAAATAAGAGAAGAAGAGATCTGCTAAACACTATGAAAATTGAAATAAGGGTAAGAGGGGAAAAGTTTAACTTCCCTCCTGCAATAATAGTGGGAAGAAACACCCTATTACATGACTAAAGGGGATGGGTGTTTAATAAAAATGTGGAGAAAAAGTCCTCCAAACTAGTGATTGTAAGGGGAATAAAGTGTTTATCAATGTTCAAGGCTAAAATTGTAAATATATGGGGAATTATTCAAATGGTTGTTCTAATCATCTTGGAAACATACCTCAAAAAATGAAAAGGTATAAACGCCATGAATATTAAGTCACTTCAGTTGAGGATGAAGTTTCTAATGACATGGTTACAGGAACTTTAATATTGTCCTCAAAATTATCCAATATAATATTTGATTTTGGATCATTTCATTCTTTCATATCTTCCCAGATTTCCATGAAAATTAGATATTTACAATTTTAATTATAAAGGGAGTTTCTAGGAAAAAATCATAAGGGAAGTATCATAGCAATAATGTTTTTCTCAATTAGTTACAATTATGGAAAATAAAAGAGCTTTATATGCAGATCTTATTTGTAATACCAATTATTGAATTTTATATATTATCATCAAGGATTGTCTTTCAGACCATGATTTGAAAATTTATTGTAAGAAGAAAGAGGTTAAATTTTTTATTGTTGATAATGAATCCCTTATCATTAGAGAAGAAACATCACCATCTGATTCTCATCTAGATCCACCCCCACTACCTTTACTAAATTCAATTATTTGGGAGGAAGTGAATAAAATAACTATGTGTGAGGAAAATAATGTTCAAATAGAGGATTTACCTATTTTGTATGAATATGTTGATGTGTTTCAAGAGGATTTATCAAGAAATCCTCTAAAATAAGAAATTGATATTTCTTTTGACTTAATTCATGGTTCAAGGCCCATATCAAAGACCCCTTATTGAATTTCCACTGTGGAATTAGTGTAACAAAGTAAAAAACCAGAATAATTGAGTAATAAAGGGTTTATGATACCTATTTTTTCTATATAGGGATCCCTTATTCTTTTTGTTAAGAAGAAATATGGATCTACGAACTTGTGTATTGACTACAGGTAGATCAGTGTTATAACAATAAATAACATGTATCCCCTACCTCGTATTGATGATTTGTTTGATCAAAATCATAGAGATTGGTATTTTTTGAAGAATAAAATTTGATCGGTATATAATCAGTTGTGTGTGAAGAAGAAATATATTCAAAATACAACATTTCAATACAGGTATGGTCATTACAAGTTTATAGTATTTCTTTTTTGACTGACTAATGCACCTTCTTTTTTCATGGATCAAATGAAAAAAATTTCATGGAATATCTTGATGAATTTTTAGTGATAATTATTCACGATATCATAGTGTAATCGAAAATCTATAAAGATATTTAAAATCAATTAAGTACTATTCAAAAGATTATTAAAATAAATTATTGATATTTGAAGTTCATCATGTGTGAATTATGGATTCAATGGAGTTTTTTCATGTCCATATTGTCTCTATGGATGAAATATTTATTGATCCTTAAAAGAAAAATAAAATCCAATAATAGAAAGAACCGACGAGTATAACTGAGGTACCCCATTTTATTGGTTTTTCATGTTACTATCGGTATTTAATCATGAATTTTTCTCTTTTGGCTAACCAATTAACCAAGCTCACTCGTAGAAGGGTTAAATTTTTTTGGAAAAAATAGTGTGAAGAATGATTTGAAAAAATTAATAGAAGAATGGTCAATGATCATATCATGAATATACCATCAGGGAACGATGGATTTTTTATTTATAGTGATGCTTAAAATAAAGGACATGGTTTTATTTTCATGTTGAATGATTGAGATTTTTTCTTATGCATCACGGAAGATGGAAATTCAAGAACAAAACTATCTGACTCCTGATCTTGAGTTAGAAACTATAATATTTTCTTTGAAGACATGGAGAAACAATCCCTATGTTTAAAATCTAAGATATATATTGATCATAATATTTTAAAGTACATTTTCTCAAAGAAATAACTCAACATGATGAAAAGGTGATGGATCAAACTACTAAATGGTTTTGATTTCACAATACACTTCCACCCCGGGAAGGGAAATAAGGTTGCAGATGCTTTGAGAAAAAATGATCATGTTGTTCTGAGTAAGATGAGAGTTGAAAGGGATCATATTTTCATGGATGTATTAACGATGGATATGGTAATAACCATGGATGGTGAAATATAAATACTTTTCCAATGGTTTCCAAACCATCTTTACTAGAAAGGATAAAAAGTTTTTAGACTGATGATGAAGAGTTTCAAAAGAAAATTAAAGATTTTAATGGTGGTTGATTTGTTAACTTCATATATGGGGATAGAATTTTGAAATTTTGGAAGAGGCTTTGTGTTCCCGATATACCTGACATAAAAAGGGAATTGTTGGATGTTGCTCAAAGCTTTATTATCTCTATACACCCTGGCAGCACAATGACGTATAGAGATTTGAAGGAACATTTTTGGTGGGACAACATAATGAGGGATATTGTTGGTTATGTGTTAATATTTATGGTTTTTCAACCGGTGAAGGATAGAAGACAACATCCTAGATGATTCATGAACCTCATCCCATACTTGAGTGGAAATGGGAAAATATTATGATGAACATTGTCATGGAGAAACCGAATAATCCTAGAAGGAATGATGAAATTTGGGTCATTGTTGAACATCATACCAAGTGAGATAAAATTTCATTCTATAATATAAGATTTACCAAATCCATCCATCCATCCAAAGTTACTTTTTTATTAAAAATAATGATTCCAGAACCCCAAACCAATAACCATCAACCCCCAACCTCCAATAACAGAACAAAAAGCCTAGGGAGGCTTGAAATTATGAAGGCCGAGTGCATCCCCTATGATCATATTAACCCCTTATGCCTTCATAGAAATGATATGATGCACCCAAACATGGGAATTTCCAAGAACCTCAATCGAATCTAGATGATCCGCCACTTGGTTCCCCTCCCACCAGGAATTTAGGATATTGATGACATCATTGATCATTTCCTTTCCCTTTCTGATAGTATAGACAATCAGCCAAAGAGAAGATATATCACATGAACATTCAAAAATACTATATATTAATGAAGTTTTAAGACTTCATGGTGTACCCCTATCGATTAATTCTGATTGTGATCCTTGTTTTATATCAATATTCTAGAAAAGTCTTCAGAAAGACCTAGATTCTAATCATTGGCTAAGAACATCCTTCCACCCTTAAACTGATGGACAACCAGAACGTACCATTCAAACCATTGAATACCTATTGTGATCATGCCCACTACACTTTCATGGTATTTTGGATCAGTATTTACATCTTTTAGAATGTTACTATAACAATAGCATCCATTCAAGTATTTATATGGCACCATATAAAGAGTTATATGGAAATAGATGTCACAGACCAACTTGTTGGGTTGATGTAACACCCTGAGATTTTATGAAAAATATTATTTTTAATTTCATTAATGTCTTGTGTTGTACGCTACACCAAAAGGTTCTTGCACAACATGCATCCTTGAATTGCCTTACATTACACGCAATCGCGGCCTTCCTCGATTGCGTGTGTAGTATGTAATAACGAGTTTCACTAAACAACAATATGCTATTAAAATATTATTAAAACTAGCCGTTATGAATATAAAAACCACTTTCTGAAATTTTGTAAATTTTATTTTTTAAAATGGACTTCATTTTTGGATTCATAATATCGAAATTAGCTTAGGGTGAATTTTTGGTTCTTTTTGGATAACTTTCATTTTATGATGAACAGTGAAAATTACTAAATTTTAATTAAAAACAACCTTTTTAATCGAAATTATTAATAGTGATAAATTATTAATTTGAGTGGTTTTAAAGTATATTTAGAATATATTTTTACAATTTAATACAACTTTATTCATTGGATGTAATTTCACATTTAAACCAGACATAAACAAGTGTCAATCTTTTGATAGTTATTATCTCTTAAGAACAAGCTATTTGTTTTGACGACGGGAATTAATTTTTAAATTAATTAATGCAACTGATATGTTTTTAATTTGGTAATATAGACAACATTTTTTAATTCATAATATCAAATATAGCTTAGGCCTAATTTTTGGTATTTTTCTGGAAACTTTCATTTTTTGATGAATAGTGAAACCACTAAGTGGTAGTTAAAAAAAAGAATTTTTCATAAAACTAAATTTTTCCGCTTCTATGAGTGGAATTTAAAAATTCCGAGATACATGGATGCTGTCAGTAAGTAAAATGTGGTTCAATGAGATGAAAATAATTTTTGGTGAATAGTAACTTTTTACTTTTTTTTACCACGGTTAAAAGTAAATAGGGTAATTAAGGGTAAACATGATATTATTATTACCCTAACACATGTACTAATTCTATTGGATAAGTTTAACTCGACCAAAAACAACCTTAGGAATAAAATATGACCATTTAGGCCCACCTGGATTAGATTAGGACATTTATTATTAATTTATTTAAAGAAGGGTTAAAATAGTTAAAATCAATGATTAATAAGTATATCATTTTTAATATAGGGTTGTACATAAGATAAATTCGACTATAAATCTTCATTAGAAAGATAAATATATTTCCTACATAATGATATTTTATTTGTAATTTTTAGACAGTAATTATATTAATTTATTTATGACACAAGGATGATGCAGTAATTATCGTATTAATGAAATATTGACATAATTGATGTTATAAATACCCCAATAAATGTAATTTTAGACTTTTTATGAAATAAACTAATTTTCTATTTTAATATGACATGTTATTATTGATTTAATTAACTATTTTCGAACTAATTATTCTGTTATGATTTTCACAAAAATCAATTACTAAATATTGTCAAAATTAACATAAAATAGTTTTTAAAACAAATATTATATTATTAATTGATATTTTATTCCTAAAAATCTAAGGATCGGCCAAATGACTTAGATAAGGTTATATATATTAATAATAAACAATTTTGGGTTCGTTTGGCTTCTTATAGAAAGTTTATTAACCTTATACTGTAAGAACACAAAAAGACACGGTAAAAGTAAAATTATATAACATAAAGTTAAATATAAATGATAAGTATAAAATAGGAACCTAAACATGTCTAAATTCTATTGTATGAGAGGATTTCGACTCATCCCCACCTTAGCTTCGAAATATATCAATTTTTAACTATTAGAAACCGAATTTGACTTTATAATAAAATAATATTTTTTGTTTTTCCAAAGGAGCCCCTCTCCTCCCTTGAGGACCTGGTCTTCTTCAAAGACCAATTTTAGTGCCCTAAAAGGAGATCTCAAAGAGGCGCTTCAAAGAAGAGGTAATGTCTGATTACCAATTCTTTCAAATTTATTGCTTCTTCCACTTCTTCTTCTTTAGTTGTTTCATTATGAAGTAATAACATCAGTATCTCTCATATACTGATATGTTATTATAAATATAAAACAACCCTATTTCACCATCTATCCATCCTATGGAAAACGAAATCATTGCACGTGCGTACGTACGGAATACCGTTTCCACGCCGTGGTGTAATCTATTTTCCACCACCACCTTACTTGGATGGGTATAATGGTGTACATAATAACTATATAAGATTATTGTAAAGTTATATTGATTCTGAAAAAGTATACATTCACTCTCATACAATTCCACGATCATGAGAACGATATCATCACTCGTGCGTAAGTACGGACTACCGTCTACACGACGCGATGAGATTCATTCTCCACGTTAACCATTCATGAATGATTATAAAGTATATATTATATGTAATAATGAAATATATGACATAATTTAAGTGTATATATATTTATCTCATCTACTTAATTCCATTCAACTCAATAAGGAAACGAAAACAGTGTTCATGCGTACGTACGGCCTACCGTCTCCATGAACGGTGTATTTCTTTCCATTTACTGATCTATTATATATATGTATATTATGAATATATATTATATATAAATCATATTTTATATTCTGCATTTAATTAATCATGATCTTAGTAATCATATGAATAATTACAAGTCAAAACATGTACGACAAATGAAACGATTTTACCCAAAACGCTCTTTAACATAGAATTTACAAAAGAATGGGTAATATAAAGTCATAAGTGAACCATATATGATATCATAACAATGAGTATGATTCTGGAATAGGTCAATGAAATTATTTAAATCATTATACAGGAGGTTCGGACACTTACGAAGCAAATCGGACCTAAGGTAAGGGATAATTTTGCAAATCTCATTTTTATTTGAGATTGCCTATTCGTAAGTATTTACTGGGGTTATTGTTATCATCCATGTACATGTTTTCCAAAAGTGTTTTTATGTATGTTTAATGTCCCTTTTAACCATTTTTGACTTTTACTACATGGTATGTATAGAATCTTTCTTTTACAATGTACTTTTTGACTTTTCCGACAAAAGTATGAGAAAAATGTTTTTTAACGTATACGACATGAAAGGTTTTTACGGTTTTATAAAGCCTTATTTTCCTGAATCTTACTCCAAAAGATTTCATGACTATTTTCAAAAAATCATTTTCTTTTAAAATTGAATGATGTTTTGTGAAAAGAAATTGATTTTGATGAAGAAAGGATATTTTCCTCAAGAATTCATTTCAAGTGTTTTATGAAAACCATTTTCTATCTAAGATGACATTATTTCATATGTTTATGTTTCAAGTATAATGTCTCTATGATTTAAATGGTTTCAATTTTCTTATGATGAAATATCCATTTGTTTTATATGGATTATGTGATGATGGGATGATGTTTATGAAACCCATTTTATTCTTTTGGTTATGATGAATGTTTTAAGTTTATTTTGTGGAAGAAGTAAGAATGATTTCACTATGATATGGGTGGGACCTATATCTCCCTCCAATACATTGGGTAAATATTTATATCTCATGAGATAGACATGGATGGAACGGCAAGTTAAACCGGTTCAGTAATACAGGACTGGAATGAGGAGTGAACTCGATTCAGAAAGGGACTTTGTCCACTGAGATGGTCCTGGCAACAATGCCTTGGCTACAATGGAAATCATATCATGTGCTTAATACTTTCCACAATTACATTTTTTATTCCCATGCTATTTTATCATTCTTAATGTTTCTTTATGATCTATGTCTTATGTACTTCCATGTTTTATGTTATTGCTCAATATTTTGATGTTTAAACATTATGTTCATGTTTTTTAGTTCAAATGTATATGGTATGTTTTATTTTATCCATGCTTACCCTTACTGAGAATTTGAGCTCACCCTTTTTATGTTTTCTTTTTCCCAGGATATAAAGAAAGGTTTTTAGGTAAGAAAAAAAGGGAAGATCTTTATGGGAGGTGTTGAAGATCTTTCACCACAATTAGAAGAATATATTCCGAGTTTCAAAAGAAACTAAACTATTACAGTCCTTGTTTGTGTGTTTTTGTTATGTACTAAGTATTATGCAAAAGTAATGTAATGTCCACGTATGTCAAGATTCGGGTCTCTACAGTTGGTATCAGGGGAATGGTTTAGTCAACCATTGGAAACTGGGATGTGAGAACTTTAGTGAGATCCCTATAGATATTTCCAAGGTATGTCTAGGGATGTCCCTAAGGATAAGTATACGTATAGGATATAGTCCCAGAACTATGGTAATGATCTTATAATTTAACATAATATGTTAGATATTGAAGGTACTCCCCCTTTACTATGTTGTTTTCTCTAGCATGATTTTTGCCTCTCACATAATTCTTTTTGGGTTTTAGTTAATTGGGGGAACCAGAAGGAATTCGGTTAACATTGAATCCAATGGACCAATTGGTGACTATGAGCAACAAAATTGTGTAATGCATAGAGAGAAAGATATTGTGATTATGCCGAATCAGTCATCGCAATATATGATTAACAAGGTGAAATTTAGTGGTATGCCTAATTCATCAAAGAAGAGGAAGATAAACTATTATGCATGTTCGCATGTTGAGGAGCATAAAGAAAGGAAGATTGAGATTTCTAAAGAAGGGAAGAATAACCTTGAGGAATACCTCAAATGGAGGGACCGATGTTATCTGTGTGGAGAAAATGGTAATAGAGTGACAGACTGTTATGGAGTTCAATGTATTATTTGTGGAGAACATGGGCATTACCCAACTCAATGCCCTGACCTAAAAAGTTACTTCTAAATCAAGGAAGGACTTATTCCAGGACAATAATTGAAGAGTATGGAATGAAGTGTTTATGTATTGGTATTCAAGAATAATGTTTTTGAGGTACTTTTATTGTGTATAAAATATTTTTTTATAATTCTATTATGGTTTTCAATAATTTTAAGGTACCAGAAATCATGAAAAGTGATTCAAATATTATGGAGATGATATGCGCATAATTAAGGGATGAGGAGAAAATGAAATGTTTGACAGTATTCATGATCTCATGATTGATTTAAGGACTAAGTGATATCATGGTTTGAGTATAAAGGATTTTGAGGATTTTGGTTTGTGGAAAGTGTTAACTTTTAACTGCATTCATGTTTTCACTATGGTTCAATGGGTATTCATTCTTTAATAGAATACATGAATAAGGTATTCACATGTTTTTAATTTGACCAAAAGGATATATCTTATGATATATGGGGGATAAATGATGGCATTCACGTGATTTTTATGTGACATTTCAAGTAATCATTTTATTTATACTATGAGCTTGGACCAAAGTATTTTAGATAAGCCTAAAGATTAGAATGGATTATGTTGGACATAAGTTAGTATTGTTTAAGGATAGAAATTTTTTCGATATTATTGATGGGATGTTATAGTAGTATAGCTTTAGAAAAAGGAAAACCTGCAGGACGGGCGACAGCCCATCGCGTCGGACAAGGCTGTTGGAATCGAACCCACAACCGAAGTGCGACTGGCCTTTATCGCCTTCCACTGGCCTACAAGAAGTCCCTGTTTAGTAGAAATTAGTTTTATTATATTAATCAGTATTATATATGATGTATAAGTCCATTTTAGGAACCATATATGTTTAATCTCACTATAGATGGACTTATGTATTTTTTGATAACTTTTCTAACCATTTTTTTGAGACAGATAGAATGACCCATCATTCTATCACATGATCTGTTAACACTTCATGAATAACAAATTCAACTTCATTTATTTGAGAGATAAAGTGGAAATAGTTCAAAGCACGAACAATAGTGAGATTTTACCAAAATAAACTAAGTATTTATTCTAATTCAAATTCTTCAACTTTAGGGAAATGATCTTGAAAACCAAAAATGTTATCCTAGTGCCCTTATATCCGATGAATCATATGGTACCTTAGATCATCACAAATCTATGGATTTGTGATTGTTGTCTTTTTCATAGCCATGTTCTCTACCACTCTCTATCAGAACATGATGGTTAGATTTCTCTTCCATATCCATATTTTCACCTATGTGGAAACCCAATGATTAGTTTATTTGGGAAACCGTTACGTTTCATACTTTTGTTTTTAAAGATTGGTTTTGGTATTCCTTTTTAAAATGTGGGTTGCTATTAAAGAAACTTTATAATAGTAAACCATTTACAACCCCGACGAATTTCGAGGGAGAAATTCATTTTAAGTGGGGTAGAATGTAACACCCTGAGATTTTATGAAAAAGATTCTTTTTAATTTCATTAATGTATTGTGTTGTATGCTACACCAAAAGGAGCTTGCACAACACGCATCCTTGACTTTCCTTGCATTACACGCAATCACGACCTTCCTCGATAGCAAGTGTAGTACGCAATAACGAGTTTCACTAAACAATAATATGCTATTAAAATATTATTAAAACTAGCTGTTATGAATAGTAATAACCACTTTTTGAAATTTTGTAAATTTTATTTTTCAAAATGGACTTCATTTTTGGATTTGGAATATTGAAATTATCTTAGGGTGAAATTTTGGTACTTTTCGAATAACTTTCATTTTCTGATGAATACTGCAAATTACTAAATTTTAATTAAAAACAACCTTTTTAATCGAAATAATTAATAGTGATAAATTATTAATTTGAGTGGATTTAATTTATATTTAGAATATATTTTTACAATATTAATACACTGTTTTTCATTGGAAGTAATTTCACATTTAAACCAGACATAAACAATTGTCAATCTTTTGATAGTTATTATCTCTTAAGAACACGCTATTTGTTTTGACGACGGAATTAATTTTTAAATTAATTAATGCAAATGATATGTTTTTAATTTGGTAAAATAGACATCATTTTTTAATTCATAATATCAAATATATATTAGGCCTAATTTTGGGTATTTTTCTGGAAACTTTCATTTTTTGATGAATAGTGAGACCACTATGTGGTAGTTAAAAAATGAATTTTTCATAAAAATAAATTTTACCGCTTCTGTGAGTGGAATTTCAAAAATCCGAGAGACACGTTGGATGTCGGTAAGTAAAATGTGGTTCAATGAGATGAAAATAATTTTTGGTGAATAGTAACTTTTTACTTTTTTTACCACGGTTAAAAGTAAATAGGGTAATTAAGGGTAAAAATGATATTATTATTACCCTAACAAATGTCCTAATTCTATTGGATAATTTTAATTCGACCAAAAATAACCTTAGGAATAAAATATGACAATTTAGGCCCAATTGTATTAGATTAGGACATTTATTATTAATTTATTTAAATAAGGGTTTAAATAGTTAAAATCAAAGTTTAATAAGTATATAATTTTTAATATATGGGTTCACATAAGATAAATTCGACTATAAATATTCATTAGAAATATAAAAATCTTTCCTACATAATGATATTTTATTTGTAATTTTTAGACTTTAAATATGTTAATTTATTTATGATACAAAGATGATGTAGTAATTATCTTATTAATGAAATATTAACATAATTGATGTTATAAATACCCCAATAAAAGTAATTTGAGACTTTCTATGAATTAAACTAATTTTATAGGTTAATATGACATGTTAGTATTGATTTAATTAACGTTTTTTGAACTAATCATTCTGTTATGATTTTCACAAAAATCAATTACTAAATAGTGTCAAAAATAACATAAAATAGTTTTTAAAACAAATATTATATTATTAATTGTTATTTTATTCTTAAAAATCTAAAGTTCTGAAAAATGACTTATATAAGGTTATATATATTAATAATAAACAACTTTGGGTTCGTTTGGCTTCTTATAGTATGTTTATTGACCTTATAGTGTAAGAACACAAAAAGACACGGTAAAAGTAAAATTATCTAACTTAAAGTTAAATATAAATGATAAGGTTAAAATAGGAACCTAAACATGTCTAAATTCTATTGGATGAGAGGATATCTACCCATCCCCACCTTAGCTTCGAAATATATCAATTTGGAACTATTAAAAACCGAATTTGACTTTATAATAAAATAATATTTTTAGTTTTTTCAAAGGAGCCCCTCTCCTCCCTTATAAAAGGGCACCTCATCCCCCTCTTCCTCACACCACATTGAGCCTTCAAGATCGGCCAAACCCTGAATATTTATCCTCTCCACTTCCCTAGAGACATCCTAGAGGTCCTGGTCTTCTTCAAAGATCAATCTTAGTGCCCTAAAAGGAGATCTCAAAGAGGCGCTTCAAAGAAGAGGTAATGTCCGATTACCAATTCTTTAAACTTTATTTCTTCTTCCACTTCTTATACATTAGTTGTTTCAATATGAAGTAATAACATCAGTATCACTAATATACTGATATGTTATTATAAGTATGAAACAACCCTATTTCAACATCTATCCATCCTACAGAAAACAAAATCACCGCGCGTGCGTACGTACGGAATACCATCTCCACACCGTGGTGTAATCAATTTTCCACCACCACCTTACGTGGATTGGTATAATGGTATAAATAATAACTATATATTATTATTGTAAATTTATATTGATTCTGAATAGTATACATACACTCCCATACAATTCCATGATCATGAGAATGATATCATCGCTCATGCGTACGTACGGCCTACCGTCTCCACGACGCGATGAGATTCATTCTCCACGTTAACCATTGATGAATGTTTATAAAGTATATATAATAAGTAATCATGAAATATATGACATAATTTATGTGTATATATATGTATTTCATCTACTTAATTCCATTCAACTCAATAAGGAAATGAAAATAGCGTTCATGCGTACGTAGGGCCTACCGTCTCCATGAACGGTGTATTTCATTCCATTTACTCATCTATAATATATATTTATATTCTGAATATATATTATATATAAATCATGTTTTATATTCTGGAATTAGGTAATCATGATCTATGTAATCATATGAATAATTACAAGTCAAAACACGGATGACAAATGAAACGATTTTACCCAAAATGCTCTTTAACATGGAATTTACAAAAGAACGGGTAATATAAAGCCATAAGTGAACCATATATGATATCATAACAATGAGTATGATTCTGGAATAAGTCAATGAAATTATTTAAATCATTATACAGGAAGTTCGGACACTTACGATGCAAATCGGACCTAAGGTAAGGGATAATTTTTCAAATCCCATTTTTATCTGAGATTCCCTATACGTAAGTATTTACTGGGGTTATTGTTATTATCCATGTACATGTTTTCTAAAAGTGTTTTTATGTATGTTTAATGTCCCTTTTACCCATTTTTTACTTTTACTACATGGTATGTATGGAATCTTTCTTTTATGAGGTACTTTTTTACTTTTCCAACAAAATTACGTGAAGAATGTTTTTTTAACGTATACGGCATGATAGGTTTTTTAAGGTTTTATAAATCCTTATTTTCATGAAGCTTCCTCCAAATGATTTCATGACTATTTTCAACAAAATCATTTTATTTTAAAATTGCATGATTTTTTGTGAAAATAAATTGATTTTGAAGAAGAAATGTTATTTTCCTCAAGAATTCATTTCATGTGTTTTATCAAAACCATTTTCTATCTAAGAAAACATTATTTCATATGTGTATGTTTCATGTTTAATGTCTCTATGATTTACATGGTTTCAATTTTCTTATGATGAAATATCCATTTGTTTTATATGGATTATGTGATGATGGGATGATTTTTATGAAACCCATATTATTCTTTGGGTTATGATGAATGTTTTAAGTTTATTTTGTGTCACAAGTAAGAATGATTTCACTATGAGATGGGTGGGACCTATATCTCCCTCCAATGCATTGGGTAAAGATTTATATCTCATGAGATAGACATGGTTGGAACGACAAGTTAAATCGGTTCAGTAATATAGGACTGGAATGAGGAGTGAACTCGATTCAGAAAGGGACTTTGTCCACTGAGATGGTCTTGGAAGCAATGACTTGGTAACTATGGAAATCATATCATGTACTTAATGGTTTCCACAATTACATGTTTTATTCCCATTCTATTTTATCATTCTTAATGTTTCTTTATGATCTATTCCTTACGTACTTCCATGTTTTATGTCATTGCTCAAGATTTTGATGTTTAAACATTATGTTCATGTTTTTAAGTTCAAATGTATATGGTATGTTTTATTTTATCCATGCTTACCCTTACTGAGCATTTGAGCTCACCCTTTTTATGTTTTCTTTTAACCAGGATATAAAGAAAGGTTTTTAGGTAAGAAAAAAAGGGAATATCTTTATGGGAGGTGTTGAATATCTTTCACCACGATTAGAAGATTATATTCCGAGTTTCCAAAGACACTAAACTATTACGGCCCTTGTTTGTGTTTTTTTTGTTATATACTATGTATTCCGAAAAAGTAATGTAATGTCCATGTACGTCAAGCTTCGGGTCTCTACAGTTGATGTTTGTGAAAGAAAACTCATTGTCCTAGATGTTATTGAGGAAACAATGGAAAATGTCAAGATTATCCAAATCCACCTCGATGAAGCTCAAACTAGTAAAAAGAGCTATGTCAATAAACGAAGGAATGATATGTATTTTCAATTAGGAGATCATGTTTTTATCAAGATATCTCTATGGAAGGGTGTTTTATGATTCATTAATAATAGAAAATTATGTCTTAGGTACATCAGACCTTTTCAAATTCTAGAACGATTTGGAGTTGTAAATTACCATTTGGAAATTACGCCATGTCTCTACAGAGATCATGATGTGTTCCACATATCACTGTTGAGAAAATAAATGTCTGACCACAAGCATGTACTCACATATGGATAAATAAAACTAGAACCCGGTCTATCTTATTGTTAAGAGACAATCAGAATTCATGATACCAAAGAAAAATTGTTGAGAAATTGGGTGACTTGTCCGGTAAATGTTCTTTGGAGATGACATACTAAATAAGAGGCAACGTGGGAACATGAGAAACTTATGATGAAAAAACCAGCCAAATATTTTTTTACACCTATATTATATAAAATTCTATGATAAAATTATTTGTGGTAGGTAATAATGTAACACCCCAAGGATCCACGGTACGCTTCTCTTTGAATAATACCATAACATGTGTTATACGTATTTATGAGTTCTATCACACCACGACCAATCAAACTAGCCGTTTAAAAAGAATTTATGAATAGTAATACCAACTTTGTGAAATTTAATTTTTCAAAATTGAATTAATTTTTGGATTCGTAATATCATAATTAGCTTAGGGTGATTTTTTTTGTATGTTTTTGATAAATTTCATCTTTTAATGAATAGTGAACAAAAATATATTATTTATTAAAACAAAAAATTTATTTAAATAATTTTTTTAAAATTTAAATTTATTTTAAGGTAAAAATAAAATCATAAAACCTCTATTATTCCAATTAAATTAATTGGAGTTATTTTATAATAAAATTATATATATATATATATATATATTTATTGAACTTTTTAAATTCCTTTACCCACCATCTAGGAACATTTACAAATATTCATAAAACATAATTTCACAACATCGGTGAATAAAATTTTAAAAGTATGATAGACATGGTCGTAATCAGTAAATAAATTTTTCTTAATAGGATGAAAATAATTTTTGGTTGATAGTTACTTTTGAATTTTATTAAACATAGTTAAAAGTAAATAGGGAAATTAAAGGTAAAAATAATTTTATAATAATTTCAAATTACCCCAAAACACGTCTTAATTATATTTTATAACTGTATTTAGATGCCAGTAAACCTTATGAAATTAATATGATCCTTTTTTACCCACATGGATTAGATTTAGAAAATTATTATATTTTATTTCAGGAAGTGTTAAAATTGTTAAATTCAATTATTATTAACAAAACCATTTTTAATAGAGATTTATACATAAGATAAATTAGACTAAAATATTACATGTAATTTTAAAAATAATCCTTATATCATGGTATTTTATTTATAATTTTTATACATTAAATAATAAAATTTATTTATGACACAATGATGATGCTGTAATTGTTGTATTAATGAAGTATTAAAGTAATTGATGGTTTAAATATTAAAATACATTTAAATTGAATCTTTTGATTCCCTCAATAAATTTTTTAGGTGAATATTACATTTTATCATTGATTCAATATATTTTTTTCGAAGTAATCAATTTTTTTGACTTTCACAAAAACCAAATTCTAAATAATGACAAAATAGAAAAAAAATGATTTTTTAAAACAAATACTAAATTATTAAATGATATATTATTCAAAAAAACTAATATTCTCCAAAATAACATACATAATGTTATATATGTCATTAAATAAACACATGAGTTTCTCTTGGCATTTTATATTAACTATATTATCAATGTTGGTTAAAAAGTCATGAAGTCATGATAAAAGTAAAACTATTTATCTAAAAGTTAAATCTAAAATATAAAACCCAAACTTGTCTAAAAGATATTATATTAGAGGATTTCGATTAATCCCTACCTTATATGAGAAATAAATCAATTTTGAGCTATTATAAAGTGAAAATAATTTTATAATAAAATAGTATTTCAATATTTATCAAAAGTGCCCCTAACCTCTCTTATAAAAGGGTACTTTCCCTTTTCTTAAATTCACACCTCCAAATCCATTTTTCTTTGACAAAACATTCCCAAATATCCTCCCAACTACTCTAAATTCATCATAGATTAATTAAATTGATCATAAATCCAACTTATAAAGACTTTTGTTCAAATCCAAAGGAAGCACCTGAAGAAGATCTAATTATTTCATCACATCTTTCAAAGTTCTTTTATTATTCCACATACTCTTTCTATGTTGTTTCCATACTAAAATAATAAATCCATTATCTTATAAATACTGAGATTTTATTATTGAAATTTTACAACCATATTCATTATTATATCCATCCTATGAATGTCAAAGTCACTATACATGTGTGCGTACTGCTTACCATCTCCACGTTATTGTTTAGTTTGTTATTGAACACTTCATTATTGGGATGTGTATAAAAATGAGTATAATTTAACTAAATAATAAATATAACATGTTATCGATTCTTTATATATATAATATACTATCCAATTACATATTGTTTCACCGTTAATATATTGATATTGTCGCTCGTGTGTACATATGGCTTACTATCACCACGACGCGATGAGAGCTCTTTCCCCATCATAACCATTAAAGAATAATTATCATTTTATTATTAGAAAAATAATTTTAAACAACATAATATTAACCTGTATATGAGTCAAATACATCCTATCCATAACAAATATGACTTATGAAACAAAACATATAATGGAAAACGAATCAGTTAACACCCGAAATAATGATACTACTGAAATATTAATAAAAAAGAAATATTAGAGGATCATATAAGATATCTTATTTATGTATGTGGTTATTTTATAATTTAATAAAAACTATTTAAAAATTACACATGATGTTATCATACCGTCTTTTACGGAAATGTACAATGTAAGGGTTCATTTTATAATCTCTTTATTATTTAAGTTATTTATATGTAAGTATCTAAGGGTACTTATTTATCATCCACATCCATGATTCATAAAAATGTTTTCCAAAACATTTTTAATATTTCTTATTCTATGGTTTAATTTCATCCATAACCTTTTTTTCTTTTTATAAAATGTGTTTAAAGGAATCATTCGATCATTTTCCAAACAGGGAACTTTATGAACTTTTCGACCAATTAAGGAAAGAATGTTTTTTATGTTATATAGAGGGTGCAGATATTTTTTACCATTATAAAACCATCGAAGCATCGCATAAAATATTATATTAATATTTTCAAAATATATATTTACTTTTATAATTAAAAAACTTTTAAATCATTTCAATGTTTAAAGTGATATTTTGCTAAAATATTTTTTGGATTTATTTCATCTATTAAAAAATATATTGTTGTATTTTATGTTTATTTGAAGTTTATTTATTATGATACAATGTTCCATATTTTATTGATAGTTGTATAATATGTTTGACTATGGATGTGCTATTTTTATGTCATTCATGGTTTAAGTTAAAAGTATTAACATTTTTTATGTTAGTTTTATAAGAATATTTATGTTATGTTTCACCCTTTTTGCATAAGGAATGCATTGGATATAGTAAGTGATAGGTGAGGACCAATATATCCCCTCAATTCATCAATAGGTATCATGAAAAAAACTAGTGTCTTGGCACAATTCCTTGATAAAAATTTTTTATTCGTGGAATTAGGCATTGACTATGTGGTTATGTTGTCCGGAATTATGCATTCCATCATTATGAGATTAGTTATTGATATTACATGTGATTATTGATCTAGTAGAATATCAATGGGAATAATTAAAAGGAATTATATGATTTATCATTTCCATATTATGCTAAAGGTCATGTTTAAAAGTCTTTTTTTTTACGTCATATTAATTTTTTTAAAATTTTATTCTTATTTGTGATAGTTTCTGTTATACTTTTATCCTTACTGAGGATTTGAGATAAACCCTTTCTTATGATTTATTTTTTCTAGGATGTGTAGATGTATATTATGACAGACCTGTAGGGATAGGCTAAGGGATATGATTGTGTTCAAGGGAGAAACAACGTTATTTTTATTCTAATTTAATTTAAAACGTATGGATGTATTATGTACTTCCAAAGATACTAAAGTGATTGGCCTTTTATGGATTGACCACTTGTGATCATGTCAATGTTATGTAATAGTGCACCGAATCTGGGTAATTGGGGTTGGGGTGTTACAACTTGGTAGTTCGTGATATACAAATTGATACAGAGGTTTTTTCTAGTTCCACCAAATCTAGTGTACTTATAGTAATAATGGTGAATCTTTCAGTGACATTAGATGTTATGAAACACCACAATTGCAACGACCCAAATCTAGAGCCACTCAACTGGTGCCCCATACTCGGTCCGCCACATGACCTCAAGCGCATTTCCCTAAATGCCAGAGGCTGCCGACTAGAAGCAAGGGACTTGGTGAATCATTGGAGAAACTATGCCCTCATTTGGTAAGGTATACAAGGGAATGAAAATAACAATCAATAACGGAAGAAGTACACAACATAAAATAACTAAAACTAAACAGTAGAAGTAATGAATATATAATAATGATTCACTAGGTACAAGTATCTAAGGAAAACAGCAAACACAACAATGTGCTGAAAAACAACTCACAAAAAAAGTACAAAAAGTATGAAGTAACTCCAGCAGCATAGCAAGCCTAAGATCGGTTCTATTCTCTCTAGATCCATCCAGAAATCATGTACCTGAAGTAGAGGGGCCACAGTCTATATCCACACCTATAACCATATAACCTGTTTGGGCCAAAAAGGAGGACCCAAACAGGGTGTGAGACTAATCCCAGTAGGCAAACACCGCAAGATCGGTGCCCGACTCTCAGTTAGTAGTATGGCAGAAGTAATGAAAGTAAATGTTGTAATGAACTAGGAGCACAAAATTAAACAATCCGACCAGTTACCATTCACATTCATTTAACAATTTATTCATTCATTTAATCAATCAACCATTGAATCAAGCAAGGCTCTCTATTCCAAGGTAAACAGGTAACACATCGGGCATCAAAAGACTACCTAAAAAAAGTAGGACAAAAGATCCATGCTTTTTCGTAGGCATGGAAGACTCATCTAACCCAACCAAACAATCCACTAACACACTGACTCTCTGGGTGGCTCAAACTAGCAAACCCCTATTTTCAAGTAAACATAAAAAGGCATAGACACTCTGGGAAGCACTCACGTCGATTCCCCTATGGTTTTGCAATGATAGCTACAAAATCTCTGAGGAAGATCTTATGTCTAATTCCTCTTGTGGAATAGATATTTGTGTAAAATAAGAAAACTCCTAGAAATCACAAAGTCCAATTTTTTAGGTCCTGCATATGAAACTAATTCCAACAAACCCCCTAGGGAAGCACTTAATCGTCTATTCCCTCTTTGGTCTCCCACACCAGGTTCTCACAACCCTGAGCAGTCCAGTCATGTGTAATAGACTGTCAGTAGCCCTAAGTAGGTTTAAAAACTACTTGGATAAAAGCTACAGTTCATCAAAAGTATTAAAACATCAGGCAACCCTTGCAATCAGTTATAACAAGCAGACTAGAAATTGTAACAGGGTTTTCCTTGCAGGCAAAATGTGCCAAGCAGTGATAAACAACCAAACGGGGATAACACCCATGGGGTGATCCTCATACAGGAAAACAATAATATATCATTATCAATTAACCATAAGATAACAATAAAAATTAGGAAATTAAAAAATAGGACCAAAATACTTATCCCGGGATACCCGAAACATGGGAATCCAGCACTTTTGCACAAAAAATCAATGACATTCAACATAAGGAAACAAGACTCCTACCTCGATTCTAGGAGATAGATATACTTGAACCTCATCTCATGAATTGTCCTAGAATGGAGTAGATCAACAAAAACATCCAAAACATTCAACCTACGATAACCCTCATAAGAGAAAGAATCAGGAAACGTGGCCAAAGAAGAACCAAGATCTCACCGTTGTGATTCTATTGCTACTGATGGTGTTCAATTCAGGTAATTGGTGAAGGATCAGCGGATCGGAGAATATTTAGCCTCCTCGGATGCTCTGGGCATAAATTGGTGAATAAGAAGATGAAAATAGGGATTATACGCGACCCCGTTCTGTTTAACGAAAAAAGAAATTACACGGCTTGTACATATAGAGTATAGGGAGTGTAATTTCCTTTTCTGTACTCTTCATTAAGTGGCCTCCATGTCACCTTTACACAGTCATGTGTGTGGCCATGACACAGCCAACACATGTCTTCCAGAGGCATCGGCGTAAACGACGTGTACTTAAAAATTACACGGCGTGTACTCCAAAAATTTCTATATTTTCCTCTTTTTTCTCAAAAACTACCAAAAAAGGAAAAAAAATACCTGAAAAGAAGATCCAAGTTCTTACAAACATCCCCCCTTAAAGAAATTCTTCCCCGAATTTCCCTAATAAGGTGGCCAGGAAGAAACCTCGAACAACTCTGGCCACTTTGATCGCATATCGGCCTCCCTCTCCCAGGTCTCTTCCTGTACACGGTCGTGCTGCCATAGAACCCGCACCAAAGGAACAAACCCGCCACGGAGTACCTTTGCACTATAATGAACAACCCTGATAGGATAATATTTGAATGATGCATCCTGCTCTAGTTCAGCCTCCTCAGGTTGAAAAAACATGAGATGAGTCTGAGAAAAACTGTCGAAGCTCAGAGACATGGAAGACGTTGTGCATATCCTGGTATCTCTGATGTAACTACAACCTATAAGAAACTAGCCCTACTCTCTCCAAAACATCGAACAACTTGACGTATCTCGGTGAAATCATACCATGTCTCCTGATTCTCTTATGTCTCAACCGTGGGGTAACACATAGGAAAACCTGATCTCTGACCTTGAACTCCAACGGTCGTCTCTGCTGATCAGCATAATATTTCTGCCGAGATTGAGAAGTATACATATTTTTCTGTATTAAATCCACCTGTTCAGTGGTCTCTTGAACAAGACGACGTCCCAGCATAACTGCCTCTCCTACCTCCAACCAACAAATGGGTGATCAGAATGACCTACCGTACAAAGCCTCATAAGGTGCCATCTGAATAGTTTCTTGAAAAATATTATTGTAGGAAAACTCCACTAGAGGTATATGCCTCTCCAAAGAAATTCCAAAATCAAGGATCCATGCTCGTATCATGTCCTCTAGCACCATAATCATGCTCTCTGACTGGTCATCTATTTGGGGATGGTATGCTCTACTCAGAAGTACCTGTGTACCCAAATACCTCTATAGAACTTTCTAGAAATGCGACTTAAGGTGGGTGTCCCTATCTGAAATGATAGTACTCGGAACCCCATGAAAGCGTACAATTTCACGGATGTACAACCGTCAAATATCATCAACACCGAAGGACTCCTTAATTAGCAAGAAGGGAGAAACCATCGTGAGCCTATCAATGACAACCCATACCCCGTCATTCTATCAAGGAGATCTCGGTTACCCTATCACTTAGTCCATCGGTACATCATTCCTATTCTACCTGGGAATGGGTGGATGATGTAAAAGCCCTGTTGGTCGATGGTGCTCTTCCTTCACCTACTGACAGGTGGAATACCTCATGAAAAAACCAGCAACATCTCTCTTCATACCTGGCCACCAATATTGGGGGTGTAGATCACAATACATCATGGTGATGCCAGGATGAACTACCCAAACAGAGGAACGAAAGTATCACATCAGCTCTTTGCGTATATCTACTGGTACTCATATGCGTCTCTGGAAACTCAAGGTATCAGCCTCGCCTACGGTCCATCCGGGAAGAGGGTCCTCACCTGACGTGCTTTCCCTTATGTCTAGGCCTTCAGAATCTGATATATTCCTCATTCGAACTCAATCAAAAAGGGTAGAGGTAACAGCTACGAAAGAGAGAAAAGACTGACCCTGTCTATCGTGCACCACCAAATGCATTTCATAGAATAGAGCCATAAGCTGCCACTCACTGCTGGCCTCTTGAACTGCCTCTATCTGAGTCCTCCTGATCAGTGCATCTACCACAATGTTGGCTTTCCCAGGCGTATAAGCAAGCTCAAAATTGAAATAATGTAGGTACTCAACCCAACTCCTCTATCTTAGATTCATGTCACGCTGCGTGAAGATATACTTGAGGCTCTTGTGGTCATTATATAACAAAAAATTCACTCCGAGAAGAAAATGTCTCCAACAACGCAAAGAATGAACAAATGCAGCCAACTCTAGGTCGTGAGTAGGATAGTTCCTCTAATGTGGCCTCAACTATCGATATCTATATGCAACAACACGATCCTCCTGCATAAGAACTACTCCAAGCCCAATGCCGGATGCATCACAGAAAACTATATAACTCTTTCCCGGATCCGTCAAAACTAGATTCGATGTTGAATTCAATCTCCCCTTCAGCTCCTGAAAGGTTTAATCACAAGCTTCTAACCAAACATTCTTCACCCCCTTCTTAGTCAAGCCCATCAATGACTCTTCTAAGCGTGAGAAGGCCTGTATAAACTTCTTGTAGTAAATAGCCAGCCATAAGAAACTTCATACGTCAAAGACATTCTTCGGCTGCTTCTAGGTAACTACTTCTCTCACCATCTCTAGGTCTACTGATACTCCTATATCTGAGATGACATGACACAGGAAGTGAATCTATTCCATCCAAAAGGGTAATTTTGAGAGCTTAGCATATAACTGATGCTCCCTTAGTGTACTCAAAATGATCTCATGATGGGTAGCATGGTAGTGTCGTGTGTGAGAGTACACCAAGATATCGTCCATGAAAACCACCTCAAAAAAATACAAGTAAGGATGGAAAACTCTGTTCATCAGCGCCATGAAAGCTGTTGACGCGTTCGTGGGACTTAATGACATAACCAAATTCTCATACTGACCATACCTTCTCCAGAAGGCTGTAAAAGGTATATCATATGGCCTGACACACAACTGATGATAGCCGGATCTTATGTCTATATTCGAGAACACTCTGGATCCTCGAAGCTTATCAAATAGAACATCTATCCATGGAAATGGATATTAGTTCTTGACCGTCAACTGGTTTAGTTTCCGATAATCCACACAAAGCCGTAAATTATCATCTGCCTTTTTTGCAAACGGAACATGCGAACCACAAGGAGAAGTACTAGGTCAGATAAAACCTTTTTCCTACAACTCCTCCAACTACTTCTTGAGCTCCTGTAACTCAGGTGTAGCCATCCTATAAGGATATATGGATACTGTTGATACTCCTGTAAGAATCTAAATAGAGAATTATACCTCTCTCTATGGAGGAAAACCTAAAAAGTCTTCTAGAAAGACATCTGGAAAGAGATCAACCACTAGAGAAAAATCTATCTGAGAAGTCCCATAGTCATTCAAATATAAGCTATAAATATAGGGTGTAACAGCTCTGAACCCATGATGCTCTGGTCTGACTCTACTTGCTAGGACATCCCATTCTCCCTTGTGAAGAAAAGAACCACCCTCCGATGATGTGAAACTCACCCTGTGGCAATAGAAATTGACAATGTCCTAGAAGGGAACTAACCAGTCCATCCCAACAATCAAATCATAGACCATAATCTCCAAATAATAGAGATTCCACAAAAAATTACACCCACCAACTTCAAGGGGCAGTCTAAGAACTGACGCATGTTAGCCATTCTAATTCCAAAGGGAGTGTCTAGCATCATCATATCCTCATAAGTATAAATAGTAAGTCTAAGTCTTTCCACAGTATGTAAAAAAAAATCCATCAGAAAACCCAATATCGAAAAGTGTAGAGGATAAAACTAAGGCTACTAAAATTGTACATCGAACTATCGAAGGTCTAGGATCCTAATCCTGATGAATCTGCTCTACCACAAAAGACTGGCCAGCACCGCAGCCCTGTGAAACAGCCTGAGATCCCTAATCCTGACCACTACGTCCATGGCCTCTACCCTGTCCTAAAGGACCTGAAGAACTCCAGCCCCTAGTCTACTGTGGAACTGGTAATCCTGCTCTTGTACGCGGAGTAGAAACCGATCCTCCCTCAATAGCCTCTGGAAGGTAACCCTTGCAGAAACACTGAAAATGACCCATCTTACCACAAGATCAGCACTCCCCTGAGTCTCTCAGGCACTGAGGAATCTTATTCCCTATTTCTCCACACTGATATTACACCACTTGGGTGCCATAAGGAAGATCCCATCTACTAGAAGAAATACCTCGCTTATTCGAGTCACCTCGTATAGACTCTTGGTGGCGCTTCCTGCTGTCTATCTGAAATGAATCATCCTTGGGTGCTGAACTACCCTAGTCCAAAGCTCTATTCTCCCTCATATTTCTCTCTGTGATAAACACCTAGTTAACTATCAATGTAATAGAAGTAAACATAAAGGTGTTCACCTGTGATCTGATTTTCGATCTGAGGCCTTACTCAAACTTCCTCGCTAAAAGAAACTCATCATTCCCCAAAACAGGAGTGAAACATAGTAAATCCATGAAGCGAGAGGAATACTCCATAACTATGAGAGTAAACTACTGCAGGTTCATGAACTATGTGGCTCTATCATCCCTCAGCGTCGTCAGGTAGAAGTATTCGTAGAACGTATGCTCAAACTCGCCCCAATCCATAGCCTATTGGTGCCCTGTCTATGAAACCACATCCCACCATCTTTTTGCGGAATCTCACAGCATAAAAGTCTCATGCTTCACTCTCCTCTCTGGATGCGTCTCTAGGCGCTCGAATATGGATAGCATGGCTTCTAGACATGACTCTGCAGCCTACGGTCCTCCATCCCCTGTGAACGTGGGAGGATGCTGCTGGTGAAAACCCCACATAAACTCTGCCATAGACAGGGCAGGATGCTGAGCTCCCTTGGTGGTCTGCATGAATGTCATGATACCCTCCCTAAACAGAGCGTCGGCACCAGTGTCTGGAATCACTACAGGTGCCATGTCCGGAACGATAGGCAGAACTACTGGGAAACCCTGATCTTCCGTATCAGGAATACAGTCACTACAGAGTTCATGATGTGGAACGAGAGGACATCTCAGTGCCATAGTTTTGAAAGGTCAAAAGAACACCTCAAATTCATAATTATCAAAGACAGAAGAACTACAGGCACAATAAGGAACAGAAAAAAGAAGGTATTTTTGTTATGAAAAACTTGACTACATGGCGTGTTTTTACCTACACGGCATGTTCCCTTAGGTCATTCACATGGGTGTGTTCTCCTACCTAAACTGGTCGTGTAACACCCAAAATACAAGGCGTGTTGTCCCCACACATGGCATGTACCCGAATTCTCTTCCCTGCATGAGTAATTCTACAAGGTTAAGCCACACGGCTCTCCTCAGACAAAACTACACGTCGTGTTCAAGGTATACACAACATGTACTTAGCAGGGTTCACCTAGCTCATGTTGTTAGTGGCACAACCTGTGTGGCCAGGCCACACTACATGGCGTGTTCCAGAAGAACACGTCATGTACAAGGAATTCGTAACAGACAATCTTGCTAGCTACATGACTGGCTACATGGCTGACACTACACAACATGTTTCAGGTGGACACGACGTGTATGAGAAAGGATAACACCGACCCATGTTGTTCGTGACACGGCCGAGTACCTAGATCAAACTACACGGCATGTAAAATGTAGACACAGAGTGTATGTAAAAAAGATAACATGGCCCGTGTTGTTTGTGACATGGTCGGCGTACCTATTTCGTACTACACGGCGTGCTAAACTAGTACACATCGTGTTCTTATATGATTTTTTCACAACCCCGTGTCTTTTCTCACACGTTCAGTGACATAGCTATAGACTACACATCATGTATTCATAAAGTACATGCCGTTTATTCTGGGATCTTCTAGACTGTAACCTTATAACTACACTGGAGCCTAGAAAACAATGAAAAACAAGCATTAAGGTGCCAAATTCGGATCTGTGGGGGCCCATACTCCCTACGAATCAAATCTTGGCATCATAACAATGTATATTACAAGTAAACAGTATAAAAACTCATGATCAACCAAATTCAGATCCTCGAGGGCCCATAACACCTCTAAGTCAAAAGTTTGGCTTCCATGATAAAGAATCTCTAATCAGAAGATACCCTATCAACATAGTAGGTATTCTATCGCAGTAGCTATCACAACAACATGCATTGTCTATGAAAATTTCATTCACAACATCATGCAACTTCTAATGAAATTTAGATGGCATGGCAAGATGCATGACATGCGATTTTCTGAAAAGTGAATATATGATGCATGAGATGGAATACCCTCATCTCATCGGGTTTCAACAAAATATAACCACAATCATATAAACAGTAACAACACAACACAAGTGCACCACCCAATGGTGAAGTCAATTAAACCGTATAATTTTCAAAAATCAAAAATTGCAATATTCGACGTAACCTGGATTTTTCCATGTACAAGGGTTCTAGAACTCCCGAGCACAGCTATTTACCATTTACATATTCTGTCCTATCCCGGTACAATGTTTCTAAATAGTAAGTCAATAGAAAATAAAAGAAAAGAACCTCCACTGATACCACTTTATGACGACCCGAATCCGGATCCACTTAACTGGTTCCCCGCACCCGGTCCGCCACATGCCCTCAACCGCATTTCCCCAAATGCCAGAGGCTGCTGACTAGCAGTGAGGGCCACGGTGAGTCATTAGGGAATATATGCCCTCATTTTTTAAGGTATGAAAGGGAAAGGAAATATTAGTCAATAGCAGAAGCAGTAAACAACATACAATAACTGAAACTAAACAGCGAAAGTAATGAATATATAATAATGATGAAAATGATTTAGCAGGTACAAGTATCTAAGGAAAACTGCAAACACAACAATGTGCTGAAATAAAACTAAGAAACAAAGTATGAAAAGTTATCAGTAACTTCAACAACATCACAAGCCTAAGCTCGGTCCTATGCTCTCTAGCTCCAACCAGCAATCATGTACCTG
The DNA here is from genome assembly GCA_963277665.1 of Viscum album. Taxonomy (NCBI): domain Eukaryota; kingdom Viridiplantae; phylum Streptophyta; class Magnoliopsida; order Santalales; family Viscaceae; genus Viscum; species Viscum album. The sequence goes on from OY728122.1 coordinate 1,211,092,523, forward strand.
AAGTAGAAGGGCCACGGTCCCTATCCACAATTATAACCATAGAACCTATTTGGGCTGAAAAGTAGGACCCAAACATGGTGTGAGACTAATCCCAGTAGGCAACCACCACATGATATGTGCCCTACTGTCAGTGAGTAATATAGCATAAGTAATGAATAGAAATGTATTAATGAACTAAGAGCACACAAGTAAACAATCGTACCAATTACCATTCAAATTCATTTTACAATTTATTCATTCATTTAATCAATCAACCAAGGAATCTATCCAGGCTCTCTATTCCAATGTAAACATGTAACATAGCCTGCATCAAAATACTACCTAACAATCATGCGGGCCAAAAGATCCAAGATTGTGCTTTGGCTTAGTAGACTCATCTAAACCAACCAAACAATCTGAAAACACACTAACTCTCTGGGTGGCTCAAACTAGCAGGCCCCTATATTCAAGTAAATATACAAAGGCATAGACAATCTAGGAAGAACTCACGACGATTCCCCTGTGGTCTTGCAATGATAACTACAGTCATTCTGAGGAAGCTATTACATCTAATTCCTTCTTTGGTCTTGATACGTGTGTAAACTAAGGAAACTCTAAGGAAGAAACAATTACAATTCCTATAGGTCCTGCATAAGAAACAAATTCCAACAGACCCCCTAGGGAAGAACTTAATCAACTATTGCCACTTTCGTCTCCCGAACCAGGTTCTCATAGCCCTGTGCAGTCCAGTCGTGTGTAATCGACTGTCAAAAGCCCTAATAAATTTTGACAACTACTTGGCTAAAATTTACAATGCATCAAAAGCATTAAAACAATAGTCAACACAAGCAATCAGTTATAACAAGAAAACTAGCAAATGAAATAGGGTTTTCCTTGCATGCAGACTGTGTGAAACAGTGATAAATAGACAAACATGGATAACACCCATGGGGTGATACTCAAACATTCAAAAAAGAATATATCATTATAAATTAACCTTAATCTAACAAGAAATATATGGAAATTAAACAATAGGACCCAAATCTCAAACCCAGGATACCTAAAACATGGTAATCTGACACTTTTTCACAAAAACTAAAAGATATTCAACGTAAGGCAACAAACCACCAACCTAGATCCTAGGAGATCTATATAGTTGAAACCTAGCTAGTGAATCGGCCTAGAACAGAGTATATCTGCTAAAACATCTAAAACTTTCAACATATGATAACCTTTATAAGAGAAAGAATTAGGAAACATGGCCAATGAAGAACCAAGAACTAACCGTTGTGATTCTATTGCAACCAACGGTGTTTGATTCGGATAACTGGTGACAGATCGGCGACTCTGAGAAGATTCAGCCTCCTTGGTTTCTCTGGACAGAAATAGTTGAAGAAGATGATGGAAATAGGGATTAGACGTGACCCCGGACCATTTTACGAAAAAATAAAAGTACACATCTTGTACTTCTAGAGTATAGGGCGTGTACTTTCCTTTTATGTACTCCACTTTAGGCGGCCTCCAAGTCACCATTACATGGCCGTGTGTGTGGTCGTGACACGACCAATAAACGGATTATGGAGGCATCGAAGTACATGGAATGTACTTATAAAGTACAAGGCGTGTACTCCAAAAATTTCCATATTTTCCTCTTTTTTCTAAAAAATTACCAGAAAATGAAAAACATAACTGAAAAGAAGATCCGGGTTCTTACACCAATCTATAATTAGTGGTAGTAGACTATATCAGATAATCATTTGGTCTCTTTAAATAAATTTTCTATATTTTTTGGTCCATTTTCAAAAAATCTCAATGATTAAAAATAAATAATAAAATTAACTAAATGAAAAATGTAATAACACAGAATAACTATTGTGGTCATTAAAATATTATTTGTTGTTGAAGACAAAAACTGACGACATGTAATTTTTCAATACTTCCTACATCCAATAAATTAATATTTATTAACCCTATTTAGAGGGGGATTTTTTTTCTTTAATAGGAACAACCAAATATTATTTCTCCCAATGTTTTTTAATAGGTATTATAAGTGGAGAACATAAAAAAAATTAAAAATCACATACTAAAATTGAATTATTAAGGGTAAGTGGAATTGGAGAGGGAAAATAATGAAGTGGTGATATCTGTACATTATTATATCTCTCAATATATGATGTAGATTTTATTGATGAGTGAGGAATATATTACGCATGAGTCTTATTTGATTAATGTAAATCTTTTCCATTTATTCCATGGTGTCTCTTTTTAATGTTCTTTACTATCAAATATAAATGATTGATTGATCATCTCTAATATAATATCATTAGTTGAGTATGAATAAAAAAAATTTAATATTTTTGACAAATTTAGTTTATAGAGAGGTAAAATACCCTAATTTGTTTAGACATGAGATATTTATATTAGTGTAATTCCATTGGTAGGATTGGATAATGGTGTGGGTGTATAGCCTTTTAATGTTAAATTTTTGTCTCCTTAATTAATTTTTTAAGAAAAGGAATTTTGAACTAGTTTTTCAACTTATTATTCTTGAGAACATTACATTAGGTATTCATTGATATTTGAGGACATAATATTCACAATTTCATTAAATTACATCAACATGACCATTTATTCATTTAATTATTTTTTCAGTAATATGGAAATGTTGTTTATAATTTTCACTTCCTCTAGAGTTATTATATCATCATATTGGTAACATGGGGGTATGATATAGTGACCGAAAATTTTATTACATTACTATTAATTCATGTCAAAGATAAACAACATAATATTATTACACATAGAGGATCCAAAGGTTTAGTGTCTTGGGAAAACTAGGACCACACATAACAAATACAACATCAAGCATAAATATTTATTTAATTTCTTCTACTCTAGATTCTTATTGATACTTTTCCTCTACTTAGTAAATGTAGCCACCTGAGGATATAAATCAAAAAGGGCTGATCTATAATCCCAGTAAGAGGATAGATATGAACTATATAGCATGGGGTGAGTATAATCATAACATAGGAAAAAGATCATGAACATGAGAGGGGCATAAATAAAAGACTTGAAATGTGGCAATGCATAAAAATGAAACATCATGTTTTAGTGGTTAACTAACTCACATACTTATGAACCAATCTAGCTTCTTGTTCACACATCATTTCACATTTACTCATGAGATTCATCACTTTACCTAATGCATTGGAGCACTATATAATTTCTGGCACACCCGTCACATCAGAACATTACCATTTATCATACATGCCACAATGAACATATAACATAAATGAACATAACTAAACCATGAAAAGGAATGAGTTTCATCTTATATTAACACATTCATAGACATTGGGTTCCCAAAATAATGAGGGAACAACATACTTGATACAATAACCATCGACATTGAATGAGAGGTCAAAGTTGAGTTCTTAAGAGAAGAGTTCTTTCAGAAAACATTTGGATTAACATAAACTTCATTAGAAAACATGTATATCCCAGAAAAGGAAATAAAATTATGAACAAATTATCATTAAGGAGTGAAAATATTAAAAATGGAGTGAAAGAGGTAGAACCCGAAGGATGAAAGTTAGGTTCAAGAATTTCCCCTTACCTTGTACTCGAATGACTCCTTCTCTTTAATGTCCTGTATAATGACATTATATTCATTAATTAGAAATTAAAGAACCTTTTATACATTTATAGGGTTTATTATGGTTTCATTGTGTTATATTATGTTCCTTTCAATGAATTATAGAGTTTAAAAACATTATTCGAGGATGTTCGTTTTTATGGTTTTCTTGAGTGGTTCACTTGTATTATTAAATTGAAGTTTGGGAAGAACATGGGTAAAAATTCAGAACTGATATTACATTTTATTAATGATATTGAAGGATTTTGGATCATCTTATAATGAATCAAATTAGAACCATGTGGATGAATCATTAGATAAGAATTAAATGATGGTTATTTGGGTCAATTTGGGTGGTTTTTTGATAACAACAAACTTGTTTTAACTTATCACTCAGTAATATGGACATTGGTTATTTATAGAACATTAAATAGAACATAATAAAACTAAAATATTCTGGTTCCACCATAAAAATGGTTTCATGACCCGATATGAAGGTAGAAATGGAAGAAGAAAGTATGTCGTTCTTGAAGGTGATAAATTAACACCACAAGAACAATGTTCTCTTTAAAATAAATGGAAGAGGGAAAGGGGTTTGGATGATATAATATCCCATTATAATAATAAAATAAAAGTATATGTATAATAATGGATTTCAAATACAATTTGGATGTAGATAGGTGGGGAGAGATCAAGAAATGAACTTGAACATGAAAGGAAATTAAAGGAGAAGAGGGAGAGAAATTACCTCTAGAATACTCCTCTTGAGAACCTCCTTGAGTGCATATTCTTGGTCTTTTGATGAAACCAGAAGCTCTTGGACGTGCGGGAGGGTCTAGGGAAGGGTTTTTGGAAGAGTTTATAGAAGACTTGGGGCTTGAGAGGTGTGAGGAAAAGAGGGTGTGAAGGGTGGCTTTTATAGTGGAGGGGAGAGGGGTTTCCTTAATATAAAATTCATTAGATTATTATTTCCCCACAAGACAAGGAATAGTGAGTCTTGAATGACCAAGAATAGTAATTTTATAATTTAATCCCGAACCAAGTGGGCTTAAATCAGTAGAAGATCACACATGATCGTATAATTAGCTTATTTAGCTTTTTTTGTGAATTACTGTATTTCACTATTCATAATAAATTCAAGTATCTCAGAAAACTCCCAAAAATTTAAACCAACCATTTTTCGACATGTAGAATCCTAAAATGATTTCAATTTTTCAAAAATAATTTTCTAAATACTATTAATTTAATATTTAATTAAAATCATAATTTACTTAAAAAAACAGTTCTTAAGATCAAAACTGATTTTATAGTGCTTTCAAAAATTACGTAGGGTCTTATTAAATTATCTAAATACTTTAAGAAATTGATTCAATAATTTATGAATAAATTATATGGAAATAAATATTCTTTTTAATTAATTAATTAATTATAATAAATTATTTATGACTTAGAAATTATCAAAATGTTTACTAAGATCAAATTTTCACTTTCAAACATGTCTAAATTTTAATTTATTATTCATAGGTAATGTTACTCTTATGTTGGATGATTTACTATTCATAAGGTTTATATTACTATTCAAAAGGTTATGTTACTATTCCCAAGGGTACGTTACTATTCACTGGAATTTATTTTTGTTTCATTAGACTCCAAAAATCATCTTAAACACAACCGTATATGTCGGATTTTCAAAATACCAAACATCGGAGTGAAAAACATATGTTGAAAGTTAACTTATCACTTAGTATTTCATTAAGTTGTGGTTTCATGTTATTTTATTACATAAATATAAGAAGGTAATTTTCCATTGAAAATCATTGGGTCGTTACAATCTTCCCCCCATAAGAAATTTTTCCCCCAAAATTTCACTTTACACAAAAAGGTGAGGGTACTTCTCCTTCATTACCTCTTCTGGTTCCCAAGTTGCTTCCTCAAACATATGGTTCCTCCACAACACTTTTACAAGATGGGTTGTCTCGTTGCATAGATCCTTATCTCTCCGATCCAAAATCTTTAATGTCTGCTCCTCGTAGGAGAGATCATCTTCCCCCTATACCACCTCTATGTTTAGTACATGTGAGGGGTCTGGTATGTACTCCTTTGTATTGATCCATGAAACACATCATGAAGTAGAGCCATATTCGGTGGAAGTGAAAGTTGATAAGCCACAACTCCTATGTGGTCAAGGATCTCAAAGGCGCCAATATACTGTGGGCTTAGCTTCCCTTTCTTCCTGAATCACATGACACTCTTCCATGGATATATTCGAAGGAAGACTTTATCTCCAACGTCGAACTCCAAGTCCCTTCGACGGTTATCAGCATAGTTCTTTTGCCGAATTTGAGCAACATTGATGTGTTTCTGAATGACTTGAACCTTCTCTATAATCTCTTGAACAAGATTGGGCTCAAGTAGCTTTGTTTCTCCAACTTCATCCCAACAGGTTGGAGTTCTTCATAGCTTTCCATACAGAGCTTCATACGGAGCCATCTGTATACTTAAGTGGAAGCTATTGTTGTATGAGAACTCAACCAATGGGATATGCTGATCCCAAACACCTTTGAATTCAAGAGAGCATTCTCTTAGAATATCTTCAAGAGTATGAATAGTCATTTCCAACTGGCCATCATTTTGGGGGTGATAGGCTGTGCTGAAATTTAATTTAGTATTTAATGAATGTTGAAGGCTCCTCCAGAATTTAGATGTGAACCTTGGATCACGGTCAGTGACAATCGAGAGTGGAACACCATGCAATATCACCACTTCCTTCACATATATCTTTGCATGTTGTTCAAGCGAGAGGTCTTCCCTAATAGAGATAAAATGGGAAGTCCTGGTGAGTCAGTCAACCACAACCCATATCGAATTATTTCCCTTTGAAATCTCCGGGAGACCCGTGACAAATTCCATAGTAACGTTTTCCCATTTTCACATGGGTATAGGCAATGGCTGCATCATACCATTGGACTTTTGTCACTAAGATTTAACTTGCTGACATACCAAGCACCTTGATATATATTCCGCAATATCCTTCTAAATGTAATCCCACCCGAACTGTTCTTGGAGATCATGATACATCTGGGTACTCCCAGGATGTATAGAGAAGGCTGAGCTATGTGCATCATCCAATAGAACATTATTTATCCCGGGTGATGAAGGCACAAAAATTCGCGTTCCAAACCAAATCACACCAACATCGTCGATATGGATCTCTTGCATCTTCCCTTCCTTTTCTTCCTTCAACATATTTTGAATCTCCACATCATCCCTTTGTGCTTCCTTAATCTTCTCCTGGATGGATAGTTGCACAATCATTTGGTAAAGGTAGGATGTATCCCCTGCCCTTATGATTTCCAATTCCATTCATTGCATATCCATGAAGATAGGGTCTTTCTCAATCCTCATCATGGATAGAGTAGCAGGTTCTTTTCTGCTTAGAGCATCATCTAACTTGTTCGCCATTCCAGGATGATAGTGAATAGAGCAATCATAATCCTTTATTATCTATAACCATATCCTTTGACGCATGTTGAGCTCCTTTTGTTTGAATATATACATTAGGATCTTGTGGTCGGTGTATATTTCACACTTTTCACCATAAAGGTAGTGCCGCCAGATTTTCAAGGCAAACATCATGGCTACCAGCTCTAGATCATGCATCGGGTAGTTTTTCTCATTGATCATCAACTGTCGTGAGGTGTAGGCTATCACATTATCATTTTTAATGAGTATACAAGCAAAGCCTTTCTTTGAAGCATCACTGTATTTTACAAAACATTCTCCACTTTTTGTTAGTGTGAGTACAGGTGCAGTGATCAGCCTTCTCTTTAGCTCTTTGAAGCTTCCCTCACATTCTTTTGTCCAGACATACTTTACCCCATTCCTTGTTAACCTAGTTAGCAGGCTTGACAATCGTGAGAAGTTTCTCACAAAACGTCGGTAGTACCCAGCTAATCCAAGAAAACTACGAATTTCTATGACAATAGAGGGCTTGGGCCATTCCTCAATTTCCATTATCATTGAATGATCCACAAAAAATTCTTCACTTGTGATCACATGTCCCAATAACGTCACTTGATTCATCGAAAAGTCACACTCGCTAAACATGGCGTACAACATCTCCTTTCTCAATGTCGCCAACACAAGTCTTAGATGTTCCTCATGTTCCTCCATTCTCTTAGAGTAGATGATAATATAATCAATAAACACTACCAAAAATTGTCTAGGTATTGTATAAAGAATCTATTCATAATATCCATGAAGATTTCAGGGGCATTAGTAATTCCAAAGGGCATCACCATAAACTTATAGTGCCCATACCCTGTACGGAAGGTAGTCTTCTGAATATCTTACTTCTTCCCCTTTACCTGATGATATCCAGAATGAAGATCCAGCTTTGAGAAGTATTGAGATCCTCTTAAATAGTCTAACAAGTCATCAATCCTTGGGAGAGGATAATTTTTCTTTATGTTGATCTTGTTGAGTTCCCGATAATCGATACGCAGCCGCATTGTTCCACCCTTCTTCTTCACAAAGAGCACTGGTGCACCCCAAGGTGACGCACTAGGGCATATGAACCCTTTGTCCAGATGCTCTTGCAGCTGCTTCATTAACTCCCCCAGTTCGATAGGAGCCATCCTATAAGGGAACTTCATGATAGGAGTATCTCCGGGTATGAGTTCAATTGATAAATCTAACTCACGATCTGGGGGAATTCCAGGTAACTCTTCGGGAAATACGTTGTCGTATTCCCTCACGATGGTCATTTCCTCAAGGTTGGAACTTTCCTTCAACTCAACCATTTGGCCGAGGTATGCTTCTTCATTGGGAATCAACACCCATGCCGTTGAAGGATTTTTTAAAGGATAATCATGATCTTCCTTGCATTAGTAGAGGATCATGGGATGTCTCAGAATATGAAAAGATATTTAGTTTTCCCAATAGTTGATATGTGATCTATATAACGAGAGCTATTCCATTTCCATTATAGCATCTAATTCCACAAAGGGAAGTATTATGAGATTTTCCGGAATAATCTTCCCACATACACTAATGGGAGAAGATTCAAACACTTGGGTTTCAATTATTGCACCACTTGTTTTTTTACAGATATCTCTACTTCAAGGTTTCTGGGCTTTGATTCTATAGTTCTAGAAAACTTGAAGATATAAAGGAATGAGTAGAACCAGAATCAAATAAGATTTTTTCCATTCTTGAGTGAATATGAAGTGTATGTTGTATGACTTCATTATCATGCTCCACCTCCACAGCAGTGATAGCATAAGCCTTCCCTTGTTCCTTTGGATTTGGTGGCTGCTGAAGCTGATTACCCTCGAGAGCTCGAGGTTTAGTGCTCTGGTTTTCATAGTTCCATAGATCCTTATAGTTGTAGCATTGAACCATGAGTGGTTCTCTCCTTTCATCGGCTACATTCTCCTACCTTTTCGTGTCTTTTCGACACTATTGAGCATGGTGTCCTTATTTCCAACACTTGAAGCATTTCCCCGTCCCATTGAGGCAGTTCCCATTATGCAACTTCCCACATTTGTGGCATGTGGGTCGTTGATTTTTCTTCCCACATTTATCACTAGATCCACCATCTTGAAACTCCATATTTCTTTTTTTATCACCATAGACATGAGGCCATTCTCCAAACTCCATCTCCACTTTGAGAGAACACCGAACAACTTCTTCATAACTCCAAAAGTATCGAATTTCAAGGGCCTTTCGAAGGTGTGGCTTTAATCCACTAAAGAATCTATCTTTTTTTCTATCATTGTTGATAACATAACCTGAAGTGAACCTTGAAATCATTTTGAAATTAACTTCATAGGTTGTGATAGATTCTCCTTATTTTTTCTTGAGGTCTATGAAATCTCTCTCTATCATAATGTGAAGAGTTAATGGGAAGTACTTATTAAGAAACATTATCTTAAAGTCTTCCCATTCCATCTCTTCAATTTCCTCCATTGGCTTGGTGTTCTTAATCAAATCCCACCAATGATCGGCTTCTCCATCTAGGAGATAAATGGATAGAGTCACCTTATCAATCTTAGAATAGTGAGGAATATAAAATATCTTCTCCATGGAGTTGACCCACTGTTCCGTAACTAGTGGATCAAAAGATCCACTAAACGTCGGTAGTCGTTGCCGCATAAAACATTCAGTAGCCAGTTTCTCCCTCTTTGGTGAAGGAGGATATTCCCCATTATTATGGTTATTATTCATAACCTGAGATAATTGGGTAAGCATCACCATGAAGTTTTGAACTCCACCTCCAAAATCATTGGGGATGTCGTTCGAGAAATCATTGCATTGGACCTCGCATGATTTGTTGGACTGATTTCTCCTAGTTCCCACAATTTTCTAAAATAGAAAAGGTTAGAAGAAAAAATAAGTAAACAATTCATGAATAAATTATTCATTTAACCAATTTATACTAAAAACATAACATATGGGATCCCTAGGTAAATACTCTTGTGTGCATTTTTGTACTCAGTCTCATGCTAGAGGTTTTCTTTAGGGTTCACTAATCCTAATTCCCAAATTAACTAAACCTTTCCTCTGATACCAACTATAGTGACCCGACCATTTCTTACATTATTATTACATCTTTTCAAAGATAAAAAACATAATAGTATTACACATAGAGGATACAAAGGTTTAGTGTATTGGGAAAACTAGGACCACACATAACAAATACAACATCAAGCATAAACATTTAATTAATTTCTTCTTCTCTAGCTTCATATTGGCACTTTTACACTCATTAGTACATGTAGCCACCTGAGGATATACATCCAAAATGGGTGAGCTAGAAGCCCAGTAAGAGGATAGATATGAACAATATAGAATTGGGTGAGAATAATCATAACATAGAAAAAATATCATGAACATGAGAGGAGCATACATAAAAGACTTGAAATGTGGAATGCATAAAAATGAAACATCATGTATTAGTGGTTATCCACCACAAATACTTGTGAACCAAGCTAGAATATAGGTCACACATCATTTCACATTTACTCATGAGATTTATCACTTTACCCAATGCATTCGAGCGCTATATAATTCTGGGCGCACCCGTTACATCATAACATTACCATTCATCATGCATGACACAATGAACATATAACATAAATGAACATAACTATCCCATGAAAAGGAATGGGTTTCATCTCATAATAACACATTCATAAATTTTGGGTTCCCAAAATAAAGAGGGAACAATATACTTGATACAATAATCATCGACCTTGAATGAGAGGTAAAAGTTGAGTTCTTAAGAGAATAGTTTTTTCGGAAAACATTTGGATTGACATAAACTTCAATAGAAAACATTTATATCCCATAAAAGGAAAGACAATGATGAAAAAATGATCTTTAAGGAGTGACCATGTCAAAAATGGACTGAAAGAGGCAGAACCCGATGGATGAAAGTTGGGTTCAAGAATTTCCCCTTACCTTGTACTCGAATGCCTCATTCTCATTAATGTCCTGTATAATGACATTATATTCATTAATAAGAAATTTTAGAACCATTTATACATCAATATGATTCATTCTGGTTTCATTATGTCATATTATGTTCCTTTTTATGACTTATAGAGTTTAAAATCATTGTTCGGGGATGTTCGTTTTAGTGGTTTTCTTGAGTGGTTCACTTGTATTCTTAAATTGATGTTTGGGTAGAACATGGGTAAACATCCAGAAAAGAAATTAAATGTTATTAATGGTATTTAATGAGTTTGTATGATCTTATAATGAATAAAATTAGATAAATGTGGATGAATCAGTAGATAAGAATTAAATGATGGTTATTTGGGTCAATGTGGGCGGTTTTTGGATCACAACGAACTTGTTATAACTTATCACTTAGTAATATTGCCATAGGTTATTTCCAGAACATTAAATAGAACATCATACATATAAATTATTCTGGTTCCACCATAGAAATGGTTTCATGAATAGATATGAAGGTAGAAATGGAAGAAGAAATTATGTCGTTCTTAAAGGTGATAAATTAACACCTCACGAACAACGTTCTCTATAAAATAAATGGAAGAGGGAAAGGGGGTTGGATGATATAATATCCAATTATAATAATAAAATAACCATATATGTAGAATACTGGAGTTACAATATAATTTGTATGAAGATAGGTGGGGATAGATCATGAAATGAACTTGAACTTGAAAGGAAATTAAAGGAGAAGAGGGAGAGAAATTACCTCTAGAATCCTCCTCTTGAGAACGTCATTGAGGGCCTAATCTTTGTCTTTTGATGAGACCAGAAGCTCTTGGACGTGGGGAGGGGCTAGGGAAGGTGTTTGGGCATAGTTTAGTGAAGTCTTGGTTCTTGATATGTGTGAGGAAAAGAGGGTGTGAAGTGTGGCTTTTATAGTGGAAGGGAGAGGGGTTTCCATAATATAAAATTCATTAGTTTATTATTTTCCCACAAGAAAAGGAATAGTGAGTATTTAATGACCAATAATAGTAATTTTAAAATTTAATCCCGAACCAAGTGGTCTTACATCAGCATAAAATCACAAATGACCCTATAATTAGCTTATTTATCTTATTTTGTGAATTACGGTATTTCACTATTCATCAAAAATTCAAGTATCTCAGAAAAATCCCAAAAATTTACCCCAACCATTTTTCGACTTGTAGAATCCAAAATTAAATTCCATTTTTCAAAAATAATTTTCTAAATACTATAATTTAATATTTAATTAAAATCGTAATTTACTTAAAAAAATTGTTTTTAAGATCAAAACTGATTTTATAGTGCTTCCAAAATTACGTAGGGTATTATTTAATTATCTAAAAACTATAATAAATTGATTCAATAAGTTATGAATATAATATATGGAAATAAATATTATTTTAAATTTATTATTTAATTATAATTAATTATTTATGACTTATAAAATATCAAAACGTTTACTAAGGTCAAATTTTCACTTTCTATGATGTCTAATTTTTTTTCTTCATAGGTAATGTTACTCTTATGTTGGATAATTTACTATTCATAATGGTCATATTACTATTCATAAGGGTATGTTACTATTCCTAAGGGTACGTTACTATTCTCCAGAAATTATTTTGGTTTCATTTGACTCCAAAAATCATCTTGAACACAATCGTATATGTCATATTTTCAAAATTCCAAAAATAGGAGTGACAAAATTATGTTTAAAGGTAACTTATCACTTAGTAGTTAATTCTGTTGTGATATCATGTTATTTTATTACATAAATATAAGAAGTTAATTTTCCATTGAAAAACATTGGGTCGTTACATATGAATTCAATTTCTATTCGATTATTTTCCACAGAACCAACCTTCTACCCATATTATTGTATGTAAAATGGTATTTTTGTTTGTTTTGATCATACAAATTTATATATGTATTCATTTAGAATCATTTAGTGCTTAGACTTATGTTGTTTGGCCAAGGATGAATTTTTTACCTTCATAAAAAAGTGAGCGATGTCATTAAACTAAGAATAAAATTAGGAATCCATCATATATGAATTTTCTTATGAAATAATATACCATATATTATTCAAGATAAAGTGAATGAAATTTTAATTAAACAAATAAAGGAAAAAAAATAAAATATGAATGAATTTAAAAATATTCCCTAAGTGAATAGCGCACATCATAAAAATGACACTCCAATATTTAAATGGTAAATTGATAATATCCACTATTATGGTTCTCAATAAATAGATTTTATCATACCAATAGATAGGATGGTAGTAAACTATGGTTATATTTTGAGTAACCTCACTATATATATGATTCTTAAGTTTTTCTATTTTTTATCAGGTTTTTTGAATTTTACTTATAAAATCAATGAAACAGAAAAGAAATGAATTTTGAATAAGAAAAATAAAACTAAATGGAATAAATGGATAATAAAAAAAAACTGATAACACTATAATAATTCATTCATTGGTGAAATTAAAATTATAATGTCACTATATCCTATTCATTTCACTTTATACCCATGAAATGAGAATTTTCCACCATAAAACACATATCCATCAATCAAATATTTTTTGTATATGATAATAAAAGGAGGATTCCATTAACATCACACACTAAATGATTCAAATAATATGTGAATGAATGAACCCTAAAATAAGATCATCCCCCACTCCCCTACCTGGTGTATGACCACACCGACTCAAAACCCCTACAATTACCATCACAGTGATTGAGGGAAGGAATGATTTATTTTTGTTTTAAAAGATATAAAATATGAATTGTTAATGTAAAGGTCTTCAATAACTTACCCAACTTCCAAAAACCAGTATAAATTTAAAATGTACCACTAAATTAATAAGATATTGAAAAAATGTTCAAGAACACATAGAATACTTCCTTAGTGGAACTCAGTTAAACCTCCATCAATAATTGGGTTTCAAGAATAAAACATAGAAAATTAAAAGATACATCAATTCCCTACATTAAAAATAAAACATTGAAAATACCAAAAACCTAAACATGTCCAATTCATGGCCTAAAAATATGTTTGTAATTCTAATAATTTGAAATTAAATTGTTTATATAAGAATAATGGGTTATATTATTTATAAATATGAAAATAATTTTTGTGATATCCTCTCTCATATTTTCTTCCATGTACCGTCAACTAAGGGGTATTATTTATCCATGTATGATACTTCTATAATATCATATAGTTCCAAACTACTCCCTGATCATCCCATGATTTTTCACCTTCTACTTTTATGGATGGAATCTTCATGGAATCCTAAAATTTAATTTCATAATTTAAGAAGATATATTGAATGAAGGGTTTCATTAATGATTGATCCAATTGATTATTATAATTATTGTTTTAACCCAACATGTAAGTAAATGTTGGCATTTAATCAAATGAGGTGTAGGTAGAAAAATTATATAGGATGATATGGAATTCACAAATTTACTAGTAATTTCTATAACATTGTTTTTATCCACGAATTTTATTCGTATTAAGTGGTAGTTCTCTCTGAGGAACTCTCACATAGAATATTTTCCAATGCATTTAATCCCATAAATCTTACTATTCATTGATTAATCTGACATGGGTAAAATTATAATCATAAACAACCTCTAAAATTTTTCTTCTCATATTACATAGCCACAGAAGAGAACATTTTAACCATTCACATAATGTATTTAATCCAAATAAATAAATTGTTAGTATATTATTGTGTTTGAAAAAATCTCAAACTAAATAATTCAATTAAAATATAAATTTCAATATCAATAAAATTTATATCTAATTATTTTTTAAACTATGAAATTTCAATTAATACAATAAGAAAAAATACTTTTTAGGGATTTAATACAAGGAGATAAAATAAAGAACAATAAAAATTGGGTTCAATTAAATGGCAAAATAAAAAAAAGAATAGTTCATAAATATACATAATAAAAATTACATCCATTATAAATTATATTGAGACCTTATTTGCAAGTTGTGAAATGAAATCTATTCCAAACAATAACAAGTATGAAAAATACATAGAACATACATATTAAAAAACCAAAATAAAAATATTTTTATTAATATGTAATTCGATATATTTTTTCCAACTAAATAATAATTTACACTTCTTAAACCCACCAATATAGTGGGAATTTCTTTCTTAATGGATTTATTATCTCTCAATCGACATTCTCATAACCCTAAATAAGATAAAACTCTTCTTATAAACACATGTTTGATTTTTGTCAAATATATTTTTTAAAAATAAACAAAAAGTATCTTTTCTCTAACTACATATTGTGTATATGATATCCCAATTAATATAAATTATGTTTTATAGGATTGAGATGTATGGGGAGGGATATTGGTGGTCAAAAATGGGATTCAGATTTAGTTTAAATTAAAACTTCAACTATGAACAAATAAATAAATATTTAATATCATTTTACAATGATTTATTATTATACAGTAATTTTTATTTATGTATGGTAGATTTATATGATTTTTCTTCACTAGATATAATTATTCATTCCTTATAGTTTAGGGTGTTTCATTATTTTGTGACTTCAATGTGTTCATGACTTTGAAATATAATGGATAAAAAATTTATAATCATTGATTTTTATGATAAAAAAATATTTCACTATTCTAATCGTGTTTTTATATTTGATACATTGTGTACATGGTAGTGTTTAACACCATTACTATGTATTAACATTTGAATGATTTAGATTATATTACCTAGATTCTTGTATTGTGAAAAGAATAAACTGTTTCTGATTCCTTAAGCGATGAAGGATACTCATGACCATTGAAGTTCCTATGAATGAAATAAGATGATACCTATACATTTTTAGTTTGTTCATAATTTATTTTTTTAAAATTTATCCTCTTTATAGATAGTGGTGGTTTAGTTCTGGTGGTAATATTTTTCTATGTTTTTTCATACTTTTCAGAGTGTTGGATGATTTTGTTCAATGTTATGTATCATTATGATCATATATCTCAAATTAATTAGATTGATGAGAAATAATACATTACATAATTTTAAAAATATATTCATAATTATTCCCATTATATTAATTAGGGTGATTGGAATATTGATAATTTTATTACATTCCTATATAAACCCTTAGCGATTTGTATCCATCTGGAGAAGTATATACATTAATATGGAATTCTATTTGTTTTTTTCTTGTGGATTAATTATTTATTAGAGGAATCATCATGAGAGTGTGAGCATAAAATACAGTATCAATATTTAATGTTTCATTATTTAATGATTCATTTATCTTAATTGAGATTAGTTTAATTCTAAAATAGATAATTGAAGTTATTTTTTCCCAATCATTTTTATTATTTCACCTTGTTATTGAATTATTATTATTTGAGGGTTATTTTGTAGAGGTTTTTCATTATCAAATATTTCACCAAATATTTTGTTATGATTCAGTATGCTTAGAATAATTTGAGCTATATTTAAAAAATCAAATAATTTCGATGATTGTTACTTTGTTTTTTCTATGTGTTGTTGATATTGGGAGTTATATTATAGGTGAATGGTAAGTGAGTAGATTAATGTGATATATGATTTCATGATAAATAAAAATAAATTTTTAATAGTTTTCATGGAACCATGATTTTTAATAGGGGTATTTTTTATGTTCTTAATATGGATAAAAGGTGTTGGATTATTCCATTTTAAATTTTTCCTTATTTTATAGTTTATATCGTTATGGGATGATGTGTTTTATGGAAACATAATACATTATGGTTTAAAAATATAGTTTCAAGGGTGGATATTTTAATCAAGTTATTAAACAACAGTATTTGCCTTTGATTTTATATAGGGTTGTTTAATATTTCATAATTGGTAACATTAGATTATGATTTTGCTTAAGGGTTTTTAAAATTAATCAATAAAATGTATAAGGAATTAATAGAAATGTCATATTTTCTATTTGAAAGCTGGAGGCCTTGGTGATTGAAGAATAATTTATAACATTTTGTCATTATATTCCTTTATATCAGTGAATTTTAATGGTTGATAATTTTGATATTTGGGGATCATAAGTCAGTATGTACCATTATTTTCAAGGGGCTAATTAATAGGTCATCATTTTAGAAAAATGAGGTCTCATTCTTTGAGTTTTTTAGATCCTACATTTAATATTAAAACAATGTGGTTTATCATTTTTCATCTAGTCCATTATTTTCAAGATTTCTTGAAACTGTTTTAATATTATGCTAATATAAAAGACCCACTTCTTCAATAATTGATTTTCCACTATAATTAATTATTATTTACATAGAATTAGTTATTCAATTATATAATCATCTACATTTTTACCAATAAATTTTGAGGTTTCTAGGGTAAATATTGAAGTATAATATTATGGAGAATTTATTAGGGTTTATTGAATATAGATTTATTATGGTGATACATAGATTTCATTATTACAATTCATTTTTTGATAACATAGTGAAAAAATAAATGATTTGAGGTGGTTGTATTGAATTCTCTAATCATTGTTATTATTATTATTGTTATTATTTTACTATGCTTAAATAACTCATTACTATCACATTGGGTTAGAATATGGAATTTTTTATAATAAATTTTTATAATATAATTAAAATAATTGATAAAGAGTGTAATAATTACCATTTATAATTTTTTTTATGGATTGTATTACTACTTGGTCGTTATGGTAAACATATTCTTAAATCTAAAAGTATTTTTTAAAAAATTTGTATTATATTTTTAATAGGTAAAATACATTAAAGGATCTTGTAAATGGATGAAGAATAAATATAAAATTGACTGATTGAATATTTTCGTGGTGCTTTTAAAATGATAATTAGATAAATAGGATGTTTATGAATGAAAAGGTATGAGAAATTGGTTAGTATAGTTATAATATTCGTATGTTTACATTGTCTTGGAAGAGGATATTAGTATATTTTATTATGTAAGTATGATAATTTTATTGTGGTTAGTGTTGTGTGGGAATTATTGTTTTTTGGGATATGAAATAATGATTGGACGGTTGAATAAATTTCACATGTGTTATATGAATATGGTTGTGAGAATTATGGATGGTACAAATGAAATGTTCAATAAAAAATAATAAAAATAAAAATATGTGGAAATAAAAATGTGAGTTAAAAAATATGTTGGTGTGGTTAGTAGTATTACGATTAGTAATTTGAATAAATATTCTAATATTTATATTGAATTAAATCAATTGGTAATTGTACTACAGAAAAGTAAATTATTTTTAATAAAAATATTTTTGTGGGGAAAGTGAGAAACCCAATTGTTTCCCTCGATACAATGCTAAAATAAACAATATAATTGTTAAAATATAACATAATACTACTAGAATAATTCTAACTATATAATTTCTAGGAGATAATGGTTACTTGTATGTAAGGATTAGCCATTATACAGTCCTCAACATGCTATTCTATTTTTTCCCATCCGTTCATGTACTAATATGAATTGATCCTCCACTAATTGAAAACTTTTATTTGTATAAGACAATTATTTTTAGTCAATTCAATTTGTTCATTGTTATTGTTCACCTGTATCAGTCTCTCCATTATCTTCTCTACTTCCTCTATTGTGGAATTAATCACTATAACCCCTTCAAATATTTCTTCTTTTGAGTACATGAGTAACTCTATTGTTTTCACAGAAATGAAAAATATCTATTATTGTTGATCCAGTGAAATTCCTTTAAGAGTAACTACACCATAATATATAGTCTCTCCACTATAATCATTTCTATGACCCTTGAAATAATTCACCATTTTCTGGTATTTGTAACTTTTAATGAATCTTGTACTTATAGAAATAAGTAAATAAAAATAGTTCATTAAAAACTTCTTATTTACGTTCTGACCCATCCACATCCTCTGACTAAGATGCTCCCTACCATAAAGACATCCTACATTGTATCCTGAAAACTTCCCATAATACTAATCACAAAATTAATCATTATGTCTTACCTACACATCATTATAGAGCTCTTCCAAATCCCCATGGACCGGCCCCTCACAATCCAATCCTTTAAATATATTATACATCATAATCTATGGAAATTAATTCCTTGGGCATGAATTAATCACATACTTACCCACTAAAACATGCTCTTTACCATTTCTAAAAGATGAAACCCTCCCTTTTAGAATTATAAAATTTCTTAAGGTCCAGTAGGGGATTAGTATCGTCAGGCCTAATTCTTCCACTAGAGCCTGACCTTGTAATGAACCACATATATATAGGATATAGGCTCTAACAAGACCTTGGAATCCTTTTTTGCTTATAATTAACCCATATTTATACCTGCTAAATATACATTTGATGTATCCACAAGCCCTAAATCACACCCTATATTCAGGTCACATTTCAACTGATCAAATATTGTACTCACCATTGGGTCCAGAGACAACCACTGATAATCTTTTGGAAGGATGAAATCTCCTATTGCACAAACATGACCATCAATAATCCCTACATATGGGTTAGTGCATCCATGCTTGTCGTCTACTAGATGTCCCGCTTCACATGGGTCACTGATCAGATCCCATTCCATTGAACCTACACGAGTAGTAAGAACCCATCATTCATATCCTACGTCCAATCTAATCTTACCTCCATTCCAACACAAAATCCTTTTATTCCACAATTTCCTGTAAGAACCCCAATAATCCACCAATGACTCAAAATAAACTGGTTTCCAATAACATAATTATTCTCCCACTACAATCCACACAATATCATCGTCATGCTAGACACATTTAACTCAATCCACACACATGGAAAAATTTTGTGATAGAATAAACATGTTCTAGAATGAAAGCACAAGTATTGTCCAAACTAGATCCTCTAATATTTATATTATGTATTGAATTTGAAAAATAAGAGGTAGTTCATGAAATAATTCCCAAATAGCTATAGGTGGGGTGTCACACTACCACTGAAAATCATAACTCCATATAAATTGGATGTTTCTATACCTTTTTAATATGCAAGGGAAGTTGACCATTCCAAAATCAGGTCCTCTTCTGAAGAAAACCAAATCATTATGTGCTAGCTATCGATGGGACCCGCAGTATATTATTCATGAAGACCATGGGGTCCCAAAATATATCAGTCAAAGGAATCGACATACAGGAGATGATTCGTGAATCTTGTAATAAATTTAAAGTGTAGAAGATATGAATCCTCATTAAACTCTGATAAATAGAGGAAAATCTGTTATTATCCATTAAACAATGTCAATTGGTAATTGGTAATGTGGTATTAGTAATGAATAATAAGAAATGATAGATAGATGAATTTTTTTGGTTGTTTTTTTAATGGTTTCTAATATGATATAGAATAAAATATAGATCTATAGAAAAGATATTATGACCAAGGGATTTGGTAATGTTGGAAATTATTGGGAGTTCAACATGAGTTGGGATTGTTCACTCTATTATACCATTATAATTAAACTATTTCATTCAAAATAATACCTAATTCTAGAAACCTTACCAATTACCACATAATATTTTGGTTACCATGCAAACCCCACTTATCTACAATTTTTGTGATTTGTATGACTTAAATCCCCCCATGCTCACTATCTATTATAAATATAGGGTGGAATATAGATATGTATGTAATTGTGTAATGTGATTGTTACATGAAAATATTGTTTCTTCCTTTTTATAAGGATATAGAATATGGATATCATCAGCTGATGTGATTTTAATTTTATATATGTCATTATGAGAAGTGATGGGAGTAATTGTACATATTATTCTCATATGTGAGGCAGAATATAATAGTTGGGAAGAATGTGTGGAATACCTTTTTCAAAAAAATTCTTGATCACTATCTTATAATGTTGAAACAATATTTGGTGTGTGTGTGTGTTGGTGTAAAAGGATTATAATTATCTTGGGAAGGGTCATGATTTGGATTTACTATTTATTCCTAGAGGCATTAAAATGATTTATGGACTTTGGAATTAGATTTTCTAGTGAGGATCCGTAAGAGTATAATTTCATACTCACCCATAATTTTATATATTTTTTATAACTTCATAAGATAGAGTCATTGATCTAGATAGAATGTACTATATAATAGTGTGGTGATTTTTTCGAGATTATGATTCTATATTGAGATGTACTTTTTGGAATTTTCTTTTTAAACGATTTTTATATCTTTTCCTATGAAAATAATAATATTGACTTAGGTTAACGATATGATCTTTGGTTTATCCATTATTTATTGATTTCATGTTTATTGGTGGTTTTTTTATATTCATGGGAATATAATGTATAATTTCTCTCATATATTAGGGTTTATACCCTCGGTGGTAGTCTCTACCCCATGGTCTATTGGATGCCAGATTCAAGATTCACACTCAACATTACTACATACATGGAGGGGATCTAATGGTGATGTTTTATCCCACTACCATTTCTATCCATAAATTTTTAACACTTAAATATTTGGGGGGATCCATCATGAACAAGGAAGTTCTTAAAATTGTTTTATTTATAATTTCATACTAGCATAGAATAAAAACAAACATGATATCAATTTTTAATTAATAAAAATTAATATAATTAGAATTTATATATGTTTTAATTTAGAATGAATTATTAATAAAAAATTTCATTATGGTTCAACGACAACGGGTCATATTTTGGACCAACATAGTAAATGTTTCCACTAGATGTTATACAATGTTTAAAATTTTTATAAATATAATATTCATGAAAAATGATTCTTGAAATACAATAATCTAAAATTTTATATTATTTTACATTGAAACATATATTTATTTTATATTTATAATACATAGTATTCCGCACTCCTTGTGAAATCCCATTTATGGTTATCTAACTCTATTGTAAATAGTCGGATGATTTTTAAATAAAATCATTCACACATATAGATAGTTTTATAAACATATTTATTATTATTATTAACAACATAAATCCATGACTCATGTTCATTAGAAATGTAGGAAATATAAAACAAAATTTTTATGTCCGAAAAATAAACATCTATGATATATTTAAAAAATATATAAATCATAAATTTTTCCAGTCATTAAAATATTTTATAAGGTAATGATTCCCCATTATCTCCATATAAAGGGGATAGTGGTAAGTTTGAGGATGTTCAAATAAATGGTCTCATGTTTCACACATTCCTTCCACACATGATTATATGACTCCCAAATTTTATCAAAAATACTTTATTATATAAAAATATAAAATAAAGAGATTCACATAAATAAATTGAAGGTCCTAGAAAAGGCTCTCCCACCTAAGGTGATGGAAACCCTACTAATGTTTGTCAGTAAGAATATACATAATGAAAAAAATTAAAGGCCATGGATGCATTCTCTAATCATGTTTTGGGTTCCCACATTACAAAATATTCTATAAAAATGTTCATTATGGAGAATTAATAATATTTTTTCATTATATTTTGCAAAAAAAATAAAGTGTTAATTAAAAGGAATTTTAAGACAAAAGGGAAGTCGAGTGAAATTTTTTTTTCAACTCAATATAATGATGGAACTAATAAGGAAAATAAAATTTTTATTTAATATTTATATGGAATTATACATCATTTATGGGGTAAATATTCATTACAGCTATATTTATATAAAAAATGAATCAAATTTAACCACTATGGTGTAAAAACTATAAAAAATATTAAGTTAAATGATGAATGATGATGGAATTATGAGGGATAGGGTTACTTGTATGATCAAAACTCTTAATCTTTTTTTTCTGGACTCAATATCATTTCAATGATCTTATATTTTTCAAACCTATACCCGATTTCCACATTCAATGTTGTAAGAAGTGGATCAAATATTAAAAAGAATCAAATTTTTTTCTAGTCGATTTCATTTTTTTATTTGAATTTTTCTTATTTTAACTATTCTATATTATACACAATTTAGATTAATAATTACAAACACTCAACAAAATATGAATTTGTTTTAGAATATATTAAAACCTACCCATATGGTATTTGAGTTTGGGGTGTAGAGTTAATGAATTAATAAGCATTTATTAATAGTTTCTTATTGGTTATATTTTTATCTGGTCTCTACAGTCATGTTATGTGTACCATAATTTTGAATTTTTTGAATTTTTTGTATTTAGGGGTCCTTGAAAATTTTGCGTACATTACATGTCATGACCCATCCTAGAGGGGCCCATGTCATGACATCCCCATTCCCACCATCAATAATCTAGGGGATTATGACTAGCACTGAGTAGGCATATCCCACCAATAGGATGATTTTTCATAAGTACCAATACACAGACATACATCTCCAAGACTATAACACTGAAATGTAAAACACTAAGTAAAAAAGAATGAATACTACTAAGATAACTAATAAAATTAATAAATGTTGAAAAATAGATAGTAAACAGGTCCATAATATAGCCCCCCCCCCAAAACGAAGATTATATAAAATTGAAAGAACAAGTTCCTAAAAATCATCCATAGAAATACCTACCTAAAAAGTAAGGTATTTGATTGTTTTCTGAAGTCATTAAAGCACACCTCGACTAACTGGTCCCGCTAAGAACCACCTGGTCCTTTTCCACCTAGGACTCCATCAATGTTTTGAATGTATACACAGGACAAGACTTGTGGGGGGGAAGAATGTGCAGGGTTGTGTAAAATAATAATCGGTAGGAAACCTTGAAAACACAAAGGATATAAACTACATAAGAAATTACATAAGATTTCCATGAATTTATATAATAATGAATGACTACTAAATGATTCTACGATGGAGTAGTATGAACGAACACCACTATGGAACACTACGAAGGAACACCATGATTGAATGCCACTAAGAAACACTATGATGAAACCCCACTAAGGAACACCCCTAAGGGACACCATGAAGGAACTCCACTAAGGAACACTGTGAAGGAACACCACTAATAGACACCATTATGGAGAACCACTAAAGAACACAATGATGTAAAACCACTAAGGAACTACATAAAGAATCACCCCTAATGGAAAGCATGAAGTAACATCAGGATGTAAAACCATGAAGGAACTCCACCAATAAACAACACCAAGGAACACCATGAAGGAACACCATGACAGAAAACCACAATGGAATACTACTAAGGAACACCAAAAATGAATTCCACATAAGAAAATCACAAAGGAACATCACTAAGGAACACCACGATGGGACACCACTAATGTACACCACTAAGGAACACCACTAAGGAACACAATGATGGAACACGATGGTGGAACAACAGTAAGGGACACCATGAAAAAACACCATCAAGGAACTCCCAAAACAAATACACAAAGTATACCACAAACAAATACACATAATATATCACAAATAAATACACAAAGTATAACACAAATAAATTAAGGAAGTACATAAAAAGGAAATAGTATCTTCATATCACACATGTATAAGTCTATAGTACATGAAATAGGATTACAAGATGCAATACAAATAACACCTAGTATTGATAATACACGTAGTCCCAATGAGACACCCATTCCTTAGAAGACACAAAGTCCTGGTCTAACATGTAGTCTTAGTAAGACACATAGTCTTGATAAGAAAAACAGTGTTGGAAAGTCACATTGTCTCAAAAAGACTCGTAGTCTCAAAGTCACATAGTCTTAAAGACTCATAGTTTCAAAGTACCATAGTCTCAATGTCACAGTCAGCCACATGATTCCTCTCATATCATGCACCTTCGAGGAGAACATACTCCTCATAAAATTACTTCATATGCACACTTCAAAAAAAACCCAATTAGGGTAACTCAAATGGACTGTTTTCTTTCTAGCGTACCAACACCACAAACACCTCATCAAAAAGGAAAATTTCTTGAATTTTATGATAATTATTGTAAAAATAAGTTTGAACTAGGTCCAGTTCGGGTCTGATCCGACCTTCCAGACCTGAAATGACCCGTCGATTGATGGACCCGGTCTGGTTCACTCGGCCTAGACCAATCCATCCTGGCCTATTGGGATACAAGAGATGATGAACTCCTCCAGGAGGGTTCTCATGTACGTGGGCTGGTCTGGACTTTTTCATGTGGCCCCCCGACTACGTACCTTCTACTCAATGTAGTTATTGTACTGCATCCCTCATGGTTGGCCTACTGTTCATCCTATCCCATGGCCTCACTACCACCACGGGAACCATAGGTCCACCCTTCCATGTATGTGGTATCTTCTCCATATCCCCCTCATATCCCATATACATCCCCCTCGTAGACCCACTAATTCCTCCTCGCTGGCACCACTAACGCCACCACTCCATGTGGCCTCCGATAGCCTCCATAGCCATCACTGCATCACCTTTCCAGTGATACCTCTATTCCTCATTAGAACACTATGTTGGACCTGCACCAATTTTACATTTCATAGGCCACTGGGGGTCCTTTAATCCCCCATAATTTGGCACAATCATAGAATTGGGCTCATCGTGACCCGATCTACCCAGATACGGTCTCTGTTGTCAGTTCTCCTAGAATTCAGGTTCCTATCATGCTCAAATCCTTCTAAAAATGTTGATTAGAGATCCTAACAGTTCTAATGACATAGAACATGATGAAATGTAGTAGATATGAACATATAAAATGTTTAACATCATTGACCAAGCATTCCAACCCAACGATCAAAATCTGGGAGAGTTGGGTTAGAAAAACTATTAAATCGAATATTGATAACCTGAAACAAATCCCTCCTTCTACATATGATAGATATTTAGGATAATCTATTCATGGATTATTCTTAATTAATTTTACAAATATATAATTGAAAAATCACAAATAAATACCCCACATACAAGGAGTTAGGATACTATGTTGATGAATAATTGAGGTCATGTCATCATTGATCCTTAGTTCCCATATGTTCATTGGAGAGTGCGGCTTCTCTACCATTCAAAAGAGTTTGTTGATTATAATTATAAACCTAACTTAATTAACATGATTTACTAAAAATAAAAATCTTATTGCATCATCAAAAT
Organism: Viscum album; assembly: GCA_963277665.1. Lineage (NCBI taxonomy): Eukaryota > Viridiplantae > Streptophyta > Magnoliopsida > Santalales > Viscaceae > Viscum > Viscum album. Next base: position 1,211,118,716 of record OY728122.1, read on the forward strand.
AATTTATCTTTAAATTATTTAATGATGATTACATCTTTTTCATGTTTTCCATAAAATACACGTGTCGACTAAAGTTAAATATTACCTAGTTAAAACACCAAATTATGAATTAAATGGTCTCCTAAAATATTCAATATGAGTCTCCATTAATGAGTTAATAGGATTTCAAAATAAAATTATTTTTTTTAATTAATTATTTTTTTCATTTCATAAAAAAAACTAGAATTCACAACCGAGCTGCATCGGCTGATGTTATGCCTTGCCTAAGGTAAATTCACTTCTCAGAACACAATGGTTCCCTCGGATTTTGGATTTGGAAAATCATTTAAGATTTATTCATGTTTTTTTAAAAAAATGCATGCACACTTTATTAAAAAAATTACATTTTTAATGAATTGTTCAAGTCACAACGGTCCTTAGAATTGAATTCCGTCTGAGATCCTGGTCATGTAATTTTACAAAATAATTTCCAAACATATATTTGGAAAATTTGAGTCATTACATTATCCGCACCTTAGGGGTTGACATCCCGGAAATTCAAACAATGGGATTCCGATGTAGATAGGTATACTGACCAGAAATACAACACTCCTTCACCCTTCTGATCTCCTGGAGATTCATGTGCTTCCACCAAACACAAACTTAAGGAATCGATAAAAAATGAATAATCAACCAACATTGTCCAAAATTTTAACATTCAAGATCATATAATGACCTCCAAAACCTGAAGGGTCCACTCAATTTGGCCAATCTTCTATGGTGAAACTTTCTAATCTAGTGTAAGTTGGTCCCAAATGCCTCCCACAATTTCTTCCATTGCCGGTATGTAAGGTGAACATCATGATCTATATCTATCACAAAATAGAATCCCTAGAGGTAAACTATCTCACACATGTAGAGGTGTCCATGACTCTCTACAAAACTCTACTTACGAATAATTATGAAGTGGGGTGACTTGATGAGATGATCAATGATCACCTAGATGGTATCATTTCCCTAGGATATACATAGTAAATATGTCTTGAAGTCTATCTATGTTCCATACCACATCAACTATGTCACCTTACTGGGTGGATTCAAGACTTCTATAACCGGGTGTGCAACCCTTACATGCTAACAAGTGGAGCATCAAGAGACAAAATCTAAAACTCCATTCCTCATTCCCCACAACCATAACAAATGTTGGAGGTCTTGGTATATCTTCCCCAAATGTAGATGTACCACCAAAGGGGACATATAGGAAACCCTCAAGACCTACCTCTATAACTCCACTGGAACCACCATGCATACTTTAAAAATAATGACTTGCTCCACCATTTATAATATATATTAGAGGCATCACTTGTGGACATATAAGCATGTAAAGACTCATAGATGGTATCTTTGAGTTTTACGCCCTTGAATCCATGTAAAATTGTATGGGTGAAAACCATCTATTAGAAGTAAGTTTCTCTATCTCCATCCACAAAGAATATGTAAACTGAGTACAAATGCTTTTATTCCTATTTCAATAGATGAAAACTAAATCTATTGGTGAGTGAATTTTCCACCATGTTCCCATTCCCATGTGTATAGAAAATATCAGTGTCATATTCCTAATGAAACTATATCCAATGCTTATGTATTAACCTTTTCTAGATCCACTACAACTCTTCCACCACTGAATCAATATAAGGAATCATAACGCCCATTGTGTTGACTGTTAGGCAATCTAATTGATGAGAAATCAGTTTCTCCCTCCATTGTGTGAGTCCATCTTCTAATACCTCGGATTCCTTTTCACCAAAAAGAAAATCTCCATTCCATCACTACATACACAAAAAAATTCTTCACCTATGGAAATAAATATAGTAATTAACTTTAGGTAACCATTCCATACCATGATTGATGTCAGATGGCCTCTACGCTACTATCGAGAGATCCCAACTAAAACTCATGCGTCTAAGAGTTAGGCCATACTGTCGACACCAGTGTGTGAACATTGGGTCTCCTCTAATAGGACTCTTCAAACATGATGTTAAAGTCAATGGTTTAACCCGAATCTCTGAATCTTAAAAAAAGATTCATGTAATGAAAATAATGACTGGTGCATGTGTCAATCAATATCGAATGTAAAGTATAAATGATACAGATCATACCCAAAATCATTCTGGGAGCCTAGATGAAATAATCCTAAACCACATCTATATATCCCCTCTCATATCCTCTAGCTCCCTATGACTATTGTAGACCACCTGAGGGTGGTGGTGGTAACAAGTCGTAATGTCTACCACCTCCTACTACTCTCCCAACTAATCTTCCATGTCCACTGCCATGCAGACCCACATGCTCCTATTTTCCATATGATAACTTCCTACAGTGGTATCTACCAATTTATAGAGCTCTCAACCACAATAGTTCACTCAAAACCCCTATCATAGGTAGGAATGAATAGAGGGATTACACTGGCTTGGATATCCCTGCATAGACCTCATTAAATTTTATGATCCCTGATGTACTAGTCATGTTTCAGATCCATTGAGTATCTGTAATGGTTGGTATACCTTTATGACTACATATATACCAACATGTCATCATTCTGAAGCTGTAGAACCTCTTGGAAACACATATCCCTTATCTTATAATGTGATAACTCCTATTTAAAATGTTTCGCAAAATCTTCCCATGTAAAAGTCACCTCATCACAAGGTTGGGTATCCAAAACCGACCATCGCCCTGGTAATCCATGTATAAGGCCCGCTATCATTACTATAATCTTATATTTTGGTGTCCTAAAAATATGAAATACTCCAACCACAACCTCAAGACAGTCCTCAGCTGCCTTTGTGTTGGGATTTCCTCGAACCCTGAGGGTTCCCTATCATTGAAACTCATAAGGTTCACTTAGGTTGCGCCTCTCATCTTCTGGTAATATGGGTACCATTTTTTTCTCTACATGTGGTGGTGTATTTGAAGAACCACAAGTTGGTGTTATATATGGTACAAATCCTTTTATAGATGGCTCATCACCAAAAATATCATGCTCATGATCAAGCAATGGAATCATAGTTGACTGTCTAGGTGAATTCGTCTTGATGTAAGAGAAGATGTACCAGGGTCAATACAGAATACCTAGTGAGATGAATCAAGATGTATATGAGAACATTCGAAATTACTATATGATTCATGTATCATTACATTCCATACAACTAGTTTTATCATGTACCATGTTGAATAGAATATGTCCATAGTACTATTGTGTGGATAAATCAGTCACCACACCAAAATTGGATTCCCTAGTCTAAAAGCTGAACTAGAGAAACATAAAATTATTTCCCCAATCCAAACACACAGACTCTCAGTAGTAAAATAAAACTAAACACCACTGAAACCACTCTTTCATGACCCATAATAGAGGGAAACATCCCGTAACTACCCCAAGTCTTACTACACTATTCCAGGGGATATTGACTAGCATCGAGTTGGAATATCCCACCAATGGGAGGAATTTTCTTATGTACTCATACACATTCACTCATATCCAATACAAAAACAACTATATGTGAAATACTACATAACCAAAAATTCATCCCACTATGATACAAACAAAAGAGGATGAATGTAGAAAAATATAAAGTAAAGAGGGCCATAATACAAGCCCACCCAAAAAGGAAGTTTATAAATGTTAAATCACACATTCCTGGAACTAATTTATAATAAACTCTACATTAAGGGAAAGGTTCTAGACAACTATATGATGTTATAGGATCACACCACGAATTAATAGTATCCATAATAACCATGTGGTCTTGGTTCACCTATATCTCTATCAAAGAATTGATCTTCTGTACAAGACATGACATATGGAGACAGAGCCTATGGAGGGGTGAGTAAAAAAATACACAGTATGAAACCCCAAAACCACAAAGGAGATATAATATATATGAAATTTAATTAGAATACTATGAGTGAGGGCCACTAAAGTAAACTACAAAGAAACACCATTAAATAATAAAAATAAGGAACACCATGATGGAACTCCACTATGAAGCACCACTAAGGGACACCATAAATAAACACCACTAAGGAACTCCATGAAGGAATATCATGAAGGAAATACAAAAAGAGACACAATAAAAAAACACCTCCAAGGTATACCATGAAGGAACGAAACTAGGGAACAACATGATGAAACACCACTAAGGCACACCATGAAGGAACCCCATGATGGCACACCATAAAGGAACACCACTAAGGAAAATCCCCATGGAACACCACAAATGAACACCACTAATGAACAACACTAATGAACACCACTAAGGATCACCACAAAGGATCCCCACGAAGGAACACCGTGATGGAACTCCACTAAGTAACACTATGAAGAAACACCACTATGGAACACCACAAAGGAAAAATACTAAGGGACACCATGAAAGAACACCACAAAAGAACACCATAAGAAATAAATGATGTATACCACAAATAAATACATGAAGTATATAAAAAAGTACTAGTACATTCATCTCACCTTGGTATAAGTCTATTGTATGAAAAATAATATTATCAGATGTATTCAACAAAATACCCAGTATTGATAAGAAACATTTTCCTGATAAGCCATTCAGTCCTTGTAAAACAAATAGTCATAGTATGACACGTAGTCTTAGTAGGATATGTTGTTTGAGTAAGTCAAAAAGCCTTAAAAAGTAACATAGTCTCAAAGTAATATATTTTTAATGTCACATGGTCACAAAGTCACATATTCTCAAAGTCATAGCTAGCCATAGGATTCCACTATAGCACCCTTTTTCTAGGAGAAACTACAACTAAATCTATTTGGTCATTTGAACTATTCCACAAAAATCCAATGAGGATATTTCAAATGTTTCATCTCATGTATAAAGTCCCAATTCACCAAACTACTCATCAAACCGACACACGATTTTAATGTTGTGATTGTTTTTTTAAAAAAAAGTTTATCCCAGGTCTGATTGAAGTCCGATATGCCCGCCAGACCCAACCCACCCCATCGCCCAACCCAAAATAGTCTAGTTGACCTGGCCTTGCTTGAACTAGACCATCCCACAATCCTGCTAGAGTGGCCCGATCCACAGGGCCACGGGAGTTTCTCGACTCCTTTGGTCCGACCTTCATGCATGCAGGCCAGTTTGGTCCTCCACAAGCTGCCCTCTCCAATAGCATGCCTCTGGACCTAGGCAGTCGGCCTTCCATTCTTTTTACCCTTGGCCTCACAACCACCATAGGCTCTATTTTTCCACCTTGCTACGTATGCGGAATTCTCGGCATTTCCTCCTCACAACCCCACTGCATCCCCTGCATGACCCAACCACATCCTCCATGTAGTTGTGTAGTACCCATGGTGTCTTGTATGTAACACTAAATTGGTGATTTTTCTTGATTATAATGTGTAAGGGTTTTATATGTGATAGTTTTGAGATTATTAGATCTAATTTTGGGGCAAAAAAGATGTCGCATGGGTGATGCAAAGTTTGGAAAACCCTGCGGCCAAACCGCGTGAAATGGTCATCTTGAGGTAGTGGATCCAACATGGTTAAAGAATGGTTATAGAGACTATGTGAGAAAGTCATGTGAGGGTATGCCTAGGTAGTAAATAATTCATGGTTATAACATGTTTTTTCTATCCATTGAACTAACAATGCGGATGGTTTAGGTGGGATCCAAAAAAGTGGATCTGAAACGTTTTTTCCTCAACGTGGATCTTCTTTATTCCTAAGAAACCATAACTCAGGATTTTTCTCCTCCAAAATCAAAATATTTTTCTCCCATCTATCCAAATGTGATCCAATGTCTTCCCTTAGTGAATAGAATCCATATTCTTGAAGTATGTAATCGTTCTTCATCGTTCTTGATAGGTTTCTAATATATACTTAGATCCACATTACCTCTTCTCTAAGTTTCATATATCTATGCTTTTTATGGGTAAATATAGGTGTGTGGATTCCATATATTTTGATATTTGGTATTTATCTTCTTATGAGAAGAGATCAAAGGCATGTTCATTGAGAATCAACTTGGTTTTCTTGTGTGTTCTTCATTCGTTGTGGTTTTCATCAAACCATTGAGGCATTTGACTTCTTTCTTGACACTACATAGTAGAACTGATTTTTATATATTAAAATTGAATGTATTGGGTTTATTTTATTATTATTTTGTTGTTTAACACTTTCTTGAAACCTTCTTGAGTGGTGTTTGTGAAATTAGAAAAATTGTGAATTTTAAATGAGTGATTTGGTTCCTAGTTTTAAAACATGGGTTTTAAAAGGGGGATTTTTCTGCAATGATGGAACATAAATGGTTTTTTATTTCTTCAATAAAGGGGATGTTTTATTGAAATAAAATATTTATCATTAATTCTTTGATCTTTTGTTTTCAATAAAAGTTTAGTTTAATTGAAGTGGTTTGTTTTGGCTAAGAAAGTATTTTGCATAAATGGTGTTGGTGTGAGTTCATGCATAACATTCCCTTAATGAGGGATGTGTACCATTGGGGTACAAGGGATGTGACCCGAGATTGAGGGTTTATTTCATTGGGAAACAATGATATTGGATGAGAGACCTCTCATGACTATAGAACTGTCAAAAGAAGCACGCATATGTGGGTGTGTTATGAACTCTAGACTGGGTATTCCAAATGAATATATGAATCAGTTTTATGATTTTATTTGATATTTTCATAGAAAATAACTAGCTGGAAATTGGATTCATTTAGTTTTTTTACTTGGTTGCGAATAGTTTTTTGAACATGTTTATATTTGGTTATAAACTGTTTTGGTAATTTTTTTTATATAAATTGTTTTATATACATGTGTCTACCTTTTATATCCTAGTGGCATGAGTATAGAATCATTAGGGGGAGCCTACTGATTTTTATACTCACCCCTACTTTGGAACATTGGTTCTTTTGGAGATGTTATCTTTTGGGATAGGGTAAAAGGTAATGTTTCCCACATATTTATCACTACCTCGTGATGTTCGGGGTATTTGGATATTGGGAATCCTAGAGCTTATCGAGCATGGGGTCTTGTAGAATTTTGGGAGTCCTTTGTTTATTATCCACTATGTATATTGATACATGGTTGGTCTTCTTATATTGCACACTTTGATGTGGGTTTGAGAAACATGAGTTTTTTGAGTTGTCTTCCTTTTTTTCATGCATTATTTATTGAATGGTTTGTTGGTTTGTTAGTTTATTTCAAAAGGGTAAATATTCCCTCACTTGTATTTGAAACCCTTCGTCATTTATTTTCTGCTTTTTTCATCTTGGGGATGTCTCTTAAGGCCATGTAATGAATCTTTGTACTCTCAAGACATTGGAAAATTAGCGGGTCATTACAAATGGTATCATTTTGGTCCTTCCTTTGTGTTAAAAATGTTATAAACTTGTTTGGTCCTTGAATATCATTTAGTCATCGATGTTCATGGTAATGTAGTTGAAAATCGTTCAGGTCTATACCTTGTTTTAAAATCGTAGACATTATTAATATTCCTGGAACATTAAATTTATAGCATAAAAGGATGTAGCTAATCCTTTTATGTTGATCCTCAAGTTACCAGGGAGTTGGGTACATAAGTGCTTGGAGACACTTCTAGTATCTTGAAATATCATTATCATGGGTTTACCCAATGAGATGATTATGACATTATTTTTAGAGGTATTACTTCCCACCAGGATTTCATTAATCATTTGGAGTGATAAGTAATGACATTGTGAAAGGTGTAAATTTTTTAAAAATGTAGAATTTATTTTCAAATGATTTTTTTTGAAATAAGGATATTTGGTGTATTTTTAATATGGTGGGTTTTCAAAAGGATGAACGAATGTTTCAAAAATAGTTGAACATGGAAAAAGGATGTTTCTGGAAACTAATTTTATGATATTATATGTGATAGAATTTGAAATGTTATTCCTTCAGTTTCTAGAGAGTGAGATTGATCAATTAGTTGTTGGTATAGAAAATGACACTCAGTAGGAATCTTCAGATCCCACTAGAAGAAGCTGTAGAGAATGTGGTTGCACCTAAACCATGGTTGAACCAACAGATAGGTAAGAGTATTGTCTAGGATTTTCAATATGTCGATATGGGGAACTAGAAGAATGTGCCATTGCATGTGGATCATACTGTCCAATTCATGAAGAAAAATCCACCTAATATCCAGTGTGATTCTAAACCTGAAAACACATAGTGGTGGATGATTAGGATGAATCGTATCTTTGACTTCATCAGCACACCTGTAAAGCTAATTGTAAAACTCGTGATGTATATTCTTGAGGATCTTGAATGCTAGATGTGGTATGTAGCATTACATGATAAATTGGATGAAGGACATACATTAGAGGATTTTGAGAAAAAATTTAACAAAAAATTCAATCCTAACATGTTTATGATTCCAAAAAAGTGTACTTTGTTAGCTCGAAACAAGAGAGTCTCTCTATCACAATATATGTGGATAAATTCATGAATTTAGTGCATTTTTCACCAGAGGCTACAACAAGTGAATCTTTGAATCAGGGCTGAGATAGGAGATAATATCGAATATTACAGTGCTATGTATTAATGATTATATTGAAATGGATAATAGAGAAACTGTAGATGAATGGGTTATCACAGGATCGGTGGGAGGATGTATGATGATACTTATAGAGAATTGTGGAAACATAATTTCAAGGAGAAAGCAGAAAAGGGACACCTATTTCTATATTTGAAGTAGAAATTTGAATTAGATGGCTGGATTAGTGAACCATTCTCCACAACCCAAGAGAAATTCTGGTTGTTTTCAATGTGGTTCTATTGAACACATAAAGCATGTGTGTACAGAAAAAGATATATCATTTAATAATTGAATGAATATTGAAGTTCTTCAGCTCTATTGTCGTAGTGCTCCATGGTCGGCTTCTCGAGAAACTTATCAGGCATCCCAAGCATTGTAATCTTTGACAGGGCGATGACAATAGAACCAGTCATGTGAGCAGAGTAGAGCAAGAAATGGTGATTCAATAAATACCATAACTCCTCAACCAGGGCATTATGGGAAACGAAACAAGGAGATCAATGATGTGACAAATCAATTGTATGGATCTAAGAAAATTATTGTCGATGATCAAGTAGAACCATCTAAGGTGGGAGGTAAGATTATTTTGAATTTTACCCTTGTGAAAGTGCTCTTCAATATTGTTGCATCACATTATTTCATTACTTATTTTGCTACTGATTTTTTATGTTAAATGTTGGAAGAGATTATTTCTATTTTAAAACTAAAAACTCCTCTCGGTGAAAGATAATGTCAATCATTAGTGTGTCGAGCATGTGCTATAACTATTGGTTGAGCTGATCTAAAATGGGACTTCATGATGTTGGAGATGGATGTTTTGGTAATAATCATGGGAAGGGATTGGTGGAAAATGTTAAAGGCTCACATCAACTGTTATAAGAGATACGATAGTTTCATGACTAAGGATGGAATCAAACATCTCTTCATAAGAGATAGGACAGTAAAGAATGGTGAAAGGAACTTGTTGGAACCGACGGTTAGAATGACCTCCTAACAGGTGGTGGTGTTGAATTAGGAATCAATGGATGATATTGAGGATTATAGTTTTCTAGTAGTTGTGGATCAATTTTTAGATGTTTTTCTTGAGAACATTTTAGGGTTACCAACTATAAGTGGTGTGGAGTTTATGATTGATATACTTTTGGGGACTAGCCATGTTTCCATTCCATATTATATGATGGAACCAACAGAGTTAAAATAATTGAATGTGAATTTGGGAGATTTGGAAAAGAAATGTTTTCATTCTGCCATGTATGTCTCCATGGGAAGCGCCGTTAATATTCGTGAAGAAAGAATACAATACTCTTCATCTTTGTATTGATTATCATAAGCCTAACTAAGTTATGATAAATAACATATATCCACATCTAACCATTGATGATCGGTTAGATCAATTAATGGGATATAAGTGGTTCTCCATTATTGACAGGCGATTAGGATATCATCAATTGAGAGTATGGAAAGATGATATTCCAAATATAGCATTCAGATGCAGATATGGAATCTATGAATATTTAGTAATGAATTTTGTTCTAATGAATTCACTAGATGTCTTCATCGATTTGATGAATTGGATATATCACTAATAGCTAGATTATTTTATTATGTTGTTTATAAAAAACATATTACTGTATTCAAAGACAAGAATTGACCCTGAGAAGAACATGGAAATAGTGGTAAAAATATTAAGAGATAACCATTTCAATGAAAAATTATCAATGTGGGATTTTTTGATATAGAATGTATGTTTTCTTGTAAATTTCATTTCTGAAAAAGGTATTTCTATTGATCCAGAAAACATTGAAGTAGTTACCTCATGTTATCCCCAGAAGAATGTCTTCGAGATATGATGTTTTCTTGGACTAGTTGTTTACAACCAACACATTGTGCATGGTTTCTTAAGACTAGCTTTACCAATGATAGCTCTGAAAAAGAATAATTATCCATTCCAATGGACATAGGAATGCCATAGGTCTTTCTAGGAGCATAATGTTCGGCATACATCGGAACCTATATTGATTTTTCAAGAATCAGGATAGGTGTATGTAGTGTATTGTTCTGCTTTTGGATCAGGGTTGGGTTGTTTTCTCATGAAAGGTGACCATGTGGTTTCTTATGGTTCAAGAGAGTTGAGGTTTCATGAGAACAATTACCCAACACATGATTTGGAGTTAACTACAGTCGTACATGTTTTGAAAACATAGAGACACTATGTCATTGGTGACAAAAATACAGTGTTCATTGACCACAAAAGCTATAATATGAATTTCTCATAGCGATATTGGAATTAGAGGGGAGATGGATGGGATACATCCAAATGATTTACTTTGACATAATGCATACAATAGAATATGAGAATATGGTGGTGGATGAATTATGTATTAATTCATATTCTCAGTTGGAAAAATAAGCTTTAGGTGAATGGTAGTTGATTTTAGTCCTAGAGGACAAGCATGTGGAATGTTAAAATCATGGAGATGTTTCTGTTTTATTCTCATCGATGCATATTCTGAATTTGGAAAACATAGTTAAAAAGGTACAAACATATGATGTTGAATACCTGTATATGAGTTCGAAACACAATGATAGGGAGGCTATTGATGGATGAAAATATGATTTGAGTTAAATTTTTTGTTTTATAAATTGAATGGTTTTATCTATGCCTTGTTAGGAAAAAACAACTTCATTATTACCACCATTCGATATGGGAGGTACACACAGGCACATTGAAGATGTATAAGGAATTGTAGGTGTAGTTTTGGTGGAGCATAATGAAATGAATGTTGACCATGTTCTTCTCACGGTGCTTAACCTGTCAGCAGGATAAAGCAGTTCATCAATGACTAGTGGGTATGTTGTAGTCATTAACTATCCAAGTGTGGAAATGAGATAAGATAGTGATGGAATTTTTTATAGGTCTTCCATGAACTATTCAGAAACATGATTTTATATGGATGAGAGTGGATCTTCTTACCATGTTGGCTCATCTCATTCCAATTTTTGAAACTCATACGATGGATTACGTATCAAAAATCTTTATCTGAGAAGATATAAAGAGGAATGGAATACCAGTATCAATAGTCTCAGATAAAGATCCAAGCATCACATCTTATATTTGGAAATCCTAACATCATGCTCTTGGGACTGAGTTGACTGTGGGAATGGGGTATCATCCTCAGATGGATGGGAAATCAATGTAGACGATATAGATATTGGGAGAAATCATGCCTGATAGTGTAGTGTATTTTGGTGGGTCATGGGAATATCATATACCCTTAGTGGTGTTTTCATACAATAACATCTATCAGGCCTCAATACTTGTGGATCGATTTAATGCAATGTATGGGCGTCCTTGTCGTTCTCTACTATGCTGGCCGGAAACAAGTGAAACATCACTAGTATGGTTGAGCCTTTTCCAATAAACAATGGAGACAATCATGGTGTTCATAAATAGGACAGAGATAGATCAAAGTTGTCATAAATCATATTCAGATCACTATCTAAGACCGTTTTCTTCACTGTAGGTGATAATGTCTTCATAAGGATGTCTCCAAGGCTTGGACATCATCATTTTGGGAATCAAGGAATGATATATCCTAGATACATTGGCCATATTAGGATACTGGAATGGATCAGAGAGGTGGAATATTGGTTGTAATTGACACAACAATTCAGTTCAGTGAAAAATGTGTTTCATGTATCTCAGTTGAAAATGTATTAGCGTGATCTTGTCCAAGTGATCATAAGGGATCACATTGACCTAGAGCAGAATTCTTCATGATACATATCCTGATTCATATCGTAGATAGGAAATATAATGTATATCATGAATGAATCATCAGTCTAGTTTGGGTTTTATAGAATCATGGTCAAATTTAGAAAGATACTTGAGAACCTAAGAAGGAGATGAAAGAACAATGTCCATAACTCTTTCAAATCTATCAGGTTATTCTACTTTCCGAGGATGGAAATACTAATGGTGGGGAGAATTTAGTACCCCTAGTTTTGGGTATGTAACCCTTACGTGATGATTTTCATGGTTTTAAATTGTAAGGGTGTTGGTTGGGAGTGTTGGGATATCATTGCAAGTAATTTTGGGAAAAATGTAAGTCACATGGTATATGCATGGTTTTCCTAAACATGCTTCCAAACCATGCATAATGGTTCTCTTGAGGTATTGACTTAATAATGTTAGATAATGGTTAAAGAGAATGTGCATGGAATCCATGAGAGGGTATGCCTAGGAAGTATCTAACACATGGTTAGCACACGGTTTGTCTAACAGGGAAAACTAACTGTGCGGATGGTTTAACTGAGATCTTAAAAAAGAGGATCTCATATGATTATGCCTCTAAGTGGCTCATTTTTTCTCCAATGTTTCCATAACTTCGGATTTTTCTTCCTATAAGGCCAATGATTTTTCTCCCATTAGTCTGAAGGAGTTCTGAAGGCTTCCCCTGGTGATTCAAAGTTAGATTCTTGAGGTATGTAATCATTCTTCCCCATTCTTGATCAGTTTCATAGATGTACTTAGATATACTTATTCTCTTCCATTGGATTATTACGAATTCACTAGTTTTGGTTGGATCTCAGTGTTTGGATTCCATATATGATGATATTTGTTCTTAATCATTCTAGGAGGAGAGATCTAAGGTGGGTTCTTAGAGGATCGACCTAGTTTTCTTGTGTGTTCTTCATTAGTTGTTGTTTTCATCAAAACCATTAAGGTAGGATTATTCATTCTTGAATTCAAATTGTATAAATGATTGGAATGCTCTGAAATTTAATGTGTGGTGTTTAATTGATTGTGAATTAGTTTTTGAACTCTTGTTCGAAACCTTCTTGAGTGGTGATTGTGAAATTTAGAAAATTGGGAATTTTTAATGAGTGATTTGATTCTTGGTTTTATAACATGTGTTTTAAAAAGGGTAATTATTCAGATTTATGGCACATAAATGGGATTCGATGTTCCCAAAAAGGGTATGTTTTATTGAAATGAAATTTTCCTTTAAAATTGGATTTGATTTTGTTTTCAATAAAATATCAGTTTAATTGAAGTACTTTGATTTGGAAATGGAAATATTTTCCAAAAATGGTGTTGGTGGGAGTTTATTCATTAATGGGACTTACTAAGGGATGAGTACCATGGGGGTAAAATGGATGTGAACCTGGATTGGGGGTGTCATTAGGGTACACTGTTATTGGACGAGAGACCGCTCATGAGTACGGAATCTTAAAACCAAGCATGCATGTGTGGGTGTGTTGTAAACTATAGAATGGGTATTCTAAATGATTATAATAATATATTTTATGTTTTTTATTGTTATTTTACTTGAAAATAAATTTCATTAAATTTATTTTATTTAGTTTTCTTCACATGGTTTCAAACGTCTTTTGGAACTTCTTTATCTTTGGTTATAAACTCTTTTTGTAAATTATTTTATATAAATTGTTTTATCTGAATGTGTCTGACTTTTCTATCCTAGTAGAATTAGTGGGGAAGTCATTGGGGGAAAAGATACTGAATTTTATACAAACCCATTCTTGGAACATTGGTTCTTTTGCAGATTATAACTTCTAGGACAGTGGAAAATGTAACGTTTCCCATGTTTTTAGCACTACCTCGTGATGTTTGGGATGTTCGAATATTGTGGAGCTTGGAGCTTGTAGAGCCTGGGATCTTGTGGAATTTTGAGGGTCTTGATTTTCTTTATCCGCTATGTACATTGATACTTGTTTTTTCATCCACTATTTTACACTTTGATGTGGTTTTGAGATACATGATGTTGTTGAGTTATCTTCCTTCTAATCATGCATCATTTAGTAAATTATTTTTTGGTTTATTGGTTTATTTCTTAAAGGGTAAATCATCCCCCACTTGTATTGGAAACCCTTTGGCATTTTTTTTAGACTTTGGAGTCTTGGGGATGTCACTTAAGGCCATTTCATGACTCTTTCTACACTCCAGCCAATGAGAAATATGTCGGTCATTATAGGTTTCCCAGTTCGCCAGTGTCATCGCTACCCCACATGCCTACCACATTGGCTTCTATTGGTCACTACAACAACCACTTCCTCTCTTCAACAGACCATCGTGCTTGACCCTTGCTAGTGGACCCTTCTAGAATCCACTATGGATCTTCAAATTCCCGTAATTTGGCATGATCATATATCTAGTATACTAGTAACCTGATCAACCCTATTGCGGCCATCACTATCGGTTCACCTCAATTCCGAGGGTCCAATCATTCTCTGAACAACATAGCAATGTTGATCTGGGAATCGAAGGGTTCCAATGGTTAGGAACATAATTAACGGAGGAAGATATGAACATAAAAAAGGTTTAACAATGTTTTCCAAGCGTTCTTGGCCAATGATCAAGATAAAGGGGATTTTTGTTATAAAATATTTTAGATAGAATCATGCTAACCGGCAAAAAATCCATCCCCCAACATACGATCAGCCTATGTGATATTCTATTCATGGAATATTCCACCTTCATAGTAGAAATCAGGGATACAGATATCAAAAAGAAATAACCAACCTACATGGAGTTTGGATCATTTGTTGATGATGAACAGAGGTCTCATCATCATCGATCATTGATTCCCCAGTGCTCATGGGAGAGAGACCCTTCTCTAAAATTTAATGAAATTCCAAAGTTATGATGGTAAAATTGAATTATTTGAAAAAAAAATTTAAAAATAAAACTATTGATGTGTCAAAAAATTAATTTATCTTTGAATTAATTAATGATGATTATGTACTTTTAGGTTTTTACATAAAAGTCCCGAAAAGAATGAATTTAAGTTGTGCCTTGGGAAAACTCCACATTACGAAAACAATTTTAATCGTGTATTTCCAATATTATTCCACATTCATGTGTTAATAGGATTTGGAAATAAAAAATTATAATTTAATTATTTCATTTATGTTTATGTCCAAAAACTATCTTTCAGAAATGACACACACAGACTAATTTTCGTCCTCATCTAATGTAATGCCACATATTTGAACACAATGATGACATTAAATTTCTAATCTGGGAACCCAATTAATATTTCTTTCACTTTTTAAGGGAAAAAATCGCAACCATTATTAAAAACATAACATTTTCACCGAATATTTTCGTGCACACTTGGCCTCGGAAAAACACCCTATATAAACACCTAGTGTCTGAAATTTCAAAAATTATTTCTAAAAACATATTTTATAAAGTAATAGTAATTATATTACTTAAAGTATTGATATTTCATCACTCACTCACCTTTTCCATTGTATCATGCTTTAAAATTAAATCATTTCATTTAGATAAACATATTCTATTTAACAAGGATCTTCTATGATATGATATTATAGTGAGAAAAATACAAATATGAGAGAAAATTCATTGGTTTAAACTATTAAAAAAATCATATAAATATAAAAAAAATTCTATCCTTTTTAAAAATGTGTACATGAATATCTTATTTTCAAATGTTTTGTTGAGATTCATCTCAAAAATAACATAACTTTTGGTACAACCACTACTAATTCCATTAATTCTTTATGTGAAGAAAATGATGAATTTTCACCTAAAGTAATATTTACTAATATTAAAACAAACCAATTAGTGACAAAAAAACATGGTACTTTAGAATAATTATTCTATTTTATAGAAGTTTTCAAATTTATCAATAAATATTTTGGACTAACATTATGCTACAAAAGATGTTCAAAAATAAATAAAATAGTGGTCAAAAATAATGAGAAGAATATATAAATATTAATACCCAAAAAATATTTCTAAAATAACTCATATATATTATGTTACTTGTTTATAAGGTTTATAGTATATATATTTACATAATACAAGAACTACTTACCAAATCTACAAAATAATTTCAGTCATTATATTTTTATGAAGGATAAAATTATTATTGATCATAAATCATTTTACCAAAAATATAATTCTCATTCATGACATTTAAAAATGATCAATTTATGAAATAACATTATATTAAATTTAAAAAATATTAATTACAATGCAGAAAATAAAAAAATTGTTATAAAATGATTCAATAAAATATAAAAATTAAATTAAACTACTTAAATAGTAATCTTATTCTAATATCCATAATTTATTTTAGGACAAGAACAATCATCATGTAAACATACCTTATAAGAATGTGTTTTTGGAAAAATATACAAAAAAAAGTCTATCCACTAAAAATCAACCATGAACTGATGGAATATTGTAAAAATGAAATCTGGGATTCGAAAAATATTAATTGATAATAAAAACAATATCTATGGATGTTTTCTATATTTTACATCCAAAACAATATTCTATTAGACAGTGTGAAAAAATGTGTAAAATTTAAAAAATTAATTCAATCACTTCCCAAGATTTATTAGACAATAAATAAATTAAGTAGATATTTTAATGTGTCTTAGTAATTAAAAAAATATAAGAAAATATAATATTATTATAATACATGGAGAAATAAACATTATTGATGTAGATTGATATAAAAAATCATTTACATCCTCTTTTAGATAATATTAATGTATATTAGGGATTTTAGATTAAAAATTAACCATTTTAATATTATAAAAGCATAAATTAAATTATCAATCCATTTTCATCATTATGAATAGTATAAATTGGTTATATTTTATTCAATTATATAAAAATTAATTAACACATTAAACATTTAAATATTTTTACTAAACAAATAAAATAATAAAACAACATTATCACTAAAAAACACTTAATCCATAAAAATTTATTTTTTTGGGCACAAAAGTTAACATTGTATATTATGTCATATTAGTATGTCGATATATTTTCTAGAAAATTAACCTACTAAAATAATTGTAAAAATTCATTTATTAAAATTTTTGTGAGTTTAGATTATATTAATAAAATTTATAAAAATTTAATTTTTTTGTAAAATATTACATGATTTTTAAAACAAAATTATTATATGTGTAGTTAGAAACATAAGAATGTCATTAGAAATATTGAAAGATACATAAAATAAATATAATAAATTAATTTAGTAGATCCATTATCATTAAACAATATTGAATATGATTTTTGAGAATTTTGTTATAAATAACATCAAAATAAATAATTTACAATAAATAAAATTGCTTATTTTACATACCATGTTGGGAATGATATTTAGAATAAATATTATATAATTAAAAAGGATATTTTTTTTCTATATTCATCTTAGTTATATTGTTTCAAAGAGTCTATATAATATTTTAGTTTCTTATTATAGTGGAGTATAAAGTTATTTAAGATCTTTTCCAAGAAAAATCAAATTAATTTTTTAAAAATAGATATTTATGTGGTGTAATAAATTTGGTCTGAATTTTATCTCAATATAGAATATATAAAATTAATTTTAAATTAAATACCTAATATTAAAAAACATTAATTTCTTCAGGGATTTTTTATCAATTCATTTAGCATTAATACCATCATAATATCTAATATTTATAATAAATAATATTCTCTATATAATACTTATTTAAATAAAATTTAATATTAATATATATTTAATCCTATAATCCACTACTCCACATTAAAATAATCTCAATGGAAAAAATATATAATTAATGAAATGGCCTAAGAGTAGAATATAAAATCATTAAAAAATATTTCAAATGTATATCAATTTTGGTGAGTACTTATTCACAAGTTCATAATTGAACTCATCCATAGAAAAAACTAATCTTATAAAATAATTTCATCCATAATATTAAACACCAAAATTAACTTACTTTACAAGGAGATATTTCATTATCATTTTTCAATAGAATAAGAATAATTTCATCTTAAACTAATGAAAACAATATTATTTTTTATATTATGGACTTCTCCTTGTACTAAAATCATCAAAACCCAACAATACTTTGATTTTATTTATGTCTAGAAATAATATATCATAGTAAACTTTTATAATGACATATAACCCAAGGATAATATCTCATACTATTAAACAATTCATAAATTTTTAAATCATTAATATTGGGTAATATCCATTATGATTATGAAATTTTTCTTAACATTTATATCTATAAGGATATACCTACTATGAATATCAGCAATATTTATATAAATTTTTCTACTATAAAAATGAACGCTAGTTGTATTCATGTATCTTCTTATTTAGAATGACATTTCAACCCAAAATTAAATTATATTTGAATCATGGTTTTTCCAATCGCGGAATTTCCCAAAAATTTATCATATATATCAAAAAACCATATAATATTTTCAAATGAAGAATTGTCTAAAAAATTATCATTTTTAATCTCATATCTATATTTATTTGATTCATTTTGTAAAGAAATATCAATTACATATTATAAAATCATAATATTTCAACGTCATTATGATTACGCATTTATGGTACACCCATTTATGGTTAAATGGGCATCCAAGTAGATGAAGGAATCCTCCATAAATTATTTAAAGAAAAACGCTATGAATACTTTTTCAATTTTAGTAGATAATGATGATGAATATGTTGTCACATAATTGTAATATATGATTATCATACTCTTGTATGAGGATGATTAAGAAATTATATGGTAGAATATACCCCACATACCTTCAATTAGTTTATTTAGTTTTCATTAATTCATTATGATAAAATCATTTATGGAAAATAACTGATCATTATTTAGAAAATATTGACAACATGTATGCAGATCCTCTAGTCGAGGTAATGAGGCCTCTAGCCATTTTCATCAATAATAACATACAAATGAAAAAGAATTAAAATCCCAAAATTACATATCTAATAAATAATATGGATACCACAAATATATATTAATAAAAATATAATACATTATAATAAAATTATTATATTTTTAAAATTCATTTCCTCAAAAAGAAGGGAACACAGCTTAACAAGATTCCTAAAAAAGGACGATCTTACATCATGGTTGTTATCACTTTGATATAATAAAGGATCCTATTATGAATTATATTATTCTATTATATTATAAAAATAAAATATAAAAATGGAGAAAATGATAAAATTTGTTTTTATAATGATTAACATAAAACACTAGATTCCAAAAACCCGTTAAATATTTTTGGTTGTAAAAGTATATTTATGGAAATGTTGAAGTTATCTAAAATATATCTGAGTCAAGAATTCTTGTTCAAATCAATTTCTCATCCTTTCCTCTTTTCATAAACTACATCCCATCCATATATTATCACATATACCGATCCACAATCTCTATTTTCGAAATATGTGTAGTATAAAATGCATCTAATCATTGAAAAAATTTAAAATTTTAATATGGATAAATTTTTTCAGTTCTTTTAAATTTTTTATTTTGATATTATGTATGCTATTAATCCTCTTCAAGAGAAAAAATTATTTCTTATATAATAAAAATAAAATGAATTAGTTACTTTATATCCACAATCATACATATATATTATCATATCCATGGGATGTGGGTTATAGGAATTAATTAACTTTGACCAATAGTTTGTTCATTATTTGAATATTCTCTAAGGTCCATGGTCGACTAGTTTGTACCATGATATGGATTTTTACCCATAAGTATAATTATGTGGAACTTTATAATTTATAGGAATTTATATAGATTTTTTATTTATCATTATCATTCCACCGCCGTATTTGTGACATAAAAATTTAAAATAAAAACGTTATTTAAAGAAACAATTTCATTAATAGTGTAACGTCCTGGTTCTGGAAGCCACCCAGAGGCGTCTCGTAACCGGTTGGTCACATGGCCTCAAGCGCATTTCCCCAAACGCTAGAGGATACCAACTAGCAGTGAGGGCCTTGGGTGTGATAGTGAGGAAACTATTCCCTCATTGGAAGAGTACACAGTGGAAGTAAATAAACATGTAAGAGAAGAAGCAGTAAATAACCAACAATAATACACAACAGAAAAACTAAATCTGCAACAACAGGAGCACATATGTATATATATGAAATGATTCATGATACATATCTAGTAAAGAAGACCAAAAAAGTCACAATGATGAAAAAACAATAGTACCAAAATAAGTACAAAAGAAAGTAAAGAGCTCCTCAGCATCGCAAGACAAATCTTGGTCCCATGCTCTCCTGCTCCAAGCAATAAAATACTAGAAGTCGGAGGGCGAATTCCCTTTCCTATACCTGTAACAACATAGTCTGTTTAGGCCCAAAATCATTTCCCAAACAGGGTGTGTGACTAAAATACCAGTAGGAAACCACCCGAAGATCTATTCCTAACAGTCAGTGAGCATATGGCAGGTAATAGTATAGTAGGCAGTAAATAGTAACAGTAAATAGCAGACAGTACACAGTAAGAAGTAACAAGATGATATACAATGGTAATCAATATATAGAACAACAAGATGCAGTGAAACAAACATCTAAACACAACAGGAACCCCTCTGGGAAGTACTCGCAGCCAACCCCTCTGGTCCTATCCAATAAGTACCACAACCCTCTTGGTAGTGCACTCACCCTAAACCCTCTAGTTTGTTCATACGAAATTATAAGACTGTCTGGGGAAGCTCACTCGGTCAATTCCCCTTATATTCTAGGGTAGTCAGGGACTCTATGAGGGAGATCACATGGTCTAACCCTCTTGGCCCCAAGGTCTAGAGACTCTCTGTGGAAGCTCACTCGATCAATCCTCCTATAGCCTCAGGTATACCACAGAATCACTGAATAAGCTCACTCTTTCAATTCATCCTCTATCATGGGAAGGTTTTAAAGACATTCTAAAAAGGTAAAGACTCTCTGAGGAATCTCACTCGGTCTACCCTCTTGTACTCTATAATAACAAAGACTCTCTGGGTAGCTCACTCGGTCTATCCCCTATAGTCTATACTGTACAAGACTCTCTGAGGAAGCTCACTCGGTCTATCCCCATATATTATATAATATCTAAGACTCTCTGGGAAGCTCACATGGTCTATACCTTATAGTCTATAGCACTGGGATCTCACGGTCCCATGCTAGTCAGTACATATTAATGCTATATGGCCAGAGTACACCTATATAGCTACTTGTCTAACCAATGTACACCTATAGAGCTACATGGCTAAATAGTCTATCGATAAACAATAATGTTAACAACATCATTCCGTCCAATGATCACAAGGCATGGAAACAGGTACAACGGCCAAAGGCGAACAAGACCCAATGGTCGTAACAAGAACAAAGCATGGACAAAACTTCCAAGAATGACAATTATCTGGAAGCATGATCAATTTACCTCTACACAAGCATGCAAGCAAGTCCGGAATAACCATAAGGGAAAAAAGGTAAACATGCAATACCCCATTCAATGGGAATTGGTGGAATTTACACATAAAACTCAAATACATCGAAAGGTAAGGCAAAAAACACCAACCTAGATCCTAGGAGATTGATATAATTGAACCATGAGGCTTGATTCTACTAAGAACGGCATAGATATATGAAAATGCACAAAATGCTCAACCCACGATAACTGAAGAAAAAAGATGAATTGGAAAACGAGGCTCTAGGAGAAGGAAGAACTCACTGCTGCGGTTCCAACGCAATCAACGATAGTTTATTCGAGGAATGGATAATGGTTCGGGTATTTGGAGAATTTCCATAGCCGTACAGTGTCTCTCGGTCGAACGAGACCTAGAAGAAGATGGTTCTATCGATTAGGCGCGACCCCCGTCCATTTAATGAAAAAAATAAAATACACAGCATGTACTTCTTGAGTACACGGCGTGTACTATACTTTTTCATACTCCTCTTTAAGCAGCCTCCACTTCACCCCTACACACCGTGTGTGTGGCCCAGACACTTCCAGCACACGGCATGGCGTGGCAAGGGAGTACACGACGTGTACATATAAAGTACACGGCATGTACTTTTTAAATTTCCAGAAACTCGCCTTTTCTGAAAAATGGTCAGAAAAGAAAAAACATACCTGAAACCAAGATCTGGGTTTATACAAACATTCCCCTTAATGAAATTTGTCCCCGAATTCCCCTAGCGTGGCATAGAAGAAGAATCCCCAAACAGCTCCAGACACTACAATCGTACATTGACCTCCCTCTCCCAAGTATCTTCATGCACTTGCCCATGCTTCCATAGCACCCATACTAGAGAAACAGACCGGCCACGGAGAACCATCGTACTGCGATCGAAAATCTGGATGGGATGCTCCTCAAACAGTGCATCTGTTTTAAGCTCAACCTTCTCGGGTTGAAAGCCATGAGACGGGTCTGAAATGTAACATCGGAGCTAGGAAACGTGGAAGACGTCGTGGATAGCCCGATACCTCTCTGGAAACTGAAAATGATAAGAAACTGGCCAAAATCTCTCCAACACCTCAAATGGCCCGACGTACCGTGGTGAAAGCATACCATGTCTCAGAGTCCTCTTGTGTCCCATCCTCGATGCGACACACAAGAAAAGCTGATCCCCGACCTCGAACTCCAGAGGTTGTCTCCCATGATCAGCATAAGACTTTAGCCGAGACTGTGTTGTATCCATCCTCTTCTGAATCAGATCTATCTGCTCTGTGGTCTCATGAACACAACGAGGTCCCAGCAAAGCTACCTCTCCTATCTTCAGCCAGCATAAGGGTGATCGACATGGCCTATCGTACAAAGCCTCGTAGGTTGCCATATGAATAGTCACTTGGAAACTGTTTTTATAGGAAAACACCACCAGAGGAATATGCTTCTCCCAAGAACCACCAATGTCTATCATGCAAGCTCACAGCATATCCTCAATCACCTGGATCGTATGCTCGGACTGGACATCAGTCTGGGGGGGATATATTGTACTCAAAAGTACCGGTGTACCCAAAGCCATCTGATGTCCCTGCCAGAACCTAGAAGTAAACGTGCATCCCTATCTGAAACAATGGAGTGTGGGACTCCATGTAGATGTGAAATCTCTCAGATGTACAACTGTCCCAACTCCTGAACACTGAATGTCTCCTTGATCAGAAAGAAGTGAGAAACCTTTATATGCCTGTCGACGACGAACTAAACTGCATCACTACCTCAAGGTGACCTCGGTAACCCGGTCATGAAGTCCATCATGACATCATTCCACTTCCACTCAGGAATGGGTAACTGCTATAAAAGCCCTGCTGGTTTCTGATGCTCAACCTTCACCTGCTGACAAGTAGAACATCTCATAAAAAAACTAGCAACATCTCTCTTTATACCTGGCCACCAGTACATGCGGTGTAGATCATGATTGATCTTGGTGACACCAGGATGAACTGCCGAAACTGAGGAATGAAAATCCCACATCAACTCATCGTGTATGTCAACTGGCACCCATACGCGTCCCTGGAAATGCAAGATCTCATCCTTTCCCACTGTCCATCCAAGAAGAGGGTCCTCTCCTGACACACTCTCCCGTAGGACTAAGCCTTCTGAGTTTGATAGCCGCCTCATCCGTACCCGATCAAAAAGAGAAGATGTAACAACTACAGAGGATAGGAAAATCTGTCCATGTCTATCGTGCATGTCCAAGTGCATCTCAGGGAATTGATCCATAAGCTTCCACTCACTGGTGGCCTCCTGAACTTCCTGAATCTGAGTTCTCCTTCTCAACGCATCATCCACTACGTCGCCCTTTCCCAGCGTATAGGCGAGCTTAATGTCGAAATACTGAAGATACTTGACCCACCTGTGCTGTCTCAGATTCAGATCATGATGAGTTAATATATACTTGAGACTCTTGTGGTTGGTGAAAACCACAATGTGATCTCCCATATGGTACTTCCTCCAACAACGTAAGGCATGAACAACAGCTTACAACTCCATATCGTGTGTCGGGTAGTTCCTCTCGTGTGGCCTCAACTACCGAGACCCGTAATCAACAACCCCATCTCCTTGGATAAGTATAGCTCCCAGCCTGATACCTGAAGCATCACAGTAAATTGTATAGTAATTTCCTGGCTCTAGCAAGACCTGTATCAGTGCTAATTAAACCTACCCTTCATCTCTTGAAAGGATGACTCACAAGAATCTGGCCACAAAAACTTTTCCCCCTTCTTGGTTAGACCTGTAAATGGTGTTTCTAGGCTTGAATAATCATCTATGAAACACCTGTAGTATCAATCCAGCCCTGGAAAACTCCGCACCTCAAAGACATTCTTCGACTTCTCTTTGGAAACTACAGCTCTCACTTTCTCTAGGTCTACTGATACTCCTGTCTCTGAGATGACGTGACCCAAGAAGTGAATCTAATCCATCAAAAAGTGTAATTTCGAGAGCTTAGAATATAACTGATGCTCTCTCAGTGTACTCAAAATGATCTCAAGATGTGTGGCATGGTCGTGTCGAGTGTGAGAGTACACCAAGATGTTGTCCATGAAAACCACAACAAAGGAATCTAAGTATGGATGGAACACTCAGTTCATCATTGCCACAAAAATAGCTGGCGCGTTCATGAGACTGAACGACATGACTGTATACTCATATAGACCATGCCTACTCATAAAATCTGTAAGAGGTATATCTGATGGTGTAACGCGCAACTAATGATAACCAGACCTCAAATCGATCTACAAGAACACCAGGGTTCCTCGAAGCTGATTGAAGAGTTCATTGATCCTTAGAAAGGGATATCATTTCTTGACCATCAACTGGTTCAGCTTCTGATAATCCACAAAAAGCCTAAGGGTTCCATTTGACTTTTTCGAAAACAAGACATGCGAACTTCGAGGAGAAGTACTAGATCAGATGAAACCCTTTTCTTGTAACTCTTCCAACTTCTACTTGAGCTCCTGCAACTCAGGTGTAGCCATTCTATAATGAGGGATGGAAACATGTTCCCCTCCTGGCACGAGCTCGATTGAGAATTCTACCTCATGCTCTGGAGGCAAACCTGAAAAGTCCTCTAGAAAGACATCCCGGAAACGATCCACCACTGGAGTAAAGTCCAACTATGAATTCCCCTGGTCATCTAGATAAATATTTTAAATCTGGGCTATAAATTTTCCTAGACCATGATTCTCTGGTCCATCTCTACCTTCCTAGACATCCCACTCACCTCTATGAAGGAAGGACCATCCCTCTGGTGATACGAAACTCACCATGCGGTGATTGTAATTGATGACTGACTGGAAGGGAACCAACCAGTCCATCTCGAGAATTATGTCATATCATGTCATCTCTAGGACATAGAGGTCCCATAACAAATGACACCCTACAACCTCAAGAGGACACTCTATGCACTGACAGACACTAGATTTCCTTGTTCCCAACGGCGTGTCAAGGATCAACATGTCGAGAGATGAAAAGATACATATCCCAAGGCTCTCCACAACAGAAACAGAGATAAAACTATGCGATGAACCAATATCGAAAAGGGATGAAGATAAAACTGAGGCTACTAGGATTGTACCTCGAACTGTAGATGGGACAGGACTAGTAGGTCTGCTCCACAGCGAAAGTCTGGCCTGTACCGCAGCCCTGTTCCCCTGGCTGACCACTCTGAGCTGATCCATTCTGATGTTGCTGGTAACCTGGGGACTGACCACCACGGTCGCGACCTCCACCTCATCCCGAACGGACGAAAGAACATTAGTTCCCAGACTGGGGAGAAACTGGCGAATCATCTCCTGAACGCGGGGTCATAGAATAACCCCTACCACCAGATGATGGTGTGAAGACCTGACAGAAGCGCTGAAGATGGCCCATCCTGCCACAAGATCTGCAATCCATCTGGTCCCTCTGGTACTGAGGCCTAGTATGCCCACTCCTACCGCACTGGTAGCATACGACCAGGCTACCTGAAGATACATTACTCCTGCTCTGATCACCTCAAGAATACTCTCTACGGCTCTTCTTACAAACCATAGGAGGAACACCAGCTCTGAATGTCGAACCGCCCTGGCACACTGCTCCAGAATCCATCAGGTTTCACTCAGTGAACAGTGCCTGGTTGACGATAAAGGATATCAAAGTCAACCTGAAGATATTCACTTGGGAACGGATCTCCTACCTGAGACCGTCCTCAAACGTCTTAGAAAGGAAAAACTCATCACCTTCGGGGATAGGCATAAAGATTTGCAGCTTGGTAATGATAGACGAGTACTCCATAACAGAAAGAGTACCTTGCTGCAAGCTCATAAACTCTCAGGCTCGGTCGGCCCTCAAGGTCTCTGAGTATGAGTAGTCATGGATGGTGCAGTGGAACTCGTCCCAAGTCATACTCTACTAGTGCCCCGAATGTGAGATCACCTCCCACCACCTCTTGGTGGTGTCTCGGAGCAAATAAGTTTCCTCCGTAACAATTTTCTCTAGGGGTATCTCCTGATGTTCAAAGATAGTCAATGTGGCCTCTAACCACGACACTACAGCCTAGGTTCCTCCATCCCCTAAGAATATAGGAGGGTGCATCTACTGAAAGACCCACATCAATTGGGCCATCGAAGGGGCAGGAGGCAGTGCTCCCTGAAAAGTCTTCATCATCTTAAGGAAGTCCTCCATGAACTGCGTATCGACGCCTGCGATGGGTATGATTGATGGTGCTAAGGATGGAATAGTAGGAGGATCTGTAGGAGGTCCCTGATCATCCATATCCGGTGTCTGATCACCGTCTGGAAACTGACGTACAACCGTAGGACGTCACAGAGGTATAACTATGAAAAGATCAAAATCACACCTCAGATCAAGATTATCAATGACTTAGAACACAAGAGTACAAAATGGGAACATGAGAAAGAAATAATCAAGTTTAAAAAACATGACTACACGGTGTGTTTAAAAACTACACGGCATGTTCACTTAAACCAAAGACATGGGAGTGTACTCCTGCCATCTTTGGTCGTTTAACACCAAAAACTACACGGCATTTTGTTCCAACACATGGTGTGTACTTTAATTCTATCCCCTACCCGAGTCTCTTTACACAGCTAACCCACACAGTCATCTTAAACTGAAACTACATTGTGTGTTCCCTATGGACACGGCATGTAGTGGACAAGGTTTCAGCGACCCGTGTGGTTAGTCACATGACCGGATACACGGTTGACCCTTAGACGGAATTTTCCGAACAAACACGGCGTGTATAGGAGAAGATAACACTGACCAGTGTTGTTCATGACACAACCGGGTAGCTGAAACTAAACTACACGATGTGTTCTTTTCCAACAAGATGTGTTCTACTTGAGCTCACCCGACCCGTGTTGTTAGTAACACGGCCAGGTAGATGGCTCTATACTACACAGCGTGCACCTACCGTACACGGCGTGTTCCTAAAGACATTTCCTCAACCCCGTGTTCTTGCTCACACAGTGAGTGACACATACTTAAACTACACAGTGTGTAGTCATAAAGTACATGCCATGTATTCTGGTTTTTTCTGGGCAGTAGCTCCAAAACTGCACCGAATCCCAGAAACATGGAGAAACAAGGCATGAAGGTTCCAAATTCCAATCTGTTAGGGCCTATACTACCCACGAATCAAATCAGGGAATCTAATATAGTCATATATAAGAAAAAACTGGCCAATGATTCACCAATATCCGATTCAAGAGGGCCCATAACACCTCAAGAACCAAAATTTGGCGTTCATTTAAGAAAGGTACAATACAACCAATCCTCTATCAAACAACATAGATTCTATCAAGGCATCTATCACAACAGCATGCATAATTTACGCAAGTCCTATCACAACAACATGAAATTGCTAATGTATCCTAGATGGCGTGGCAATAATGCATGGCATGTGATTAATAACAAGTGCCTATATGATGCATGAGATGGCGTACCCTCATCTCCTTGGGTTTCTATAGAAATAGAACCATAATATCAACAACAATAATAACACAAGTCATGTGAATCACTCTTGGTTAAATCATATCAACTGTAAAATCTCAAAACCAGAAAACTGCAATAAACGAGGTACTATGGATTTTCCCTATACACGGGTTACCTACTCCCATGCACAGATTATTACCAAGTACCAAATCCATCTTATCCCTGGATAAAGGCTCCATACAGTTAATCAATAGAAAAGAATTTCTCTGATTCCACATTGTAACATCCCGGTTTCCGAAGCCACCCAGAGGCACCCCGTACCTGGTTGGTCACATGGACTCAAGCGCATTACCCCAAATGCCAGAGGATTACAACTAGAAGCGACGGCCTTGGGTGTGATATTGGGGAATCTATGCCCTTATTGGAAGAGTACATAGAAGAAGTAAATAAACATGCATGAGTGGAAGTAGTAAATAACCAACAATAATACACAGTGGAAAAATAAATCAGCAACAACTGTAGCATATATGTATATATATAAAATTATGCATGATACATATCTAGGAAAGAAGCCCAACTAGTCACAATGCTAAACAAAACAATAGTACCAAAATAAGTAAAATAGAAAGCAAACATCTCCTCATCATCGCTGTTTCCGACGCTTTCGCCGGGGCGCGCGCATCCGTCTGTAGAGGACGCGCGGCTTTGTTAAGCCGCATTCCCACTTTCCAATGGTGGGCGGCATTCGCTCCTTATTCAGGGACGTCTTCTCCTTGATCGAAACGGGATGATGGGATGTCGGTTCTT
Source organism: Viscum album (assembly GCA_963277665.1). Lineage (NCBI taxonomy): Eukaryota > Viridiplantae > Streptophyta > Magnoliopsida > Santalales > Viscaceae > Viscum > Viscum album. The sequence goes on from OY728122.1 coordinate 1,211,147,855, forward strand.
CCTTCCGTGGATTCCTCCTCGGAACTCGTCACGTAGTCCGGGTCTCCCTTATAGATTTAATACGTAGTTCGTGAAACTCTTCCCAGTGCCATGTTTCCATGGACGCCGGTTAATTACACTGCTTCTGTCAGGACATTCCAAAGGGTCCAGTCAGGGCAGCAACCTTCGGTCAGGGGAGTATTCACGTTGAGGCATCAGTAGCGTGTCTGGATGTTGGGGTACCTGGCATATCTGTCTGTTATCCTAGACCACAAGGCTTCTCGAGGGCGTGGAAGCCCGAGACATCCCACATCGAGCGCAGGGAATTACATGTCATAGACACATATCTGAGGTTTTCCTCAGCTTCTCGTGTTCAACACAGGGTATTTCGCAAGTTTAACGTCCAACGGGGATGGATCAGCCCAACCAGAGCATTAGCTAGGATAGATCGGATTTGAGGGATCCTCCTTGAAAGGATATCGACACCGAGGCCAGCCCATGGGCGATTGGTGAATGGGGTAGAAAGAGAGTGAAGTGGGACCATCGCAGGGGGCGACAGTGAAGTTGGGCTTGAGCCTTGACGAGGCTTCCTACGTATCCCCGTGGCAGGGAATCAATGTCCGCGTAGTTTGGGTTGGTGCCGGTAAACTGACGTGAATGTGGACCTTGGCCTGATGAACATCGTCAGCGAACCAACGTGAAGGTGGACCTTGGTCCGATGAGCATTGTCAGCGTACTGACTTGAAGGTGGACCTTGGTCCGATGGGCATCGTCAGCGTACCGACGTGAACGTAGACCCGTGGGTCCACTAATGGTGGGCTTGAACCTTGGGAAGGTTTCCTACGTACCATGCCTTGACATGGATCAAAGACCTCGTAGTTCATGGAATACAGTTTAATGTCATGCGGGACGATAGTGAACCCTGACGTGAATAAACGACGGGCGGTGGGTGTCGGTGAACCGACGTAAGTGAGGGACCTTAGTCCGATTGGATTTGGGCTTGAACCTCTGGGAGGATTCCTACGTACCATGTCTTGACATGGATCAAAGACATTCGTAGTTCGAGGTGGTCACAATGGCTTGCCGTCGGACGGGAATTGCAATTTAACGTCGTGCTGGACGTGGGTGAAACTCGACGTGAAAGAACGACCGAGCAATGTGGTTTGAACCTCGTGGGGGCTTCATACGTACCATGTCTTGACATGGATCAAAGACCTCGTAGTTCAGGTGGGAAAGGGTCGCAACAGCTTACCATTTGGACCAGAATGCAGTTTAACGTCATGCTGGACTAGGGTGAGACCCGACGTGAAATGACGGGTGGGCTTGAACCTCATAGAGGCTTCCTACGTACCATGCCGTGACATGGATCAAAGACCTCGTAGTTCAAGATGGGTTGGGTCGCAATGGCTTACCACTGGACCGGAGCGTAGTTTAACGTCGTGCTAGACGGGGGTGAAACCCGACGTGAAATGGCGGGTGGGCTTGAACCTCATAGAGGCATCCTACGTACCATGCCTTGACATGGATCAAATACATCGTAGTTCAGAATGGGTTTGTCGGTGAACCGACATGAAAGTGGACGTTGGTCCAATGGGCGGTGGGCTTGAACCTCATAAAGGCTTCCTACGTACCATGCCTTGACATGGATCAAAGACCTCGTAGTTCAAAAGAATGGGTCAGGGTCGGTGCTCACTCTAAGCCCATGTGAGTCATGCTCGGTGTGAGAAACATGAGGTTGCAAGGACCTAACGATCACGTCACGAAGGGTGCGTCCGTGAGTAGCGAAAAGGGGCTTACGCGTTGAGCGGCCCCTGGTGTTGGGACTTACTCCAGGATGGAGGCCCATAGGTAGGTGTCTCGTTCCCTATCACATCCTCCACCGACCTTGGTAGTGGGGATGTACGGAGATGCACGGGTGCAATCATCCGTACCAAAGGTTAGGGGCTTACGCTCTGAGGCAGCCCTTCCCCTGCGAACATACACCACCCCTACAAGGAGGATCTCATTCCATGTGCGGAAGAGTTCCATTCCCGTGGAGAAGAGTGGTGTAAAGAATGTTCGAGCTAGGGGGACCCTTCGTGAGGGAGACGAGGTTGGGTCACAGTTTAACGTCATGTGTTGAGGACGTGGTGCTTGGTAGTTTAACGTCCTGCAGCTCGGACGAGGTGGGTTCACTCCACACCCCTAGGACTTACATAACCGGTACCCTTTGGTCCTTGGGGAAGGGAAGGTACCGGTAAGGCCATGGTAAAGGGGGGTCGTGGGACGAACCATCGAGGGGTCCACGTTAGCGTGGCTATGCGAAGAAGAAATAGTCGTTAGCGTGCCTATGCGATGAAGCATTAGGCGGAGCAATGCTACGGGTGGTATTGTCCATGGGACCTTGAAATCACATCGTGCAAACCTAGAGGGTCGCACGGGAAGAGGAATCGCTAAGAAAAGGAGTGTGCTTTGCGAAGTGGGGTGCCTTGGACTTAGCATGGGGAATTGGTGTGAGTGGGAGGTGCTTCGCGAAGTGGAACAGTGTTCGCGGAGCACTGCCTCGTGAAGAAGGGGTGCCTCGCGAAGCAGGGTCCTGCGAAGCAGTGTGCTTCGCGATGCATAGTGATCCTGCCTTGGCATAGGGATCACTAGCATGGGTTGGGTGTTTCGCGAAGCATAAACACTCCGTGGCTGCCCGGGTTCCCTTGGGAATCCCCTTCCTTCGCGAACGCCCTTGATCTTCGCGAAGGGCATCCCTCTCGGAAGAGGAGCTCAAAACGAGACAAAGCAGAGTCGTCTCGCGATGTAGAAATACCTCGCGGAGCTCATGATTCCCGAGAAAAGGGTGCTTCACGATTCGGGAGAGGAGAAGCCAAAAGGTCGGATTGTACCTTGCCTGGACGCAGGGGGAGTCCAGTATTTATAGCGAAGGGGCTCCGCGAAGCAGGGATCGCGCACCGCCTCCGGTGCTTCGCGGAGGCTCGCGAACGTCAAATGGGTTCACGGAGCATTACCACCTCCGGAGCTTCGCGGCGGCTCGCGAACGTCAAATGGGTTCGCGGAGGATTACCGCCACCGGTGCTTCGCAGCGGCTCGCGAACGTCAAATGGGTTCGCAGAGGATTGCCGCCTCCGGAGCTTCGCGAGGCCGCGAGGGTCGGGGTGCCTCGCGTGGGTGCTTCGCGGCTGTGCTTCGCGGGGCAGCGCACCAGCTTTCTTTTTCCTTCCTTTATTTCGGGCCGTATTTTTGGCGCCAACAAATTCCCCCCCTCATACTTGGAGCCGCGGAGGGCGAAGGTTCGAAGTATGAGAGAAAATCGCCAAAATTGTCGGTGGTTCGCGATGCAGCATCGTGAAGGGGACCCGCGATGCTGGCCGGGGCCGCGGATCCGGACGCGTCGCGATGCTTTGCGCGGTTGAGGCGCGCTGCGATGCTCTGAGGTCTCCACCTATAAATAGGGGGTCCGCCCTCTTTTGTCTTCACGTGCCTTCCTTGTCTTTTTGTGATCTCGATTTTGCGAAGCTCCGCGTACTCCGCGACAGCACTCCGCGAATCGAGCTTCGCGGCGAACCGCCGGTCTCCGACTCTGCGTCCGCGCCAAGCAAACCTCGGTTTGTCGGCCTTGGCCGGACTTCACGGCTTGGTCTCGCGACCGATCTTCACGATCCGACTTCGTGATATAGCTTCGCGGTCGAGCTTCGTGATCCATCTGAAAGAATCCTTTTCTGAGGGCCAGAGTTAGAATGGCCCATCGAGAAGCTGTCTTGGGGGTCCTTGCAGATGCTGCTCGTCGAGATGAGATGGCCAACCGTCCAGGCTTGGGGGAGAGGATCTGGAGCCACTCGAACCACACTTCTTTGACGAATCTGCTCTCGGAGGGTCAGAAAAATTACCCGCAGTGCAAGAAACTGTCGTTGTACGGCTTCGGGTTGAGGGATGACGTCTTCATCCCTGAGGTGAGTAGGGATGAACCAGCTTGCTGGTTCAGGAGCACACCGTGCCAACATCAATGGTTCAAGGTGGCCGATGGTCACGCGTGGGAGGACTTCACACCCGTTACTGCTGACTATCTCTACAACCATGTGAACGACATCGACGGGAATCCACTGCTGCCGGAGACTTCCCCTCCCCTCTACCGTACAATGCTGAAGGCGGCCTTGCAGGATTCGAAGAAGGGATGGTCCAATGAGTGAGACCTGCGCCAGGGCGGCAATTTTACCGACGACTGGGCCTGGGCCTACAGGGTAGGTGCCTCATGCGAGGAGTTCGGGGCCGAGCTGAGGAGAGTGGGATTGTATGAGGCAGCATGGGCCTCCCAATTCCACATTTACCAACCAAAGCAGCTAATGCCGGAGTTGCTGAGTAGATGGTCATCTAGGACCAACACCTTTCACCTTCATCACGGGGAGGTGGGAATCAGCCTGTGGGATGTCCACCAGATTTCCGGGGTCCCAATATTGGGGGCCATGTATGACGAGTTCCTCCATGTTGCCAGCGCGTGGGGGGATGCGGAGAAAATGCCGCGACTGGCATCGGCGTTGATGGCGCTTGTCCCTGGAGAGGACAAGGAGGCAGTGAGGGACGTCCACTTCAGGAGATGGTTCAAATGCTTCCTGAATTTCCCAGAAGATCGAGAGTTCCCTTCGAGGCCTCGAACATGTCCGAGGGAGGCCCAGCGGGGCAAGGGTCACTCGTATTGGCGGGTCTTGGAGGACAGCCAATGGAAGACTTGGGGTTTCAGCGTCAGCACTGAACAACAGCCGATAGTCAGGCTGGCGGCGTTCATCGTGGCTCTCATCTGTGGCTGGATCCTACCGGTGAGAGATACAAGCATGGGGGGTAAGGCCTAGCTCATTCATCATGGCGTCGATGTTGGCCATGGGGCAGCGGATCAACCTGGGGATCCCGATGCTCACCAAACTGTACAGAATGCTGTGGCATATTAGCGAGGGCAAGAAGCCGCCAAGAATAGGCGGGCCCTTCCACCTCCTGTATGGGTGGATTGCAGCGCACATCAGGGGGATTTACGAATATCCCAACCCCATTTAGCCGCCGGGATCAAACTTTCGCCCCTCCATCCTGAACGTGGTCGGGAGCTTCCCGTTCAAACTGGCCGTTCCGATGGTGCTGAATAGGGTGTGGAGGGCGGACGAGTTCAACTTTCATCCCTTCCCATTGCCGAAAGGGATGCTTACTGATGACAGACGAGGAACGGAAGAACATCGGGCTTACCTCCTGGCCTTCCGAGGTGGAGTTTTGGTGGCTCGGATAGATCGTGAGCCAATCTGTGAACCGTACACCTCGCATCGTTTTGCGAGGCAGTTCTGGTGCCTCCAGTGGCTGACACTGCAGGTATACTGCGAGGTGCGTCATGAGGAGCACCCGTGTGTGATGAGGCAGTTGTGGCTCATGTTCACACGTGAGGATGGAAAGATGCAGATCGCATTGCCTCCATCCACCGTCGCCTTTGGATTAGTGAAGGAGTACGCCATCAGTTGGGAGGCCGCTTATCCGGGGGAGATGCTGAAGCAGCCAACGATCCGGGTTGGTGACGGTGGGCCTCGTCTATCTCGAGGTCGGGGTCGGAGGGCAGCTAGGGCCGCTCGCAGCAGCAGGTCTGCAATGGCGGCGAGACCCGCACCGGCCAAGGGTATGGCAGCAGCGGTGGATCCAGTGATTTCGGGAGAGCAGGGTCATCCGGAGGGGCGACCACCGAGGGGATTCCGTAGGATATCCACTCAGGCTCTGGGAAAGCGCCTGCATCACATTGACATTGCAGAGGATGTCGTCTTCCCGGAGGCTTGGGACATTTGGGATGTCAACCGGCAATTCCTCAGCCCATCCGAGATATGGGCCCACCTGAATCGCCTCGGGATGTAATTACCGGGTATAGGCCCAGTTTGGGCTGGATTCATGGCGTCTCCGGCGGAGGCGGAGCAGTACTTGGAAGAGCTGGAGGATTATGTCCACTCCAGTGGTGTCCCTCACCCAATGACAGAACGGGTGAGGGTACTGTTGAATCAGACGGTCCCCCCACAGTTATCGGCTGCCGATCTGAGGGAGCGCTTCCCCTTGCCGGAGGAATCAGAGGACTCCTCTCGGGAGGATGAGGCTTGCGGAGGGAGCCCGCTGGAGGAGGGCGAGGTCGGAGACCGAGGCTCAGAATCCGACGATATCGCGGAGGCTCTCGAGGTAGCATTCCGAAATTCTCTCCTTACGACCTGTTCCTGGGTCCCTATGGACTTCTCATCAATGTGTGAGCCATGCAGGAAGAACTTGTTCATAGGCCTCATTATCGCTCCATGGCGGGTGGTGATGCGGGACCTTCAGAACCCGCGCCTATGGCAGCGTCCAGTTCTGCGTCTGGTGGGACCAGGGCGCCCGAGGTGGCTCCTCCGGAATCTCCAGACCTTCCAACAGTATACGGGGGGTCTCGTCTCGGGGTTCCATCAGTACCGGCTCCGGAGCAGCGGTCGGAGGTCGATCTTCGTAAGTCTCCTCCACCGATCTCCTCGTTGTCACATGTAGGCCATGCCAACTAACGTTTATGTACCTCTTTGTCGTGCAGTTCTTCGACTAGCGTGGGCTGCTGCGGCTAGGCTGGTCGGGATATCTGGTGGCGTCCCTCCTAGGGGCATGCCGGTGATGGTGGCAATAATTCCTCCATCTCCTCAAGCTGTGACGCACATCATCACTGGCGGGTCCGCCAGCAGGGCTGTACCCGAAATCATTGAGGTGGACTCCGAGGAATAGGATAAACCGGTCGGTCCCAGCTCTGTCGCGCCTTCTTCGGCGTCAGGTGTCGCGCTGGATTCGACGCTGGATGTTGATCGTGCTGAGGATTTCCTGCGGGCGTATCTCGCGTATGAGCCTGCCAATCGCGCAGACTGGGACGAAACGGCCTCCAACGAGGAAGACATCAGCATAGTTCGCCGCCGGTCGTGGAAGCTGATCACACGCTTTATCAAGGACACTCCCCAAGCACAATGTCTAGCCGAAATGGATAGGCTTAACTCGCGGTTGCGCGAACTGTGCGATGGGGGAGTGGATGCCCATCGTCCGCATGCACTCATCCGAGATCTTATGGCTGCGAAGATCCGGGAGCATGATCGTGGGATCAGCGTGGGCTGGCAGCGGAGGAAGGAGACCGGCATTAAGAAGCTCCAGGAGGCTGAAGGCGAGGTTCAACGGATGCAGACCCGGGCAGACGAGCTTTCAGCCTCTCTTGATGCGCAATCTGAGCGGGTCTCACGGTTGAAGGCCCAGCTGGCAGAGGCTGAGGAGCATATGGGGCAGACCTCTGGAAGGATGGCTGCCGTTCAAGCTGATGTGGAGAGGGCCAAAGCCAGGACTGAGGAAATGCGCCCCGCCGCTGCGGAGGAGGAGCGAGAGCTAGTTCAGCAGCAGCAAGCCTTGGATGCCGCAAGTCAACGGGTGGCGGAGCTGCAACGCTCTTTTGATGGGGTCAACCCGTCCATGGGGGAAGTCAACCCCCGAGTATTGTAACAAACCCAAAACCCTTTTATTGGTACTTTCGTGCTTCCAAATTTTACCTTTGTTTTGAATGCCGTAGCACGCACGATTTCCACTGTTGAATTGTCTTGTCACATCCCTACAATGTTTGCGGGACGTTTGACGACAATTTTCAAAGCCAGTCCAGGTTCCCGAAAGATGGGGAAGGCTTGATCGGAGGAGGAACTTCTAGGCTAGCCAAATTATCGTTTCTTCGACGTGCTCTTATGCACGAACGGGGCAACGCCAGGGGCGTTGAAATCGGTCCAAACAGATGAAAATGGGAAGTGTGAATCACGATACCCAAGGTTCGGAACCGGTGGGGATGGCGTGACAATAAGGGACAACCGTTAACCTTGGAGGGGAAACGGTACCCTTACTGCGTTAGCCTGAAATGGGGACAACAAATGAGAATCGACCGCTGACCATATTCGCAACGCGGGATTTTATCAATTTGTTGTCGATCAATCCTTCGGGATATTTTCCCGTAACGGCAGGAGAGCCCTTGGCTGTAGTATCCAGGCCATTATTGGGGGTCCCTCCAAACATGACCAGTCTTCCGGAACGTTGGCCCAGGACGGTAGGTGAGCCGATACGGCATGAGACCAGGCCGTTAGGGGGTTTCTTCAGACATGAAAGAGGACGAGGGTCCGAATAAGGGGCACACAAAGCATGGAATATGGAGTGATGGTTTGTTCAAACAAAATCCAACACTTCGGTAGTTACACCACCGTGGTGGGAGTACGCCAGATGGGTGCATCGGTCTGATCCCGGATCATTCTTTCTTCCAGATAGGGCCTCTCTGGCGAGGGCTGGAAATGGGGAGGAATAGGATTTTGCGATTCCTGGGGCTGGACCCTAGGTGAAATGCCTGGGTGTCTCTACGTATCCCATGATGATGGGAATCAAGCCATATGTAGTTCTGAAAGCGTAGTTTAACGTCATGCAGGACGAAGACCAGTTTGACCGTGTTGGTACACATCCTGCCAAAACTACTAAGCCCACGTGAGTCGTGCTCGGTGTGGGAAACAAGCAGTTGTGGTGGGAATCTCCTAACACAAAAGGGGAAGGTTAGGGAAAAGGGACGCTCGGTGACTACCAGCCCAATGACATTAACACGATCATTTAGCGCACCTAGATGTGCGAAGAGAAGGATCCAAGCATGATGGAGTTCCACTTGAACATGAGGGAGTGGAAATGTGTGAATCATGACACTCGAGATTCGGATCACGATGGTGGAAGCGTGATGATGGAGGATTACTGCTGACCATGTTCGTAACACAGCATCCTGTCGCGTTAGCCTAAAATGGGGACAAACAACTGAGGGTCGACCGTTGACCGTGTTCGAAACACAGGACCATGTCACAAATGTTGTCAGATATCCGTAGGGATGTTGGCCCGAAACGATTGAAGGGCCCTTAGGTCCAGCATTCATGGAGAGCCCTTAAGCTTAGTATCCACATCATCCGAGGTTCCTTTTGGATGTGGAAGAGGATGAGGATCCAAATAGCGAGCTCACGAAGTTTGGTCATGGGATGAGGGGAATGTCCCTGTGAAAATCCCATGCTTCGGGCTCTTTGCCAAAACACATCTGAATACGGCAACGAAACGTATTAGAGAGAGGGAGCAGATTCCTTCCCCTTGGGGAGATCTTAGTTTAGGGTCATAGAATTCGGACCATGAAAAGTTAGACTGGGCCCGCGGGGAAGTGCCCGGGCACTCCTACGTATCTCATAGGGATGAGAATCAAGCCTTACGTAGTTCTTGACGGACCTTAGACCACAAATGGGTAAAGGGAGCAGGGGAAGCAAGGCATCAAAATCCGACGTGAAGGAGGACTTAAGCCCTACTTACCATGTATTCTCTGGGGAAACGCTCGAGTCGAGGGACCGAACACAAAGGTTAGGCTGGGCCCGCGGGGAAGTGCCCGGGCGCTCCTACGTATCTCATAGGGATGATAATCAAGCCATACGTAGTTCTGGAAGTGACATGGTAGGATACCAGTGCCAGGGGAAAAGGGGAGTGTGGGCGTGGCCCTTGCACTAAAAGAAGAGGAATTTGATGTATCTTGTTTGTTCTTTAAGGTTAATGGTTTTTTTTGTGAAGCGACAGGCCTAGAACAGTAGGTCGTGATGTCGCCACAAGAATCAAGTTGTGATGGGCGTTGACAAATGGCATGGCACGTGACCAATACCCAACGTGATGTCCTCTACAACGAGGTCACCACAATGCGGTGCCGTTTTTCGTCGTGCGGCCAGGACGATAATGTCACAGTTTAGGGTCGTATGATAGGACCAAGCATGCATTTTATCGTCATGTAGCACAGACGTAGCAGAGACGATGCTAGGCGGAAAATGTGCGCAGTGTTATAAAACACAATTGACGGAGACATGATCCCCCATAAAATTGTACGCCATTCGGGGAGGGAAACCTTAGGCCGAGGGGCCTATACAGAGGTGATACAGGGAGAGTGACTGGATTCCTGAATGGGTTGTACCCGGAGACAGGGCGTCTGGGCGGTCCTACGTATCCCATGAGTATGGGAATCAAGTTGAACGTAGTCCCGAATGGATCTTAGTTTATGGTCTTAGAGCTCGGACCATGGGATCCCCAATGGGCGCCAGATTGCAGCTTTGTCCCCCTAGCATGCAAAGGTGCACTGAGGGATAGCGCCAAAAGTGTCGAGATTCCACCTGGACATGATGGGGTGGAAAATTATGTGAATCATGCAACCAACATTCGAGGACTGAAGAGGCTGGCGTGACGATAGAGAATTACTGCTGACCATGTTCGCAATACAGCATCCTGTCGTGTTAGCCTGAAATGAGGACTAACAAACGAGCATCGACCGCTGACCATATTCGCAACGCGGGATTTTATCGATTTGTTGTCCAAAACCCTCGGGGGCGTTGGCCCATATCAGTAGGAGAGCCCTTGGGTGTTGTATCCAGGCCGTTCTTGGGGGTCCCTCCAGGTGTGAAAGATGATGGAAGTCCGAATAGAGGGGAACACGAAGCTTGACAAGTGGATGGAACTTGATCAAGTTGAACCTGACACTCTTGGTCGTAGACTAGAGTTCTCTTAATACATGGGTGAACCACTACAAGGAGTCAAGGGACTCAACTTTGAGGGTGATCGAGAGATGGCAGGTTCCCGGGGGGAGGGGGGCACGGTGCCCAAAACCTTGTATCATACCTACACCTCCCCCTCCTAGAGAGGGATAGGCCAAGTGGCCTAGGTGACTGGGAGATCAGGAGATCACCAGGAGGTGGGGCTGGACCCGAATCTTAAACATCCAGGTGGTCCTACGTATCCCATGAAGATGGGAATCAAGCTACACATAGTTCTGAAGGGTGCCTTTTAATGTCATGCAGGACAGGGAATAGGAGGAATGAACCTCAGAATGAGGGCGTGCGTGGTGCAGCTATCACAAACCCGACGTGAATGAGGACGTAGTCCCTCACTGCGCCACGCAGCCCTGTAATCAGGGTCCTGAAGGCAGGATTAGAGAGGTAAATATGATGAACTCAAGCTGGGCCCGGAGACAAGGGTTCCGAGCATTCCTACGTATCCTATCGAGATAGGAATCATGCTGAACGTAGTTCCAGATGAGAATATTAGTTTATGGTCTTAGTGCTCGGACCGTGGGTGGTGACAATTCCCGAGTAAGCGCAGATGTCAACCCAATCCCTAAGCCCACGTGAGATAAACTCGGTGTGGGAAACAAGGGGGGTATCCTCATCGCAATACTTGGGGCGTCCCTCAAAGGGGAGTTGGCGGAGTGTTTCAAAGGACAACTTTGATGCAGCTTGTTCTCCCAACGTGCAGACGTGCATGGAGGAAAAGTACCAAGAATCCTGAGACTCTACTCGGACATGATGAAGTGATGAAGGGTGTGAATCGTGTACCCGGAATTTGGGCTCAATGGGTTGGCGTAGCGATAGAGGAAAACTGTTAACCATGGTGGAAACACAGCGTCCGTATCGTGTTAGCCCGAGGTGGGAACAACAAACGAGCATTGACCGCTGACCATATTCACAACGTGGTATTTTATCGATTTGTTGTCCAAAACCCTCGGGGGCGTTGGCCCGTATCGGTAGGAGAGCCCTTGGGCGTAGTATCCAGGCCGTTCTTGGGGGTCCCTCCGGGCGCGAAAGACGATGAAAGCCCTGATGCGGGGATATGCAAATCCTGGAAAGCGGGTGCAGACGTGCCGAGTAAAGCTTGGCATTCCAGGTAATAAACCAGAGTACTCTTAAGCACATTGGTGAGCCGCCTAAAAAAAGGATCGACGAAACAGCTCAGTAGGGGGGGGGAGCATGGCGTGGTCATTACGAGATCGTCGTGAACGAGGACATAATCCCACACCACACCATACACCCTAGGCAAGAGGGGACCTGGGTCGTGGCCCGGAAAGACCAAGGGGCCTAAGGTCAGGCATCAGTCAGGAAGGCCTGACTGGTTTGCAGTGTAACGTCTTACATGAGGACGAGGGGCCAGGGGCCCAAGGAGGCCAAGGGGCCTGAGGCTGGGACTTGTAAGGGGAGTCGTACGGCATGGTACATGGTCCCGACGTGAATGAGGATGTAGTCCTACACCACACCGTACACTCCCATGAGGAATCCTGGGTCGTGGCCCGGATCTCTAGCACCACCTGGGGGAAGTTGTGTCACCTCGGGATGGGGCAGAATGAACCACTGTCTTTGATGCCTGGGACATTTCGGGGTGAACCCGAAAATCAAGGACACTGTTGACCATATTCAAAACACAGCGTTCCTATGGTGACCCGTATGGGGGCAACAAACAAGCATCGACTGCTGACCAAATTCGCGACGCGGGACTTGTATCGGCTTGTTGCTTGAAAACCCTCGGGGGCGTTGGCCCGTATCGGTAGGAGAGCCCTAGGGCGTTGTATCCAGGCCGTTCTTGGGGGTCCCTCTGGGTGCGAAAAATGACGGAATCCCAGTCAAGGAGTGGGTGAAGCAAAGTTGTATCCATCCACGAAAGGGGTAAGCACCTCCAGGGGGGAATGTGCAGCCGGGTCGAGGATTGCTCGATGTGGGTTGGGGCAAAAGTGTGCACCCTGCCATGTCTTGACCCGAGGGGAAGATTTTGGATTTTGGGCTGGGCCCACGGACGAAGTGTCCGGGCGTTCCTACGTATCTCATAAGGATGAGAATCAAGCCATACGTAGTTTTTGAAGGCCATGATGTTTAGCGTCATGCGGTGAGAACGTGGGAGGATAGAAGAACGGGAGTGGGCGCATGGTGTGACCCTTACAATCATTGTGCGAGCGGGGTTGCATAAGCGGGGCTAAAAAAACCTACCCCACGCTACACAAAGATCCTCCAAGGAAACTATTCCCTGGGGGGATAAGGGAAGAGAAAAACTTGGGGCTGGGCTGAAGACGAGGCGTCCGAGCGTTCCTACGTATCTCATAAGGATGAGAATCAAGCCACACGTAGTTCTAGAAGTGCAGTTTAACGTCATGCGGGACGATGAGAAGCACCTCATTTGGGGATATGTATGGTACGATAAGTAATACGACATGAATGAGGACGTAGTCCTACACCATACCGTACAATCCCGCAAGAGGGTAAGTCGGGGAAAAAAACAGGGGGGCCTAGGGGCCAAACCGCGGTCAAGGAGACCTGACTGGCTTGCAGTTTAACGTCTTGCAGTAAGGACGGGGTCGGGGGCCCGAGGAGGCCGAGGGGCCTGAGGCCGAGCCTCGTAAAGGGGGGGCGTACTACATGGTACATGATCCCGACGTGAATGAGGATGTAGTCCTACACCACACCGTACACCCCGGGTAAGAGATTGGGCGGAGAGGTCCGTGAAGGCCAGGGGGCCTAAAGTCAGGTACCAGTCAAGAAGGCCTGACTGGATTGCAGTTTAACGTCTTACAGTAAGGATAGGGATGCAGTTTAGGGTCGTGCGGGACCATCTCACAGTTTAGGGTCGTGCTGGACCTTCTCGCAGTTTAGGGTCGTGCTGGACCTTCTCACAGTTTAGGGTCGTGCTGGACCTTCTCGCAGTTTAGGGTCGTGCAGGACCATCTCACAGTTTAGGGTCGTGCTGGACCATCTCACAGTTTAGGGTCGTGCTGGACCTTCTCGCAGTTTAGGGTCATGCAAGACCATCTCACAGTTTAGGGTCGTGCAGGACCATCTCACAGTTTAGGGTCGTGTTGGACCTTCTCGCAGTTTAGGGTCGTGCAGGACCATCTCACAGTTTAGGGTCGTGCTGGACCTTCTCGCAGTTTAGGGTCGTGCAGGACCATCTCACAGTTTAGGGTCGTTCTGGACCTTCTCACAGTTTAGGGTCGTGCAGGACCATCTCTGCCCTAGGCAAAGTATCGCTTGAGGAACTTGGCATTGCTAGGAGGGGTTATGCGCTCTCCATCCGTGGTCACCAAGGAGTATGCTCCATTGGGGTAAACCTTTTGGATGATATAAGTCCCTTCCCATTTGAGTTCTAACTTGGGCAGTTTCCTACCGGGAATCATTGGCGCTCGAAGGGCCAATACCAGGTCACCCTGTAGAAAAGAGCGGAGACGAACCTTCTTGTCAAAGGCTCTCGCTATCTTGTCCTGATGCCTTTCCAGATTGTGCAGGGCACGAAGCCGGTTCTCGTCCAGTGCCTCTAATTCAGCTAGACGGATCTCGGCTACCTCATCTGATGTTTGGTGGTCATAGACTGCAGTACGTAGCGACGGCATCTGGATCTCAATGGGTAGGACGGCCTCAGTCCCATACACCAGGGAATATGGGGTCTCCTGGGTAGAGTTACGAGTCGTCGTCCGGTAAGCCCAGAGGGCGTTGGGGAGCTTGTCCGGCCAACACTTCTTGTTCTGACCAACCATCTTCTGCAGAATGATAGAGAGGGACTTGTTGAATGCCTTGATCTGTCCATTCTCCTGTGCGTGGTAGAGGGAGGTATGGTTCGACCGGATGTCATACTTAGCGTACAATTTCTTCAATTCAGCTGCTCGGAAGTTGGTGCCGTTATCGGTGAGGACGGCGTGAGGGACTCCAAACCGGTGGATAATGTTGGAGCTCACAAAGTCAACGATGGAACGGGCCTTGACCTCTTTGAGCGGAACTGCTTCTGCCCACTTGGAGAAGAAATCTGTAGCAGTCAGGATGAACCTGCACTGGAGGGCTGTTGCCGGTGGATACGGTCCCACTACATCATGTCCCCATACCACAAATGGCCAAGAGTACTTGGTGGGGTGGAGGGGCACCGGCGACCGATGCAAGAAGTTGGCGTGTACTTGGCACGTGTGGCATCTCTTGGCGTATCCAATACAATCGTGGATCATAGAGGGCCAAAAGTACCCCAACCTCCGGATTTGATGGGACAGTTTCGGCCCAGCATGATGGGCGCAACAGGAACCGGCGTGAACCTCTTGCATAACTTGAGGTATCTCCCCCCCATGGATGCAACGGAGGAGGACACTATAGAAAATCCACTTATAAAGGATCTGTTCAAGGATGGGGCTGCTCCGGAGGGTAAATTGCAGCGCGCGGCGTCAGATTCGCTCGCGTTCGGCCCGGTCGTCCGGGAGCTGACCATTTTGGAGATACTCGACAAAAGGTGCTCTCCAGTCGGGGTGGTTTCAACCACTGCGTCCGACGAACCCAGGATTCCCGACACAGAGGGCACGGTGGTGAGATGACTTACCCGCATGCTATCACGGTCCTCTTGGGTGACAGGGGAAATGACTCTCCGGTGGGCCACGTGTATGACCAAATCATCTTGCTCGGGTTCTGCGAGCGACGCGGCTAAGCCATCCAGGGCGTCTTCTTGGCCGTTCTGCGACCGTGGGACATGGGTAACCTCTGGCCGAGAAGAGAACTGGGCCATTAGGAGGAGGGTGTACTCCAGCAACGGTGCAAGCTCTGGCTTCCTGACGACGTAGTCGCCATTAACCTGTTTGATTACCAGCTCGGAATCTCCCTTCACATGTAGATGGGGAACATGGATCTCGAGGGCCAACTCGAGGCCGGTGATGAGAGCCTGGTACTCTACCTCGTTGTTCGTACAAACTTCTGACAACAGGAATGATTACGGCAGGACGACCTACTCCGGAGTAATGAAGACAATACCCAGACCCACTCTGTTGAGCTTGGGGTCGTTGAGCCTTCTACCGGTGGGGCTCCGGGAGGCACCGTTGAAATGCATTTGCCAACACGGGGCAGCATGATCGACTGAGAGGATCGTCTCATCAGGGAAGTCCGGGTCCAAGGATTTATCTGTGGAGGTTGGATGGGCAGCTAAAAAGTCTGCCAATGCCTGTCCCTTAATGGCCTTCTGAGGTATAAACCTGATATCAAACTGCTGGAGAATCACCTCCCACCGTGCTAGTCGGCCAGTCAGCATGGGGCGGTTCAGGATGTACTTCAGTGGATCTACCTGAGAGATCAATTTCACCTCGTGGTGTTGCAGGTAGTGCCGCAACTTCTGCACGACGAAGACAAGCGCAAGACAGCTCTTTTTGACAGGGGAGTATCGAATCTCCGTATCGAGAAGCATGCGGCTGAGATAGTAGAGACTATTCTCAGTACCCTCGTTGTTCTTCTGGGCGAGCAGCGCACCGAGGGATCTCTCCAGGGCGGTCACGTAAAGGACCAGTGGCTTTCCGGAGACGGGTGGCATCAAGACCGGAGGTTGGAGCAGATACTGCTTGATTTCCTCGAAGGCGGTCCGACACTCCTCATCCCATTCATAGGTGGTGACCTTCTTCATGAGCCGAGAAAAGGGCTTACACTTGCCGGCTAGATTCGCAATGAATCGGCGTATATAGGCTAAGTGGCCTTGAAGGACTTGGAGCTCCCGAATGTTGCTCGGGGGAGGCATTTGGCTAGTGGCCTTGATCTTCTCCGGGTCGATCTTGATACCTCGGTATCTGACAACAAAGCCTATAAACATCCCGGAGGTGACTCCGAAGGCACACTTCAGCGGGTTAATCTTCAGGTGACGGGAACGGAGGAAGCCGAACACTTTCTCAAGGTCTCTGAGATGGTCCTGGCGCTGATGCGACTTGACTACGAGGTCGTCCACATAGCATTCCACCAATGTCCCGAGGATCGGTTTGAATATGCGATGCATGGCCCTCTGATAAGTGGCACCTGCATTCTTCAAACCGAATGGCATTACCTGGTAGAAAAATATACCATGGGGAGCCCTGAAGGTAGTGGACTCCTCGTCTTTGGGGGCCATCCGGATCTAGTTATACCCGGAATACCCATCCATGAAAGAGAGGGCTTGGAATCCGGCCGTGGCATCAATCAACATCTCCGTCACCAGGAGTGGGAAGTCATCCTTTGGGCCGTGGCGATTAAGATCACGGAAGTCGATACAGGCTCTGATCTGCCCATTCTTCTTCCTGACTGGCACAATGTTGGCAAGCCACTTGGGGTACTGGACCTCCTTGACGAAGTTGGCTTTGATTAGCTTATCAACTTCGGCCTCAACCATAGAGCCATGGGAAGGGTGCATCTTCCTGGGAGGCTGCTTAAACCCATGATGTTTTGCTGGGAGGCCCAGACGGTGGACGACCACTTGGGGATCCAGCCCCAGCATCTCATCGTAACTCCAGGAAAACACATCACGGTGCTGTTTGAGGAAGTCTACGTACTGCTGCCGCTCCTCGAGGGACATGGCCGCACTGATCAATGTGGGTCTCGGATCTTCCTTGCTACCAAGGTTCACCTGTACCAGTTCATCAACCGTGGTAGAGACGCCTTCTTCAATGGCTGGGGGAGCATCCTCCAAGTCTCCCTCCCCAGCCGTGGGGGAACTTCCCGCGATGGAAGATACTTCTGGGCTATCAAGATCCATGGGGTAGCTGGTGCCGACTCGGACAGCAGTGGTCATCACATCAGGAGAATCAATTCCCATTAAGACCATGGCAATGAAGGCAGTCGACCCTATCCCATATGACGTTCGGCCTAAAGGGCCACGTTTGATGATATCGAAGCAGTGGTGACGTGTCGGCCTGAGTCGGTTAATTCCAGTCCGGCGGAAGAGACACGTATGGCGCACCGCCATTGTCATCATCTTGACGTCCCGGTACCGTATAGGGGTAGGAGATTCCGGGATCACCTGAGCCTGGTTGATGTAGGGGTACGAGGTGATTTTCCACCGTCGCTTGAACACGGGAACATGTCTTCCTTGAGTACCCGAAACAACGAAACATTGTCCCATGTCGGGGGTCGTGGCCTCCAACCGGTGGATCGGGAGGATGTAGGCGTCGTCCATTCTTGCCCAGGGATCACTTGTGATCGGGGCGGGCTCATCCTCGCTTACCAGGATTTTCTTGTCCTTACTTTTGTAATAACCCGCATCTAGATAGCGGGCCTCACAAGAAGCGAAAGGGGACACGTCTCCTTGGAGCACACCTACTCGACCGTTGAGTGAGTACTTGAGGCACTGGTGATACGACGGGGGGACCGCTGCATGCAGATGGAGCCATGGTCTACCCATCAATGCGTTATAGGCGGTGTCTTGAGAAAAAACCATGAACTCAGTGCTGGCAATTAAGCCACCGAACTGAGTCTTCAGGCGGATCTTGCCGACTGGAGTTTGCTCTATCCTGTCGTACCCCTGGATCCTGAGGTAAGAGGGATTTAAATCACCTTCGGACAGTCCCAGCCTTCGCAGCGTCCGGGTCGGAATTAGGTTGATTCCAGAACCCGTGTCAACGAGGCAGCGGCGGACTTCCACGCCGTTGAAGTGGCCAGTGATATACAGTGGGTGAATGTGACCCTGTATAGGAGGGTCCTCATCTTCACCGGAGAACGAAATAACCGCCTGACACTCAGCGTTTTCAATCGTCTCGGTATGGAAGGATTCTGCAACTGCTACCTCCGTCTCAAACTGGAGGGGTCTCCTTAGGGCCTCGGCAAGTGCCTCGCGCATTTCAGATGACAGGAGAAGGGCCTCGAGGATGGAAAGCCTCACCGGGATGCCGACCAGGTGCATCAGAACATCGTACTTTCGTGCCAAACGCGAACCTCTGCTTACAGGAGGTCGTTCGGCATTTGGATGCAAAACGGGTCCGGCTGGCTGAACCGGCGAGTAACTAGTACTGGGTACATCTTGCTTCCTACCAGTAGAAGCCCGAACAGTAGTCGTCGGGCTAAGATCGGACATCGGAGGCTGGCCTGTAGCCGGGCAAGACTGGTTGTGATACGAACGAGGCGACTCCCCGCGATCCAGTAGCACGAACGAAGGTGGAGGTAGAGCCGAGGGTGCTTGATGGGTCTGCGCATGCTGAGATCTGCGCTGAGCCTGCTGCCTGGTCTTGGTAGCGTGCACGGCTTGGCCACAAGTGCTTGCTGACGTACCTCGACAACCGGCGCGATTGCGATTCCGCTGACGTTGACGTCAGCTAGAAATGTTGGGGAGGTCTGCCTGGGGTTCCCCCTCGCCGGGGGTCATATAGGGCATTACCAGCTCCACGGTGTTAACCGAAGCGTACCCTTGGATATCGCTCGAGGAGTCATCCGTTGTTGGGTGGATTCTGGGAGGGATCCCCATTTTAGGGGGAATAAAGTCACCGAGAGTGTGGGATGACGACGACACTGGCGGTGCACGTTGCTTCTTCTTGCGTCGCCGCTGCTTGCCCTTTTGGGCAGAGGTCGACTGTGAAGACGATGCGGAGGCACCAGCTACCTCTTCTGAAGGTTCCGACTGCTTCAGTCGCACCCGGATGATACCCTGGGCATGGACGACGGTTTTTTGAGTCATCCAGTTGTCGTATTTCTGGGACCCACGGCTAGGGACCTGCTGCCACTCACCTTCGCTGTCGCTGCCGATTTCAGATCCTACAAAGACGCCTGCCACTTGAGCCGGTGCTGGGCCCAACATGACTATGTTGATGTTGACCTGGTCCTGAAGCCAGTCTTTAAACACATAGCATCGCTTGAGGGTGTGCCCCAGGATCCGATGATAAGGGCAGTAGTTGGGGTGGTCGGTGAGGTGCGCCTCTTCCGGCCTTCTACACTCAGGCAGACGCACAATCCCTTGCTCTAGAGCACTTCGGAAGTAGCCAGGGACCTGATTTTTGTTGAACGAATAGGTCTGGTACCTTCTTTCCGGATAGGGGGCCCTGAGGGCCTGGTCCTGACGAGGTACCGGAGGGGCCTGCCGAGGAGGTGGCGCCTGGTTGTCTCGCCTTGGTGGAGGTGGCGCGTTGCGCGGGGGAACCTGTCGGTTCTGAGGCGGTCGCTGCTGGGCGGGATCCTATGCTTGAGGTGGAGGACCACTACGGGGTTTTAGGGGTGGTGTCGCCGGTAGCAATTCCAGCTGCCTCGGGGATTCTATTTGAGCCACCGCGGCGGGTTCAGCCCTGGAAGTCCTCCTAACTGGGATCATAGGGGGCAACAAACGTGCCTGACTGGCCTGTTGCAGGGCTTCCACGAGGCGCTGGGCCTTATCCGAGAAATCTTTGAACCCTCCAGGGTAGTTCTGGGTAATTAAAGAGGGTACCAGCTCTTTCTTGACGTTCCCCACACCCATCGTCAGTAATTTCTCCAGAGTCAGTGGCATATCGAGGGAGTACGTAAGTCCTTTCCACCGGGTGATGAAATCTGCGACCCGCTCATCAGGCCTCTATTTGCACTTGAAGAGGTCCGCAATGCTGGTCTTTCGCGTGATGGAGCTGAACTGGTATAAGAACTACCGGTGAAGATCCTCCCAACTGGTTACCAATCTGATAGGGATCTGGTTGTACCAGACGAATGTCGGACCTTCCAATGTCTGTACAAAACATCGGAGCTTGGCGGCTTCTTGCTGAGCCGGGGTCCCCAGCATGGGGCCACACCTGGAAGAGAAATGAGCCAAGTGCTAGGGCGGGTCCCCTGTCCCTTTAAAAGGCGAGAAAGTGGGGTTCCCAAACCCCGGAGGTGCGGTCATATCATCCACCCACGCGGGATAAGGCTTGCCATCCGGTGGGACCGCCACCTGCCGCGTTTCCAACGCCTCGAGGCGAGCTGTGAGTGCCGCAATAAGGTCCTCCGGGTGGGGGTCAATGTCTTGACGGGGATCCCTAACCACAAGTTCATTGCCAGGTTCTTCAACACGGTAGACGGCTTTGGCCGCTCGTGGGTCAACTGGCTGGACGACCCGCTGGGCGACTGGGGGAACCCGGGTTGGATTCTTCAGATTGTCCCGTCGCTTGGGGGGGTTTGGCGAGACATATCGCGCCCTCTTGCCGTATGTTCCGGCTTCCGCCCTGTCTGCGGCAGTAGCATGATCAGGGTGGCCCGGAGGAATCTCACCGGGGGGAAATTGTTCCTGCTCCTGCTGCCCCGGCCAAGGATTACCATAGTCGGGTCGTCGCTCTGCGGCGCGTTCAGCCAAGAGTTCGTCAACCAGCCTTTTCTGCTCAGCAAGCTGCTGGCGTAACGTGGCCTTCTCAGGATCTTCGTCCATTTTCTGCACAGAGGCAGACGGGTCGGAGTGCTTGACTATTCTGACATGCTCCATACCCTTTCCAGTGCTTCGACCGAGTGCTAGAGACTCGGTGGGTACGGGGAGACCTAGCAGGTTCCTCTGATGATGGGTAACTCTCCCGGACGGGTCGAGCAGCGGCGGTACGCCCTCAGATGGTAAGTCTCCATCAAGGAACTCAAGCTCATCTTCCTTATCCACAAAGTCAGCCATGTGGACTGTGACCCCTCTTGAGGGAATATCCTCGATGTCGCATAGCGAATCGGGCTACCGTCGGATAGGGTCGAAGAGGAGAGCGGCATAGTGTCCCCAACCACAGACTTGCACATGGGGGGTGGCTTCCTTGACGATTCTGCGGAGTGCTTTAAGACTCTGAACGCATTTTCGTTGAAGGGTGATCTGGTGGCCTGGTGACTCAGGGTGCTGGGCTACAAGAAGTGCAGCTGCATCGATCAGGCGGCATTGCTCGCCGATTTCATCGAAGTGCTCACGACTTCTAGGGTACACCACCCGTTAAAAACGGAGGCGGAAGTGTGTCGCCCACAGGGTTCAGCAAAAGTACCCCACGTCTTCAGGGGTAAGAGACTCTGGTTTGCGGAAATTTAGTGCCGCCGTCGGCCAGAACATCTCTGGGAAGTAATCCGCCACAAGGATACTCCAGAAGCTCCTAGGCTCGGACTCAGGGTCTGGCCCTGTGTTGCCCCACTCGTCAACCGGGGGCGGATGAGGAACCGGAAGCGGTACCGAGGCAGACCTTCGGGAGAGTAAGCTCGACGGCGGAGAATACGGCAAACGAACTGACTGGCCGCCTAATTCCGGGCCATCCTCCGAAGAGTGAGGTGACCTGGCCACGATGTTACGATACGACGGGCTGATAATCGCAGCTTCTGGAACAGGACCCGCGGCTACCGGCGACAGGTCGTGTCATTGCTCTACCGTCGTTGGCCCCCAAAATAACTCTATGTGATCTCTGGTAGAGGTAGAGGGGTCTTCTGGTGACAGAGGCGGTGATTGCGTGGTCGAGACCTGCGGAATTCCCAGGATTTCTTCCTCCTGGATGTACCTGCGGAGAGAGATGGGAATCCGGTGGACCTCAAATTCTGGGAGAACAAGGCTAACGCGTCTGGTTCCTGCCCCAGTCCTTGATACGGAGGAGCGGGGAGAAGGTTCCATCGCTGAATCGCATTCCGCTTCCGAATCGGAGAAGCGGGCAGGTTTGATCTCCACCTGGGCCTTCCTAGGATTCTTCTTGTGGCGGTGACGACCCTCTATTCTTCCCCTGGGTGGCTCTTCGGGACAGGGTTGACCGCTATTAGGCAGCCTCGGGGTGGCGCTGGCGCCGTGGCGGAGAGGGCCCCCACTCGAGATAGCCGGGGTGCGAGGGGAACCAGGTCAAATGTTGAAGGGTACATGGGGAGGACCTCCATGAACAGTACCCATGTGGGCGGGGCCTCTGTTGGAACTGGCAGGAGCATGGGGAGGACCTCCATGGTCGATGCGAGTGGAGCGAGGCTGGCCTTCACTCCTCGAGTTGCTGGGGCGAGGAAGACCTTCGCCGGTTGCAGAGAGGACGTAGGGAGGGCCCACACGTTGGAGATGGACCGGATGGACGGTGCCTTCAGAAGGATGGACTCCATACCCTGTACAGCGGGCGCGGGTAATGTTTCCGCGCTGAGCGTCACTGCCGTAGGGAAGGTCTTCCTGCAGGATGTGGGTAGCACGAGGCATGCCTCCATGAAGAACCTCGGAGCGGGGAAGGCCCACACTCGGTGGAGTAGTGGTACAGGGAGGACCTCCGTACGGGGTGGCATTACCGCGGGTTATCTCGCGGCGATCACCACTTGGGCCTGCAACTCGGAGAGTCAACCCAGCCTGCCCGTGGGGCGGTTGGGGTCTCAATCCTAGTTGGGTGAAGGGGTTCCCCTGCTCAGGGTACGCAGGGGCTTCATGGTGCACGTCGGCGGTGGCTTGGGCCACTTTAGTCGTCGACGTTGACGCGCCTAGGCGAGCATCCTCAGCCCGGGCCCGGCGCTGACATCGGGTCAGGCAGGCCGGTGCAGGTGGTGCAGGGACGTAGTCTGCCTGCTCTTCCTACAGGGTCGGATGGCGGCTCTGACGCGGCCGGGCGGGAGCTCTCGCTTGGGGCCCTTGGGTCGGGACCCTGAGTGGGTTGAGTCGGAAAGCGCCCGCCTCTTCAGCGTAAGGCGAGGAGTCGTCAAGGCGTTCCGGGGATAGCCTCCCGAAACGGTTGAATGTCAGAGTGGGGAGCAGGGGATCCCTGTGCGGCCTGTTAGGGCGGCGTTGACGATGGGGCCTGGAGGCCACCAGGTCCAGGCGGGCCATATCCCGGGTTGGGATGACCCCTTCTTCCTCATACCTGCGCACGAGGCTGTTGATCACCCTTCGTTGGATGACCTCTGATGGGGAAAGGGGACGAGGGAATCCCGTATTCCGTGACGTGGAAGCCATCGTGGCGGTAGTGGCGCCATGTGGGGTGGCCGTCGTGGTGTTGCCCCTGCCCCTGCGTGGGCGAGGAGCGGATGGTGACCGCATCTCTGAAATAGCAACCTAGTTCCTGAGAAACGAAGGGGTCAACTCATCAGTACTGAGAGGAAAAGGATTGACAGCCAGCTCACCATCGTTCTTCCATTCTCCAGGTCTGTGAGAAGGATCCATGCCAACACGCTGCAGAGCGGAGTTCCCCACGTTCTACTACCCCGACTTCCGGTGAGTTTCACGATAGGCCCGCTATTTTCTTGGCGGGACCAGGCACCAGATATCTGGACCCAGTGACACGTCAATCTACTGGTGTCTCGAACGCTACTAATCTCCATATTGAGGAGAAGAATTTCACGTTGGATTCACCACTTCTGCTTCTGACGCTTTCACCGGGGCGCGCGCATCCGTCTGTGGAGGACGCGCGGCTTTGTTGCCCCGCATTCCCGCTTTCCAAATGTGGGCGGCATTCGCTCCTTATTCAGGGACGTCAACTCCTTGATCGAAACAGGATGATGGGATGTTAGTTCTTCCTTCCGTGGATTCCTCCTCGGAACTCGTCACCTAGTCCGGATCTCCCTTATAGATTTAATACATAGTTCGTGAAACTCTTCCCAGTGCCATGTTTCCATGGACGCCGGTTAATTACACTACTTCTGTCGGGACATTCCAAAGGGTCCAGTCAGGGTAGCAACCTTCGGTCAGGGGATTAGTCACGTTGAGGCATCAGTAGCGTGTCTGGATGCTGGGGTACTTGGCATATCTGTCTGTTATCCTTGACCACAAGGCTTCTCTAGGGCGTGGAAGCCCGAGGCATCCCACATCGAGTGCGGGGAATTACATGTCATAGACACATATCTGAGGTTTTCCTCATCTTCCCGTGTTCAACACAGGGTATGTCGCAAGTTTAACGTCCAACGGGGACGGATCAGCCCAACCAGAGCATTAGCTAGGATAGATCGGATTTGAGGGATCCTCCTTGAAAGGATATCGACACCGGGGCCAGCCCATGGGCGATTGGTGAATGGGGTAGAAGGAGAGTGAAGTGGGACCATCGCAGGGGGCGACAGTGAAGTTGGGCTTGAGCCTTGACGAGGCTTCCTACGTATCCCCGTGGCATGGAATCAAAGTCCGCATAGATCGGGTTGGTGCCGGTAAACCGACGTGAATTTGGACCTTGGCCCGATGAACGTCGTCGGCGAACCAACATGAAGGTGGACCTTGGTCCGATGAGCATTGTCAGTGTACTGACTTGAAGGTGGACCTTGGTCCAATGGGCATCGCCAGCGTACCGACGTGAAAGTAGACCCGTGGGTCCACTAATGGTGGGCTTGAACCTTGGGAAGGTTTCCTACGTACCATGCCTTGACATGGATCAAAGACCTCGTAGTTCAGGGAATACAGTTTAATGTCATGCGGGACGATAGTGAACCCTAAAGTGAATAAACGACGGGCGGTGGATGTGGGTGAACCGACGTAAGTGAGGGACCTTAGTCCGATGGGAGTTGGGCTTGAACCTCTAGGAGGATTCCTACGTACCATGTCTTGACATGGATCAAAGACCTCGTAGTTCGGGGTGGTCACAATGGCTTGCTATCGGACGGGAATTGCAATTTAACGTCGTGCTGGACGTGGGTGAAACTCGACGTGAAAGAACGACCGAGCAATGTGGTTTGAACCTCTTGGGGGCTTCCTATGTACCATGTCTTGACATGGATCAATGACCTCGTAGTTCAGGTGGGAAAGGGTCGCAACAGCTTACCATTTGGACCAGAATGCAGTTTAACGTCATGCTGGACTGGGGTGAGACCCGACGTGAAATGACGGGTGGGCTTGAACCTCATAGAGGCTTCCTACGTACCATGCCTTTACATGGATCAAAGACCTCATTGTTCAAGATGGGTTGGGTCGCAATGTCTTACCACTGGACCGGAGCGTAGTTTAACGTCGTGCTGGACGGGGGTGAAACCCGACGTGAAATGGCGGGTGGGCTTGAACCTCATAGAGGCTTCCTACGTACCATGCCTTGACATGGATCAAAGACCTCGTAGTTCAGAATGGGTTTTTCGGTGGACCTATGTGAAAGTGGACCTTGGTCCAATGGGCGGTGGGCTTGAACCTCATAAAGGCTTCCTACGTTCCATGCCTTGACATGGATCAAAGACCTCGTAGTTCAAAAGAATGGGTCAGGGTCGGTGCTCACTCTAAGAACAGGTGAGTCGTGCTCAGTGTGAGAAACAAGAGGTTGCAAGCACCTGACGATCATGTCGCGAAGGGTGCGTCCGTGAGAAGCGAAAAGGGGCTTACGCGTTGAGCGGCCCATGGTGTTGGGACTTACTCCAGGATGGAGGCCCATAGGGAGGTTCCTCGTTCACTATCACGTCCTCCACCGACCTTGGTAGTGGGGAAGTACGGAGATGCACGGGTGCAATCATCCGTACCAAAGGTTAGGGGATTACGCTCTGAGGCAGCCCTTCCCCTGCGAACATACACCACCCCGACAAGGAGGATCTCATTCCATGTGCGGAAGAGTTCTGTTCCCGTGGAGACGAGTGGTGTAAAGAATGTTCGAGCTGGGGGGACCCTTCGTGAGGGAGATGAGGTTGGGTCACAGTTTAACGTCATGTGTTGAGGATGTGGTGCTTGGCAGTTTAACGTCCTGCAGCTCGGAAGAGGTGGGTTCACTCCACACCCCTAGGACTTACATAACCGGTACCCTTCGGTCCTTAGGGAAGGGAAGGTACCGGTAAGGCCATGGTAAAGGGGGGTCGTGGGACGAACCATCGAGGGGTCCACGTTAGCGTGGCTATGCGAAGAAGCAATAGCCGTTAGCGTGCCTATGCGAAGAAGCATTAGGCGGAGCAACGCTACGGGTGGTATTGTCCATGGGACCTTGAAATCACATCGTGCAAACCTGGAGGGTCGCACGGGAAGAGGAATCGCTAATCAAAGGAGTGTGCTTTGCGAAGTGGGGTGCCTTGGCCTTAGCATGGGGCATTGGTGTGAGTGGGAGGTGCTTCGTGAAGTGGAACAGTGTTCGCGGAGCACTGCCTCGCGAAGAAGGGGTGCCTCGCGAAGCAGGGTCCTGCGAAGCAGTGTGCTTCGCGATGCATAGTGATCCTGCCTTGGCATAGGGATCACTAGCATGGGTTGGGTGTTTCGTGAAGAATAAAATCTCCGCGGCTGCCCGGGTTCCCTTGGGAATCCCCTTCCTTCGCGAACGCCCTTGAGCTTCATGAAGGGCATCCCTCTCGGAAGAGGGGCTCAAAACGAGACAAAGCAGAGTCGTCTTGCGAAGTAGAAATACCTCGCGGAGCTCATGATTCCCGGGAAAAGAGTGCTTCGTGATTCCGGAGAGGAGAAGCCGAAAGGTCGGATTGTCCCTCGCCGGGATGCAGGGGGAGTCCAGTATTTATAGGGAAGGGGCGCCGCGAAGCAGGGCTCGCGCGCCGCCTTCGGTGCTTCGCGGCGGCTCGCGAACGTCAAATGGGTTCGCGGAGCATTACCGCCTCCGGAGCTTCGCGGCAGCTCGCGAACGTCAAATGGGTTCATGGAGGATTACCGCCTCCGGTGCTTCGCGGCGGCTCGCGAACGTCAAATGGGTTCGCGGAGGATTTCCGCCTCCGGAGCCTCGCGAGGCCGCGAGGGTTGGGGCGCTTCGCATGGGTGCTTCGCGGCGGGGCTTCGTGGCTGTGCTTCGCGGGGCAGCGCGCCATCTGTCTTTTTCCTTCCTTTCCTTCGGGCCGTATTTTTGGTGCCAACAATCGCAAGCCAAAGCTTGGTCCCATGCTCTCCTGCTCTAAGGAATCAAGTACCAGAAGTCGAAGGGTGCTTCCCCTTTTCTATACCTACAACAACATAGTCTGTTTGGGCCCAAAAGCATTATTCAAATAGGGTGTGAGACTAAAATCCCAGTAGGCAACAACCTAAAGATCTGTTCCTAATAGTTAGTGAGCATATGGTAGGTAATAGTACTGTAGGCAGTAAATGGTAACAGTAAATAGAAGACAGTACACAGTAAGTAGTAACAAGATGATATACAACCCTAATCAATCCGAGAACAACAAGCAGTAGTAAAACAAATAGATAACACAACAAGAACCCCTCTGGGAATTACTCGCAGCCAACCTCTCTGGTCTTATCCAAGAAGTACCACAACCTTCTGGGAAGTGCACTCATCCTAATCCCTCTGGTTTGGTTATACAAAATTATAATACTCTCTAGGAAAGCTCACTCAGTCAATTCCCCTTATAGTCTAGGGTAGTCAGGGACTCTCTGAGAGAGATCACGCGGTCTAACCCTCTTAGCCCCAAGGTCTAGAGACTCTCTGAGGAAGCTCACTCGGTCAATCCTCTTATATCCTCAGTTATTCCACAGTCTCTCTGAGGAATCTCACTCGGCCAATTCCTCCTCTATCCTGGGAAGGTTTTAAAGACATTCAAACAATGTAAAGACTCTCTGAGAAAGCTTAGTTGGTGTACCCTCCTGTAGTCTATAATAACTAAGAATATCTGGGAAGCTCACTTGGTATGTCCCATGTAGTCTATAATGTACAAGAATCTCTGAGGAAGCTCACTTGGTCTATCCCTATATAGTCTATAATATCTAAGACTCTATGGGAATCTCACTCAGTCTATACCTTGTAGTCTATAACACCGGGTTCTCACGGTCTCGTGCCAGTTAGTGCATAATAATGTTATATGGCCAGAGTACACCTATAGAGCTACTTGGCTAACCAAAGTACACCTATAGAGATACTTGTCTAAACAGTCTATAGAGAAACAAGCATGTTACCAACATCATTCCGTACTATGATCACAAGGCATGGAAACAGGTACAACGGCCAAAGGATAACAAGACCCAAAGGTCGTAACAAGAACAAAGCATGAAAAAAACATCGAAGCATGACAATTATCCCCAAGAATGATGAATTTACCTCTACACAAGCATGTAAGCAAGGAATGAATAACAACAAGGGCAAAATGGTGAACACACAATACCCCGTTCACGTGTATTGGAAGAATTTTCACATAAAACTCAAAGACCTCGAAAGGTAAGAAACAAACCACCTACCTCGATTATAGGAGATTGATATACTTGAACCACAAGGATTGATTCTCCTCAAAACAGAATTGATCTATGAAAAATCACAAAACACTCAACCCATAATAACTTTAGAAAAAGGAGGAATTGGAAAACGAGGCTCTAGGAGAAGGAATAACTCACTGCTGTGGTTCCAACATAATCGACGGCGGTCGATTCAGAGAACGGATGAAGGCTAGGGGATTCAGAGAAGTTCTATGGTCGTATGACGTCTCTCGGTCGAACGGGACCTAGAAGAAGATGGTTCTGTCGATTAGGAGCGACCCCGGTCTGTTTAATGAAAATAAGAAAATACAGGGCGTATACTTCTTAAGTACACGACGTGTACTCTACTTTTCCTTACTCTGCTTTAAGCAGCCTCCAATTCACCCCTACACACCATGTGTGTATCCCGGAGACAACCAGCCCACGGCCTAGCGCGACAAGGGATTATAGGGCGTGTACTTATAAAGTACATGGTGTGTATTTAAAAAACATCCAGAAACTAATTTTTTCTCAAAAACGGCCAGAAAAGAAAAAAACATACCTGAAACAAAGATCTGGGTTCTTACAAATAGAGATCCTATAAAAAATAACATTATTTTGAGAAAATTATAATTATGAGATAGAATTTATTTAAAATATACTTTCAGAGATAAAACATTAAGAAAATTATTTTTAAAAATTATATTTATAAATATATCATTCTTCATGTGGTTTTTTATGGTTTATCTATACTATAAAAATACTATTAGATCAAACATTGATAATTCCATAAAAAATTTAAATGAAATTGTTGATTACTTATTAGATGAAATAAGTATGCATAATAATAATATATATCATTTATAGATTATAAAAGTAGACACTATATAATAAATTTTTTTTATGATATATGAAAAAAATTCTTCAAAATAAATTAAAAATATACATTTGTTAAATAATAATAACAAAAAAAGTCTAAAAAATGATCATAATGATTAAGAAGAATATATGAACCAATTAACACAAACACTATTTTCAATATAACATTTGATAAATAATTTAATTGATAACAGGGAATAGGGAGTTAATATTACTATATTTATATATTCAAGGACTGATTAAAATTTCATTCAGACGGGTCTTACACATAAATAATTATTCCAATGAATCCAAATAATATATTACTATTTTTAGAGGGAAAAAGAAAGAAAAAATAAAAACTAAAAAATAATGAATAATTTGTTCCCTATACTTTTCCATTTTTTGAGTGTTTGTAGAATAAATCTATTTAGATGTGAATTGTGGAGAAAAATATGAAATCTTGTGTTTTGAGAGAAGAAATACCTTATTTTCCTCATTCCAATATTGGGGTTCTCTATCCTTTATCATGGTTGGTTATCTCATCATTAAATAGTGATTATGGGGTATAAGAGTGAATTATTGGTTTCTCTCTCATAATGAATTTAGAAATGAAGCCATTGTTTTTTATATCAGAATTTTGTTAGTAATAAACAATTATAGTCTATATCATGTGTTGGAAGTATATTTTTGGGATATATTATTAGAAATATGGAGTCAAAACAAGGAATTCTATTTGATTATAGTTTGTAAAATAATGTTATTGGGGTGTTTAAGAATCACCCTAAGTTTTTATGAATTATATTTTGGTATAAATTTAATTTCTTCCATAGCTTGCATTATATGAAATTCCAACATTTAGCAAATACTTCAATCACAAGAAATATTTTTAGTAATTTTTTTTGAACATTTACAAAAATTAATTTTTTTACAATTTTAGAATATTTAATAGAAAAAATAAAACCAATTATTTAAATATAGAGAGAAAATTTATCTTTTATTGTTTTTTATAATATTTTGAACATATTAATTTTTTGATTAAGAGTAAACAATATTGATTTTTATTAAAAACTGTAATTTTGTTTAAAGAATAATACAAGCTATATTTTTTTAAAGGTTTTTTTAAAAGTAAAATTATTACAATTATATACTTATTAATCAATGGTAGGTCATAGGAATAAATTCCATATTGAATTATTATATTAAAAAATTTTATATTTATGAAGTATTTCTTTTTAGGAGTCTGCTTTTTCATCGCATCTATAGATTTAATATCGTATTTAATTTTCCCCTTATGTGACTAGAATGTTAAAATATGGATTCAATATTTGGAATCAAACTAATTATATTATTTTATATTTTAGACATTTATTAGTCATAATGAATATATTTATGGTTAAAATAAATTATCGTGGTTATGTGTAAATGTGTTTACCTAGGGGTTAAACCAAAATATAAGGGTTTGTTAACCAATAAATATTATCTAAATCATTTTATTTAACAATATAAAAACCTTATCTTATCCCAAGATCAAATTATAGACATTTGTAATAATTTTTCTATAGAATTAATTTATCTTTTTCTATTATTTTTTTAAATTTCCATGTAATTTCCATGTGGGTTACTTTCCCAAGTTATAAAAGGATATCTCCTCTAATCCTCTATTTAGACATCAAAATAACTTTGTTTCTACCATTACATACCTAATTATCTTCCTTAATTACCAATACAAGTTTTTTGGCATTATTTATGTTATTAAACCCTTCTCCCACATAATTATATTTTATAATTTTAATGTTATGACCTATATCCATTTCCTCTTCCATCCTGTGGGAAATTAAATTGTCAATCGTTTGTTTGACAGACTACCACCACATGAACCGATGTAGTTCATTATCCACAACCACCCCTCACTAATGGATGTAATAAAGTATTTAATATATATATATATATAAAATTTATTACATAATTAAAATTTTATAATTATAATATGAAATATACTATCTTACTTTCCATTCCAAGGGAATATGGTAATGACACTTTTGTGTATTGTAGACTGCTGCACCGCAAGGTAATGAGATCTGTTCCTTACATACACATTACGAAGAATGTAATAAGTGCATGTTTTGTTCCCATATTATATATATTTATATATATATGAAATAATAACAATTTGGATGTTTAATATATTATTGAAATTCATTTTTCATTATCCATCCATAAAATTGAATCAACATTCATACGTATGTATGACCTACCATCTCCATGAATGGTGTAATTAATTATATATATATATAAATTTACTTGATTTATATAAATATATTTATAATAAATATATATTATATTAATATCTTTTTTAAAATTATCTATATTATTGAACCATGATCAATATAAAAGGATCAAAAATACTAACTCAAAACAGACATCAAAATCAAAGAATTTATTACCTGAAAATGAGATTTTAATAGGGAATTTTTAACAAAAGCATACTAAAAGGTTATAAGTACGTAATATATGGTATTATATATATATATATATGTATTATTATTTAGGATATTTATAATTAGAATATATTTTTATATAGGATGATATAATTTGTATGAAGTATGTTGAGGTCTAAGGAAATGGATCTTTTCCTCAATCTTATTTAGGTAGGATGCAAGACATATATAGAACTTGTTTATTTTTTATGGTGTTTATAATATACATGAATATTTTTTAGGATTATTATAATGAAAATTGTGGAATATAAATATACAATTTATTTTCTTTGTTTCTTGGGGTTTACAATTCAAATAATTCAAAATTTGTAACGGCTATGTGTTATTATCTCTTTGTTTGTTAGTATTATTTTTTATTATGATTCAAATGATAATATATTATGATATAAATCCCAATTAATGACATAAATATTTTTCCCCACTAGTTAATTTTTAAAAAAAATTCTTATCATTTTTCTCCCTTTATTCACTCAAGAGTCTAAAAGAATGTTTTTAAGGAAAACTAACTTTATTTCTCACTTCATTTGAGAAAAAAAATTTTCCCATAAACATGATTTGTAAAAAAAATTACATTTAATATTTATTATAATGAAAATATTTTTCAAATTAATTTATTCCCATTTTGAATTAAAAAAAGTAGTTTTGATTTTTTTTATGTAATGGCATGGACCTCTCCGGTCGATTACTTTGTAAAAACATTTTTATTTGATGTGGTCAATGCGGCGAACATCAAAAATAATAATAATTATTAATAATAAATGGTGACATGTTAATAAATTTTTTTAGGGGTTTACCTTCGTCTCTCTTTTTGGTGCAACATGCGGGGTGGGATATTTTTCTTTTGTTCCATGGGATGCAGTTGAACTTTAAATAAAGATAATAACCGGATAAAGAAGGGTTTGGGGTTTTGTGCTGTTTCTATTGCCTTCCAATCTCTTTATCATCTGATTGTGATTTTGGATTGAAAGGCCTTTGCCTACTGAAAATCAAGGCCGTTGGTGGCCTTTGCATGCGCAATTGATATATGAATTGTTTGTGGTTGGTTTTGTTAAAACATGGAAAATGGATAAGCACGTAAAGACTTGCTGATTAAATGAGAATGAAAACCTTGTGTGATACCCCCGGTTGAACAAAGTTGGAATAATGAACATGTTGGTGGTTTGGTTGTTTTGTGGAAAATGACTTTATTTATGAAAAGTGTTTTGATTATGAAATGTGTTTTGAAGTAAAAGGTGTTTTCAAATGCAGAAATGTTTTGTGTGTGGAAAGGGTTTTATGTGTGGAACTTTGAAATAAATGAATGATGGAATGTTGTATGGTTGTGATAATCTTTTGTAAATGAAATGGCATGTGGTTGTTTGCGTTTTACCTAAACTTGGTTGTGGATGGCAGGGATATGTTTGTGAAAGGTTTTTTCTGGATGATAGTTGCCCAGTAGTAATAATTTGTTAAACCATTGCATGAAACATGAAAACCTAAATGGGGTTGGGGGATGATTGTTTGGTTGTTGATGCATGCTTCGTGGTAGCAGTGCCGAGGCACATACTCGGTTTCTCTTTTTAAGAATCCATAGGTTGGGCTGTGTGTTTGGTATATGTATATATATAATTGTATCTTTGTGTTTTGTCGCACCACACCCATGTCAAGCACCTAGTGCCGAACACTCCCATTTTATGGGAGAGTGTGTTCCCCCTTAGTTACTAGCCCCTTCCTACTCCTTCTTCCATAGGTTATGATGGCTTGAGGTGACCTTACACCCAAGACTCTTCGGGTAGGTCTCGGAGGCTGTGATGGCTTGAGGCGACCTTTAGCCCAAGACTCTCCGGGCAGGCTTACCGTTCCCAATAACCTTCGGGATGAGGCCCAGGTGTCTGCGGGCGGGTTAGTGGTTGTGGCCCAGGTGTGTGCGGGCAGGATGCGTGGTTTGGCCCAGGTGTGTGCGGGCGGGAAGAGTGTGGTAGCGTCAGGACGTTTGCCGTTAGGAAGAGCAGCATCTAATTAAGTGGGAAATGGTGCGGGGTACCCAATACTTTTGTTCTATATATATACTAAACTTGTTTGTGTTACTTGGTGAGTGTGACCAGTGAGGTTGGGTGGATAGTTTTTCCTTGTTAGTTTCTGGTTCTTCTGTTTTATCACGGGGCCTTAGGGTGTCTCCCCACTTGTGCACGAGAGCTTTAGGTTCTCTACTGAGTATACTTATATGCTCACCCTACGTTGTTTCAGGTTTTCAGGAGGACTACCAGGGCCGTGCGGGACCCTACTAGTCAGGCAGTGGGAGCTGTGCAGTTGCTGTTTTCTTGTTTTTCTTTTGGTACTGTACTCACTTGTACCTTGAGCTTATTTGTACTTGTACCTATTTCAGTTTATTTATACATGCATATGGGACTGGTTTGGGTTTCTTTTCAGCACCTTTGATCTTTTTCCTTTTTGGTGGTTGACTTGTCCTATTTCCGATCCTAACTATAAAAAGGGTAATGCCACCCATGATTGAAAAAAATAAACTCATACCCTTGGTGCTAGTCGCCACCCCGGGGCCTACTGGAGGCGGGACTCGGTGGTCATTATCTCCCTTTCACCATTGCCAGCTCAGGAGGGGAATCTTTGATGGAAGGGGGTCGTGACAGAATGGTGTCAGAGGAATGGTTGAGAGATAGGATGGAGTCTGGAGTTAGGCACAATGAGGATTGCATGGGATGGTAGGGAAACAGTGTTAGCTAATCTTGGTGTGTGACATAGGCCAGGGAAGACCGGCTAGGACATGGGATTTTAGGGCCCCCCGTGATCCGATGCAAGGACTCTGAGCCTACCGAACAACCAAGTGAGGCTACATTTATTTTAGGGTAGAAACCCTAGGAAAGGTACATGAGTCATCATGTTTGTGTTTTACTTGATTTGTGGCGTTCTGGGAATAATGTAAAATGATAAAATCAACCCTTGAGAAATCTCCTTACTACTCGGGCTTAGGTTTTCCTTGTTTACTGTACAGCTATGGCACCTGGACGGCGTTCCCAGGTGGCTCAAGCGGCCGAGGCCCAGCCGGTTCAGGCGATCGATCAACTGAGGATCGATCGAGAGGAGGAAGACAGCCAGTGGCAGAAGACCCTCCGTTCTTTCCAGCGTCAGACTCTCAAGAAGTACGAGGGAAGTACTTCGGACCTGGAGACGGAGGGGTGGCTTGAAAAGCTAGGGATCTCTTTTACCTTGATCTGTGCTCCGAAGGAGTACTGGGTCCCCCTAGCGGTCAGTCAGCTGAGAGGCGCGGCGCGCCAATGGTGGATGCTCTACCTCAGGTAGAGGAAGGAGGCAGAGATTCCATGGACTGACTTCAAAAAGGAGTTCCGAGAGGAATTCCTTTCTTCTTTGATCAAGGAGGAAAAGCGTCAGGAGTTGCTCTCCCTTTAGCAGGGGAGTATGACTATTCGAGAGTTGGGAATTAAGTTCAAGAATCTCCTACGCTTTGCTCCGGAACTCTTTCTGGATGAAGAGTCTCGGGCGAGACGTTTGGAAGAGGCGCTTCGTCCTTCGCTCCAGTATGCTGTGACACCCTTCACCCTTCCGGCATACTTAGCCGTACAGAAGAAGGCGGAAGTTGTAGAGAGGATGCATTTGCAGGGAGGTGCACCCCGAGAAGGGATCCAGGCGGGTCCGTCGAAGGGGAAGGAAGTCAGTAGCAGACCTCCTGCGACCGGACCTTCCAGGTTCAGGCCGGTGGGGAGCAGGCCCCAGCGGTTCCAGTTCAGGTCTTCAGGCCCTCGTCCTTCCTTCTCGAGTCCTGGACTGAAGTGTTTTTCTTGTGGAGGTTTCGGGCACGTCCGGAGTCAGTGCCCGACCAGAGCTCAGCAGGGTGGAGGTGGTCAGGATCAGTACCCGCCTTAGCAGCAGTTGCCGTCGAGGCCCTTTCAGCAGCAGTAGGGCCCTCCGAGGGTAGACCCTGTAGGAGGAGGCCGATCTCAGGGTGCTCCTCAGGGACCTCGACTAGGGCGTGGTCGGGGAGGCGGTCGACATCAGAGAGGCAGAGGAGATGGGCGTGGACAGTTGCACGCAGCAGAGTTGGCAGCTCCAGCAGGACCAGAGGTGGTACGAGGTACGATCTGTTTGTTCAGCACTCTTGTTTCTACATTGTTCGATTCAGGATCTTCGCACTCTTTTTTTGCACCCAGTCTATCCCACGCATTAGGTCTAGACGTAGAGAGACTTTCTATACCCCTGGTACTGAGTATGCCTATTGGAGGTCAGACCCGTTTGTCTTGTGTTTTTTTGGGATGCGAGCTGACGTTGGGACTACATCGGTCCATTGGAGATCTTCTTTTTCTACAGATGCAGCCATACGACGTCATCTTAGGCATCGACTGGCTTTTCTCTATTAGTACTGTTATCGACTTCTTCCGGAGAAGAGTCGTGTTCTCCGATATGGATGGACAACGTGTGGCTTTTGTTGGCGAGAGGAGCTATCAAGTGGGAAGCCGGCATGTGAAGCCTCTCTTTTCTTTGTTGGGTGGGATATCAGCGGTTCCAGCTGATACAGAGATGGTGAATGTTCCAGAAGTTGTTGGGGAATTCCTCAATGTCTTTCCCGAGGAGATTGTGACTCTACCCCCTCCACGTGATGTTGAGTTTGGGATAGACTTACAGCCAGGTGCCCGTCCAATCTCGATGGCTCCCTATCGGATGGCACCTTCGGAGTTGCGGAAGTTGCAGATTCAGATTGACGATCTGATGGAGAAGGGTTTCATTCGACCCAGTGTGTCGCCATGGGGTGCTCCGGTTCTGTTCGTGAAAAAGGCGAATGGTGGTCTCAGGCTATGCATAGACTACCGGAGGCTGAATCAGGTAACGGTCAAGAACCGTTACCCCCTTCCGAGAATAGATGATCTCATCGACCAGATGAGGGGAGCATGTTGGTTTTCTAAGATTGATCTGTGGTCGGGATATCATCAGCTGAGGGTAAAAGACAGTGACATCCCAAAGACAGCTTTCAGGTGCAGGTATGGGCACTTAGAGTTTGTAGTGATGCCGTTTGGGGTTACGAATGCACCAGCTGTGTTCATGGGTCTTATGAACTTTGTCTTCTGAGAGTTCCTGGACCAGTTCGTCATTGTGTTCATCGATGACATCTTGATCTACTCAAGATCAAAGGAGGAGCACGTTGAGAATCTCAGGGCTGTCTTGGAAGTCCTTCGGCACCATCAGCATTATGGAAAGTTGTCAAAATGTAAGTTCTTGACGCAAGAAGTACACTTCCTTGGGCAAGTGGTGTCTCAGCATGGAGTGTCAGTGGACTCGTCGAAGGTAGAAGTAGTTGTTTATTGGACAACACCCAAGAGCGTGGCAGAAGTTCGTAGTTTCCTGGGGTTGGCTGGATACTATCAGAGGTTCGTCTCGGACTTCTCTCGAGTTGCTGCTCCGTTGACAGCTTTGACTAGGAAGAATCAGGTCTTCCTGTGGAATGAGCAGTGCCAGGAAGATTTCGACTACATGAAGGAGAAGTTGGTTAGTGCTCCCATCCTTAGGTTTCCAGAGGAAGGATCCTTGTATGAGGTGTTTTGTGATGCCTCTGGCCTTGGCTTGGGATGTGTGCTGATGCAGAAGAAGGGTGTGATCTGCTATGGGTCTAGGCAGTTGCATCCTCACGAGCGGAACTATGCCACCCATGACTTGGAGCTTGCAGCAGTAGTGTTTGCATTGAAGTTGTGGCGACATTACCTCTTTGGGGAGTGCTTTGTGGTCTTCACTGATCACAAGAGCTTGCACTATATCTTCTCCCAGCGTGACTTGAACTTGCGACATCGGAGATGGGTCGAGTTTCTCCAAGACTACGACTTTGAGATCTCGTACACTGAAGGTAAGGGAAACGTTGTGGCTGATGCCCTGAGCAGGAAGCCACATCAGGAAGTGGTTTGGGAATCTGCTGATGCTTGGAAGGCGATGGGGGAGTTGGATGCCTTGAACTTGGATGCGAGGGTGGAAGGTGCTAGAGGTTGCTTGTTTCAGATGACGGTACAGTCCTCTTTGTTGCAGCAAGTGGAAGAGTCTCAGTGGGGAGACCCTGATGTGGAAGTGTTGCGGGATCGTGTCGATCAGGGGAACAGTCCGGAAGGATGGTCGGAGGACAGCCGACATCAGATGCTCTTTCATGGAAGGTTGTTTGTTCCAGAGGTGATGCGTGATTAAGTCCTTCGTGAGTTCTATAGATCAGCCTTGGCAGTACATCCAGGTGTTTCGAAAATGTACCAAGGCCTGAGGGGACAGTTTTGGTGGCCCGGGTTGAAACGGGCAGTGGCAGAATTTGTGGCTAAATGCCTGGTGTGTCAGCAGGTGAAGGCGGAACACCGCGTTACTGGTGGTTTGTTGCATCCTTTAGATGTTCCCGAGTGGAAGTGGGACAACGTCTCAATGGACTTCGTCACAGGACTACCCAGAGCTCAGGGCGGGCATGATGCTATCTGGGTAGTGGTGGATCGACTGACAAAATCTGCTCACTTCTTGGCCATCAAGGAGTCAGGACCTGTGAGTACCTTAGCACAGAGGTACGTGGATGAGGTGGTGCATTTTCATGGAGTTCTGAAGACTATCGTCTCAGATCGGGACACTCGGTTCACTTCACGAGTCTGGAAGGGGTTACAACATGCTTTTGGCACCCAGCTACGCCTTAGCACTGCTTTTCACCCTCATACTGATGGACAGATAGAACGGACTATCCATACATTGGAGGACATGCTGCGAGCATGTGTTCTGGATTTTATAGGATCATGGGTACGACACTTGCCTTTAGTAGAGTTTGCCTACAACAACAGCTTCCACACTACTATCGGTATGGCTCCTTTTGAGGCTTTGTATTGAAGACCATGTCGTTCACCCTTTTGCTGGGCAGAGGTTGGTGAGACTGGTACTCTTGGACCAGAAGTAGTGCAGAGCACCACGGAGAAGGTCCAGATAGTGCAGGAGAGGATGAAAGCAGCTCAGGATCAGCAGAAGTCTTATGCTGATCGTCGGAGGAGGCCCTTGGAGTTCAAGGTGGGAGATCATGTGTTCTTGAAGGTTTCCCCTCGACGGGGGCAGCGGAGGTTCGGAAAGGGGAGTAAGCTCTCCCCTAGGTTCAACGGACCTTTCGAGGTGCTGAGGCGATTTGGCGAGGTGGAATATCAGCTGGACCTACCACCTCAGTTGGAGAGGGTCCATGACATCTTCCATGTCTCCCAGCTTCGTCAGTACTTACATGATGACTCTAATGTCATCAACTGGGGAGAGCTAGATGTGGGAGAAGACGCGACCTTTGAAGAACGTCCAGTCAAGATCGAGGATCGCAAGGAGAAAGTGCTCCGTGGACTAACCATCGGCTTGGTTCGTGTGTTGTGGAGGCATGGCGACCTTGAGGAGAGCACCTGGGAGCGGGAGACCCAGATGCGCGCTCAGTACCCGGGGTTGTTTTGACTGGTACCTTCCTTTGTTTGTTGGTGTTACCCTGTACCTTTGATATATAAAATTCTGGCTTGTTGGATGTGAGATCTTTGTTCCTTGTTCTTGGGAAGTGTGTGGCTTGTCCGGATATATGGGAAAGGAAAAACCTGATCCTTAATCAAGACGCATTAATGAGGATGCGATTAAACCCGTGCAGGCGAGTCAGTGCCGCCTAAAGCGGATAGTATCTTGACATAGGAGAGGGAATTCCTAACTCATAGAGATGTTGGTTGGTTCCTTGTCATGACGAGAGCCCTAAGAGGTATCTTGTGGAGTGGTTCTTCAGATCCTTTCCTTCTTCTGGGTTAGTTTTTAATTATCGAGGATGAGAATGTTTTGAGAGGTATCTAATGTAATGGCCCAGACCTCTCAGGACGATTACTTTGTAAAAACGTTTTTTTTTATGCGGCCAATGCGGCGAACATCAATAATAATAATTATTATTAATAATAAATGGTGACGTGGTAATAATTTTTTTTAGGGGTTTACCTTCGTCTCTATTTTTTGGTGCAACATGCGGGGTGGGATATTGTTCTTTTGTTCCATGGGATGCAGTTGAACTTTAAATAAAGATAATAACCCGATAAAGAAGGGTTTGGGGTTTTGTGCTGTTTCTATTGCCTTCCAGTCTCTTTATCTTCTGATTGTGATTTTGGATTGAAAGGCCTTTGCCTACTGAAAATCAAGGCCGTTGGTGGCCTTTGCGTGCGCAATTGATATCTGAATTTTTTGTGGTTGGTTTTGTTAAAACATTGAAAATGGATAAGCACGTAAAGACTGGATGAATAAATGAGAATGAAAACCTTGTGTGATCACCTCGGTTGAACAAAGTTGGAATAATGAACATGTTGGTGGTTTGGTTGTTTTGTGGAAAATGCCTTTATTTATGAAAAGTGTTTTGATTATGAAATGTGTTTTGAAGTAAAAGGTGTTTTCAAATGCGGAAATGTTTTGTGTGTGGAAAGGGTTTTATGTGTGGAACATTGAAATAAATGAATGATGGAATGTTGTATGGTTGTGATAATCTTTTGTAAATGAAATGGCATGTGGTTGCTTGCGTTTTACCTAACCTTGGTTGTGGATGGCAGGGATATGTTTGTGAAAGGTTTTGTCTGGATGATAGTTGCCCAGTAGTAAAAATTTGTTAAACCATTGCATGAAACATGAAAACCTAAATTGGGTTGGGGGATGATTGTTTGGTTGTTGATGCATGCTTCGTGGTAGCAGTGCCGAGGAACATGCTCAGTTTCTCTTTTTAAGAAGCCATAGGTTGGGCTGTGTGTTTGGTATATGTATATATATAATTGTATCTTTTTGTTTTGTCGCACCACACCCATGTCAAGCACCTAGTGCCGAACACTCCCATTTTATGGGAGAGGGTGTTCCCCCTTAGTTACTAGCTCCTTCCTGCTCCTTCTTCCATAGGTTATGATGGCTTGAGGTGACCTTACACCCAAGACTCTTCGGGTAGGGCTCAGAGGCTATGATGGCTTGAGGCGAACTTTATCCCAAGACTCTTCGGGCAGGCTTACCGTTCCCAAGAACCTTCAGGATGAGGCCCAGGTGTCTGCGGGCGGGTTAGTGGCTGTGGCCCAGGTGTGTGCGGGCGGGATGCGTGGTTTGGCCCAGGTGTGTGCGGGCGGGAAGAGTGTGGTAGCATCAGGACGTTTGCTGTTAGGAAGAGAAGCATCTAATTAAGTGGGAAATGGTGCGGGGTACCCAATACTTTTGTTCTATATATATACTAAACTTGTTTGTGTTACTTGGTGAGTGTGACCAGTGAGGTTGGGTGGATAGTTTTTCCTTGTTAGTTTCTGGTTCTTCTGTTTTCTCACGGAGCCTTAGGGTGTCTCCCCACTTGTGCACGAGAGCTTTAGGTTCTCTACTGAGTATACTTGTATGCTCACCCTACGTTGTTTCAGGTTTTCAGGAGGACTACCAAGGCTGTGCGGGACCTTTCTAGTCAGGCAGTGGGAGCTGTGCAGTTGCTGTTTTCATGTTTTTCTTTTGGTACTGTACTCACTTGTAGTTTGAGCTTATTTTTACTTGTAACTATTTCAGTTTATTTATACATGCATATGGGACTGGTTTGGGTTTCTTTTCAGCACCTTTGTTCTTTTTCCTTTTTGGTGGTTGACTTGTCTTATTTCCGATCCTAACTATAAAAGGGTGATGCCTGCCATGATTGAAAAAAAAATAAACTCATACCCTTGGTGCTAGTCGCCACCCCGGGGCCTACTGGAGGCGGGACTCGGGGGTCATTATCTCTCTTTCACCATTGCCAGCTCAGGAGGGGCATCGTTGATGGAAGGGGGTCGTGACATTTTAATTTTCTAAAAAACCGAAATTTAGATTGTTTTCCAAAAATATAAAAGGAATAATTGTTCTAATGTGTACAACATGAAAATAATATTAAACTATCATGAACTATTGATT
This sequence comes from Viscum album, assembly GCA_963277665.1. NCBI lineage: Eukaryota > Viridiplantae > Streptophyta > Magnoliopsida > Santalales > Viscaceae > Viscum > Viscum album. The sequence goes on from OY728122.1 coordinate 1,211,189,608, forward strand.
ATTTAATGCTTTCACAATACGTTTACAAGGTAATTTTGAGAGAAAATAATTAGAAATTGTTTTATTATTTTTAGTTTTAAAATTTTATTTTCATAATGCAATGGAAAATGGCTTCATAAAATGTTTCATGTTATACTTGAAAATAATTTTCCATAAAAAATGAAATATATTTTTGTTATATGTGATTTATTGGGGATATTACCCAAGGTTACCAATATCATTCCTTCCCCAAATGGTTTATCATTATGATAAAAAAAATTAAGAATTTTTTTTCTATTCCATGGGATATACCATGATGACATTTTTATGAAACATTCTTCTTCGTCAACAAGTTATTCAATATTGAAATAATGAAAAGTTTGTACAACTTAATTATTATAAATAGGTTATAATATGATGAATTTTTTTTGGAACACATTTCATTTCATGGGTTTTGATAAAATTTACTTTTTTGGTCATAGGAAACACATACATATTATTTTAATTATGTTCCAGGTCGAACCTAAATAACCCTCAAATTAACTGGATAAATAATGATATCTCATGAGATAAAATATAATGGAATGGGGTGTGATTCCATTTCAATAAGGTACATTATTATCTATCATAGTCATGGGATGCAATCCTGATAACAATGATGGTTTTGGCAGTGAACCCAATCCACTTGGATAGTATTGGTGGTGCAACATTACAACTAAAATGGTTTGGGGAGTGAATCAGATCCCCCATTATTGTCTTGTAAATGATCCTCACTACTATGTAAATGATTTTATATAAATAAATTTATACACAAATGTTATGTCTTACGAAAATTTTATGTCTTCAAGGATAATTTTCTTTGATTCTTTTATGTTTCATGTCTTATTAACTATAAAGATTTATGACATGAATAATATTTGTGATCTATGGTATGCAAGGTATGGTTTCCAATTTTTATTCTTCTATTATCAGAACTATTTTCTCATTTTATGTCTATATATCTCTTGTTTTCCCTTACAGAGAATATTATCTCATTACATATTATGCTTACTTTCCCAAGGAAATGAATTATAGTATTATGCATGATATTTATATAAAAGGTTCAGGTTGTAAGTAAATTATATGGACATTATTTAGTTCATTTAAGGTTGAGTTTGTTATGAATCAATGTTACAAAAGGAACTAAACCAAAACTATTTTTATTTGGATCTTTATTTTTTTCAATGAAAAATTAACTATTATGATTAAATGTATATTTATGAATTTTTTTGATTAATTTAGTTGGTATCAGAGTAAGATATTTTTAATCATTTAGAAAATAGGATAGGAAAAATTTAGTGAGATCCATAAGGGTATTTCTAAGTATGTGAAAATATCAAGGATTTTCGGTAAAGGATAGAGTGTGAATTTAATGAGAAGTTATATCTCTATCCTGATATTAAGAGTTGATATGGATATGGAAAAGATGAACCTGGGGTAAAAAATATGAAAATGTTGTATTTCTCTTTACTCGACCACCACCTACTGAATGAAAATAAGTTATCTTCCACACCATTTATGACACTTCTAGGGGATATGTTTATGATATTAAAAAAATATTTTATATCAGACATTAAGGATTTTAAAAATGACTATAAATTGACTAGGTTAAGATGATGGTTTCATATATTGAAAATGATTGTTTCATTATTAGCTCATCCTAAAAGTTATTTTTCATGATTATATCATTCGTCACTTGGATTATGGGTTTTTACACTATGATTATTTTTTATTCATTGGATTGAACACAATGGTATGATTTTATACTGATTTAATTGGAAAATGTAATGATCTTCCTCCTGAGAAACCAAAAATTAATATAGTTATATTCAAAAATTTCAATTCTACCCTCACATAACCTTCCTATGATATGAATCATGTGTAATATCCTGATGATAAAATGGGAAACCAATGTTATATTGAGTCCATCATGAGGAAATATTCACCTCTTTATAGAGGTTATGTTGATTTAATATTTTATATGTAATGGATCAATACCACTGATGATACAATTTCCATTTACTAGTATTTTGATCACGAAAAAGTAATTTTGGTTTTCTCCCATTTTTTAACTAAAGAAGATAAATGGTACAAACTTATTAAGACTACTATTCAATAAGATGAAATTTACTCAATGGAATGGGATGAGTTTAAGAAACTATATTTTAATAAGGAAATTCCTTATATTCATCCCATTATAACGTAAAATGTTTCCCTTATCCTAAGATAGAAGTATGATGAATCTTTTTGTACCTATAAGGTTGATTTTGAATTACATGAGAGGTATGCTTCTAGTATTTTCATACAATAAGAAATTCAGTTTGATCTATTCTATACTGGTTTGAAACAATGTTTGAAATGGGTGTTTTCTGTAAGGTACATCAGTGGGAATGACAAAATCATTGTTTTTTATATCATGTTAGAAATATACATTGTTGTTACCCCTATATCACATTGATTTGATATGAAAATAAATTTTGAATTCAAAGGAAACTATAAAATCCATGGTGAAATTAAGATGATATCTTTATCATACTCAAGGTTTGGGAGGAAATATGGAGTAAATTTTATTATGGGGACTTGAAAATGACTTTTATGGTGGAATTTTGATCATCAAGAAAATGATTTTCAATTTGATGGGAATAAATATTCCACTTATGCCAATAGAGATAAATCTCTACAGAATTCCCACCTCCACCCCCTCTATTATTTAGCACAAATTATTTTTTGATTTATTCTAAATAGATCCCAAATACAATGTGTAATGATGATTATCTATGCCTGGAATGACCCACCTCCCCGGGTCATGAACCGTGTCATCTGACCCCATGGGTCTCCTGTAATACCTTGGTTGTATTCATAAAACACCATAGGATATTACTCAGAAGGGTCTCTTATCAGGCTAATACTGTCCCCACAGTCCTAAACATGTCTTTTAGTGTGTTTTTTCCTCACTCACACACACCCTGGGAAACTTCCTAGAAAGTCACCAATATTGATTACTAATCCACACCAAGAATGCTTAACTATGGAGTTATAATCAAATATGCTCTTGAAAATTAAAGTGAACCTTGTTGACATGGGTAGTAACGTTTATCCTTTTATGTCTCAATTTTCCAGGGGTGTTACATTATCCACCACTTTAATGCACAACACCCTCATTGTGGACCCCAAGCCTTAAACCCAGGCATTGCCTAAGCACATCCGTATGGGTATTGTCTCTGATACCATTTGTCAAGACCCACCTCCTAGGGATATGAACCTTGTAATATGACCCCATGGGTCTCTGGTAATACATTGGTTGTCTTGATAGAACACCATAGTCTATTACTCACTAGGGTCGCTTATCAGGCTAATGACTATCCCCACTAGCCAACACATGTTCTTTCAGTGTGTTTTTTCCTCACTCACACACACCCCGGGAAGGAAGCATCGAGTAAATTGTATTATGGGGACTTGAAAATGTATTATGTGGTGGAATGATGATCGTTAAGAAAATGATTTTCAATTTGATGGGAATAAATTTTCTACTTGTGGAAATAGAGATAAATCTCTACCGAATTCCCACCCCCACCCCATCTATTATCTAGCACCAATTATTTTTTTTATTTATGCTAAATAGATCCCAAATACAAAGTGTAATAATGATTATCTATGTCTATCAAAACCCACCTCCCCGGGTCATGAACCTTGTCATATAACCCCATTGGTCTCCGGTAATACCTTGGTTGTATTCATAGCACGCCATAGGCTATTAATCACTAGGGTCGCTTATCAGGCTAATGACTGTCCCCATAGGCCAACACATGTTCTTTCAGTGTGTTTTTTACTCACTCACACAAACCCTGAGAAACTTCCCAGAAGGCCACCAATCTTGATTACTACTCCAGGAAAAGAATTCTTAACTATAGAGTTCTAATCAGATAGGATCCTGAAAAGAACGGTGAACCTTGTTGGCATGGGTAGTAACATTTAGCCTTTTAAGTCTCACTCTTCCAGGGGTGTTACATTATCCACCCCTTTAAAGCACAACGCCCTCATTGTGGACCCCAAGCCTCAAACCCAAGCAGTGCCTAAGCACTTCCAGATGGGTATTGGAACTGATACCATTTGTCACGACCTGCCTCCCAAGGACATGAACCTTTTAATCTAACCCCATCGGTCTCCTGTAATTCCTTGGTTTTCTTTATAGCACACCAGAGGCTATTACTCACTAGAGTCTCTTATCTGTCTAATGACTATCCCCACAGTCCAACACATGTTCTTTCCGTGTGTTTTGTCCTCACTCACACACACCCTAGGAAACTTCCCATAATGTCACCCATCCTGATTACTACTCCAGGCCAAGCATGCTTAACTATGAAGTTCTAATCATATAGGCTATCCAAAATAAAGGTGCACCTTGTCTACATGGGTAGTAACATTTAGCCTTTTAAGTATCACTTTTCTAGGGGTGTTACAATGTCAGAATCCTCTTAATACACAATATAAAAGTAAATATTATATTATCACTTTTTCAGACAAGGGGTGTGATAATAACATGGTAAAAGGTATATTTACCATCCACTCGAGAATGGATAATGTCTTGTTTTACTATAGATTTACCCACTCATTTATATATGAATAATTTTATAAGGGTATAAAAATTCCCCCCAAATGATTAGATATTGAATTAATAGTGAATACCACCAAAGTTTTGATGCTCATATTATAAGATTATGAATCATTTATATTTCAAGTTTGTGGGAATGTACTTACTAAAAATTCTTTCAAACCCCCTTTGGTGAAATTTTATATTAAACTTCTATTGTATTGTATTTAACAACGTATGTCACTTATTTATGAGGAAGCGAAATCATATTTTATATTCCAATCCAACCTATGATCACCTATAAATGACATGAAAATTATTAAAATATGATGGAATTGACTTCCATTATACATTTTTTTATTCTTACTAAAAGGGGGGAATTTATCTCAGAAGGTTGTAGAGAAACTCAACATCAATGGAATGTTTATTGTATCTATGATTGTCAAATTATTTTTAGAATTTCTTTCCTAGTCATCTATAGAAACATGATGTTGTTTTTATAGTAGATATTTTTCCTGGTGCTATTACTATTTCAAAGACTCATAATAGCATGTACCTGATTGAGTTACTGGAATTAAAGAAGAAACTTGAGGAGAATCATGACAAGGGATTTATTTTGTTGTCTGTGTTAAAATGTGGTTCAATAGTTCATCTACTTATAAATAATGATTTATCTATGTGATATTGTTTTTATTTTTTGGAACTAAAAAAGATCCCAATCAAGAAATATAATTATCTACCGTTTATTGATGACATGTTTGATTGACTATATGGAGCTCAATACTTTTCCAAGATTGAATGTTATTCCTGATATCATTAATTTTGTGTCATGTAGGATGATATACCAAATATATAATTTCATTCAAATTATAAAGAATACTATTGTATATTGAAGACATTTTGTCTTACTAATCCCCCATTATCTTCATGTATTTGATAAATCAGGTGTTTTAATATTACCTTGATCAGTTTTAGTAGTTTTAATAAGGATATTTAAATTTTTAAAAGATATTGAATGATAATGGAGACACTATGAGACTAATAACGAATGACCTTGGAATGGATGTGTTTTATTAAAAATTATATGGTTTGAATTTTGGGTATAAAGGATTAATTTTTGCGTTATATAATCTCAAGAGAGGGTTTCACTATGGATCCATCAAATATAGATTCTTTTGATCAATGGCCCAAACCAACTATGTAGAATTCGATTATTAGTTTTGTTTTTCTATATATAATTGTAGATGATTTTTTTGAAATACCTCATTATTATCTGATCCACTCACTAATTTAACTATTAATGGTTCCAAGATCTTCTAGATAGAGGAATTTGAGTGAAATTTCACGTAACTAAATAGAATATTAGTCCGCAAACATGTGATTACAATACCCCATACTCGATAAGGGTTTCTAAACAACAATTATTCATCTGTGAAGGGAATAATAAGTTTTATCCTTCAAAATGACATGCTTATAGCTTATTCCTCACACCAATTGAATGTTTTGGAGAAATGTTTCCCAACTCATGATTTGTAGTGAACTAATATAATTTTTACATTAAACGTATGAAAGTATTTTATTTATAGAAAAAATTGTTATATTTATACCCATGAAAAAAATATTAATTTATATATTAACACAAAGGAAGTTTATTATTCTCTAGAAAATATTTTTGGAGCTAATTAATGTTTATGACATCTCAATTCATTTCCAATGTGGGAAACCAAACTAAGTGACTGATGATTTGATTCCAATAGATCATGATATCTTATATATGGTGAGGACAAAAATATAAAATATTTATATATTTTCAATGTATATACCTTGAAATTGTGAAGCAATGAGAGAAATATTATCTTTCAAAATTAATTATTCACCCATATATTCCAATTAATATTAATGAGACATATATGGTAGATGTGAATATTTAAAAGAATGTGAGAAAACATCATGAGTTTATCCATGATCATGAGGGAATAATAAGGTTTAGAAACCATGTATTTTCTCCAAATATATTAAATTTGAAAATAGAGTGGTTAGAGGTTCTCATAGTTCATTAACCACTACTAATCCTAAAAGAAAAAAAAGAAATATAAATATTTGGAGGAGTATTTATGTTGGGATGGAATGAAGAGAGATATCACAAAGTTTTGTATCTCATTGATTGGTTTCCCAAAAAGTTATGTCTGAGAGAAAAAAGTCTATGGGGATGATACAACCAAAAATCACCATGAATTTGGTCATCAGACTCCCCAAAACTTCTATAAGGAATATTGTTGTATGGGTTGTATTCTTTCAACTCACAAATTTGTCACCCATAATAAATATTGTGGAATATTTCTCTCTTGATCATACTTTTAGAATAAACATCTATTACCTTATATGTATTCATGTATTACCATATTCTATTGTGTCTGATCAGAATCAATAGTTTACATTGACATTCTAGAAATGTATTTAGAGGGTTGTGGATACAGAGTAGAGTTTAAATAATGTGTATCATACACATACATAGGGTAAGTATGAGATAAAATTCATACCATAGAGGATATTTTGATATCTTTTCCTTTATATTTAAATGTATTTAAGAATAAACACCTATATATAGTGGAATTTTCTTAAAACATTTCCTTTCACTTGAGAATTCATATTTCTCATTATGAATCCCTCTATAAAAATATTTTATAAATCCAATATAGTAGGATAATGTCAGAGATGGAATGAAATTACGTACTGATACAACAACATAAATGGTAGAGATGGTTACAGTCATTTATCAAGACATCAATGATTATTAGAATTGACAAAATGTTACAATGATAATCATCACCATGCTCAAGAATTTGATTTTGGTGAAATTGTTTTTCTTAAAATTTATCTATGCAATACATTTATCATAATTAGGTATAATTAAAATCGATCCTTTTAAATATCATACCCTTGGATATTTATGACCATACATGGGTGGTATCTTGTCAATTACTTCTTCCACTAAACCTCTCTCAAGACCACAATGTCTTCCATGTGTCTCCATTTTTGAATTATAAACTTATTCCATCATAAGTACTAAAATCAATGCTCCTAATAATGAAGTAATAATTTTTATATGAGTGAAAAATTGGGTAGATTATTGATCATAGAAAATATGATTAATGAAATCGTATAATAAACTTGGTCATTTATTGTAAAATCCACCAATTCAAATAAGTTACATGGGAAGCTAAGGAAATGATACTATCGAATTATCCTCCGTATTTTTTATGAAAATAAACAATTAAAAGGGTGATATTAATTTTAATGTGGTATATTATTTAACACCACGAGTGTTTAAAAATATTTTTTTGAATAAATTTATTTTTTATCAATAGTTTTCATTAAACATAATACTGAGCTTCAAGAAACCATGATATTCAATTAATATAATTAATTATACATGAATATTGTAACATATATATTAAATATTGATATATATATAGGGATAGTTAAATTTTAAATATAATTTATAATGTCTTCATATAAATAAAACATTTTTATTAAAATTACTTTATTTTCAATAAATTCATTTATGGCCTAGAAATTTAATTATCATAAAAAATTTATTCATTTCATTTGGTGAAAAAAAATAAAAGAATTATTTTCCAATTTTGAAAATATATATTAAAATTTAAACCAAGGTTTTTAAATCCAAATTTAAAAATTAGCTTTGAATTATTTTTTCGAATTTTCTAAAAAGATCAAATTTTCAATGAATAGTTAAAAATAGTATTTTTTATTAAAAACACCTTTTCATTTAAAAGATATAACTGGACACATTTTGATAAAAAAATGTTTTTGAAATATATTTATTATTACAATTTATGTCATTTTAATGAATTCCACATTCAATATTGATTTAAAAACCATATCTACTTATTAATATTTTCCCTTTGGAAAACCACTTTTTCACCACTTTTACAGGTTTAATTTTAAAATAAATTGTGGAAATTCCATTATTGATACTTGGTAAAATTTATTACATATTACTAATAAAATTAATTAATATTATTTTTTAAGTATAAATTATTTTTTGGTTCTAAAATATACTAAAATGAGTAAAAATTTATTGAAATGGTGTTTGTTAAAACAAGTTTAACTAGGGGTTAAATGAAAAGAAATTGGTATGTATACTAAATAAAAACATATAAATAATGATTTATAGAATTATAAAAACCATATAATATATCTTTATAATATATATTTTAATTTTGAATAATTCTTTTTGGTGATGAATTTATTATTTTAGATTCTTCTAGGAAGTTTTCATGATGTTTCCAAGAGTATTCTTTTCCCCACCTATAAAAGGTCATATTCTATACTCCCAACATCAAAATTTAAAAGAAATTTTTTTCAACCAATACCTTCGAAAATATATTCCTTACTTCCCTAACTATGACTTAGTGGAATTATTTTTAATATTAAATCTACCTAATAATTATTTTGGTTTAATCGTAATGGGGTTCTATGAAAAAAAGGTATAGTACATAAACATAGTTTTCATTTAATTTATTCTTATGTGCCATGAAAATATTATTCAAAAATATTTATTTAATAAAATAAATTTATAAAATAAACTAGTATTTTATTATGTTATTTTCATGACATTTATCCATCTCCACTTACGGCGAATGGGAAACAAAATCATCTTTCATTTCTATGATGGACTACCGCCTTGCAATCCAAAGTAGATAGTTCTCCATCGGGACCTCTCGTGGATAAATATAATAAGTTATTTAACTTATTTATATTTTACTTATAATTTTATTATTTTTATGTAATAATAATGTATCATATAAATTTTTATTATCTTTTTCATTGTAAGATGACTACATCGCTCGTGTGTACATCGGACTACCACTCCAAGAAGCGATGTGATACATTACTCACGTACATTTTACATGTAATTTGACAAAGAGTTATGAAAATATCATAATTTATATATATGACATAAAATGATTAAGGATATGTAATATATTTTTTACCATTATTTCATTTCATCTGTCAAGAAAATGGATAGAGGGTTCAAACTTATGTAAGATGTAAATCTCCACAATCTGTGTAAATATAATTTTTGGATATTAATTTTTTGGATTATTATAAATTCATGTGTAATTAATATCATGGATAATATTATATCGATTTTTTAACCTGGATAGATGTAAAATGATTGAAAAAAATAAAATTTTACGTTAAAGATAAACCAATTATTACCCATAATATGATTTTAACAAACAATTATTTATAAAATACTAATAAATTCTCAGTTGTAAATCATATATTTTCAGAAATATATTAGTGTCTGTTATTATAATATATATATAAAAAACTATATTTATTAGATAAAAGATTTTAATGTGTTTGAAGGTAGTCGACACTTATTTATGTGATCTTTTTGTCACATTTATTTTTTAGGAAAACATGCCTTATACACCACATGTTAATTATTTGTGGAGTATATACTATCCATGTACATATTTTTATGATTCTTTTTATTATGAATATTTCATATACATGTACATATAATGTAAATTCATCTAGGGCGATTAAGATTCAAAATATATCTATATGGTAACATATTTATGTTACAATTACATTGTTTATCATGATTTTTTATGATTAAAAATAAATTTTTGTGATATTATTATATTCGGCTCAAGAACAATAGTTTTTTCCAATAATGTGGTTCTTTCATGGAAATACATTTTTTTCCTTTCATTTTCCTCTATTTATTTACTCAACATAAAAAATATTGTTAAGGAAACCAAAATTAATTATATCTTTAGTCGAAAAAACCTTCTTATCCCATATCCCATAATCATTATTCAAATAAGGAACTTTTTACATTTTATAGAAAATTTTATAAAAATATTTTTTTAACATGTATGCCATGAATAGAGTTCCCCATCATCATAACCGGTTAATGATTTAACAAATCCTTTATATTTTTACAAGATTATTTTCAATGAAAATTATTTTGAAATATATTGTTATTTTTAAAAAATGTTATTGTCAAAATAGAAAGTGTATTTTTCTAAATAATTGTTGAATGTGATATTTTAAAATAATTTTTCATATAATAATACATGATTTTCCATCAATTTTACTAGGTATATGATTGAAGGATTCTATTCATATGAATTATAGTATTGGTTTATGTTGATGATTTCATGATGTTTATGAAACCTGTTTTGTTTAAATGGGTTGTTCCATGATGAAATTCTTTTGAAACACGATTCATTATTACATGGGTTATGAAATGAAAAGACTATGCAATTTTTTTTAATCTTATTTATTTTCAAAAGGTTATTTTATAATTAAATGTTTATTAAAATAATTTCCATTCTTGGGTTCTGATAAGATGAATGTTTTCTGTTATAATGGAACACAAATATATGATTTTCATTATGTAAGGCATGGTACCTATATATACCTCCAATAAATTCAATGTATATGGATATATCATAATATAGAAAAACTATAATGGGTAGGAAAATTATCTTAGTAGTGGGATTTATGTATTGTGATATTCATGGGAGTGAACCATTGCTACTATTATGGTTTTGGTGATGAACTCAATCCACTATAATAGAATTGGTAGTGAACATAGACCATTTTGATTTTTTGGGGAGTGAACCCAATGCACTTTGATAGTATAGCAAATTATAGTTGACAAATAATTAAAATATTTGATTTTCTTATATGTATTCCACATATCAATGTCATTCCAATTTTAGGATTCGAGAGATTATTTTTTTGATTCATTATTTATTCATGACTTATGAACATCGAATATTTATTCCCTGACACATGTTTATGATATATTATATTTAGTGCATGGTTCTTAAAAATATATTCTTGTGTTTTCATACCCTTATGTTTATTTTTTATTTTTATCTCGCTTGATTACCTTTACTAAGAATCTCATCTCATAATTTCTTTTTTTCTATTTCCCTAGTATATGAAAAAATTATTGTGTATGGTATGATATAAAAGGATTCATGTTTTAAAGAACATAGAGGCATACTGTGTAGTTCAATTCTAAACATGTTTTTTATGAAACAATGTTTCCAATGGCATTATATTAATATAATTATGGTGTGGATAATAATGTTATTTAATTATTACTCATCTATTAATATAATATATATATTTATGAAAAGTTATTGTTAATAAAGTGTGACTATAAATTTATTTTAGGGTTTAGAGTGCTACTTATAAGAAGAAACATCATGTTTTTGTATTTTACACAATGTTTTTCATATAATATATAATTATATATACATAATATCTGGTGTATTAAATAGTTTTTATAGTTTTTGTTTTTTTGGATCACATTCAAAAAACCCAAATAATGAGATAGTTTTTGGGTTTATATTATTTTTTGGTCCATTTTAATTTAGGTATGTATTTAATCATCTTTCATCTATCTTATTTAGTCATTTACCAAAAATAGAATATATCTCTTCCTTGATGATTTTTTAGTGTAATTGGTGAATAATTGTGTTCTCATTCTCACAAGATCATATCATTGTTTTGTAATACACGTGGTATATTGATCTTTTATTCACATCACATACTCCTCATTTATAGGGGACTATAGTTTTTGTAATATTTTTTATTTTGTAGAGTATTTTTTTGATATGGGTTGATTATATTTTTTTTATAGAATATTTGTGAGATAATTAGTGTTTGATCGTTGAAACTCGTCCATCATTAAACAAAAAATTTAAGCTTTGATTTTAGGTATATTCATTGGGAACCCTGTCTTTATTTTTCTATAACCATTATGGGATTGTAATGGATTCGCTTTTTGGAATTATTATGGAATTTTATTAATTGCATAAAATGAATGGAATATAAGTGGTAAATATCATTTTTATTGTACATTTGATGGTATTATTTTATAATTTTGTATCATTAAAATGTAATGTTGTGATAAAATTACACTGGTTTCAAGTTATGATAGTGTAACTTTGATGAGGTTATGTGTACTATAGATTATTTATATAGATCATAGAGGATATTTATTCCCTATTATTAGATGAGGAATGAAAATATTATTTAAATAAATGGAATTTTTGGGTAGGGTAATGATTAAATTATAAAATACTAATCATAAATTTGAATAGTGGTAAGGGAATTCTATGATAATTGGAAAAAAATGGAATATATAAATGAAGTAATGAATTATTTTTAAAATGGGTTAATTTCGTATTTATGTAAATTGATTAAAAGATTATAAATTGATAAATTACTCTGTGTAATTTTTCATTTAATTGATCGGATGATGTGTTTTCTTGTTATCTGGTTAAGGGTTATAATACCAGGTCTATTGTAGAGAAGTCGTTGGTTATAGAATAAATACATAGATATTTGTTTGTATATAGAACCTACATTGTAAAGTGAAATTATATATACCTTTTTGTGTTTTATTATTTATTATAAAAATTCACACCAATAAGATACCATAATGGATACATATATGATTTATTTAGGTACCAATTGAACTCCCAAAACATTGGATAATGTGGGAATTAATGCATAACTACATACAATCTCAAACACATTCATCAAGTATTTATTACTTTATTGGTTGTGGTTAATATGGACTTGGTTTGGTTTTATTTTTTGGTATGTGGATTTGGTTTCTTATGGTATGAGGATATGTTATATTGATATATAATGTGATATGACTACCAATACATTTTTAATTATTATGTGGGTTTGACTACATCATTTAGGATGTGTCTATAAGGCACCCATTCCTCTATATTTTATGTGTTTTAAGGGTCATAATATGAAATATTCTTAGTAAATGAATCAAATAGAATCACATAATCCCAAAAAAACCATTTATATTAATTGATACCTTGTATACATAAAATAAATAAAACATTTCATACATTACAACAATGATTTATATTCCTTCATCATCATTTTAAATACTTAAAATATCTACATGAAAGGATCCCATTAGAATTCCATTTTATTTTGTATCTATGGATTGGAAGAATCACCTAATGCTCAAGAAGAATCATATTCACATCCATTGTATTTTAGTACCTCTTTAGAAAATGATTGAAAAATTAATAGATACTAAAAGAGAAAAGATATTAAAACATGTAACGGGAATGATTGAATACACCATCTCGATGGTCACATGCTCTTATATAAGCCTTAGAGTCACTAAAGTTGTAATATTAATTCACCAATACATTTGAGGTTATTCAAGTAGATACAACGCATTTTTATCCTTTCATAGATGCAATTCACCCTTATATTTCCACATATGAAAATTTTATCAATGATTTATATAAGTTAATGGTAACTAAAAATTAACCACCTAAAACTCAATAGCCTTTATTTATTCATGGGGTTATTATTCAAATCATATACTATGGTTCTATATATAACACTACCATTTGATATAGCCTAATAACACCTTATTATTGGTTTAATTAATTACCATAGAACGTATATCTCATGATCTATGAATTAGCTAAATTGTATAATGTTATAAATCAAAAACTTATTTCATACATAAAGTATTGATTGAATATTTCCCATAATGTACCACTTACATAAAATCCCTATAAACATTTAGAAATTTCACCTTGTCTTTTTTCATATTATATAATACTAGGAATTATATTCAAAACTCCTTTTGGATCTATTGTAAAACACCTTTGGTAAAGTTATAATTAAATTCCCCATGTATCAAATCTTGTGTAATGGTTTTTCAATACCCATTTAATAATCCTTTTGGATAGACTCTAAAACACATTTAGAATGTATCTATTATTTAAACTCAAATTTTTTCTTTAAACCTAAATGTGTCTCTAAAAAATCCATTCTATCATTAAAAATTGAATTCATGATTTCGTATATGATAGAATATATTGGCCTTTAGTAAGGAATCAATTATACAAAATTTCTAAATGTACCTAAAATGCTCTCTATGAAACACATGTATCGTTATACTTGTGCCCACTAGTTTCATCGCGTGAAGGAATTAATTTTCCTATGATACATTTTTCTAAATTATAATGTTTCCATTAGACATAGAGTATATCAATAAAGTATACATATATATATATATATAAATAATTAATTCTCATTTCTATAAGAATAAACACACTAGTTTGATGAATATATTACATGTATTTCACCCTAATATATTATCACATCACATGTTTTGAACCTACATAAATAAGAACATATCATATAATACATATAAATGGTCATACACTTTATCATTTTATGTAAATATAGGGACCCAATTTCATACTCATCATATGAGAAGAAAAATAAAATTTTGGTTGATCTTAAACTAAGAAAATGATCATTAACATACCCAACCAGATATATAAGAACATATCATATAATACATATAAATGTTGGAATATATTAGCCTTTATTAAGGAATCAATTATACTAAATTTATAAACGTACCTAGAATGCTCTCTATGAAACACATCTATCGTTATACTTGTGCCCACTAGTTTCATCACATGAAGGTATTAATTTTCATATGAGACATTTTTCTAAATTAAAATATTTATATTAGACATAGAGTATATTAATACCATATATATATATATATAACTCATTGATTCTCATTTCTATATGAATAAACTCACTAGTTTGATGACTATATTATATGAATTTCACCCTTATAGATTATCACATCACATGTTTTAAAGCCACATAGATAATAAAATATCAAATAATACATATGAATGGTTATATACATTATCATTTTATCTAAATATAGGGACCCAATTTCATACTCATCATATAGGAAGAAAAATAAAATTTGGGTTGATCTTAAATTAATTAAAAGATCATTAACATACCCAACCACACCATGTTGAGATAATCCTAAAGGCTTATATAATTAATGTATCAAATTGTAAACACCAACATGAATGGTATCACACCAACATTAGGTAATAGGGATAGAAAATAGAAACTATAAACCTCCAGTATACAAATTATATAGTCTATGGAACTCTATCAATACACTTAGGGGGTCATATAGCGCAAGAAATTGGTTTTACCTTAAGATAAAATTCAATATCCCAATATAAGAATCTTTCCCACACATTCCTAAACAAATCATCCTGACATAAAATAATATTTGAAATAATTTATTAGCGTTAACTTAAATTTTTTCTTTTGGAGGTCAATTATAATTTCACATTAAGATGTATACATATATATACACAAAACTAATGTGAAAAATTAATAAATTGGATATTACTATTTATATGATATGAAAAGGATTATATTCTTAATATCAACAAATAATTTTAAAAAAATTATAAATAACTGTCTATATTACAAAATCTATGAGATAAATTGGTAAAACAACCTTATTTTTTGGATAATTTCTAGAGTTTTTTAAAATATATTATATCCCCATGTAATTCATTAAATATCACTTTGTGATAATCTAAAAACATTCCCATTAAATTAATTAATGGGTAAAATCTATGATGTAATCCTATTTGAATAATGGAATTAATGAACCATCATATTCGTAATGTTCATCTCCTAGCATATATTCCTACTCTATAACTCCACAACTATTTTAATTTTAAGAACTTATATTTATTATATGAAACAAATTATAAGTAGATAATAATCATTATTGGAACAATTGCCTTCAAATATTTTCAATGAAATTTAGTTTTTGACCAGTATAATATATTATTTATTAATATTTTACTTATATAAATCCACACATACTCTATGTTTTCTCATAGACTCAATATTATATTCATAATATCATGATAAAATTTAAAAACTTCTTTATGTTTAGAAAATTACAATTATTTTATTGATGTAGTAATATTTTAAAAATAAGTTATTATATCAATATATTATAGAGTATTCTATTTTTTTCAATCATTTTTGTGAAGAATACTATTCATTATAATATGAAACATAAGTAGGTGGGATAAAATAACTAGTTATTTTGGAAAACATTTGGATAAAATATTTTACCCTAGCTTAAATATATTATACTTATCATCTTTATAGAATACTATATTATATGATGAATCATAAGAAATATTATATAAACCCACTATCTAATACTATCAATAAAAAATAGTTTTAACAATATACTTCTCTAGTAACATATGTGAAATGAGATTACTATACACACACTTTATATATATATATATATTTACATATTTTCATCATATATAAATTTTAATTAAAATATTTTATGTAGAAACACGTTTACTCATATCTTAAATTAAAAAGAGATTTATCAATTACTCACTTTATTTTAAACAGTTATAAATTTACAACATTCATAAGGTATACATTTTTTTATCAAATAACCCTCAAATACAAAGACTTCATTTCTATAACACAGGTACATGAACAGGATGTTACATGGTGTTTCTCAAAACCTTTTAGATATTATGAAAAATTATATTGTATGGAATCAATTAACTCCATTCATGATTTTACATTTAGGATTCTCTGATATTAACTAGTTACCTTGAGAAACACTGTAATACATTCCAAAATAAATTTTTTTCTTCACATTTGAACATTTTCTTACTGTCATACCAAATATAACATATTTAATTCCTAGCTCATATATCTTTGAAACATTGAGATATTTAGACAAAAAATTATTTAACTTATTCAAATTCTAAATATATTTACACTTCTGACAACATAATGAATTTTATATTGAAAAAAATACGCATGTAATCCTTGAGTGATTCAATTTTTTCTATTTATAATAATCACGATTCAACTGTTTAATTACATTAATATTTAATTTATTCCAGAAGGTGTTTCTATAAAAATATAATTCCTCAAACATAAGAACATTAATTTATTTTATAGTCATAGGAGTTACCAACATTAACATTACAATTTACCATGATTAATCTCAAAGTCAGGTTTTATGATGATATTGTTATTTATCATCAACTATGTTTTTTATTAGATTAGTTTTATGTTTTACTATCACATAATTATGACTATTATTAAATGTTTTATCATTAAAATAATGTCTGCAAATCAATCCACCATTTCTATTAGTTTTCAAATTGTCTTATTTTATAATATAATTTTTGTACATTTTCATACCTCTCACCACATATTTATTTACGTATGTAATTTTCAAAATAATATCATAGTTAAATTGAAATGATCAAAACATTTTAATTAAAAATTCCCATTAAATTATATTAAATGTATTATTTTGTAATATGGATTTAGGAAAGACATTCACATATTTGGTTTAATTATATAATATCATATTTAAATGAATATTAATAATCATTATCATTGATAAAATAGTCATTGAATAGTAATAACATTATTTCTATAAATATATGTTTTCAACAAATCTAATTGACAGAAACAAAAAAGCGAAGAACCCAACTATTAGGATCGTAAAATATTAATCTCATTTATCAGATATTATGGAGGAGATAACATCACAAGTATTTTTCCTTGACAAAAACAAATCTTAGATCCAACAACATATGCCTGAGAAAAACTATTTACGAGAGATGTTCAAAGCTCATTAGGATCATGACACAAAAAAATGTTTTCCTAAACACCCAATGAAATTATCTCCATCATGCACCTTATTCTTAGAGATTTCCATGGTGTGTTTAATGGATATGTATCATTACCAAAGAGTTATGAGGGTTTAATATTTTGTAGAATAATGAATGTATATTTATCTTATAATTTTTATTTATAAATTTTTTTATTTATACATTATATTTATTTTTATACAATACAATAGAAATAATATATTTGGTTAATATTAAAATTAATTTAAGGAATTTATAATTATTTATTAATAAATTTATTTAAATTAATAAAATTTCTCAAAAATATTATTAGTAATAAATTTTTATTAAATATATATGATCAATTTATTTTTATGAATTCGAATGTAATTTTTACCAGAGTTTCAAAAGTGTTATTGTCATAAAACCCAGCATTTTTAAACAAATGACAATTTTATTTTAAATTTTATAATTAAAATATTTGGAAAATTATTATTGTAAAATGATTTTAATTATAGGAATAATAACATCAAAACTATCCAATGGTTATTTATTCATAATTTTATGAGATAGTCATGTTTTTTGGGTAAAAAACAAACAGAATATAAAATATAATTTTGTATTATGACATCACAATGACAAAAAAGCTACATAATAAATACTATAAAAGATATCTACCACCAAATATATATTTTTTACTTTAAAATAATTATATATTATATTTATTTCTTTAATTTTATAAGTCCATTATGAATTCTCCCAATCCATTAACTTATTTTAAAGTTTAAAATCTTTTCTTTAAGAGAACAAATAACTTCCACATAAGAAAGGGGATTGTTTTCTTACATTATGACCATGGACTAATAAAATAATTAAATCCAATCCCATTTTAATGAACCTATGGTAAAGACCCATTGTATGGTTTTTGGTGATGTTTATTTATTAATTATGGTCTAAAACCTATGTTTGAGAAATATTAATGAAATCCCCAACAATTTCTTATATAAACCCACCCATATCCCATTTATCATCACAAAAAAATCCTTGGATAATATAATCACACTTTACTCCCCAATATAGAGTCCTCCTATGGTTACTATAATCATTTATGAAGCTCCAACCAAGAATTCGGAGTCACCCACTCAAGTATGGGATCCCCAACTTCTCTTTTTATTCTTATTTATTTATTATTTTATGAATTAAATTTATAATTCATAATGTCATCATATATATTTACATGTCCAAACTACATTCCATTTTATATAAAATTTATTAGAGTCCTCCTTTTCTTTAATAAACCCATTTAATGAATTTTTTTGTAACACTGTTATGCTGCCAAAATTTCCCCATAATTTTCCATTGCAAAACAATTATGTAGTGAATACCATACACATTTACTATTAATGATGATCACCATTATACACATTTAAATCTTTCACATGGGACATAATTTTTTTATTCAACATATCATGTTCACAGAATAAAATGTAATGATAAATGATTTGATTTATTATTTTATATGTGGAACACTTAAGCAGGATAATGGAATGATAGTGGTGGGTATGTTCAGAAATATATATTGCTTCAATGAATTGGGTAATGTTTAGTCCTCTGATATATCATGTTGGGATAAGGATTGAAACTAATTACATTATGTGACTTTTTCTAAAAAAATTCATTATAGTAATCTTTCACCTATGTTTATGATGTAGGGTTTTAATATGATTCTATGATTCCCATTATTTATTTATGATTATGATGTTATATCATGTCTCATTATTCTTGTTCTTGTTTATACTCTTTTTGTTCCCCATTTATATTTCTATTTTATAAAATTTATTATTGTCTTACTTTTATTACATGTTTATTCCCTTACTAGCTTTTATATATCCCCCCATTATTCTGTATGTCCTTAGGTTATCCAATTATGTTTTAAGTGATGAGGAAGTTAAGGATGTTTTAAATAAAGATGAGGTTTTTCCTGTTTCAGATGGTTCTATAATGTACCTAATTTCCAAATAATGTAGAAATATAAAAATTATGATTTTTAATATGTGTATACTTATATAATACATCAGGAATTGATATTTTATAATGAAAAAGATTTTTATAGTTGTTATTAGAGGAAATGTTTAGTTATTTCTTGGATTAGGATTTAAAAAATCTACTAAAAATTTTAGAGATAATACTATGTATAAGAAATCATATCTAATTTTTTTAAAGTATAGAGTAATTGGTTTTCCATGAAAATAAATCCATTTATAGATACTAAAATTGGATGTGGTTCTATCACATATGTACCTAAGGGTAATAACTCTGATAAGGTATGTTGGGTCTGACTCAGAATAACATGTTATATGACAATAGTCCTTACTACACAACTGGTTAGACACTTTTAGAGGACATGCATTAGTAAATGCATAAGGTCATTATGAAACATTTTTAATGGAATACAAAACACATAAGAATATATTTTAGGAAATAGATAATGGGTATCATATATTAAATCCTAGAAATTCAAAAGTTACAAAATTAATGTAATTTATATGTTATACATTTAATGTCATTTGATTCCCTTTTATGTTTATAATTTTTTTAAAATAATCATATTTAATTTTCTTATTATTTTTTCCAAATTTTTTTATATTTGAGGAATAAGGTAGAAAATCAATATGATGGGATTTGTGATGAAATCCCCAATGAGATTCCTAACCCAATGGGAGTGAGAATCGCAAAATTTATTATGATACTCTCTATGATGACGCTGCTTAAGAATAGAAACCTAGATCAAGGGGTGTAACACGCCAAGATTTTTTGATATGTTTTATTTTTAATTCAACATTGTCTCAATTTGTTTACTACATGAAGATTATATTTCACAATACAGACCACTGCATTAGCTAGAAGTATTCGCAACACTATTCTTGTCTTGTGAAATATAAAATTTCATATTATTTTGATAGAACTAATTTCATAAAAAAATAAGTATAGATTATGATCCATTTATAAAAAACCAGGATTGTATTATGTTATACGCGATACCAAAGGATTCTTGCACTAAATGTAACACTGACTTGGCTTAAATTACATGTAAGAGATACCTTCCTCGAAATGTTGCATTGTATGCAATACCAAGTTTCACTAAAAATGATATATTTATAAAATATTAGTATTTAATCAGATATAAACTATATTTTATGAATATAATAAACCATATTTTGAATTTTACATAACAATGAAATTAATTAAATGAATTTTTTAAAAATTGTATAAGAAAAAATTCAAATGTTCAGATAAAATAAGTATTTCTAAAAAAATGAAGTTTCTCCAACTTTTGATGTAGAACCCATTTAAAATATACTTTTTAAGACTTTTATATTTTTATTTGACAAAATAAAATACTTATTTTGAATAAGGTCATAAAAATTTACAATTTCAGAATTTTTGGTATTTTTTTTGAAAATCATATTTTAATGAAATGTAAAAAAGACTGAATTTTAATTCAAAAAAAGGTTCACATACTTTAAAAATATAGATAGATTGTATTTTTAATTGGTTTTTAAGAGTAATTTTAATATTTTGAATCATTTAATCATGTTATGGTCCTTGGAACTAATTTTACATTAAAATTAGACTTAAACAAATGATAATATTTTGATAAGTTTTTACTTCTTAATAACCACTTTTGGTTATCGACAACAAGAATTGATTTTAAATTAATTTATTCCAATTTTGAGTTTTGAATAATGAAAAATTTATTAAATATTTTTAATAAATGGGTAAAAATAATTTTAACATGTTATAATTATTTTTTTAGACATTATGAATAGTAATTACAGTAATTTTAATTTAACATGGATAAAGATAATTCAGGTAAATTATTATAAAAATAATATGATAAAGAGAATAAAATGATCCTAGAACCTACGAAAACCCTTTTTGATGAATAAAATTTTACCCTGGAAATATTAGGTTCTAAACATAGTCATTTAAGGGCTACTTGACAATGAAAATGACATAAATATTAATATAACAAATTAAAGTGACAAATGTCAAACTCATAATTCTTGTAAGTATAATAATTTTAATATAGGAATAACCACGTGATATCTTCGAAAATAAATTGTGCGTGTAAAGATAAAAGAATTACCTACATCGTGGTGATTTATATTTTTTTTATAAGAAATTAGTTATTTCCATAATGTCTTATACATTGATGTTGTAAAAATTAATTAATTGATGATAAATCTATATAAATATTTTTATTAAAATACTAATTACAATAAAAATGCCTAAAAATTTACCAAGTCATATTGGTGGAGTATATCTCAACCATAAGCATCCATGTGCTGAGAAAGTGACCAGTTGAAGCTTAATATAAGAGATTATGACATTTATTTTCGTTTATATAATGTGATGTTAATGTTGTCGTATTTATGATTTAAAAAGTATAACATTTTTAATGTAGGATATCCAAAATATTAATTGACTAAATATATTCTTAATAAAACAACTATATTTATTTTAATCATATTATTTTGTTTCAAATTTTTATTTTAAAAATAAGTATATTAAATAATTAGAAAAAATCATCATGGTAATTATTTTATTAATAGAGATATCAAATTAATGTGATTAAAAATATTAAAATAAATATATTTTGGGATAATTAATTTGTCCAATTTATTTTATAAATAATCATTACCTTATATGAATATAATAATATATTTAGTTCTAAGTTATCTTTTTTTATTTATATTTTTAAAAATCAATAAATTAAATATTGGCAAAATTGACACTATTGATTGTTTTTCGAAATATTTTGTCATTATATTATATAATAATCAGAATTTTTTTTAAAAATATAGAATAATTATGATATCGTCCAAATTGTTTTAAATTATTATTTTTATATCTAATTGACATCATATAAGATAATATTTTAACATTTTAATATTAAAATATTTAGTACCCTGGATAAAATGAAATATAATAACTATGTATTAAATTTAAAATCTAAGGTTTGAATGGAAATAAAAACATTTCTAAGATTTATTGGTTGATGATATCACAACCCTATCTCATCTAATCTTCTAAATTTAGTAATTTCGGAGTTGTTTTTGTGGGGATTTGTTTTATTATATATTAATATTATTATGGATTCCAAAAGTTCCCCTAGCCTCAATTATAAAAGGGAATATCCTGACTCATTTCCGCAAAACTAATTAAGCCATAATTTTCACCCATACCCCTGAAAATATATCTTCTAAACTTCCATGTTACATTATATATTTTCTTTTGTTCCTGAAAGATGAAATCTTGTTCCATTAAGTGAAGATCAAAAGAGAGCACGTCAAAAAGAGGTAATATACTCTACTGATTCTTCCATATTTCGGTCGACTTCTAATTATAATTCATGAGTTATTTATTTATATAATAATTACAACAGTATAAATTACATAATGAGATGATATTATAATTATTAAACAACCATATTCAACTTTCTATCCATCCGAAGAAACATGAAATCACTACGTGCATGTACGTACGACATACCATCTCCACGTCGTGGTGTAATTTTTTTTCACCACCACCTTACATATAAGGGTATAAAAATGAATTTAATAACTATATATTATTATTAAAAAATGAACTTGATTCTGAAATATAGTACCATGAAAATCAATATCATTAAACAATTACTGTAATGATTTCGTCGCTCGTGCGTGCGTACGGCCTACCGTCTCCACAATGCAGTGTGGATCCTTCTACATGATAACCACTCAAGAATGATTATATAAATATATATAATTAATAAATATGGTATTTATCATCTTAATGTAATCTTATAATGATATAAATATGACCTAATAAAGATAAGTGGATGTTATTTGACAAAACATGCATGTGATCATAAAGCAGTTAAAACCCAAATAACGAGTGACAATGAATTATTACAAATAGAAAATGGAGAATATTATTGTATATTATGAACATAATTATATAATAAGTTAATAACATTATTAAAATCATTATAAATGAGGTTTGTACACAAGGGAAGCATATAAGACCTAAGGTAATGGATAAATTTTCAATCTCATTATTTTTTGAGTTTATTTCTACGTAAGTATTTACTGGGGTATATTTATCATCCAGATCCGTAATTACTAAATATATATATTTTTATATCTATTCATATACTATTTTCTAATGTCAAATTTTCCCATTGGTAGAATTTTATTGAACAGTATGGATGGAATATTTCATTCATTTTCCCTAGGTGGTACATTTTGAATTTTCTGGCAAGTGTACGAGAAGAATGTTTTTTAACATGTACTACATGAATGGATTTTTACGGTTTCATGATGCATTATTTACATGAAGAATCCTTTACAATATTTCATGTGTATTTTTAATTAAATTCATTTCTTCTAAAATACCATAGCATTTTGAGAAAAAAAACGTTTTTGTTGATAAAATAATATCTTCATTAAGAATTAAGTTCAACTATTTTATCAAAATTATTTTCCATCTAATATGTCATAGGTTTATGTTTCTATACCTATTATTAATTCTATTTGATTGTTTTTATGATGGAATTGTTTTTATGAGATCCATTTACCTTATATGGATTATGTTATGATGAAATGATGTATAAGAATCCAATTTTGTTTCATGGGTTATACTATGATGAATGATTTATGTTTTGTGGAGAATGTATGAATGATTTAACTATGAGATGGTTGGGGATTATATATCCCTCCAATGGATTGGGTAAATATTTATATCTCATTTGATAGAGATGAATGGAATGGAATTAAACCTATTTCAGTAAGGGACATATTTCACTATGACGGTCTTCGCAGCAATTCCTTGGATACTATAGAAATCATATTATGTATTTATTAGTTTTCCACAATTACATGTTTTATGAAAATGTTATTCTATCATGGTAAATGTTTCTTTGTGATTTATTCCTTAAGTACAACCAATATTTATTTCATGACTCGGGATTTTTATGTTTAAATATAATGATCATGTTTCTATATTCAAATGTTTATGGTTTGTTTTATGTTTTACATGTATACCCTTAATGGTAATTTGAGATCACCCTTTTATGATTTCTTATCCCCGGGATATAAAGAAAGGTTTCAGGTTGGAAAACAATAGGGGATGTTCTTTATATGAGATGATGAAGATATATCCCCAGGTTAGAAGATTATTCTCCTATATTTCAATGAAAATAAACTAACATGGTATTTGGGAATATATTTGTCTAATGTATTAAGTATTCTGAAAAAGAAATTAAATTTCCATGTACATCAAACAATGGTCAATAGAGTTTGTATTAAGGGGAATTTTTAATTAACCATTAGAAAGTAGGATGTGAAATCTACAGTGAGACCCTAAGAAATAATTATAAGGTAAGTCTGGGGATGTCTCTAAGGGTAAGTAAATCTATAGGTTACAGTCTTAGAATTATGGTAATGATCGTGAATAACCTATTATTAAACCTAAAATGATAGATATTTAAAGTACTCTACCTTGATATGTTGTTTTCCGAGTATGATTTTTTCCTCTCAAAATATTCCTTTAGGGTTTTAGAAAATGGATGGAACCTTAAGGAATAGTGTTAATGATCAATGCACTGGGAAATGAAAAAATTGTACTCCTATTAATACAAATGTTATGGGAGTGGGAATGTAAAAATATATTTCTATAATTACACAATATGTGAATCATTATAGAATTTCAAATTAATAGAGAAGGGAACAAGATTCCGTTGAGTCCTTCATGAGGCAACGTCCACCTTCTTTCAGTGGGAAATATGATCCACTGGTTGCTGAACAATGGATTAGTGCCATTGAAAAGACATTTTCCATAACTAACTATCATGAACATAAAAAAGACATTTTGGTTGTTTATCATTTGTAATGTGAAGTATAATAGTGGTGGACTCTAATTAAGAATACAAAGAAGCAAGATGAAATGGTAGACATGGAATGAGAAATGTACAAAAACATTTATTTCAATAAGTACTTCCCTTATATTCTTAAATCAATTATATAAAATATGTTCCCTGAGTTTAGGAAAAAGGATGATGACTATTTTGGTACATATGGAGAAATTTTTAAAAGACTTATAGGGTATGCTTCGGGCTTTATCATCCAACCTAAAAGTAGTGTTTCTTGATTCATTAGTGGAATAATACTATGTCTTCAAAGGGCATTAGCTATAAGATAATTTAGTAGCTATGAAAAGATTGTGTTTTTCTCTATCAAGGTCGAAATGGATGTTGGTGTTACATATCCACCCCATGAATTTGACATGACATGAATGATGGAGTACAGGGGAAAATCACAAAACAATAGTAAAAAGAGGTTGAATGTTTATTTATTCTCAATGTGTGGAATGAATCATGGTGGATATTTTCCTAAAGGGACTAAAAAATGTTTCAAGTGTAAAAAATAAGTACATCAAGAATTTGAGTGCCAATTAATGGGAAAATGGTTTCTAATGATGTGAATAGAGAGAAGAAAACATAGAACATACCAACAACATTTAAATGTGACAAGGGAAAGGAAATGGGGAATTATGCTAACCAATTACATAATCCAAGGGTTAATTATGATTGACATTAGAAACCTCTTAAGGGAAAATACAATGAAATATCATATGTGATCACTGTCGGCGATGTTGATTATGACTATAAAGTAGTGTAATGATTAAGTGTTTATGTTATGGAATTCCAAAATTGTAACACCCCAGGTAAATAAGGAAATATGACATTTTCATATTTATCCATATTTGTGAATAAAATATTAATATGACTTTAAAGGGGACGCTATGCTCGATGGCGTACCCAACATGCAACAACGAGTTTCTGGGGAATCTTATATTGCACTCTAATAATAAAATAATATTATTTTAAATGGTAGTTAACATGTAGCTGTTGTAATGGTGGGAATGGATAGAAATAACTAAAATATGATTATATATGTTCTTAAATATTTTTACATTTATCCAATAAAAGCTAAAGGCTTAAAATACATAAAGAATTCAATTTTAGGCGTATATGCCCTAGTTTTCACTAAAGGTTCACTTATCGCCTTTTAATGGAGAACCATCATTAAATATAGTTTTGTTCACTCTTATAAATTCTATTGGACAAAATAAAACTCTTCTTAAGAATCGGGACATCAAAATTTACTTTGTGTAAATTTTTGGTATCTTTCCGATAATGTTCATTTTTTTAATGAATAGTGTAAAATGTTGTATTTTAATTCAAAACCACTTTTTAATCTAATTTATTTATATGATTATATTATATTTTTAATTGGTTTTAAAGTGAAATTAGAAAATATTTTTACCATTAAATCCAATAGTGGTCGTTGGAATTAATTTCACTTTGAAATCAGACTTAAACTAGTGTCAATCTTTTGATACTTATTGTTTTATAAAAACACGCTATTTGCTCTGACAGCGGGAATTATTTATTAAATTAATTAATGTGACTAATATGTTTTGATTTTTTTAAAACGAACTTCATTTTTGAATTCGTAATATCAAATATATCTTAGGGTGATGTTTTGGTATTTTTCTGAAAAACTCCAATTTTTGATGAATAGTGAAACCACTAAGTGGTAATCAAGCAAACTGATTTTTCAGTTAAATGAATGTTTACCACTAATGTGTATTGAATTTTGAAAATCCGACATACATGGTTGTCATTAGTATGAAAAATGTGGTTCAATGGGATGAAAATAATTTTTTGGTGAATAGTAACTTATTAAGTTTTTAATCGCGATTAGTGGTAATTAGTGTAATTTAAGGTAAAAATGATATTATAAGAATGTGAAAACACCATGACACTTGTCCTACACATATTGGGTGAGTCATGGCCGACCAAGACAAGCCATGGGCCAACTTGGGGACCCCATGGATCTACATTGGTTGGGAAATGACATAAATAACTTTTTATTTAATGTAAAAGTAAAAATGACACAAACATGATATGTTCTACTAAAACAATTTTTAGGTGGGGTTACACAAGTCCAAATTTTGATTATAAATAGTAATTGGAAAGATAAAAAGATTTCTTACATAATAGTATTTTTTTTATAATTTTTAGACATTAAATAAAGTAAATTATTTATGACATAGTAATGATGCAGCGATGACATCATTATTTGACGATTTGAATAAAATGGAAAGATAATGTAAAATATATGAACTACACATGTCCAAAACTTATTGGATGAGTGTATTTCGAAGCCTTATCACCTTATCCACTAATTATATCAATGTGGGACCTTTTAAAACCGAAACACATTTTCAAATAATGTAATATTTCTTTACTTTCCAAAAGTGCCCCTCCTCTCCTCTTATAAAAGGCCCCCACCTCTACCTCATTTCACACACTCCTCAAGCCTTTGGCTCGGCAAACCCCTGCCCAGTTACTCTATCCACATCCCTCTCCTAATCCTAGAGGATTCCCTTTGGGAAGAATCCTTTCAAAGGAAGCCTTTAGGCTCAAATCAAAAGGAGTTACACTTTTAAAGGTAATTCATTCTCTCATGTTCATTTGTTTTATTTTGCTTCTCCAACCCCCTAAACTCTTTTTATTTATTTCTTTTGTAACAACACCAGTATCATCAATATACTAGGATGTTTTTATATGATTTATTCGAGCTACACTCTCACACAACTACATCAAATGGTTATAGAACATACGGTTTCCGTGGATGGCGAATTTCTGCCTCCCGAAACGATGATTGTTCAACATTCTTTTAACACCTTCAAAGGTGGACATTATGATGTCACTATTTTTATATATGATATAAAATATGTTTATTTTTTACTTATGCTTCTCTATTTTTCATTTGTGTCTTACCTTTATGGCTTCCATTATGGGTATACGCGATATCTTCATTTTAGGAAGTGCGGACTACCGCCCCCTCAAAGTGATGTGATTCGTTAATACCATATGTGGGACGTATAAAGGATGGAACTATGATATTATATATGATATTATACTGGAATTATAATATACCTTTATATCATTATTATTCCATTATATAAAATACAAAATAGAATTGAAAGTAGCGTTCATGCGTACGTACTGCTTACCGTCTCCAGGAACGGTGCATTTCATTTCTTACCTCTAAATGATTATGTAACGTTATAAATTAATGAATGTACTGGATATATATGAAATATATGATATATAAATCATGAATACAATTCTGGATATAATAAACATTTGGCCACACGAACAACATGTAATTGTAAGAAGTCCACTTTCGACTTAGGAACCAAACATAGGCAAAACAAATATTATTAACTTAAATGATTACATAATGTTTATGACATGGTAATAAGTGATATAAAAGGAATAATGAACTTGAAAAATGTTCTTAAGGAAGTATAAATTAACTCATGTTTATTATTCAGGAGATTAAAGAATGATCGAGTCAAGTCGGACCCGAGGTAAGGGATCCTACAACTCTCTTTCTTTTTAAGTACACTCTTTTATGTCATTTCTTTTAAGCTCAAATTTCTTATGATTGGGATGTTCTTTTATATTAATCATACTGTAATTTTTATGTTAATGTGATGAGAGACCCTATTCTCTCTCATCAATCCATTTTGGAAGTTTTGAGTGGCGCCGTTAGGCTGCCGAACTTTCGTAAGAGATCTAACCTCTCTCTTTCTTTTTAAGTACTCTCCTTTATGTAACTTCTTTTAAGCTCCTCTTTGTAATGTTGGGGGATGTTCTTTTATATTCCTATTTCTGTAAATTTTATTGTAATGTGATGGGATACCCTATTTGATCTCATCAATCCATATTCGGAAGTTTTATGTGGCGCTGTTAGGCTGCCGAGTTTTCGTAAGGGATTTTTCATCTCACTTTTATTACCTTGAGATTTATTCTACATTTTCCACAAATTACATTGAGTGGTGTATGTACTGCCCATTATTCTACTCTTTGTGTAATATAATTTCATTTATGAGTATTTACATCAATGATCTATTGTCCTTCTTTCATGGGGTGTATGTTTTGAAAGATACCCAAGTCGGTAAGGGAACCTTTCACCCTCCTCTTTTTTAAAAGACTTCTTTTGTTGGGTCTTTTAATTTACATATTGTTATGTTGGGATATGTTCTCATATATCCTTATTGATGTAAATTTTATGTCCAAGTGATGATATACTCTTTTTATCTCTCATCAACTAAATTTGATGTGATGTCGTTAGGCTATCAAGGGAACTTTTTAACCCAATTTCGATTTCTTTGGCTTCAACATGTAGTTATTGAATATGTCATCCATTGAATATGTGTGAATGAACTTTTATTGTTTTACACTTAATATCCACTTATATTGGGTGTATTTATATTTGTCACACATATTTTTGAGATTGATTTGTCCTTAATTTAAGGATACCTTCTTTATAAGGGATTTCATCACATTTGACATTTCTATTGAGGGTTCATTGTTGTTATGAACCAATTCACTCTTATATGGTGTATATACTGTCCTTTGGAGTATTCTATCATGAATCCTTTTATTCTCATGATATTATAATGTTCTGACTAAATATTATTCCTCGATTATTGTATTCAAGTGTCTCTAATTTTGGTAAAACCCCTTTAACCAAAATATCGTTTTAAATGTTTTAATTATTTGTTCTTATTAATATCCATGTTTTCAAAATGGTTTCTAAGGATTTATTTATATGGATATTAATGGTTTAAAATGTTAAAATCTTCAAGGTGGTATGGGACACATTGATTCAAAAATCTCTTTATTAAATGTTTTAAATGGTTTTGGAAATGGTTTCTTTTTGAATGGATTCATTATTTCAATATCCTAAAATTTTATATTGTGATTGAAATGTGGAAATGTTATGTTTCCTTTATTCATGTTTATGTGATACGATTATGTTATGGTTCTTGGGAATTGTTATGAAGAACGGGTGGTTCCGTGATAAACTAAGGGCGGGTGAGCCCGATATAGATCTCCAATGCATTGGGTAACGCGAAGGAGTGAATCGTTAAGGTTTCTCCGAAGAGATTTAGGGAATAAACTGTGATGGGTATTCCAAACGTAACCAAGAGGGTTACTCCCCACGTAAGAATGTTATGAATGCCTCAAGTTACCTTTATGTCTTATGATTTCTATGATTTATTCATGATTTGATATGCCTATCTTTTTTGGGTAAAGTATGATTTCATTCTTATGTATACATGTACTCATGTTTCCTTTCCATATCTATATATCCCTTACTGAGATTTTTATGCTCATCCCATGTTTTTGAAATGTTTTTCACAGGTCAAGGGAAGGGTACATGATGTGATGATAGTGTCAAGGATGTGTCAAGAAAGAATCCATGTTTTATTCTAAATATGTTTCTGTTGATGGGAAGAATGAATACTGTCTTTTATGCAACCACTTTGTTTAAATGTGGAATGTAATGCATGTTTCATGATCTAATTCTCTAAAACTCTAAACCTGAAAAGATCCTCAATGTGTAATCTTGTAATAACTCAAGATTAATTAAGGTTTAAGGCTGGGGCCTCATAGTTGGTATCAAAGGTCGGTTTAGATAACTTTAGAGGTTAGGGTATTCTTTAAGCATAAGTGACATTACCATAATGGTTAGGATTTCAGAAAGAGTCCTAGTTTTAGATAAAGTGAATGAGTATGTGTATCTTAGTGTTTACCTTCCTCATTAGAACATGATGGTTTTGTTGATATACTCACACTGACATTTCTATTTTTAGTGAATGGATGGATCTAGCAAGCACCAAAGAAACAACAGGTTTGAAGGAAACTGTGGTGGTTCTCTGATTAAGATACTAGATAAAATGGAGGATTCAATGAGGAGACTAATGGTTGTTCTAAACCAAATATCAAGGAGTCATGATCAACCACTTCAACCTTGGTGAGTTCTCTAATGAATCATGTACGAGATGGCCAACCCGGTGTGGAAATTCAGGTAATAATTATTTAGGTAACCATTAGGGTTTATATGATCCTTACTTTTGAGGTAATTATGGGTTACTCTATGATATGATGGAAAATGAAAAGAATTAGATAAACTTGAGGTTAAAATATGTTATGATTATTCTTGAAGACTTTTTTCTCATTTTGGGGAATGTTTTAAGAATTATATAGTTTTGGAAAAAGGACAACACACAGACCGTGTGACTACCCGTCGCGTCGGACAAAGCTGTGGGAATCGAACCCACAACCAAAGTGCGACTGGTATTTATCGCCTACCACTGGACTACGTGAAGTCCCTGGTTAGTTTGGCTGACTCTTTCTAGTTATATGATTTTATGAATTAAGAGTAAGTTGATTTTGGGTTATTTATGAAAATTATTAACCTATCTTGGAGGATATGTGATTAGGTTAATTACTTTTCAATACGAGACTTTAGGGGAAAATGATGTTGTTTGGAGATAAATGTTACGATTTAACTTGGAAGACTATGTGACTAAATCCTTTAAATATTTGGGTTTCAATCTTAGTTTGGTTTACTTTGAATAATTTTATGGACAAATTGATTATAGAATGGTCCTCGTCGAACTTTGGGTTTTGTTGGACGAATTTTGGAGATTAAGAATATATTTTCTTTTTATAAAGGGTTATCCTTTTCTGGAATATCTGATCTTGTACTAGCCTTTTTGGTTTTGGTTTTAGTTAAATTTTAATGACATGGGATGTATATAGTTCTCTTTTGGGGATTAGGTGATTCTCTAGAAGTTGATTATAGTACTCTTAATGCGAACAAGTCTCCCTAAATACTCATCTTTTGGAAAAAATATGAGTTTGGCTAAGGAATCTAGTAAAAGTTGAAAGTCAACATGATAAGTGATTATATTTCCTTATGAATAAATTCCTCAATAAAAAGTAACTTATAACAAAAATGTTTTCTATTAACTTTTCCTAATGGGGAATCGAATACCGTTTAACCCATCACAAGTCTGTGATTTTCTCATGGATAACTTTCTCCTAAACATGTTTTCTATCACTCTCCATCAGAACATGACCCTTTGTTTTTTCCACCATGTCCATATTTTCATACTTGGAATCCTAGTATGGGTTAACTCGGGTGACCTTTGTACTTATCTTTCTTTATTTTAAAGTGTTTTTTTACCGACTTTTGTTCCGATGTGGGACGTTCAAGGATGTTTCCAAGCACAATTTTAAAATTGCGAGGACGCAATTCCCAAAAGGGGGGAAGGATTTAACACCCCAGGTAAATAAGGAATATGACATTTTCATATTTATCCATATTTGTGAATAAAATATTAATATGACTTTAAAGGGGATGCTATGCTCGATGGCGTACCCAACACGCAACAACGAGTTTCTGGGGAATCTTACGTTGCACTCTAATAATAAAATAATATTATTTTAAATGGTAGTTAAAATGTAGCCGTTTTAATGGAGGGAATGGATATAAATAACTAAAATATGATTATATATGTTCTTAAATATTTTTACATTTATCCAATAAAAGCTAAAGGCTTAAAATACGTAAAGAATTCAATTTTAGGCGTATATGCCATAGTTTTCACTAAAGGTTCACTTATCGCCTTTTAATGGAGAACCATCATTAAATATAGTTTTGTTCACTCTTATAAATTCTATTGGACCAAATAAAACTCTTCTTAGGAATCGGGACATCAAAATTTACTTTGTGTAAATTTTTGGTATCTTTCCGATAATGTTCATTTTTTTAATGAATAGTGTAAAATGTTGTATTTTAATTCAAAACCACATTTTAAACTAATTTATTTATATGATTAGATTATATTTTTAATTGTTTTTAAAGTGAAATTAGAAAATATTTTTACCATTAAATCCAATAGTGGTCGTTGGAATTAATTTCACTTTGAAATTAGACTTAAACTAGTGTCAATCTTTTGATACTTATTGTTTTATAAAAACACGCTATTTGCTCTGACAGCGGGAATTAATTATTAAATTAATTAATGTTACAAATATGTTTTGATTTTTGTAAAACGGACTTCATTTTTGAATTCGGAATATCAAATATATCTTAGGGTGAAGTTTTGGTATTTTTCTGAAAAACTCCAATTTTTGATGAATAGTGAAACCACTAAGTGGTAATCAAGAAAACTGAT
Organism: Viscum album; assembly: GCA_963277665.1. NCBI lineage: Eukaryota > Viridiplantae > Streptophyta > Magnoliopsida > Santalales > Viscaceae > Viscum > Viscum album. Next base: position 1,211,223,967 of record OY728122.1, read on the forward strand.
TTTTCAGTTAAATGAAAGTTTACCACTAATGTGTATTGAATTTTGAAAATCCGACATACATGGTTGTCATTAGTATGAAAAATGTGGTTCAATGGGATGAAAATAATTTTTTGGTGAATAGTAAATTATTAAGTTTTTAATCGTGATTAGTGGTAATTAGTGTAATTTAAGGTAAAAATGATATTATAAGAATGTGAAAACACCATGAAACTTGTCCTACACCTATTGGGTGAGTCATGGCCGACCAAGACAAGATATGGGCCAACTTGGGGACCCCATGGATCCACTTTGGTTGGGAAATGACATAAATAACTTTTTATTTAATGTAAAAGTAAAAATGACACAAACATGATATGTTCTACTAAAACAATTTTTAAGTGGGGTTAAACAAGTCAAAATTTTGATTATAAGTAGTCATTGGAAAGATAAAAAGATTTCCTACATCATAGTATTTTTTTTATAATTTTTAGACATTAAATAAATTAAATTATTGATGACATAATAATGATGCAGCGATGACATCATTATTTGACGATTTAAATAAAATGGAAAGATAATGTAACATATATGAACTACACATGTCCAAAACATATTGGATGAGTGTATTTCGAAGTCTTATCACCTTATCCACTAATTATTGCAATGTGGGACCTTTTAAAACCGAAACACATTTTCAAATAAAGTAATATTTCTTTACTTTCCAAAAGTGCCCCTCCTCTCCTCTTATAAAAGGCCCCCACCTCTACCTCATTTCACACACTCCTCAAGCCTTTGGCTCGGCCAAACCCTACCCACTTACTCTCTCCACATCCCTCTCCTCATCCTAGAGGATTCCCTTTGGGCAGAATTCTTTCAAAGGAAGCCTTTAGGCTCAAATCAAAAGGAGTTACACTTTTAAAGGTAATTCATTCTCTCATGTTCATTTGTTTTATTTTGCTTCTCCAACCCCCTAAACTCTTTTTATTTATTTATTTTGTAACAACACCAGTATCTTCAATATACTAGGATGTTTTTATAAGATTTATTCGAGCTAAACTCTCACAAAACTACATCAAATGGTTAAAGAACATACGTTTTCCATGGATGGCGAATTTCTGCCTCCCGAAACGATGATTGTTCAACATTCTTTTAACACCTTCAAAGGTGGCCATTATGATGTCACTATTTTTATATATGATATATAATATGTTTATGTTTTACTTATGCTTCTGTATTTTTCATTTGTGTCTTACCTTTATGGCTTCCATTATGGGTATACGCGATATCTTCATTTTAGGAAGTGCGGACTACCGCCCCCTCAAAGTGATGTGATTCGTTAATACCATATGTGGGACATATAAAGGATGGAACTATGATATAATATATGATATTATACTGGAATTATAATATACCTTTATATCATTATTATTCTATTATATAAAATACAAAATAGAAATGAAAGTAGCGTTCATGCGTACGTACGACTTACCGTCTCCACTAACGGTGCATTTCATTTCTTACCTCTAAATGATTATGTAACGTTATAAATTAATGAATGTACTGGATATATATGAAATATATGATATATAAATCATGAATACAATTCTGGATATAATAAACATTTGGCCACACGAACAACATGTAATTGTAAGAAGTCCACTTTCGACTTAGGATCCAAACATCGGCAAAACAAATATTATTAACTTAAATGATTACTTATTGTTTATGACATGGTAATAAGTGATATAAAAGGAATAATGAACTTGAAAAATGTTCTTAATGAATTATAAATTAACTCAAGTTTATTATCCAGGAGATTAAAGAACGATCGAGTCAAATCGGACCCGAGGTAAGGGATCCTACAACTCTCTTTCTTTTTAAGTACACTCTTTTATGTCATTTCTTTTAAGCTCATCTTTCTTATGATTGAGATGTTCTTTTATATTAATCTTACTGTAATATTTATTTTCATGTGATGAGAGACCCTATTCTCTCTCATCAATCCATTTTGGAAGTTTTGAGTGGCGCCGTTAGGCTGCCGAACTTTCGTAAGAGATCTAACCTCTCTCTTTCTTTTTAAGTACTCTCCTTTATGTCACTTCTTTTAAGCTCCCCTTTGTAATGTTGGGGGATGTTCTTTTATATTAATCTTTCTTTAAATTTTATTGTAATGTGATGGGATACCCTATTTGATCTCATCAATCCATATTCGGAAGTTTTATGTGGCGCTGTTAGGCTGCCGAGTTTTCGTAAGGGATTTTTCATCTCACTTTATTCACGTGAGATTTATGCTACATTTGCCACAAATTCCATTGAGTGGTGTATGTACTGCCCATTATTCTACTCTTTGTGTAATATACTTTCATTTATGAGTATTTAAATCAATGATCTATTGTCCTTCTTTCATGGGGTGTATGTTTTGAAAGATACCCAAGTCGGTAAGGGAACCTTTCACCCTCCTCTTTTTTAAAAGACTTCTTTTGTTGGGTCTTTTAATTTACATATTGTTATGTTGGGATATGTTCTCATATATCCTTATTGATGTAAATTTTATGTCCAAGTGATGAGATACTCTTTTTATCTCTCATCAACTAATTTTGATGTGATGTCGTTAGGCTATCAAGGGAACTTTTTAACCCAATTTCGATTTCTTTGGGTTCAACATGTAGTCATTGAATATGTCATCCATTGAATATGTGTGAATGACCATTTATTATTTTACACTTAATATCCACTTATATTGGGTGTATTTATATTTGTCACACATATTTTTGAGATTGATTTGTCCTTAATTTAAGGATACCTTCTTTATAAGGGATTTCATCACATTTGACATTTCTATTGAGGGTTCATTGTTGTTATGCACCAATTCACTCTTATATGGTGTATATACTCTCCTTTGGAGTATTATATCATGAATCCTTTTATTCTCATGATATTATAAAGTTCTGACTAAATATTATTCCTCGATTATTGTATTCAAGTCTCTCTAATTTTGGTAAACCCCTTTAACCAAAATATCGTTTTAAATGTTTTAATTATTTGTTCTTATTAATATCCATGTTTTCAAAATGGTTTTTAAGGATTTATTTATATGGATATTAATGGTTTAAAATGTTAAAATCTTCAAGGTGGTATGGGACACTTTGATTCAAAAATCTCTTTATTAAATGTTTTAAATGGTTTTGGAAATGGTTTCTTTTTGAATGGATTCATTATTTCAATATCCTAAAATGTTATATTGTGATTGAAATGTGGAAATGTTATGTTTCCTTTATTCATGTTTAAGTGATACGATTATGTTATGGTTCTTGGGCATTGTTATGAAGAACGGGTGGTTCCGTGATAAAATAAGGGCGGGTGAGCCCGATATAGCTCTCCAATGCATTGGGTAACGCGAAGGAGTGAAACGTTAAGGTTTCTCCGAAGAGATTTAGGGAATATACTGTGATGGGTATTCCAAACGTAACCAAAAGGGTTACTCCCCACGTAAGAATGTTATGAATGCCTTAAGTTACCTTTATGTATTATGATTTCTATGATTTATTCATGATTTGATATGCCTATGTTTTATGGTTAAAGTATGATTTCATTCTTATGTATACATGTACTCATGTTTCCTTTCCATATCTATATATCCCTTACTGAGCTTTTTATGCTCATCCCAAGTTTTTGTAATGTTTTTCACAGGTCAAGGGAAGGGTACATGATGTGATGATAATGTCAAGGATGTGTCAAGAAAGAATCCATGTTTTATTTTAAATATGTTTCCGTTGATGGGAAGAATGAATACTGCCTTTTATGTAACCACTTTGTTTAAATGTGGAATGTAATCCAAGTTTCATGATCTAATTCTCTAAAACTCTAAACCTGAAAAGATTCTCAATGTGTAATCTTGTAATAACTCAAGATTAAGTACGGTTTAAGGCTGGGGCCTTATAAAAATACTATTCTGGATTCCAGTTTATAATGTTAAGGAATATTGGAATATATATGTATTAGTCTATTATGGTTTTCAATAATTTATGGTACTAGTAACCATGAGAAGTGATTGAAATTTTCTTGGAAGGCACATGATATGTGCATAATGAAGGGATAAGGAGATAATGAGATGTTTGGTAGTATTATTGACCTCATAACATATATAAGGAAAAAGTTATATCATGGTTTGAGTATATATAATTTTTTGCTATTTTTGGTTAGTTGAAATAGTAAATTTTGAGATAATTAATTTCTTCACTAAGTTTCTATGGTAATTCATGTTATTATCAAGATTAAAGATAAAACATGATTAATGTATTCACATGTTTGTAATGTGACAACCAAGAATTGAAAAATGAGACATCAGAGACAATTATTAAGTCGATTAACATTAAATCTTTCAAAAGTTTTATATTTTTAGTTTTGGGAATGATTATAATGTTATACAGTTATGAATAGTATAAGTTATAGGTAGATAGATTGATGTATTATCTCACTATAGGAGGACTTATGTATATTTGATAACTTATTCTAACATTTTGGATAAGACAGATGGAATGACCTTTCATTCTATCACATGATCTTCTAACAATTCATGAATAACAAATTCAACATCATTTCCTTAAATAATATAAGAGGTGTATTTTGTTTACGAAATGGCCAATGGTGATAATGTATTGAAATAAAATAATTATTTTACCTCATGAAAAAATTCATCAACTTTAGTAAAAGGATATTGAAACAAAAAATATTATCCTAGTAACTTCATATATGATGAATCAGACGGTCACTTAAAAAATCACATATTTAGGGCTTTCTATTACTTAATAATCTCCAAGTCTTATTTTTTATCACTATTAATCAGATCATGATGATTAGATTTCTCTTTTATATCCATGTCCAACATCCCAACTATGTTTTCCTGTGTGGAGACCTAGTGATGATTTACTTTGGGAAACCATTATATTTAAAACATTATTTTTCTAACATGATGTTTTGTATTCATTTTTATGGTGTGGGTTTCTATGAAACAAACTATCAAGTAGTTAATCAGTTATATCCTCGACGAAATTTGAGGGAAAAATTAAATTTAGGAGGGGTAGAATGTAACACACTGAGATTGTATGAGATAGATTTTTTTTTTAATTTAGTTGACGTATTGTGTTATACAATACACCAATATTATCATGTTCTATTAGTTACACTATATTAGATTGTAGTTTACACAACACTAGTCTTAGCTCATGTTATTCACAATTTCAAGTGCTTTTTCATTGAATTCATTTTACGCATCATTTCATATTTTTTTCAATTTATTTAAGAAATATGTTTGGATTGTGTTATAAAAAACAGTAAATTAATCTTCCGCTAAGCAAAAAACTGACTTGTCTTTCATTACATGCATGACCGACCTTCCTTGATAGCATATGTTGTAACAATACTGAGTTTCACTAAACAATGATATATTATTAAAATATTATTATTTAATGGGATATAAACTATCCTTTATGAATTTTATTTACCACATTTCTAATTTTTCATTACATTAATATTCATATTATGTATTTTATAGAACATGATGTAAGAAATTATTCAATTTTTCAAATAAAATAAATATTTTTTAAAAATGCAGTTTTTCTGCTTTTTGATGGAACACCCATATAAAATATAGTTTTTAACACTTTTATATATTATATTTGAAAAAAAACTTTTTATTTGGAATAAGGACATAAAAATGTATTATTTTTTACGTTTTTGTATTTTTCTGATAAAATTCATATTTTAATGAATAGTGAAAAAGACAACATTTTAATTCGAAACGTTATTTTCATGTACATTCTATATAAAGTTAGATTAAATTTTTATTTGGTTTTAATATGTAATTTTATTAATTTTTTAATCATTTAATCTATTTTTAGTCATTACATGTAATTTCACATTTAAATTTGACATAAACAAATGACAATATTTTTATAAGTTTTCAATTCTTAATAACCCGCTTTCTGGTTTTTGGAAAAAGTAATTAATTTTAAATTAATATATACCAATTTTTATTTTTGAATTTTGAGAATTGGATTCCAAATTTTGAATTATTGGGTCCAAATAATTTTAATATGTTACTTTTCTTTTTTTGGATATTATGAATAGTAACTACAAGAATTTTTATTTAATGTAGTTAAAGGTAAATTAGGCATATTAGAATAACAAATAATATGATAAAGATAATAAAAAGGATCCAAAACCTAGAAAAAAAACCTTTTTGATGAATATTTTCTTACCCATTACATCTTATGTTCAATACATTTTTATTTAAGGGCCGCTGGACAATGGAAATGACAATGATATTAATCAATCTAATGAAAGTGAAAAAATATATATATCTCACATTTTTATATGTATAATAATATTAATATTGGGATAACTAGGTGATATCTTGAAACAAAAATATTATATGGAAACATAAAAGATTTACCTACAAACTGGCCATTTATTTTTAATTTTTGGAAAATTAATAATTACCTTAAACTCTTATACATTGATAATGTAAAAATAATTAATTGATTAGAAATTCATAGAACTTGTTTTCTAAAATACTAATAACCCTAAAATCCTAAACATATTAATAAATCAAATTGGTCAATTATATCTCAACCATAATCATCCATGTGCTAAGAAAGTGACTATTTAGAGCATTATAGAATAGATTTTGAAATTTTCTATTTTATTTCAAGTGATGTTAAAGTTGTCACATTCATAATATAATAATTATATCATTTTAATGTTATATTTAATAAAATATAAATTCAAAAAAATAAATTCTTACGAAATCAAGTAAATTTAGGTTCATCATATTATTTTATTTCAATTTTTTATTCTACAAATATTTATATTAAATAATTACAAATAATCATTGTGGAAATTATTTTATAAATGGTGATATCAAAAAAATGTTATTAACCATATTTAAAAAATTATATATTGGGATAATTAATATGTATAATTCAATTTCAAGATAACCTTGAACTCATATAAATATAATAGAATTTTATGCTTGAATTTAACTTGTAATCTTTATATTTTTTAAAATCAATAAATTTAATAGTGTAAAATTTGACATTATTGATTATTTATCAAAATATTGTTTTATTTAATAATTTAAAAATGATTAATTGTTTTAAAAAATATTGAATAATTATGATATGGTCAAACTAATTTTATTCTATTTACTTATGATCTAATAGACGTAAAATAAGTAAATATATAACCCTTTTAATATCATAATATTTGTTACCCTAGATAAAATATAATAGAATAACTAAGTGTTAAATTGAAATGATAAGGTTTGAATAGACATATAAAATTTCCTAAATATTATTTTTTAGGATATTTAAACCCTACATCATATAATATTTTAAATGGGTACATTTTGGAGGTTTAGGAGTGGGGTTTGATTTTATTATAAACTAATATTTTTTAGTTCTCCAAAAGTGCCCCTCACCTCAATTATGAAAGGGCACATCCTCCCACATTTATCCAAAACTAATTAATCCTTCAAGTTTTTCCATACCCTCCCCATTTATCCTCTCAAATTCATAAGTTATATTATATATTTAATGTTCTTTTGAAAATACCATCTCCAATTACATTAAGAGGATATCTAAAGATATCACATCAAAGAAGAGGTAATCTCCTCTACTGATTATTTCATATTGCATTCTACTTCTAATTATACTTCATGAGTTTTTTTCATTTTATGATAATGTCTAAAGTATCACTTAATTATTGGGATGTTATTATAATTATGAAACAACCCTATTCAACTTTATATATATCCTATAAAAGACGAAATCACTATGCATGCGTACATATGGATTACCGTCTCCATGTAGTGGTGTAATGTTTTTTCACCACCACCTTAAATGGAAGGGTATAAAATTGGATGTAATAAATATATATGATTATTATAATATGATATATTTTCTCAAATATAGTACACTATAAAAATCAATACCATTCTAAAATTACGTTAATGATATCATCACTCGTGCATAAGTACAACCTCTCGTCTCTACGATGCCATGTGATGTGTTCTACCTGATAACCACTCAAGAATGATTATATAAATATAAATAAAGAATAATTATGGTATTTAATATGTTAATATCATTTTATAATGATACAAATATTTCATAAGAAGGATAACTATATGTTATTCGATAAAACAAGCATTCGATCATAAAGTAGATAAATATCAAATAACGAGTATTAATGAATTATTATAAACAAATTAAGGATATTATGACCATATATGATTACCATGATTTATAATAATTTAATAAAATTATATAAATCATTATACATGAGGTATAGACTCATAAGAATCATATCATACCTAAGGTAACAGATAATTTCTCAATCTCATTATTTTTCGAGATTATTTATACCTAAGTATTTACTGGGATATATTTATCATATGTGACAATGTTTCCTAAATATAAATAATATTATTTATATTCTTATACTCTCTTTTAATGTAAAATTCACTCATTGGTGAGTTTTTATTAAATAGAAGGAAGGAATCTTTATTTCATTTTCCATATAACGTACTTTTTTACTCTTCTGGAAAAAGTGCGAGAAGAATGTTTTTTAACTTATAATGAATGATTGAATTTTTGTGGTGTTAGGACATGTTATTTCCCTGAATATTACATTACAATATTTTAAGTTTATTTTCAATTAAATTATTTTATTTTTTATTCGCTTGACAATTTGAGAAAAGAATATGTTTTAGAGTAGAAAGGATATTTTCTTCATGAATTAATTTGAAGTGTTTTATCAAAATTATTTTACATATAATATAACATTGTATTATATTTATATCCATATTATTATGTTGATTTTATTTTTTTTATGAGGTAATTATTTTTATGAAATCTATTTATGTAATATGGATTATGTTACGATGGAGTGATGTTTAGGAAACCCATTTTATTTCATGGGTTATGCTATGATGATTGATTTATGTTTTGTGGAACACGTAAGAATGATTTATTTATTATATGTGTGGGACCTATATCAACCAATAATTAATTGGGTAATGTTTTATATCACATGAGATAGACATGATTATAATGGAATGTAAACTTAGTTCTATAATGGATGTAGTCCACTATGATAGTTTTGGTAGCAATGCCTTGGCTACTATGAAAATCATATTATGTGTTTATTAGATTTCCAGAATTACATATTGTATGAAAATTCTATTCTATCATGTTTAATGTCACTTTATGATTTATTCCTTAATTACATCCAAGATTTATTTCTTGACTCAATATTTTTATGTTTAAACTTTATGTTCATGTTTTTCTTTTCACTCATTTATTGTTTGTTTTATGTTCTCCATGTTTCCCCTTACTATGAATTTGAGCTCACCCTTTTCATTTTTCTTCACCCCATGAAATAATGAATGGTTTAAATAGGAAAACAAAAGGGTAAGATATTTATAAGATATTATTAAGATCATTCACTATGTTAGAAGATTATGTTCCGAGATTCTATAGACACTAAACTTATACGGTCTTTCATAATATATGTATAATGTATTATGTATTTAGAAAAAGAAATTCAATTTCCATGTACATATAGATTAGGTCTTTATATGGGGAGCTCCCACATCCTCCAAGGAATTTATAAGTTTTGATTGTGTCATTTATTAGACTAATGACATGTACACTGAATGGATAATCTAATCCCTTAATCGGGTAATAATGGACCAACTCTATTAATATGTTCTTTTCCATCATTAAATGTTTTGAAGAAGAGAAGGTTCTACTAGAAATTTATTATATGGAGGGAGAATATGATCAGTGGTAGAAATTTTTCATGAATAAAAATACTAGTAAGATATCTTAGTGATGGGGTGGAAGGAATTCCAAAAATTGTTTTTGATAAATATTTTCCTCGCAATCTTCATCTTAAAATGGAAAGGGTTTTAAATGAAATCATGTAAAAAAAGATTTTGAATTTCTTAGAGATTATGAGAAAAAAATCACAATACTTGTTTTAAAATCCACTTAATTATTTGTTAACATCTAATTCTAGGTTTGCAACAACTTTGGTGGGTTTAAACATGGTGTATAAAAATTCATTGTATTCTGAGACATTGATAGCTATGGGGAGATTTTCAGACGTTCCTTCAATGTTTAAATGGATATCAGAAAATCTCAATGGAATGAAAAAGATAAAAATTTTAAAGTGGAGATTAATTCATGTATACCGAAAGAGAAATATAATTTTTCAAAAAATTTCAACATCACACATGTTATAGGTTTATAAAGAATAACCATGAAAATTTTCTAAGGGGGCTGAGGAAATGATTTTGGTGTGGTAAGGAAGGGATCTTGTCATGTGATTTATGATATGAGAAAACCACCAATAAGATATATTAATTGAATTATCTAGTCATCCCTTAGGTAATTTATCATTTTAATATAAGGAACTATGGAAAATTTCAAATTGATGCACTAATCCATGGGTTTTCAGAGACAACCAAAAACCTCCAAGACAATGAGGGTCCGATTTTTTCAATAGAATTGATAAGGAGGATCTTGAAAATGATATTGTAATAGCTATTCATGTAATTAATTCAATAATAGAAAATTTACTTTTTTATTATGGTTTTAAAAATTCCATCAAATCATGAATGTGTAGTATAAATATTAAAACAACACCAAAAGACATTGATGTACAGTTGTCATTGAAATTTAAAATAGGGAAATTAATGAATCCTGAATATATAACACCTCCCCTATCACAACTTATAAGAAAGATATCCCAAAAAAATTACACACTCCCATTGGTGGAATTTTATTCAATTTTGGGTATGGATCATATTTCTTTATATAGGTCCTAGAAAAATTATTGCAAGATGGAAATAACTCTCAATATTGTGAAGTTGACACTATTTTTGAATAGGTGTAAGGAGGATGATGAATATTTTTTATCTCCAACATCTCACGAATGGATATTATTACCCTCTGATAATGTTTATCTAGATAAAATGATTGATTATAAGTAATGTTATATCCTCAAAGATAATCATATTTTTATGGAATACGTTTATGGGTTTTGGAGGAATTGCTTAGTTTTCCTCCTATACGAGAGAATAAACATTAAATAAATATTAGACCTTGGGAATTACCATTATCCAATACTTCATATTAAATTCCTATTTTAGAATCTTAGGATATAAAGAAAAAACAATAGGAGAATCTTGGTAAATTGTCCATACACACAAGTGTTTCACCATGGCATACACTGGTCCTCTTCCTCAACAGTAAGGATGGGTTAGTACAATTTTTTCGTTATTATCATGTGCTCATAAAGATCATGATTAGGAACAAGTATTATATACCATGGATTTATGAATCTTTATATAATCTATATATAGAATAATAATTCTCAAATGTGGATATTCAGTAGGGATATTAGCAAGTTAGGATGAAGTAGGTGGATAACCGCAAGAATGATTTTCATAAAAGGTACATGAACTATGAGTTCATAGTGAATCCTTTTGGGATAACTAATTCCCAATAATAATTCAGGTACATAATGAATACTGTAATGAACAAAAAACATTTATTAATTAAAATTCATCTTCCTCTAATTGACTATCTTATTATGTTAAATGGTTATATAAAACATATGCACTTCCATTAATAATTCTTACCACGACTATTTAGCCATTGAATAGTGATCACGTGATTAGTTTAAATATAAGGCCTTAACAAGTCCAATTTACCAATACAAAGGAAGCAATGGCCTCATCTAGTAGAATTGATCAACCTAAATCTCATTTGTCAGAGCTCATAAGGGAGGTAGCATTACTGGGATTTGCACTTGACAATTCCCAACCTGATCATTAACATGTTAAGGTTGAATGGAAATGCCAATGGGGGAAGTGGATTTTAATAGAGATTATCACCTGAGAGATGTTATCTGAACCACCCCAAGAGTATATCACCATCTCACATAGTACACATAGGTCATATATGAGTGTTATAAGGGTTTATATAAAAATACCACAACACATGGATTATGTGAATTATTGTTTTGTTGAATATAGAGCCCTTTTAGTATTGTGATTGTATAAAAGGTTTTTAAAGCATGAAAAGTATTTTTTTTAGTTAATATATATATTAAATTAAGAAGTATATTATGATAAATTAAGGAATTTTTTAAATATATATTATTTTAATAAAATATTAATATGACATTACTTTTGATTGTATATAAATGTTCGTATAATTTTAATGAATACAATTTTTAATTTTTACCAAGGATTGAAAGTTGTTTTTGTCAAAACCCATGATTTTTTTATAAATGTTGGTCTTTATTTTAAAATGAAAATATTAGAATATTTAGGAAATTTTTTAGATAAAATTAATATTATTTTTGGATTTAGTACATCGAAATTATCTAATGGTGAATTTTTCATAATTTTCATAGATATTCAATTTTTTCTGTAAATATTAAATACCATTTAAATATATAATGTGTTTTAGGGAATAGTAATGACCCAATGGTGATGTAATGAAATACAATAAAAGTTATATTCATGTAATATCTATTTTAACATTAAAATAATGTAATATTTGAATTTTTTTTGTAATTTTATAGTGCCTTAGTGGACCATCCAAAACTTATAAATTTTTTTAACATTTTAAAATTTTTTCCTTGAGAGTGTAACTCACATCCATATAATAAAGCCTAGTATTTTAATATGTTTTGACATTTTCCTTACAAAATAATGTTTTCCACTCCCCTTTGGAAAAAAATGTACAAAAAACATGGTTTGGTTTGTGGTTTTGTATATTTAATTATATATATTACAAAACCTATGATTGTGAAATATTAAATAAATCTCCTTCTCTTTTCCTATACAAACACACCCATTCTCCCACTTCTATTCACTAAAAACCCTTATAGAAGGTCCCTACTCTGTCCTCATCTCTCTGGAATCCTCTTATAGTGACCCAATCTCTCAAGAAGCCCCTACTCAAGCTCTTGAAGTCACACACTCAAGTAGGGGATCCTCACTTTCCTTCCTTCCTAATTTATGTCCATATTTACTAATATTGTTAAGCCCTTTTATTTTTAGTTAAATATTTTTGGGTATGATATCACATCTCCCCTATAATTCCCTGCATATGTTTTAATGATGATGGACCCATTTCTCTCTCATTAATGCCTCATATGAAAACTCATTACCATGCCTAAATTCCGTAAGGTATTTCTCTCTCATCATTTACATTCAAGCAATTATTTTATATTATATATCTAATTTCCTTTACAAATGATGGGATATTATGTTATATAACCACCTTACATTAAGTTTCATTTATAAATTATGAGAGACCCCTTTATCTCTCATCAACCCATTTTACTATTTCAATTTGATGTCGTTATGCTTCCAATGTTACACCAAAATTTCCCATTCCAAAATCACTGTGTAAGTGTATATCATACCCATTTCTCTAACAAGGGTATTCACCGTTATCCACATGTACTTGATGATTAAGGAATCGGGTTTATGTCTTCCAAATATCTTATTAATGGAATAAATTATGATGTTTAATGAATCCATGTTGTATGATCTTTTTAGAACACTTATGCATGAAATGAAATGATTAAGAAGGGTGTGCCCTGATAGCACTCCAATTCATTGGGTAAAGATTTGTATCTTGATACATCAAGTGTAATGAAGGGTTTACTAAATTCAATTAATTTGTAAAGAGGGTTTAATTTTGATACATGTGAAATGATCCTTGGATCATTCTAATGTCATGTTAATTATTGTTGTCACATTTCCATTTTAAGGTAATCATTCTATATCATTCCATTATGTTCATTTTTCTCTCAAGATATATTGATATGACTATTTCCCAACATGTAATGTATTCTTCATGTTATGCCTTGTATACTCCTTATTGTGATTTATAGATCACCCTTTTCTAGTTTATGTCCTTAGGTTACCCCATTCAATTCTAAGTATGAAGGAATTTTGTGGTCATGTAAAAGATGTTTTCAAAAACATTGTTGTATTTTATGTTCTCAGTTGGTGTGTAATGTTACTAATTCCACAAGACATGATACCTGTTGATCATTAGAGTTTTATTATGTGTATTTTTATGTAATATATCATGTTAAAGTCTGTAAAAAAGATCATGGTTGTTGTAGTTGGTATCAAATGATAGGTTTAGTTGTATTTGTGATTACGGTTATAAAACCCTAGTGATGGCCTTAAAGATAATACTAAGTATAAGAGAAAAATTCATAATTTTTTTGTGAGTATGGAGTAACTAGTTTGTCAAGAAAATATATCCCTTCCTATATATGAAAATGTAGAGGTAGATCTGGCATAGATGTATCTAGGGGTGAAACCTGAAAACACCAGATTGAACTAGACTCGAATGAGAACTAGTACATGACAACCGGCCTTACTACACTCTTGGGGGATATGCTTTGGTAAATTCATAAGCATAGTGTGAACCATTATTAAGGGAATAATAAAATTATCCTTTGAATATATGTTGGGAAGTATATCATGCATAACATATATTGAAGCCTATAAATTCATATGTTAAGGAAATAAATTTAAATTATGAGTTATCCTTTTTGTCATTGGATTCCCTTTTCTGTGTTACCCATAACATTCCTTTTCTTCCATCCAATGACTGGTAATAGGAGGAATCAAGTTAAAAACTTATTTTAATATCAATGTGATGACTGTTCTAATGACATTTCCAATCTAGTTGGAGAGGGAATCGCAGACATTGTCATGATACTCTCTCAGTTAACTCATGTTTTGAATAGAAGTGTGGGTAAAGAGGATCATCCAACAACCCATAAGAAATAAAAAGTTTTAATTGAGAGCTTCATGAGACAATGACCTCCTACTTTTAATGGATCATTTGATCCCTCAATCACCAAATAGTGTATAAACTCTATTGAGAGGATCTTCTCCATACTTTAATGTTTCGAACAATAGAAGGTTCATCTGGATGCTTATTGTATATAGGGTGAAGTTGATCATTGTTGTAAATTGATAAAAAATAACAATTATGAATAATAAATAAAGGCATTCGAAGGAAATGATATCTGGAAAAAAAAATTAACAAATATTTTCCTCAAACCCTCCAACTTAAGATAGAAAGTTACTTTCTTTCCCTCAAGAAGAAAGATGAAGAATCCATCAGAGCGTAGGAGGAAAACTTCACAAGGCTCACAGGATATGACTCCGGATTTTTCATTTCTCACGAATGCAATGTTGATCACTTTTTGTTGGGATAAAAACGAGCCTACAGAAAACCAGAGATCCATGACTTTGATATCTATGAGGAAATTTTCCCAAGTTCCCTCAATGTCTAAATTGAGATCAGTGAATCTCAAGGGTATCATGGTGATACGAAGCATAAATTAGAATTTAATTCTTTAAATTATATGGATAAATCCAATGGTGCTATGAAATTATAGCACCCCACATGCCAAAGGTATAGAAAGATGCATCTAGAAATTTTCTTAATGGGACAAAGAAATGCTTTAGATATGGAAGGGAAATGCACTTTCCAATTTATTGCCGAAAATAAAAACTCACTATTTTGGTAGAGGATAGGAACACTAATTTCAACCCTCAACACATTGTTCATTACATAAATTAAAAATAACTAGTGCACTTTGAAAACCAATGCCCTATGCCAATGATTTTTAGATTAACCAACAACCTCCAAGGTAGTAAGGGCACGATTTCGCCATTACTACCACCTAAGAGAACCCTGAAAATGAAGTGGGGATAGGTATGTTAGTTATTTATTCAATAATAGAAAATATATATTTTTATTCTAGTTCTACAAATTCTTTTATATCCCAAATGTTCAGTAGAACAATCCAAACACCACCTCAAATCATGGAAGTAGAGATGTCAGTGAGAACAGAAAATGGTGAAATTATTACATCCTATGAATATAACTCCTCCCCTTTTAAAATTTGTGGATTGAACTTTCTGGAACACATTTTCATACTCCCTTTGGTGTAATTTGATGAAATATTTGGCAAGGATTGGCCTTATATAGATCCAACATAAATTTTTGTCAGCATAAAATCACTCTCCTTATGGATAATCGACCCCTGATTCTGTACAAGTGCAAGGAGGAGGATAATTCTTCTCTTGGATTGTCATCTCAAGAATAGATATTAATTCCCTATTATTATTTCTATCTTACTCATATGATTGGTTATAATGAAGGAATTTTCCTCAAAGTCATGCCTATTTTGTGGGAATTCACTGAAGAGTTTCCTTAGGAATATCCTAGTCTTCCTCCTAGAAGGGATGTTGAATTATTGATTGATCTTATACCTAGGTCTTTTCCAATATCCAAGACTCCATATCGAATGGCTATTTTGGAGCACGGGGAGATAAAAAACAACTACAAGGGAATTTGGATAAAGAATTTATATGCCAATATGCTTCACAATGGGGTGAACTTGTCCTCTTCATAAAGAAGAAGGATAGTTCTAAATGCCTTTGCATTGATTATTGTGAGAGCAAGAAAATCAAAATAATGAACAAGTATCCTCTACCAAAAATTGATGACTTGTTTGATCAACGACATGTAGGAAAATAATTCTCAAATGGGGATTTGCAGTTGGGATATTACCATGTAAGGGTAAATAAAGAGGATATCCCCATGAGTTCTTTTCTTACATGGTATAGGTACTATGAATTCATATTAATTCCTTTGAGACTCACTAATTCTCCAGAAATATTCATAGAATTAATGAATATATTCTTTAGATATTATCTCGACAAATTTGTGGTAGTATTTATAGAAAATATTCTTTTATCCTCCAAAACCAAAGGGGAGCATGAGGAGAATCTAAGAACTGTACCAGAGTCCTATATAAAAGATAATATCTATAAAATGTATATCAAGTGTTATTTCTGGTTGAAGGAGGTCTCATTCTGGGGTTATATCATCACAAGAAATAGGAAATTTGTGGACCCCTCTCAGAAAAATGAAATTGAGGTATGTTTGTGGCCAACATCTGTAACGGATATCAGTAGCTTCCTTTGGTTAGCTAGATATTATCGCCGATTTGTGAAAAATTCCTCTTGATTTTCAAAACCTCTACTCAGGATAACTTGAAAGGGATTCGTGTTTTCTTAGATTTATGAATGATAGTATAGATTGAAGGAGTTGAAAAGGATTATTATCAATACACTCATGTTCACACTATCGAAAAGTGGAGAACGTTTAATGGTATTCAGTGATACTTCAAAGAAGGTCAAGGGTTGTGTGTTGTTGTAAAATGACTATCTCATTGCCTATGATTTAAGGCAATTGATTGTTCATGAGAAAAAATATCATACAAATGATCTGGAGTTGTCTATAGTAATATTCACTTTAATTATTTGGATGCATTACCTATATAGGGAGAGGTGTGAAATATATATGGTTCAAAAAATCCTCAAACCTATATTCCCACTGAAAGAGTTTAACGTGCACTGATGAAGATGGTTAGATCTGATCAGATTCTATGACTACTCAATCCATTACCACCCTGGGAAAGAGAAAAAAGTGGAATATGCCCTATGTATAAAGGACCCAATGATTCTATAATTGTTGAGAATTGAAAAGGATCCAATCGTCTCAGATTTGATGAAGATGGACATGGAAATAAAAAATGAGGGAAAATCATTAATCCTTTCACAAAAAATTTCTCAACCAGCTCTTTTTGAAATGATAAATTTTGATCAAAAGGATGATGTGTGAATTAATAAGAAATTTGAAACTATTATAAAAGAGGAATCATCCGATTTTAATGTTCATGAATAAAAAATTGTGAGATTTGGGACAAGACTATTTGTTCAATCAAATCTAGAGTTAAATAATGAACTTTTGGGAGATTCACATAGTTCAAATTTATTCATTCACCCATGAAACACAAAGATGTATCGAGATATCCAAGAGAATTATTGGTGAGATAACATGAATAAGGATATCATTGAGTATAAATCAAATTTCTTGGTGTTTCAGCCAGTGAAGGCTGATGGGTAGGATCCTAAGCGATTGAGGCCATCATTACCCATACGAACATGGAAATGGAAGAATATAACCATGGAATTTTTCATCGAAATTCCAAATACATACAAAAGAAACAATGTTATATAGGTTTTTTGGGGATTGTCTTACAATGATTGCACATTTAATTTCAATTTGAGAGGATTTCTCAATTGATCAACTGGAATAGCTAGACGTTAGAGAAGTGGTAAGGCTGCATGGAGTAACTATATCTAATGTATCTGATAAAGATCTATGATTCACCTCTATGTTTCAAAATAGCTTCCAACATGCTCTGAATACTAATCTAAACATTAGTATGGCTTATCAGCCTCAAAATGATGGACAATATAAGTGGACTATCCAAACACATGGGGATATCTTGAGAGATTGATCAATGGACTTTAAAAAAGGTGGGATCATCATCTTCCTCTGGTTGAGTTCTCTTACAAAAATAGTTTCCACTCAAGAATCCAAATGGATCCTTATGAATCCAATTATGGGAATATGTACATAACACCAGGATGTTGGGATGATGTTGCGGAGTGAAAACATCAAGGTCTAGAAATGGTTGATGAAATGGTTGAGAATTTTAAGACTATACTTCAGCATATTAAAGCGGCTCAGAGTCAACAAAAGAGTTATACTGACATTCATCGATGGGACTAAGAGTTTGATTTTGGATACCAAGTATTCCTCCGCATATCATCAACGATGAGATTTATGAGATTTTGGAAAAAGAGAAATCTTATTCTAAGGTACATTTTCCATATTTATATCCTTGATCGCTTTTGAGTAGTGGCATATTTACTTTCACTCACACCGAACCGGTCTGAAGTACAAGATGTATTCCATGTATCAATCTTGAGGAAGTAAACACCTGAACCATCGCATGTACTCAATCCAAAGGGGGTACCATTGGAGAATGACCTATATTATAAAGAGAATCCAGTGAAGATCTTAGATCACAGTGAAGATTTTCAATGAAATAAGAAAATTCCCCTCGTCAAGGCATTGTGGTGAAACAAAAAGATTAAAGAGGCAACGTGGGAATCAGAGTAAGTGATGAAGTAGAGTCACTCTCATCTATTTTATTATGGGAGAATGAAATATTGATTTAGAAATTTCTTATTGGGTGAATATTGTAATGAGAAAAACATTTATGAATTAAAATTTCATCTTGATCTAATTAAATGTCTTATCATGAAAATTTTTTATACAGAACATATTAATATTCGAGGTTTTATGTTTTTGGATTTTAAAAAACAATTATTTTTTTTTACCATTTTTAATATTTTTTTGAACAGTGATCACATGATTAGTATAAATATTTGGATTTAACATTTCCAATTTACTATGACAGAGGAAGTGATGACCTCATCTTTTAATCACGGTGAAAGATCTTCAACATCTCCCAAAAATATCATCCCCTTTTTTTATTACCTAAAACCTTTATTTAAATCTTGGGGAAAAGAAAACATAAAAAGGTTGAGCTCAAATTCCCACTAAGGGTAAATATAGGAAACATAAAACAATCCATAAACATTTGAATGAAAAAAACGTGAACATGAAATCTAAACGTCAAAATCTTGAGCAAAGAAATAAATCATTGAAATACGTATAGCATATATCATAAAGGAACATCAGTCATGATAAAATAGCATGGGAAGAAAACATATAATTGTGGAAAACCATTAAGCACATGATATTTTTTCCATAGTAGCCAAGGCATTTCTTCCAAGACCATCTTAGCGGACAAAGTCCCTTTATGAATCGAGTTCACTCCTCGTTCTTGTCCGGTATCACGGAACTAGATTAACTAACCATTCCAGCCATGTTTATCTCATGAGATATAAATCATTACCCAATGCATTGGAGAGATATATAGGTCCCACCCATCTCATAATGAAATCATTCTTACGTGTGCCACAAAATAAACATACATCATTCATAATAACCCAACAAATAAAATGGGTTTCATAAACATCATCCCATCATAACATAATCCATATAAAAGAAATGGATATCATTTCATCATAAGAAAAATCAAACCATTTAAATAATAGAGACATTATACCTGAAACATTCACATATGAAATAATGTCATCTTAGATGTAAAATGGTTTTGATAAAACACATGAAATGAATTCTTGAGGAAAATATCATTTCTATTCAAAATAATTTTCTCTTCAAAAAATTACACGCAATATTAAATGAAAATGATTTTTTGGAAATAATCATTAAATCTTGTAGAGTATGTTTCATGAAAATAAGGTGTTATGAAAAACGTAAAAATTCGTTCATGCTGTATAAGTTAAAAAAACATTCTCCTCGTACATTTCACAGAAAAGTCAAAAAGTACCACATATGGTAAAAAAAGAAATATTCCTTCCATAACACAAAGTACAAGTAAATTAGGGGTAAAATGACTTTAAACATACATGGAATAATATTAAACACTTTATGAAGAACATTTTTATGGACATGGATGAAAAATATAACCCCAGTAAATACTTACGTATATGAAATTTCGAATAAAAAATAGATTTGAAAAATTATCCATTAACTTAGGTCTGATATGCATCGTACATATATGAAACTCTTGTATAATGATTTAAATAATTTTATTTACTTATTAAAGAACCATATTCATTGTTATGATATCATATATGGTTCACTTTTTTTTGTAAATTCCATGTTAAAGAAGTGTTTTGGGTAAAATGGTTTTATTTATCGTACATGATTGGACTTGTTGTTCTTGATATTATTATTAATTATATCATGATTTAATTACTTCCAGAATGTAAATAATGATTTATATATAGTATATATTCTGTATAAATATATATATAATAGATAGATGAATGAAATGAAATACACCGTTTATGGAGACGGTAGGTCATATGTACGCTTGAACTCTGTTTTCTTTTCCATATTAACTTGAATGGATGTAAGAAGATGAAAAATATATATATATACATAAATCCAGTAGCTTCATTATTTCATATATTTCATTATTATTCATTATATATACTTTATCATCATTCTTGAATGATTAACATGGATAATGAATATCATCGCGTCGTGGAGACGATAATCCGTATGCACGCATGAGCGATGATATCTTTCCCATAATTATTGAATGGAATTGGAGTTTATTATATAATATCTTAGAATTATTATGATTTTATAAAAACCATATATATTTATTCTTTACACCATTATACCCATCCAAGTAAGGTGGTGGTGAAAAAACAGATTACACCACGGTGTGGAGACGGTATTCCGTACGTACGCACAAACGGTGATTTCGTTTTCCGTTGGATGGATACAAAGTGAAATGGGGTTGTTTAATTTTTATAATAACATATCAGTATATTAGTGACAATGATGTTATTAATTTATAATGAAACAACTAAAGCAAAAGAAGTTGAAGAAGAAAGAAACTTGAATGGATCGGTAGAAGAGATTACCTCTTCTTCAATGCACCTCTTTTAAGATTCCTCTTAAATCACTAGAGTTGGTCTTTTGAGGAGACAAAAACCTCTATAATTATTCTAGGGAAGGTGATAAGGGAAATGGTCAGGGGTTGGCTGATCTTGAAGGCTCAAAATTTTGTGAAGAGAAGAGGGAGGAGGTGCCCGTTTATAAGGGAGGAGAGGGGCACTTTAGGAAAAACATAAAATATTATTTTCTAATAAAGTCATATTCAATTTATAGTGGCTCCAAAGTGACTTATTTCAAAGCTAAAGTGGGGATGGGTAAAAATCCTCTCAACCAATAGGTTTTATAAATGTTTGGGTTAGTATTTTAAACTTATCATTTATATTTATCTCTATGTTAAATAGTTTAACATTTACCGTGTCTTCCTGTTTTATTACACTATATGGTTAATAAACTTACTATAAGAAGACAAACAAACCCAAAGTGGTTCATTATTAATATATATAAAATTATCTAATTCATTTGGCCGATGTTTATATATTTAGGAATATAATAAAAATTAATAATATAATATTTTTTTTAAAAACTAGTTTATGTCAATTTTGACACTATTTGGTAATTGATTTTTGTGAAAATCATAATAGCATGATTAGTTATAACACTATTAATTGAATTAATAATAAGATGTCATCTTAACCTAAAAAATTAGTTTAATTTATAAAAAGTCTCAAATTACATTTATTTGGGTATTTATAACATCAATTATGTTAATATTTCTTTAATAAGGTAATTACTACATCATCATTGTGTCATAAATAAATTAAATTATTTAATTTCTAAAAATTATAAATAAAATAATATTATGTAGGAAATATTTTTAGCATTATAATGAATATTGTTAGTCGAATTTATCTTATGTATAACTCTATATTAGAAATTTTTTATTTATTAAATATTGATTTTAACTATTTTAACTCTTCTTTAAATAATATAATAATAAATGTCCTAATCTGATCAAAGTCTACCTAAATGATAATATTATATAACTAAGTTTTTACTTGGTCTAATTATACTCATCCAATAGAATTAGGACATATATTAGGGTAATAATAATATCATTTTTACCCTTAATTACCCTATTTACTTTTAACCGTGGTAAATAAAAGTAAAAAGTTACTATTCACCAAAAATAATTTTTATCTTATTGAACCACATTTTACTCCTTGATATTAACCATTTCTACAAAATTTTCTAAATTCCACTCACAGAAGCGGTAAAATTAAGTTTTATGTACAATTGCAAATGCTCCTATTAGGTGGGTAAAAAACGGTAAAAATTTCAATAAAATGTTTATATCTCTAAAAATATTATAAACTGACTTTAATGAATTACATTGAACTTATATAGGTATTGTGTATGTATTTTCACAAAAAATAAATTTAAAGAAAATAAATTATTATTTAAATAAAAAGTCAGTTTTAACCAATAACTCGGTGTTTTCACTATTCATCAAAAATTGAAAATTTTCAGAAAAATACCAAAAATTCACCCTTGGATAATTTCGATATTCCGAATCCAAAAATTAATTCTATTTTTAAATATAAAATTTATATAATTTCAAAATGTCAGTATTACAATTCATAATGGTTAGTTTATATAAGATTTTAATAACATATCGTTGTTTAGTGAAACTCGGAATTGCGTACAACACACCCTATCGTGGAAGGTCGCAATTTCGTGTAATTAAATCCATGTCAATGTTGCGCGTATTGCAAGATTCCTTTGTTGCTGCGTATAATAGAATCCAACTATATTTCATTTATACATTGAATATATATATATATATATACACACTCAATGTTCCGTAGAATAACTTCTATCAAACGAACATGAAATTGTGTCTAACACGATCCAAGATTAGTGTTGCGTATTGTAACACCCAGACCTTTTTATGTGTAATAATTATTATTATTAAATTAACCATTGTGGTTGTCAGAGTAAATATTATCTCACGTTGTTTAATGAATAATTTAAATTTATTATAATTTAAGAAAATAATGTAATAAATAAATTAGGAAAACAATGTATTTTCAAATGAAAAAGTATTCTTTGATTTATAAAAAATTTCATGATTTAAGTGCACAATGACATGTTAAATTAATTAAATATATTTAGTAATAATAATAAGTGATTTATTTTATTTTTATATGTAATTGTTTTATATATTAACTTTTGAATGAATATTGTTAAAAAATTATGAATAGATTATTCAGTTATAAAATTATTAATAAAAATAATGTTACTATAAAATCATAATACATGTCATTGTGAAATTATTTAGTGAAATGCATTATTTTAATTTATTCAAACAAATGAGTATTTATTATAGGTATTCTACATTTTCAAAAAATGATATATATATATATATATATATATATGAAATTTTAATTATTGTATTTAGATTAACATTTTATAAAATTATTAATAATATGTATTTTGTTTAAAAAATATATCAATTTAATTTAACTATTTTTGTTATAAAATTATTTTATTATTTGTTTAATAAAATTTTATTAAATTAAAATAATATAACATAATTATGTTTTGTCAAATAAATAAATATAATAAAATTGTTTTTATTAATTTTCAAACTTCAAGTATATAGATATATGTTTATTGACTTAAATATAATAATTGAATATATATATTTTCATTTTTAGAATTTTATTTAATTTATAAAAGAATTAATATTTTTATTTTATAAAATATAATTTCCAAATGATAATATATATATTTATTTATTTATAAATAATTTTATAAACATATAATTTTAATAATTTTCGTTTTTATAAACTTATTAATATTATATATATATATATATTTGTTTATAAATGAGTATAATAATTAAAGTATTAGTAAACTTTATCTTTTTAAAGTATTGTCAAAATAAAAATAACTGTTGACTTTTTTTAATATGATAATAATAGAATAATAATATAATGATAATATATTTGATAAATAATAATATAATAAAAGATAATAAAAGGGTAGGGTTGAAATCACGGGTGGAATATGGTAATAAAGACAAAAAAAGAAATAATGATTTTATAATATAAGAATTCAAAATAGAAAGGTAATAATAAATAAATGAAAATAATCAATGGGAATGAGACTCACATGATGAGTTTTATAATAAAAGTAGAACAATAATATAAAATAATAATAAACAAATAATCAAAAATTAAATGAAGAGTCACGGGTGTTTGAGGGAATAGGGTTTCGACAGCTCGACCTCCTGGTCGAATGCACAGAGGAGAGGCGAGCCGAAGGAGAAGTCATCGCAAGGGGAGATGGTGCTCTTGCGAGGTGTGCGCTACCAGGGCTACTTATCAAGGGTGGTCTGAGGAAAAGGGAGGCGTGGCGTGCGCTGTTTCAATAGTGTGCCACGAGCAGAGGTGAGGAGTCCGAGCCGTTCGGGTCAGGGTTTCACCTGGTTCGTTTCTAAGGAAGGTCATTTTCGTCGTTTCTCCATTAGGGTTGTAGGTTTTGAATTTCATGTTCCTTAAGATCCAGTTTGGATCTCATGAAAAGTACTATTTTGTTTTAATCTTTTTTTCAATTTATAAACACTGGACAACTGTTGTTGATTGTCAAATGTCTTTCTCGCTAAAATTATATTTTAAATCTGTCAATTTTAATTTTCTACCTTCGGATGAATCTGTCACATATTTATGTCTTTGTATTGTGTCCTTGATTTTCTTTTCTCCAACTCAAATGCCCGTCTTCACCCTCAGTAGTCAAGCAGTAGGGTGCTCTGATGTTTGAGTCAAGGCATGATAGTCTTTTTAAAGCCCCTTCCATGCATATGATCCCTACAGGTTCATCTCCTCTAATCCCTCCCACGAACTCCCGTGCTCCCCAACAAGCTCCTTCCATTTCGAACCCTCATCCTCCATCTCTGTAAGGGGATATTTCCACTTATTTGTTTTATATAATATATAAACCCTTTGTATAATCGTTTATACTATATATATATATATATATATCAGTATTGGAATCATTCCGCTTCCTCTTTTAAAACATGGTTTCTGGGTTAGAAATGGTATTCTATAAATGGTGTAAGGGAAGTTCCATTTTCCTTTTACCTGCAAACGGGTTTTCATATACATATATATAAAAATACAGTTTGATATTTATATATATATGTATAATTTTATAATTTTGCAAATATGTTTTTCAATATAAACATTTATGATCTTTAAGACTTGAGTGTCCACCCTTTAATAATATTTTGTGTGCGAACCATGTTTCGGGGTAAAAGGAATTATGTTTCTAAAAACTATATGTATATTTATATATATATATATATATGTCTAAATACATATTTATGTGACACAATCCAAATCTGTTTTATAATTTTTTTAAAGATGATTTCCAAGCCTTAGGTGATGTTTTAGATGCGAAATGTCATTTGGGTTCAATTTAATTTGTAATTCTTATGGAAAACCAATATATTCTTATACACATATATTGGGTAAGTACATGTGTACCTTAGACTCAATACAAACCTAATTTCTGGATTAAAAAAGATAATTTCCAACCCTCAAAGAATGTTTTCATGTGATTTATGTTTTGTGTTCAAATGGATTTATACTTATTATTCAAGGCCCCAATTTTTAAGTATGTATACACATATGATTAAATACTATAACCCTAAAATGTTTTTGGTGTCAAATCAAGAAATAATGGTGTATTAGATATATTATAAACAATATATTACTTATAAGAAATTAATAAAACTTTTTTTGGTTATGTAAAACAATGTATATTAACTTGGTGTATATATTTTGATCTAAATATATAACCCTAGTATGATTAATAGATTCAAATAATGAATTTAGGAATTTAATTATTATTTTTGATGTAATTAATGCTTGTATGATTTTATTAAATGTTAATTTCGAGGTCTTCTAAACCAATATGTGTTTATCTAAGTATTTATATTTATAAAAGGTATGTTTCAATTAAATACATTTTCATAATATTAAATCTTGTTGTGTTTCTATGTTTTAAAAGAATATATTTTGATTTGACCAAAATTTATTAGAGAATAAATGGATTTGTAAAAACAAGCTACATTTGTAACCATGTTTTGCACACGTGTAGGTTTAATATGCCACAATATTTTCTATTGGTTACCAAGCTTATGATTTAGTCAAGATGCATGTTCACTGACCCTTTTATCAGCATATCTAATGACATGTATTTTTTTTGTATTTATTTTCCATGAAATATGGATTTTTTTTTCAATTAAGGAGTTATTATTTCATTTGGAAAACCCTAATCACCCATCATTTTAGGTGTTATTTTATGTGCAAATAATATTTACCATAATATGTATGCCTTGATTATTTATTTCCATATCTTCAATGTTATGTCGATGTGTAAATCATCTTCTTCAGAAAAAGCAGATAAATTCTTATGAAACTATATATATATACGTGAGAATATGTATATGCATTATTTATGTATCAAATGTTTTTTAAAAGTTTCAATATATGAAAACCCAGTGCAAATGTATACATATTTCATGAAATCCTAAAAAAGCTTTCAGAAAATCCTACTCTCGATTGTGGTAGATAGGAAGGGATTGGGCATGGACCCATCATGGCTTTCCATTAGTCGAGAAGTCTCACAATTAGCTATTTTTTTAAAATCTTGCATAATGTTTTCAGAAAAACACTTGAGTATTTTTTGTTAATATCAATTGAAAATTAAATATTGAAAGTGGTATGGTACACCTTGAATATCCAACCTTATGAAATATAAAGATTGTATTGGACTACTCGGTTGGGACCCGGTTAAAAGAAAGCCCTCCAGGTTGGGGACTGGTAAAAGTATTCCCTCCGAGTTGGAGACTGGTAAAAGTAAGCTCCTCGATGCCTCGATAGTTCTAGAGACATTCTGATTGGGTATTTACCCCTAGGTCATGGCACGAGGCCTTGACATTCAGACATGAGTCTTACATTATAATTTTCCTCACTATGTTTCAGTATATGACCAACCAAGTGATTATTTAGACTAGAGAAATATCCTTGGTTATAGAACCAATACCTATGAGTATGAGATTAAAGTGCACATGGAATATGATGAGACAACGATGATGCATGATCAGTTTACATTTCCATAATTTTAATGCAAATGTTATCATTGCATTAATGATGTCAGAATGTTCATTTTTAGAGGTTGTAGTGAATTTTTTTATGCGCAACTCTGATAATGTTAATGATTAGTAGTTCTTGTATACCATTCATGCTATTCCTACATTACGTGTTAGTATTTATGCACTTTTATACAAACATGCTTACTATTTTTCAGTTAAATGTTCAAATTATTATTTATGAAATGTTTATTTGTTTTATAGTGACCATTGAAATGTCATGATGTTTTCTTCAAAAGAATAATTTTTATGTATGTGAAATTATTTTCTAAGGAAGATTCCAAAAGATTTATTATGTATTTCCAAAACCCCTTACTGATTATTTCAATGCTCACCCTATGTTTTTAATGAATTTTTTAGAGGTTGGTATAGTTTATACAAGATTTGGGATATTGTTCTTAACTCATAAATGAAGAAGTGAAGCAGTTGTCTCTGATTCTCCAGGATCTAAACCAGAAAGTTCCTCCTAAGGAATGTGTTGTGTAATTTCAATGTTTCCCTTTATAAAAAAATTACACACCATATTTAGAGCACTGACTCCGGGCTACTAGGGTCGGGGTCTTCACATTTGGTATCAAGGGAATGGTTTAGGCAACCCTAGAAAATTAGGACAACACGAAAACTCTAATAATGTTTTACTAAGTAGGGGATGTTATTCAAATTTTCAGATGGATGATGCATTGCACCTTCTGTCTCTCCCAATAGAGATAGTAGAAACTATAGTGGCCAAGTCATGATCTAGATACTACAAGACTTTTGAAAACCTTAGGTTGTCCTATAAACAACTAAATCGGGTGTCGAACCACCCAAACATTCTCCATCTTTATCAAGAAGCAATCGTGTCTTTTACCGCATAGAAATTGCACAATTTGCAGCATATAGGCGAATACAAAAGTTTCATGAAGCTCTCTTTCTATGTTTTACTTTGGATGATAACTACTGATATGTCGGTAAATTCTTAGAAGCCTCTTTGGATGGTGACCATCACGTGACATACCAATTCCAGGTCCTGAGTTCTAGTATGTACAGAGAGCTCTACGACATCGATATTTTCAAGAACAGTGTGGTGCGTAGAAATTATAGGGATTCATTTCACTCTTATGTTTCCGACCACCATACTTTTCGTGCCTCTTTATGGAAGTCTAAGTGCTTTAGGCACATTTTTGACCTTAGTTGTTCCCAGTGTGTCTGGGCCAGAGAAATTGAGCAGCTGAATACAAAATTAGGAGTCCACCTCAGGTCGTCAGCACCCTAACATCGGTGGTGTTCCCGGTAAAGGGACTTCTGGGGTGAAGTGTGTCTAGTGTTTTTGTGATTTGTGTGTGAACATTTTAGAATTGCGATGACACAATTCTTCGAAGGGGGGAATAATGTAACGCCCCACCATTTTATGTGTACTAATATTAATTATTACATTAACCAGTGTGGTTGTCAGAGTAAATATTATCTCACGTTGTTTAAAGAATAATTTTAAATTATTATAATTTAAGAAAATAATGTGATAAATAAATTAAGAAAACAATTTATTTTCAAATGAAAAATTATGCTTTGATTTATAAACAATATGTGATGATTTAAGTAGACGACAACAGTTAAATTAGTTAGATATATTTAGTAATAATAATAAGCGATGTATTTTATTTATATATGTAATTGTTTGATATATTAAGTTTTGAATGAATATTGTTATAAAATTAGGATTAGATTATTTAGTTATAAAATTATTAATCAAAAAAATGTTACTATAAAATAATAATACATGTCATTTTGAAATTACTTAGTGAAATACATTATTTTAATTTATGAAAACAAATGAGTAATTATTATGGGTATTGTACATTTTCAAAAAATGATATATATATATATATATATATGAAATTATAATTATTATTTTTAGATTAAGATTTTATAAAATTATTAATAATATGTATTTTGATTAAACAATATAGCTGTTTAATTTAACCATTTTTATTATAAAATTATAAAATTATTTGTTTTATTAAATTTTATTAAATTTTAATAATATAACATAATTATGTTTTGTAAAATAAATAAATCTAATAAAATTGTAGTTATTAATTTTGAAACTTCAAATATATAGATATATATTTATATACTTAATAATAAAAATTGAATAAATTTATTTTCATCATTAGAATTTTATTTAATTTATAAATTTATTAATATTTTTGTTTTATGAAATCTAATTTCTAAATGATAATATATATATATATATTTATATTTATAAATAATTGGATAAACTTATAATTTTAATATGTTTCTATTTTATAAACTTATTAATCATTTATATATATATTTGTTTATAAATGAGTTTAATAATTAATGTATTAGAAAACATTATCTTTTTAAAGTATTGTTAAAATAAAATTAACTATTTAATTTTTTTTAATATGATAATAATAGAATAATAATATAATGATAATATATTTGATAATGAATAAGATAATAAAAGTTAATAAAAGGGTAGGGTTGAATTCACGGGTGGAATTTGGGAATAAAGACAAAAAAAGAAATAAATCTGTTATAATATAAGAATTCAAAATAAAAAGGTAATAATAAATAAATGCAAATTGTGAATGGGAATGAGACTCACAGGATGTGTTTTCTAATAACGGATGAATAATAATATAAAATAATAATATAAAATAATCAAAAAAAGAATAAGAGTCATGGGTGTTGGAGGGAATAGGGTTTCGACGGCTCGACATGCTGGTTGAATGCGTAGAGGAGAGGAGAGCTGAAGGAGAAGTCGTCGCGAGGGGAGATGGTGTTATCATGAGGTGTGCACTGCCAGGGCCTCTCGTCTAGGGTGGTTCGAGGCCAGGGGAGGTGCGGCGTGCTCTGCTGCAACCGTTCATCACGATCAGAGGTGAGGAGTCCGAGCCTTGTGGGTTAGGGTTTCAGTAGGTTCATTTCTAAGGAAGGTCATTTTCATCGGTTCTCCATTAGGGTTGTAGGTTTTGAATTTCATGTTCCTTAAGATCTGATATGAATATATTTTGAATTACTATTATGTTTTAATTTTTTTTTAATTTATGAATAGAGGACCATTGGTGTTGATCCGCTAATGTCTTTCTCGCTGCAATTATATTTTAAATCTCTCAGTTTTATTTTTGTACTTTCGGATAAATCTGTCACATATTTATGTCTCTATTTTTTGTCGTTGATTTTCTTTTCTCCAACTCAAATGCATGTCTTCACCTTCGGTAGTCAATCAGTAGGGTCCACTGATGTTTGAGCTGAGGCATGTCGGTCTTTTTATACCCACTTCCATGCATGTGAACCCTACAGGTTCATCTCCTCTAATCCCTCCGACAAACTCCCAAGCTCCCCAGAAAGCTCCTGGAGTCTGAACCCTCATCCTCCATCTTTGTAAGGGGATATTTCCACCTATTTTTTATATATTATAGACACCATTTTTATAATTGGTTATACTATATATATATATATATATCAGTACTGGAATCATTCAACTTCCTCTTTAGAAACTGGGTTTCAAGGTTAGAAATGGTATTCTTTAAATGGTGTAAGGGCGGCTCAATTATTCCTTTTATGTACAAACGGGTTTTCATATACTTATATATAAAAATACAGTTTGATATGTATATATATATATGTATAATTATATAATTATGCATATATATTTTCCAATACAATCATTTATGATCTTTAAGACTTGAGTGTCCATCCTTTAACAATATTTTTTGTGTGAACCAAGATTTTTTTTAAATGTAATTATGTTTCTAAAAACTATATATATATTTATATATATATATATATATATGTCTTTATACATATTTATGTGACACAATCCAAATCCGTTTTATAATTTTTTTTAAACATGATTTCCATGACTTAGGTAATGTTTTAGATGCGAAATGTCATTTGGGTTCAATTGAATTTGTAATTCATATGAAAAATCCATCATATACTTATACGCATATTTGGGTATGTACATGTGTTCCGTAGACTCAATCCAGACCTAATTTATGGATTTTAAAAGATAATTTCCAACCCCCAAATAATGTTTTGATGCGAATTATGTTTTTTTTCAAATGGATTTATAATTATTATGCAAGACCCAAATTTTTATGTATGTTTAAACATATGATTATATACAATAACCCTTAAATGGTTTTGGTGACAAATAAAGAAATAATGGTGTATTAAATATTTTATTAAATATATATTACTTATAAAAAATTAATAAACATTGTTTTGGTTAGGTAAAACCATGTTTATACACTTGGTGTATATATATGGATATAAATATATAACCCTAGTCTGATTAGGAGACTCAAATAATGAATTTCAGAATTTAAATATTATTTTTGGTGTAATTATTGCTTGTAGGATTTTATTAAATGTTAATTTCGAGGTATTATAAACCAATATGTGTTTATATAAGTATATATATTTATATAAGGTATGTTTGAATTAAAGAAGTTTTCATAATATTAAATCCTCTGGTGTTTCTATGTTTTAAAAAATATATTTTGATTTGACCAAAAGTTATTAGAGAATAAATGGATT
Source organism: Viscum album (assembly GCA_963277665.1). Classification (NCBI taxonomy): domain Eukaryota; kingdom Viridiplantae; phylum Streptophyta; class Magnoliopsida; order Santalales; family Viscaceae; genus Viscum; species Viscum album. Next base: position 1,211,256,265 of record OY728122.1, read on the forward strand.
TGTAAACACATGCTACGTCTGTAACCATGTTGTGCACACATGTAGGTTTTATTTTCCACAATATTTTCTATTGGTTACCAAGATTATGATTTAGTCTTAATGCATGTTCACTGACCCTTTTATCAACTTATCTAATGACATGTATTTTTTTAAGTATTTCATTTGCATGAAAAAAGGAATTTTTTTTAAATTAAGAAGTTATCATTTCAGGTGGTAAACCCTAACCACCCATCATTTTATGTGTTATTTTATGTGCAAATAATGTTTAACATACTATGTATGCCTTGATTATTTATTGTCATATATTCAATGTTATGTCGATGTGTAAATCGACTACTTTAGAACAAGCAGATAAATTCTTGTGAAAGTATATATATATACGTGTGAATATGTATATGAATTACTTATGTATAAAATGTTGTTTAAAAGTTTTAATATATGAAAACCCAGTGAAAATGTATACATATTTAATGCAAGATTAAAAACGTTTTCAGAAAGCCTGACTCTCGAGTGTGGTAGATAGGAAGGGATTGGGCGTGGACCCATCAAGCCTTGTCATTAGTCGAGCAGTCTCTGAATTAACTATTTTGTTTTTAGAAGCTTGCCTAATGTTTTCAAAAAAAAACTGGAGTATTTTGGGTAATATCAATTGAAAATTAAATATTCAAAGTGGTATGGGTCACCTTCAATATCAAACCTTAATGACATATGAGGAATGTATTGGGCTGTCGGGTTGGGGTTCAGTTTAAAGAAATCCCTCCTAGTTGGGGACTGGTAAAAGTAATCCCTCTGGGTTGGAGAACGGTAAAAGTTAGCTCCTCGATGAATTGATAGTTCTCAAGACAATCATATTGGGTATATACACCTAGGTCCTGACACGAGGCCTTGACATTCAGACATGAGTCTGGCATTATACGTTTCCTCACATTGTTTCAGTATATGACCAACCAAGTGATTATTTCGACTAGAGAAATATCCTTGGTTATAGAACCACTACCTATGAGTATGAGATTAAAGTGAAAATGGCATACGATGAGACAACGGTGATGCATGATCAGTTTACCTTTCAAGAATTTTAACAAAAATGTTATCGTTACATTAATCATTTCATAATGTTCATTTTTATAGGTTGTAGTGAATTTGTTTACGTGCAACTCTGACATTGTTCATGCTTAGTAGTTCTTGCATACCTTGCATGCTATTCTTACCTTATTTATTAGTATTTATTCACTGTTATACCATCATACTTACAAGTTTTCAGTTAAATGTTCAAAGTCTTGTGAATGAAATGTTTTAATTGTTTTATAGCAACCTTAGAAATGTCATCATGTTTTCTTCAAAGGAATAATTTTTATATATTGGAAAGTATTTTCTAATGATGTTTTCAAAAGATGTGTTATGTATTTTCAAAACCCCTTACTGAGAATTTTAATTCTCACAATACATTTTTAATGAAATTGTTTACAGGTTGGTATAGTTTCTCCAATATTTGGGATATTGTTCTTATCTCAGAAATGAATAAGTGAAGATGTTGTCTCTAATTATCCAGGATCTAAACTAGAAATTTCCTCCTAAGGAATGTGTTGTGTAATTTCAATTTTTCCCTTTATAAAAAAAATTACACACCATAACCAGAGCACCGAATCCAGGCTACTGGGGTCGGGGTCTTCATGCGTATACTGCAAGATATTACAGTGTTGTGTATAGCACAATATAATCTTGTTGAAGCATACAACAGAATATGTGAATGAAATTAAAAATAATATATCTTATAAAATTTCATGGTGTTACATTCTACCCCCTTAAAATTAATTTCTCCCTCGAAATTTTCTGGGGTTATAAATCTTTTACTACTTGAAAGTTTCTTACATAGAAACCCAATCGTAAAAAAGAATACTAAAACATAATTTTAAAAACTAATGTGTGAATCATAACGATTACCCAAATTAACTTATCCCTGGGTTTCCACATAAGAGAACATAGGTGAAAATATGGATATCGAAGAGAAATATAACCGTCAATTACGGTTGGAGAGTGGTAGAGAACATGGCTATGAAAAATCCAACAATCACAAAGCCATAAAATTGTGATGATCTAAGGTACCATATGATTCATCAGATATGAGAGTACTAGGACAGCATTTTTGGTTTTTAATATCATTTAACTAACATTTATGAACTTTTACATAAGGGTAAATACTTACTTTATTTCATTGTAATATCATCGTTGGTCATTCTATGAACAATTTCCAATTCATCGTTATTTAAATAAATGAAGTTGAATTTATCATTAATGAAGTGTTAGAAGATCATGAAATAGAATGATAAGTCATCCCATCTGTTTCTATCACAAAAAGGTTAGCATATGTTATTAAATATACATAGGTCTATCTATGGTGAGATTAATCGTATATGATTCCAACAATGGACTTATACTTCATCAATCATACCGCTTAATAATATAAAACTAGTTTCTACTAACCAGGGACTTCTTATAGGCCAGTGGTAGGAAATAAAGGCATGTCGCACTTCAGTTGTGGGTTCGATTCCCGTAACATTGTCTGACTTGCTGGGTTTTCACACAACCTGCAGGTTGTCCTTTTTCTAAACCTATACTATTACAAAATTCTAGAAATAATATCAAAAATTTAAAACCTTAGACAATACTATTTTATTTCCAACATAATGAATTCTAACCTTTATGATTATCAAAAATACTTCTTTCATATCTCATAGTATAAAGAAAATTACTACTTGAAAGGTCAACTACCAAGCATGTGAATACCATCATTTATTCCCCATATATCATAAGATATATCTTGTTGATCGCATTTCAAACAGGTGAACACCTTAATCTTGTATTCTCTTGCAAAATGAATTACCAAAGAACCTTAGTGAAAACATGAATGCTATAAAATGTTAACTCTTTACACATACCAAAATCCCAAAATTTCTATTTACTCAAACCATGATATCACTTTGTCCTTATATCAGTCATGAGCTCATGGATACTATAAAAAATTTCATTTTCTCCATATCTCTTTATTATGCGCATATCATCTACATTCCAAAAATATCTGAATGACCTTTCATGGTTACCTTTACCATTCAACATATACTTTCAAATAATTTAACAAAAACAATAGTGTAACAATACATAGATGTGTCTTTATTCCATAGTACCATTACCTATAAAACATAACTCTTTATAAACATACAATCATTCCACTACCTTCTTAAACCATTGACTGAGCTTCATCATTTTATTACACAACACTTATTTCATCTCATATATCATATTTAGTCTCTTCATCAACATTAACCTAAATACTACTCATATGACCACGCTGATTTTCTTCATGATATTTTCCCATTGGGGATTGGTTTTAATAATTCCCATAAATTCCACATTTAAAACATTTAACCATTGTTGATGTCTTAGAAATATAATTATCCTTATCCATGGTGTTAACTGAACATTTTCCGTTACAATTACTGGATTTCTGTCCTTCTTTTCTACACCCAAATCATCTTCTAGTTCCTTTGAAAAAATCTCCCTAATTCCTCTTCCCACATGATTTTCATGAGAGAAATTGAACTTTCTTTCATCTATGATCATTATGAAACTTGATATTTATCTTATTAGCTGAGTTGGGATACTTACAAAAGTTGAGATTAATGATCATATTATGAGATTTCTAATTAGGAATAATCATGATGTTTGGACTTCCAAATCCAGTTTCATTTGGTTGCTCATGATCAATATCATTCCATTGTCCATTATATCTTCCATTATCTTGAATCATCCTGTTTCTAACCATTTTATAAAGCCCAAAAAGAATAGTGTGAGAGGAAAAAATCATAATCAAGGGGGATTACCTTCAATATCTATCATCTTAGGTTAAATTATACGATCATTACCGTAATTATTGGACTATAACCTATATGTATACTTAACCTTAGAGACATCCCTAGACATAACATATAAATATCTCTAGGGATTTCACTAAAGTTATCACATCCTAGTTTCCAAAGGATAACTAAACATTTCCTCTGATACCAACTGTAGAGACCCATACTTGACGTACATGGAAATTACATTACTTTTGAGGAATACTTAATACATAACAAAAACAAACACACAAGGACCGTAATAGTTTAGTATCTTTGGAAGCTCGGAAAAATAATATTCTAATCATGGTGAAAGATCTTCATCATTTCCCATAAAGATATTCCCCTTTTTCTTACCTACAACAATTCATTATATACCAGGGAAAAGAAAACATAAAAAGGCTGGGCTCAAATTCTAAGTAGGGGTAAACATAGAGAACAGAAAACAATACATAAAAAATTGAATGCAAAAAAATGAGAACATAAAATCTAAACCTCAAAATATTGAGAAAAGACATAAATCATTGAAATATAGAAGGTATATATCATAAAGGGACATCAATCATGATGAAATATCATGAGAATAAAACATGTAATTGTGGAAAACCATTAAGAACATGATATGATTTCCATAGTAGACAAGGCATTGCTTCCAAGACAATCTTAGTGGACAAAGTGCCTTTCTGAATTGAGTTCACTCTTTGTTGCAGTCCTGTATCACTAAACCAGATTAACTTACCATTCTAGCCATGTCTATATCAGGGGATATAAATCTTTACCCAATTCATTGGAGGGAGATATAGGTCCTGCCAATCTCATAATGACATCATTATTACGTGTTCCATAATATAAACATACATCATTCATAATAACCCAACAAATAAAATGGGTTTCATAAACATAATCCCATCATAAAATAATACATATAAAAGAAGTGGATATCATTTCACCATAAGAAAAATAAAACTATGTAAATAATAGAGAAATTATACTTGAAACATACACATATGAAATAAGGTCATCTTTGATGGAAAGTGGTTTTCATAAAAGACTTGAAATGAATACTTGAGGGAAATATCCTTTCTTATTCAAAATCATTTTATTTTCACAAAATGCCATGAAATTTTAAAATAAAAGTATTTTGTTGAAAATAGTCATGAAATCTTGTAGAGTATTATTCATGAGAATAAGGCGTTGTAAAAACCATAAAAATCTGTTCATGCCGTTTAATTTAAAAAACATTCTCCTTGTAATTTTAACGGAAAAGTCAAAAACTACCACGTATGTAAACAAAAGAAAGATTCCTTGAATAACATAAAGTAAAAGTAAAATAGGGGTAAACATGAATTTAAACGTAAATGGAAGAATATTAAACACTTTATGAAAAACATTTTTATGGACATGGATGAAAAATATAACCCTAGTAAATACTTACGTATAAGAAATATCAGATAAAAAGGAGATTTGAAAAATTATCCCTTACCTTAGGTCCGATATTCTTCGTACATATCCGAAACATCTATATAATGATTTAAATAATGTCATTTACTTATTACATAATCATATCCATTGTTACGGTATCATATATGGTACACATATTTTTTTTAAATTCCATGTTAAAGCAGCATTTTGGGTAAAATCGTTTTATATATCGTACGTGTTTGGACTTGTTGTTCTTGATATTATTATTACAGATATCATGATTTACTTACTTCCAGAATGTAAATCATGATCTATATATCATATATATTCAGTATATATATATATATATTAGATAGATTAATGAAATAAAATACACAGTTCATGGAGACAGTAGGTCGTACGTACGCATGAACGCTGTTTTCTTTTCCTTATTAACTAGAATGGAAGTAAGTAGATGATATATATATATACATAAATACATTAGATTAATTATTTCATATATTTAATTATTATTTATTATATATACTTTATAATAAATCTTGAATGATTAACAAGGAGAATTAATCTCATCGCGCCGTGGAGTCGGTAATCCGTACGTACGCACGAGTGATGATATTGTTCCAATAATTATTGAATTGAATTGGAGTGGATTATATAATATCTCAGAATCAGTATGATGTTATAATAACCATATATAGTTATTCTTTACACAATTATACCAATCCATGTATGGTGGTGGTGGAAAAAAGATTACACGACAGCGTGGAGACGGTATTCCATACGTACGCACGCGCAGTGATTTCATTTTCCGTAGGATGGATAGAATGTGAAATGGGGTTGTTTAATATTTATAATAACATATTAATATATTATTTATACTTATGTTATTAATTTATAATTAAACAAATAAAGAATAATATGTTTAAGAAGAAAGAAACTTGAATGGATCGGTAGAAGAGATTATCTCTTCTTCGATGCACCTCTTTTAAGATTCATCTTAAGGCACTAGAGTTGGTCTTTTGAAGAGTCCAGAACCTCTAAAATGTTTCTAGAGAAGTTGATAAGGTAAATGGACAGGGTTTTTTCTATCATGAAGGCTCAAAGTTGTGTGAAGAGAAGAGGGAGGATGATCCCTTTTATAAGGGAGGAGAGGGGCACTTTAGGGGAAACTGAAAATATTATTTTATAATAAAGCCATATTCGGTTTATAATGGCTCAAAAGTGACTTATTTAGACGTTAAAGTGGTTATGGATCTAAATCCTCTCCACAAATAGGTTTTAGATAAGTTTAGGATAATATTTTAACTTTATCATTTAGATTTACCTCTATGTAAAATAATTTCACTTTTACTCTGTCTTTTTTTTCTTACACTATATGGTTAATAAACGTAAAATAAAAGGCCAAATAACCCCAAGTGGTTAATTATTAATATATATAACCTTATCTAAGTAATTTTTCCGATCCTTACATTTTTAGGAATAGAATAACAATTAATCATATAATATTTATTTTAAAAACTATTTTATTTAAATTTTGACACAACTGTGTAATTGATTTTTTTGAAAATCATAACAACATTATTAGTTCGATAAAAGTTATTTTAATCATTAATAACATGTCATATTAACCTAAAAAATTTGTTTAGTTTATAAAAAGTCTCAAATTTAATTTATTTGGGTATTTATAATATCAATTATGTTAATATTTCATTAATAAGGTAATTACAACATCATCATTGTGTTATAAATAAATTATTTTATTTTATGTCTAAAAATTATGAATAAAATACCATTATTTATGAAATATATTTATCATTATAATTAATATTTATAGTTTAATTTATTTTATTTATAAACCTATATTAAAAATGTTTTAGCTATTAAACATAGATTTTACCTATTTTAACTCTTCTCTAAATAAAATAATAATAAATTTCCAAATCTAATCCAAGTGGACCTAGATGATAATGTTATATTCCTAAGGTTGTTTTTGGTCAAATTATACACATCCAATAAAATTATTACCTGTGTTAGGGTAATAATATTATCATTTTTAACCTTAATTACCCTATTTACTTTAAACCGTGGTAAATAAAAGTAAAAAGACACTATTCACCAAAAATTATTTTTATTTTATTGATCCACATTTTACTCCTTGATATTAAACATGTCTATTGGATGTTCGAAATTCAACTCACAGAAGTGGTAATATTATGTTTTATCTACAATTTCAAATACTCCTAGGAGGTGGGTAAAAGACGGTAAGAAGTTCAATAAAATTTTTATATCTCTAAAATTATTATAAACCAACTACAATGAATTAAATTGAACTTATATAAGTATTATTTATCTATTTTTACCAATAATAAATTTAAATAAAATAAATAATTATTTTAATAAAAAGTTGGTTTTAACCAATAACTCAGTGTTTTCACTATTCATCAAAAATTGAATGTTTTCAGAAAAATAACAAAAATTTACCCTAGGCTAATTTCGATATTCCGAATCCAAAAATGAAGTCCATTTTGAAATATAAAATTTATAAAATTTCAAAAATTGGGTATTACTATTCATAATAGCTAGTTTATATAATATCTTAATAACATATCATTGTTTAGTGAAACTTGATATTGCATACAACACATGCTATCATGGAAGGTCGCGATTGCGTGTGATGCAAGCCAAGTCAGGGTTGTGTGTAGTGAAAGATTCTTTTGTTGTTGCGTATAATAGAATCCAACCATATTTCATTTATACATTTTATATATATTTATATATACACACACTCAATGTTGCGTAGAATAACTTCAATCAAAAGAACATGAAATTGTGTGTAACACGATCCGCGATTAGTATTGCGTATAGTGAAATCTAATAAGGTGTTTCATATAGTGCATGATAATCTTGGTGTAGCATACAAAATAATATATGAAATAAATAAAAAATAATATATCTTATAAAATCTCGGGGTGTTAAAATTCCTCCATACAAAGCCCATTTATCAGAGCTCGGAAAGGATGTAGCATCTCAAAGCTTCTCCCTTGACCAATCCCATGCCGATCTTCAGCATGTTAAGCATGAATAGAACTTCTTACGAGAGAAGTGGATGTTAATAAAGATTACCACATGAGCGATGTTATCCAAGTCACCCCAAGAGTCTGTCACCATTACACACCTTACCCATTGGTATTATGCCTGTGTTATAAGGGGTTATGTAACAATATTCTAGAACTTTGATTACGTTCATTATTCTTGTATAGAATATACATTCATTTTGTTATTTATACATTGTAAATGGCTTTTAAATCACAAATTGTATTATCTTAGTTAATATTTTAATTCAACAAAGAAATATATTTTGATGAATTATTATATTTTTTAGTTAAATAATATTTTAATAAAATATTATTACTAAATTAATTATTATTAAATAAAAATTATTTTAAAAATTTTATGAATACAATTATAATTTTTATTAAGGTTTAAATGATATTTTTATCAAAACCCATGAATTTTTTATAAATATATATATTTATTATAAAAGTAAAAAATTCACATATTTGGAAAACTATTTAGATAAAATTAATATTATTTTTGGATACAGAATGATGAAATTATTTAACAATGAATTTTTCAAAATGTTTTGAGAAAGTCGAATTTTTGGTTAAAAAATAAATATCATTTAAAAATATAATAGGTTTTACGACATCATAATGACCCAAGGGTAATATAACTATAAACTATAAAATGTATATTCTGCCTATATATGTTTTACGTTTTAATTAATGTGACTTTTAGATATTTTTTATTAATTTTATGATGCCTTAGTGGATCCTCCAAGACATATAAAATATTTTAACATTTTAAAATGATTTTCTTGACAGTGTGACTAACCTCCACATAAGAAAGCATAATATTTGAATAATTTCGGTTGTTGTCCATTTAAAAAAATTATATCCACTCCCCTTTTTCAAAAACCATGGGTATAAAACATGGTTTGTTTTATGGTTTTGAATATTTAATTGTATAGATTCCAAGGCCTATGTTTCTGAAATATTAAGGAGTTCCCCCCTCTTTCCCAATATAAACTAACCCAAACACCCACTTATCATTACTCAATTCCCTTGGTGAATGTCTCAACACTTCCCTCAACTGTATATAATCGTCCAAAGGTGATTTATGCACTCAGGTGGCCCTGCCTCAAGCTCTTGAAGTCTCACACTCAAGTAAAGGATCCTCACATTATTTCCTTTAGAATTCATGTCCCAGTTTCCTTATTTTTTTATTCCCTTTTATTATCAATTAAAAATGTTGGGGAATGATTTTTAACCTCCCCTATACTTCTCTAATTATGTTTTAAGGATGATATTCTCCTTTTTCTCTCATTAATTCCTCATATGCACACTTGTAACCGTGTCGTAATTCCTTAAGGGATTTCTCTATCCTCATTTACATTCAAGAAATATGTTAATATTATGCATCTAAATAACAATACATATGATGGGATGTTTTTTTTACATGACCCACATACTATATGTTTCATGTATAAATTATGGTAGACCCCTTTATCTCTCATCAACCCATTTCCCATTTTATGATTTCAATTTGACATTTTTATGTTTCTAAAGTTACACCAAAATTTCCCATTCCAAAATTATCAGTTAAGTAAATACCATACCCATTTATCTATCAATGGTATTCACCTTTTAGAACATTTATTTGTTGATTCGGAAATTACATTTATGTATTACAGATCACTTATTCATGGAATAAATTATTATGTTTAATGAATCCATGTTTTATGATCTATGTGGGAAACTTATGCATGAAATGAAATTATTAAGAAGGGTGTGCCCTGATAGTTCTCTAATGCATTGTGTAAATATTAGTATAATGATACGTCAATTCCAATGAGGGTTAAATCATGCTATGTCATGATTAATGAGGGTTTACTAATTCTCCATGTTCAATGATCCTCGGATCAGGCTAATATCATGTTAAATGTTGTTGTCACATTTTCATGTCATGGTAATCATGTAATATCATGCCTCTATGTTCTTGTTTATATTGTGCTCTATTGATATGACTATTTCCCAACATGTACTATATTCTTCATTTGATGCCCTGTTTAATCCCTTACTGGTCTTTATAACTCTCCCTTTTCTTATGCATGTCCTCAGGTTATCCCATGAAATGCTAAGTATGAATGAATTTTATGGTCATGTAATAGATTTTTTCAATAATGATGTATTATTTTATGTTCTAATATGTTATGTAATGTTCATAATTTCTTAAGACACTAGAAATATTGATCCTCATAGTTGTATTATGTGCATGTTTATGTAATAAATCTTGTTAATGTGTGTAAAAATGGGAAGTGTTTTTATAAATATAGTCTTTAAACATTACCTTGATGAATTTTCAGTATTCATCATAGACAGTTTTTTAATATAATCTAAATCTAAGGATGATAAAGGTAATCATATGATCATTCTGTTAAAGTCCTCATGAAAAGATAAGCATTATGAAAAGTTCATCAAATATGTGTTCTGCTAGAAGGATGTCTCATTATTAGGGAATATCATCACAAGAAATGGGATATCTGTGGACCCTTCAAAAATAGAATAAATTGAAGGATGTATGAGGCTAACATATGTGATAGATATATGTAGTTTTATTGGATAATACTGGTATTATCATTGACATACATGAAATTTATCAAGATAGTGAAGCCATCTAATCATGATAACTTAAATGGGTGTAATATTTTCTTAGAATGATGAAAGTTTAGAGAGCTTTATGGAACTGAAAAAGAGGCTTACCAGTGAACATGTTCTCACACTACCCACAAGTGAATATCTTTTCATGGTGTTCAATGAGGCTTCACTATTTGGAATGGATTGTGTGTTAGTGCGGAATGGAAAATTCACAGCCTATGCTTCATGGCAGTTGAATGTTAATGAATAAAACTACCCAACACATTATCTATATTTTGTTGTAGTGATGTGAGATTTAAAATATGGAAGTATTTCCACTTTGAGGAAAATATTGGAATATATATTTATCATAAAATCCTCAAGTATTTATTCATAAAAAATAGCTCAATATGAGCCAATGAATTTGGTTAGACCTGAACAAGGACGATGATGGATCAATCCACTTCCATCATGGGAAAGTGAATAAAGATGAAAAATATCTATGTATGAATGATTAAAAAATTATATCATTAGAGAGAATTGAGAGGGATCTGGTCATATTATATTTAATAATGATGAACATGGGAATCATAATGGAAGGAACAACATCAATACATTCACAAGTTATTTTAAATCATCCCTTTTATATAGGTTAAAATGTGCTCAAATGGGTGATGTGGTAATTTATATGAAAGTGGAATAAATAAGAAAATGGAAATCCTCATATTTTAATGTTAGTGAAGGATTTTTTATATTTCGTAAAAGAGATTGTGTACCAAAAAATTATGAGTTAATGAAGGAACTATTTGGTGATTCACATAGCTCAGCTTTCTCCATTATCCCAGTAAGAAAAAAGATGTATCGAGATCTCAGATAGCAATATTAGTGGGAAAACATGAAGAAGGTGATCATTGAATATAAATTAAGGTGCTTGGTATATCAAAAAGTGAAAAATAAAATGAATATGTCTAATGGGATTGTTAAACCATTACCCACACCAACATGGAGATAGGAAAAAATAACCATGGACTTTTTCAATATAATTCTGAATACATTTTGGGAACACAATTATATATTTGTTGTTTTGGACCATATTATGAAGATAGATCACTTTATTGCAAAAGTATAAGACTTATCACTAAACTAGTAATCATTCATATGCATCAAATAAGTTGTTTGGATACATGGTGTTCCATTATCTATTATATTCAGTCGAGATTCTAGATTCACCATCATGTTTTATAAAATTATTCATCATGATCTAATCACCGTGGTGAACTTCGGTATGGCCTATAATTATAAAACTAATTTTTAGACTGAGCGTCATATTCACACACTATATTAAATTTTGATATCATCCTCTATGGACATGAAAGGACGATCATTCCACCATCTATATCTGGTTGAGTTTTTATAGAACAATTGTTTACACATAAGAATACAAATGGGTTCATAAGAATCCATTTATGGGAAGTGGCTTCGAACACATTAATTTTGTGATGAAATTGGGGAACACAAATTTCTAAGTCTTAAAATGATTAAGGAAAAGGTCACAAGTGTTTACACCATTCAGATTCAAATCAACACTACTTAATGTAAACAAAATTGTTGTGTTGGAAATCATCAACGTGGACTAGATTTTGATATTGGAGACATTTTATTCCACTGCATGACTCCATTTAATAATGTAATTAGATTGGTAAATAAGTGGAAGCTTAGTTCAAGATACATCAACCCCTTTAAAATCCTTTATCTCAATGTAATAGTGGCCTATTAATAGGAAATCACACCTATCTTATCTCAAGTACATGATGTATTCGATGTATAACTATTGAGAAATAAAATAACAATATACTAACATGTAATAAATCCAATGGTGGTACTATTAGAGAATAACCTTTCTTGTTTAGATCATTTGGTGTAGATCCTAGATTTTATAGAAAACGTTCATATGGAATTATGTAGTTCACATGTTCAATGTTTTTTAGAGAAACCAAATGTTTCAAGAATTGATATGGGAATTGGAGGATGTGATGAAACAAAGGTACCCTCATCTTTTTTACTATGATAAATTTAAATTTATAAGTTAAAATTTATTTAGGGGAAATTTTAATGAACCAATAATTTATAAATAATATCCCAAATTATGATTTAATTAAATGTGTTATTATGTAATACTGATATAAAAAACACATGAACTTATTTGGCCAGAAAAATTGACAGTGATTTTGTATTTGATTCTTCTTTGGATGCATAGGGATCCATTTCTTGCACTAAAATATCCAGAAATAATTCTAACAATCATCCTATTATAGTTGACCTTGTGGAAAAGGATCTCAATCCTATGTTCCCTTCCATATTTAGCAGGGCATGGGTTACTCATCTTGAATTCAGGTTTATTATTCTGATCACTTGGAACTCTGTAAATTGTATAATTAATTCTTTCCCTTGTATACACGAACTAAAAATTTGTAAAATGTATTTCATGATTTGGATTAAATATCATTTCATGTCTCTTGAATCTGACGTTGTGCTTCTCTAGGCTTCTCATTGAAATGTTCATGCTCTTAATACACTTCATGAGTTTTCTGTGGGTATTTTCTTAGAAATTGAGTTGTCATGAAAGCTCAGAAAACATATTAACATAAATTATTCTTCTCAAATGGACTCCTTTATAGAAAATTGTTAAAAGGATGGTGACAAAAAATGTTAATTCTCTTTAGGAAATTCAGAATGTTTCCAATCCTCTTTCTCTAATTAAAAATATTGATCGTCTGATCAACAATAAGAAGAATTTATCTGACCATGTTGTCTCATATTATAATGATCTATTATATTGTTCATATAACTATATAGATCATGTGGAAGTGGTTATTATATGTTTTGTGACTTAGGAGGAAAAATCTTACCTTATATTGATAGCCTTATCTTCAGTGATAAAGGAGGCTGTTTTTAGTCTAAAACAAAAAAGCTCTCCTAGATCAGATGGTATTGGTAACTTCTTATTTCAATCATTCTGGGATAATATACATGTGGATGGTTTTAGGTTTTTCACCCACATATTCATATATGGTATTATTCCTCATGGTTTGAATACTTAGTTTGAAGATCATATCCAGAAAGTGGAAAATTCTAATTAAATCCATCTTTTTCGGCATGTTGCTTTGGTCAAAAACATATAGAAGATTATCTATAATATCCTTGATAAAATGATTTCTTCTATTGAGAGTAAGATTATCTCTTTTAATATTTTTAGTTTTATTAAGAGGAGATTGATTCAATAATATCTTATTATTGCTTCAGAATGTGTGAATATTCTCAAAAGTCCGATCAGGGGAGGTAACATTGCTTTGAATCTTTATGTGCATAATGATTTTGATAATATGGATTAGGGATTCATTAGAGATATTTTCATCATGTTTGGTTTTGATATCACAATCACTAATTGGATCAAGATCATTATGGGATTTTCTCATATTTATGTTCAATTTAATGGATCTCCTGAAGCATATATTAGTTGCTAAAGAGGTGTTAGGAATGGTGATCCTTTATCTGCTGTGAGTTTATCCATTACTGAAGACTATATTAGCATAATTAATTCAATTATGTATGGGAATGAGAAGAAGAATTATGATCATGATGTTATGGGTCTTGTTGCTCCTTCTTATATTCTTTATACCGATGATATCGTCCTTTTCACTCAAGGAGTTAAGGGTAATATTAAGAACATTAGGAGGGCTCTTTTACATTATGATATAGTTTCTGGGTAGGAGATTATCTGGAACTAGTCCTTTGTGTAATTTGGCAAGAATTTTACACCTACAACAGAAAATTCCATTATTAGTGAGATGGGAATCATAGAGGGTTCTCTCACATTCATTTCATTGGGGGTCTCTATGTTTTAGGGGAGGCCTAGGGATTTCTATTTATCTAGAATTATTAGGAATATTAAAATACATCTTTTAGTCCGGAAAGGTAAATTAATTTCTCTAGTTGTTCGGGTCTTTTTAGTGTAGTCACTTATTATCTCCAAATTTGTGTTTTCTATTATGGTTTATAAATTGATGACATCTATCATCAATAGAATTGGTTTTTCAATTGAAAATTTTATTTGGTGTGGTTCCATTTTGGAATGAAGGCTTGTCATTGTTTCATGGAAAAATTTATGCAAGACTTTTATTGTAGGTGGTTTGGGTATTAAAGATTAATTGATGTTTTAATGATTCCTTACAAGATAGGATTATGTGTAGGATTATTAGTGTTCACTAAGAATATCCTATCTTTCTTCAGGTAATATTCATGAATAAAATCAAATAAGGAAGTTTTAACGATCTCAGCTCTTTGGTATGGCCTTATTTTTAGTATAATTTTCCATTATTAATAATGATTCGAGGTGGCTAGTATCTTAGGATTCATTGTCATCTTTCTGCAAGTGAAACTGGTCTGGGGTTCCTTTGTTTTGTTTGCTTCAATATGGGGACTAAAATTTGGATATTGAAATATCTATTGAAGATAATAATTAGATAATGGAAACTATGTTGTCTCATGTTATTCCCATGGTTGATGGTTATTTCCTTTCTCAGAGGGATGAATTTTTTTCTTGGGAACCTGTTGCCAATGGAATCTTCTCTTTTAAAGTGTTCTATGATCATGTCATCTACAACAAAAATGAGTACAATTCTTTCAATAAAATTAAGGGAAATTTATTGATACATTCTATTTCATCTCTAGCATGGGGAGTTGCTCATCAAAATATTGCAATAGATGATTTCATGAAAACTTGTGAAATATCACTTTTTTCTATTTATGTTTTGTGTCATTAGCACACAGATGATGTTGATAATTTTTTCCTTATTTATGCGGATACATCAGTAATGTGGAAGGCTATGGACGATCTGTTTGATGTTTATTTTCATTGGTTCACAATGATTATGAATTTTCTAAAGGACTAGAGTAATATAGACTTATCTCCTTGTCTTATGTGTCTTTTCCAGGTGGTTGTGGAATAGTTCATTCAATACATTTGGAGCTCCATGAATAAGTCGATTCATGAACATAACATCATTCAAGTTGGTGCCATACTGGTTAGTATATTATCTAATGTTCGTAATACTTTTGTTCTGAAATAATTATGCTATTCAAACTCCATTCATGTCCCCATGAATTTTTCCTTATTTAGAGTAAAATGAAATTTCCAACCACTATATGGAATGATTGATATTCCTTGGCCAGCACCATTCTCTCGTTGTATTAAAATAAATTTTGATGGTGCCTCAAAAGGTAATATGGGACCTGCTGGTTTTGGTTCTGTTTATAGGGATCATCTTGGAGGTGTTCTTGGTTTTTTTTCATTGATCTTATAGACAAGCCTTATCAAATTAATTGGAAATTCATGGTGTGATAATAGCAGTTGAGCAGGATGAACAACATGGTTGAAATAATATTTTTCTATAATGTGATTCTACAACTTTTGTTATTGCCATTCAAAAAGGTTATATTCATCTTTCATAGAAGCTCACCAAAATATAGATCATATGTTTGTATTTTATTTACTCTATGGATAATATTTTTACACATATATATCAAGAGGTTAATTCTCTTGTAGATTGTCATGAAAACAAAGGCAGCAAAGGTCTTTTCATTCAATGGGATGATCAGGTTCTGAATGATCTTCTTCCCCTTATAAAGAGGGATAAAAGTAAATCTACCATTTTAAGACTTGTGTAATGTTTTTTATATAATAATGTGGTATTGGTTCTCTAGGAAAGGGATAATTTTTCCATTTAAAAATATATTGATAAAATTTTAATTGAATAGTAATAAGATGATTTTTATAAATTTAGTGTTTTAAAAAATCCCATTCACATTGAAAAGAGAAGTTATGGACTCAACCATTAGGAAAATACCATATGAATCACATTTATCAAATCATCCGAGTGATATTTAAAAACTAGAATTTTCGTATGACCAAGACCAAGATGAGATCCAAAAACATGAGTATGAGAGATGCCGTTTATGGGTGAAGTTTGAGCTCATCGAGATCATGACCCAAACCATGTTTGCAAAACCACCCCATGAAAGTCGCACCATCACAAATCATTTCTAAATGACATTTTATAGGGTATTGAAGGGATATGTAGCAAGACCTTATAATAATTAGTATTTACTTTTTTATAGAATAATGAATACATTTTAATCCTATTATTTTTACATTGTAATGGTTTTTTATTTTGATATAATAAAACACAAATATTATTAGTGGGTAATTAATATTTTAAGGTACATATTATAATGAATTAATTTATTATTAGAATAAATATTATTTTAATTATATTTTTTTTGTCCTATAATTTTTAATAAATATAAATTGTCAAATTAATTTAATAATGTTAAATTTATGTTTTATAAGGGTTCAAAAATATTTATTGTGTAAAATACATCATATCATAGTAAATTTTTATTTTATTTTAATGGTGAAAATTAATATATTTACAAAATTATTTATATAATATTTTTATAATTTTTAGTATTATATTTTTAAAATTACACATCGGTGAATTTTTCATAATTTTATGTGATAATCTAATTTTTCAGTAAAAATTAAATACCATATAAAATATACATTATGTTTTATGACTACAGAATTTCTCAAAATTAATGTAATAAATATAATAAAAGGTATCCATGTAAAATATATATTTTTTCATTAATAAAATTATATTTTATGTTTATATTACTAATTTTATAAAACCATTATGAATCCTCCAAAACCATTAATTTATCATAATGTTTTAAAATCATTTATGTAAGAGCATGACTCACTTTGACATATTTAGGGTATTATTTTTTTATGTTCGGAAGAAGGCCATATAAAATACATAAAACCAATCCCATTTGGTATAAACTATGGTCAAAACCCATTGGAAGGTTTTTGGTTATGGTTATTATTTATATAGAGTCCAAAAAATAAGTTTGAGAAATATTAAAGAAATACCCACTCATTACATATATAAAAATAGAAAATATCACATTTCTCATCAGAAAAAATCATGGGATAAGTTCCTTACATAAATTAGCCTCTATAGTGTCCTACCAAGGTTCCCCTATGCTCTCTAGAAGCTCCTCCCAAAGGTTCCCCTATGGTCTCTAGAAGCTCCTCCCAAGCATTTGGTGTGAAATATTGAACTATGTGATCCTTAACATCTCTTTTTTTCATGTTTTTTTATTATCTTATGAATTATATTTCTAATTAATAGGAACGGTATATGAATTTACATGTCCCAATTACATATGATTTTATTTAAAAATTATGATACACTCCTTTATAACTCATCAATGCATTTTATGATTTTTCAATTGACGTCATTTTGCTGGAACATTTCACCCTGATTTACCATGCCAAAACAATTCTGTAGTGAATATCATACCCATTTCATATCAATGGTGTTAAACATTATACACTTATACCTATTTTAAATGGTACTTACATGTATTTATTATAGACTCCCTATTTATGTAATAAAATTTTATGACAAATGAATCATTTTTTATCATATATATGGAATACATAATCTTGAGAATGATATGAAAGTGATAAGTGAGCCCAAAATTATATAGTGATCCAATGAAATTGGTAATTGTTATTCTCACGAGATATAATATTGGGATATGGAGTGAACCAGATTTCTTTATGGTAAATTTTCAAACACAATGTGTTGGCAGTTATCCTTAACCTATGTCTATTATGCAGTGTTTTAAGTAGTTGCAACATTTCTCCTATGTTTTTAATGATTGTCAGGCTATATCAAGTATCATTCATAATGATTATTATTAATACTATTTTTACCCCATTTATATTCATATTATATAAAATATATGATTATATTCATTTTATTCATTTTATTCCATGTATATTCCCTTACCTGGATTTTTATCTCACTCATTTATTATGTGTGTCCTGAGGTTATCCCATGAAGTTTTATGTCTGCGCATGTTTAGAAGTTTTTCAACAAAGATACTATTTTTTATGTTTTAAATTGTTATGTAATTTATCTGATTTTCAATGACACTATAATTATCTATATTTTGGTTTAGTCTATACATAACCTTATATAATAAATCATGTATTAATATAAAATAATTAACATGGTTGTTATACAAATATTGGTTGGTTGACTAAAAAAATAATTTCCCATTTTATCATATGGATAAAATATATAGCATTCCTATGCTATCATAAATTTAAGGGATTCCCAAAAACGTGTAGGACAATTATTATAGTGGGATTATTTTACTCAACTCTTAGTTTCATCTATGTACTCTATTCCATGCACACTATATTCCATAGGAACCCTACATTGGAATAACCGAACAAGTTTAATGATTGAGGTATTGAAAAATTCATTATTTGGAATTGATATAACACCGACAATTTTTTAGTGTTTTGATATCAAAATAATATCTCATGTATACCCTTTTCATGAATACATGATTTATTTATTTATTTTGGAATCCGTTCATTTCCACCATATTAGAATATTCATAAAATATTGGTTTGTAACTCTTTACACGACTCATAGATTGTTTTATTAACCCAAACTAAAATCCAAATAAATCCATAAATATATAAATGTATCTATTTCATGAGTTATATCAAACTCATTCATATAATGTTTTATAATATTTAAAATCTAAAATCACCACGTGAGTATTCATGAAGCGATGGATCAAAACCCTTCACTTTTAAAGAAAATGGATATACCACCAGGCCAGTGAAATGTCCAAATAATATACCTTATGCCCAAAGATAATTTACCCAATATTGAATTCCATTTATAAATAATACTATCATATAATACCTTTAAATCAAAAAAAATCTCAATCAATGTTCCAACAAAATACAACATAATGTCAAGGTAGAATAAAACTAAATCAATTATTATACAAAAAAATAACACTTTAAATGCTTTTATAAAAACATATAGAAGATTTTTCACAACATAAACTAATGTATATTTATCCTCTTAAAAAATAAAATCTATTAATAATATATTTATTATCTAAAAATGATTCATTCTTAAATATAGAGATATTATACATATTTTTGAGAAATTCTTCAATATAACTTATTTTACACATTATATAATTCACTACATACATTCGATATTTAAATAAATATAAAAAATTTATATTTTTCTAACATAAAATCTTCAATTTTTTGATTATATGATATTTAAATTAAATATATGCTGTTATATGAGAATTATTAATCATATTAAGTGATTTTATCAGGTAAACAATTTTCAAAATATGGACATCATTTATTTAAAATAATGTAATCCATGATCAAATTAATTTTCAATGCCATTTGTGATGGTTTAAATTATTTCCCAAACAAGGCCATAAATTTTAATAATTGAAATTAAATTTTTATAAAAATAATAATTAAAAAATAAACCATTTATATTTTTCCCTATTTTATATATTTATTAATATTTCATAAATTATGCATATTATATAAATATAAAACATGTATATATAGATAATAATACATCCATATGACATATAAAATTAAAAATTAATATTATCATGTAATATTAAGTAATATTGTTTAATAAATTCTTAATTAAAATTTTGTTATTTATTTATATACTATTTTATTATCAATTAATATATAAAATCTATTACAAATAAATTCAATATCAAAAATAACTCTTTCTATAATTTATAAATTATTTATAAATAAATGGTTTCATTTCATAAGTGACATTTATTAAAATTAATGTTTCTTATTTGTGATACTAAATGGTATACACAAATATTTTTCAAGGATCTCATAGACTTATAATAAAGAATCCAATATTATTTTTCATCGAGTGTGACATATAAAAACATCTGATGAGAGAAAAGCTGACCACGCATGGTTTTTGTGTGAAAACATCTCACAATATTTGAAAACATGTAATATAATATTCATCTCGTAACATAAAAACAAAATATTAGTGGGCTTTAAGATTATCCTCATAATTTATTATATTACGTCTTATGATATACTCCCTAAATAATATAATTATAGTACTCTATGAACTATTTTAACAACAATTCATCACCCACAAAAAGTCTAGATTGTGATATGTAATTTGTTTTGTTAAGATGATGATGTGTAAGATTTTACAATCTAAATCAATATTGTTGAAGAGATATTATTCTCCATTTTGGAAAATCCATTTTGTGTAGCAATATTTGTTGATACGAAATACCATATTCTATAATACATATAAAAAATAAATAATTGAATTGTTTCACTACCCAATATATCTTATATCATATGTTGTTCCCCAATAAATATTTATGGAATATTCCATCATATAAAAAAATGAAAAAAATATAATCCCTCAAATGAATGTAAATATTATATTCTTGGAAAAATATTTACTAGATTTCTATACCTATGAGAACATTTCCAAGTAAAAACAATCATGATTTCAAAATATTTTAGAATAATATAAAAAATATGCCATTCGTTATATATGATTTAATGTATAAAAAATGTTTAAAACAAAAAAAACATTGGGTTTTCACAAAACTCATGATATAAAAAATTGTATTGATGAAATAATGATTTATAAAAAAATGCATCGTCCAATTTCAAAAAAAAATAAAGGATATATACAAAACATGTTTTCTCTCAATAAAAACAAATAATTTCATTTTTAACAGTAAAAGTAAAAAACAAAACATAATAATGAATATGTAACTCTAATTCTAAATAAATAATAAAATAAATACAAAAATAAAAAACAACATCTAGAAAAAAATTAAATATAGAATATTTAAAACATAGTATGTTCGTTCATAAATAAACTATATAATCATCTTTTGAAGTACCAAAGACACGATTTATAGGAAGCTATTAAATGAGTTAATATTACTAAGATGCACTCAAGAATATCAAATGATAAGGAGTATCAACATGAGGGTGTTATGCATAATGGAATAGTGGATTTCTAAAGTAAATAATATATTGTATTTATTAATCCAAAAAATATAGAATATAATCGAGGTTTTTTATTCTTCCATTGACTTCATTAAAATATGTATTTTATTAAACTATGACTTTTCAAAAAAAACAAAAAAATGATTATAATTTTATTAATAAAAAAGAAAAAAAATTCAATCTCAAATAATTAATTATGGTACTAATTATATATTAAACAAAATACATAAAAAATATCATTACATT
The DNA here is from genome assembly GCA_963277665.1 of Viscum album. Lineage (NCBI taxonomy): Eukaryota > Viridiplantae > Streptophyta > Magnoliopsida > Santalales > Viscaceae > Viscum > Viscum album. The sequence continues at coordinate 1,211,278,515 of OY728122.1, forward strand.
ATGAATAATGGTTTTAAAAAAATAATATTATTTCATTTATGAACTATTTTTTGTTTAGGATGACTAATCAATTATATAGAAATTATAAAAAATAGCATTCACCAAATGAAAAATATAATATTAGAAACAAATATAATTCACATATTAAAAAAAGTCTAATGTATCAAATCCAAAAAAAAATATCACTTTACTCTTTTTAGAGCATAACACATATTTTTTAAATTATAAGATCATTAAATAATGATAAATAAAAGAAAACAATAAAAATAATTATTTTGAAAATATTACACTCAATAATTAACCCATTAATAAAAAATAGCATCAAAAATATTCTATTAAAAAAGGAGCATTCTATATTAGGGGAAACTTTTCTTTGAAATAAGTAGCTTTAAATCAAATAATTTTCAATATAATTTTTAAAAAGAAATATTAATTTTTTTACTAAAAAACATTGAAGATCCAATTTTAATATTATACCAAAAATATAACATGCATTTTTTTAAGAAAAAATCACTTATTCAAAAAATATAATTTTTCATGTAATTCCCCTTGGATTTTAAAGGATTCTTACAAAATAAGTTTTTATTAATCATATTTTGATTAATTTTTTATATCCGTTTGCAGTGTCCAGGTATGTTAGAAATTAGTTCAAGAGGAAATGGTTAGATCAATAGTTTGGAGGCTACTACTTGTATCAATTCATCGAGCAAGGGTTTGAAGAACACTGTTAAATGATGAAGAAAAAACAATTGAGGTTCTGTCTGTAGTGGTTTATGATGTGAATCATATGTTAAATTCCTTAATGAGGAATTGGGTTGTTTATTTTAAGGGTGACATGTTAATATTAATTGCAAACCCATATTGGTTTTCTACATTATTTCATTTAATCCTCTTAGGGGTCTTTTGGGTGTATGGTTCCCTCTATAGTGATTTTGACTCTCAATTCCTCAATCATTCATTATATCAAGTGATTTTCATTTTAGTTGGTTACTTCATGTATATTTGAAACTAAATTTTATTTGGATCTTTAACACTTTCTTTTTGATCATGCTTCCAATTTCTAGAAAAATAATTTCAGAATGTGAGGATGATTTTAGTGATTTTAAATGTTGTAATGTTCCTGGAGATAATTTCATGATGTTTAGATTTTTTATGATTGATGTGGGAATTACAAACAATTTTATTAGACTTGTATAAATTTTTATTCAATTATTTTCTTTCAGTTCCATTATAGACTTTTCATACAACTATATATGGGTATCAATATACTTTTTTAGTCAATGATTGCATTGTTTAACTCTAAGTGGTGGTGAATAATTGATATGTTAGGAAATTATGGGAATGAGTCATGTACCTCCACTAATGGTAGGGTTGTTAGTAAGGGTAATGGGACATGAAAAAATATCATTGGGATAAAATAAGAATAAAATTATATTTTTGTTGATTTTCATTTATACCTGATTATTTATTCTTCACATGATTTATATGGATGATCTATATAGTGTTTTGGGCTAGTCAATACCGAGATGGATATATATGAAATAAACATGGTAAAGTCATGAGTAATATGGATGAGATTGATGTTTATGTTGGGAAACCATGTGTGAGATGATTTTTCTTGTGGTATTGGAATGTCATGGTTTCGATCATGTTAATATGTGATTATATGATATTATATTTAAATTAATATTAGATCTAATTTAGGTGGAATCAAGGTTTTTTATATCTAGTATAGAACATGATAATATGGTGGGTTGTATGTTTTTTTAAATTGTATACTTCTATCATTACATAAACCCTTATATATCTATTTCGCATACATTATGGATGTTTTTTTGTTGTTCTATTGGGATTAAACACACGCCTTTCATGGGAATATTAGTGTGCATTCTGAAATTATGGTTAGGGGTTAAGATAAGAGAAATGAACTTATATGAGGATATTGAGTAGGTCGAATATAATGGACTTATGTGTTGTCGAGGAAAAGAGCATGATATTTTTTCTCATTCCTTACATTTTTTTATTATTTTTGTACATTGGTCCACCACATGGGGAACCCATTTACTATTTGATATGACCTAGGTATGATCTATTTATATATCTTGTGGCCATATTATATTTATTTTTTCCCATTTCTATTGACTTTATTTATTTATTTTCCTATATTGTATGTGTTTTCTCTAATTGGAATTTGTTTATGAAGTAATAATATCCCCATTGTTCTGTTTATTCCCTTTCTACAATTAATTAGTATATTTTAGATAAGGATACATACATGAGGTCATATAAAACCTATAGACCAGATTGAGTGACTTAGTAAGTGGGAAAATATAATGGTATCAGGGTCCTTTTCCCCTTGTAATGCTTTTCAAGGATCTGTAGAATAGAGATAGGATGGATGGGTCTCAGGTAGGGGATCTAAGCTTATTCTTAGTTATTACCCATGTAATGGATATGTTAGTTTCTATGAAAATGATATTGATTTTATTGGTATTTATATTATAGTTTCATGTCGGTCATGGATATTATTTAGTGGCTATGGTTTATTTTATTTTCTCAAAGACCAATAGAAAATAAATGATGGGTTCTCATATCATAAATAGTAATTTATGTTCACATGTTATTTTCCATTTTAATATAATATATAAAGAGGTTTAAAATAATTTCTTATCATCAATAATATATTCATTCCTTTCATATATACACCATTGTTAACAACAAATTAAATCATCCAGGGATTTATGTTATTTTCATTTTTTGTATATATAGTCAGGGAAAATTACTAGGTATCATGATATGGCATTAGGACATTGGTTGGATCAAATTTAATACTCCTAGTTGTTTTGGGTAGCTCTAGGGTGCATTCCCTAAGATCATATATTCATTTCTGGGTGAGTTAATTTCCTATGAATTTTCAGATTTATGTTGTTAACACAACTTTAGTTTATATGTCTTGGAATTTTGGGGACGTTAATTTCCTAATTATCTTTTATATATATGATTTTAAATTAATTTTAGAGTCTATATATTGTAATTGCATGTACGCCAATGAGAGGTTGTTATATGGTTACACTTTGGGTCCCATGTTACGATGTTCATGATGTGGGGAATGTTCATGTTGTCCCTTAAAATTTATAGGAGGGTGTGGTCAGTCATGCCATTTTGGATTTCCCAAATACTCCAGTAGTATAGACTCTTATTCTATGAATTTACATATGCTACCAATACAACATATAAAACATCATCATGGTATATTAACCATGATTGAATTTTCTCAATTATTCCATTTTCAACATTTTATAGCATTTAATATCATTGGATAACCTTATGATATAGAGGATTGAATTGAATTTATTAATTTTATTTTTCTTCTTGTTGAGACTACTCATGAGTGGAGTGTAATTTAGAAGAATTAAAGATTTATATAGATTCCTGAGGGTGGTTGGTTGTGATGAATCAAAAAAGAGTCCTGAGGAATTGATGTTGGAGGCGTTCAAGGATAGTTTTTGTTCATTTACATCATATGACACTACATATGGACTGATATTAGGATTTCATATAACTTTATTAGGGAATTATGTTGGCATCCAGTTATATTTATTGTTTGTTGGAGTAATCGTGTCGTTCTCCTCTATTATAGTGAAATATATCTCATAATGCATGGGGTTTTGAAATTTATTTGTGGCCCGAGGTAAAAAAAGTGTTATAATCTTAGAAATGACATTATAACCAAAATTTTTCCATCAATGCCTCAGCAAAAATAATTTTCTATAGGTGGATATGGTAATGGGTCTTATTCCTTTTTTTAGTGGAATAGAAGTTGGGTTCTCTTGCAGTTTTGTCAGTATTTATTCTAGTAGTATGAATAGTACATTAGTGGAAATGTTATTGGTTAGTGAGATATTGTCATATAATGTTATAGATTCTTTTTTCCCTCTATGGGAGAATGTATCCCTTAGTGTCTTCAGTGTGGGATGATCAGGAATTTCCATATGCATTATACTAGTCCACCAAGGGATTACCATCGGTCTAGAATAATTAGAAATATTTAGGGGTTTTTAAGAGGGATACACTAAGGAGTATCAAGAGAGGTTTTGAAGTGATGTAGAGCTCATTGGAATGCTTATAATGACCCTATAATGATAGCCTTGTTTCTTAAGGAAGGTCTAGACAAGAAGAATTCTAGGAATATCAGTACTAGTAGTAACATGCTCTGTTAGATTCAATTCCTCTTAGGATATTAATACCTTGGGGATGGATCGTGGATTCAATACACATTGTGTTTATTAATTAAATTAGGTTCTAGAAAATTTTTTATAGAAACCTTCGATGTTTATATGTATAATTTTGTCCATGTTGACAAATTCTACAAATTTTTTAACAAATTGAAATCCTATAAGTTTATTTATGTCCATATTGATACTAGATAGAGTTTATGGTGATCCTTCCCCCTGATTTTTTATACCATGATACACCACTCAAGATGGGCGTTATATCATATTTAAAATATTTAACATTTTATATTGTGGTTGAATGGTAGAGGAATATATAGAATTTTCTTTATTGAACACAACATTTTTCGATTTCATTTTATTCATGGAATGGTTTTCATGTTTAAAAGATCACATTGATTTCTATTGGTGATGGGAAGTTGATTCCTCCTATAAGGTAGGGTACTAAATAATTACAAGGGAATTCAATCTGTAGGTTTTTATATAAGCTCATGAAATGGCTTGGTTGGGAAAATTATAACATAGGATGAATGTTTGGATCTTGTAACAAATTGTGTATTGGTTTTGACCATTATTTAATATATCGAGGACTATTATCAAGATATGTTTTAGAAATATTTCTTATGACTCCCTCTCTAAAGGAGGAATGAGTTCGATATTGCGCTCATATAAGACCCACAAAATATATTGATCCCTCAATACCTAATGGATCTTTCTGAGTTAAGAGAATAGAAGGCAATTCATGATGACATTAAGGAAAAAGTGTTTATTATCTAGATAACTTTTCCATAGGGTCATTTAAAGACCTGTAAATTTCAAGGAAATTTTTTTTCTTAATTTTTTGGGATTTTACGAGTACACAATTTCTGACGGCACATGATTCCGAGGCCCGGTGTGCCCGGAATAATTTTATCAAGTTTAGCTCGGGTACGTTTAGTGAAAGAATGAGCGGGTATTTCTATCTTTTGAACCGGTGCTCAGAATCAAAATATGAGGGCACTGATGAAACCGTAGCGCCGGTATTTTCTTAGGAAGACCTTTTCTGGAGTTACGTTTTCTCAGGTGGTGTTGTTAAAAAATGGGATAACTGAAGAGTGAAATAAAAATTTGTGCTACAATTATTATTTATATTATACGTAGTTATAACCTATGATTGGAAGTTGGGGTGGGGCCCACATGAGCCCCCACCTCGTTCAATTTCCCTAACATCCCATTAAACCTCCCTCTTGCAATTTATTTTGTAACTCACCCACTCCACCACTTTAATGGCATGTCAACTCTCACATTAATAAGATTGATTAAAGCTATTAAATTTTATTAATTATGAATTTGAATTTTGAATTCTTGAATTATTGACATGAGTTAATAAAATAAGGATGTACCTTATTTTATTTTGCGGTGGTTTTGCTGTGTGGAGATTGTGGGTGAGATTATGCTAAATTTTGAAGAATGCGAAGAACGTCAAGACCTCGACGAAGAACGCTGTCACCGCAAGGAGTGATCGACGTTCCATTCTTCTCCTCTCTATAGCCGGTGTGAGATGTCACTCCACCTCGGACGTTCTCCGTCATCATATACGGATCTTCATCCTGTGACGCCGTTTTCTGCGATGCTAGCTACCACGAACTTCTTCGAGGTAGGGGATTGTTTTATGTTCGTGATTATTCTTTTGGCGTTCATCATTAAATATTTAGCTGCTTGATATCAAATTAACGGGAGGAGGCCGGACCGCACAAACATGGCTGAACCTCCTCCCCCTTGATTAAGTACATCGTTGTGGTTTGGAATGAGGCTGCGCAGTGCAACGGCCCTGCGCGAGAATGAGTTAAATCGCGGCGAAGGTGCGTGGCGCCGTCGTGCCACGCCGGTGAAGCTGAAGGAACCCACGTCCAAGAACGGGCCAAGGAGAACGGGCGGGGCACCGTCACGCTGCGCCGGTCAGAAAAGGGCGGCGTCCTAAGGCCGCGGCGGTGCAGGGAACGACGGCCGGATATCCAGCCACCGGCGGACAGGGATGCGTCACCGGCTGGTCCCGCGGCAGCAACACTGGTTGGCCGTTACCCGAGGAAACCGGGCATTTGAACCCCCGGACAGCTAGCTAGGGCGGACCCCCATGGGTCCGCCGTTTCACTAATCAAGGGGGGCAGTGCCCCCCCCGTCCACGGCGCTCGGTCAGGGACCGAGCGGCCAGGCCAGCCAGGCCGCTTGCGCTAGGCCGGGCCGCCCTCGCCGGGTCGGGCCGCCCGCGCTGGGCTGGGCCGCCCATGCTGGGTCGGGCCACGCCCAAGGGGGCTAGACCCTAAACCAGGTCGGGTTGACCCATTTTGGGCCAACCCAGGGGGTCTTGGGCCGGGTCGATCCGGGCCCAAACCCCCTATTTTCGGACAGATCCGTTCTAACGCCCATATCATGGGCTACGGACCTCCGATCGATTCACTGTCAGTTGCGTAGAGATCCTTGGATCGAGGTGGTAGTTTATGTATATTACACTCAAGGATTCAGATAACTTTTTTTATGGCCGGGTTGGTTCAAACACGAAACCAACCGAGCCATAGGAGCGGAAATGCTTATAACATGAGCTCCGGACGTCCGATTGACTTGTCATCGACTTTGTTTGATTCCTCTTAGTGAGACGGTTCTTTTGGCTTACTCTGATTGTGGTTTGGACACAGTTGGAGTATGGTTGGGTTGGTTTTGACTTAAAAACCAATGAGGGCCCTGCGATGAAAAATCCAATAACTCTCAGACCGGGCATCCGAATGACATGTCGTCTTTCACGTTGAGTTCGTTTTGACAAGATAGAATTTTGGAATACATCAACTCTAGACTACGTGTCAGTTGATGTATCAACCCCCTTGGATCATGGAGCTGACCTTCCCGGAATCGAGCATGCTATGTGCGGGAACCCATGAGCTGGCTGCGACGGCGACGATGACGATGAATGTACTGGGATCCTCCGTGGGTTCGGCAGCGACGACGACCGTGATAAAATCCGCCAAGAGTTCGACGACGATGACTACTAATCTTGTATCTTGTGTGGGTTCGGCAGTACATGACTACTGTTCTTGTATCCTACGTGGTTCCGACAATATTTGACTATGTACTTGTATCCTATGTGGATCCGGCAGAGTAGCTGGTCTTGTATACTTTCTGGGTCCGACAGCTTAGCTGGTCTTGTATCCTGTGTGGGTCCGATAGCTTAGATGAATCAGTGGCTACATCTGATCATCTCTATCATCCTGTGAAGAGGTATATCTGTGTGAGCTGAGTCTTGACTTTCAATCAATATATTCGATATGATTGTCTTGCTTTCTTATGTGGATTGGGTTGTGTTATCCAGTGTGGATTTGATTGTGCTATCCTATGTGGACTATATTGAACTTGGGCTCTGATGTTGGAGCCAAACTGGAATTGATGACTTAGGTATATGTATGGGCATATACCTAAGAAGATTTGGTTGTTACTTCATGATTGTATCATTCCTTTGTGGTTTATCATTTGTGGATTCTAGGAGACCTTCAGGAGTCTCGGGGTCCCTATTGAGTAGTGTGTACTCACCCCTGCACAGGCTATGCCCACACTACATTGTGTTGGATGCAGACGACGGACAACGCTGATCGTGGTTGAGGCTTGTGGAGCGAGTCGGTACATGGTGGTGGACCACTAGATGGGACGTACAAGGAGCGGACGGCTGGACCCGAGGAGCTGAGGATACTATCTGTACCCACCCTTCAGGTGGGACTTCCAGTGGACGGCACGACATTGCTGAGTTAATTTTTAGCTACTGTAATTTATTTTTAGTTGTACATTACTTTCAGTAGGGTTTTGTATTCTGGCCCATTTACTTTACAACAATTACTTTTGTACCCAGTTTACATAGTGTTTATTTCAACTTGCATACGATGTGGTGTTTGTTTACTTCATAAAGGAAATGCCTTCCCTTTTTATCGGGATTTATGCCTTCGGTGCTAGTCGTCAGCCCCTTGCCTATGGAAGGCGGGCTTGGAGTAGTCACGACATGGGATCTGAGGATGGGTCATGATAAATTGTTATCAGAGGAGTTCGGTTCTACCGCAGAACTCAGGACTCTGATCTTTCTTTTTGTGAAGAAATAATGTTATGTGTATTGGGTGTGGTTATTAGTCCAGTGAGTCTATTGTTGGTGCGGTGGCCGACGTATCCATACACCAGGACCCTGACTTCTGATTTCCGACTCAGTGCACAAAAACATTGATTGCATGTGTGTTTAAAATGTTTTATTTGTGATTACTTTGTGTCAGATCACCAGGTATAATGTATTGACCGTGGCACACCTGTCTCTTTTCAGGATGGCCTCATGGTGGAAGCCATCTAGGGTTCCGAGATTTGTGCGAGACGACATCCCACCGAGCGACGAGGCCTTAGTGCAGGGCCCTGTTATAGCGGAGGCACCGGCGGTACCTCTACCAGCCGGGCCACCGATTCCACCAGCCCTAGCCGATGAGAGTGCACGTCGCCTTAGTGCACTGCATGAGTTTCATCATCAGATACCGCCTAGGTTCCATGGTAAGACGGACCCTAAGGCAGTCGAGGAATGGCTGGAGGTAGTTGTTCAAGTTTTCAGGTTAGTGGGGACACCAGCTGACCTCATGGTGATCCTTGCAGCGAGTCTCCTGCACACGGTAGCAGGTAAATGGTGGAGCCTGAAGCTCTAGTTGAACGACGAGGAATGCCTTCTTTGGTCTGACTTTGAGATCCTCTTCCGCTTGGAGTTCGTACCAGCCACCCTCTGTGGGGTGCACATTCAGGACCAACTACAGTTGCGGTAGGGCAGCCTGACAGTAGCCCAGTACTCGGCGAGATTTATAGATCTCTCACCATATTCCACAGACATGGTACGAAACCTATTCTCCTGGGCCCAGTCCTTCAACCAGGGACTGAGGCTTGAGATCAGGGCATCGATGATCTCCCTCAGCATTCCGATGCAGGTAGGAGTACTGGACTGATCCCTTATCATAGAGATCATTCTTGCTGAGCCTACACCAGCAGTGAGACCTACCGCACGGTGGCATGTAGTTGAGTCTTCTGGAGCTGGCAGTCGACAGATGTCACAGGGGTCCAGGCATACCAAACCAATAGGCGGACGACCTCAGGACACTTTCATAGAGGTGCGGGGAACATGACACAGAGTCTGTCTTATGAGGAGCAGACAGTGCTATGCATGCGGCGGGTAGGGCTACATGGGTCATGACTGCCCGAACCACCGTGTAGAGGAGCAGCAGACTATTGAGGGACCACCAAGGCAGAGGAAGAGGTTCAACCGTGGCGGTCCGCAGGGAGCATGCAGATGGGGAAAAGGAGCTGGAGGGACAGCATGTGGTGGGAGACACTTTGAGGCTCCACCACCACTTCCACCAGGAGGTCCACCCCGACCACAGGGAGCTGGCGGGAAAAGGCAGGCTCAGCTTCAGGCAGCGGAGGCCTACGACCACGGTTCACCAGAGATGATTTGAGGTACTATCTGTGTCTACTCCACCCTTTCTATAGTTCTTATAGACACAAAAGAGAGTCATTCTTTCATTTTCACTGCCCTTGTTCGGAGCTTGGAGATTTTGACAGAGTCGTTGGCTCGATCCTTACGGCTAGAGACTCCTACAGGACCAGACTTGACGATTACGCACTGGTGCTGGTAGTGTGATCTTACTCTAGGAGGCAAGATCTTTGGCTGAGATCTTCTTGTAGTGGCGTCGAGGCCTTACGATGTCATCTTTGGCATGGAATGGTTATCTACGGTCCATGCTCAGATTGACTATATTAGGCGCAAGGTGCGGTGTGTCCACACCGATGGGAGCAGGTTCACCTTCACCGGTGAGAAGGGAGCCTTTGCAGCGTAGGATGGACTCACATAGAAGAGAGGACAGCCGATCACTCATCACTTGGCTAGCCTCATCCTAGGAGCAGTGGACGTGCAGAGTCTGAGTTTTCCTATAGTGGTGGATCAGTATGAAGACGTTTTTACTGACAACGTTCTAGGACTTCCTCCTCAGAGAGAGGTAGACATCTATCTTGACATGTACCCCGGGACAACCCCAATATCCACCCCAGCATATCAGATGGCTCCCGCTGATCTTTGAGAGCTACGGGTACAACTGGAGGACTTGCATGGAAAGAGATTCATTCGACCCAGTGTTTCACCCTGGGCTTCCCCGATATTGTTCGCCAAGAAGGCGGACTGAAGCTTGCGACTGTGTGTCGATTATCGACGCATGAACCAGGTGACCTTGAGGAACACGTATCCGCTACCAAGGATTGAAAACCTCTTCGATCAGCTCAAGGGAGCACGGTGGTTCTCGAAGATAGACCTTAGGTCAGGCTATCATCATCTTAGAGTTCGAGACGAGGATGTACAGAAGATGGCCTTCAGGCGTCGGTATGGCCACTATGAGTTATTGGTTATGCCTTTTGGAATAACCAATGCTCCAGCAGTTTTAATGATTCTCATGAAAAGGATCTTCCAGCCTTACCACGATCTATTTCTCGTGGTCTTCATCGATGACATATTGATATAATCAACTACTAAGGAGAAGCATGACTACCACTTGAGGGTTGTACTAGACACACTTAGAGATAACCAACTTTATGGTATTCTTTGGAAGTGTCAGTTTTGGATACGTGAGGTCCACTTCGTGGGGAACGTCATCTATGAGGTGGGAGTTGTAGTGGATCCTGTGAAGATCAAGGCTGTGCTAACTTGTGAGCCACCTAGGAGCGTGACAGAGGTGCGAAGTTTCTTTGGTCTAGCTGGGGACTACCAGAGATTAGTACCAGACATCTCCAGAGTTGTAACACCACATTTTGCTTTGAAGAAGAAGGGGAAACCCTTCGTGTGGTCAAATAGAGGTCATCAGAGCTTTCAGGAGCTGAGACAGAGATTGACCAGTGCACCCATCGTGAGGATACCAGAAGAGGGAGTAGGGTACGTAGTCTACTGTGATTCATCAGGGACCGGACTGGGGTGTGTCCCACTGCAGGAGCAGGCAGTGATTGCCTATGGATCATGACAGTTGAGGAAGCATGAGAAGAACTACGCTACCATGACCTGGAGTTAGAAGTAGTGGTCTTCGCTCTAACGATGTGGTGGAACTATCTGATGGGCGAGCGCTTTACAGTCTATTCTGGCCACCAGAGTCTCAGGTACATCTTCTCATAGAAGCACCTGAACCTGAGACAGCGATGATGGGTCATGTTCCTCCCAGACTATGACTTTGAGATAGTCTATACTCCTAGAAAGGGGAACACAGTAGCCAATGCTCTCAGCAAGAGGACGGGCATTCAGCTACATGGAGAGGCGACAGAGAAACTAGCTACTTTGCAGATATCCATCATGGATTGAGATGGGACATCATTCCTTCAATCACTCATAGTCACGCCTCCAATTCTTCAGTGAGTCAGAGAGGCACAACGTGGCGATGTTGACTGTGAGATGCGGCGTGTGTAGATTTCAACAGGACAAGCACCGGATGGTTTCTCTATAGGAGGAGAGCATGATGTCCTTTTCAGAGGATATACCATGGTACCAGCTACTTTACAGGAGGAGGTGCTGAGAGAGTTTCACACTTCCCCAAAAGCGGTACATCCAGGAGTGGAAATGATGTACCAAGAGCTCAGACGACAGCACTGGTGGCCAGGTATGAAAAAGTTTGTGGCAGAGTTCGTTTCTTGATGCCTCACCTGCCAGTAGGTGAGGGTGGAGCACCAGGTACCAGAAGGCTTGGTACAGCCCTTGGAGGTCCCAAAGTGGAAGTGGGATGAGATATCTATGGATTTTGTGACTAGAATTCCATGTACTTCCAGAGGATACAACTCCATTTGGGAGATTGTAGACCGACTAACCAAGTCAGCTCACTTATTACCCATCAGAGAGTAGGGATCAGTGGAGAGATTGGGACACCTCTATGTTCAAGAGATCGTACGACTTCATGGTGTGCCATCATCTATCATCTCTGATCGAGATGCTCACTTTATTTCTCGACAATGGAAGGGGTTGCAGGAGGCATTCAGGACGCAAAAAAGTCTGAGCACCACCTTTCACCCTCAGATGGATGGACAGACGGAGAGGACCATTCAGACTCTTGAAGACATGCTCCGTGCATGTGTCCTCAACTTTGGTCGCAGCTGGGAGGATCACCTACCTTTGGTGGAGTTTCCATACAACAACATCTACAACTCCACCATCGGGTGACACCATACGAGGCATTGTACGACCGACCTTGCATCTCACTTCTGTGCTGTACAGACCCTGGGGAGTCAGCACTTGTGGGACCATAGATGGTTGAGGCCATGACAGAGAAGATCCAGGTCATCCAGGAGTGGATGAGGACAGCTCAGAGCCTACGGAAGTCTTATGCTGATAGGAGGCAGAGACCACTAGAGTTTAAGGATGGTGGCCATGTTTTCTTGTTGGTCTCACCTCGACGTGGATTACAAAGATTTGGCAGGGGTGGAAAGTTATCTCTGAGCTTCATCGGACCATTCCAATTTCTCAGCAGGATAGGCGAGGTGTCTTATCGCCTGGATCTACCACCTCAGTTACACCAGGTGCATGACTTCTTTCACGTATCTCAGTTGAGGAGATACTAGGATGACCCAACACATATCATCGACCATGGGGAGCTGGACATTGATGTCGGGACGAAATTTGAGAAGGTCCCGGTGGAGATCGAGGATCGACAGGAGCGAGTCCTACGTGGATAGTCGATTCCTCTAGTGAGCATCAGGTGGTAGCACGTGAACCTCCAGGAGATCACATGGGATAGAGAGGCTCAGATGCGTGCTCAGTACCCTCATTTGTTCCCATAGTTTGTGATGTTTATTTACGGGGAAGTAAGGCCCTGAGGTGGGAGTAATGTAAAAGACCCGTAAATTTAATGGAATTTTTTTTCTTAATTTCTTTCGGATTTTACGAGTACACAGTTTCTGACGGGAAATGATTCTGAGGCCCGGTGTGCCCTGAATCAATTTCTGAAGTTTAGCTCAGGTACGTTCAGTGAACGAACGAGTGGGTTTTTCTAACTTTTGAACCATTGCTCAGAATCAAAATCTGAGGGCACCGATGAAACCGTAGGGCCAGTATTTTCTTAAGAAGACCTTTTCTGGAGTTGCGTTTGCTCGGGTGGTGTTATTAAATAAAGGGGATAACTGAAGAGTGAAATACAAATTTTCACTATAATTTTTATTTATATTCTAGGTAGTTATAACCTCTGCATGGAAGTTGGGGTGGGGTCCACATGAGCCCCCACCTCCTTCAATTTCCCTAACACCCCATTAAACCTCCCTCTTGAAATTTATTTTGTAAATTCCCCACTCCCCCACTTTAATGGCTTGTCAACTCTCACATTAATTAGATTGATTAAAGATATTCAATTTAATTAATTATGTTTTTGAATTTTGAATTCTTGAATTCTTGACAAGAGTTAATAAAATAAGGATGTACCTTATTTTATTTTGGGGTGGTTTTGTTGTGTAGAGATAGTTGGAGAGATTACGATAAGTCTTGAAGATGTGAATAACATGAAGACCTTGGCGAAGAATGTCATCTCCACAATGAGTGATCGACGCTCCATTCTTCTCCTCTCTAAAGCCGGTGTGAGATTCTGCTCCACCTCAGATGTTCTCCATCAGCATATACGAAGCTTCATCCCACGATGCTGTTTTCCGCAATGCTAGATTCCATGAACATCTTCGAGGCAGGGGATTGTTTTATGTTCATGATTATTATTTTGGTGTTCATCGTTAATTATTTATCCACTTGCTATCATATTAATGGGAGGAGGCCGGACCACACAAACATGGTCGACCCTCCTCCCCATGGATGAAGTACTTTGTTGTGGTTTGGTACGAGGCGGCATGGTGCAACGACCTCACGTGAGAACGAGGTAAATCGCGGTGAAGGTGCGCGGCGCGATGGCGCCGCGCCGGTGATGCTGAAGGAAACCGCAGCCAAGAACGGGCCAAGGTAAAGGGGCGCGACCCTGTCACGCCACGCCGAAGAACCAAGGAGGTCCACGGTAGGGGCAGGCCACGGTTGAGGGGCGTAACGTCATCACGCTGCTTCTGTCGGACAAGGGTCGGGGCGGTTCCGGGAAGGGAAGCCGGAAATCTGGCTGCCGGCAGATAGGGAGGAGAGACCGGATGGTCCCGCGACAGCAACACATGCCGGCCTTAATGGCCGGCCGTTACTCGAGGAAACCAGGGGTTTGAACCCTTGGCCAGCCTGCAAGGGCAGACCCCCATGAGTCCTCCGTTTTGCCAATCAAGGGGGGAATCACCCCCCCCCCTTCCACGCCGCTCAATCACAGACCGAGCGCCCAGTCGAGCCGGTCCGCTCGAGCTGGGCTGGGCCGCCCTCGCCAGGCCGGGCCTCCCACGCTGGGCCAGGCTACCCGCACCAGGCCAGGCCACCCGCGCTGGGCTGGGTCGTGCCCGCTGGGCCACACCACACCTGTTGGGCCGCGCTGCGCCGTTGGGTCACTCCGCGCCCAAGTGGACCGAACCCGGACCCGTGTTGGGTCGACCCGGTTTTGGCCGACCCAGGGGGTCTTGGGCCGGGTCGGTCCGGGCCTAAACCCCCCGTTTTCGGATAGATCCGTTCAGACGCCTATATCTTGGGCTACAGACCTCTGATCGATGCACCGTCAGTTGCATAGAGATCCTTGGATCGTCAAGGTCCTTTTGGTATATTACAGTCAAGATTTTAGATAACTTTCAGTATGGCTGGGTTGGTTTGAACACGAAACCAATCGGGCCTTCGGAGCGGAAATGCTTTTAACTCGATCTTCGGACGTCCGATTGACGTGCCGTCGACTTTGTTAGATTCCGCGTAGTAAGATGGTTCTTTTGGATTACTACACTTGAGGTTTGGACTCAGTTGGAGTACAGTCGAGTTGGTTTTGACTTAAAAACCAACTGGGACTGTGGGATGAAAAAGCCAATAACTCTCAGACCGGGCGTCTGAATGACGTGTCGTCTGTCACGTTGAGTTCCTTTTAACGAGATGGAACTTTGGGATACATCAACTCCGGAAAATGTGTCATTTGATGTATCGAACCCCTTGGATCATGGAATGAACCCTCTCGGAATCGAGCATGCTGTGTACGGGAACCCTAGAGCTGGCTGCAATGACGACTATGACGACGACTGTACTGGGATCCTCCGTGGGTTCGGCAGCAACGATGACCGTACTGAAATACTCCGTGGGTTCGACGATGATGAATAATATTCTTGTATCATGTGTGGGTTCAGACGTACTTGACTATTGTTCTTGTATTCTACGTGGGTTCGACAGTATTTGACTATGTACTTGTATCCTACGTGGGTCCGGCAGAGTAGCTGGTCTTGTATCCTTTGTGGGTTCGACAACTTAGCTGGTCTTGTATCCTGTGTGGGTCTGACGGCTTAGATGAATCAGCGGCTACATATGATCATCTCTATCATCCTGTGGAGAGGTATACCTATGTGATTTGAGTCTTGACTTTCAATAGATATCTTCGATATGATTTTCTTGCTTTCCTAATTGGATTGGGGTGTGTTGTCCTGTGTGGATTGGATTGTGCTATCATGTGTGAACTAGATCGAACATGGGCTCGGATGTTGGAGCCGAAATGGAATTGATGACAAAGGTATATGTATGGTCATATACCTAATCAGATTTGGTTTTTACTTCATGATTGTATCATTCCTTTGTGGTTTATCCTTTGTGGATTCTGGGAGTCCTTCGGGGGTCTTGGGATCCCTACTAAGTGGCGTATACTCACCCCTACAAGGGCTATGCCCGCACTACGTTGTGTTGGATGCAGACGAAGGACAATGCTGATCGTGGTTGAGGATTGTGGAGTGAGTCGGTACCTGGAGGTGGACCACTGGGCGGGACGTACACGAAGCGGATGGCTGGAGCCGAGGAGCTGAGGAGACTTTTTGTACCCTCCCTTTAGGTGAGATTTGCAGTGTACGGCTTGGCATTGCTGCTTTACTTTTCAGCTGCTGCACTTTTTTTTTCAGTTGTATTTTACTTTCAGTTGGTTTTGTATTCTGTCCCATTTACTTTCCAGTACATACTTCTGTACCCAGTTTACTTAATGGTTACTTCAGCTTGCATACTCTGTGGGGTTTGTTTACTTTATAAAGGCAATTCCTTCCATTTTTATCAAGATTTACGCCTTTGGTTCTAGTCTCCAGCCCTTGGCCTATGGAAGGCGGGCTTGGGGTATTCACAGCACGGGCCCCGAGGACGGGTCGTGATAGGTCATCTATCATAATTTCTAAAAAGGTATATTTAACACTTTTACAATACATGTATTATCAGAAACTGATTCAATTCTTCATGAAAATTATGTATCCCCTTATAGTGATAATATAGTTTTTTACCAGTTAAAGGGATCTTGATTGGTCACCAAGATTAACCTATGAGAAGACAACCATCATCTACATGTATGGACTGAGGATATATAAAATTTATAATTTAGCAGAATGTATTAGTTTTATGTGTATCATATAAATAAATATGGATCAATAAAATTCATATTGTGTTTATGGCTCTTGTGAAGCGATATTTTCTTGAATACAAGAACATTTTTCCCTGTTCTTCATTGAATATATCCTATCATATTCAAGTACCCCATGGTTTCACACAAAACATCCTGATATAATTTTGAGAACACTCTATATAAATCTTATTGATGAAAATTTTTCAAAGTGACACTTCTAAATCTAAGATGTATTCTTCCTTGTGCATGTCAATTCTGATGTGGTAATATCTGTCGATCTGGAGAAGTTGAAGGCAGTTATTTAATGATACATCCTAGGAATTTTATTTAAATATATAATTTTGTTTGGTTTTTTAGTTATGATTGGTTTTTAAATTTGAACATCTCTCACATAGAATCTTCTATGATAGAGCTAACCAGGAAAGAGATAAATGATTAGTGGACTAGTATATACAATAAGGTCTTATAGGAATTGAAAATGAGGTTTATGTACACTATAATAATGATACTATCGGAACTATGGAGTGGTTATTAAATATACTATGGGATTCGAGGGATATATTTAGGGATTTATTAATGTTATGAGACCATGTATTTACATTATGGAAGAATCCATTGTGAATCCATGAGAGGAACTTCACTAATCATAACCCAGAGTCGGCTGTGGTGTTTTATGGTTTGATTTTTTTGTTCTATTATCACTTTGATGAGATAAGATTCATATACACTAACCAATATATATATATATATATATATATATATTCGTAGTAATATTTTTAATTATTATAGATTCATTGGGTTGTGTTGTAGAAAAAGTTTGACATTGAGATAGAATAGGCCCAAGAAATGGCATAAATATCAAAAGTTCTCTCCGAAGGAAATAACATGAATAAGGGACATAGAAAACAGAGGGATAGTAAATGATTATGATATTTCTATAACATTGCAAATTTTAATTATTTGTTTAACAATGAGAAGTGAATGATTCATTATTGATTGCCACCTCCCCATTGGGGGGTCAAACAATATTCATCGATGAATTTGATTTAGATTTTTATGTTTCATGGGAGTGGTTAAAGGGAGATGATAATGTTTTATGGTATTTCAAATATTGTAGTTATATTTTTTATATATGAAAAATGTCATATAATCCCCAAAAAATGATATATGAGTTAATGATAGTGTATTATTCACCATAGTTGGTGGTACACCGACGATATTCCACGATGTATCATGATATGAATCTGTATTACTTGTGGATGATTATAAAGAATAGTTTTGTAGGGATTTTTCGCATTTAATTTCTTATAAAAAAAGTAAATATGCAAAACCAATGACTTGTAATATTCTTTAATCCTATTCAATTTATAGTTTCTATGTTGATGACGTGATGATGGACTTCTTCACAGATCATCCAAGCAATTTAAGTTGTAGATATGTTGTCTGTGTAGTGGTTTATTTGCTAACTAAGGATGTAAAAATATTTTAAATTTTTCATACTCAGATTAAATATATGTAGATTAGGATTTATGTGATAAAAATTAATGATGTTACGTTGTTCCTAGGAGTGTAATTTCATTTTGTTATGTGCATTTCATAGCACAATTTTGGAACGTCCTATAGAACGTGATGGAATAAAAATGAAAGTTGAGTATATAATATCATCCATGAGATAATTTATAATCTAATGGAATTATATATATTATTGAGGATAATATTTAAGCATATTTATTTGAATTTGGTATAGTATTGGATCACCAAAAATATTTCATAGTTTTCATTTATAATAAGATTTTCCATGTTTTGGTTCAAAGAGATCCTCTCAAAGCTCTTAACGATAAAACATATTATTTTATATTATGTTGTATTGTTACATGTGAGCTAGTAATAACTAGACCAATCATGTTGAATGAAACTTCTTATTAGGTTTGTAGGATTCAAAAGAAATTGGAAACCATTGAAAATAGACATTTTTCATATTCAAACCACAAGAAAAGACCCCTAGAGTTCCTTATTGGTGACTAGGTGTTTTTTAGGTTATTAACATAATTAGGAAATTGACATTTATGGTAAAATTGAAATTTAGATCTATGGATTGTTACTCTATTCAATGTTTTATAGTGATTTGTTATGGTTGGTCACCAATAATACTTCATCTGTGGCCCAAAGGTATGCATGATGTGTTCCATTTTTCATATCTTCATGAGTATGAGTCAGAACCTATGTAGGAGGTTTCTAATGTAAATGTAGATTCATATTTATATACAACATTTGAGGAATTTGAAGTTTGGATCATTGATGTAATTGATAATTTACTTTATAGAAATTACAATCCTCATTTTTTAATTTTGTACCATCATAGTACTATTCAAGAGGATACATAGGAGTGGGAGTTAGATGTCAAGGGATAATGGATGGATTTTCACAAGGGAGACCCATAGAGACATTTTTGATATTATAAGCCCTTATATATATATATTTTTCAACAGACCATATAAATTAAAGGTATGTTACTATTTAAATTCCCATTATTTATTATTTTTACTTATTTCTGGATGTATGAGCTGTTTGGGTAGCTCATAACAAAGTTCAGGAGGAATGGTCTATACCTAAAGCTATGAAGCTACTTTAAGAAAGAATCCATGCTATGAATCATGAGAGGAATGGTTCAAACCTGTAGCTAATTGAAAATTATAAGAAGGAATAAATTCCTTTAATTCCAACTTCAATCCATAAAAGGTTTGATCTAGAACCCATGGGGTTCCCTCTATAGTGGTTC
This sequence comes from Viscum album, assembly GCA_963277665.1. NCBI lineage: Eukaryota > Viridiplantae > Streptophyta > Magnoliopsida > Santalales > Viscaceae > Viscum > Viscum album. The sequence goes on from OY728122.1 coordinate 1,211,298,047, forward strand.
TTTACATAAACCATGTTTTATCACTATAAAAGGGGACCATGGTAGGATTTCATAAGGGTAACATGGTAATTTCCCTTAGAATCCCTTTATGAGTTCCATATTCCATACAATGATCTCTTTATTATATTTTTTGTATATGACTTAATTTAGGGTGGGCTTTCCCTATCATCCTTATTTGTAAACTGAATAAGGATTCATTTATTTCTGTTAGTTTGAGTAATTATTACACCTTCCTGGACTTAGATTATCATTTATTCTTATTTTCCCTTGAACACTAACATATGAATGTTGGGATGAATTTTTGTATTTCATGTTGGTGTTTTTTTAATTATTCGTGATGGTTTATATTTTTTTAGGTACGAAGGATTTACCTTGTTATTTCAATAGTTGAAAGTTTTAAACCTTTATTTTCATGCATGTGTGTGTGTATGACTCTATAAAACCATTTAAATTTTGTATCAAGGTAATTGGTAGGTTTTAATGTTCATGGTGGAGTCCTTATACAGATATCATGTGTGTTTGGGAATCATATTTTTGGAATAAGTTATAATATTTTAAGGTAGGTTTTCATGCATGGGTATATGGGTATGTATTGATTTATTTATGATTTAATATCAATAGAATGATTTTTTTTGATTTTTGATTTCTGATGCAGATACGGTATAGTCATGAGTGATAGGTATGTTCTTGTAATGGAGATATGGGCTAGTCATGAGTAAGATACCTATTCTTGGAATAAAACATTGGATAATAATGAATGATGTGTATAGTCCTTTATGTTCAGTAGTCTATTAATGAGTCACATTTCGATGTCTGTAATGAATTTGAGATATTCATGAGTGACTTATATATGGTTGATGTGTTTCATGGGAAAAATGAGTATGATTATTTGGGTAATTATGTTGGAATGGTGTTTTTGTGATTTGGATTCTATATGGAGACATGATATGATAATACATTCTAGAATAGATATGAAGAAGGTGATACTGGGGTTTGTGGAAGCTTGTTTACCACAACATAGACCAATGGATTGTATTTATATTTATATATTTTACTTTATCATGGAATAATCAATGATATAATTGCTAATGTTATGTTAAGTATGCATTGGTGGTGTTCTTTTTGGTTTATACTAACACCCTACAAGGGAATATCTATGCTCAATAAAACATTATGGTCATTGATGAAACTGTTTTTAAGGTCACAACATCATGATTTTTAATAATTTCATTAGGATTATTTGAGGTGATATTAAGACTTACTTTATGATATTTTGTTTCTGGACATCAATTTTAATTTTATCCATTTTGTAATTTTATAAAATTATTTTCCACATGTGGTACTCCTTTTGGACATCTTTGTATGACCTTGGTACGATACATTGAAATATCATCTGATGATATATATCTTATTTCGTCCCCTTGTTTATTGCTGATGTTTTTTATTTATTACCTCTACTGTATATGTTTATTCTGATGCAAATATTTTATTGACGGTGTAGTCTCCCCATGGTACCATTTAGTCCCCTTACACTAGTTATGGAACTGTTGTGTATATGGAGTAACACCTGAGGTCATGTGGGATCTATATCTCAAACTGGGTTATTTGGTTTAGGTTGTCAAATTTTTGGCCCAAATATTAAGAATAAATATTCAATTTCTTTAATCAATATGTAAAAAATGAAATTTCCTTTTTCATGTTAATTATTTGATAAATAAATAAATTTTTAAATTAAAATAAATTAAACAAAAAATACTTCATGTTTCTTGTTTTTACATATTTTTTCTCAAAGTCAATAGCATTAAAAATGTACCTTTTCCTTATTATAATAAAATTTTATGTTTTATCTAAAATAATCTTCAAAATTTACATTTATGACATTCAAATGTATTAAATTAGAAAATAACATATTAATTGTTTATCAAAATCTATTTCATTCAAATACAAAAAAAATATACATCTGAAAATATGGAAAAAACTATCAACTAACATCTTATATAAATTTCTTTTTTAATTACAAAGTCTATATATTTTAAAATTTTAACTAAAAACTGTATAAAATTAATAAATCCATAATAAATTATTAATTTATTATTTTATACATTATTAAAATCTCACACTAAACTAGAATACATACCAAATTTTTAATGAAGATGAAAATAAAAAATTAAATCATTCTTTATCGCAAAAATATATACATTATTCTCAATGAGAAAATATGTAGACAAGACACATCAAACCATCAAAATATAATTCAACACAACATATAATGTTTCATTCATAAATCTATTTGAAAAACTAATTTCTTATAAATAAATAAACTCAACAGAGAAAAACATTCCAAAAAAATATGAAATCAAAATTATGAGACGGGCTAAATAATTATAAAAAACTCAATTAGTAAATATATATCTATAAAATAAGAATCCTACAAAAAAACTATCAACAAATTTTTTATAAAATCATTTTCATATAAAATAAAAATATAATAATAAAAATATATATATATAATATTGAAAATACATAAGATGTGAATTTTGATATATATTGAAAATATAAAGCACTTGGTAAACAACTATATAATTTTGGATTTGTTGTAAATTTTTTCTTTATTTTTTATTATATATTAATTATAGAAACTAAATGTTCTTAATTAGATTTAATATAAATTAATGGAGGCATATTCATAGACTTGTGGAAGGAGAAACTGGATATAAATAACAATCCATTTTGTTATGTGTTGTGAATTCCTATGGAAATTTAAATGTTTTCTTTTGGGGAGAGGTTTATTTTGAAAATCGAGACATGTATATGTATTCCTAGTTCTTAAAACTTAATAAATGGTGTTTCTATATTTGTTTCAAGGCATAATATGTTTCTTTATTTTTTGGAATTATGTAGTAGTGGTAAGGATTTCGAGCTGTTGAAAAGTTCAGTTACATGCCACTCATGGAATAACATGAGTCATTCACATTGTGAATGATAATTCATGGATTTTGTTTAGATCATGAATGTGATAGTTTGGTGGGGTTCCATTTCTCAAGTGGTTTTACAATGTGTACCCTATTTTTGAAACTTTGAACCATGATTGTTACCCTCATTTTATAGAGACCTTCATGTAATTTTATCAGGGGTCTATTTCTTGAACTGCTTAGGTTCCCCTATTCATAGAAAATTGATGGAAAATAGGGAGCCATATTTTTCTCCCCTCTTCCCCTAACATTGGTGTGATACAATCCAGGGTGTTTAGGTATTTTTTAATATAGTGGATAAAGATAGGATCTCCTCATTTTTCAACCTTGTTTATCATTCATCATATCATTAAATATGTTTTGGTCAGCTAGGGTTCAATGGATATATTTTGTCTAGAACATGGCATAATCATCACCCATTAGGGGTATTCTTAGTATGTTTCCCAGAGGTTATCTGAAAATGATAAAATCAATCTATTTTTTTAATCAATTACCTTAAATAAATTCTTACACTCAGTGTCTTTAGGTTTTCTAGTAAAATTTTCTATCATTAGTAATATAATCAATGATGTCATTTTTTTGATTTTGAGAATTTCTTTGGATTCATATTAGGAAGGTAATGCACCTCGTTACTCAAGGTATCAATTAGGTGGAATTGTATGATGATTTGTTTAGTGATTATTCCAATTTTTTTCGTTTAGTTTTTCAATTTTTAATTTGAAAATTTATTGATGAGATAGGGTCATGTGGACTTAATGGAGTCAAGTCCAAGATATAAATGGATATGTATCATTTGTTGGGGGTTGTTGGATATGGTTTTATATGGGTCTCATGGTTAATTAGTTATTTTATGTTTTTTCCATTATAATTGTTATCTATTTTCATGTCATGTGACTATGTGGTTTCTCCATAAAGCGTGGTAGACATGCATTGGCCAAATAGTCAAAATGGACTGAATAGCTTGTTAAATAATGTGATTGTGGATCCCCAATCAAATGATTAGTGGCTGACCTCCTTATGAATTTTCATTATGGGATGATTGTTTTATAAATAACAAGACTCATGATATCTAATATGATTTTTTTTTAAAAATCATTGGATTAAAATTGAATATCTAATGAATGTGGGTGATATTTTAAAAATACTATAAACTGGTCTTTCAAAACATAAATGGTTTTTATATAATATTTTCATATTATTTTTATAAGTTCCATGTTTGAGTGAAACTAAATGTGGTTCATTTTTTAAATAATTTTAAAATATTATTTTTTATTAGTTTCTAGTGCAATGATGGACGGTTTTGATTGGTTGGTTTTTTTCTATTTGACCTCATATTTGATTAACTATATTTTTGAAACTTTTTGTAATTATTATGCATCACGTTTGTGATTTTTTATGGATTATGGGTTTCATAATGATATTTTTCATGTTTCTAGACTTTTAAGAACTTTTCTTGTGGGTATAAATGTGGTGTGTTGGTCTAAATGGACATGATACAACAAATAGTGTTTTAAGATGTGTATTGGGATGAGATGGTATGTGAGGAATGATTCTAAGTGACCTTCTCATTGCTGGTGACCTGGCGATATCTGAGATAGAATTCATTTCAGTATGGGATATTTTAGGTACGTTCTTGATGATGTTCTTCTGATATGAGATACATATCAGTGTAGGAGAGGATCTCATGGCCTAGATTCTCATGAGTGAGATATCATTAATGTGATCATTATATGAAAGATGGATTCCATATGTACAAGATATCACAGTATACACAATGTGATAGGTTATTTTTTATGAAAGTTTTCTTTTATATGAGTGACATATTCAAGTAACCCATGCCTTGACTGAGAATAGATGGGTTGATGGATGAATTTTGGTTCTTTCATAATAGAGTTGGGAGGACCAAGATGTGAGATTAGATGGTGGGACTAACATGGGTGGGATGCTTTCCACGTTGATATTTTGAGTAAGTTATGGATGTATTTTCCTACCATGAGTAAAATGTTTATGTTTGGGTTTTTATTTAGACACCTCATAGTGAGAAATTATTTTTAAATACGTGATATGAGATCGTACATAGATGATATCCATCCCTATATCCTCATGTATAGCTTGGAAACATGGATGTCAACCCGAAAAAGCACTATATAGTGTGGGATGTGATCATGATGTGTAGTGAATTATTTTTGGTATTGGGAATAAGTATGAATTATCATGTGTAATTGTATTTTGGTTTGTACATGATGGCCTTATGTATATTCTTCTGTAAGAATGATTTTTTGTGCTTCTAGGTGGGTATGTTAAATGAACATAAATACACTTATTCATACATAATTCATTAATATAAACTTGATTATATAATCACTCAGTAACATTGATGCATTTTGGGTTTGTACTGAGCCATTAAATTCACGCTACATAGGTACACAACATGGGTTTTTATGTTTTTTGTTATACTATTATATTTCCTCTAATGTAAATTTTTATCTCTTGCAATTAGACACTAGTTTTAGACAACATAAAATAGATACCATGGACACTATAGGATGGTATGTGAGTTATTCTAGAGTCCATTGTATTTTTTGGTAAAAAATATATTTTATATGTTATATTATTTTCCATTTATAATATATTAATCATGATTTATTAGATATCTTTTTTCACTATTTTTGTTATTGCATCATATAATTAGATTTATTAATATCTATTGTGGTCAAAAGGGGCCCATTTTGGATAATGGTTTTATATTTATCTATTTTTGGATGTTAATCATATGGAAGGATTATTCCAAAATTTTCATAGACTCTAGAATGGTCCTCGAGCTTCATATTAGAAGGTATAGTCTCCCCCAGACTATGTTTTTCCCTCACCACTAGTCAGAGACCACTAGCATATAGACAATATTTGTTGGGTCATATATAATCACTTAGTAAATATTTCATTGGTTATTCTAGGTAATCCCATTACAATGTTGTATCATAGCATGTTTTGGAATGTGATAGTGAAGATATAGGTGAAGTTAGGTTTTTTTGGCTTGGTAGGTTGATCGACTGCATTCCTGGCTACTATGATATTTGTTGAAACATAAGTTATTATAGGATTTATTCATTTTGTATTAGGCACTCTATGATGAGTGATATTCTTCAAAGGACTGAGAATCCCATGTGGGATAGATGAGGCTTGGTATGATTCATAGGTCTCAACTGGGATTCAATGAGTTATTCATGAATCATTACAATGTCATGCTCAGGGAATGATACATGCACCAATGGGTGGTGTTTTATTACAGGTTTCCTCATTATAATCATTGATTCCTTATATATAATTATAAAATAAATGACCATTTCACGAATTTATTATATTAGGGCATTAGATTATTATAGATTTCTAGGTTATGATGGATATTTTGTGTTGTGTTTTCTTATCATTTATAGAGGTTTTTTGGGATAGTTTAAAATTTTGAGGGAAACCATATTTTGAATGTAAGAATCATATGTTTGTTTGAGGTGTCCATAAGGGGATTTAAGGGTATGTTTTATTTGAAGTGTCTCACGAAGCTGGTGAGTTAGAAATGGATATGAATTTTTTATTTTTCAGAAAGTTATAATGAAATGTATTTTGAAATTACATATCAAAATGGTTTTGCAAATTTTTATTGGTTACGATATAGGGACCAGTAAGGGTGGGTAATTCTTTGATTATGGTATTTTAAAAAACATATCATTCCAATGGTTTTTTTGAATCATTGGTACTATTTTTTTGTATAATAATTTTTTAATATGGTTTTGAAAACAAGAAACTAATACCAATAGAAACCATGTTTCGTAGAGATTTTATTTCATTATGAGTGACCCAAATGTTTCAATTATGTGATTCAAATGTGTGTAATTTTTTTTGAGGAATTCCTTTTTTGATTGTCTAGTGTGGATATATTTTGGATGGAATATGGGAGAAAAAACAATTGTATGTGTAGTATGGATTTCATGGATTTTTGTGATGATGTGAGGGTTATTGGGTGTTGTCTTGTGTGTTAGTTGGTTATATCATAGATATTTTAAGAGAGGAATGTGTGGTGGGATAATATATTGATGATATTTTTTGTATTGATTAGTTTTATATAACTAGTGGGTTCAAGGGTAGGACCCCATGAGTTGTGTTCAACAATTTCACTAGTTGAAAACATGGTGTTCATTTTTATTTAGGGATTTCTATAGTGCGGAATACTATTAGATATAATCAGATATTGGTACAAGAGTCTTATATTGGGGAGAACCTAAGTCTAAGGATATAACTGTTTTGGAAACTTTGGTGTTTTGGATCAATGGTATTGGTCATGAATTAATTTAGTGTTTAGTGATACAATTTATTTTATTGGTTATGTTAAAGGGACAATTCATTTTCAAAATCATTTTGTAATGGTCCTGAATTTGGTGATACCATTCATTTTATTTCCATAGTGTCACTAGAATAACAGTGCATGGGGATATTTGATATTATATGATTCCATTATAAATACCATGTTTAGTGTTCAGATATATTGTTGGGTAGAGTCAATGTATTGGAATAAGTATTGATGTGAAATTAAAGTGAAACAAGGGTTAGTTATATTGATGATATTGTTTATGTGTGTGTATCGATGATCATTGGAAGATAGTAATGATTGAATTAGTGTGTTTATTACTCATCCATGAAATCATATAGATTGTTGGCCTCAAAACAATATGATGGAATTTAGAAAATTCATTTGATCATTTGGGTGTTAAGGTGTCATTATTGGGTAGTTTAATAATGGTGTGGTGCGTCATTGGTTGAGTTCAAGGCTATTCGTATAGAGACCCTACATTATATTACATGACTATTATATCATTTTAAATATAAAAAACATAATGGTTATACATTCAGGTACCAAAAGGTTCAATAACACTGAAATGAAATGGTCATACATCACATAAACATAATAAAGCATATAAATTATTAAAATTAATCATATTTATCCAATTAAAAGATATGACATTCTACATAGTACATGTAGTCACATGAGGATACACATTTATGAAATGTGTGACCTAAAATCCTAGTTAGTGGAAGGATAACAAAACTGAAATAATAAACATGAATCAATAGTACATGGGTGATGTAAAGACCTGTAAAAATAAAGGGAAATTTTTTCATAATTTTCTTCGGGATTTTACAAGAACGCAGTTTCTGACGGCACTTGATTCTGAGGCCCGGTGTGCCCCGAATTTCGATCCGAAGTTTAGCTCGTGTACGTTCAGTGAACGAACGAGCGGGAATTCCTATCTTTTGAACCGGTGCTCAGAATCGAATTCCGAGGGCACCGATGGAACCACAGCGCTGGTATTTCCTTAGGAACTCCTTTTATGGAGTTGCGTTTGCTCAATATGAGTTGTTTAAATTTGTGGATAAAGTGTGAGTGAAATAAAATTTCGTTAAGAATTTTATTTCTCTTTTCCATGTGTTAGAACCAAGGTGTAGGAGTTATGGTGGGACCCACTGATTGTTATTTTCTCTTGAGTGGATTAAAGGTGAGGTGGGGCTCACATGATCCACCACCTTTTCAATTCCTTTAACTCCCTAACTCCTCTTAACCCCCCACTTATGTTGTGTACCACTTTTAACTTTTAAACTTCCCTTTATTTGGGTGACTTTTCCTCTCCTCTCAATAAGTATGCCAACACACCAATTCAATTAATTGAATTAAGTTTTGATTTTTGAATTGTGGCATGAGTTAATAAAATAAGGATGAGCCTTATTTTATTTTGGTTGGTTGTTGTGTGTGGACAATTGAGGAGAGAGCTCTTGGGTGTTTCATCTTCATCACGAAGAACACCAAGACTTCGACGAAGAACATCGTCACCGTAAGAAGAGATCGAGTGCCCTCTCTTCTCCTCTCCACAGCTGGTGTGTGAACCCTTTTTCCGAAGATCGACGACGCACCCTCTTTCGATCTTCTTCCGGTGTCAAAGAAAAGGAGATTCCACTTCCTCCTCGGACGTTCTCCGTCAACATAGAGAGCTTCACCTCGCGGCGTCTTTTTCTGCGGCGAACCCCCGTTCTAGGAACGCTCAAGGTAGGGGTTATTTAATTATTTTGTTCGTGTTTACCACCTTGTCATTCTTCGTGAAAATCTGACCAAATTCTATCGATTAACGAGAGGGGGCCGGACCACAAAAACACGGCTGACCCTCCTCCATTATCTGTGTGTTTGTTTCTTTGTGGTTTGAAACGAGAATGGCGCGGTGCCGTCGCGCCGCGTGTGATCGTGCGACAAAGAATGTGTGGCGCCATCACGCCATGCCGTGGAAACGAACAAGGACACGACGTCGTCGCGCCGCGTCGAAGAAACCAGAAGACACCGTGGCCGGAGCGGGGCCGCGGTGGAAGAGCACGGCGCTGTCGTGCTGCACCGTACGACCAAGGCTGCGGCCGGTTCCGATCCGCGGCGAAGCAAGGTGACCAGCGGCCGGAGACGGGCCACCTGCATCGGAGCAGGGAGGGGACCGGCCATCACCGGTCCCGTGGAGCAAGAACCGGCTGGCCGGACAGGGGAAGAGCCGGGGGTCAAAACCCCCAACTGGCCAGCTAAGTGGCCCCTTAATTGGGGTCGCAGTTTCCGAACGGCGGGGGGTAGCGCTTCCCCCCGCATAACCGAACGGCTCGGCCGTTCGGCCGAGCCAGCTGGCGCCATGCACCAGTGCGCTGGGCCGCCGGGCCGGGCGGCGCCAGCCGGGCCGACCCAGGGGGTCTCGGCCCGGGTCGGTCCGGGCCCGAAACCACCGTTTTGGGACCCTTTTGGTTCTTTTGCCCATATCATGGGCTACGGACCTTCGATCGACATGCCGTCAGCGTAGATGCAATCCTTGGATCGAGATGGTCGTTTCGATATATCACACTCAAGGTTTCAGAATACTTTTGGTTCATATGAGTTGGTTCATACTCGAAACTAACCGGGCCCTCGGAGCGGAAACACTCGTCACTTGAGCTCTGGACGTCCGATTGACGTTCCGTCAACTTTGATGGATTCCTCTTAGTGAGACAGATCTTTTGGCTTACTCCACCCGAGGTTTGGATGCAGGTGGAGTACAGTCGGGTTGGTTTTGACTTAAAAACTAACCGGGCCCCTGGGACGAAAAAGCCAATAACTCTCAGACCGGGCGTCCGATTGACGCGCCGTCTGCGATGTTGAGTTCCTGTTGACGATACAGAACTTTTGGATACATCAACTCTGGACTATGCGTCATTTGATGTATCAGCCTCTCGGCTCGTGGAGCAGACCCTCCCGAACGAGCTTGCTGTGTGCGGGAACCCTAGTGTTGGTTGCGTTTGCAACTGTGACGACGACGAGTGTACAGAAATCCTCAGTGGATTCGACGGCGACGACTACAGCACTCAGCGATCCTATGTGGATCAGTGCTACCGATCCTGTGTGGGTCAGTGGTCAACGGTTCTGTGTGAGCCAGCGCCTACAGATCCGGTGTGGGTCCGATCCTGTGTGCGTCGTTGCGGGGGTTAGTTACCTATCGATCATGTGTGGGTCCGATCCTGTGTGGGTCATTGCGGGGGTTAGTTACCTATCGATCCTGTGTGGGTCCGATCCTGTGTGGGTCATTGCGGGGGTTAGTTACCTATCAATCCTATGTGGGTATGACAACTTAGATGATCAGTGGATATATCTGATCATCTCTATCGTCATATGAAGAAGTATACCTGTGTGAGCTGAATCATGTTTTACTTTCCTATGTGGATTGTGTTGTGCTATCCTGTGTGGATTTACATTTTGCTTTCCTCTGTGGACTGGGTTGTACTTGGGTTCGGATGTTGGAGCCGAACAAGAATTGATGAATTAGGTATTTGTATGGGCATATACCTAAGCTGTGTTGGATGTTACTTCGTGATTTCATCTTTCCTTTGTGGTTTATTCTTTGTGGATTTTTGGAGACCTTCGGGGGTCTCTGGGTCACTACTGAGTAGCTTATACTCACCCCTACATGGGTTATGCCCACACTATGTTGTGTTGGTTGCAGACAATGGACAGCGCTGATCGCGGTTGAGGCTGGCAGAGCAGGTTGGTACCTGGAGGTGGACCACTGGGCGGGACATACTCGAAGCGGACGGCTGGACCCGAGGAGCTGTGGAGGCTATCTGTACTCACCCATCAGGTGGGATTTTCAGTGGACAGCTCAACGTTGCGGATTTACTTTTCAGTTGCTATTTTCCCTTCCAGTTGTATTTTACTTTCAGTTTGGGTTTGTATACTAGCCCACTTACATTTCCGCACTTACTGTTTTACCAGCTTTTACTTAGTGTTTACTTCTACTTCTTTCTTGCTCTGTGGTGTTTTTTTACTTTACAAAGGCAAGGACTTCCCTTTTTATCAGGAAATTATGCCTTGGTGCTAGTCGCCAGCCCCTAGCCTTGGAAGGTGGGTTTGGGGTAGTCACAGCACGGGCCCCGAGGACGGGTCGTGACAATTGGTATCAGAGGAGTTCGGTTCTACCCCAGAACATGGGACTCTGATCTTTTCTATGTGAAGCAATAGTGTTAAGCGTATTGGGTGTGGTTATCAGTCCAGGGAGTCCACTATTGGTGCAGCGGCCGACGTATCCGTACACCAGGACCCTGACTTCTGATTTCCGACTTAATGCACGAAAACATTGATTGCATGTGTGTTTCTAGTTTTCTTTGTGATTACATTATGTCAGCGCACCAGGTATACTGTTCTGACAGTGGCGCACCTGGTTCCTTTTCGGGATGGCCCCACGACGGCGGCCAGCTAGGGTTCTGAGAGTTGAGCGAGACGACAGCCCACCGAGGGACGAGGCCTCTGTGCAAGGCCCTTTGTCAGCTGAGGCATCGGCGGTACCTTTACCCGCCGAGCCACCGATGCTTCCAGCCCCAGACGCTGACGATGCACGTCGCCTTAGTGCACTGCATGAGTTCGAGCACCAGCGACCGCCCAGGTTCTGCGGGGAGACGGACCCCCAGGCAGCCGAGGACTGACTGGAAGCAGTGGTACGAGTTTTTCTGTTAGTGAGGACACCAGCAGACCACAAGGTGATCCTCGTAGCGAGCCTACTGCACGCGGCAGCGGGCCGATGGTGGAGCTTGATACTCCAGGTGTATGTTGAGGAATCTCTTTTCTGGATGGACTTTGAGAGCCTCTTTCGCTCGGAGATCTTCCCAGCCACCCTACGTGCAGTGCGTATCTAGGAGCTTCTTCTACTGTGGCAGGGCAGCTTGCCAGTCACCCAGTACTCTGTGAGATTTACCGATATCTCGTGATACTCGACCGACATGGTACGGGACCCATTCTTCTGGGCCCGGACCTTTTATTAGGGATGGAGGCATGAGATCAGGGCATCACTGATCTCCCTCAGCATTCTGACTCGGGAAGGAGTACTGGAGCGAGCCCTTCTCATCGAGATCTTTCTTGCTGAGTCTACACCAGCGGCGAGACCTACCGCAGGGCGACACGTGGCGGAGTCTTCTGCAGCCGGCAGTAGACAGATGTTGCAGAGGTCCAAACGGGACAGACCATCGGGCGGACGACCACAGGATACAGGCTCGGAGGTGCGGGGCACACGCAACAGAACCGGCTTACGAGTGGAAGACAGTACTCTGCATGCGGCGGGCAGGGACACATGGCTCGTGACTACCCAACCCGCTATGCATAGGAGCAGCAGACGGTTGAAGAACCACCTAGGAAGAGGCAGAGGTTCGACCGTGGCGGTCCGCAGGGAGCAGGCGGACGAGGCAGAGGAGCTGGCCGAGCAGCAGGTGGTGGGAGACGCTTTGAGGCTCTACCACCACCACCACCAGGAGGTCCACCCCGAACTCAAGGGAGAGCACTACTTCAGGCAGCTGATGCATACGATCACGGAGCTCTGGAAGCTGGTGGAAAAGTGCGGGTCTTGCTCCAGGCATAGAGGCCCTTGACCATAATGCCTCTAGCTTCTTTTTTTTGTGCTTCTTTGTGTCCTTGTACTTTGAGTTGAAGTAATAAAAGACACTTGCAATAGTGACGTTTTCTTTCTTGTCTTTTGTTTGTTAATACTAAGAGGTGCCGGTTAAAAACTGTTGACTTGACCCTCGGTTGTGATATTCTTACTAGAGGAGACCCAGTGACCATACACTGATGCCGACAGTGTGACTCAACCCTTGGAGGTGAGAGTAACGGTTGGATCTCTTGGTAGTAGTGTCAAGGCCTTACGACATCATCCATGCCATGAATTAACTAATCATGACGGGATTGACTGTATTAGGCAAGGAACATGATTCATCCAGGGGATGAGACCAGATTTCCCTTTTCGGCAAAGGAGAAGTCTTTGCAACTTTTCAGAACGTTAAGGAGGAAGGGGAAACCCTTCGTGTGGTCAGACAGATGTCAGCAGAGCTTCTAGGAGCTGAGACAGAGATTGACCAGTTCCCCTAAAGGTGTGGATAGAGATGGAGAAGACTTCCTTCAGTCTGTCACAGTCACCCCTCCACTATTGTAGCAGGTCAGAGAGGCACAGCGTGGGGACGTTAACTGTGAGACGCGGATTGCACAGATATCCTCAGGACAGGCACCTGATGGTTTCTCCTTTGGAGTACAGCACGACGTCCTTTTCCGAGGAAGTACCTTGGTACCAGTTGCTTTACGAGAGGAGGTGCTGAGAGAGTTTCACACTTCTCCTTTGGCGGTGCATCCTGGAGTGGCGAATATGTACCAGGATCTCAAACGATAGCACTGGTGGCCGGGCATGAAGAAGGTTGTGGCAGAGTTCGTTTCTCGATGCCTCCCTTGCCAGCAGGTGAAGACAGAGCACTAGGTACCAGCAGGCTTGGTACAGTCCTTAGAGGTCCCGGAGTGGATGTGGGATGGGATATCTATGGACTTCATGACTGTACTTCCACGCACTTCCAGAGGTCACGACTCCATTTGGGTGATTGTTGACCGACTCACCAAGTCAAAACACTTCTTACCCATCAGAGAGTAGGGCTTAGTAGAGAGCTTGGTACGTCTTTACGTTCATGAGATTGTGCGGCTTCATGGTGTGCCATCATCTATCGTCTCCGATCTAGATGCTCGCTTTACTTCACGTCTTTGGAAGGGGTTGCTGGAGGCGTTCGGGACACAGCTACTTCTGAGCACAGCCTTTCACCTTTAGACGGATGGTCAGACGGAGAGGACCATTCAGACTCTTGAGGACATGCTCCGTGCATGTGTCCCCGACCTAGGTCGCAGCTGGGAGGACCACCTACCCTTGGTGGAGTTCTCATACAACAACATCTACCACTCCACCATCAGGATGGCACCATACGAGGCGTTGTATGGCCGACCTTGCAGATCTCCTTTGTGCTGGACAGACCCTGTGGAGTCAGCACATCTGGGACAAGAGATGGTTCAGGCCACGACAGAGAAGGTCCAGGTCATCCAGGAGTGGATGAGGACAGCTCAGAGCCGACAGAAGTCTTATGCTGACAGGAGGTAGAGGCCACTATACTTCGAGGATGGCGACCACGTCTTTTTGCGTGACTCACCTCGACGTGGATTACAAAGATTTAGCCGAGGTGGCAATTTGTCTCCACGCTTCATCGGACCGTTCCAGGTCCTCAGTAGGATTGGCGAGGTGGCTTATCGCCTGGCTCTACCACCTCAGTTGCACCGGGTGCATGACGTATTCAACGTATCTCAGCTGAGGAGATACGTGCACGACCCGACACATATCATTGACCATATGGAGCTAGACATCGATGATGGGGAGACTTTTACGGAGGTCCCAGTGGAGATCGTGGATCGACAGGAGCGGATTCTGCGTGGATGGTTGATTCCTCTAGTGCGCATCAGATGGCAGCACGAGAATCTCCAGGAGAGCACTTGGGAGCGGGAGGCTCAGATGTGTGCTCAGTACCCACATTTGTTTCCCTAGTTTTCGATGTATCTTTACAGGGACGTAAAGCCCTGAGGTGGGAGTAATGTAAAGACCCGTAAAAATCAAGGGAAATTTTTTCTTAATTTTCATTGGGATTTTACAAGAACGCAGTTTCTGACGGAACTAGATTTCGAGGCACGGTGTTCCCGGAATTTCTATCCAATGATTAGCTCGGGTACGTTCTGTGAACGAACGAGCGAGAATTCCTATCTTTTGAACTGGTGCTCGGAATCAAATTCTGAGGGCACAGATGGAACCGCACCGCCGGTATTTTCTTAGGAATGCATTTTTTTGGAGTTGTGTTTGCTCGATATGAAATGTTTAAATTTTTGGATTGAGTGTGAGTGAAATAAAATTTCGTTAAGAATTTTATTTCTCTTTTCCATGTGTTAGAACCTAGGGGTAGGAGTTAGGGTAGGACCCACTGATTGATAGTTTCTCTTAAGTGGATTAAAGGTGAGGTGGGGCCCACACAAGCCCCCACCTTTTCAATTCCCTTAACTCCCTAACTCCTCTTAACCCCCCACTTATGTTGTGTAACACTTTTAACTTTTAAACTTCTCTTTATTTGGGTGACTTTTCCTCTCCTCTCATTAAGTATGCCAACACACCAATTCAATTAATTAAATTAAGTTTTGATTTTTGAATTGTGGAATGAGTTAATAAAATAAGGATGAGCCTTATTTTTTTTTTGTTGGTTGTTGTGTGTGGACAATTGAGGAGAGAGCTCTGGGGTGTTTCATCTTCATCACGAAGAACACCAAGACTTCGACGAAGAACGTCATCACCGTAAGAAGAGATCGAGTGCCATCTCTTCTCCTCTCCGCAGCTGGTGTGTGACCCCTTTTTCCTAAGATCGACGACGCACCCTCTTTCGATCTTCTTACCATGTCAAAGAAAAGGAGACACCACTTCCTCCTCGGATGTTCTCCATCAACATACGGAGCTTCACCTCGCGATGTCGTTTTCCGCGGCGAACCCCCGTTCTAGCAACGCTCAAGGTAGGGTTTATTTAATTATTTTGTTCATGTTTACCACCTTGTCGTTCTTCGTGAAAATACGACCAAATTCTATCGATTAACGAGAGGGGGCCGGACCGCACAAACATGGCCGACCCTCCTCCCTTATACGTGTGTTTGTTTCTTCGTGGTTTAAAACGAGAATAGCGCGGAACCGTCGCACCGCGTGTGATCGTGTGACAAGGAATGTGCGGCGCCATCGCGACGTGCCGTGGAAACGAACAAGGACACGAAACTGTCGCACCACGTCAGAGAAACCCGAAGACACCGCGGCCGGAGCGTGGCCACGGTGGAAGAGCACGGCGCCGTCGCGCCGCACCGGATGACCAAGGTCGCGGCCGGTTCCGGGCCGCGGCGAAGCAGGGTGACCGGTGGCTGGAGACGGGCCGCCGGCATCGGAGCAGGGAGGGGACCGACCGTCACCGGTCCCGTGGAGCAGGAATCGGCCGGCCAGACAGGTGAAGAGTCGGGGGTCAAAACCCCCGTTTTCGGACCCTTTTGGTTCTTTTGCCGATATCTCGGGCTACAGACCTCCGATCGACGCGCCATCAGTGGAGATGCGATCCTTGGATCGAGACGGTAATTTCAGAATATCACACTCAACGTTTCGAAATACTTTGGGTTCACCGAGTTGGTTCGTACACGAAACTAACCGGGCCCTTGGAGCGGAAACGCTCGTAACTTGAGCTCCGGACGTCCGATTGACGTGCTGTCGACTTTGATGGATTTCTCTTAATGAGACGGATCTTTTGGATTACTCCGCCCGAGGTTTGGACGCAGGTGGAGTATGTTCGGGTTAGTTTTGACTTAAAAACTAACCGGGCCCCTGGGATGAAAAAGACAATAACTCTCAGACCGGGCATCCGATTGACGCTCCGTCTGCGACGTTGAGTTCATATTGATGATACTGAACTTTTGGATACATCAACTCTGGACTATGTGTTAGTTTATGTATCAGCCTCTCGGCTCGTGGAGTGGACCCTCCCGAACGAGCTTCCTGTGTGCGGGAACCCTAGTGCTGGCTGTGTTTGCTAGTGTGACGACGGCGACTGTACAAAGATCCTCAGTGGAATCCACGACGATGACTACAACACTCTGTGATCCTATGTAGATCAGTGCTACCGATCCTGTGTGGGTCCGATCCTGTGTGGGTCAGTGCTCACCGGTTCTGTGTGAGCCAGCGCCTACATATCCTGTGTGGGTCTGATCCTGTGTGGGTCATTGCGGGGGTTAGTTACCTATCGATCCTGTGGGGGTCCGATCCTGTGTGGGTCTTTGCGGGGGTTAGTTTTCTATCGATCATGTGTGGGTCTGATCCTGTGTGGGTCATTGCGGGGGTTAGTTACCTATCGATCCATTGTGGGTCCATCGACTTAGATGAATCAGTGGATATATCTGATCATCTCTATCGTCATACGAAGATGTATACCTGTGTGAGATGAGTCCTGTTTTACTTTCCTATGTGGACTGTGTTGTGCTATCCTGTGTGGATTTACGTTTTGCTTTCCTGTGTGGACTGGGTTGTACTTGGGTTCGGATGTTGGAGCCGAACGAGAATTGATGACTTTGGTATATGTATGGGCATATACCTAAGCAGTGTCGTATGTTACTTCGTGATTGCATCTTTCCTTTGTGGTTTATTCTTTGTGGATTTTGCGAGATCTTCGGGGGTTTCGGGGTCCCTACTGAGTAGCGTATACTCACCCCTACACGGGCTATGCCTGCACTACGTTGTGTTGGTTGCAGACGAAGGACAGCGCTGATCACAGTTGAGGCTGGCGGAGCAGGTCAGTACCTGGAGATGGACCACTGGGCGGGACATACTCGGAGCGGACGGCTGGACCCGAGGAGCTGTGGAGGCTATCTGTACTCACCCTTCAGGTGGGATTTATAGTGGACAGCTCGACATTGCAGATTTACTTTTCAGTTGCTGTTTTCCCTTCCAGTTGTATTTTACTTTCAGTTTGGGTTTGTATACTGGCCCACTTACATTTCCTCACTTACTGTTGTACCATCTTTTACTTAGTGTTTACTTCTACTGCTTTCTTGCTCTGTGGTGTTTGTTTAATTTACAAAGGCAATGCCTTTCCTTTTTATTGGGAAATTACGCCTTGGTGCTAGTCGCCAGCCCATGACCTAAGGAAGGAGGGCTTGGGGTAGTCATGGAATGGGCCCCGAGGACGGGTCGTGATAGGTGAGCATAATCATCATAATCTTTTCATAATCATGGGTAATACTTTTGTAAAAAGAAAAATATTTTAGCATATTCCAAAAAATAAACATCATTATATAATAGTCAGATTCCACACATAGTTGTGACCATATATAACTTCATATTAATTCATAGAAAATATTCATAAATCATAACATCATCATTGTGAACAAATATTGGTTCATATTTAGGAATAATTAAAATAATATAACGAGATAACTCAAAATCTTCAAATCATTATAGTGCTATATTATTTTAGTCCCACCTATATCATATCAATATTAACATAATCATACATGGAACATAGAACGTAAATCAATAGAATTCATGAAATATCCCATGACTGATTGAAACTTTTTTTTTGATTTTCAAATTAGTCAATTTTTGGGTTAGTGAGAACCTACAGACATGAAACTAATCACCCAAAATACAAACTCAAAAATCCAAAATCCAAAATCCAAAATAACCAGATCAAACAACACAAATAACCTCAAACAGTCATCACAGCCACCTAAATTCCTCCCATATTGAATCCTTCATCGGTCGCCAAAACCACGCCACTGCTTTCAGCCTTCATCACCACTGCTTTTAGAAAAAACAAGACATCACCACTGCAATCACGAGTTCATTCCAAAAGAAATTATCAAGTTCTTCCCAAAAGAAAATCCTGGAAAAACAAATTTGAATCGAGGAGGAAAACTAAATCCAAAATGCATGGCCAAAAAAGCCAGTAAGAAAATCATCGAATCCAGATCACCAGAGGAGCATCTCCAACCATCACGCAACACAAATCCATGAGATCCCAGAGCAGATTCATCCAAACCAATCCAATGCAAAAATGCATAAATCACAAGGAGAAACAACCAGCAAATCCAAAATAGAAAAATTTAAAAAGGACAAGAATGTGAATGCATCACCATTCTTGAACACCAAAGAACAACCAAGTCAACATCAGATCCCATCTCCGCTACAAGTATAGCCGGTGAAGACCACCATGAACCTTCGTAGCATACATTCCGCCATAGATCTTAGCCACAACCCCCAAGTGATGACAGACTTGGACAACGTCGCGCCTCCAGTAGCCTGGATCCCAAGAACGCTCCAAAGATTAAGCCATCGAACATAGAGACCTCATCGCAAACTGTTCTTACGCCCGAGGATCCTGAACCGAAGCTCTGCGGAGCCCATGGTAGGAATGAAATCAGAAGGAGGAGCCGCGAACACGACACAGAGAGTGTTGGGAGTCCCTAGTAGATCCACCGCTGGGGAGAAGAAAGTGGCGATGGGGGAAACCCTAGCATCGTAAGACCCTTACGGGCTCATCGCTCCTCTAACTAAAATCCAATCCCATGGAAAATAACTATTTTCAGAAGGGTTTAATCAATATTTATTTCAAAAAAATCATAGGGTTCCAAAATGAATATGAGTAATCATATTTGGAATAAAAATATCCATTCATGGATGGAGATAAAACAACATTAGATGATAAAAAATGGGGTTGGGAAAGAAAATTAATTTTAAAAAATATATTTATTTGAATTCTAAATAATGTTTGTAACATATATTTAAATGAAATAAAATGGTGTAATAATGAAATGATATTCAAGAAGTGATACTGGAATATCCATACTGAAATTGATCTGAATGAGGGAAACACCATTGAAATGGGTTTTGGTTAAGGAATCCCCTTAACATAAATACTTCTTTATCATGTCACATTTATAGACCATTAATAATAAATATTGATTTATTGACGAATTAAAATAGAATATAATTATGTTAATTTATTATAATATTTAACAATTATAGTCATTTTATTATATTTAATAATTTCATATTTTTAACATAAAGTGTATTGATTTCATGCTTTCAATAAAAAATTCATGTTTTGAATAGATTTATCAATCTTGTTCATGGTAATTTATACATAAGTAGAATAAATGATACATTACTAAATAATAAAATATATACATTTATATATAATAAATAATATATTTTAACAATCCATAAGATTAGGGATTACAAAAGAAGATGAAATCATCCTCTTTTTCTATCAATCAATCATTACGGGGAGCATTGTCCAAATGAGGTAAAAGAGAGACATAAAATATAAATAATTATAAAATATAATTTTTAATTTTTAAATAAAAATTAGTGAAATTATAACATGCATATTATTTGATAATATAATATTTGGTTTTGAAATGGATAAAAAAATAGGGGAAGAGAAGATGAAAAGTTAAATAATAGATAATGAAAACATTCCCTATTATTGGTGTTTCTTCTCTTGTACGACATAGGAATACCTTGATGAATGGATTTTTATTAGTAAATAATATATTAAAATATTAGAATAGTATTATGGGAGAGTATTTTTGTAGATATTTTACTTTTAAAAGTGGTGGAATAGTATTTTTCAAAGGGGAGGGAGATTTGTTATTTATACATGATGAGAGGGGTATTTTAAAAACAAAATATTGAAAAAAATAATGACTCCAATATAAATTAAAGAGTGATTTTTTAAAATATAAATCATATATATGTATACTATAATTTTTTTTAAGAATTTAAAAACCTTTATAATTTTATTTAAATATTTTATTAAAAAGGAAAGTGGAAATAAATGATTATTGATGATTTAAGGGAATATTTTTGACTTTAGACATTCAAAATTTTTTATTGGGTTTTGAAAGTATGTTTATTTTACTTTCAAGATTGACTGAGGAAATAAATTTTATTTTAGACAAATATCATTTTTTATAAATGAATATGTAATCATTAAATAATGAATTATTTAATTTATGACACATTACTTATGAGAAAAATAGTATTTTCACTTTTCCCCATATAATTGAATAATTTCATAAAATTATCCAGAAAAAAACATTTGTAATATTTTAATTTGGAGGTTTCAAAAATGATATTCATTTTATAAAAATAAAATTCAAAAATTGGTAATATTATTTTGTAATATGTAAATTCTGATTTTTAATAAATCCTTTAAAATATATTTTTTTAAAAATGTTCTTATATTTTCACTATGTTTAGTAATCATGAAATTTATTTTTTTCATTATAAAATTGATATTTTCTTAAATTATTCATGATATATATTCTTTTTTGGAATTTTATTATTTTTATGTAATTTACTATTCCAATGATCAAGTTATTATTCCCAATGGTCATGTTACTATTCCTGATAGTCTTGTCACTATAACAATGGTTACGTTATTGTACCAATAGTGACATTGCATCTTATAGATACCTCTACATTCTATAATTATCTATTCAACTCAATTCTTACCATGGTTATGTATTCCTATTTTCTATAATATTTATTAGTTTACAATTGTTCTATTTCATTTACATTTTCTTGTGTGAGGGATGGGTATAGTGGATCTGGGTGACCCATATTTTCCCTTTATAGTTTTTATATTTTTTAGTTTTTTACCCATGTAATATTGTGAATTTTAATGTGTATGATGATAGACTAATGTAATATTTTTCACTAATGAAATAATATTTTTTTTGGTTTCACTATGAGTTATATGTATATGATACTAAATAATATATTATAACACACATTTATTTCAAGAAAAAATACCATTTAGAAAATCTAGGTCATTACATTTCAATAGAATTTTGTCAATGGATGATTTCCAAGTGTGGTTGCCTAGATCTGGATGTGGTGAGTTAGAAGAAAAATTTGGAGCATCAATCATGATTCGATTAAGGAGCTTCTAGGATTGAATAGATATTTTGGAGAAAGAAAATTGTCTACTTACTCAGTGTGTAGAGGTGCTCTTTGAATGTATGTTTAATTGTATTGGATGAGACATAGTGGGTAAGTTGTGAATTTATGATTGTAGTATCTTGAATTTCATATTTGAAGGACAACCCTGATTACTATGGATGAGATTCATTATGGTGGTGAGTTTGTAATGACCCACTTCATTATTGGTTTTCAATTTTAATGGTTTTTTGTTGTTATTGAGAGGTTCTTTTCAAAAATAGGGATATAAATTAGGATTATAAGTGTTTTAGTTTTTAAAAAATGTGTTGGTGTTAGAGGATTAATGTGTTGTAAATGTATCTTGTGTTCTAGAGGATTATGAATTAGTAGATGGGTGTTACGGTTACAAACAAATGTAGATAAAAGATATTCATCTAATAAAAAAAGTCATTCAAACCATTAATCACTACTATTTTGTGCATTTAGGATGTGAATGGATGAGTTGAGTGAGGGGATATCCTCAGGAATGATTTATTGTGTGAATCAATGACTCACTACATGAAATTACCATGATAAGAGGAATTTTATCTACCTAGAAGGGGATTAATCTCTTGAACCCCTTGTTCATATCATAAACCCAATTGTGCACCCACTTTTTTCATGGGATACCTAAAACATTTGTACGAGGTATATTTTTGGAAACCCCCAAAATTTTCTTCATTCATGGTCAACCAAAGGAAGAGGGAGATACGTCATCTTATATCCCAATTCCCGCCCTTTGGGGTTTTGGATCCAAATGGTTTGATAATGTTTTATACTTCTAATTTGATGAATAATGTCCTCCTTTTACTCCCTTGTTTTTCCTCCATCATTTCATAGATTTAGTTTTGAATTGATAATGTTTCAGGGGATTATTTCTCTAGATAATGTTAAAGTCATCATTCACAATGGGGAATTCATGTTCATCTCAAAGAGGATGCCCCGAGATGACGAAATCATGTTTCCATTCATAATTTACATTATGTCAGGTTACTGAGTGGGTTTATTTTGGTTCTCTGATAAAATAGAGTGAAATTAGACATCGATTCAATGATTCAATTTTATGAATCTATGTTTCATGGGTGCATGATTATTTTAAGAGGGAACTAATTCCATTTTCACAGGGATTTAGTTTCATGTATTTTCGCAGTGAGTTTTAAATTATGATTATTTGGAATTTATTTATTTTATTTGTTCATTTATTTAATTAGAGAATGAATATTAATGAGTTTAGATTATATAGATTCAAAGAAGGTAGGTATTGTTATGGAATGGTTATGTGGTATTATTTGAGGTAGGTGGGAGTGGATTTAATTTAGTTACTTGTAAAATTATTAAATTTATGTTTGGGTTACATCACCAGTGTCACCTATCAACAAATTTCATGAATATGTGGTTAAACTATATACTTGGAAAAGATTGTTAGTATAATATTCAATATTGACCACATATATTGATAAATAGTTTGATACTTATTCCAGGATTTAATGAGTTTCGATGGCCTTTGTTATGGATTTTCATTGTTCCATTAGTGTTTTTAGAGAAAAAGTAACTTAATTTTAAGAATGATTCATTAAAAAATATACTGGACTAAAATAATTTTTTTTAAATGGGTGATATAATAAAGTTAATTTAGGATGGTATTAAAATAATTTGTTTTCTAGTGAATTTTTTTATTAGATTTGGGTAAGGGAAAAAATGTGTAATATATAATGTAATTTATTTTCGAAATCGTTTGAATTGTGTTTTTTTTAATTGGCATCCAAAAGGAATGGAAAAGGGATTGGTTGTGTTGTTTTGGTCAATTTGACCTTGAGTGGAAAATCCCCTATTTTTTTATTTTTTTGGTCATTTTATACTTTTTTATGAATTCATATTGATTAAATTTAATTTGTGATGTGATTTGTAATTGTATACATGAATGAAAATATCATTTGGGTTTCAAAGTGGTTGTATGGACCGAATTGATGCGATATAACTCCTAGAAGGTTGAGAAGAGTATCATGATTGATTGACATGTGAGGCTAAGTTCTGACTGTCCAGTCTTCTACAGGTGAGGTGTTGATTTGTGATTTGGTTTTTGATCCCTCTTTGTATTATACATTTCACACTCAATTATATGCTTGTTGTTGGTTATGAAAGTCAGTTTGGGAGAGGATCACGATCCCTCACGATTCGATATGTGAGATTGAGTTGGAAATATCTCTATGAGTGACATGGGATACTCGAAATAATTATTTTAATCCATAACTTGTGTAATAAATTATTTTTTGTGGTAGGGTCCTTTTGATACATGATATGTCCAAGATAAACACACCTTCAGTGATAATACATGGGCTGATATGTGGTGTTTAGGTTAGTGATGAGTGATATAACTATACTAATATACAATATTGTGTGGTGTGATCACCATGAGTGAGATGTTGTTTGATATGTGATTTTTTTGGGTTATGGTTGGATTTTCCTACCTTTAGTTAGAAGGTAGTGGTTGGTCAGTTATACAGCCTCCCTTTAGTAATATGGAGTTTCCAGAAACATTATGTGAGATCACACATAGATGAAAAACTACTCTACATCTTGAGGTGTATGAAATATATATTTTTAGACCACATACCAAAAACCCTCAGGTAATGTATGAGATAATATTATGAATCGATTTCATTAAGACCTGGGGATGACATACGTATGGTTTGACATTGTGGTGTCCTGGTTTATACCTGATGATCTAACAGGTAGGCATGTATGTAATATTTTTACATGTGTGTGTGTTTTATACAAATTATTACTATTATATATATCTATTTAATGAATATACACTTGATCACAATATGACTCAGTATTTTTTAATATATAATAATTCCAACTGGGTCATTAGACTCACGCCATTCTCGTGTACTTGAAATGGGAATCAATATACATGTATAAACCATCATGTTTTGACCTAGGGATATGAGAATCTCTTAGAGGTGTAAAAGGGGTTTGGTCAGCTAGTTGTGGAGGTCGAAGACATTATAGGATGACATGTATGTTGGGTTAGAGTCTAGTGTGTTTAATTATAAATATTTTTCTGTGAGTGCTATTTAGTATTCCATTTATGATCTATCATCTCTAATTTACATTTGATTAGTAGTGTTTATTTATTATGGTTAACGCATTATATTGGAAGATTGACTCATTTCTATTCTGGACTTTGGAGGCCTATTTTATCTCCCTATCATATATTTAAATATTTTCAGATGTCCATCATATGGGTGGGTCATTCCAAAACATCGAAAGATTTTAGAATGATCCTTTAGGATTTATATTAAAGGAAAAATTCATCCCACAACTATATTTTTCCCTTTTCAACTAGTCAGAATCCTTTTTCAAATGAGCTGTCATTAATGATGTTATTTTTCTTCCCTCACAAAAGATTCATTCCTGAAATTTGATTTTTTTCATTAAAATAAATAATTATTGAGATTTTTATTTGTTATTTGGATTCCATACATGAAAAGGATGGTTCACATGAAAATATACAATATTGGTTTGTGTTGAAACATGATGATATTTAGAGATAGTTTACATAGATGGATTTCATATTGTGGAAAATTCATTATATTTAAATGCATTGATTTTTATGGTCATGCACTAAATAGGGGATCAATATTTTAAGCATGCTGATGAATCTAGATTTGATTAGGATAGTTATTTTTACATTAGTGTTATATATATATAGAACACGTATGAGGATTCATGGTCTTATTTAGACTTTTAATATAGGATATTGGTTATGTTTAAAATTAGAAAATGAATTTTGGAATATATTTTTTCAAATTAATTGCTTAAAATTGGGACGTAATGTAGTTATTAGATTTTTAAGCCACATATATCTAATAGTTTTCTACAAAAATATTATGTTGTTGTTTTGTTTATTTTTTAAGTTTTTATTTTGGTGTAAAATAAAATGTCTAATGTTTTGAGATGACTAATGAATTTTTTTATTTGAATAATTATAGGAGTAAAGTGGAATTTCATTCATGGCATAGAAAAATGAATTTATATAGATGATGATAATTTAAATATGTAGTTTAACCATGAAGTGATTGGGATGGTGAGACAACATGGATCCCTTATTTAAGGAGTTAAGGATACTATGGTATTTTTGGTTCAAATGATATTTGATGGTAAATTCTAAAAGGATCGTATTATATTTAAATTTGTTTTAATAATTCTCTTATGTGAAAAATGGTTCTCAAAATAGTTACAGTAGAAGGTGTTTTCATGGAATATATGAGTAATTAAAATGAGTTCATAAAGGAACTATAGTTATATTGGAATATAAATATAAATTAATAAATAAAGATAATAGATAATTAATAGAACATATATGTAATTTTATTAATTATTTTGTTTTTCTAAAATGAACATTTAATGGAATTTATGTGTTGTGTAATCCATTACAAAAGGCATTTTTCATGGTGGAGGGCTTGTTTGTTGTTTTAATTATTTAATATGTCAAACTCTAGTGATGTTTTTTGTTTGTATTATTGAAATTATAAATAATCTCAACTATAATATGTATAAATTTCAAGGTTATTGATTATTTTTTGAGATATACATTACTAAATGGGTGTTATCGATGTATACAAGTCTTAATTAGTATGTTTTTGAAAAGCAAGAATGGAATTTAAAATAAAAAACTAGTGGAAGAGGATTAATTTTTTGAGGATATTATCAACATACAAGACCATGTTTTAGCCACACAAAAAATATGTGGAATTTCAAGATAAATCACAAAGGATGGGATAATGTATATTTATCTTAGCAATCAGATTAACATATTTAAATTGAAAGTAATGTATAAACTACCACTATAAATTTTTAGATTAGAATAAATGAAATTAAATATATATTAATGAATATAGAATAATTTGAGGGCATGTAAAAAAGTACCATATTTTGAATGATAATATTATAATGACATTAAAACATCTTAAAGAGTTGGAGATCTTTTGGGACATCAAGTCATACTAATGGGAGAATATATAGATAGACTATCATCGAAAAAATGTGATTTATCTTTATTGAGTAATAGAGGAATATGTGGTACTACATTGAAGATCTAGTTTTTCATAAAAAAAAGATACCTGAATAATTATATGTTCTAGGGAGTATTATAAAAACATTAGGGTAATGTTTTTCTATAATTAATTTTTTTATTTTATGTTTCTCGGGAGGACACAAGATCTAATCTCTACAAGAAAAATATTTATCTTTACATGATGGATTTTATGTAAAAAACGTACGGTTTTATTGGGAACCAAATAGAAAGATTAATATTTAATTATTTCATCTTCAAATGTCAATGTAGTAGAGTTATACATGTCAGTAATTTGAGGAGATATTATCATCTTTAAAAAGTATATAGTTCATCCATAAAGAATTTCATAGAGTAAAAATATATATAATATACCATGGGTGTTAATTTAGTGATTTTTAGACCATATAAAGGTAATCAGTTAGGGAATTTAGTATCTATATCAAAAATAATATATCCATTCAATTGTCACTAATAATGAATCTTTTACACTAGAACTTTATTGTTCGTATGCTCTATGGATGCAACCTAGTGTGGTTGAACCAATTAAAATCATTATTTTATTACATTTATATTACTTTTTTCATGTTTTTATTGAAGTTAAAGTAAATTTTAAAGAAAAAAATTTGTTGAATACAAATTCCTATGAACATGAGAATTTTTTTTGGGAAGGGTAAAACCTGAGAGATTGAAATATAATTTTTAGAAACATCCTGATCCCCCCTACACACACAGGCACATTCAATATGTATCAAATTCCAAAAATGTGGTATTGGCCAATATTTTTTATCATTTACAAGATCAATATTCTAAATCATTTTTTTGGATTTGGTATATATGAAGATTTTATGATGATTCATCATGTTTTCAAGAAACAAAATTTGATGGATGAAAAAAATGAAGTGATCAGTTTCATTAATTATTGTGGTGAAGATATAATGGAGTATATATATTAATATTAAAATTTAAAAAAAAATAAAAATGATTTAATTATTTATGAAAATACTAAGAATATCATTTATAAATTACGGATCAATTATAAATTTAATTGAACCTCTCATAATACTAAAATCTTTGAGATATTAAAATCATTAGAATTTATATATGTATAGACAATGTAAGTCGATGATGATCAAGTTTCATTTTCATGTTATAAAAACTTGAATGGTAATGTTATTTTATCTATGAACAAAAAAATTAATAATGTTAACAAGTAAGAAGAAAAGGAGAAGTTAGAAGATAAATCTTGGTAATAATTATAGATCCTCTATGGAGTGTGTGATTGATTATTATAACATTTTTAATCTATAAATATTTTATATGATTCCTAAGAATTAAAAAAATTAAAATCTCTCATCCTTATAAAAATAAGTGGTGATTCAACTGAATAAAATTAAACAAATACAATTCACCAAACTAGAGATTCTTTATAATGTATCCTAGATGATATCTAATCATTATATGAAAGGTTGTATCAACATTAGATAATTTGTAACGTGGATTATTCCTTCCATAAATATTTCATATTATATGTTAAAATATTTAATAATGAATATACGGACACAAAATAGTAATTTATTAGGATGAGTTCAAATATCATGGGAAAAAGTGACTTACTTTGATAAATTGCATGCCTTTTATAGTATAAATTTTCTATAGATAATGAGGTTTTATTCCCTTGAAAACAAAAGCTAAAGAGAGGATAAAATCCTGAAATAAATCCTAGTCATGTGTGGGGAACATGGTGGAACATTAAAATGAGAATTGTGTAAAGATAATATAACCTAATCTGAGTTCTAAAATAGAAAATATAAATATATGGATAACACTAAAAGAAATTCCAGTATTTTGTTTCTACAAAAGTGAAAATATTTAAACTATGAAAAAACATAATATTATTATCAAATCTAGAAGTTAATGTTCTTATAGATAGGTATATATAATGTACAACTACTTGAGAGTTATGGGACATTACTTGTCTGTGTATATAGGATATCCGGGGCTCAATGGTGGATTAATTCATTCTAAAAAATCTCAACCAAGACGTAAAAACATTTTGTGTGAATTTATAGAAATATTATTTATATTTGAGAACTATAGAAATATAGTGAGTTATTAATGTAGGACCCATAATGAATATTTCAAAAGAATAACCCCTAATTATATATTTTAGTAAATCTATGATAGAAAAGAATAATTATCTATCAAATTGAAAAACAAAATCATCATGTTGGAAGAAAGGGATAACAAAATTTTAATGTGGTGTATTTTGATAACCAATTATGTAATATTAATTGAATTCCATATAGACAGAAGTAATGAAAATAATGACACGGAATTAAGAAGAAATTGTTATTAAAAAATGATATTAAAATATTGAAGAATGTTTCTCCATGTTCAAAAAGTATGTAGTGGCACTTTATAAATTACTGATGAGAAGAATGAGTCATGTATAACATGTTTTTTTAATGAAATAATAAGTTAAGAAGTAAAAAATGATGTCTAAGATACTTCCTATAGTAGGTGAAGAATCATCAAGGATGTAGTGATGAAACATCTATATAAAAACGATACACATGTGTGGTAAGTCACATAATAGAGTTTAATCCAAAGATAATGAAGATAGGGTTGAAAATACATATATTTAAAAAAATTAAAAGGTGTATTCTGAGTAGAATAATGATGAATAAATTTAATGATGTTATAAATAATGGTTTAAGGGAAATATGTAATACATGAGGTGTATGTATCTTATGTAAATAACAAAATTTAATTTTTTTAAGAAGGTGGTGCCTCAGTCAGAGACCCAGACACAATTTATTGAATACAGAAAAAAAGGATTACAAGAGTCTGAAATAAATAATTTTATTACAATCATTATAAAAAAGAGGAATCAAATACCCAGGCAAGTCATCATGGCATGTTATATCCTAGTTTATTACATTGATAGCGAGCCTGTCTATAAGAAAGTTAGCTTCACAAAAATCACGTGTAATGATGTAATTGATTTCCATAAGCGGAGAAAGAAAATTCATCCCATGGGTAGTGAGAGGCCCAGAAAGATGAACCACACCATTCCAAATAGCCTAGACAATAGTGGTTGAATCACATTCCATACAAATATTGTTCCAACCATTTTTCAATGAATAATCAACTGCATGGATCACCCCCATAATTTATTCTTCTATAAACGAGGTCGTTCCATAGCCTCCAAAGAAGCGTCCATAACACTATCCAAGATAGTCTTTGAAAAGCGCACCACAACCTACAGGTCCTACATTGCCTTTAAATTCCCCATCGACATTCATTTTGATCTATTCTAGAAGCAAGGCTTTCCAGAAAACCTCAAAAGTGTGTCTAGGCTGTCTATATACTCCATCAATTCGAAGACGATCTTGGATCTCAAAGTCTTTAACATAGATATCACAACATGATTTTTGAATCGAGGCATCATCTCTAATAGTAATGAGAATATGAATTTGACTAGAATTAAGGATGAATGGGAAATTATTATGCATAATATTATTTCTTTCATACTAGATCACATGGAGGTGCTCTGCAAATGCAGTCAAGAAGAGATTCCTGATTTTTTTTTGTGAAGATTCAAACTCTTCACATCACAGTAGTTGTATGTTGATTGAATCATTTAGTAACCATCTTAATCAAAAATGTAAAAAATATAATTCCCAAGAGAGGAAGCTATAGCGCAAGACAGAAATAGATGATTAGAATCTTCTCTATGTTGGTTACATAGGAAACACATAGAGAAAATTTGAATCCCAAAAGTTTGAATACAAACTTTAGTGGGGACTCTATTGTGCACAACATTCCAAACCATAGTAAATCTTGAGGCTTTAATCCAAGGATTACTAAAATATTTTAACCAAAAAATCATGAATCAGAATTTATGATGTTATGTTTGTAACAAATTTGGGAATCGAGAACACCATTATGAGCTGGCTCCCAAATAATGAAATCATTTGAGTTAGAGAAGGGGTAGTTTTCAGTAAAACGGTTGATTTTATCAGGGAGGTTGATGTAATGAGAGTGTTGAACATACCTTATGGTAGAATTTGGGTTCACTGGTAGAAAAATGGAAGGCACCAAGGTTATTAACAAAGCACCAGTCTAGTTATCAAGAAAAAAATTCATAGAGGAATCAGTGCTAACCATCCATCTATAATTTATCATGATTTTTGTGAAATATTGTATGGTGGATGTCCAAATTGATGAATATATATAATTCAAATTTCCATTAACAAGTTTAGTTTGAAATCTATATCTATCGAAAGCAATGGAATCAGTGTTTCTATGATGCAACCTACAGGTAAGCCTAGCTTGAAGAGCTTCAGTGAAATGATTAATATTTTTTATGACAAGACCACCTTTTTCTAAAGGAGTATAACAAGTATCCCATGGAATGGTCACAAGCTTCCTTTCATGAAATATTCCAGTCCAGAAAAAAAAATTATGTAAACATTAATTTTCTTGAGAGGACCAGCATTCCATTTGAAAACCGTCAGGGAGTAGACCATTTTAGAGACTATTGTAGATATTAGAAGATATATCCTTCCATCCATAAAGAGGTATTTACACATACAAGATGAGAGTTGGTAGATAATTTGGTCAAAAATGTTGAGAATGTAGATGTATTAAGGTCTACCCAAAAATATTGGGATTCATAGATAGGTAAATAGAAAGGACCCTTCTTTGATACCTAAGTTGTTGATGATAATACCTTTCCTGTTTGAAGAGAAATTATTACAAAAAA
Organism: Viscum album; assembly: GCA_963277665.1. Taxonomy (NCBI): domain Eukaryota; kingdom Viridiplantae; phylum Streptophyta; class Magnoliopsida; order Santalales; family Viscaceae; genus Viscum; species Viscum album. The sequence continues at coordinate 1,211,329,808 of OY728122.1, forward strand.
ATAGAGGATTTGTTCAAGCATATAGACTGACTAGAGAGATCTTAATAGTGGTCGAGAGCATTTTTAATATTTTGAATATTCCTTTGGATGCCTTGTGAGAACAAGATGATGTTATCATCATATAAAAGATGTGTGGGCCCATTCAAGTTCTGAGAATCCTGAATAGGATTAAACATGTTTTGGTCAACAATGAGATTGGGAATTTTTCTTATGTAATACGCTGTAATGGAAAAAAGAATTACAGATAGGGTGTCTCATTATCTAATAGCCTTGGTGCAGTTAAAAAAACCCTTAGGGGAACCATTAACAAGAATGGAGATGTTGGACAATTTGAATATATAATTTATCATACTAATAATAGAATCACTAAAACAAAAAATCATGGGAACATTGATAATAATAATCCAGTCCTGGGTGTCAGTGGATTTCCTAATTTCATGTTTAATGGCTATAATACCTCCTCTTGTGGCATTGTTTATGATATTGGTTCATTCTGAAGAAATTCATATTCAATCATGAATAACCCAACACTTAATTAAACCAAATTGGTTCTAGGAATGAATTTTATTCCATATAGTATAATGTCTATTAAAAAAAGTTTTGAAATAATTTTAAAAAGGGTGTTATTGAGTGAAATAGGATGTAAGAATGAATCTCATGGGCATTTTTAACATTAGAAATTAAGGTGAGGAATTGAGAATTTAGGCCATGAGGGAGGATACCCTTGGAAAAGAAGGATTTGACCTGATTGAAAATGTCTAAATGAATAACCTACCAATAATTTTGGAAGAAACCATTATTGAAACCATCGGGACTCTGGGAAGTATCAAGGTTTAGGAAAAAACAGTGTCTTTGATTTTATGATCAACAAGGATTCTTAAAAGATAATCATTATTATCCTCATTTACCATATTTGGAATTACATCAGCAAGGAGGAATTTTTTGACCTTGGGGCCATTAAAAATATTATGAAAGTAAGGGAAAACATGATTAGCAATAGCTTCCTCATAGTAAATGAGGGTGTCTTTGTCCATAATAATGGAAAGAGGTCTACAAACTTTTACAATTCATTGGAGAGAGTTTTAGAATCTATTATTTCTATCACCATCCACAAGCCATTTTTATTTGAATATTTTCTTACACATGTGTTCCAAGAGGACAAGAACAATGTTTAGCTTCATATAGGTATTTATTTCAAGCTGCGGATCCAAAGAAAAGTTAGAGAAATTATTGGAGTTTTGAATTTGTAGTTCATTTTTGAGAGAAGATACATGTATGTTAATTTTTTTGGTCTTGGAACTATAACAACCCTTAAGAAATTTCTTAAGGTATTTTAGTTTAGTGATATAAGATAAATAATCATTGTGATGATTCATTCTTTACAAATGTTTTTTAATGATTATAGTATATTAAAGTTTAGTGGACCAAGAAATATTAAATATTAAGGGAATAATAGGATTAAATTTTTTGGGGAAAATATTAACAAAAATGGGATGATGGTCAGAGTTAAGATTTAGTAAGGTAATACTTGAAATTATATCCCATTTACCAAGAGTATGGGTGTTCGTGAAAGCTCTATAAAACTTTCTAGCAACTAACCTATTGTAGTTTCTTCAATACCAAGTGAACGTAACACCAGTGAAGTTGATTTCAACATGATTACTATCTTCAATATTAGATCTAAATTCTCTTGAGGTGATAGAATATTGTGGTGGTCCAATTTTTTCACTAGTGGTAAGAATCACATAAAAGTCATTAATCACGAACCAAGGGTCATGGATGTTATTGTCTATAGAGTAATGGTTAGTCCAATGGGATCATCGATCATGATATATATTTTTATCATAAATACTGGTACGATAAATATGCATTCCATCAAGTGAAAATTCTCAAGAAAACATTTATTTAGTAATTATAAAGGCATTAACATTCATTAGAGATGCATGGTAAAAAGACCAAAAGAGGTTCAGCTACAAGACCAGTTTGGAAAGAACCGATGAAATTATAACCACAAGCACAAAGATGTTTAAAATTTAAATTAAAGTATAATTTAGGTTCATCAAGAGAAAAAAATTTAGGTCTATGAGTTTGAATAAATATTTTAAGAATAATAAATGTATCGAGGTTTGAAATATCCTGAAAATTCCAAAATAATATATTCATTTATAACCTAATTTGTGGTTATAAACCCACCCCCCCATTCCCACCACCCAAGCCCTTCCTTATCGATGGTCTTATGACCTCTTTAGACAAGTTTGGACTAAATTTCTTAACCTTTTTACTCATATGAGAAACATAAGACTTATTAGTAGAACTTGTCTTGGAATTAATCTGGTTTTAATTAGGTGTATTAGCATTTAGTGAGGTGGTCGTGGGGCTACAACTTGAATCCATTAAGGGTTATATAACATGAGTGAAAATGAATTCAATAGGAGCAGGATGAGTAAACTATGAAGGTGTTGTCTCAGTAGATAAGACCAAATTAGAGTGTGTAACCATACTCAAGTTGTCATCCATGGGCACCAAGAGTGTGACAGTTTTCATAAGTGTTATTGGTTGTCTGCTCACCAACATTGCGGCCTCTCTAGATGTTATCGTCAAGACTTCTGAAAGAGTATCTACTGGTCCCTCAGTGAACTGACCAACTGAATCCCTATGGGCCAGTTCCTTGTTGTCACCCTCCTTTGATGACAATATAGTTTTCAGTGGTAACACAGTTAACTACTGAGTGTCTCACACCCTTATTTGCATCAAGGGGCACCTGTTTCATCCTAGTGCGAGGTGGGTTCTTATTATCCAGTTCTAAAATGATAAATTAGGATAATAATTTAGAAAAAAATCAAAATTATAGCCAATGATATTAATAATGTGATTGAGAAAATCTATAGTTAATGAATATGATTTAAAAATAGTTTAAATTTCATGATAGATCTACATAAATATCTAAAAGTGGTTGATAGAATTTATAGATATAGAGGAGAAATATTTTGATAAAATACGATAAATATAGTGAATATATTTTATTATTAAGTGATTGTTCTAACACTCTTAATCATGATTTAATTAACAAGGTCATTGATCTAGATATCATTAGATTATTTGGAAATATATAAAAATTTAGGTCTTATTCACATTAAATCTAATTAAGTAATTATGGTAACAAATAAAGAGTATATCTAAATAAGATAACCATATAATTTTACTTGAAAATGATAGATATAGTTAACAGATAAACAAGAATATATAGTCCACTTATTTCAAATTGAATAAGAGAGAGGTAAATTCCAATAAATTTATATTCATGGGTTGAATGAGAATGTGGTGTAGAATGAATAAATAATATAGCCATTATTGATCATGGTAGGGGGTCATAGAAAGTGGAATATGGATATATAGTAGTCTTGATAAAAAACTATAAGGGGGTTATGTTACAACTAAATATTGTGAGTTTATTTGTTTCAATTAATGCTGGATAATATGTTTATGTATTAAAGGATACAAGAGATGGATGATGTAGAAGATGATTATCTATGCATTGTGACCATACATAATGAATGTCACAACGAATTAAAATAAATTGTATTTGGGACTTCGATTATATATGATATATTTTTGGGATGGATGACATGAATATAAATAATATTTGGTAGAAAATTCTTGATACTTATATATATATATATATATTTCAAATGTCAATAGTTGAATAAAATATCCTGATTTAAAGTGTGAGGATTAAAATGGATTTAATTAAGTTGATTAGTTTTATGTTTTTGTTTTATGAATTTGCATTAGTTATAAAAAATAATATTTACCTTTTTATAGGTTAAAAATTAGTGAATGATAAACTCACCACAAGAATTTTGGTAATAGATGTTACCATAGTGGATGCTCAAAACAAGGATCAAAAAGAGACATTGGGGATGTTGGATGTAATTTTTATATGGTTGAATTCATTGAAAAAATGAATAAGTCATTTATTCTATTTTTTATGATATTTTTCATGTGTAAAATGTAAATATAGGAATTTTGAGATGATTTATTTGGGTGGTTTGGTTTGGGAGAGTGGAATTTATAAATGTCAGGTCATTTATTTTGTATCCAAATGCATTTTTGTGGTGAAGGGATTTTAGAGATACTGTGTAATAATTAAGATCTAGAGGAGGTTAATAGATAGTATTCATTAATAAAGGAGTTATTGAAATCATAGGGTCTATAGTTTAACTAAAATTGGATGATACGGATTGAAATAGACTTAGCATATGGAATTTTGGTGTGATAGTTCTCCGCTATGAAAAATGATGATCAAAATATGTATAATGGAAGTTGTATTCATGGTATATATGAATAACTAAATTTTTAATGGAATATATGTAACTCCCAAACCCCAGAAGCCCAGAGCCAGTGCATTATTTTAATAAATTGTCATGATTACAAGGAATAAAGTCTTGAAGGACCGATCTGTTTATTAGTCATGGAAAATAGATTACATACATGAACATTACATTACACATTAAAACATAAAACACAACATAAATAATCCATTGAGAATTCCATTATTACCCTAACTGAACCCTACATATCAAACATAATACTCTTATTGGAATATTGGGAAAACAAAACATATGAATGGGGTGAGATCCGATGCTCAGTAAGGGTAAATAATTTAGTGGAAGCTATAAACTTTTAAGGAAAGATATGTAATAAAAACAACATCCTTCTAAACATAAACATTAACAGAAAATAGAGGAAATAAATAAAAAATTACTATATAAACATACACAAGGATATTGTAATAGTCGAATAATCACATGTAATAATTAATTTCATAAAGAGAGAATGTCGAACGCTGGACATCATAACCACATAGTCAGGGCCTTGTGCCAACACTACAAATAAAAGTTTGGTCAAGTGCTTATTCCTAGACACGAGTTTGACACATGGGACCTACCATAGCATCTAGTGGCTATAGAGGGTTCCACCCGTTACTTACAAAGTCTACTGCATTCCTCATATGGAAATGTTGAAACATAAAATAACCATTCATATTAACACTAGCATACAAAATGTCAATATTTCAACAATAAACTATGAAGGGTATAAAAATAACATTTCCACAGTCAAAAAAATCATAACTCATTCGATATAATATGGAATTTTTTATAATTATAAATATACCTTAATCATGAGTAAAATCTAGTAAATAATGTTGATATAGTTGAAAATGATCTGTAAAACTTTTTGAGTGAAATATCACTTTTGTGAAATTATTTAAAAGTCACACATTTATAATGGAATCCATTTAAAATAGATTTTTGATTCAAAGTGTCCCATACCACTTTGAAACTTTTTAAAGGAATTAACATTTAAAAACAATCAGGTCCATATAAATATATCCTTATAACCATTTTGAAAACATAGACAAAAATAGGTATGATTTAGAAGAATTAATATTTCAAACATTTATAATGATGTTTTTGTTAATGAGTACCTAAAAATAATCTTTTTTAAAAATCTATTATGAAATATGGACATGGATAATAAATATGTTCCAGTAAAAAGATACACATAAACAATCTCATATAATAATGAGTTTGGGGAATTAACCCTTACCTTACACTTTCCTTCGGTTGAGGGTATGTTTAACCTTCTGTATATTGACCATTGTATGTTATAAAATTATACCATAACCATATTCATATTTAATATATCATAAATGATTTAATTATGACTTTATACAACCAATTTAAAAATGATTTCCATGTTAAATAAACATTTTGGGTAATAATCTCTTTTTTTATCATACGTTTTTTAACATTTTATTCTTTATCATATCAGTTAGATCATGATATAAATACATCCATAATATAAAACATGATTTATATATAATATAAATTTAGAATATAAATATTTATAATAGATACATATATGAAATGAAAAACACCGTTTATGGAGCTGGTAGGCCGTACATACGCATAAATGTTGTTTCCATTTTCATATCATATTGAACGGAAGTAAGTGAATAAGATGTATGAAAGTACATATATATATATATATCCAGTTGAATTCTTATTTCATATGTTACATACTTATTAATAATATATATTTATATATCATTGTTTAATGGTGAACCTGGAAATGAATCTCATTGCGTCATGGAGAAGGTAAGTCGTTCATACACAAGTGTGATGATATCATTTATTTAATGATTAAAAGATGAATAATTGGATGGTTTATTAATTGTAAAGAGAAATTATCATGTTATTTTCATTATTTAAATGAATAATACCTATCATTATATCCATCCCAATAACATAGTCTTGAATAAAAAATTACACCACGGTGTGGAGATGGTACGTCTTACGTATGCGCATATGGTGAAATTATCATTCATAGGATGGATAGATTAATGAGTATGGTTATACAATTATTTTAATAACATCAAAATATGTAGAAGGTCATGGAGTTATTTTTTTTGGTATGGAAATAAAGATGAAAAAGAATGTGGAAAAAGAAAAGAACTTTGAAAGAGATGAAAAATAATTACTCTTCTTTGAGTGTTTCCTTTTTATTTGAACAAAAGGGATAAAAAGGGTGGTTTTATGATCAATGGAAGGACTCTAATATGAATTTAGGCACGTTGGGGGGATATTTGGGAAGGGGTTGGAAGAGACAAATGGCATTGGAGGTGTGATTTCCAGAGAAGGGGAAGTACCCTTTTATAAGAGAGGTGAGGGTCACTTGAGGAAAAGTTTGAAATATTATTTTATTATTAAATAATTGTTGGTTTATATTGGCTCCAAATTGATTTATTTGTACAATAAGGTGTGGGTGGGTCGATATCATCATAGAAAATAGGTTTTATATAGTTTTAGGTCACCATATTAACTTTATCATTTAGATTGAACTATTGGTTAAATTGATTAACATTTACCAAGTCTCTTTCTATTTTTATATTATATAGTTAATAAACTTACAATAAAATGGCAAGAGAACCCCAAGTGGTTAATTAATGAGAGATATATTATTATATAAGTCATTTGGTTGTTATTTATATTTTTATGTCTATTATATCATTTAATAATATAGTATTTGTTTTAAAAACTCATTTATTTAAATTTTTACATTATTTTGTATTTGGTTTTTTGTGAAAGTCATAACAACAATATCACTTCAAACAAAATATTACTTAATCGACCCTAAAATATCATATTAACCTAGAAAATTATTTAATTAAATAAAAATCCTCAATTTAAATTTATATTTATATTTATAATATCAATTATTATAATCATTCATTGGTAAAGTAATTACTGCATCATCCTTATGTCATAAATAAATTTAATTATTTAATTATTAAAATTTATAAAAATATACCATTATGTAGGAAATATTTTTATATTTATAATTAATATTTAAAGTCAAATTTATCTTATGTTTAACCCTATATTAAAAATATTTAATTATTAAACATTGAATTTATCACTTTTAACTCTTCTTTAAATTAAATATTAGTAAATGTCTTAATCTATTCCAAGTGGACCAGAAGGATCATATTTTATTACTTATGTTGGTTTTGGTCGAAATAAACTTCTACAATATAATTAGGACATGTGTTAGGATAATTATAATATCATTTTTACCTTTAAGTACACTATTTACTTTTAACCATGGTAAATAAAAGGATAGAGTTATTATTTACAAAAAATTATAGTCATCTTATTGAACCAAATTTTATATTCTGATGTCAACCGTGTCATTCAGATTTTTGAAATTCAATTCATTAATGTGGCAAAATTACGTTTAATGCAAATTTGCAAATGTGTCTTGAATGTGGTTAAAGACCATAAAAAGTTGAATAAAATTTTAAAATAAAATTTTATTATAAATTTATTACTATGAATAAAATTAAATTTATATAGGTATTGTATATCTATTTTGACTTAAAATAAATTTAAATTAAATAAAAAAAATATTTTAATAAAAAGTTGGTTTTAAACAATAAAGAAGTGTTTTTCAGTATTCATAAAAAATTTATGGTTTTCAGAAAAAGACTAAAAATTAATCCTAAAATAATTTTGATATTCTAAATTGAACAATGAATTATATTTTACCAAATTTAAAAAATAGAAGTATCATTAATTAATTTAAAATTAATTCCCATTGTCAAAACCAAAAGGCGGGATTTTTAAAAAGAAAAAACTATCAAATGAATGACATGTGTTTATGTCAAATTAAAATTTGAAATAACTTATGAAGACCTAAATTGTATTAAATCATAAAAGTATAATCTAATTATACTTCATAACCATTCAAATTTATATTTTAACACTATAACTATATTGATTAAAAAAGTTATTTTCAATTAAAATTTAGTAATTTTCACTATTCATCCAAATATGAATGTTATCAAAAAAACACCAAAAATTCATCGAAACTAATTTTTTATATCCTGATCCTAAAGAAGAAGTTTATTATTTAAAATTTAATATATAAAAGTGTCAAATATTGGATTTAAAAAGGGTTCTCCATTAAGAGGTGATAAAATTGCATTTTTGGAAAAATACTTCCTTTATTTGAAAAGCTGAATTTGTTCATATATTATGCCTAAGAAACACATAATATAGATGTTAAAATTATTCAAAGTACATAAAATTCCAAATGCAGTTAATACTATTCACAATCACTTTTTCAATGGTTAGTTTGGTAAGTCGTGGTGCGCTCGAACACGGTGTTGGGTGTAGCGAAAGTTATTGAATTACTTTTAAGAGATAATGTACTATAAAATCTTGGATTTTTATATTCTCCCCTAAATAAATAAATTTCATTATTTCAATTTGAAATTGATTTTGGAAAATAAATGGTTAAAAATAGGAAAATGTCTTTGTGGAAAACCCACATCAAAAATTGGGTTAATAAAATTTAGTCTTAATAAGAGGGAAAGGGAAATGTTAGAGTCACCACCAAATTATGATCTCGATTAAAAGAACATTGGTGGAAAATAAGGACACATAATTTGAGGGAAATGTAAATATTTATAGGGAGTGATTGTGTTCATCAATCCCAAACAAGTGTAAAATTGAGTTCCTCAAAGCCATTAATCTATGATGATTTAAAAAATCATTGGTTCAACAAAACATAAGGTATTTGGATAACACATTTTTTGTTTTAAGATACCTTCCATAAAGATTAAGAATTATTTTATTCATAGAATAATAATAAGAAAATATACTTGACATGTAGAGTTTCATTATTCAACTAATTCCTACCACAAACTCAACTTTCACTCTAAAATATAATATAATTCAAAAATATTATATTTATACAAATCTTATATTGTTCAAAAAATAAGGAATTTGTAATTCATCTGTAATACTATTTAAAAAACTACATTATACAAACCAGGGCATCATTTAGGCTAGTGGTAGGTGAAGCAGCCTTATCACCCATCGATTGTGGGTTCACATCTCACAGCCTTGCCAGACGTGATGTGTGTCGCCCAACATCTGGGTTCTCTTTTTTAAAACAATCAAAATATAATCATAAGAATTGATTTAACCATAACAATAGTATCCAGGGTCAACCATAATCTATTAAAACATTTAGAATTATCCAAAACATGTCTACCCAAACTCACTATCCAAAATTTATAAGGAAGTTAAACATAATGAAGATCTTTTTTCCCATGTAATAAAATGTGTATACCATCATCATGTATTATATTAAAACATGGTAACACTCTGAATTATCATAAAAACTAATTGATTTAATTCATTCACCTTTATTCCTTATAATTTCTAAATATAGTCCTTATATCCAAAAAATGTTGTAAACTCGAAAAATAATGGAATAAAAAACAATTAATTATTTTCCAAGTAGTTAAGAATATTGAATATAATTTATCCAAATCCATAAAATAGTATTCCAAAATCACTACCTGAGTATCAGAATCATATTAAATTTTATCTTTCCTTAAACCATGTATTTTCCAAAAATATTAACATGCTATTGATTCACTTTTCTTAGAACCATATAATCGAAATCCTCAAGGAAATAGTACTAAAGTACAATCCTTTTTTACTTCCATAATTCATATAACTAGTACATCGTTGATGCAATAATCAAATGAAATAGTTCTTTAATAACAACATAAAAAAACATGTTTTTCCTCTCCAACTGTGGTTGTATCATAACTTGAATATTATCCAATAGTATCACATGGAGAATACTCTAATGATTTGTACATTGATTTTCATAGTTTCTCAGCTACTTACAAATTTAGCATTGTAAATTTGAAACCTTTTTCCTACCCTTGAAATCACATACTTGGTGTCCTTTTTCTCAACAGTTATATCAAACTACCAATCACTTCAATAATTTTCCATGGTGGTTCATTCTACAGTTTTCACATATGGGAAAATAATTCCTTTCCCTCTTCCCTTTATCTATCTTTCTATATACCACCATTTTCTTCTCTTTCTTCCCTTCAATGATATAGGACTTAGAGAGTACTTTACTTGTCTTATTAACACATGATATTATTTCTTCATATGATGAGAATACATGGGAGACTATTTTCCTTCGAAATTTTGGCTTAATATCATGAATGATATGATCCTTCTTACTCTTTGTATCACGCGTATTGCTGGAGTTCTCATTCCTTCTACTAGGAACCATTTCTTAATTGTGTAATACACTAGAATAGTTTATGAACTGAAATGCATAATTAAAAACATGTAAAATACATAATATAAATTGAAAAGATTATGGATATAATCTATAATCATAAAAAAATTCATTTAAATATGTATTTACTCCTAAATAATTAATAGTGGCTTATAATGAAAATGTGATTTATCCTAATCATATCCCCCACTAGTGTTATAACCAATAGGGGAGCAAGGCCTATTGTCATGTACCAGGATACCTGGGTCATGCCCAAAACTCCTTGTTGGAATTTTTACTCCAAGGTACATTTGTGTCAGAGCCGCCTCTACCAGATCATATCTAGATAGGGATGTATTTTTTGGAAAATATATAAAATCTCTACATTACCAAAATTATAGGAAGTTATTCTATATTAATCCTCAAATCTATCTTAGGGTAATGTTATCAAATAAGTTTTTTCTAAATATAGTTTCCAAAGTTTGTACAAAACGTCCTCTAATACCAACTATAACCCCCCGACCCTAGAATCCCAAAGCCGGTGCATTATTTTAAAACATTGGAATTATTACAAGCAATCATATCCCAAAGGACTGATCAATTTACTAGTCTTAAAAATTATATTACTTACATGAATGTTACATTACGCATTCAAACGTAAAACAAAACATAAATAATCCATTTAGAATGCCATTATTCCAATTTCTTAACCCTGAAAATCAAAAATAATACACTTCAAGAATGCTAGGATAACAAAACATAAGAAAGGGGTGATCTCAGATGCTCATTAATGGTAAATAATTTAGCGGAAGCTGTACACATTTAAGGAAAGATGTGTAATAAAAACAAAAGCTTTTTAAACATAAGCTTGAGCATAATATGGGGAAAATAAATCCAACATTACCATATAAACATGCACAATGGTATTATACTATTTGAATAATCACGTGTAATAATTAATTTCATAATGAGGGAATGCCTAACATCAGACATCATTATAACATAGGCAGGGACTCGTTCCAAGACTACAAATAAAATTTTTATGAAGTCCTTTTTCAAAGTCACTAGTTTCTCTCATGAGACCTACCAATGCATCGAGGGCTATAGAGGTCCCCATCTGTCACTTACTAAGTCCATTTCATTCCTCATATGAAAATTTTGGATCATAAGATAAGCATTCATATTAAAACTAGCATACGAAATGTCAGTACTTCAAATTTAAACCATGAATGGTATAAAAATAGCACATCCACAGTGAAACATATCATAAAAAATTGATACAATATAGAATATTTTATTATAATAAATCAACTTTAATCAAGAGTAATATCCAGATTAGAATGTTGACATAGTTGAAAATGATCAGTAAAACTTTTTGAGGTAAATATCCCTTTTGGTGAAATAATTTAAAAGTCACAAATTTATAAAGGAAGTGATTTAAAATTTATTTTTGAATCAAATTGTCCCATAAAACATTGAAACTTTTGAAATAAAATAACATTTTAAAACATTCATGTTCACATAAATAAATCGTTAAAACCATTTGAAAAACATGGACATAAATGAGAAAGATTTTGAAGAATAAATATTTAAAACATTTAAAATGTTTTTTTAGTTAAGGATTACCTTCAAAATAATAATTTTGAAAACTCTATTATTAATCAGGGACATGGATAATAAACATTTCCTGGTAAAAACATACACATAAACAATCTCTGATAGTAATGAGATTGAGGAATTAACCCTTACCTTGCACTTTCCTTAGGTTGAGGGTACGTTTAACCTCTTGCATAATGTCCATAGTATGTTATTAAATTATAATATAACCATATTAATATTTATTATATCATACATGATTTATTTATGAATTTATACTACCCATTTAATAATTATTTTCTTGATAAATTAACATTTTGGGTAATATTCTATTTCTTTATCATATGTGTTTTAACTTGTTATTCATGATCGTATGATTTAGATCATGATTTAAGTACATAAATAATATAAAAATGATTTATATATAATATATATTTAGTATATAAATATATATAATTGATAGATATATGAAATGCAAAACACTATTTATGGAGACTATAGGTTGTACGTACACGCAAACATTGTTTCTGTTTTCATATTGTATTGAATAGAAGTAAGTGGATAAGATATATGTAAGTACATACATACATACATATATATCTCCAGTAGCATTATTATTTTATATATTACATACATATTAATAATATATATTTTTATAATCATCGTTGATTGGTGAACCTGGAAATGAGTCTCATCACGTCGTGGAGACGGTAAGCCGTACGTACACACGAGAGACGATATCATTTCATCAATGATTAAAATGTGTTGAATTATATGGTATATTAATTTTATAGAGAAATTATCAGATTATTTTGATTATTTTAATTCATATTACTCATCATTATATCCATCCAAAAAACATAGTGTTGAATAAAAAATTACACATGGATGTGGAGACGATTAGTCGTACATATGCATGCATGGTGACATTATCATTCATAGGATTGATAGAATAATGAGTATGGTTGTACAATTTTTATAATAAAATCACAGTATGTAGAAGGTACTGGAGTTATTATTTTGTTATGGAAGTAATAAAAGAAATATAAAGTGGAATAAGAAAAGAACATTGAAGGTGGTGATAAAATAATTACCTCTTCTTTGGGTGTTTCCTTTTTGTTTGAACAAAAGGGATCCATAGGATAGATTTATGGTCAAGGAAAAGACTCTATGTTATAGTGAGAGATGTTGGCAGGATATTTGGGCAGGGGATGGACGATCCAAATGGATTTGGAGGTGTAATTGTTAGAGAAGTGGAAGTACCCTTTTATTAGAGAGGTGAGGGTAATATTAGAAAAAGTTTGAAATATTTTTTTTTATAAAATCATATTTTGTTTCTAATGGAAATTTTTTATTTATTTAGAATATAAGGTATAGATGGGTTGAAATACTCTCGAAAAATAGGTTTTAGATTGGTTTAGGTCACTATACTATCCTTATCTTTTAGATTTAACTATAGGTTAAATAGTTTAACATTTACCATGTCTCCTTGTATTTTTATATTATATGGTTAATAATCATATATAAAATAACAAGAGAACCTCAAGAGGTTAATTAATGAAATATCTATTATTATATAAGATATTTGGCTAAACCTAATATTTTTTGGACTATTATATCATTTAATAATATAGTATTGGTTTTAAAAACCTAGTTATGTAAATTTTGAAATTATTTAGTCTTTTGTTTTTTGTGAAATTCATAAAAACATTATCAATTCAGACAAAATTAATTTAATCAAACAAAAAATGTAATACTATCCTAGAAAATTCTTGAATTTCAAAGATATCCTCAATCTACATATATATTTATATTTATAATAATAATTATTTCAATCATTCAATGATAAAGTAATTACAGCATAATCATTGTGTCATAAATAAATTTAATTATATAATATCTAAAAATAATAAATAAAATAACATTATGTATGAAATCGTTTTATATTTATAATAAATATTTATTATCAAATTTATATTTTGTATAACCCTATATTTAATATGGTTTAGTTATTAACCATTGAATTTATCACTTGTAACTCTTCATTAAATAAAATAATAATAAATTTATTAATCTAGTCCTAGTGGACCAAAAGGATCATATATTATATCTTAAGGTTGTTTTTGGTCGAAATAAACTTTTCCAATAGAATTATGACATGTGTTACGATAATTATAATATCATTGATACCTTTAATTACCCTATTTACTTTTAGTCGTGGTAAATAAAAGTCAAAAGTTACTATTCACCAAAAATTATTTTCATCCTATTGAACCACATTTTAATTACTGATTTAAATCGTGTCTCTCATATTTTTAAAATTTTATTCACAAAAGTGGTAAAATTACATTTTATGCTAATTTTCAAATGTGCCAATAAGGTGGGTAAAAGACGTTAAAAAGTTCAATAAAATTTTATACATATAAATTTCTTATAAAATGACTCTAATGAATTACATTGAACATATATAGCTATTATATATCACTTTTTAATTAAAATAAATTTAAATAAAATAAATTATTATTTAAATAATATGTTGGTTTTAAACAATAACATAGTGTTTTTCACTATTCATCAAAAATTAACGGTTTTCAGAAAAATAACAAAACATCACCCTAAGAAAATTTTGAATTTATGAATTCAAAAATGAGTTCTATTTTACCAAATTCAAGAAATTTATGTTTCATTAATTAATTTAAAATTAATTCCCGTAGTCAAAACCAAAAGCGGAGTTTTTTAAAAAGTAAAAACTATCTAAAGATTGACATGTGTTTATGTCAAATATAAATGTGAAATAACTAATAATGACCTACATTTTATTAAATGATAAAAAATAATCTAATTATACTTCTAAACCATTCAACTGAATAATTTAACACTATAAATAATTTTGAATAAAAAATGTTTTCAATTCGAATTTAATATTTTTACTATTCACCAAAATATAAAAGTTATCATAAAAACAAAAAACAATTATCAGAACTAAATATTTTTTCCCTGATTCTAAGTAAGAATATTATTTTGTCATAATTAATATATAAAAGTGTCAAATATTGGATTTCAAAAGGGTTCTCCATTAAATGGCGCTAAAATTTCATTTTCTGAAAAATAACTTCCTTTATCTAAAAAATTGAATTAGTTCTTATATTATGTCTAAAAAGAAATTATATGTATATTAAAATTATATGGTGTATATAAAATTCAAAACTCAGTTAATACTATTCATAACTGTTTTTTGAATAGCCAGTTTGGTAAGTCAAGGTGCACTCGAACTCGGTGTTGCGTGTAGCGCAATTTATTAAATTACTTTGAAAATATAACATACTATGAAATCTTGGGGTGCTAAAATATAAAATATTCTCTAATAGTCTATACATATTAATAACTAAATCATGATATTGGATATTCCCCCCACAATGGAGGATGTGTTTTTATTTATTGCGATTTTTTAGAATGAGCTAAAATGATAAGTGAGGAATGGATGAAGCTGTTATAAAAAATAATTATTCCATGACTGTTAATTACATTTTTTGGATGTATCCATGGCATAAATAATAGTTTTTTGGTTTATTGTAATGTTTTAAACACCCATTATTTTTTCCTAGATAATTATTGATTATATAACTTAAGAGGTGGTGAACTAAGTTCATAAAATTTTATTAAAAAATTATAACCAACCACATTGAAGTATGTGTGTTAAATTTTTCCCTTTAACTGTATATCAAATGGAAAATTAAAATATGTGGAATGGAAATTGGAAATAGACATTTTCAGTGGACTAGGGAACATAAATACCATATTTCACTCCACCAACACTCTACAACTAAAGCAAGGTGATTTTCACTAAACAACCCTTCTATCGGGGGATCATAGCTGAGTAGAAGAATTTATGACTTAATCAAAAAAATTAAAATTGATTTTAACCAATATCTAAATTTACACGAACTATACACTGTATTAACCACACACTTTCACTGAGTAAATATAGTGTATAATGTGATACATTTATTAAGAAACATTTTAAACTCACAGTTGGTAGAAGAAACTGATAGTAGATAAATATTTATCCTAAAAGAATTATAGACTTCAATTTTAGATAAGGATGATCTTCATAATATTATAGAGAACATATAATCATATCACATGACATACTGATTCTCAATTTTTAAATATCTCTAATCTTATAAGAAGGAAAAATGATTTTCTCTTAATTTTGTACTCCTCTCTCTTTTTTGGTTTCTAACTATTCATTTTATATAGTATTTTAACTTGACCATAGGATGAATCTAGTGGTAAAAATAAGTTATGAAATTCTCCTTAAAACATAGGTTCATAAGAGTGTGCATATTCACTTTCCAAATTGAGAATTTCTTTTCTAACTATGATTTATGAGATTTTCCTGATCTCAGAATTTTTATATTCGTAGTAAATCTTGTTATGCATTATATTTAATTAAATAGAAAACATTTTTTGATTTACTAAAAGGGATTGAAATAAATAGTCATGAAATTAGGAAATTAAACCTGAGTTTATTTAATATCAGTTCATTATAGGATATCAATTGATCATAATATTTATTATAGGATGCCTTTCGTAAGTAAAACATTCTTGGATTCAAAAAAATATTTGTCTAAAATGTAGTTTAAGATAATTCTATATCATAATATAAAATATTACATTGAATTGATATTAACTTTTCTTAAAATTATTTTAGATATTAATATTCTTCTCATAAGAATAAATCCCTTTCACATTTTCATACAAACTAAAAGATCTTTTTTAAATAACTTATTCGATATCATCTTACAAATAATTTGAAAATTCATTCCATAATTTTTTATTTATTGATCTGACAATAACACCATATATATATATTTGAAATAAAAAAATCACAAAAATATTTTTTTGTAAATAATGTAGGATCATCAATTCTTACTGTAAAACGGTTTGATAAACAGAAATAACTTAATCCTTCCAACCATGTCCTTAGAGATTATTTATGTCTATATAGATTCTTGGTATGTTTAAACATGTTATATCAAAAGGAAGGATCTTTGAAGCAAATAGTTTTCCTACATAGACATCCTCAACTAAAAAACCATTTTACAAAGGCTTATTTTACATTCATCGTATTTATTTTCATGAAATATAAAATTAATGTAATAGATGAAATCTAGTATCTTATAATATAGATATGAGAGAAAAGGTTAATTCATAAACTATTCCTTATTATTGATTATATACGTTGGAAACTAATCTATCTTTATTTCAGGTTATTACATTGTGGTCATCTTGATTATTTCTAAAAACCCATTTTATTCCAATTACAAGAAAATTTTAGTGTCTTTCAAGTACTTCTCATAACTTATTTATATGGAATTTATTTAGTTATTATTTTATTTTTATGTACCAATATTAATCTAATAAATATTCTCTTATGAATTTATGTTCTAATTTAGATTGAAGCCCTGGTAATTATACTAATTTTCCAACATTTATTATGGTTCATACTCCAGCATCTAGGTGTCCAATGACTATTTCAAGAGGGTGTTATGTAATGATTCTAGGTTTTCAATGTAACACACATTATGGTTCACTATTATATACTCTTATTAGATTTTGTTTAATGTAATCATGTTCCAAATCAACATCCTTGTTTTCATAAAAGTGATGTCCTGCTATCATATTTGTTACTAAATCATTTTGATCATCAATTTGAATCATTTTGTGGCTGAAGGGATCCCATTACTCAAATTGATCATGAGCTGATTCTTTAAGAATCCCTGACCTTTATTGAAAGATATATATTCTTTAGAGGTAGTACATTATCCTTGGAAGCTTGCTTCATCAGCCTAGGAAACGAACATTCCAAAATAATCTTATGTGTTCACGATGTAAATTTTACATGAAATTACATTAAAGTCTCCAACAATGTGTTTTCTATTATTCATTATAATATTGGGTTTTTTTCTTCTAAATATGTTTTATTAGTACACTATTAATGATATTACATAGTATGATAACAAATTATGCCCATAGCTGATTGGGAATGTCATATTCACATAACACATTCCTCTAACATTCATTGATATTCATATTTATCTTTTAGACAACAAAATTTTTAGAGGTGTTCTGGGGGAATATATCATTTTATTAATTAATTTTATAGAGTAACAAGAAAATCATGATTATCAAATTCTCCTCTATAATCCCTTCTCAAATAAAAATTTTAAACCCATTTTTCATTTTTCACATGTCTACAATTATTATTAATCACATTAAAACATCATATTTAAGTATTTAAAATTTAAACCATGTAAATATTAAAAAATAATCAACTAACAAAAAATTACTTACCATCATTACTTTTAGATCGATTGGGTCTGAAAATATCTATATGAATATGATTAAGAATTTTAAAAGTAGAAAATTAATTAATTAGTTTGATAGATTACTTATGTTTCTTTCCAATTTAGCATATGTCACATAGTTTATTTTTGTAAATTTTATGATCAAAAAATTTAAAAATCTATTTCTTTTTATACAATTTTCATAAATAATTAACATTTAAATATCCAAACATATATGTCAAATCCAAGACTCCAAAAATTCCAAATGTTAAAAATTTAAAAAAATTTACATAAACAATAAACATATATTATGTAAAGATTATTTGATCATGGTGCATTAAATTTGAAAAAATATTTATTTAAATACTAAGAATGTGTTGTTGGAAAATTGAAAAGAATTACCAACATCACAATTTTGGTAAATACTTATCAGGTTGTGCTTCACCCCTTCAACAAAAAGGTATTTTTTGATGAGAATGGTTTTATTATTTTTAGCTGACCTAGTTACAATAATCATTCTTCTTGAATTATCTACAATTGTGACATATCCACCGTCTAATTTGGATAGAGAGTGAAAATTGGAGTAATCTCAACTCATATTTCTTGAATATCCACCTTCCCAGATCTATAGTGTATTTATCTTCATTTGAATAGTTTTATACAGTGACAAATCTAACTAAAATTTTTTTTGTTCCCAAATTTATTTGGGTCCTGATATGTTATATAGAAGACATATATGCATATAAAATATATTCTATTTAATAGAAATGATAGGAATATTTTTTCTAAAAAGTATTTTGAAATATTTTTTTTAATTCCCTAATGTTTATAATTTTTTAAATGAAAAATAATGGAAAATGACTTATTTCACCATAATAAAAATACATAACTTTAAAAA
Source organism: Viscum album (assembly GCA_963277665.1). Classification (NCBI taxonomy): domain Eukaryota; kingdom Viridiplantae; phylum Streptophyta; class Magnoliopsida; order Santalales; family Viscaceae; genus Viscum; species Viscum album. The sequence continues at coordinate 1,211,349,314 of OY728122.1, forward strand.
GATATTCATACTTTGAGTTGGTAACAAATTAATTTTTTTAAATATTACATCCTTCTACAAGGCTTCCAATTACAAAATTATCTTCTCGAGGTTGACTTTGGCCAAGAATTTTATTTAAATATTATTCTCATTTGGTAAAAACACATGCATCATATTTGAAATTCTCAATGTTCTTCGGTTGTTTTTTATTATTTTGATTTATTCTAAAATCAATAATGTGGATTTTTCCAGCTAACATTTTTGGTGTATGATTTGATTGTTCTGATTTTATTTATTACTTAATATTTTATTATTATAATTTCAAAGAGCATAATTTTTTTAGTAAATAATACTTTATTTCCTACATGGTGCAGTATTCATTTAATTATTTAAATGATCAATTTAAATTTATAATTCAGGTTTATGTTCAAAATAATAATATTGTACCACATCAAATTGTTCCCTGAAACATAGGTTATCATTTTGACTTATATATTTAGCTTTACATTATGATAACATGCATTCACTATAATCAATAGATATACATCATCTGGCCTCCATAGATTTCCTTGATTTACTGTATCTAGTTTTCTTGAAATATTTATGTTTTATCTTATTTTGGTCTTTTATTTTAGATTGTTGAGTTTAATTTTTCCATACGTTTTTCATTAATAAAATATCAATTCATTTGATCTGCATCCATGATTTCTTTTCTTGTTTAATGATCTTATGAATCCTTGTATCTTGTTATATAATTTTTTGAAATTTCAATAATACTTTTCATATTTATCATTTAATTAATCATTTTTTATGATGATTTTTTCTTCATATACTTTATAAACTTGTGTACTTATACTCTTTCTATAATCTTTATAATTAGACACTTTCAAGGAAGTATTGTCCTTTATATTAATTGTATGCTATTCTTTTTCAGTTTAAATTTCATCTTCATACATCATGAGGGTTCTAATACGGTCTTTTATCATGATTTTTTTACTTATATAGATTTTATAATGGTAGTTGAGATTCCACTCCATATATGTGGTAATATGCTGAGAAAATTTAATTCATGTTCGAGATATGTTATAAGTAATACTAGAGAGTAAATGTTGTTTATAATTTATGTTAATAATTTATTTTTTTATTAATTATTTCACCATTATATATTTTAAATGTATCAAACATAAGATTCGTTTTATCATTTGTAATGGCTTTCACATTGTTAGTGACATCATATTCTACTGTAATAGTTGACCAAAATTGAAGCATTGTCTGAAATTGAGTTTTATTTTTGAAAACATCTCATTCTGACCACTAAAATATAGATTATAGATAATTTAAGTTCAAATCATAATTTATTCAGTTTTAGTATCACATTTTCAGGTTATAACTTATGAATTTGGTAGGGATCAACTACATTGAGATAATCTTTCAGAGAATGTATCTTTATATAAATGATCCTGCAATATTTACAGAAACCATAGATTCCACTGTTGAAGTAAAGGGATATAACCATTGACGAGCCTTCCCAGTTATTATCTATATAACCTCTTTAATAAGAGACATTTGGACTTCATCCTTTCATGGTGTTTAACTCAAGGGTCACAAGAACCGATACAAATTGTTGTCCCAGATAATGAGAGACTAAATAGCTTATGAAGTAGTGAATTGAGTTTATAAAATTATCTTCAAAAATATAACCAACCTCTTCAATGTATTTATTTTCAACTTTCTCACATTAGTGTACACATAGTGGAAAGTAAAAAAAATATAATAATTTATATTGAACATATAGATTTATAATTGTTCCGGGAAAATAATCCCATAGTCCACTATACTAATTCTATACTCCCCATGCTTGGTGATTTTCACTAAACAACCCTCATAATGGGGAGATCCCAACTAAGATAAAGAAACATTCACTTAGTAAAATGGTCCATGGTCTATAGAACATGCTCTCCATTTATAATAAATATACATAGTTATAACTACACTCTTACATTGAGTGAAATCAAGGTAAAATGAGACACCCATTTCAAGAAACATTTGTAATGAAAAATTACAAGCAGAAAATGATAATAGATAAAGTTTCATCCTAATTGAATAATAGAATTCATGTATATATTAGGAAAGTCTTTATTGAGATGTATATAAATAATTATTTTAGAATTGGACATATTGGTTCTCAGTATATATTCATCTTCAGTGTTAGGAAAAAGAAAAACATTTTTTCTTCTCTTTTTTATTCTCTTATCTCTTTTGTTGTTTCTAACTATCCCTTTTAATTTTTTGTTTTAACATGGGAAAAAGATAAATATTATGGTTGAAAAAATCAATATAGTTATTCTAACAATATAGGTTAGTGGAAGTGCATATCTTCAATTTACGAATAATGAATTTCTTTTATCATTATGATGTCATAGATTTTCTCGATCTCGGAATTTTTCTATTGATATTATGTCTTCAATGGTTTGATCTTTCCTAAAATAAATAATAATATTTTTATGTACTAAATTGTTGTGAAATGACTTATCAAGATATTATCAATGTAATAATGATGTTATGTGACATCAGATCATTATAGGATATGTAATGTAATTATTGTTCATCATAGGATGTCTTTCATAAGATATAGAGGCATGTATTTATAAGACAATCAGTCTTTAATATAGCATAAGATAATTCTCCATCATAAGATAAAATTTTATCGTGATGTATAAATAAATTTTCCTCAACTTATTTTGGCTTTGAATATTCTTCCCAAGAGAATAATTCCTTTCACATTTTCATACTAACTAAAATATCATTCTTAATTGACGTGGTCAAACATCAAAATATAAATTCATATGTGATACTTTATGTTCTTAAACAACTAATAATGTTCTTTAAATTTAATAAGATATAGTATTTTCATGTACAAGTGACATGAATTTACGAAAATAGAATTAGATAATTATAATGCGAAACACTTAACATACATGGTATAGTAAATGTACGGATTTTTTGAATCATCAAAACACATAAATCATGGATATATTTAAAAAAATATACCCTTTAAAACACATGTTAATTGTGTATTTTATGAGATCATATAATGAATTTTGATGTGTATTGTTAATATGAACATACTGAAACATGCATTTTTCATTTATACATACCCTTGTGGTCACGATTCTTGAAATATACTTGATTTATTTCAAATTAGACAGGAAATATAAGAGGTGATATTTCATGAAGAATTTATTAATGAGAAGGTGCACATATTGATCCCACATAACCATATTGGACACCTAGATAAATCATATAGAATTGAATATTAGAGATTTTTCATAGTCATTAGATTAAGCGATATACATTAAATGTTATATTTAGATTTTTCTTGGTAGTTTCTATGGTAGAATGAATTTAGTTATATATTTATTAAGGAGTGGATAAGAATATTAAATTATAAAATACCTTTAAAAATAAGAAAATTAGGATTTGAGAATGATATTGAATCATTTAGAAGATTTATAACTAGATTGTGAAATAGGTTGTTTTGGAGAAATCATTTGAAAATGGAATATCATTGAAATTATATTATTCTTTTTGGAATAATTATGGAGGATAATGAAGAACTGCATTAAAAATATTTCTTTTTAGAATGAATAAATCCAGGAATTGCTATCATGAATAACATTAATGTGGATTTATTCCCATCTAGAGTATATCATTATTGTGATAATTAAAAATAAAAAACATAATCCTCCTTATTGATTCCAAATTATTTGGAGTTAATGGATTTAACTATTAGAAAAGTGGTGTTTAATAAATTATGGAATCTATATGTGAAGATGAAAGGTGTTTTAATTACCATTGTTGATATAAAAGTGACTTATATGTCACTAAATTTATGAGATATTATCACATCAATAAACTATTAATTCCTTTTATAATATATTGTTTGATGGATAATAATTGGGGGAAAACCCATTGAATATAGGGAGAAGTTCATAAATCTTATAAAGGCAGTGATCTTTAGCATGGAGTAACTATACACTAAATCATGTATCTAATGAAGAGTGACTAACATAAGATTTTTTCATACCAACTCATCACCCTGTGTATGATCCTTGGATATTTCCGAATGAAACATACCCATGTAAAATACTTATGTTGGATTTTCATATAATTATACAGTAATTATTAGTTTTTAATGAAACCAAATTTGATGGAAAGCTTGTTTGAACATGAGTTTTAGCTATTTAGAGACAATAATCAGAAAAGGGGATAACATGATTTAGGAAAGGTTTTGTGAGAAAATTTTTGATTAACTAACCACATTTATCATGTCTCATGTTCAAATATAACATAATTTAACATTTTAGTAATTTCAACATCATGTTAAATTATTGTATATTAAGTGATATAATAAAAAGTATATATAAAAATGTAATTTTAATCTTCATTGTGATATTATTTTAATTTTTTTCACACATAACTATAAATAAACTAAATGAAATTATTTACTAAACAAATCCCAAATAAAAAACATGAGGTCACACATGTAATTCCGAAATAAAACATATTATTTTCAAATTTTATTTTATTTAAATAGAAATATCAATTAAAAAAATATCTTATTTAAAAACTAAAATAATAATAAATTTTTAATTAACTTATTTTAATATTTTTATATATTTAATTAATTAATTTATATATTTACATGTATGAATAATAATAATGAATTTAGACATCAATAACTAAATAAAAATTTATGATATAAAATAAATGTTATCATTATATATTTTCTTCGTCAATAAAATGATATAAAAATATAAATAGAATAAATAAAACAAGTTCTAATGTAAAAATATACAAAAAGAGAAATAAAAATACAAATAAACCATGGTATTTATTCATTAACATAAACTATTAATTAAGAAAAGATAGAAAAAACCTTTTATATGAATAAAAATAATGATAAAAATGAAAAAAATATAATTTATTTTATATACTGATGTTATAATAAAAATAAAAAAAATATAATGAAAAACATTATCATCAAATATGTGTTATTTTAAGAATATTTATGAAATTGACCATTGATTTTATAACATTTTATTATAAAGATAGTATAAACCTGTCTAAATAATTTTCTAATTTATATAAATAATTAATATGTTTTTAAGAAATATCTAAATTGACAAATTTTTTTTGTAAGAAAATTTATTTATCATTTAGTATTAAAATAAAAATAAATGACACACTTAACCTTAGTCATATTAATTTAATATTATTAATAAATTATTTTATCACTCAACCCATAATGGTAAGTAAATAGTTTCATGTGGTTAATGTAGTGCTCGAGAAACAAAAAATATAACCCATCATATGATACCTCATCTAAAATTATTATAATTTTGTAATTTATAATAACGAAACACATGTCATATCAATGAATATAACAGAAGAGAACATATATTGCTTTAGTCAGTATTTGATTTAAAAAAATATGGCTAATAGAAATAAATTACGATAAAAAAACCACAATATAAGGTGTTATAATTAAAATAAAATAATTGTAATTAAAAAAAATTTATGAAACACATGTTTGTTCAAAACATAAGGTTATTCCCCTTTAATAATAAATATATAAGTAGAAAAAAATGATGATATCGATGGGGTGGGACATGATATACCTTCCCTCATTCATCCACCCAAAAAGAATGAGATAAAATCCAAGATGATATTCTAAAATAATTATGATCATTATATTTCCCAACTAGTAAAAAACATCTTCCAATAAACTGAAATACCTAGCTGAAGGATTTCACACATCCCCAAAAGATTTCGATCTAGTTAGCATGGTAGTATTGAGATGGGAGTAACCATCCCATTGTATTTAATTTTTCATTTTAATAGATAAAAACATTCATCACTCTTCATTGTACATTGAATATTATGGTCCCTAAGGGATCACATTAGTATAAGATCCCCATCCACCATATCCTTCAATTTTTCATTAATATTGTTTAGTTTTTATTTCATGTTAAGCTCTTATATTCCATAATGATTAATAATAGAGGATCAAAAAATTCTTATTCATTGGTTGAACACTAAGTAACTGTTATCCTAGTGGACTTAAATATTCCTCTAAGGCTAGATCCACAATAGAATCAAATTCATTTCATGGTATGGGACCCTTCATTATTCTAGAACTATTAAAAACACTCCCTTCTTACAAGGGCAACATGTATCCGTTGATTTTTTTTTAGATAACACTTGCACATTTCTTGAATCAATAAATTTGGAGTTCATATGGGGACTAACCTGATGTCTTGATTCCCTAACATGAACTATTTTTTGGTACCCATTTTTAGTATATCATCATAGCCATACTATGCAAAAGCAATCATTAGAGGATTCCATAAATTCAAATTATATTGTGAGGATTTTATCTTAATATTTGAGACACCAATAATTTATAGTGAAATTTTATCTATAGGAGACCTTAATAGATTCCCATTCTAAACATACTCACCCCCAAAAACACCTCATGTGTTCATGAATAAAAGAGTTCCCTTACTCAAAATCAAACCATCATAAGTTGTATGAAACATTAAAGAACAACTATCAATTGGAGAGTATATTGAGATCTGAGGGATAAAATCTATATCCAATATCCACATAATTATAATTCATTATAAATTCCATAATCACACAGAAATTGAGATATCAAAAATTATAAAACATATTTCATATTTAAAAATTGAAATGAAAAACATAGAAAAAGTGATTTTTGGTCTCATTTATTTTTAGTTATGTGTTTTGGGTTTCATGTACACAAATGTGTTATGAGTTTTCTATTCACAAATGTTTTATATTTATTGTTTTGTGTTATTTGATCACATTAGTTGTATTTTTTTTATTTACTTGTATTATGTTTTTTTAATTATCTATATTCTGTTTACATGTGCTATTTTTTCTCTTATAGTTCACTAACATGGATACTTGGCCCATAACTGGAGATGAGGTACGTCCTTAGGCCCCTTGAGAATATATCAATCAATACTAGAAAATTACTATTGTTGAGGATTGAGGAATTATTTTCTCTTGAAAAAAAACCGAAATCATTATTAAAAATATTTTCCTAAAAGTAGTATTCAATTATTTTAATATTCAACAAACAGAATTTTATTTTGATAATGATATAATTTTATGCTTAATTTTTGGAAGAATTTTTTTTAAAAAAATAGTTATACATAGGGATACTAATAGATTAATTTGGAATATTCAATAAACTAACTGACTAATTATATTGTATCATATTAGGAAAATAATTAAAATGTAAAAAATATTGAAAAAGTTGAAAAAAACAGATATACACATGAAACTCAAAAGTTATCATATGAAGGCCTAAATAGTTGTTACTAAAAATCTAAAATAAAATGATGCGTAGTTTAAAAAAATCAAAATGATGAATATAGTGAATAAGTTCCACATCAATAGACCCTTACACTCCATACATAGTATTTATGGTCCATCACTGAAGAATGTTAAAATTTTTATCATTCATGTATCAACACATATGAACTCTATATTCAGATATTATGTATGCATGTTGTAGTGAGTACAATATAATCAGTTTATTATCTCAAAAATACTACGAATGATTCTAAATTATATATAAAATATTCGAAAAATTTGGTTGTTTCAAGGTAAATATAATTGTAATTTAAATAATTTATTAAATAAAATACTTAAAAAAATATCCAAAGATAACACCCCTCTCTCACACAAAAGTTCATAAAGATTAATTAATAATTTATTTCAATGATTGTGAAATATTTTCAATTCAATAATTATTTGATGTCCAAAAACCATTTACATTTTAGAAAAAATTAAGAGTGGAAGCTATGAGAATAATAAATAAAAATGGGTTAAACCTCTCAAGGAATCAATAGTGATACGTCAGACTTGGTCATCATCTGATGGGAAAAAATACATCCACATTTTCTAATACTAGAATTGAAAAATTCAAAAGCTAGATTGACTAATACTCATTATTAATTACATTATAAGGAAATAATTTTTTATGGCATAATTGTGAGAAATAAACTATTTTGTTGAAAAGAATACCATTTTCCATTAATAATATCACTATAGATTAGAATTAACTGATTTTAATAATAAGTGTGATTTATTATATTAAAAATAAAATATTTCATTATTATTTGTTCACATACGTTTATGCTTTGGAACACCATAGTTATTTAATAATAAATACTGTTATACAATCGCAAAAACATGTAATAGTGATAGGTGGTATAATTTATCTCAATTACCAAATGAGTTATAAACAAAAATGGTTGATGGGTTATTTGTGACTCACTATGTAAGTCATAATTAATTTCATAAAAAATGAATATCATATAAATTGAGGTGATTATTTTTAATATATAGCCAATCTGTTAAAAATAATTGTTAATAGATACTAATTTTAACACTAATTTACATTGAAAAAAATGTTATGGTAGATATGTATTAAATGCAATGAAATATTGGAAACAATATACCCTCTCTCACCATTGCCTATTTTAAAAAATGTATATTATAAATATACCTGCATTGATTCCCCCCAACTTAATATTCAGACTTATTTTACATGATTAATTATGTGAGAAAGAGTTAAGGATCGAGAATTATATCCCTCATTTTATATCTACTTAATCTGATTCCTATTACGAGGTAATTTTCATATTTTTTAAGGTGTTATTAGTTAATTAATCTTTTCTATTGTATTATGATATTGTGGTTATAGTTATTTATTTTCTTTGTTAGTTATCATAGTTTTAATTAATTTGTTTTTATTAATTTTCAACTTTTTTGGTTTTTTATTTATTTATTTTATGTGCTAATATATTTTCATATAGTATAAATGAAAATAAATTATTGTTAAATATTAATAAATAAAAAATTAAATTATTAATTAAAAAATTATAAATAAATAGTAAATTTGTATATTTTAATTAATTTTTAATGTAATTAAAAATTTTAAAATTATTTAAAAAATAGAAATTATTAAAAAAAATATAAACTATGATTCTAATTAAACTTATAGTTAATAAATTATAAATATAACAATAAGAACATACATAATTTTACGATTTAATAAAATAAAAACTATATAATACATGATAAATATTTTTAAAAAATATTCTTAATTATTAAAATGATAAATATAGTAGTAAAATATTATCAGAATATAGTAAAATAATTTACTATGATTATAGTAATGAAAATATAATATTTAATAATTAGTATTTTAACTATTTTATTTTAATTTTTCATTAATTTTAAATATATATAATAATTATTTTAAACTAATTTTAAAAAAATTGATAATATAATTTAAAAATAGATATTTACATTATTATGGATTAAAAAAATTATTATAAAATAATAAATAAGAATTATAATATTTAATAATTAGAATTTAACTAAATAATAAATATAAAATTATTAGAAAATTATAAAATATTAACAAATATGAAAAATTATTAATCAAGTATGAAAATACTATATATATATAGTTTTTTTAAAAACTAATTAATAAATTAGAAATATTATGTTAATATATTAAAAATGGAAAAAATTTGTAAAATACAAAAATAACAAAAAACATAAAATTATTATATTAAAAACAATATTTAAATTATCATTAAAATTATATAACATGATAAAATAAAAATAATTCAATTATTAGAAATTTTTATTTAATAAATTTAATTTACGTCTTGATTTATTGGAAAAATTGTTTAACAATTATTTTAAATTAATCCTATAATAGAAGAAAAATAACGTCAAATGTGATATAGAAATATATATATTAAAAGTTTTGTTATAAAAAAATTAATAACCTTATTAATAATTCGCTATGATTTTAATAATAGGGATGTTTGGAATTACTAATGGTTTATCAAATATTTAAAACACTAAAATCTTTTTAAATATTAATAATGTAGTGAAAAAATAATGAATTACATTGAATCTAAAAAAAATAGTTAACAAATTTTAAATATAATTATAGATTATTACATAAATTATAATTGCAAGAAAAAATGTAAAAAATTGAAAAAAATTCAAAACTTTTAAAATAATAAATAAATATCATAAATTATTTTACAGCTATTATAATAAAAATAAATATTTTCTAATAATTATTAATCTAATAAATTTATTTTAACATATTAATTTGTTTTGAAAAATATGTGTAGTACTTATCTGAAATTAATTTTAAAATATTAGATAATATAATTTATAAAATAATTAATATATTTATACTATAATAAATACAAAACTACAGTGTTAGTAAACTAATAATTTACACAAATTTAATAAAATTATTTATTTATGAAACAAATTTATATTTTTTTTTAATTAAAACATTAATTAAATTTTTTTATTCTTATCCAAATAAAATTTAGTAACTTATAATTTAATTATTAAAATATAATAAAATAAATAAAATTATACGAAATTAATAATGTATTTATAATATTTTGTAATAATTTTTTTATAATCTATTTCTTATTTTTTAGAAGATAGTCACAAGAAAAAATATACCATTGTTTTAACTATGATTTTTAATTGGACGTGTCATTAAAAATAAACAAATTTCATTAACAAATCACTTATATATTGATGTAGTTGAAGCATTTCTTTCATTTTCATAAAAAAATATAAATTCTGTTGAAAGAGAGAATAAAGTGTCTTTATAAAATATAGGAACTCTTGTGATATGTAAAGACTAATATCAAATAATGGGATTTCACATCAATTTGATGGTTGTAATTTAGAGTCAAATTCATATTATTTGTTCTCTAATCAGTCAAAATTGAAAATTTTAGTTCTTGATAAACAAATGCATAGTGTAATAATTCATATTCTCAAAAATAATCATCTCTAATTTATGAAATATTTTAATTTTGCTAGGATTCCTTATATAAATTATGAATAGAAAATAAATTCTATAGTCTTATGAAATTTATATATATTAATATAAATTTATGAATATCTAATTATTATTTTTATCAAATACATTTTCTTGTTTTATCCATGATTCCATCGGGGAAAATATTTCTGGAAAATTTCTATGAATGTAAAAAATCCACAATTGGGTTATTATTAATTTTAATATTCATTCATGTTAAATTTATTGTGTCTTATATTATAGTGGTTATGAATCTTCGGATAATTTTCATAGATGTGGAAAAATGAGGCATAACGACATTCAATATGTAAAACCTATGCTTTTTTTTATAAAACTAAAAAGGTAATTATTTATTAAATAGATATTAATGTGTCATGTTTTTATCTAATAAACCAACTTCATTCCGGGCATAGAATCAATCTAATATTCTAGTATGTAGAGGATTAAATCATTATTATGTAGTGATTCATGTAAATACACTGATCAGCTGAAACTATATTTGTCATCATAATATTGTAATGTTAGATGACAAATTTCTTTAATTGTTTTCTTGTCCCTTTTATACATACATTATTCAATAGTTTTTTTCTATTATTTTCATAACTTCATGTGATATACATCTTCCCATGGTTATTATGGAACTATATATCTATTAGGAATTATTATTTCCATGTCATCTAAATATAATTATTTATACCTATTTGAAATCATTAATTGATGAGTTAAAATTATTGTGGGGTGTGATATAATTACATGAAAAAAGTTAGTCTAACAAAAAAATATTTTAAATAATCAATGACATCCAAAATATTGTTTGCTATCTGCATTAAGAACATATTTTTATAAATACTATTAATAAAAAATTTGTTACAATAATGATTTTATGATTTTTTAATAAAAAAATATGTCTTTACTATCATCTAATTAATATTCGTTGTGATCATCCTTTTAAAGGAAATAAAAATAGTTCTATAAATCATTGATTTGAAATATATCAACCTCCCTTAATTATCGAATGTATCTAATATATAAATTTCATATATTTATTATATAATATAATTTTTATAGGAACAATATGTAGTTATTTGATATGTTGTTTTGGGAGAGATCAAAACAAGATAAGGTAAAAGATTTTTTGGATTTACCATATCAGTTTGATATTTTTGGTCTATAACATGCTACTTGTAATTCATATTGGTAATAATTGTTTTGATAATATATTATATATTGGGTTCGATAAAATAGTGAAAATATATGATATCATACTATCATGGTCATATCATTCTAAAATTTAAAAGAATATTGAACATGAGTTATTTGAAAATGAGGCATCAAAACATTTGAATGAAAAAAAAAAATCTTATATACATTAAAAATAAATTATTTTTTATTATATTTTTATTACTTCAGGTATTTGATTGAGAAATTTAATTTATTTATTAACACATATTACTTTTGTATGAACTATAAACTAGTAAAAATATTTGGTTTTTGGAGAGATCAAAACTAGATAAGGAATTTTTTTTGGGATTTACAAAATCGATTTGATATTCTATTCACAATCATGCTAACTATTATGTGTATTTAGAAGGATTTCATTGATAATTTATTAAATATTGTTTCATATATATAGATAAAAATAAAATATATCATAAATAGATGATTATACCATTCCCATACTTAATAGAACCATATATAAGATTTATTTTATAATGAAATCTCATAATATTTAGATCCAAAATCATATTATGCACTTTTAAAAAGACAATATTCTTTATTCACTAGTGGATTTAACAGTTGAGGTTAGAAAGTCCTTGTTCTTCTAATTTATCAAATTTTTCCAAAATTTTTTAAGGTTAAAATGTAATGATTATCACCTTATAATGATTGGACTATTACCTATTAGCCTTATAGAGTTTATAAAATCATTTATTTGGGATGTGTTGATCTAAATATTATATTTATTTTATATATTTTGGATAAAATATAAATCTATGATACATTTGTTTAGATAAAATATGATATTATTGTATGCTTGTGTAAATTTGAAAAAATATATTTTGAAGTGATTTTTTTATTCAATGGAAAATTTAAGATAATAATTTTTAAAAGCAAAAAAATGCTGGGATGATATAGTTTTAATATATGCACCCATTTGGGATATCTATATATAAATTGAATAAAAAGATATGTAAAAATGAATCAGAACATAGATCAATTATAATGGTGAAATTATAGAATATATTACAAAAAAATATCTTATTATTTTCATTCATAATATGCGTCAAAACTTATTTAACGTTTTAGAATGAGGAAAATGAATATGATGATTTGGAAAATTAATTATAAGTATTTAATCGACCTTTTCGCAACCAATAACCCCAAATGTACCCCTCTTGGGACGGAAATCTGAGAAGAGAGATAGTGACACCCAAATCCCCCCTCCAATAGGCCATGGGTTTTGTAAAATCATCTAGGGTATATCATACAAAAAATGGAATTCATTACCATTTATGATTATATAATTTTATATAAAAGATTAAACTATATTTACAAAAATATAAGTCTTCATCAATGACATAAAAGCATAAAAACTTCTAAATAACTCTTTATGCTAGTAATATCCAGCCCGATCACCAACGAAATCCATCAAATCTAAAACTTATATATATATATAGGGTAATAGTAATATTTATAATCAATATATCCATCCCCAGTTCCTCTTTTTCATAATAAAATTAATGCATATCGAAGCCCAATGAATATAATGTGAGTAAAATTAATTACCTAAATAGGTTAGATATGTTCCCAACTTCAAAATTGGCTCTCTCACCAAGTTACATAAACAATATATCATATAATATAATATCAAAACATAGTACCTTGAAACAACATCCCTGATGGTTTTCCTTTATACCCCAATGTCACATGTTTTGAGCATACTCTCTCTAAAAGAATTCAACATGAACACAACATGGATAAAGTATCATATTGTGTACCTTGTGAGTCACTTTATATTATCATCACGTGCCATGCCCCATTTGATTCCCATGGCATCATCATCACATACCACATCTCTAAATAATAACCAAGTTGATTCAAGGATCCACGATAACCCGTATGTCGTGTATTATACCTCAATCCATCAACACACAAACACACTATACCATTAATAATAAATAGGTTACTACATCTGGAAATACAAGAGTGTGAGATACCCTAAATCCATTACAGAACTCTATATAGATATATAGTGAAGGTATCCCCCATATATATTATCACATAATACAATAGGGATAGAAGATTGGGGATAGAGTCCCGGTTATCTATTCATACCACACCAACATGGATGTCATCAAATACACCCTCTCAGTTTCCACTCGGTATTAGTCACCCACAAGACATTGTTTTGGTAGCATATGAAATCACATAACATAAAGGATATATATATCTATCTCAAACCAACATTATGGGATTAGACATATCCTTAACCTCATTGTAATCAATAATCTCTTAAAACCCTGACTACTACTACTGAGGACCACATACCCTCTAAGCACACAAACATTTAAGAAAATTCATTAAATTAATTATTTCCATAAAAAAATTCTTATTTTTGTTATTTAATTGAATTTACATTAATTATCATTATCATATTTCACATTTCATTAACAAAAAACTGAATTAAATTCCCTACAGGCTTAATCTAACTGATTCTAATGTTCATCAATATTTTTATCATTTTAATTCTTATTAACCACCAACCCTATTATCTAAAAATACATATTATTTATTGTCAATTAATAACTTTAGGTACTATAGTAAAAATCCTAGGTGACTATAATAGGGTTTTATAAACTATGTATAACTAACTACATCATGAATTGGGGAATGAAATGTCAGTAAATGAGAAACCAAGCCATCAAACCTTTAAATCAATTTCATTATCAAGAATGTATCTATATTTTAGAAAAAATGCCAAAGAATAGCATTTAGATGTTTGATAAATACATGTTCCATCCTTGACATCACCATGTATATCACTTTTAATCCTAACATATCTGGTGCCAACTACTCCCATAAAAATTGGAATATCCACCAATATCCCACCAAACCATCAATCATCCCCATCTCACATCATGCTACATCATAAACCGATTAATTATCATCTATAATTAGCCGATTATTTTTTCAAAAGTTAAAACCAAATGAAATTTAAAGATTCATATATGAAAATATAGGATGTGTTTAAAAAAGTTTTCAAGTATAACATCTAGTTTTAACAAACATTGTTGAATAAGAATCCCAAAAAAATTTATTTTTATAGTTTCAAATAAAATTCATTTCCAGAATCAAGTTCATTATCCAATTTCATTATGATATGGAATAAAAAATTCAATTAATCCTAAAAATATCATCAATGTGATAACCATCAAAATTTAATAAATGGTTTGTTTAAACATTCCAATTAAATTATTAATCCAAAAAATATTACGATCATTATTTTCTTAATCATTTTCCATAAACTAATAGGTTATCCCTAGAGCATTAAAAATATGATAATCAAAGTACAAATATAGATATCACAATAAGTTGTAAAACAAGAGGAAAACTGAAATCATTGTGTAAATACATGTGATCACTAAAACTATAATAAATTTCTATCTATAATTACGGTTTTTAATATATAATGGTTAATCCCATAATTATTCAAATGAATCAATGAACATAACATTATGATTAGTCATAAAAATTATAAGAAAAATTGAATTTTATACCTCATGAATTTCTACATTAAAAAATGTGATTGAATAATAAAGTGAATCTATGACATATTCTCCTTTTAATAATCAATATACCTCTAATAATGTTTCACCACAAACCAGTCCAACAAACATAAAAGAGGTACATAAGAGTAAGGATATTATCTTCCATTACATGGAAATATTAAATGGGAAGAAACAATTTATTGATGAATGAACCACAATTGAATGTTGGAATCCTCTCATCAGAAAAACAAGAAACAAACATGAGATTCTAGGGATCATTACCTATCAAAAGGGACTCGAAAAACCTAATAAATAAACACTAGAAGCTGTGATATTGGAGAAAATCACATGGTCTCTTATAAAATCCAGGGTGTGATTATATTTTTTGGTGCATGACCATATATATATTCACATAATTAATTAGAAATTCTCTTTATGAATGACTCGGGGTTTAAGTCTTTCTATAAAGCACACCTCCTTAATCTAATAAACCAATATTAATTCACATCAAGAACTTAATGTTAACATAATGATATTTTGGGGATAGATTCATCTGGCCCAAACCATATATATTCACATCATGAACCTATGATTCACATACTAAATCACTCCATTGAAGCCACCCATTCTCAAACCATGAAATCACTCTCATGTTGTGAACTATTTTTTAAATCGTGAATTTATCATGAATTCAAATATCACCTCCCAAACTCAAATGAAACTACTATAGGATTAATCAAACTATTAAATACCTTGAAAACATGCAAAGGACATGGATATAATGATCTTATCCCATACATCAGGAACATATCAAAAAATTCTCATCAATGATAATTTAAAACCAAATCAAGAGAGAAGGCACGAAAAGGGGTCATTTGAACAGCCACCCGGTGACATACAACCCATGAATCTCACCTTTTTAAGATATTAACCACCCTAATAAAATAAAACAATAGAAAAAATAATTCTCTAACAACTATCTCCCAAACACTCTCTATGGAATATTCCACTCAAAAAAGAGAAAGGAAAAAAATAAAGAATCAATTAAAATAAACACACCGTAAAAATTAAAAAAATTCAGTAACCACTATGTTATAATCATTACAAGAGAGTAGTTAAATGTAAAATTGATGAGGAGACTATGTGTTTATCAATGACCCACATTCTCATATACTCTTCTCCACTCTAGTGTCTCACCAGAATATATGACCTAGGGGAATTGAATTCACACACATCACCTTCCCCCATTATCACAGTTCCATAAAGGGTGATCCTCAAATGACATGTCATCATCAACATTGATCTACTTAATGACCCAAACAATATTAGAAAAAAATTACCAGGAATAAGTTATTGACTCAATAAGGTTTCCTAATGAATTTTCCATTCCTTTATGTTTTGAAAATCATAAACATCTTATCTTATGGAAAGCTACCTTTTCCTAAGAACTATTTTCTTAAGAAAAATATACCATATCTAAAAAAAAATTATCCTTAACATTATTTTCATTATCTCATTTTACAATCTCTCAAAACCAATCACATTTTATTACTAAGTCAAAAATTAGGATTCATATCTAAATACCTCAGAATCTTATAGTTCCATTGATATAAAGTATTCTATTTTCAGATTCTAAATTATTTGAAATTCAAATTTCAAATTCTCTAAAAACTAGACTCCAAATTATCTAAATTTCAGCATCTAAATTCTCTATAAATTAGACTATAAATTCTCTAAAATTTAGACTCTGAATTCTCTGAAATTAAAACATTGAATTATCTAAAATTCAGACTCTGAATTCTCTGAATTAAAACATTGAATTATCTAAAAATCAGACTCTGAATTCTCTTAAATTCAGACTCTAAATTCTCTGATATTCAGATTCTAAATTCTATGAAATTTAGTTTCCAAATTCTCTGATATTCAGACTATGAATTCCTCAAAATTCTGACACCAAATTCCTCAGATCACCTCTGAATTACAAATAATAAAGACTTGAAATTCCTCAGAAATCAGACAACTAATTATATAAAATTCAAACTCTAAATTACTCGGAATCTAGAGTTTGAATTCTTCTAAATACTGATTCTGAATTCATTGGAATTCATACATGGAACTCTTTGAAAAATAGATTCCGAATATCAATATTTTTTAGAAGCTGACTATTTATATGATTAGATTATGAATTCTATTTTTTATTTGACTCATGAAATTCATATTTGGTTATGTAACATAATTTTCCTTACACATGTTATTATTATGAAATGATGTCATATAATATGTTTCTATCTACCCATTGGTTGAGTGACATGTGTATATGTCCCTCCTAAATTCAAGGAAAATATGACCATTGGTGGAGGGAGCCAACTATTAATGTTTTTCCTATAAATAGGAGCTCATTTGAACAATCTCAAAACCACATTTCATCAATCTAGAGATTGCATGTTGTGAAGTGATTTCTAGAGAGAGTGAATATCATGCTTTGTGAATTATGAACTCCTTGTTCAGTTGGATTTGTGTGACTCTGATTGCTACTTATTACAATCGAAGGATTCTAGGGATAGGAAGACAGAGGTTAGGACTACCTTAATGTTCGAGGACTACTGGGGATAGGAAGATAGAGGTGCTGACTAACATAAATATAAAGGGCTTGCGAGGATATTCAGACCGATTCCAATATTCATATCGAGGTCTTCCCCCGGTTTGGGTAAGACAACATTTCTTGAAAGTCCAAATAAAAGGATCTTTATCCATGGTTGTTGGATACTATACTCTTCGGGTGAAAATATTTCTTACGTGTTACTTGTTTTTTTTCATGTTTTATTTCCACTTTATTATGATAAAGGAAGAAAGTATAACTTACTTATACAATCTTATACTTTTATTAATTCTAATAATAGAGATTTTATATATATTATGGTGGAATATTTTCCTATGTAAATATTTCATATGTTTCATTTCTGGAATAATGTTTCTGGAAACTAAGAAAGTTTGTCTCATATAACTATTTTATGGATTGTGAATTTATGTTGTTCAACTTTTTCAAACATAGTTTTCCTTTAGGTTTAAAATGAAAGTTTTGAAATGTAAAATTACCCCTCCCCCTTGTAATTGAGCATAATCATATTCAATTTTTTATCCTATAATTTGTATCAAAGGAGGTCTCTGAAATACTGATATTCAAATCTATGTTTTCTTGCTCATGTTTTCGTTGTTATGTATTTTATTATATAACTTTTCCTATTTAATTTTTACATAAGGACTTTTATCTTTGTTTAAAAACTTTTTCTACTTACATGTTTTGTAAAAAGAAATATTTTTATAGAATGAAATGAATGAATATTGGTTCCATTGAAAATTTAAACAATACACGGCCGCCTATTTATGGTAATGATTATTATTACTAGATAGATAGAATAAAGTCTTTTTTCATTAACACTAGAGTTGAAAATTTCATAATTCATACTAGTGATTACAGAATTCCAGACAAGGAAGTCCAAAGAATCACTTACCATGAAAAATATTAATATCAAATAAACTACATGGTACATAATACTTTGTTGTGTTCTATGATCATATATATATAGTCAAATATCTTCTTTTGAGGTTTCCAACTGAATTTGGAAGAATATAGAAGTTACACATTCTGGGACTTCTAATGTGATAGAAACTAGAATAGCTATGATGAGAGTTGAATTTCATGGATTCATTTTTTCCTATAGGGAACCAGTTTGCAAAGTGCAACAAGGATTTATAACCATTGTAAACAGTCTCAAATATATGGGAGATAAATGTATCTATGATAAAGCGCTTGTAGAAAAAATAATTGATATCATTCCAAATGAGTGGTAATAAAAAAGGAAAGCTATTGATGAAAACAAGAAAGTTCCAAATGTTACTGTCAATTAATATTTTGGAAATCTAATTCAACATGAGAAAATAATGAAAATATTTGCTGATATGAATAAGAAAAAGTGGTAATAGAAGTATATAATTTAATACTACTAAATTCCAGACTCTGAAAATCGTTACAAGTTATAAGTCTAATGATTTCACTATTCTATCTGAGTCTGGAGGATGTGAATATTCTGAGAATGAATTAGCTAATCTTTCTTGATGGATGAAAAAATAGTGGAAAAGAATGAATCTCTGTATAGATATAAGAAAAAATATAGTAAAGAAAATAAATACTTGAGAAGCACATTCTATGATTGAAAAAGAGTTAGACAAATCAGTCTAGATTGTCCTATTCTTAAGAGAAAAGATATAAATGAAAATAATATGAGAGAAACAGGAATAATTGTTACAAGACTAAAGGAAAAAAATTCTTGAATGCTAATGATAAATGGAGTGCCAGTGGTGGTGACTCATATGATGAATCCTCAAAGTATGAATCTTCTAGTCAGAAGAACCTTGGTCTACTATCCAAACTACCCATTGCAAATCATTTTCTAATGGATAAGGTACACAATGATGAATCTATCATTAATATATCTTTGAATTCAAATTATACTAATGATAAATATTACAATTATTCAGATGAAGAAACTTCTTCTCAAGATGATAACACTTTAGCTTCAAATTAGGTAGTGTCGATGTTTTCTAAACATATTGAAAATGTGAATTCTAAACTCATGAAAAATGTGGGAAGTAAAATTCTTGAATTTCTATTTTAATCAAATAATTTTCAGATCATTTTAACGATTTTTATTATAAAACTATTTAATTTGAAAGTATTTCTAAAAATCATATGGCAGTTAATTCTGAGAAGGATATGATTTCTAAGGATCTAGAAAATATAATTTCATAGAAAAATATTTTATAGGATAACACTAGTTCTAAAACTAATAACATTGAGGATAAGAAACAGGATATTAAACTATGGTCAGATATATTTTCTTAATGAAATTCCTATCAAATTATACCTCTCATATGGATAACTTTGAAAAAATTTATTCCCAAATTCCTTCTTTATGGAATCATTCTGGATTTGGTTATACTCATTCTAAACTAGTTTTTATTAATAAACATTTTGTTCCCCTAAGTGCTCTATTTTGTACTAAATGTCAGCGCAGTGGACATTGGGAGGAAAATAGTTCTTTTAAAAAAACTCAATCATTAGTTTTTCATAAAGCATATTTTTATAAGAAAATGTGGATTTATAAAATTTTATTTTCTGAACATTATGGGTCCAAGAAAGTTTGGATTCCAGTAGAATAACTATTTTATTTAAAAAAAACAATGAATTCCCCAACAAAATTACCTTTTACATTGATAGTGGAAGTTCCCATTATATGACGGGTAATAGAAACTTCTTTGAAAATATTATCAAGATGAAATTTGGAAAAGAATATTTCATAGATAATGCTCAGGCAGAAAATGTTGGTATAGGTAACATTGTTCTTCTAGAAAAAACATAAATTTCAAATGTTTTATTTGTTAAGGGTCTTTTGCAGAACCTCATTATCCTAACAAAATTATGTGATGAAGGTTTCCTTGTAATTTTTTGGATTTATAAATGCTTAGTACACAATTCCATGGAAGAATTTACTATTTATATACATATGAAATAGAATGTTAACAAACTAAACTTAAAAGTCCTTAGGATCCGAGTTCTACATTGCCTTATTGAAATGGAAGGTCAATATTGGTTATAGCATAGAAGGTTGGGAAACTGTAATAATATGAACCTATTAAAACTCCCAAAAAAAAGACTAGTTAAGGATCTACCAAAGTATTTATTTGGTTCTTCAAAAGTTTTTGATCCATTTCAATATGGAAAGAAACAAAAATCAATTTCTAAATCAATTGGTGAAGTCTCAACTTCTGATGAATTATAGATAGTACATATGGATCTTTTTTGGACAACAATAACATGAATAATTGGAGCAAAATATTATGTATTTGTCTTAGTTGATGATAACTCTATATTTATATGGGTCTATTTTCTAGAAAAAAAATCTGATTCTTTTTATTATATTAAAACTTTTAGAACACATGTTAAAAATAGAAAATCATTCAATTAAAAACTATTAATAGTGATCATGGAGAAGAATATCAAAAATCATATTTTGAAAATCCTTATTAGTAAGAAAGGCATTACTAATAACTTCTTAGCTTCAAAAACTCCTCAATAAAATGGTGTGGTTGAAAGAAAAAATTGAATTCTTCATGAAATTACTAGAACCATGTTGAGTGAATATTTTATTGCTAAACACTTTTTAAATGAAGCTGTTATTAATTCTTGTTATACTATAAATCCAGTTTTAATTATTCATTTTTTTAGCAAAACACCATATAAATTGTAGACAGGTAGAAAACCTACACAATATTACATCAATGTATTTGGTTTCAATGTATTCATCCTGAATACTACAAATAACATACATAAATTTTAACCCAAATCTGATGAAGGAATTTTCTTAGGTTACACTACTACTTATATTTCTTATATGATTTTTAATAATAATACTTCTACAGTGGAATAAATAGTGCATTTTAAATGCTATGAAACTAATCCTTTTGTTTTTAAACAACCCCAACCTACATATATGGCTGGCTTTTCAAAAAATTATTATCATCCTTTGATATAAGAATCTTCTAATAAGAAAAATTTTCAAAAAAATATTTCAAAATAATTTACCACATAATATTTCCTAACATATGTTGATAATTAGGTTTTAGATAACCCAAACAAGATATTTATTAAGATTCATCATAGTGATAGTATCATTGGTGATGTAAATAAACATGAAAGGACTAGATGTTCCTTAAGAAATGTATTAGAGAATCTATCATTTCTTACCAATTAAAACCACAAAGCACTGATGAAGCTTTAGGTGATGATTATTGGATTAAATCCATCCAAGATGAGATAAAGTAATTCTAAAGGAACAATGTATGGACCTTAATTGAAAGACCTATGGAAACGTCTGTAATTTGAGTAAAAAGGGTCTTCAGAAATAAGTGTAATGAAAATATAATCAAATTAAGAAATAAAGGAAGAATAGTTACTAAAGTATATAATCAATAAGAGGGAATAAACTATGATGAAACCTATGCTCCTGGATAGACATGAATCTATTCCCATTTTACATACATTTTCATCATTCTTTAATTTCATAATTTTTCAAATGCATGTGATGTGTGATTTCCTTAACTGATATGTTCAAGATAATTTTTATGTTGAACAACCTCTTGGTTTTGAAGACATAAATCATCCTGAACATGTTTCGATACTTACCACAGCTTTATATGGACACAAAGAGGCCCCCTAATCTTAGTATGATAAAAGTACATGATTTTTGTTACAAAAAAAATATTTTAAGGGAACTGATTATTCAACACTTTTTATAATGAAAGATAATAAAAATATTTTGATTGTTCAAATTTAGTTTGATGAAATTATTTTTGGATCAAATCAGAAATCTTTAACATATTAGTTTTCGAATCTATTGAAATCTGAATTTGAAATGAGTATGATGGGTGAGTTGACATATTTTCTAGGTTTTAAAATTTATCAAATACCAGAAAGAACATATATATATCACACCATATGTTTATTAAATATCTTCTTAAAAAGAATGGATATGACAACACTAAATGTATAAGCACTCCAATCTATACCTCAAATTCTCTTGATCTTGAGGAATCTTGGAAACGAGTAGATTAAACATCATTTAGATGTATGATTGTAAGTATACTATACCTGACGGCTAGTCATCCAGACTTAATGTTTTCAGTATGCTTATGTCAAAAATATAAATATAGTCCAAAGTAATGTCATTTAAAATCATTGATAACAATTTTTCTCTATGTAAAGGGAACCATGGATATATGATTTTTCTAAACATATAGAAATTATTTTATTTTAAAAAGATTTTCAGATGATAATTTTGGTGGATGTAGAATGGATAGAAAAAACACATACAGAACATGTAATTTCGTAAGAGATTCATTAGTTTCTTGGTCATGCAAGAAGAAAGACTCAGTAGACCTTTCTGTTGCTGAAGGTGAATATGTAGTAGCTGGAAGTTGATGTGCTCAATTTTTGTGGATTCAACACATAGTCATAGACTATGGAATGATTTTTAACAAACTACAAATATTGTGTGATAACACTAGTTTCATTTCCCTTAGAAAAAACCATGCACATCACTCTTTTGAAAAACACATTGATATTAGGCATCACTTTGGTAGGGATCACACACTTAATGAAGATATCATTATTCTTTTTATCTGAATGCAAGATCAACTTGATAATATTTTCACAAAATCATTACCCTCTAATAGATTTGAATACATTAAAAAAAAGTTAGGAATGATAACTATAAGGTAATCTTCCATATTAAATTTTTGTTGAAACCTATCTCCTTACAGTAAGAAACTCTTTTTCATAGGGGAGTATTTTTTCATTCTTAACCATATTTTTTTCGTAATCAATTTTTATCTATTTGTAAGCCACAAATCTGTAATAAAAATTTTGGAAAAAAAAAAATTCCATAAATAATAAAAATTTCCATAATGTAAATTTTTTCAGGGATAATTTTATTCTTTACTGACAGTTTCCTAGAAATCTAGAAGGTATGTTTCCTTGCATAGTTATTTGTAAATGATTTTTTTCTTGTTGGTATTATTATATAGTTTCAAGAATATTTTTTGGATTCATTTTCGTTAAATCCAATTTTTTTATTTAAACAGTAAACGATCAAAACCTACAAAATCCTTATTTCAGCATTGATCTCAATCGTCAGATCATGTCGTGCTTGTTTCAACCTTTTGATCAATTTGGGAATATGAACCATCTATTTAATACCTATAAAATAGCCCCCTATTTATCTTCCCAAATTTTTTTCAAGGTTTTCATCATTAATGTTCTCCCTTTCATCAAAAGAGTCATTCCATGTTTCTGAGTTTTCTAAGATTACAGATTTATTTGGAAGCATCTCCTCTGAAGAAAATGTCTTTAGTTAAAGAAATCTCAGATCTGAAAATTTACAAGGAAAGGATTGTAGATCTGAGGTTCTTTGTGATTTATAATTAAATTATTACGCAAAATATTAATTTCAAAGGATAGGAAATCTTGTGTATATCCAAACACAAAAGACTCAGTCCGGTTTAGCCGGAGTTTCTTACTGAGTTTTGTGAGACTATATGTTTTTATAATTAAAGTGGGAGAGAGAGTTTTTTATTCCATAGTGTTGGGAAACCCTATTCCCTTTCCTTCAATAAGGTTGTAAGTATTATTTAAATATCATATGATGGGGATGAAATTTTCTACACCCACAAGAAACCAGATTAATCTGGAATTACAGAGAAGGAAATTGAAATAGAGTTCCTTGGACACAATGATGTGAAATCACCAAAAATAAATCATTTCTCAAAAAATTAAAGGATGCTAGAGTTACAGGTACATGGTTTTCCAATTTTGAGTAAAGAAGATAATGAATCCTTGAAGAATAGTGACATCTACATTCTTTATTTTATGATGAACTTGTGGAAGATAAATCTAGTGCATTATATCTTGCTGACAATCACCAATATCCACAATTAGACCCTAAAATAACAAATTATCATGTATCCAATAGTTCTATATAAGATCATAGTTATATTCTTAGAGTCATTCAAAATCCCTTTCATTTACATGACAAGAACATTCATGATTTTGATTCTTAGTGATGATAAATCGAGGAGGATGAAAATTGGTTTCAATAGTAAATGCATGTAATTTTTTGACACATTATAAAGTGGGATTGATTCCATGGATAAGAAAGTGGATTTTGTGGAGACTTCCAAGAAAGAACCATAAAATAAGAGAAAGAAAAAATAACTAGAAACTGAAGAGAAGCCTTCAGTTCAAGAAACCAAATCAGAACCCCAAAAGTAAAAGATGAAAAAAAACTATCATGATGATGTTGATGAAAAGTAGAGGGAAGAGAAGGAAAATAAGAAGGAAGGAGGTCCTATATTTGACCATGATCTTAATAAGGAAAATGCATATAAGATTATGGTTGCTGAGGAATATAAAAGTAAAGAAAAGGATAAGATGCAAAAGAAGAAAATTTATGAGGCAGAAATCATTCCCGTTGTTCTAAAGGCTACTAATAAAGCTTCTGAACAAATCCATGTACCGAAATCCTTTATAAAGTAATTAGTACCAGTGACTCCAGAAAACAATATGATAAATATGGAACCTAAAGTATAGGATGAAATTATTTGATAAGAGGAAGTTGAAGAATAAGAAGAAGAGGAGGAAGAGAGTAATGAATGTGATGATATGATAAGGAAAGTCGAGGAATGTCATGAGAAGGAAAGCCCTTTTGAAACACTATCAATCTAGATGTCCCAGGATGAATCAAAAAAACTTTCATCACAAGGAAAACAATATGAGGGTCAGGAAGAAGTTAATAAACATTATGATGATGAAATCATAAATCACAACTTCATTCAACCTGATGCTCTTAAGGCAGATGGTGAGAAGGAATGTTTTATGAAGATAAAATTGTTCATGTTTCAAAAAGAGATCATGAATCCCCAAAGGCCATAGATAATATTACCAAAGTAGAAAATGGAAAATAGGTGTATTTTGAGACACCTAATAAATAAGTTTTCATCAAGAAGGATGCTAGTGGATCATCCAAGAGGAAGGCGGCTGAGATAGAAAAAAATCATCACCTACAAGAGAATATGATTCAGAATCATCTTCCATTAGTTAGGACATACTTATGTAGTCTCTGAAGAAATTAGTAGACACTGTTTTGTTGTTTTTGAGTATTGATTCAAGGTTTCAGCTTCTTCAACACTCTTTTAATCAGAACAAGAATTTTTAAACATGCTCCTAGAAAACATCATCAAGCATTAGGCTGATTTCAGATCATTCTATATCAGGTATTATGCACATAGAAGGTCTTGTAAGGAGATTACAAAGTGGTCAAAGAAAGAAAATTGAAGATCATAGAATTCATAATGACATTCGAGTTTCATAAAATGATTATTTTGATTTAACATGTGAGAGGATGGACGATATTATGTAAATTTTTAATGAAATGATAAACCTTGAAAAAGTAGCCCAGTAGAAAGAATGAATAGATCTGAATGGGATATAAAATTTAGTTAGTCAAAATATATGGAGGGAAATGGATCTAAAAAATTATTTCGACGAAAATTTCAAATAGAAAGAAGATATTTTGAAGACTCAGCCAGAAATCCTTGGGTCTCAGGATGAAAATATTAAGGATCTAGCAAAAACATCAAGGTCAAGAACTATTTCTCAAATTCATTGAAGAAAATCATAAGGATCTTAAGAAAATTAAGACTATCATGATGAATATCATGCCCAAAGAAAAATAAGGATCAATTTTTTCCCATTCAATTCTGATCATTTGTTTTATTTCTCTTCATATACCAATTTTTCAAATATTAATGAAAAATTTTATTGTTCTTTATTTCTTTTCTTGTGTATAGTTCTAATCATTCAGGTACCACATTTGTTTTCATTCTCACTATTCATTTTTAAAAATAAAAAGTGGTAGAAATGAATAATAAAAAGAATACTAAGAACAAAGAAGAGAATTCCCTATGTAATAGGGAGTTTAACTAAAGGAGAAATTATGAAAATATTATTTTTGTATGAAAGAAAAGGTAAATTTTCTATAAATATGGCATGAATTCAATCCTTAATTATTTAAAAAACTAAGGGGGAGTTAGTCGTATTCATCATGATTCATTTTTGAAAGGGGATACATTTTATTTTAAAAATCACAAAGCAAAATCATAGTCCTTATATTCATTTTTATAAGGAGGTTTGTGCTTTTCAAAAAGGGGGAGATTGTTGACTAAATAAGGTTTCCTTATGTCTTTTCCATTCTGATATGTTTTTAAAATCACAAACACTTTATCTTTATGAAAATATATTTTTCCTAAGATCTTTTTTCATAAGTAAAATTTTCCTCCTAAAAGAAATTTTTTATCCTGACCTTTATTTTCATTATCTCATTTTACAATCTCTCAAAACCAAAAAATTTTATTACTAAGTAAAAACATCATATTTATATATAAAACCTGAATTATCATATATTTACTTCGATAAAGAGTCTTCTATTTTTAGATTTTTAATTATATCAAATTTTCACAACCCGTCCCCCAGGACCCGTGTAGTGACTACCCCAAGCCCGCCTTCCAGAGGCCAGGGGCTGGCGACTAGCACCAAAGGCGTAAATCCCTAAAACTGGGAAGGAATTGGAATTATAAACTAGAAACACACACAACAGAGTATGTTAGAAGCAAAAATATATGTAAAAATGTATACAAAAGGAGTGATGAAAAGTAAAAGGGGTCAAAAATACAAGCCCGACTATAAATTACAAGAAATTGAAAGTACAAAACAACTGAATGGTGAAGAGCAGCTCTTGGATCACCCACCACATATCCTACCTAAATTATAGGTACAGATAGCCACCTAATCACTCCTCATCTGTCAGTCTCCTCCAGGTACCGACTCGTCGTGGGGTCCACCTCCAGGTACCGTCCAGTCCTTGTACACTCAGCCTTATCAAAGCTGTCTGACATCTGCATCCAACACAATGAGGTGTGGGCATATCCCATACAGGGGTGAGTATAAAAATACTCTGTAGGGACCCTGATACCACCTAGATCTCTCAAAATTCACCAAGGATAAACCACGGAGTATGAAATCAATGGATATCCATTACATAGGTATATTCCCATACATATACCTAAGTTATCAAGTAACTCATCTCAATCATGAGGAAAACACAGATTTCACTGCTTCAGCTCACACTAGTATACAACTTATGTATGGATATAGAGATGATCAGATATAGAAAATGAATCATCTTAGATATCGGACCCACACAGGATCCAAGACCAGAAGTTAAAACTGTTGGACAAACAAAAGATCTAAGACCAGCTTTTTTGTCGGACCAACTCATTATCCAGGAACATAAGTCAGAACTGTCGGACGAACACATAATCCAAGAATAGTAATCAGAGATCTCGGACCAATAGATGATCTAGGACCAGCTTTTCTGTCATAACAACACATGATCAAAGAAAAAAAGTCAGAACTGTCAGAGCTACACATGATCCTGGAATAGTAGTCAGAGATTTTGGACCAACACATCATCTAGGACTTGCTATTCTATTGGACCAACACATGATCCAGGAATAGTCATTAGTGCACACCCAGCCACAGGTTTTCCACAAATCATGTTTGATTATGGGAGGGTCAGCTCCTCAACCAAGTGTCGATACATCAACTTCCATGAATTCCCAAGTTGATCTATCCAAAAGATCCCTCTTTCCATAATAAACCCAATGTGATAGACGGTGTGTCAATCAGACGCCCGATAAGAGAGTTATTGGCAATTTTGTTCTAAGGGCCTGGTTGGATTTAGGTTCAATCCTACCCAACCATACCCAAATTGCATCCAAACCACATGTGGGGTATGCCAAAAGAACCGCCTCACTCCATGATTTTGGTTGTCGTAGATGGGTTTTCAATCGGACACTCGTAGCCCATGTTATGGGAGAAAATGTGAAATCGGGTCAAACGGGGTGGACTGGGGTCAGACCCGGTCCGTGGGTCCGACGCGGTCTGCAAGTCCGGCCCAGTCTATGGGGACGACACGACCCGCGTGAGCTGTACGGTCCACGAGTGAGCCGGCGGCCCGTGGGTTCCACCCTAGCCGCGTCTAGGGTGAAACTGCGCCCCCTAGATCCCAAACATCTTAGCTGTTCAGGTAGACTCCAAACCGGTGCCACGTGGTGCCTATCTGCATCACAATGAACCCACTGGGTCTCACTCCTCCCGGATGGCTGAGCGGTCAGCCGCCTCCTACACGACGTCATTTCATTGCGCCCCCTCCGAAAACCCAGAGGCTATGGCTGCCAGTCTTCCTCATGGTCGGCCATGCATCAGCCGCTACTGCACCACAATAGCCAGGGTCCGCGACTTCTTCTTCTCCATTGCACTTCATCATTGTGTCGTGCCTTCCTGGTCAACATGGTGGCTTGAGCAACCGGTTTCTTTCGAGTTCGGGCTTGCACCGGCCGCAGCGACACTGCCACAGATAGGGGTCGCGGCATCACCTCTGGCTCCATGGTTGTTCCACCATTGTCCTCATTGCTAGATAGTTTTCCAACTACCTTTTATTCTTTCCTTAGGTGTCATTCGTCAGTTCTAACCGCCGGTGAACCTTCTGCGGGTCACCAGACGAGTTCTGGTGGCCTGATTATCATTCTGAAAGAAGTAGCACACTCCTCAGGATTCCACCTTCGATCCGAAATCATTTCTTATGAGTAACACTCATCAAGGACTCATGTCGCGTTCAGCATCAAAATCCACAAGGAAGGTGTAGGGGTCTGGTCGTGTTTGTTCAGTCCGCACCCTCTGTGTTAGGGTGATATCAAGCGGCTTCGAATTATAAACCACAAAGGAAAATGAAGAAATAAAAACATAATAAGTTCAAACCCCTACCTCGTATTCGTTTATTGTTGACGATGTCGTGGAAAGGAAGATGTTGTTTTGTTGAAATCGGGAAAGAATATGAAGAAGTCTAGGATGACATCGTCATTGTTCTTGAAAGACGGTGCTCTCTCCCTTGTTCCTGTTGTAGATCGTTCTTCGTTGGTGGAAGAAATGTTCTTCGTTGGATAATTCTTTATCTCCCCAAGCTCTCCTTTTTCCAAGCTTCACCCAAATGAAAACTTCCAACCCCTCCAAAAATAATGGATTGAGTTAATACATGCTTTAACCGTTGGCTCAAAAAAATTCAAATAGATCAAATAATTAATTGGGTGGATTTGTCGCCATAAAGTGGGGAGCTCAAGGGTTCTCCACACTAAATAGAGAGTTTCAAGGGGTTAAAAGCCTAGGTAGTCCCCACCTCATTTATCCTTCCATGGGAAGTTGATTTTGGGTGGGGCCCACCACCATTACCTCTCATGGAATGTTAAGGTGTGGTGCTCCCACCACCAACTTCAAAGAAGAGGTTTTAACTAATAAAATAAAATAATACATGCCCTTATTTTATTATATTATTCCACATAAAAAACAAAAAATATCTTCAATTCTTAACTCACTGTCGTTGCAGTGAGTGTCTCCTTAAGCGAATACCTTCACTGTGAGTTCAACGGTGCCCTCAGATTTGAATTCCGAGCATTGGTTCAAAAGATACAAAAAGCTGCTCGTGCGTTTAGTGAACGTACCCGAAATTATGTTTAGAAAATTATTATTAGTCACCCTCGACATGCACTGGTAAAATATAGGCTCTTACTAGGTGAAAAAATCCAAAAACATTCCAACATTACTCTTGTATTTTTAATTTGAGTTACAGTTTAGAAGTTATGAATTTTACAACAAAATAATTGTCACTTAATTATTATTTTTTTGCGGCCAAAAACTGACATTCTGTTGTGGCCCGTTCCGGCCAAAGTTAGTATATTCTTAAAAAAGCATACACTCAAGAGTTTAGTGGTGGTATCATATTTTTAATATGAGTTACCATTTGTGAGTTATAATAATTTGAATAATTTGATAATTTATTTTATTATTTTATTTACGATTATGACATTTTTAGGTTTTCTCACAGGAGGCTCGCGCCGACTGATCTTAAGTTGCGTCAAAGGTAAACACGCCATCCTAAGCACAATGCTGCCCTCATATTCCTGATATGAGTTACCATTTAAGAGTTATTCCACTTTTTTTAGGAAAAATTCTTACGCGCGTTAATATCAGCATAACAAAAACTTCGACGGATCATTTCGGGCACTCCGGGCCTCGGAATCCCGCACCGTCATATTTCGAGGACCTGTAAACATCCCATTTAATTAAAAAAATTATATGGAAATTATGGGTCATTACATTCTACACACCATAGGGATCTACGTCCCTGTAAGCCACAACTCACAACTAAGGGAACG
Organism: Viscum album; assembly: GCA_963277665.1. NCBI lineage: Eukaryota > Viridiplantae > Streptophyta > Magnoliopsida > Santalales > Viscaceae > Viscum > Viscum album. The sequence continues at coordinate 1,211,380,979 of OY728122.1, forward strand.
AGTGGGGGTACTGAGCATGCATCTGAACCTCCATCTCCCATGTGCTCTCCTTGAAATTCTAGTGCTACCAATGAATGTGCACCAGAGATATAGACCATCCATGAAGGACCTGATCATTTAGATCATCAATATTTACTTGAACCTCCGTAAAAGTCACCACATCGTCAATATCCAGCTCGCCATGGTCGATGATGTGGGCAGGGTCGTGCACATGTCTCCTCAGCTGAGATACGTGGAAGTGGTTTTTCCCGTGGTGCAACTGAGGTGGAAGAGATAAGCAGTATGCCACCTTGATAACTCTGTTGAGGACCTAGAATGGTCTGATGAATCTCAGAGATAACTTTCTTCCTTGGCCAAATCTTCGTAGACCTCATCGAGGTGAGACACATAGAAAGACGTGGTCACCATCCTCAAACTCCAAAGGTCTCCATCTCCTATCAGCATACAACCTATGTCTACTCTGTTCAGTCTTCATCTACTCCTAGATGATTTTCACCTTCTCCTTGGTAGCTCGTACCATCTCTGGTCGTTAGGAAGTGGGCCGACTTGGTGAGTCGGTCAACGATCACCCAAATAAGGTCATGTCCCCTTGACATACATGGAAGACCCGTCACAAAGTCCATGGATATCCCATCCCTCTTCAACTTTGGGACCTCGAAAGGCTAAACCAATATTTCTGGTACCTGATGCTCCGCCTTAACATGCTGACAATTGAGGCATCGAGAGACAAACTCCACTACTTCCTTCTTCATACCTAGCCACTAGTTCTATCGTCGAAGGTCTAGGTACATCTTCACCATTCCTGGGTGTACCTCTAAAGGGGATGTGTGAAACTCCCTTAACAATTCATCATGAAGTGACACTAGAACAATAGTATGTCCTCTGAAGAGGATGAATTTCTCCCCACCTTCAGAAAACCCATCAGGTGCCTATCTTTTGGATATATGAGCATGTCATGTCTCATAGTCAGCATCCCCACACTGTGCCTCCCTGACTCGCTGTAGAAGTGGGGGAGTGACTATAAGATATTGAAGGAAGAATGATCCATATCAATCCACAAAGGATATCTGAAAAGTTCCCAGCTGCTCTTTCGCCTCGCTTAGCAATTGTATACCAGATCTCTAATTGAGTGAATCTACTTCAACGTTCCCCTTTCCAAGAGTATAGAGTATCTCAAATTCATAGTCCTGGAGGAACTCAAGCCAACATCATTATCGCAGGTTCAGGTCTTTCTAAGAGAAGATATACCTGAGACTATTTTGATCTTAATATGCAATAAAACATTCTCCCATAAGATAGTGTCGCCACATCTTCAATGTGATGACCACTGCTGCTATCTCCAGGTCATCGGTAGTGTAGTTCTACTCATGCTGTCTCAGCTACCGAGAACCATATTGATCACTGCTCGCTCCTGCATCATGACACATTCAAATCCAGTCCCTGATGCCTCACAATAAATTGTCTACCATACTCCTTCCTCGGGAAGCCTCAAGATTGGGGACTAGTCAACCTCTGCCTCAGCTTCTAAATGCTCTGTTAGCATCTCTCAGACCACATGAAGGGTTTCCCCATTGTTTCCAAAGCTGATAGTGGTGTTGTAACTCTGGAGAAGTCTGGCACAAAGGTAATTCAGGTCGACAAATGAGTGATCGGCTGCACCATCTTATGCATGAGTATATCTTGTGCTACCTGGGTTTTCCTTTTCGCCGACCAAAGGAAACCCCATCCCAATGTTGTAGATAAACCACAACCTATTTTCCTAATATGGTAAATATGAATGTGAACTATGGATGTCAAGTGCTAACCCAAACGAACGTTGTAAGGCCTCGACACTTCCACCAGGAGGTTCCAACCAAAACTCTCACCTCAAGGGTCTGATCACACCATCGGTAGAAGTATGATTATCGAGTCTCCAACCAATGGTATCTCCATACATGAGGGTCAAGTCAACAGTTTATCCAAAAACTCTAGGTCTTGGACATGATTCGTGGAAGGAAGGAATGATTGGTACCTATGTCTATTGTTACGATAGCTATTAGTAGACATAGATTGTTCCTCGAATCATTCCCAGAGCCTTTGGGTCGCACTCCTTGACCGCATGGATCTACTCTCTTCCCATGTCCTATAGCTCCCTGAGCCTGGTGGGTTCCACATAAGTTGGTGTTTGTAACATGTAAAAATGTACACCACTTCATGCTACTCTCCTAGCCCTCATTCCATGTCTGCTACCCTACAGATTCATCTGTCCTTAACACTTCCTCTTCTCAAAACATTTTTACATGCTCAATTCTCTGTGACTGGCACCAGTTTCCTACATTCCCGCAGCTAACATTCACTGGATGTATCCACTCGGCCAAAGAACATTCAACCACAAAGGTTCTATATATCATCCTAACATAAGTAAGAATGCATAGAGTAATTGTTCTTATAATGACCCATACTTTACATACATTTTTATTACTTCATAATTTAATCATACTTATTACAACATATAACATAACCATTATAGGACCATATAGGTAGAGTGTCATTAGAAACTGGGAAACATAAACAATTATTTCATAAAGCATCTACATTGTCTCCCATTTATGTCATCATATCTACAGTCCCGTTTGGCATATCCTACTTAATACCCTTCTTCCTAACTTGGGAAAAAGAAAACGTAAAAAAGGATGAGCTGAAATTCTGAATAAGGGTAAACAAAGAAAATATCAATCATATCATATTCATAAAAACATAACAATTTGAAAATATTATCCCGCAAAAGTGATCATAATATCATAACGTGGGATAATTCATAGTAGTAAAATTTAATCTCAATAATCATAACATAAAACATGAAACATTGTGGCATACACACATAATCATAGAAAATCATTTCATATTATTCAAGACTCATTTCTAAGACTATCATAGTAGACAAAGTCAATTTTTGAACCGAGTTCACTCTTTCTTCTAGTCTTGTATCACTAAACCGGATTAACTTACCATTCCAGCCATGTCTATTTCATGAGATATAAATCTTTACCCAATGAATTGGAGGGAGATATAGGTCCCACCCATCTCATAATGAAACCATTCTTATGTGTTCCACAAAATCATAAATCATATATCATAGCATAACCCATATAATAAAAATCGGATTCTTAAACATCATGTCATCATAACATAATCCATATAAGATAAAAGGACTTCATAAAAATAATTACATCTTAACATAATAAAATAAATTTAAAAATAGGGATATAAACGAAACCCTATATTATCATATATGGTAAATACTTTCGATAAAACACTTGAACTCCATTCTTGAGGAAAATATCCTTTATACATCAGAAACATTTTTCGTTTCGTAACATGTCTTACAATTTTAAACTAAAATATGTTAATTAAAATTAAAATTGAAAACATATAAAGGAATCTTCTTGAAAATAATTTTCTAAGAAATTATAAAAAACTATTCATGTCATATAAGTTAAAAAACATTCATCTCATACTTTGGCTGGAAAAGTCAAAAAGTATCTCGTACTGAAAACGACAAAAGATTCCATTCATATATTTTACTAAAATTTACCAATAGGTAAAATTTGATAAATTTTTTTTAGGAGGATAGAAATAATATTACATATTTAGGAAACATGGATGTGGATAATAATTATGCCTCAGTAAATTCTGAAGTATAAACAATCTCGAAAAGAAATGAGATTGTGGGATTTTCCCTTACCTTAGGTCCGATAAGATTTGTACATATCTGAAAATCCTGTATAATGATTTAAATAATGTCATTGACTTATTCCTAAAACATAGTAATTATTATGATATCATATATGGTTATATTATTATCTTCTTATTAATAATATTTCCTTGTTACTTGTTATTCAGGTGTTGATAGCTTGATGTTCTTATAAGTGTTTTGTCGAATAAATTATTATTCCACTTTTTATATTATAGCTATATCATTTATAGAATGGTATTAGTATCATATATATCCATTCAATTCATTTATATAATCATTATTTAATTAAGATCATGTAGAATTAGTCGCATCACATTGTGGAGAAGGTAGGCCGTACGTACGCACGAGTGATGATATCGTTCCTATAATTATATGAATGGAAATGTAGTTAATGATATAATATTTCAGAATCATTATCATGTTATAATAATCATATATAGTTATTTTTTACACCATTATACCCATCCAAGTAAGGTGATGTTGGAAAACAGATTACACCACGGCGTGGAGACGGTATACCATACGTACGCACGCGCGGTGATTTCATTTTCCATAGGATGGATAGAATGAGAAATATGGTATTTTTATATTTATAATAACATATCAGTATATTATTTATACTGATGTTATTACTTTATAATGAAACAAAGAATGAAGAGGAAGTTGAAGAAGAAAGAAACTTGAACGAATCTGTCGAAGAGATGACCATTTCCTTGACGTGTCTCTTTTAAACATCCTCTTAGGGCACTAGGGTTGGACTTTTGAGAAGACCAGAACCTATATGATATAACTAGAGATGTGTCAGGGTCCCCTCCCACCAAAGATGCCCCTCCTGAGCTGGAAATGGTGAAAGGGAGATAATTACCCTCGAGTCCTGACTCTAGTAGGCCCCGGGGTGGCGACTAGAACCAAGGGTATGTGTTTTCACAAATACGGGAGGCATTACCCTTTTTATTTTTAATGATCGGGAAATACGACAAGTCAACCACCAAAAAGGAAAAGAACCATTGTATATAAATAAACCCAAACCAAGACTACATGCATGTTTAAATAATTTTATAACAAGTTACAAGTATAAGAAAGCTCAAAGTACAATACCAAAAGAAAACCAGGTACAACAACAGCAACAACTCCAACTGTCCGACTAGTAGGGTCCTGCACGGACCTGGTAGTCCTCCTGGAAACCTGAAAGTAAACGTAGGGTGAGCATACAAGTATACTCAGTAGGTAAACCTAAAGCTCTCGTGCACAACTGGGGAGACATCCTAATGTCCCTTGAGAACAAAAGAAGAAACCAAGCAAGGAATTCTATCCACCCAACCTCACCAGCCACACTCACCAAAAACACAAGCACAACAGGTAGTAGTATATAAGAAACAAGAGTATTGGGTACCCCACACCATTTCCCTTTTGTTAGCTTCTCTTCCTAATGGCGAACGTCCTGACGCTGCAACACTCTCCCCGCCCGCACACATCTGGGCCTCACAACCACGTATCCCGCCCGCACACACCTGGGCCTCACAACCACGTATCCCGCCCGCACACACCTGGGCCTCACAACCATGTATCCCTCATGCACACACCTGGGCATCACAACCACGTATCCCCCATGCACACATCAGGGCCTCACAACCATGTATCCCTCCCGCACACACCTGGGCCTCACAACCACGTATCCCGCCCGCACACAGCTGGGCCTCATCCCGAAGATTCTTTGGAAACAGTAGAACCTTCCCGAAGAGTCTGGGGCTAAAACCACCCCCAATCAAAACCTACCCGAAGAGTCTTGGGTGTAAGGTCGCCTCAAGCCATGGAAACCTAGGGGAGAAGGAGCAGGAAGGAGCTAGTAAGTAAGGGAAAACTACCTCTCCCATAAAATGGGAGTTTTTGGAACTAAGTGATCAACATGGGTGGGGTGCGATAAAACACAAAAGATACAGATATATATAAGTATACCAAACACACATCCCAACCTATGGCTTCTAAACAGATAAACTGAGCACGTTCCTTGGCACTGCTACTACGAAGCATGCATACAACAGACAACCCCAACCCCATTTAGGTTTTCACGTTTCAGCAGAATTAGTTTATTAGATCCTTAACTACTGGGCAACTATCCACAAATAACCACACCAATCGTTCATAAAACATATCCCTGCCATCCACAAAACAGGTTCGGAAAAACATAAGCCGCACAACAAAGTCCCTATTATCAACCAACCAACCCCATATATTATTATTTCTGTTTCATTTCCACACCCACCATTCATTAACTCTTCCACTTTTATTTAATATTAACAACCCACTGCTCGTTCACAAATAACCCATCCCCGTAACCCCGCTGTCAACCACCATAACCACAACCGCACCGAACATAATTATCCCTTTAATACCATTCATTGCAGCCCCACTGCCCATCCCCAACATAGCATTCACATCAACCCACAACCAAGTCAACTGTAGCCCTGTTGTTCAACTGATCCACAACAACCCACAAAACAAGGTTTGTGCCACATCATCGCCCCTTTAACATCAATTACCGTAGTCCTGCTACCTGTTCTATTCATAACAACCCAGGATTCACCCCTCCCTTTCACACACCAGTAACCAAGCCAAAACCCACATGTTCATTATTCCATTTTGTTTAACCGGGGTGATCACACAAGGGTTCCATATTTTAAACAGCCAACTTTACGTGATTAACCAATTTCCACGTTCCACAAAGTTTCCATCCACAAAACCTTATAGAAATATTGGGAAACATTTAATTGCTCAAGAAAATTCCCCCAACGACCGTGATTTTCAGTTGGTAGAAGCTCATTCAAATTCACAACATAATATCACAGGATATAAAAAGTAAGGTAACAGTAATCACAAACTACCCATCCCTATTATATAAGCCAGTTATTATCTTTATTAAACCGGTTCAAAAGTGTTTCACGTAAACAATAGAACACCCACCCCAGATGTTGCACAAATTAAAGAGACGAAGGTAAGATCCCTACCTCAACAGGTTCTTGATCGCAATGCTCCGCTGGATCAACCTTAGAAGATGTCTGTCGGCGTCCGTCACTTCTGTCGGGTCTCGGAAAAAGATCCTCGGGTGGAAGTTGGAAAGGAAAGGCCAAAGTAAAGACAACGGATCCAAGCTCGGAATCTCTGCCTCATCATTACGATCCTGTGCCTACTGACGGATCGTAAATCGGAGCTCGGACGAAGAAGTTATGGAATGAAGAGCCTTCAGGTCTCTTGAGAGAGCTCTGCTCAGAGGAGAGGGGAGGAGAGGGGTGAGTTGAAATGATGTGGGGACCCCTCCTTTTATAGGCGTGAAAAGCAAAAGTACACGACGTTTACTTTATCGTACAAGGCGTGTACTTGGTTCTTTCACACGGTCTCCACACGGCTTCCAACACGGCTCCGCGGCCGTTGACTGGTCAACAAACGGTTTGAGGGTAATGCATACATGGGGAGGGACTGCACGACGTGTAGTTTAGACACATAGAGTGTACTCATTTATTGCACACGGCAAGGACACGACTCCAACACAGTACACGGCCGTTGACTGGTAACGTGTACGCGGGGAAGGACTACACGGTGTGTTGAACTGGACACACGACGTGCACCCATTATTTCACACAGCAAGGACACAGCCTTTAACACAGGGTATACCCTGTGAGGGGGTACACAGAATGTACTAACACCACATGACATGTAGTTTGAATATTCTGGAAAGTGTGGGAAAAGTTCATTTTAACCTCCAGAACACTTTGTGACCATCTTTTGACAAAGTAATGGGCCGGAGAGGTCCGGGCCATTACATCAGATACCTCATAAAACATTCTCATCCCCGAGAATTCAAAACCATCCCAGAGGAACCCAACAAGATACATCTAAGGGTTCTCGTTATTACAGGAACCTAACCGACAACAAGAATCATATGTGTTAGGAATTCCTTCTCCTCTGTCGAGATATTATCCGCTTTAGGCGGCACTGACTCGCCTGCACGGGTTTAATCGCATCCTCATTAACATGTCTTTATTAAGAATTGGTTCATCCCACTTTCATATATTAGGATGTTTTAGCTCACACTGCCCCCCAACACCGCACAACCCACACACTGCCCGAACATGTGGTTTGGGGAAAATAACTTTTCCTATGTCGAGATATTATCCGCTTTAGGTGGCATTGACTCACCCGCACGGGTTCAATCGCATCCACATTAATGCGTCTTGATTAAGGAACATGATTTCCCCTTTTTCCCACACATCCGGACATGCTACACACTTCCAGAGAACAAGGAAATAAAAGGTCTCACAACCTGACAAGCCAAACATTCCATAAATCAAAGGTACATAGTACAACATCAACACAAAGCTCAGAAGAACAAGGGAAAACACATGTCAAAACAACTTCGGGTACTGAGCGTACATCTGGGTCTCCCGCTCCCAAGTTCTCTCCTCAAGGCCGCCATGCCTCAACAACACACGAACCAATGGAATGGTTCGTCCACGGAGCACATTTTCATTATGATCCTCGATTCTAACTGGTCGTTCCTCGAAGGTCGCATCGTCTCCCATATCTAACTCTACCCAGTCGATATCTTGAGAGTCGTCGTGTAAGTAACGACGAAGTTGGGAGACGTGGAAGACATCATGAACGTTCTCCAACTGAGGTGGCAGGGCTAGCTGATATGCCACCTCGCCAACTCTCCTCAACACCTCAAAAGGTCTGATGAACCTAGGTGAGAGCTTTCTCCCTTTCCCAAACCTCTGTTTCCCCCGTCGAGGGGAAAGCTTCATGAACACATGATCCCCCACCTTGAACTCCAAGGGACTCCTCCGATGATCAGCATAAGACTTCTGTCGGTCCTGAGCCGCTTTCATCCTCTCACATACAAGACGGGCTTTCTATGTGGTTCTCTCCACTACCTATGGCCCAAGAGCACCTGTCTCACCATCCTCTACCCAGAAAATGAGTGAACGACATGGCCTTCCATACAAAGCCTCATAAGGTGCCATGCCAATAGTAGAGTGGAAGCTGTTGTTGTAGGAAAACACTACTAAAGGCAAGTGTCGTACCCCTGATCCTTTGAAATCCAGAACGCATGCGCGCAGAATGTCCTCCAATGTCTGGATAGTCTGCTCAGTCTGCCCATCAGTTTGGGGGTGGAAAGCAGTGCTAAGGCGTAGCTGGGTGCCAAAAGCATGTTGTAACCCCCTCCAAACTCGTGAGGTAAATCGAGTATCCCAATATGAGATGATGGTTCTCAGAACTCCATGAAAATGCACCACCTCGTCTACGTACCTTTGTGCTAAGGTACTCACCGGGCCTGACTACTTGATTGCTAAGTAGTGAGATGATTTCGTCAGTCGATCCACCACCACCCAGATAGCATTATAACCACCCTGAGCTCTAGGTAGTCTTGTGACGAAGTCTATTGATATGTCATCCCCCTTCCACTCGGGAACATCTAAAGGATGCAACAAACCAATGAGAACACGGTGTTCAGCCTTAACTTGCTGACACACTAGGCATTTAGCCACAAACTCCGCCACTGCCCTTTTCACCCCGGGCCACCAAAACTGTTCCCTCAGGCCTCGGTACATTTTTTAAACTCCTGGATGTACCGCCAAGGCTGAGATATGAAACTCACGGAGAACTCCCTCACGCATTGCCTCCGGAAAAAACAACCTTCCCTAGAAAAACATCTGATGTCGGCTGTCCTATGACCATCCTTCAGAAGCATTCCCCTAATTGACACGATCCCGCATCACTTCTGCCTCAGAGTCCCCCCACTAAGACTCTTCCACCTACTGCATCAAGGAGTAATGCACCGTCATCTGAAACAAATAACCTCTAACATATTCTACCCCGGCATCCAAGTGCAAGGAAGCTAACTCTCCCATATCCTTTCAAGCATCAACAGATTCCCCAACCACTTCCGGATGCGACTTCCAGCTCAGGGCATCAGCCAAAACATTTCCCTTACCTTCAGTGTAAGAGATATCAATGTCATAGTCTTGGAAAAACTTGACCCATCTCTGCTGTTGTAAGTTCATGTCATTCTGAGAGAAGATATAACGCAAGCTCTTGTGATATGAGATAACCACAAAGCGCTCCCCAATGAGTTAATGTCGCCACAAATTTAGTGCGAACCCTACTGCTGCAAGCTCTAGATCATGGGTGGAATAGTTACGCTCGTGAGGGCCCAACTTCCTAGACCCATAACAGATCACACCCTTCTTCTGCATCAGTACGCACCCCAGACCAAGGCCAGAAGCCTCACAAAACACCTCATACAACAACCCTTCCTCTGGCAACCTGAGTACGGGATCACTGACCAACTTATCCTTCAGGTAGTCAAAAGCTTTCTGGCACTACTTGCTCCATAGGAAGACATGGTTCTTCCTAGTCAATGTTGTCAATGGAGCAACAACTCGAGAGAAGTCCGAAACGAACCTCTGATAGTAATCTGCTAACCCCAAGAAACTAAGAGCTTCTTCCACTCTCTTGTGTGCTGCCAAAGAAACAACTACATCAACCTTAGATGGGTCTACTGACACTCCATGCTGAGACACCACGTGCCCAAGGAAGTGTACTTCTTGTGTCAAGAACTTACACTTCAACAATTTCCCGTAAAGCTGGTGATGTCGAAGGACTTCCAAGACTGCCCTAAGATGCTCAACGTGCTCCTCCTCTGATCTTGAGTAGATCAGGATGTCATCGATAAACACAACGATGAACCGGTCCAGAAACTCTCGGACGATAAAATTCATAAGTCCCATGAACACAGCCGGTGCATTCATAACTCCAAACGGCATCACTACAAATTCGAAGTGCCCATACCTGCACCTGAAAGCCATCTTCGACATGTCACTGTCCTTTACCCTTAGCTGATGATATCCTGATCTTAGATAAATATTAGAGAACCAACCTGCTCCCCTGAGCTAGTCGAAGTGATCATTTATCCTTGGGAGGGGGTAACGGTTCTTGACTGTTACCTGGTTCAACCTTCGGTAGTCTATGCATAGCCTGAGACCACCATCTGCCTTCTTCATGAACACAACTGGAGCTCCCCATGGCGACATGCTGGGTCCAACAAAACCCTTCTCCGTCAGATCATCAATCTGAATATGCAACTCCCGCAACTCCGAAGGTGCCATCCGATAAGGGGCCATCGAAATTGGATGGGCACCAGGCTATAATTCTATCTCGAACTCAACATCACGTTGGGGGGGGGGGTAGAGTCACAACCTCATCAGGAAAAACATAGAGGAACTCCCCAACAACCTCTGGGACATCCATCATCTCCGTATCAGCGGGAACCACTGATGAACCGCCTAATAAGGAAAGGAGAGGATTCACATTCCAGCTTCCTACCTGATAGCTCCTCTCGCCAACAAAAGATACACGCTGCACATCCATGTCGGAGAACACGACTCTTCTCCGGAAGCAGTCGATAACGTCACTAATAGAAAACAACCAGTCGATGCCTAGGATGACATCATATGGATGTATCTGTAATAGAAGAAGGTCCCCACTAGATCAATGTGGTCCCAACGTCAGCCCACATCCCCGGAAAACACAAGATACGCTGGTCTGGCCCCAACTGGTGTACTCAGTACCAGTGGTACAGAAAGTCTCTCTACGTCTATTCCCAAAGCATGGTCTAGACCAGGTGCAACGAAGGTGTGTGAAGCTCCTGAATCGGAAAAAGGAGAAACATGAGTGATGAACAAACAAACCGTACCTCGCACCACCTCTAGTCCTACTGGAGCTTTCAACTCTACTACGTGAAACTGCCACTCCCAACTCCTCTGCCTCTCTGATGTCGTCCACCTCCCCGACCACGCCCTGGTCAAGGTCCCTTAGGAGCACCCTGAGGTCGGCTCCATCTCGCAAAGTCTTCCCTTGGAGGAGCATGGTCCTGCTGCTGCTGGAAGGGCCTCGCCGACAAATTTTGCTACTGAGGTGGGCGCTGAACCTGCCCACCTCCACCATACTGATCTCGGGTCGGTCACCGACTCTGAACGTGCCCGAACCCTCCAAAATAAAAACACATTTGTCCTAGGCTCGTGAAAAAGGGACGAAGACCCAAAGATCTGAACTGGAACTGCTGGGCCCTGCTCCCCACTGGCCTGAACCTAGAAGGTCCCGTCATAGGAGACCTGCTGCTAACTGCTTTCCCCTTTGACGAGCCTCGCTGGTTCTCCTCACGGGGTGCACCTCCCAGCGAGTGCATCCTCTCTACAACCTCTTACTTCTTATGTACTTCCAAGTACGTCGGAAGGGTAAAGGTGGTGACAACATACTGGAGCGAAGGATGGAGCGCCTACTCCAAACGTCTCGCCTGAGACTCCTCATTCAGAAAGAGATTCGGAGAAAATCATAGGAGATCTTTGAACTTGATCCCCAGCTCTCGTACCATCATACTCCCCTGATGAAGGGAGAGTAACTCTTGCCGCTTCTCTTCCTTGATCATGGAAGAAATGAATTCCTCTCAGAATTCCTTCTCAAAGTCAGCCCATGGAACCTCTGCCTCTATCCTCTCTCTGAGGTAGAGCATCCACCACTGTCGCGCCGAACCTCTCAGCTGACTGACTGCTAGGGGAACCCAGTACTCCCTCGGAGCACGGATCAAGGTAAAAGTGATCCCTAGCTCCTCAAGCCACCCCTCCGTCTCTGTATTCGAAGTACTACCCTCGTACTTCTTGAGGGTCTGCCGCTGAAAAGAACAGAGAGTCTTCTTACACTGGCTATCTTCCTCCTCTCGGTCAATCATCAACTGATCGACCGCCTGAATCTGCTAGGCCTCGACCGTCTGAGCCACCCGGGGACGACGTCCAGGTGCCGTAGCTGTACGGTAAACAAGGATCACCTAAGACCAAGTAGTAAGAAAAATTCACGGTTATATTTTATCATTTTATATTAATTTCTTTCCCAGAACACCGAAATCAAGTAAAACACAATCATGATGATTCATGTATCTTCCCTAGGGTCTTTACTGTGCAATAAATGTAGTCTCACTTGGTCGTTAGGTAGGCTCAGAGTCCTTGCATCGGATCACATGGGGGCCTAAAATCCCGTGTCCTAGCCGGTATTCCCTGGCCTATGCCACGCACCAATATTGACTAACTTTGTTGCCCTACCATCCCATGCAATCCTCACTGTGCCTAACTCCAGACTCCATCCTATCTCTCAACCATCACCTCTGATACCATTCTGTCACGACCCCCTCCCACCAAAGATGCCCTTCTAGTGCTGGCAATGGTGAAAGGGAGATAATGACCCCCGAGACCCGCCTCCAATAGGCCCCGGGGTGGTGACTAGCAACAAGGGTATGAGTTTTCACAAATATGAGAGGCATTACCCTTTTTATTTTTAAAGATCGGGAAATAGGACAAGTCAACCACCAAAAAGGAAATGAACCAGTGTATATAAATAATACCAAAACAAGCCCACATGCATGTTTAAATAATTTTATAACAAGGTAAAAGTACAAAAAAGCTCAAAGTACAATACCAAAAGAAAACAAGGTACAAGAACAGCAACAACTCCAACTGTCCGACTAGTAGGGTCCCGCACGGCCCCGGTAGTCCTCTTGGAAACCTGAAAGTAAACGTAGGTTGAGAATACAAGTATAATCAGTAGGGAAACCTAAATCTCTCGTGCACATGTGGGGAGACATCCTAATGTCCCATGAGAACAATAGAAGAAACCTAGCAAGGAATTCTATCCATCCAACCTCACCAGCCACACTCACCAAAAACACAAGCACAACAGGTAGTAGTATATAAGAAACAAGAGTATTGGGTACCCCGCACCATTTCAATTTTGCTAGATACTCTTCCTAATGGCAAACATCCTGACACTTCCACACTCTCCCCGCCCGCACACACCTGGGCCTCACAACCACGTATCCCGCCCGCACACACCCGAGCCTTACAACCACGTATCCTGCCCGCACACACCTGGGCCTCACAACCACATATCCCGCCCGCACACACCCAGGCCTCACAACCACGTATCCCGCCCACACACACTGGGGCCTCACAACCACGTATCCCACCCGCACACACCCGGGCTCAAAACCACGTATCCCGCACCCACACACCTAGGCCTCACAACCACGTATCCCGCCCGCGCACACCTGGGCCTCATCCCGAAGATTCTTGGGAAATAGTAGAACCTTCCTGAAGAGTCTTGGGATAAAACCACCCCAATCGAAACCTACCCGAAGAGTCTTGGGTGTAAGGTCACCTCAAGCCATCACAGCCTAGGGGAGATGGAGCAGGAAGGAGCTAGTAACTAAGGAAAAAACACCCTCTCCCATAAAATGGGAGTGTTCGGCACTGAGTGTTCAACATGGGTGGGGTGCGATAAAAAAAGATACAAATATATATAAGTATAACAAACACACATCCCAACCTATGTCTTTTAAACAGAGAAACTGAGCACGTGCCTCGGCACTGCTACTACGAAGCATGAATACAACAAACAACTCCAACCCCATTTAGGTTTTCATGTTTTAACAGAATTTGTTTATTAGTTCCTTAACTACCAGGAAACTATCCACAACTAACCACACCAATTGTTCATAAAACATATCCCGACCATCCACAAAACATGTTAGGAAAAACATAAGCAGCACAACAAAGTCCATATTATCAACCAACCAACCCCATTGATTATTATTTCAGTTTCATTACCATGCCCCACCATTCATTAACTCTTCCACTTTTATTTAATATTCACAACCCACTGCCCGTTCACAAACAACCCATCCCCGCAACCCTGCTTCCAACCACCATAACCACAACCACACCGAACATCATTATCCCTTTAATACCATTCATTGCAGCCCCGCTGCCCATCACCAACATAGAATTCACATCAACCAACAACCAATTCAACTGCAGCCCTGTTGTTCACACGATCCACAACAACCCACAAAACAAGGTTCTTGCCACATCATCGCCCCTTTAAAATAATTTACCGTAGTCCTATTGCCTGTTCTATTCGTAACAACCCAGGATTCACCCCTCCCTTTCACACACCAGTAACCAAGCCAAAACCCAAATGTTCATTATTCTATTTTGGTTAACCGGGATGATCACACAAGGGTTACATATTTTAAATAGCCAACTTTACGTGAATAACCAATTTCCACTTTCCACAAAGTTTCCATCCAAAAAACCATCTAGAATGATAGGGCAACATTTAATTGCGCAAGCATAGGCCCCCAACGACCGTGATTTTCAGTAGGCAGAAGCTCATTCAAATTCACAACATAATATCACAGGATATAAAAAGTAAGGTAATAGTAATCACAAACATCCCATCCCCATTATATAATCCAGTTATTATATTTATTAAACCGGTTCAAAAGTGTTTCACGTAAACAACAGAACACCCACCACACATGATACACAAATTAAAGAGACGAAGGTAAGATCCCTACCTCAACATGTTCTTGATCGCAACGCTCCCCTGGATCAACCTTAGAAGATGTATGTCGGCGTCCGTCACTTCTTCCGGGTCCCGGAAAAACCTCCTCAGGTGGAAGTAGGAAAGGAAAGGCCGATGTAAAGACAACGGATCCAAGCTCGGAAGCCTCGCCTCGTCGTTACGATCCCGTGGCTGCTGACAGATCGTAAATTGGAGCTCGGACGAAGAAGTTATGGAAGGAAGAGCCATCGAGTCTCTTGAGAGAGCTCTGCTCAGAGGAGAGGGGAGGAGAGGGGTGAGTTGAAAGGAGGAGGGGACCCCTCCTTTTATATGCGTGAAAAGATAAAGTACATGGCGTTTACTTTATGGTACACGGCGTGTACTCGGTTCTTTCATATGGTCTCCACGCGGCTTCCAACACGGCTCTGCGGCCGTTGACTAGTCAACAAACGGTTTGAGGGTAACGCATACGCAGGGAGGGACTACACGGCGTGTAGTTTAGACACACGTCATGTACTCATTTATTGGACACGACAAGGACACAACTCCAACACGATACACAGCTCATGACTGGTAACACGTACGCAGGGAAGGAATACACAGTGTGTAGAACTGGACACACGTCATGCACCCATTATTTCGCACAGCAAGGACACGACCTTCAACATGGGGTATACCCAGCGAGGGGGTACACAGCGTGTACTAACACTACATGGCTTGTAGTTTCAAAATTCTGAAATGTGTGGGAAAAGTCCTTTTTACCCTCCAGAATACTTCGTGGCCTTTTTTTTACAAAGGAATAGGTCGGAGAGGTCCGTGCCATTACAAGATGTTGAGAAGAGAAATGGGCAGGGTTTTTCCACGCTTGAAGGCTCAAAATTGTGTGAATAGCAGAGAGAGGAGGTTCTCTTTTATAAGGGATGAGAGAGGAACCATTAAAACCCTAAAAATATTAATTTATATTAAATTAATATTCAGATTATAATGGCTCCAAAGTGACTTATTTCGAGGCTATGCTAGGGATGGGTCCAAATACTCTCAACCAATAGGTTTTAGAAAAGTTTAGGTTACCATTTTAACCTCATCATTTAGATTTAACTTTTAGTTAAATAATTTTCACCTTGTCTTCTTATATTCTTACACTATAAACTTACTATAAACTACCAATTGAACCCCAATTGGTTCATTAATTTCATATATATTATTATATAAGACTTTTGGGAGAACATTAGATTTTTAGGAATATAATATCATTTAATATTTTAATATTTATTTTAAAAACACTTTTATGTCAAATTTGACACTATTTGGTATTTTATTTTACTAAATTCATAATAGCATTATTACTTAAAAAAAATTCATCTAACCATCCCTGATATATTATATTAACCTATAAAATTAGTGTAATTCATAAAAAGTATTAAATTACATTTATTTGAGTATTTATAATATCAATTATGTTAATATTTTATTAATAAGGTAATTACAACATCATCATTGTTTCATTAATAAATTAAATTATTTATTGTCTAAAAATTGTAAATAAAATACCATTATGTAGGAAATCTTTTTATAATTCTAATGAATATTTATAGTCAAATTTACCTTATGTATAACCCTATATTAAAAATGTTTTACTTATTAAACCTTGATATTAACTCTTTTAACTCCTCTTTGAATTAAATAATAATAAATGTCTTAATCTAATCCATGTGAACCTAAAGGGTAATATATTTTTTCCTAATGTTGTTTTTGGTCGATTTGCACTTATCCAATAGAATTAGGACATGTTTTAGGGTAACGATATTATCAATTTTACCCTTAATTACCCTATTTACCTTTATCCATGGAATATAAAAGTAAAAAGTTACTATTCACCAAAAAAATTATCTTATTGAACAACATTTTAGTTACTGATATCACCCGTGTCTCTCGGATTTCTGAAATTCTACTCACAGAAGTGGTCAAATTATGTTTTATGTAAATTTGTAAATTCTTCTAGGAGGTGGGTAAAAGACAATCAAAAGTTCAGTAAAATTTTTATATATTTAAAATTATTATAAAATGACTCCAATGAATTATATTGAACTTATATAGGTATTATGTGTCTATAAATAAATATAAATAAAATAAATTATTATTTAAATAAAAAGTCTGTTTTAACCAATAACTCAGTGTTTTCACCATTCATCAAAAATTGAAAGTTTTTAGAAAAATACCAAAACATCACCCTAGGATAATTTCGATATTCCGAATCCAAAAATGAAGTCTATTTTGAGAGATAAAATTTATAAAATTTCAAAAAGTTGGTATTACTATTCATAACAGCTAGTTTATATAATATTTTAATAACATATCATTGTTTAGTGAAACTCGGTATTGCGTACAACGCAAGCTATCGAGGAAGGATTCCCATGCGTGTAATGATATCCATGATAGTTTTGTTTATATTGAATTATTCATTTGTTGTTGCGTATAACATAATACAAAAAAACAAAATATTTCTCATAAAATCTCAGGGTGTTACATTATACCCCCCTTAAAAATAATTTCTCCCTCAAAATTCATCACATCGTAAAAAATAGATGATGATACCTCTCCTTCATCATATCCTCAACTTCCAATGTAGCTTCTTCTAATTGGTTATTCCTCCATAAAAAATTTAACCACGAGAGTGGTCTTGTTTCGTAGAACGTTTTCTCTACGATCCAAATTCTCTATTGGTTGTTCTTCATAAGAATGATCTTGCTTCAGCGGTATAACTTCTGAGCTTAGTACATTTGAAGGATTGGGTATGTACATTCTCAAGAGAGATACATGGAACACATCATGAACTTGAGAGATATTCGGTGGAAACGCCAATTGGTAATCTACCTTCCCGACACGATTTAGTATTTCAAAAGGAATAATATCCCTAGGGATCAGTTAGCCCTTCTTTCTAAAACTAATTACTCTCCTCCAAGGAGATATTCATAAGAACACTTTATCACCCAGTTCAAACTCTAGGTCTTTTCTTCGGTTGCAGCATAACTTTTTTTGTCGAATCTGAGATACTCTTATGTGTTTCTGAATAGATCTTACCTTTTCTGTCATCTCATCAACAAGATCATGTCCTAATAGATTTCTCTCACCAACTTTATTCCATCAAGTTAGAGTTCTACATTTCATTCCATAGAGAGCTTCATAAGGATCCATCTAAATAAGGGAGTGAAAGCTGTTATTATATGAAAATTACACCAAAGTTAGGTGTTGATCCCAACCTCCTTTGAAATCCATAGAGCAGGCTCTCAACATGTCTTATAGAGTTTGAATTTTCCACTGAGACTGACCGTCTATCTGAGGATGATAAGAAGTGCTGAAACTAAACTCTGTATCTAGAATACGCTAAATACTTCACCAAAACATCAGGGTAATCCTCGGATCCCGATCAGATATAATGGAAATTGGTACTCCATGCAATCTTACCACTTCTTTCACATATATCTTGGCAAGATGATCAATAGAGAAATCTTCACTAATAGAAATGAAGTGTTCCGACTTCGTAAGACGATCAACTATAACCCAGATAGCATTATTTCCTTTGGATGTCTTGGGAAGTCCAGTGACAAAGTCCATAGTGATGTTTTCTCTTTTTCATTCTGGTATGGGTAATGGTTGTAACATCCCCTTATACTTCGATCTCTTAGATTTAACTTGCTAACAAACCAAGCATCGAGGGACATATTCAGAAACATCTATTTTCATGTCATCCCACCAGAAGTACTCCATCAATTCAGTATACATCTTCAGGCTTCCAGGGTGAATAGAGAATGAAGAACTATGAGCTTCATCCAATATTTTCTTCTTTAATTCTGGGATGGGTGGAAGACAAACCCGATTCTTAAACCTTATTATTTCATCACAATCAATGCAGAATTCAGGAACATTTCTCACCTTCTTTTGTAACTCTACACCTTCATTATGTGCCTCTTTAATCTTCACATGTATAGATGGTTGAACATTCATTTTATAAAGATAAGATTTTCCACTTCCATTATAATTCCAAGATCCATCATTTGTAAATCCATAAATATTGGATCTTTTTTGATCCTCATCATGGATAATCTAGAATGGTCTTGTCGACTTAATGTGTCTGCCACCTTGTTTGCTTTCCCAGGGTGGTAATGAATTGAGAAGTTGTAATCCTAAATCAACTCCAACCATCTTGTTTGGCGCATATTTAGCTCCTTTTGTGTGAAAATATACATTAAAATTTTATGATCAGTTTAAATATCACACCTTTCACAATAAATATAATGCCTCAAAATCATTAATGCAACGATTACAACAGGTAATTACAAATCATGAGGTGGGTAATTTTTCTCATGGATTTTCAGCAGTTGTGAGGAATAAGATATCACCATATCATTTTGCATGAGAACACACCCCAATACCTTCTTGGATGCATCAATGTAGATCACAAACCTTTCTCCACTACAAGGAAGTGTGAGCACATGTGCACTGGAAAACCTTCTTTTTAACTCCTTGAAATTCTCTTCACACTCCTCTGTCCAAATGAACTTAACATATTTTCGAGTCATCCTGGTGAGTGTATTGTATAATCGTGAAAAATCATTCACAAAATGTCGATAATATCCATACAAACTTAGAAAACATCATATCTTAGTTACTTTTTCTGGTCTCGAACATCTTTCGATAACCTCTATTTTTGCTAGATCCACAGATATCCCCTCTTTTGAGATTTTGTGACCCAAAAATTAATCTTTTTGATCCCAAAATTCACACTTGTTAACTTTGGAATAAAGCTTCTCCTTTATTAGGGTCTTTAATACAATTCTCAAGTGATCTTCATGTTCTGCCTTTCTATTTGAATATACAAGAATATCGTCTATAAAGACTACCACACACAGATCAAGATAGTCTCTAAAGACTCAATTAATTAGATACATGAAGATAACATGGGCATTAGTAAGACCAAATGGATTCACTATAAATTCATAGTGTCCATACCTTGTACGGAAAGACGTATTTGGTATATCCTCCCTTTTAACCCTTAATTGATGATACCCTAAACGAAGATCAATCTTGAAAAAGTATTGAGCTCCATGTAGTTGGTCAAATAAGTCATCAATGCATGGGAGAGGACATTTGTTCTTGACAATGATCTTGTTAAGTTCTCGATAATCAACACATAGTCTCGTTGATCCATATTTAATCTTAACAAATAGAACATGTGCTCCCCAAGGTGATGCACTAGGGATTAGTAATCCCCTATCAAGATTCTCTTGGAGTTGCTTCTTCAATTCCTGCAACTCAATTGGGTCCATTCTATAAGGTGTCTTTGAAATAGGTATAGCACCTAGTATGAGTTCTATTGAAAACTCAACTTCACGATTTGATGGAAGACCTGGAAATTAATCCGAAAAGACATCATGAAACTCCCATACAATGGGTGTATCCTTAATCATAAGTTTCTCTCCAACCATTTGTGATAAATAACCTTCATTTATTGGTATCAAGACTCATAAGATGAAAGAAATTTCCACCAGAAGGTTATATTCATCATTGAATCGATAGATGATCGTTGATTGATCTGGAATATGAAATGTGACTTCCTTTCATTGGAAATTGATATGATATCCATATAAAGAAATCCAATCCATGCATATCAAATTCTTATATAGGAAGGATAACTAGATTTTCTAGAATAACTTTCCTACAAACTTCAATCGGAGAAGAATTGTAAACTTTTGATGCGACTGTTGTGCCTTTAGGGGTTGTCACATCTAACTAAAAATATAATTGTTGAGGTAATACGACAATACCCTTGAAAAATTCATCAGAAATAAAATAGTGGGTGGATCCAAAATCAAATAAAACATTTTATACTTTTGTGTGAATGGTAAGTGTACCCTTCACTACTTCGTTATCATACTCCGCATCACCGATAGAAATTGCATGGGACTTTCCTTTATCATTGGACATTAGAGTTTGTTGATGTCGATCTTCATCAATAACCCTTGGATTACAGAATTGATTACCATAATACACCATTTCCTTACACCTGTAACATTGAATTGTTGGAGGTGCATTCTACGTAGCATTTTCTTTGTTCACATCACTAGACATCTTTTTCCCATCATTGTAGCATTCAAATGCCCGGTGACCTTCTTTTACACATTTGAAACATTTACTTGTCCCTTTAAGTCAATTCCCTCCATGTTTATTTCCACACATTGAGCATAAGGGAAAAATCCTCTTCTTTTCAGTGTGGTCTTTAGATTTCCCTTTGAATTCCATTCTCCTCTTTTTATCAAACCCATATGACTGATGGGTTACTCCAATCTCCATTTAAACCATGAGATCACATTAAAATATTTCCTCATTGCTATTGAAGTCCCTTATGGCTAACGCCCTTCGAAGACTTTGTTTTATTCCAATAAAGAATCGATTGATCTTACTATCAGATTGGATAATAATTCTAGAAGCATACCTTGCAAGTCATGTAAAATTTTCTTCATAGGTACCAACATATTCATCATCCTTTTGCTTTAGTTCAAGAAACACCTTCTCCATCTTTTTTCGAAGAATACGAGGGATGTAATTATTGAAAAATATTTTCATGAACTTGTCCAATTCCATGGACTCAATTTCACCTCTTTGCCTCGTATTCTTGATAATATTCCACCATTGACCCGCTTCACCTTCCAAACAATATACTGCTAAGATGATTTTATCATGTTCAGGACATTGAAGAACTGAAATATATCTTTTCAGTGGTACTGATCCATTTTTCAGCCACTAATGGATCAGTAGACCCACTGAATGATGGTGGATGTTGCCTTATGAATGATTCAACAGAATGTTTCTCCTTCCTTTGCTCGTTTGGAAGTCCTGCATGATTCATAGCTTGATACAGTTGTGTAATCATGGCTACAATATTTTTCATTCCATCTCCCATAATGTTTGGTTGCTCAGGGGGACAATCATTGCATTTCCCATCACATTTAGCATTATCATAGTTTCTTCGAGTTCCAGCCATTGACTAAAACCAATAAGCATAGTGTGAGAAACACTAATCATAATAGGAAAACCACATAATCAAGAATAAAATTTCAAACATTAGGTCTTATCATAGGTTATTCATGGCCATTCCTAAAACACTAATATTGTGTTCAATGCTTAGACTTATCCTTAGGGTTCTTACTAAGTCTTTCACATCATAGTTTCTGAAGGTTTAATATACCCTCCCTCTGATACCAACTATAACAACCCATAAATTACATAAATTTTTATTACTTCAGAATTGAAGCATACTTATTACAACATAAAACAAATCCATGATAGGACCATATAGGTATAGTGTCTTTAGAAACTGGGAAACATAAACAACTGGTTCATAAAGCATCTACATTGTCTCCTGTTTATTGCATAATATCAAGAGTCCCTTTAGGCATATCCTACTTAATACCCTTCTTCCTCACCTGAGGAAAAGAAAAAAAACAAAAGGGTGAGCTCAAATTCTCAGTAAGGGTAAATAAATTAAATATCAATCATATCATATTCATAAGAACATAATATTTTGAAAATATTAACCTACAAAAGTGATAATAATATCATAGCGTGGGATAAATAATAGTAGTGAAATGTAATCCCAATAATCATAACATAAAACATGAAACTTTTTTTGATAAACACATAATCATAGACAATCATTTCATATTAGTGAAGACTCATTTCCAAGACTATCATAGCAGACAAAGTCCATTTCTGAACCGAGTTCACTCCTCGTTCTAGACCTGTATCACTGAACCGGATTAACTTGTCATTCCATCCATGTCTATCTCATGAGATATAAATATTTACCCAATGCATTGGAGGGATATATAGGTCCCACCAATCTCATAATGAAACCATTCTTATGTCTGCCACAAAATCATAAATCATATATCATAGGATAACCCAAGTAATAAAAATGGGATTTGTAATCATCATGCCATCATAAAATAACCCATATAAGATAAAAAGAAATAATTAAAATAATTCCATCATAACATAATCAAATAAATTTAAAAATAGGTATAGAAACAACAACCTATATTATCTTAGATGGAATATAATTTTGATAAAACACTTGAACTCCATTCTTGAGGAAAATATCTTTTCTACATCAAAAACATTTTTTTTCTTAACATTCCATAAATTTTAAACTGAAATAATTAAATTAAAAATAAACTTGAAAACATGTAAAATAAGATCCATGGAAATAATGTTCTATGAATCAAAAAATCCATTCATGCCATACAAGTTAAAAAACATTCTTCTCATACTTTGGCCGAAAAATTCAAAAAGTATCTCGTATTGAAAATGAAAAATGATTACTTTCATATATTTTACTAAAATTCAAAATTAGGTAAAATTGGATTTAAAAAATTTTAGAGGTATAAAAATAATATTACATATTGAGGAAACATGGATGTGGATGATAAATATGCCCTAGTAAATTATAAAGTATAAACAATCTTGGATAAAAATGAGATTGTGAGATATTCCCTTACCTTAGGTCTGATAATCATTGTACATATACGAACCTACTATATAATGATTTAAATAATGTAATTAACTTATTCCAGAATCATAGTAATTATTATGATATCATATATTGTCATACTCTTGTCTTCATATTAATAATATTTCATTGCTACTTGTTATTCGGATGTTCATTGCTTTATGTTCTTATGCATGTTTTGTCGAATAAATTCTTGTTCCACTTTTTATATAATAACTCTATCATATAAAGAATTGTATTATTATCATATATATTCATTAAATTCATTTATATGATCATTATTCAATGAAGATTATGTAGAACAAGTCGCATCACATTGTGGAGACGGTAGGTCGTACGTACGCACGAGCGATGATATCGTTCCCATAATTATATTAATTGAATTGGAGTTGATGATATAATATTTCAGAATTAGTATCACATTATAATAATTATATATAGTTATTTTTTACACCATTATACCCATCCATGTAAGGTGGTGGTGGAAAGCAGATTACACCATGGCGTGGAGACGGTATTCCGTACGTACGCACGCGCGATGATTTCGTTTTCCATAGGATGGATAGAAGGTGAAATAGGGTTGTTTAATATTTATAATGACATATAAGTATATGAGTAATACTTATGTTATTACTTGATAATTAAACAAATAAAGAAGATGAATTATAAGAAGAAAGAAACTTGAATGAATCGGTAGAAGAGATTACCTCTTCCTTGAAGTGTCTCTTTTAAACTTCTTCTTAGGGCACTAGAGTTTTTCTTTTGAGAAGAACAGAACCTCTATGATATAACAAGAGATGTTTAGAAGAGAAATGGGTAGGGTTTGGCCGATCTTGAATGCTCAAAATTGTATGAAGAGGAGAGGGAGGAGTTTCACTTTTATAAGGGAGGAGAGGGGCACCTTTGAAAAACTAAAAATATTAATTTATAATAAATTTATATATGGTTTATAATTTCTCCAGAGTGACTTATTTAGATGCTAGGGTGGGTATGGGTCGAAATCCTCTAAAACAATTGGTTTTATAAAAGTTTAGGTTACCATTTCAAACGTATCATTTAGATTTTAATCTAAGTTAAATAATTTACCTTTTACCATGTATTCTTGTATTCGTACTCTATAAACATACAATAAACTGCTACTTGAACCCCAATTAGTTCATTAATGTAATATAGATTATTATATAAGTCTTTTGGTAGAACCTTATATTTTTACGAATATAATATCAGTTAATAATTTATATTTGTTTTAAAAACTCTTTTATGTAAAATTTGACACTATTTGATATTTTGTTTTTTCTAAATTCATAATAGCATTATTACTTTGAACAAAATTCATCTAACCAACCCTAATATGTAATATTAACCTAAAAAAATAGTGTAATTCAAAAAAATTCTCAATTTACATTTATGTGGGTTTTTATAATATCAATTATGTTAATATTTCATTAATAATGTAATTATTGCATCATCATTGTGTCATAAATAAATTAAATTATTTATTGTCTAAAAATTAAAAATAAAATACCATTATATAGGAAATCATATTTTATTTTTAATGAATATTTATAGAGGAATTTATCTTATGTATAACCCTATATTAAAAATTTATTACTTATTAAAAATTGATTTTAACTCTTTTAACTCTTCTTTGAATTAAATAATAATAAATGTCCTAATCTAATCCAAGTGGACCTAAAGAGTAATATTTTATTCCTAAGGTTTTTTGGTCGAATTAAACTTACCCAATAGAATTAGGACATGTTTTTGGGTAATAATAATAACATTTTTACCCTTAATTTGCCTGTTTACTTTTAACCGTGGTAAATAAAAGTAAAAAAGTTACTTTTCACCAAAAATTATTTTTATCTTATTGAACCAAATTTTACTTACTTATATCAACCGTGTCTCTCAGATTTTTGAAATTCAACTCATAGATGTGATAAAATTAAATTTTATGTAAGTTTGCAAATTCTCCTAGGAAGTGGGTAAAGGACGGTCAAAAGTTCAATAAAATTTTTATATATCTAAAATAATTATAAAATGACTCCAATGAATTACATTAAACATATATAGGTATTATGTATATATAAAAAAATTTAAATAAAATAAATGATTATTTAAATAAAAAGGCGATTTTAACCAATAACTCAGTGTTGTCACTATTCATAAAAAATTGAATTTTTTCAGAAAAATACCAAAAATTTACCCTAGGCTAATTTTGATATTCTGAATTCAAAAAATGAAGTCCATTTTTAAGGATAAAATTTATAAAGTTTTAAATAGTGGGTATTACTATTCATAACGACTAGTTTTTATAATATTTTAATAACATGTCGTTGTTTAGTGAAACTCGGAATTGCGTACAATGTAAGCTATCGAGGAAGGATTCTCTTGCGTGTAACGCAAGAAAAGATAGTGTTGTATGTAGTGAAAGATTCCTTTGGTGTTACGTATAACATAATACCTAAAAACAAAATATTTCTCATAAAATCTCAGGGTGTTACAGTGTTGGCTCGGATGACCTTTAAACACACCTCGCTCGGATGTTCGCACCCTGAAGCAGTGACCATACCGTATTCATAGAGTAACAGGAATGAATATTATTCCTTGATGAATACTAAGCTACTGACAAGTCATCTTTTCTAAGCTGTAGATGTTCTAGTTAACTCTCATCCACCTCCTCTAGCTTGTCCTCAGCCTCCTGTGAGTCGGGATCGCCTCAGAACCTGAGGGGTATCATATGTTGAAACACATGAAAGGCACTAAGTCTACAAGTGTCCTATACTGGTACCGCCAGATGCAACTGGTGACCAATAGGCAGTGATATAGCTTACACACTACCTGGAGGTACTATCTCGGGTAATGGTCCATGTACCAGGGCCTCATCACTATGTGGACCATCTTCTGTTGGGCGGAGAGTGATGGAAAGAGGGGGGGGGGGAATTGCCTTTTAAAAAATAATTAAGAATTTAAAATCAAAGTAAAAAGTGCAGCGGAAATAAAAGAGGCAAGACACAAAACTTGATAACGGAGTTCGGCTTAAACCAAAGCCTACGTCTCCGCTCCCAACTCAACCGTTGAGATATTTACTACCGCTTGCTTTTTAATGGTTTTAGCAAGAAACCCACTAGACTTTAAGGTAGTCTAGAACCTATTACAGCTTGCTTTTAATGGTTGCGCAAGAACCCACTTGCTTTTAATGGTTGAGCAAGAACCCACTAGCCTTCTTACAGGTGAAGGCTAGCTCACCTATGACTCAAGCCTTTTAAAGGGAAGGCTTGACTAACCTCTTCACACCTTGAAGGTGGTGTGAAAACCCAAAAAAAGAGAGGATGAGATAAAGAGGGGTTTGTAGGCACAAACCCAAATTGATGATAAAAAAGATAAAATAATGAAAAACCGTAATGTGGAGAAGTCTTGGGTGCCAAAGGATTGATTGGAGTTGATGAAGAGAGCTCCCAAGCTTCTTTGATGGTGCTCCTTGGATGTGGAAGTTGGTTGGAGCAAATGGGGATCCTTGAAGGAATGCGTCAGAGGTTCGCCAAATGATCGAACAATGTTCCCGTGGGCTACCGTATATTTACGGGGCTTCCTAATCCTTTATTTATAGAGGGGGAACCCTCAAATGGCCTTTGTGGGTCTTCGGAGCCGTTGGAGAGGCCTTCGGAGCCGTTGGGAGTCAAGTGGACAAGTCTGGTCAAAGCCCAACGGCTAGTTTTACTGGCTCCACCGGCTGACCGGTGCAGTTCCACCGGTTGGACGGTTCTTGGAAAATGTGGAGGGCTTCTGCCCAGGCACCACCGGCTGGCCGGTGAGGAGGCCACCGGTTGGCCGGTGCTGAGACAGTAGGTGTCACTATTTGTCTGTGTTCCACCGGCTGGCCGGTGATGGGACACCGGTTGGCCGGTGGTCTGGACAGAAAGGATTCCTTCTGTCAAGACTCCATCGGCTGGCCGGTGGTCATCCACCGGTTGGCCGGTGGACTGATTTTCAGTCCACTTTTTCCTTCTGGCTTTCTTGGCCCAATTCCTTGGCAACCTGAAATCATGCCTATCATCCAAAAAAACATAAAACAAGATTAGAGAAATAATAGAGTGATTGTGATCATGAAAATTAAACCACGAGGGGTACGAGAGGTACAACAATCTCCCCCTATTTTGATGATCACAATCACCAAAACAAGCAATGTAGAAGATCGAAATGAAAGGCATGCTTTAAAGGATAAATTGAAAAGTAAATCAAAGCATGAGAGAAATATTTCTCCCCCAATCAACCAAGAATTTCTCCCCCTTTGTGATTATCAAAATAGCACAGGGCATAAAATTTGATTGAGGGAAAGGTTGAAAAACAAGATAGATATTTTAAACCAATTGAAATTTTTGAAATTTGAATTGAAAGTTTTGAAATTGAAAGTTTTGAAAAAATGTTTTGAATTGAAAGTTTTGAAATGAAAGTTTTGAAAATAAATCGAAAAGGCTTAAACGATCCTAACTCCCCCTAAATAAAAACAACAAATCACCGGGGAGAGGATTTTAGAACCGAGAAAAAATTTGGTCTGGAGAGACTCGCTAAAACGTATTTTTCAATCCAAACTTGCCTAGTGGCCGGTCTTCTCCTAAAAAATTCATCATTAAAGAAAATGGTTTTGGGTCTTCCATACCGGGCATTTTTGCAATTTCACTCATAAATTAAGTTCCCGAGTTTTTTACAATAGTTGCAAAATTTATATTGGGAGCTCCCCCTTACAAAAATAGTTGGAGCATGGGAAGAGGAAGCTTGCTTGGAATAGCCAAGTCCTTGGGTGGTTCTAGATACGCATTGGGAACCAAGGAGCTTCGAAAGGTTATGTTCACCTTCGGTGAACTTAGCTAGGGATTCCCTTAAATCCTTGATTGTTGATTCCATAGAATCAACATCGGGAAGGTTTTGGACCTTGAGGGACAACTCATCCTTTTCTTTGAGAAGTTGTTCCTTTTCGGAAGAAAGTTTTTTGAAATTCTTTTTTAAAGTAATAAATTTGGAAGAAAGTTCGTGAAAACCTTCCTCCAATTGATCTCTAGCATGTTGGAGATCCTCATAAGATAAATGATTGAAATAATTTGAAGAACTAGAGGATGAAGAGTCGGAAGAGGATACCTCATGAAATTCCATTAGGCATTTTTTACCGTTGTCACTTGAGGAGGAGGAGGAGGAGGATGTGGAGCTATCACTCCATGTGGCCTTGAATGCCTTCTTCTTTTCCTTTTTCTTGGCCTTTTTCTTGTTGAGTGGACAATCGGGCTTGTAATGGCCTTTCTTGCCACACCCGTAACATGTTACCTCGGGCTCGGATTTTTCGTTGGGTTGAGACTTGCGGGATTTCTTCTTCTTGTGCTTCTTCATGAATTTGTGCATTTTGCGGGCAAGATTCTCCATTTCTGAATCACCGATTGAAGAGGAAGATGATGATGAGGAGGAGATTTCTTCTTTTTGAACTTTGAAGGCGATGTTCTTTGTAACTTTGATCGGTTTGCCTTCCTTTTCATCTTGCCTCCTCATCGTGATCTCGTAGGTCATGAGGGATCCGATGAGCTCTTCGACCGGCATGTTCTTGATGTCTTTTTCTTCTTGGATTTCCGTGACTTTCGGTGCCCATGTGCTTGGTAGGATCCAAAGGATCTTTTTGACCATCATTTCTGCAGACACATCATCACCAAGGGACTTTCTCCCATTGCAAAAATCAGTAAAACATGTAAACATTTCAGTAATATTTTCAGATGGATGCATGGTAAAAGACTCAAAATCTTGACGGTACATGTCCAATCGAGTATCCTTGACTTTGTTGGTCCCCTCATGGGTAACCTCCAAAAGTTTCCAGATTTCATGAGAAGTGGTGCAAGTAGAAACTCGATTGAATTCATTACGATCAAGGCCGCAATGTAGAGCGTTCATGGCTTTGCCATCAAGCTCGAAATTTTTAATATCGGCTTTGGTCCATTTGGATTCATCGGGAGAAGAAAGAGAATAACCATGCATGAAAATTCTATAAATAGGATAACCTATACTTCTAAGAAAATTGGTCATGCGGGTTTTCCAATAAGTATAGTTGGTTCCATAAAAAAATGGAGCACGACCCAAAGAATAGCCTTCGGGGGCGAAAGAAGTTGAAGCCATCACAAAGGATCTTGAATTTGAAACCAGTTAGGGTATTACTCAAATTTTGCCTCTGATACCAATTGTTGGGCGGAGATTGATGGCAAGAGGGGGGGGGGGAATTTCCTTTTTAAAAATAATTAAGAATTTAAAATCAAAGTAAAAAGTGCAGCGGAAATAAAAGTGGAAAGACACAAAACTTGATAAAGGAGTTCGGCTTAAACCAATGCCTACGTCTACGCTCCCAACTCAACCGTTGAGAGATTTACTACCTCTTGCTTTTTAATGGTTTTAGCAAGAAACCCAATAGACTTTAAGGTAGTCTAGAACCTATTACAGCTTGCTTTTAATGGTTGAGCAAGAACCCACTTTCTTTTAATGGTTGAGCAAGAACCCACTAGCCTTCTTACAGGTGAAGGCTAGCTCACCTATGACTCAAGCCTTTTAAAGGGAAGGCTTGAATAACCTCTTCACACCTTTAAGGTGGTGTGAAAACCCAAACAAATAGAGGATGAGAGAAAGAGGGGTTTGTAGGCACAAACCCAAATTGATGCTCAAAAAGATAAAATAATGAAAAATCGTAATGTGGAGAAGTCTTGGGCGCCAAAGGATTGATTGGAGTTGATGAAGAGCGCTCCCCAGCTTCTTTGATGGTGTTCCTTGGATGTGGAAGTGGGTTGGAGCAAATGGGGATCCTTGAAGGAATGCGCCGGAGGTTCGCCAAATGATCGAACAATGTTCCCGTGGGCTACCGTACATTTCCGGGGCTTCCTAGTCCTTTATTTATAGAGGGGGAACCCTCAAATGGCCTTTGGGGGTCTTCGGAGCCGTTGGAGAGGCCTTCAGAGCCATTGGGAGTCAAGTGGACAAGTCTGGTCAAAGCCCAACGGCTAGTTTGACTGGCTCCACCAGCTGACCGGTGCAGTTCCACCGGTTGGCCGGTGCTTGGAAAATGGGGAGGGCTTCTGCCCAGGCACCACCGGCTGGCCGGTGAGGAGGCCACCGGTTGGCCGGTGCTGAGACAGTAGGTGTCACTATTTGTCTGGGTTCCACCGGCTGGCCGGTGATGGGACACCGGTTGGCCGGTGGTCTGGACAGAAAGGATGCCTTCTGTCAAGACTCCATCGGCTGGCCGGTGGTCATCCACCGGTTGGCCGGTGGACTGATTTTCAGTCCACTTTTGCCTTCTGGCTTTCTTGGCCCAATTCCTTGGCAACCTGAAATCATGCCTATCATCCAAAAACACTTAAAACAAGATTAGATAAATAAGAGAGTGATTGTGATCATGAAAATTAAACCACGAAGGGTACGAGAGGTACAAAATCTTCATGGTCACTCACTAAAAAAGCCTAGTAGCTAAGATCACCATCTTCTCTAATAGTGTCTCAATTAGGCGGAAAACACTAGCAATCACCTCCAGCCAGCCCTCAGCTGTGTGGGAATCTGTCTCGCCTCGAAACCTAAGAGACCTCTACTGCTGGAACTCGTATGATCATACTCTATCAGCGTGCATCGTACCCCAGTACGGCTGGTGGTATTTGCTGCCCTATGGGTGGTGGTGTTGCTGGTACACCGCCCGATGGTTCCAACACAGTAAGAGGGCCCTGTACCGAAGTCTTGTCGCTCGGTGGGCCATCATTGTGTACTCTGTCAGGAACCCTAGTTGTCTCTCTACGCAATGACATCCTGATAAGGAACAGGTGCGCCATGGTTAATATGTTTTACCTAGTGAGCTAATTAAAAGAGTTGAAAAAAGAGACTCTTGAAAACACAACCGCAATCAGTGTGTTCATGCACTGATTTAGAAATAAGAAATCAGGGTCCTGGTGTATGGATACGTCGGTCACCGCACCAACACTAGACTCCCTGGACTGAAAACCCCACTCAGTACTCTTAAGAATATTTCTTCACATATAAGAAAGATCAAACCCCTATGTTCTACAGTAGAACCCACTCCTCTGATACCAATTTTTCATGACCCGTCCCCCAGGACTCATATCGTGACTACCCCAAGCCCTCCATCCATAGGCTCGGGGCTGGCGACAAGCCCAAAAGATGTAAATCCCTAAAACGAGTAAGGCATTTCCTTTATAAACTAGAAACACCCACAAAAGAGTAAGCTGGAAGAAAAACACTAAGTAAAACTGTATACAAAAGAAGTGCAGAAAAGTAAAAGGGGTCAGAAATACAAGACCAACTATAAAGTACAAGGAAACTGAAAGTAAAAAATAGCTGAAATTTGAAGAGCAGCTCCTGGATCGTCCACCACGGATCCTAACTGAATGGTTGGTAAATATAGAATCTTCATCACTCGTCATCCATCAGTCTCCTCCGGGTGCTGACCCATTGTGAGGTCCACCTCCGGGTACCATCCAGTCCTCGTACACTCAGCCTCGATCTGCATTGTCCATCGTCTGAATCCAACACAATGAGGTGCGGGCATATCCCGTTCAGGGGTGAGTATAATGATACTTATTAGGTACCTAGAGACCACCTAGGCCTCTAAAAATTCACCAAGGAGAAACCACAGATTATGAATTCAATGGATATCCCTTACATAGGTATATTCCCATACATATACCTATGTTATAAAGTAACCCATATCGATCATGATGAAAACAAAGAAGTCACTGACTCAGCTCCCACAGGTATAAAACTTAGGTAGGGATATAGAGATGATCATATATAGCAACTAAATCATCTAACCTGTCAGAACCACACAGGATCCAGGACTTGTAGTAAAAACTGTAGGACCAACACTTGATATTGGACCAGCTTCTCTGTCAGACCAACACAAGATCCAGGAATAGTAGTCAGAACTATAAGACCAACACATGATCCAGGAATAGTTTTCAGAGATGTCGGACCAACACATGATCTAAGACTAGCTATTTTGTAAGACCAACACATGATCCAGGAACAAAAGTCAGAACTGTCAGACCAACACATGATCCAGGAACAGTAGTGAGAGCTGTCAGACCAACACATGATCTAGGACCAGCTATTTTGTCGGACCAACACAAAATCCAGGAAGATTCATCAATGCACAGCTAGCTACAGGGTTTTCACAAAGCACATTTGATTCTGGGACGGTTCACTCCTCAAGGAAAGTGTTGATACATCAAATTCCACAAAGTCCCAAGAAGATGTATCAAAAAGATCTTTCTTTCCATTAGAAACTCAACGTGACATACGGCGCATCAATCAGACGCTCAGTCTGAAATTTAATGGCATTTCCGTTTCGAGGGCCCAGTGGGATTTTATTTTCAATACAAACTGACTGTTCCCCAACTACGTCCATACCTCAAGTGGGGAATTCCAAAATAACCATCTCGCTCCAAGATTTTCTTCGCCATAGACGATTTTTCAATTGGAAACCCATATCGCATGTTATGTGTGAAAATGTGAAATCAGGTCAAACGGGTCCGGACAGGGGTCCGACCCAGTAAGCAGGTCCAAACCGGTCCGCGGGTCCAAACCTGTCCCCAGAGATGGCCCGACCCACGTGGGAGGCCCGGTCCGTGTGGGTGGCTCGACCCGCGCTGGGTCCGGCCCGGCGGCCCATACTGGGTCCGGCCCGGTGGCCCACGGGGTTTGCCCAAGCCGCGTCCAGGGGAGAAATCATGCCCCAGAATCCTGAACTGCTTACCTGTTCGGGTGGAATCCAAACTGGTCCGACATGGCACTAGTCCGCGTCACAAGGGACCCACTGGGTCCCGATCCTCCAGGATGGCTGAGCGGCCAGCCGCCTCCCGTGCGGCACCATTGCACTGCACCCCCTTCGGTGGCTCAGTGGCTCGGGCCGCCGGTCGTCCTCGACATCGGCCATGCGCCGGCTGCTGCTGCACCGCCGCGACTAAGGGCCATGTCTTCTTCTGCTCCACTGCATGGTTCTGTTGTACCGCACCTTCTCGGTCGACCCAGCAGCTTGAGCCGCCGGTTTCTTTCGTGGCTGGCCTTGCGCCGACAACCGCTGCACCTGGTCGGCTTCTCCTCTGGTGGCCCGGTTGCGCCACCACTGTCCTCTCCATCGGCCTGTTTTCTGGCCACCTTTCTTTCTTTACACCGGTGTCATTCTCCAGTTCCGACCACCGGAAAACCATCCGCGGGACACCGGATGAGTTCCGGTGGCCCGATTCTCATTCCGGAAGAAGTCACACACTCCTCGAGATGCCGCCTTTGATCCGAAATCATTTTTGATGAGTAATGCTCATCCCAGACTCATGCCGCATTCAGTTTCAAAGTCCACATGGAAGGCGGAGGGGTCTGGCTCTGTTTTTTCAACCCACACCCTCCGCATTAGGGTGATATCAAGCGGCTTCGATTTATAAACCACGAAGAAAAATGTGGAACTAGAAACATAACAAGTTCAAACCCCTACCTAGGATTCGTTGTTTGTTGATGATGTCGTGGAAAGGTGGATGTCATTTTTTGACATCGAGAAAGACTATCAAGATGTCATGGATGACGTCGTTGGCATTCTTCAAGGACGAATCTTCCTCCCTTGTTCCGATTGAAGATCATTCTTCGTTGGCGGAAGAACTGTTATTCATTGGAGAATTATTTTTCTCCCCATTCTCTCCTTTTCCAATCTTCACCCTAATGAAAAATACCAACCCCTCCAAAAATAATTGATTATGATAATCCATTATTTAATTTTTGGCTCAAATTTTTTTTTAAAAATATCAAATAACTAATTGGGTGGATTTGTCACCATAAAGTAGGGAGATCAAGGGTTCTCCACACTTAATGGAGAGTTTCAAGGGGTAAAAAGCCCGGGTGGTCCCCACCTCATTTATCCTCCCATGGGAGGTTGAGATCGTGTGGGCCCCACCACCATAACTTCTCATGGGAGGTTAAGGTGTGGTGGTCCCACCACCAACATCCAAGTTGAGGATTTAAATAATAAAATAAAACAAGACATGCACTTATTTTATATTATTATTCCACGTAAAATGCAAAAAATATCATCAATTCATGACTCACAACCGTTGAAGTGAAAGTATCCTTAAGCAAATACTGGCTCTACGAGTTCAATGGTGCCCTCAGATTTCAATTCCGAGCACTGGTTCAAAAGTTTCAAAACGCCGCTCGCGCATTTAATGAAAGTACGTGAAAAAAAGTTTAGAAAATTATTATCAGTCACCCTCTACTCATGTCGGTCGAGGTTAGGATCTTCCTTTGTAAAACACACCCCAATGAACCCAATGGTAATCTTGGGTTTTCAATCAGTGTTACTACTTGGAAGTTATGAATTTTACAATAAAATAATTGTCAATTAATTCTTTTATTTGCGGCCAAAAACTAACTTTCTCTGGTATCCCATGCCAACCAAAATTATTATTTTCTAAAAGAAAGCATACACTCATGAGTTCAGCGGTAGTCTCAGATTTTTATTTTGAGTTACCATTTATGAGTTATAAGAATTTTAAAAATTAAATAATTTATTTAATTATATTATTTTCAATTATTCCATTTTTGGGTTTTCCCACAGGAGGCTCGCGCCAACGAATCTTAAGTCGCGCCAAGGATAAACCCGCCATCCTGAGTGCAACGGTGCCGTCGGATTTCTGATCCGAGTTACCGTTTAGGATTTCTTACACTTTTTTCAGGAAAACTGCTTTCACGCATTAACTTAAGCTTAACAAAAACTCTGACGAATCATTCCGGGATCTCCGGATCTTGGAATCGTGCGCTGTCAGATTTTGCAGACCCGTAATATTCCCATTTAATTATAAAAATTATATGGAAATTATTGGACTTTACAAAAATTCAGAATCCAAATTCTCTAGAAACTGGACTCCGAATTCTCTGAATTTCCGACTCCAAATTCTCAGAAAACCAGACTCTGAATTCTCTAAATTCTTTGAAATTCAGACTCCGAATTGTCAAAAATTCAGACTCCATATTCTCTGAAATTCAGATTCTTAATTCTCTAAAATTATAATTCTGAATTATCTGAAATTCGGATTCTGAATTCCTTAGAATTCAGACTCTGAATTCCTTACAATTCATACTACGAATTCCCAATAGTTTTGACTCCGAATTCCTCAAAATTCAGATTCCGAATTCATTAGAATTCAGACTCCAAACTCTTCAAAAAAATGAAAATGAATATCCAAGTTTTATAGAAACTAATTGTTCATATGATTATATTCTGAATTATATTTTTCCTTACACTTCAGATATTCATATTTGGTTAAGTAACATCATCTTCCTTACACATGTTATTATTATGAAATGATGTCGTGTAATATACTTCTAACTAACTGTTGGTTGATTGACACATGTACATATCCATATGAAAATCAAGGAAGATATGAATATTAGAGGGAGAAGCCAACCGTTGAAGCTTTTCCTTTGAATAAGAGCTCATTTGAATGAGATCAAAACCTATTTCATCAATATAGAGATTACATTATATGAAGTGATTTCTAGTGAGAGAGGATCTCATGCTTCGTTCATGGTGAACACCTTGTTCATCTAACTTCGTGCGACTCTGATTGATGTTGAGTACAATCAAGGGCTTCTGGGGATTAGAAGACAGAGGTGAAAACTTCGTTAAAGTTAGGGGACTACTGAGGATAGGAAGACAAAGGTTCTTACTACCTTTAGGATTGTGGGATTATATGGATAGCATGATAGATTATGATATTCATATCGAGGGCTTACCCTGGTGTGGGTAAGACATAATTTCTTAAAAGTAAAAAACGAAGGGAAATTTATCCAAGGTTGTCGGATACCCTACTCTTTAGGTGAAAATATTTCTTATTTTTCACTTATTTTGTTTCATGTTTTATTTCTCTTTTATTTTTATAATGGAATGAACTATAATTTTGGTATACTTTCTTATACTTTTATTCACTCTAATAATGGTGATTCTATATACTTTATGGTAGAATCTTTTCCTAAGTAAAATTTTCTGAAGATTCATTTCTAGAACCGTATATTTAGAACCTAATAAAGCCTTTCTCATAAAACTATTTTAGGGATTGTGAATATACCTTTTTTAAAATTGTTAAACATATTTTTCTTTAAGGATAAAAATGAATGTTTTTAATCTTAAAATTATCACCCCTCTTATAACTGATAATCTATATAAACTATTTCAATCCTATTGAAATCTGTGTTATATTATATTTTAATGTATTATACACCAAAAACACATAGAGAAACTAAACATAATTTATATCATAAATAAATATCATTAAATTACTCAATAACAAAACCCATAAAACTTCCAAACATTACAATGAGACAGAGAATGAAATATAAGATAATTACAATATAAATATATGGATTCATTGAATATGTTATATTTATTAGCCCCATGAACAAAACTATTGATGATAAACATAAAATAAGTATATCAATAAAAATTGTTGAAAAATATTAATCTTTTTGATGAATATTAGTTAATTATGTATGAAGAAACTAAATGGTATTTTTAGGATATAATATGATCATTGGAATAGTAACGTAATGGTTGGGAAAAATAACCTGGCCATTGGGAACAAAAAGCTAAATGTTAGAATAATAATTTAAACGTGAAATTTTAAATTTCGATATTAATATTATTTATCAAATTTAATTTAATAAAATGTTAATTATAATTCCATAAAATAAATGTCATGATTTAAAACTCAATGAAAATTTAAGTAAATTTTGAAAAACCTCTATTTTAATGTATTTTATAATTATGTATATATATCATTAATATAAACTATGTTATAAAATTATTTTATTAAAAAAAATTCATTGTTAGAACTATAATTTTTCAAGGGTTTTTTTAAATTTTTCGATATACACAAATTTTTAGATGAATAATAAAAATTACATTTTTCAAAACTTGTGTAATTAAATTCAATCATTCATAATGTAATAATGAAATATTTAATTGTAGAAAATTGTGGGAAAATTATTTAATTTGACAAATGGGTAATTTAAATTTGATAAAAATGTTTTCCCAGCCTAAAAAGTTATTTTCAATGTTTATCGTTTAAAGTATTCGATTAAAATATTATTTCTAAAATATCCCACATTTATTTTGATTAATAAAAATCATTCAGGTTATAATGGGTTTAAAATTATTAAAATAATTTTATTTAACTAAAATATAATTCATAATTTCAAATATAATACTATTTAATGGTTTACATTAGATATTATAGTTTTTCAAAGTTAAAACCTGAAAATACCCATATCCCTAAGAATTAGTAATCCCTTATATTTCCTTGGAAAACCACTCCTCTATCACATACCAAATCCAAAACATTTCACAAATTCATTCCCTTAATAGCTTTATAATCAAAAGGGTCGTTTTGGAGTCAATAAAAACTATCCAAAAGTGGTATTAAGTATTATTGAGACGAAATAACACTAAGAAGGGGGTAAGTTTTCATCAACTCTTATTAATCTTTTCCTCTTCTCATCATATTTTTATATATTATTTTTAAACCCAAATCTTAAAAAATTTATTTTTTACTAATTTTAGATTATATTAAAAATATTAATAAACATTAAATTCTATATTCATGACATATTTACATATCATGATTATCATTTCTCCACATTTGATAGTGTCTCGTCTACAGTCTGTTAACAATTTTTTATCACATTTCAAACTCTATAACAACCACAACCTTCATGATGAATTTTATTAAATAGATATGATATATAAATATGTATATAAATGTACCAAAACTATTTTGGAATTAATTTTACTTATGTATGTCTTTCATATAATAAAAATGACATAGTCGAAATAAGAAGGTATAATTTGATGAAAACATGATATTAAAAAAAATATGTCTCAAAATGAATATTTTAAAACAGAATCAGATAATTATAATGGATCAATATTAAAACAACGTAACAAGATATATTTTTTATATGTTTTCATAGGCATATATTTATTATACCCGAATACAAAAATTGAAAAAATAATGAAGGGGTTAAGATAAAGAGATTATTATACCCAAACTCTTTATTATATTTTCTCCATTATCACATTTTTTAATCCATATTTTCATTTAATTTACTTAAATTATATTTATACTATTATTTCAATTTTATATTTATGTATACTCTATTTTTTATCCTTTAAAAATATTTTCTAATCCATATACTAATAATTTTTAGAAAGGCATTTATTTCAAGAAATACACAATGACTCTTCTTGAGTAATTTCTTATCAAATCATGAATGATGATGTTTTATTACCAAGTCTGATTTCCCTTATTAGTTTCTAAACCCAAATATTTATTAATATAATTATTCTTAACAAAAAAATTATGAACCCCATTACATTCAAATGGTTTATCTTGTAAATTCGATTGATCTGTTTCCACATGGAATTCATGATTGTTATTATTTATGATGTGATGGGTGGGACTAGAATTATATCACCCTAAAATGAATTGAGTATTATGATATATATCATGAGATTATGTTTATCATGTTTTATCTTGATGATATTTTTTATATGAAATATGATTATTTGAATTATGAATATATTTTACGAGTAAACATGATGCTATCTTTGTTCACCCCTATGTGTTTTATTTGAATGATTTGTTATGATGTTTCATTATTATGAATTTTCTACATTCCATTCCATTATCAAATTTTTACCTCATTATTATAACTATGATACTAAGCGTATGATATGGGGATGCTGAACATGCTCACCCTATATTATTGATTCATTTTTGTTATTCCTCCCCTAATTGTGATTTTATCTTACTCCATTCATTGATGAAAATAATTAAGTGATTACATGATCTAAGGTGATCTAGATAGGTTTAGGATGATTAATAAAATGTATTTATATAATTATTATGTTTAAATATGTACAAGTGAAGTATGGACCATAATTCAAAAATATAGTGAACCTTTTAATCATGTATTGTATAAGACTTTTGTTATTTTTCTCAAAAATGACTGAATAGATTTTAAGAAAAACAAAGATCTATATAGTTTATATTAGACCACAGTGTTTTAAATTTATAATTAGGATTATAAAATGTTTGGGAAACCAATAAGGTTATTTCTACCTATATGTAAACATCATATTTTTTTGGTAAAGTATTAGAATGTGTAGTTTCTAATGAATGAAATCCATTTATGGATACAACATGTCGATAAGTCTGTGGAACAGTTGTACATATAGATAATATTCCAGAATGTTGTGGATTAAGAACTGACATGATCTTCACTTAGATTATGAAAATATACCTTATTGTACACCTTGTTTGACACTCCAAATGCATATTCTTCTATTAATCACAAACTATTTACAAACAACTATGATTAATAAATAACTAATGTTATTATTCCACTTAATGATAGAGAAGGATTAAATGAAATTTTCCAAGATGAATAATTTTTTTAAATGAATAAACATAGGGAACCAATACTATATTATTTTATTATTAATTTTCATAAAATAGTAA
The DNA here is from genome assembly GCA_963277665.1 of Viscum album. Lineage (NCBI taxonomy): Eukaryota > Viridiplantae > Streptophyta > Magnoliopsida > Santalales > Viscaceae > Viscum > Viscum album. Next base: position 1,211,421,318 of record OY728122.1, read on the forward strand.
ATTTTTTATTTTTTCATTATTTACTTATCATTTTTCCAAACCTTTAATATTTCAGACGATAGTGGGAAACAAGAGAAACTAGGACAACAATATATGTGAGGGTGAATATAACAATTTATTGATCAATATTCTCAATCTAATGAGAGGTTGAGTAAAAAAATTATTCTGATTATTACATAACTATGTCATGCTATGAAAAAAATCACGATCCATGTGTAACATCCACCTTTACCCAAGAAGGAGAAATAAGAAATAAAATAATTTATATATATTTGACAACCTGAAATTAGTGGGTCTTCTAGTCTAATTGTTGTGGAATAATGGGTCAACTAAAAGGAGAATACATTTTCCATACTTCAATATTTTATGAATGAGAATTATACTTTAGTTTTATATCATTTATGTAGATAGAATGATAAATGGTGGGTGTTGATAAAGTATATCATGATAAATAATGAAGGAATTTGTGGATAATTGTGGGGTCGCCATCACTGGAGTGGACATGTCCCCTCTGGTTCTCTCTGGATGTGTTCTTAGAAGTGACAAGTTGGTTCTGCTGTTGTTATTGGGATGTGATGGTTCCAGCGACCGGAATGCAGATAAGGTGGTGTTTTTTGAAGGTGAACATTTTATGTAGGTGCTTTTTTCTTATAGTATGGTATGTTTGATTGTCTTGGAGTGGTGTTTGTGGTGCTATGATTCTTCTTGTGGTGTATGGTTTAAAGTTTTTATTACTATATCGTTTTCAAGTGGCTCTTCCAGATAAGGTTTAGATGATGGAGTTTTCTATTAATCATTATGAACTATATTTGGATTTTTAGATGGTATTTCCTCGGACATCGGTTCCAGGCACGTGTTTTTCTGCACGGGATGTATTTTTGAACAGGAATGAGAAGGTGGAAGCTGGAATTATGGTTTTTGATGCTTGGGAGGGTATTTTCCTTGTCGACTCGAGCTGGGTTTCTTATGGATTTGTATTTTTTGGACCTTTGGGGATTTTTTCCCCTTTAATTATTTGAATTCATATTGGCTCCCCCTCACCCCTTAAAAGGGGATTTATCTTGATAAAATTTTTATTTTTAGTCTGTCAAAAAAATGAAGAGATAATTTGTTGATTTGATGAAAAAAGTATCTTGAATCTATCACTACTTATAGGGAAACATTCACGAGGCTTTCATGATATTCCTCAGGATTGTTAATATGAATTATTTCAAAATATATATATTCATTAGTAGTTTAAAATTTAATACTCTAAAAGTAACAATACATTTGAGAAATTGATAGTTGTGAATAATTAGTTTTATGTGATTTCAATGTAGAGATGTAATTTTTAGAATAACCCCAAGATTATGGAAATAATAAATGAAAGACAATGATTCAAGATAGTGTATTGAATAAAAATGGGGAATGAATTTCCAACAACCCACATGCCATAATTTTTGGAATAAATATCATGGGAATTATGTCAAAGGGATAGGAAAATTATTTATGTGTGTGAGGTAAGTCCACCCAAATAAAAAATGTAGAATATATATAATGAAGTTGTCCAACATAGTGGAGATAAGTACAACTCCATCCATGGATAAGTGCTTCCACTATAGAGAGAAAGTGAAGTATGAATGTTGGTGGAATGACCTATAAGAATTTTGAATTAACTAATGTCAGCAACCATGAAATCATAAAGAGAAATATAACTCTAATTCCATCTGCACCACTACAGTGGAAGAATAATATGAATTCATTCATGCTACACTTATTATTCAGTAATGAAATGAAAAAAAATATTTGATTCTAGATCTACATATTGTTTTATATACTGTATGTTTTCTATAGTGTATTTAATTAATCCTTGAAACCATGAAGTAAATATATCCATATAAATGCCCTGTGGTGAGATCAATTAAACCAAAGAGTTAAAATATTATATTATTGATTTATATGGTACAATTCATCCAATTAATCATGCAATCCTTCCCTCATGTTGAATTTTATATTATATTGGTCATGGATTGGCTATAATTATATTGACCTCATTTCAACTATTGTGAAAAAGAAATGTATTTATATATTCCATAACATCCCATTATCTTATAAAAACACAAGTAATATCATGAATCTTCATTGGAAAATCCCTCAATGTTTGAGTGTTAAGAGAAAAAAAGAATGTAACACCCCGACCCTCGTGACCCAGAGTCGGTGCATTATTTTAATACATTGGCATGATTACAAAGAATCAAGTCCCGAAGGACCAATCAGTTTAGCAGTTTTGGAAAATAGATTACATACATGAATGTTACATTACACTTCATAACATACAAAACAACATAAATAATCCTTTATGAATGCCATTATTCCCTTGTCTTAACCCTACATATCAATCATAATACACTTCTTGGAATCGTGGGGAAAATAAAACATAGAAAGGGGTGAGCTGAGATGCTCAGTAAGGATAATAATACATCAGAAAATTTCATAACTAATCATAAACATTTAAGGTAATGTATAACTACATCAAATTCCTTTTTAAACTTGAACTTCACCATAATATGGCAAAAATTAAATGAAATAATTCCATTTACTTAATCACATGGATATTCTACTAGTCTAATAATCACATGCAACATCAATAACCACATTCATAATGATGGAATGCATAATGCCAGACTATCATAACCACATAGCTAAGGCCTCGTGAAAATACTACAAATAATATTTTTTCAAGGCCTCATGCCAAGACACTAGTTTGTCTCATGAGACCTACCGATGCATCGAGGATCTATAGCGGGCCTCACCTGTCACTTAGTCCAATGCATTCCTCATATGAAAAGGTTTAAACATGACATAAACATTCATATTAAAACTAGCATATGAAAAGTCAATACATTACCCAGAAACTATGAATGGTATAAAAATAACACATCCATAGTCAAACATATCAAAACTTGTTCAATACAATATGGAATATTGTATTTTAATAAATCAACCTCAATCAAAAATAATATCCAGTAAATGATACTGACATAGTTTAAAATGACGAGTAAAACTTTTTGAGAGAAATTTTATTTTTGTAAAATCTTTTAAAAGTAACAAATTTATAAAGGAAGTAATTTAAAATAAGTTTTTGAATCAAAGTGTCCCATACCACTTTGAAACTATTGAAAAGAATTATCATTTCAAAACATTCATGTCCATATAAATAAATTCTTAAAATCATTTTGAAAACAGAAACATTAATTAAAAAAATTTATTAAGATAAATATTTAAATCATTTAAAATTCAGATCTTGATAAATATTACCTTTAAAAAATCCTTAAAATATTCATTTTGTAATCATTTTTATGAAAAATGGACATGGATGATAAAAATGTCCCAGTAAATACTTACATATAAACAATCTCGGATAATAATGAGATTGGGGAATTAACCCTTACCAATATGGTAACTTACGAAACATACAACCCATGAAAGAGGTATCATATAATGAATATGTAAATACACATATATTAAAGTGTATTACAAAAAGAATACAATTATGGGCAGTACATACACCACACAAAAGGTAATAGTGGCTTGAATCTCACGAGAATAAGGAGTGATATGAAAACCCCTTACCTTGTACTTTTCCTTGATAGATTTTAGGTTAACCTCCTGTATAATAGTTAAATAATAATTATTAATCTATAAAAGAATCATATATATAAATATGATATCATATATGATCTTTTAATTTTTATTTGGTAATAATATTTTAGTATTATCGTCGTGTCAGGTGTTAAATGATTCGTTTTCCTTAATATGATTTGTTACGTAAGATGTGTTTGTTATGGATAGGTTGTATCTTATTCATATGCAGAATGAAATCATGTCCTTAATAATTACATTTAATCATCAAATGATAATTATTTTTGAATGGATATGATGGGGAAATGAATCTCATCGCGTTCATGGAGATGGTAATACGTACGCACGCACGAACACTACTTCCATTTCATTTTTCATTTTAAAAGGAATCATAACATAATGATACATAGGTATATTATTATTAATGTATAATATAAGATCTTATATATGTTACTTATTTTCGTTTACACCATCCTTTATACGTTCCTTGTATGGTATGAACGAGTCATATCACTTTGAGGGGGAGGTAGTCCGCACTTCCTCAAATGAAATTATCGTATATATATAAAACCTAAAACAAATATTGGTAAAATGTAAAATGGAATTACAGAAGCTTATATATAAAATAAATATCATAAATATCATATTTAATTACATTTACATCATAATTTCCACCATGAGAGGTGGTAGGAGATAATTGAGCAGTCCTCGTTTCGTGAGGCGTTTGGTTGCCATCCACGGAAACATTATGTTCTTCACCCATTAGGTGGAGGTGTGTGTAATTGTAGTTCAAATAATTCTCAAAACAATATCTTAGTATATTTAGGATACTATTTTTGTTACAAAATAAAATCATAAGAAGAGTTTAGGGGTTGGAGAAGTAAAATAAAAGAAAAGAATCTAAGAGAAATCGTTAACTTTAATTTGGGTTACTCCCTTTGGTTTGAACCAAAAAGGACTCTTGAAGTGCCTTCGGCCTATGGTAAGGATTATAAGAGGAGGATAGGGATTTTGAGAGAGTATTTGGGAAGAGTTTGTCCTAACCAATATGATTTAAAGGTGTGATGAACTGGTTAGATGTTGTGTCCTTTTATAAGGGGGAGGAGGGGCACCTTTGGAAAATCTAGAAATATTATTTTATAATAAATTCATATTAGGTTTATAATTTCTCCAAAGTGTATTATTTTTATTTTAATGTGGTTAGGGGTCAAAAACCAATCAAACAACAGAATTTAGACATGTTTGGGTCATTATATTAACCTTATCTTTTAGTTTTAACTATTAGTTAATTAGTTTGACACTTACCATGTCACTTTGTATTTTTATATTATATAGTTAATAAACATACTATATACCTCCAATAAACCCCCCAAGTGGTCGATTAATGATACACCTATCCTGATATAAGTCACTTGGCCAAACATTAGATTTTTATGAATTGAATATAAATTAATAATATAATATTTGTTTTAAAAACTCTTTTATGTCAATTTTGACACTATTGGGTATTTTGTTTTTGATAACTTCATTACAGCATTATTACTTTGAAAAAAAATTATATAAACAATCCTAATATGTCATAGTAACCTATAAAATTATTTTAATTTATATAAAGTCTCAAATTACATTTATTTGGGTATTTATAATATCAATTATCTTAATCTTTCATTAATACAGTAATTACTGCATCATCATTGTGTCATAAATAAATTAACATATTTAATGTCTAAAAATTATAAATAAAATACCATTATGTATGAAATCTTCTTATCATTCTAATTAATATTTATAGTAGAAAATATAACATATATAACCCTATGTAAAAATCGGTTTTCTGAAAGATATATGCCTATTTCATTTTTAAATTTACTTTAACTTAATTAATATAAAGTGTCCCTATCACCAACAAGTGGCTCCCTGGGGTCCCATAATTGACCCAAAGATGCCCATGGTCTGAAATGTATCCAGAAATAAGTTTAGGACACGTTTTAGGGTAATTTATTATTATTATAATATTATGTTTTACCCTTATTTACCGGATTTACCATTTAACCATGGTAAATAAAATATTTACCGAAGTAATTATTCGAAATGTATAAAAATAAAAGATACCTATTTACAAAATTTGGACATCCTGATTATAAATATGGAATCCATTTTTCCAAATTCACAACACAGAAGTAGAAGAAATTAATTTAATATTAATTTCTGCTGTCAAAACAAAAAACGTGTTTTTAAGATATAATAACTATCAAAAGATTGACACTTGTTTATGTCTGGTTTAATTGTGAAATTTTGTCAAATGACCAATATTTTATTAAATTGTAAATATATATTCTAAATATACTTTAAAACCACTCAACTTCATAATTTATCACTATTAATTATTTTGATTAAAAAAGTTGTTTTTAATTAAAATTTAGTAATTTTCATTATTCATCAAAATATAAAAGTTATCCGAAAAGTACCAAAATATCACCCCAGGATAAATTCGATATTCCGAATCCAAAAATGAAGTCCATTTTGAAAGATAAAATTTATAAAATTTTAAAAATTGGATATTACTATTCATAACGGCTAGTTTTATTGGTTGTGGTGTGTGTTAGAACTCGAAGTTGTGTACAACACACGCTATTGTATTACTCAAAGAGAAGCATACTGTGGAAGATGGGGGTGTTAAATTCACCCCTCCTTTAATAAATTGTGTCCTTGCAATTTATGCTCGGTATTGGAAACATGGGGTTGACATTTCAAAATATCTTATTTGAAATCCCACATCAAAAAAGGATTAATGAGGCCTCTATTTAAAATAAAGTGGGGTATGTATGAAGGTTACCGAAAATAACACATACTAGGGTTCTATGAAGGAAAATATGGATATGGAAGATAAATTTAACCATCAATATCTGATGGAGACTGGTAGATAACATGGATACAAAAGGCCAACAATCACAAAGCCATAAATTTGTGATGATCTAAGGTACCATCTAGGACAAATTTTTTGTTCTATGTTCCTTTTATTAGTGTTGAAGAATTTATTTATGATAATGGATAAGAGAATAAGGAGATACACTTACTTTATAATTAGAGTTTTATCTATTAATTAATTTCTACCAAAAACTCAACTTTCACCCTAAAACATAATACAACTCAAAAATACTCTATTTATCCTTATCATACAGTGTTCCAAAAAATGAATTTATAATTCACATATCATACCCTTTATGAAAAGAAACTACATTATACCATCCAGGAACATCACGTAGTATAGAGGTAGGTGATAAATCCCAATTGCACTATGGTTGTGGGTTCGATTCTCGTAGCTTTGTCCGACACGACGGGTCGTCACAAGGTCTGCGTGTTGTCCTTTTATAAAAATCCAAAAATAACCTTTAAAACATAATCTCTTCCAACCTTTATACTTATCCAAAATACTTCTGTAACTCTCAGCATAAAATTTATATAAAAGGTAAACATAATGTCGATCCTTTTTATCCCGTAATAGCATGAGAATACCTTTATCATGTATTCTTTTAAAACACTAAAACATCCTAAATTACCATAAAAGCTTTATTGATTACATTCATTCTCCCTTATTCCTTATAGAAAAATGGATATAATCCTTCTATCCAAAAATGGTGTAAACTCCAACAATGAAAAATCATTAATCAGTTTCAAGGTAGTCAAGAATATCCAATATAATTTATTCTAATCAACCATCTCTTATTCCAAAATAACTACCTAATTATTGGGTCCATATTAAGGATTACCTTTACTTCAACCATGTATTTTCAAAAAATGTGTAGCTTACTATTAAGTCACTTTTCTTAGAACCATATAATATCAAATCCTCAGTAAAATAGTCCTGCAGTACAATCCTTATTTTTCACCATAATTCATGTATCCAGTGTACTGTTGATACAACACTCAAATGAAATAATTCTATAACAACAACATAAGAACACTAGTCATTCCTCTTTATCTGAGGTAGTATCATAACTTGATTATTATCCAATAGCATCATTTGGTGCATACTCTGATATTTTGGACATTGGTTTGCGTATTATCCAAAATCCGTGCAGATGAAGCATTGTACATTTGAAAACTTTTTCTTACCCATGCAATAATGCACTTGGTGTCCTTTTTCTCCAAACTTATAACAAACTCACATTCCCTTAAAAAAATACCAAGGTGATTCATTCCACATTTATCACATATTGTAAAATCCTTCTTTCCCTTATTCCCTTTATCCATATTTCTTTTTACTATCCTTTTCTTCTCTGGATTCTCTTCAAAGCGATAGGACTCAGAGAACACATGAAACTATTTCTTCATATGATGATAATATGTGGGATATTATTTCACTTCTAAATTATGGCTTTAGGCCATGAAAGATATGATCCTTCTTACTATTTGGATCATGTGTATTGCTGGAGTTCTCTTTCCTTCTACTGGGTGCCATTTCTATAAAATGGAATACACTAGCTCAGTTTACGAATCACAATTCACAATTCCAAACATGTAAAATACCTAATGTAAATTGAACAGTTTATGGCTATAATCTATAATCACAAAAAAAAATTCTTGGGGATATATATACTCGTAAACCCATCATAGTGTATTGTAAAGAAAATGAGAATTATCCTAAGCATATCCTCCGGGAGTGTCGTAACCAAGAGTGCTGCAAGGCCCGTTGTCGTACACCAATTATCCGTCGAGTCTAGCTCAAAGTGGTGTTTTCAGGTTTTACCCCTATGTTCATCTGTTCCAGAGTTTCCTCTACCTTCTTGTATCCAGAAAGGGATGTATTTGCTTGGAAAACTCACAAAATCTCTACATTACCAAAATTCTAGGAAGTTCTTCTATACTAATCCTCAATGTCTATCATAGGGTTAATGTGCTTTAATCATATTTTATATAAATCTAGTTTCCAAGGTTATTTCTAAACATCCTCTGATACCAACTGCAACTCCCCGACCCTAGTTACCCAGATTCGGTGCATTATTTTAATACATTGGCCTGATTAAAACGAATCAAGTCTTGAAGGACTGATCAGTTTACCAGTCTTGGAAAATATATTACATACATGAATGTTACATTACACTTCATAACATACAATGAAACATAAATAATCTTTTATTAATTCCATTATTCCCTTCTCTTAACCCTTCATATCAATCACAATAGACTTCTTCGAATCCTGGGAAAAATAAAACATATAAAGGGGTGAGCTGAGATGCTAAGTAAGGATAATAATATAGCAGAAACTTTCATAAATAAGCATAACCATTTAAGGTAATGTATAACTAAAACAAAATCCTTTTTAAACTTGAACTTAATCACAATATGGAAAAAAAATGAAATGAAATAATTCCATTTACTTACTCACATGGATATTCTACTAGTTGAATAAACACATGCAACAACAATAACCACTTTCATAATGATGGAATGAAAAATGCCAGACTATCATAAAAACATAGCCAAGGCCTCATGCCAAGACTATAAATAAGATTTTTTCAAGGCCTCATTCCAAGACACTAGTTTGTCTCTTGAGACCTACTGATGCATCGAGGAGATATAGCTGGCTCCACCCGTCACTTACTAAGTCCAATGCATTCCTCATATGAAAAGGTTTAAACATAACATAAACAATCGTATTAAAACTAGCATACGAAAAGTCAATACTTTACCCAGAAACCATGAATGGTATAAAAATAACACATCAATAGTCAAACATATCACAACTCATTCAATACAATATGGAATATTGTATTATAATAAATTAACCTCAATCAAAAATAATATCTAGTAAAGGATGATGACATAGTTGAAAATGATGAGTAAAACTTTTTTAGAGAAATATCCTTTTTGTAAAATCATTTAAAAGTTGCATATTTATAAAAGAAGTAATTTAAAATATATTTTTGAATCAAAGTGTCACATACCACTTTGAAACTGTTGAAAAGAATTATCATTTCAAAAAAATCATGTCCATATAAATAAATCCTTAAAATCATTTCGAAAACATGGACATTAATTAAAAAGATTTATAAAGATAAATATTTATAACATTTAAAATTATGATCATGATAAAGAGTACCTTTCAAAAATCCATAAAATATTCATTTTGAAATCATTTTAATGAAAAATGGACATGGATGATAAAAATGTCCCATTAAATACTTACACATAAACAATCTTGGATAATAATGAGATTGGGGAATTAACCCTTACCAATTTGGTAACTTACAAAACACACAACCCATGAAAGAGGTATCATAAAATGAATATGTAAATAAAAATAAATTAAAGTGTATTACACAAAGAATACAATTATGGGCAGTACATACACCACAAAAAGGTAATAGTGGAATGAATTTCACGAGAATAAGGAGTGAGATAAAACCCCTTACCTTGTACTTTTCCTTGATAGAGTGTAGGTTAACCTCCTGTATAATAGTTAAATCATAATTATTAAATTATAACAGAATCATATATAAAAATATGATATCATATATGACCTTTTCATATTTCTTTGTTAATAATATTTTAGTATTATCGTCGTTTTAGGTTTTAACTGATTCGTTTTCCTATATATGCTTTGTTACATAAGACGTGTTTGTTATGGATAGGTTGTATCTTATTCATATCAAAAATGATATCAAGTACTTAAAAATTAATTTTAATCATCAAATTAGAATTATTCATGAATGGATATGATGGGGAAATGAATCTAATCGCGTTCGTGGAGACAATAATACGTATGTACGCACGACCGCTACTTCTATTTTATTTTTCATTTTAAAAGGAATCAAAACCAAATGATACATAGATATATTATTATTACAGTATAATATAAGATCTTATATATGTTACTTATGTTCATTTACACCTTCCTTTATACGTTCCATGTATAGTATGAACAAGTCATATCACTTTGAGGGGCGGTAGTCCGCACTTCCTCAAATGAAATTATCGTCTATATATACAACAAGAAACGAATAATGGTAAAATGTAAAATGATATTACATAAGATTATATAAAAAATAAATATCATAAATATCATATTTAGTGCATTTCCATCATAATGGCCACCATTAGAGGTGGTAAGAGATAATTGAACAATCATCGTTTCATGAGGCATTTGGTTTCCATCCAAAGAAACATTATGTTCATCACCGATTAGATGGAGGTATCTGTAAGTGTAGTTCAAATAATTCTCACAAAAATATCCTAGTATATTTAGGATACTGGTTTTGTAACAAAATAAAAGAATAAGAAGATTTTAGGGGTTGGAGAAGTAAAATAGAAGAAAACAAGATAAGAGAAATTGTTACCTTTAATTTTGGTTACTCCCTTTGATTTGAACCAAAAAGGACACTTGAAGTGCCTTATGCCTAAGGAAAGGTTTCTAGGAGGAGTATAGGGATGTTGAGAGAGTATTTGGTCATGTTTTGGCCGAACCAAAAGGCTTTGAAGGTGTGAAGAATTTGTTAGAAATTGTGTCCTTTTATAAGGGGGGGGGGTGGAGGGGTATCTTAGGAAAATCTAGAAATATTATTTTATAATAAATTCATATTCCGTTTATAATGGATAAAAAGTGGATTATTTAAAGGTTAAGGTTCGGAGGGGTCTAAATCCACTCAAACAATAGAATTTATACTGGTTTGGGACATTATATTAACCTTATCTTTTAGTTTTAACTCTTAGTTAATTAGTTTGACACTTACCATGTCACTTTTTATTTTTATATTATATAGTTAATAAACATACTATATATCTCCAAGAGACCCCCATGTGGTATATTAATGATACACCTATCCTGATATAAGTCTTTTGGTAGAACCATAGATTTTTAAGAATTGAATACAAATTAATAATAAAATATTTGTTTTAAAAACTCTTTTATGTCAATTTTGACACTATTGGGTATTTTATTTTCGATAAATTCATAACAGCATTATTACTTAGAAAAAAATTTATATAAACAATAATAATATGTCATTGTAACCTATTATATTATTGTAATTTATAAAATGTCTCAAATTACATTTATTTGGGTCTTTATAATATCAATTATCTTAATCATTCATTAATACTGTAATTACTGCATCATCATTGTGTCATAAATAAATTAAATTATTTAATGTATAAAAATTATAAATAAAATACCATTAAGTAGGAAATATTTTTATCTTTCTAATTAATATTTATAGTAGAAAATATAACATATATAACCCTATATATAAATTGTTTTTCTAAAAGATATATGCTTATGTCATTTTTGAATTTACATTAACTTAATTAATATAAAGTGTCCCTATCACCATCAAGTGGCTCCATGGGGTCCCAAAATCGACCAAAATATGGACATGGTTGGAAATGTGTACACCAATAAGGTTAGGACACGTTTTAGGGTAATTTATTATTATTATAATGTTATTGTTTTACCGTTATTTACCATATTTACCCTTTAACCATGGTAAATAAAATATTTACCGAAGTAATTATTAAAAATGTATAACAATAAAAGTTATCTATTTACACAATTTGGACATAATGATTCCAAATATTGAATCCATTTTTTCAAATTCAAATCACAGAAGTGGCAGAAATTAATTTAAAATTAATTCTCGCTGTCAAAACAGAAAACGTGTTTTTAAGATATATTAAATATCAAAAGATTGACACTTGTTTTTGTCTGGTTTAATTGTGTAATTATGTACAATGACCAAAATTTTATTAAATGGTAAAAATTTATTCTAAATATACTTTAAAACCACTAAAATTCATAATTTATCACTATTAATTATGTTCATTAAAAAAGTTGTTTTGAATTAAAATTTAGTAATTTTCTCTATTCATCAAAATATAAACGTTATCCGAAAACTACCAAAATTTCACCCTAGGCTAAATTAGATATTCCAAATACAAAAATGAAGTCCATTTTGAAACATAAAATGTATAAAATTTCAAAAATTGTGTATTACTATTCATAACGGCTAGTTTTATTGGTTGTGGTGTGTGTTAGAACTCGAAGTTGTGTACAACACACACTACTGTATTATTTAAAGAGAAGAATACTATGGAATCATGGGGTGTCACATTCTACCCTACTTCAATAAATTGTGTCCTCACAATTTATGCTCAATATTGGAAACTTGGGGCTGACATTTCAACATATCTTATTTGAAATACCACATTGAAAAATGGATTAATGAGGCATCTATTTAAAATAAAGAGGGGTAAGTATGAAGGTTTCCAAAAATAACACATACTAGGGTTCCATGTAGAAAAATATAGATATGGAAGATAAATTTAACCATAAATATCTAATGGTTAGTGGTAGAGAACATGGAAATGAAAAGGCCAACAATCACAAAGCCATAAATTTGTGATGATCTAAGGTACCGTCTAGGACAACATTTTGTTCTAAGTTCCATTTATTAATGTTGAGGAACATATTTATGAGATTTTATAAGATCATAAGGAGATATACTTACTTTATAATAAGTGTTTTATCTATTAATAAATTTATACCACAAACTCAACATTCACCCCAAAACATTATACAACTCAAGAATACTCTATTTATCCTAATCATATAGTGTTCCAAAAAATGAATTTATAATTCACATATCAGACCCTTTATGAAAAGAAACTACATTATACCATCCAGGAACTTCACGTAGTATAGTGGTAGGTGATAAATCCCAATTTCACTATGTTTGTGGGTTCGATTCCCACATCTTTGTCCGACATGATGGGTCGTCACACGGTCTGAGGGTTGTCCTTTTATAAAAATCCAAAAATAACCATTCAAACTCAATCCCTTCCAACCTTTATACTTATCCAAAATACTTCTGTAAACACTCAGTCCAAAATTTATATTAATGGTTAAAAAAATGTAGATCCTTTTTACCCCGTAATATCATGTGAATACCTTCATCATGTATTCTTTTAAAACACTGAATCATTCTGAATTACTATAAAACTTTTATTGATTACATTCATGCTCCCTTATTCCTTATAAAATACTGGATAAACTGCTTCTATCCAAAAATGTTGTAAACACCATCAATGAAAAATCATTAATCAGTTTCAAGGTAGTCAAGAATATCCAATATAATTTATTCAAATCAACCATCTCTTATTCCAAAATCACTACCTCGTTATCGGGACCATATTAAGGATTACCTTTCCTTCTACTATGTATTTTCAAAAAAAGTTTAGCTTACTATTAAATCACTTTTCTTATAACTATATAATTTCAAATCCTCAGTAATATAGTACGGCAGTACAATCCTTATTTATCTCCATAATTCATGTAACTAGTATACTATTGATACAACACTCAAATAAAATAATTCTATAATAACAACATAATAACACTAGTCATTCCTCTTCATCTGAGGCAGTATAATAACTTGATTATTATCCAATATCATCATTCGGTGCAGACTATGATGATTTGTACATTGGTCTACATAGTATCCCAACTCCTTGAAGATGAATCATTTAACATTTGAAAAATTTTTCTTACCTTTGAAATCATGTACTTGGTGTCCTTTTTCTCCACACTTATAACAAACTCGAATTCCCTTCAAGAATTTACCAAGGTGATTCATTCCATATTTATCACATATTGGAAAATCCTTCTTTCCCTTATTCCGTTTATACATATTTCTTTCTACCAACATTTTATTCTCTGGCTTCCCTTCAAAGCCATAGGACTAAGAGAACACATGATACTTTTTCTTCATATGATGATAATACGTGGGAGACTGTTTCCCTTCTAAATTCTGGCTTTAGACCATGAAGTATATGACCTTATTACTCTTTGGATCATGTGTATTACTGGAGTTCTCATTCCTTCTAATGGGTGCCATTTTTATACAATGGCCTAAACTAGGTCAGTTTATGAATCACAATTCATAATTCCAAACATGTAAAATACCTGAATTAAATTGAACAGTTTATGGATATAATCCATAATCACAAAAATGTTTTCTCGAGGAGATATATACTCATAAAACCTTCATAGTGGTTTGTAAATAAAATTATAATTATCCTAAGCGTATCCCCCGGGAGTGTCGTAACCAAGAGTGCATCAAGGCTCGTTGTCGTGCACCAGTTCCTGTTCGAGTCTAGCTCAAAAAGGTGTTTTTGGGTTTTACCCCTAGGTACATCTGTGCTAGAGCCGTCTCTACCTGCTCGTATCCAGACAGGGATGTATTTTTTTGGAAAACTCACAAAATCTCTACATTACCAAAATTCTGGGAAGTTCTTCTATACTAATCCTCAATGTCTATCTTAGGGTAATGTGATCTAATTAGAGTATATCTAAATATAGTTTCCATGGTTATTGATAAACATCCTCTGATCGAAACTGTAACTCCCCGACCCCAGTTACCCAGAGTCGGTGCATTATTTTAATACATTGGCATTATTACAAGGAATCAAGTCCCGAAGGACCGATCAGTTTAGAAGTCATGGAAAATAGATTACATACATGAATGTTACATTACACTTCATAACATACAAAACAACATAAATAATCTTTTATGAACTCCATTATTCCCTGGTCTTAACCCTACACGTCAATCACAATACACTTCTTGGAATCCTGGGAAAAATAAAACATAGAATGGGGTGAGCTCAAATGCTCAGTAAGGATAATAATACAGCGGAAACTTTCATAAATAATAATAAACATTTAAGGTAATGTATAACTAAAAAAAAATAATTTTTTAACATGAACTTCATCATAATATATAAAAAATGAAATGAAATAATGCAATTTACTTACTCCCATGGATATTATACTAGTCGAATAATCCCATGCAACATCAATAACCACTTTCATAATGATGTAATTCATAATTCAAGACAATCATAACCACGTATCCAAGGCCTCGTGCCAAGAATACAAATAAGATTTTGTCAAGTCATCGTTCCAAGACACTAGTTTGTCTCATTAGACCTACCGATGCATCGAGGAGCTATAATGGGCTCCACCTATCACTTACTAAGTATAATGCATTGTTCATATGAAAAGGTATAAACATAACATAATCATTCGTATTAAAACTATCATACAAAAATTATATACTTTACCCAGAAACCATGAATGGTATAAAAATAACACATCCATAGTCAAACACATCACAACTCAATCAATACAATATGGAATATTGTAATATAATAAATCAACCTCAATCAAAAATAATATCTAGTAAAGAATGCTGACATAATTGAAAATGATGAGTAAAACTTTTTGAGAGAAATATCATTTTTTTAAAATCATTTAAAATTCACACATTTATAAAGTAAGTAATTTAAAATAGATTTTTGAATCAAAGTGTCCCATAACACTTTGAAACTTTTGAAAAGAATTATCATTTCAAAACATTCATGTCCATATAAATAAATACTTAAAATAATTTTGAAAACATGGGAATTAATTTAAAAGATTTATAAACATAAATATTTAAAACATTTAAAATTATGATCATGATAAATATTACCTTTAACGAATACATAAAATATTCATTTTGAAATCATTTTTATGAAAAATGGACATGGATGATAAAAATGTCCCAGTAAATACTTACATATAAACAATCTCAGATAATAAGGAGATTGGGGAATTAACCCTTACCAATTTGGTAACTTACGAAACATACAACCCACGAAAGAGGTATCATACAATGAATATGTAAATACAAATAAATTAAAGTGTATTACACAAATAATACAATTATTGGTAGTACATACACAACACAAAAGGTAATAGTGGTATGAATCTCACGAGAATAAGGAGTGGGATGAAAAACCCCTTACCTTGTACATTTCCTTGATAGAGTGTTGGTTAAACTCTTCTATAATAGTTAAATGATCATTATTAAATTATACAAGAATAATATATGATATTTTAATATTTCTTTGTTAATAAAATTTTATTATTATCTTCGTTTCAGGTGTTAACTGATTCATTTTCCTTTATATGCTTTGTTACGTAAGATGTTTTTGTTATGGATAGGTTGTATCTTATTCAGATCCAAAATGATATCAAGTCCTTAAAAATTACTTTTAATCATCAAATTATAATTAGTCTTGAATGGATATTATGGGAAAATGAATCTCAACGCATTTGTGGAGACGGTAATACGTACGTACGCACGAACGCTAATTCCATTTCATTTTTCATTTTAAAAGAAATAAAAACCAAATGATAAATAGGTATAATATTATTATAGTATAATATAAGATATTATATATGTTCTTTATGTTCATTTACATCATATTTTATATGTTCCATGTATGGTATGAACGATTCATATCACTTTGTGGGGGTGGTAGTCCGCACTTCCTCAAATGAAATTATCGTATATATATACAACATGAAACGAATAACGGTAAAATGAAAAATGGAATTATAGAAGCTTATATATAAAATAAATATCATTAATATCATATTTAATTATAGTTCCATAATAATGGCCACCATGAGAGGTGGTAAGAGATAATTGAACAATCACCGTTCGTGAGGCGTTTGGTTTCTATCCACAGAAACATTATGTTATTCACCCATTAGATGGAGGTGTGTTTAAGTTTAGTTTCAATAATTATCATAACAACATCCTAGTATATTTTGGATACTTTTATTGTTACAAAATAAAAAAATAATAAGATTTTAGGGGTTGGAGAAGTAAAATAAAATAAAATAAGCTAAGAGAAATTGTGACATTTAATTTAGGAAACTCCCTTTGGTTTGAACCAAAAAGGCCTCTTGAAGTTTCTTCTTCCTAAGGTAAGGATTCTAGGATGAGGGGAGGGATGTTGAGATAGTATTTGGGTAGGTTTTGGACGAACCAAATGTCTTTAAAGGTGTGAAGAATTGGTTAGAAGTTGTGTCCTTTTATAAGGGGGGGGAGGGGCACCTTAAGAAAAATCTAGAAATATTATTTTATAATAAATTCATATTCGGTGTATAATGGCTCCAAAGTGTATTATTTAAAGGTTAAGGTGGGGATGGGTAGAAAACCACTAAACTAATAGAATTTAGATAGGTTTGGGTCATTATATTAACCTTATATTTTAGTTTTAACTCTAAATTAATTAGTCTGACACTTACCATGTCACTTTGTATTTTTATATTATATAGTTAATAAACTTACTATATACCTCCGAGAGGCCCCCAAGTGGTTCATTAATGATAAAAATATCATGTTATAAGTCTCTTGGACGAACCTTATATTTTTAGGAATTGAATATAAATTAATAATATAATATTTGTTTTATAAACTCTTTTATGTCAATTTTGATACTATTGGGTATTTTGTTTTTGATAAATTCATAAAATGATTATTAATTCGAACAAAATTTATTTAAACAATAATAATATTTTATAGTAACCTAGAAAATTATTTTAATCTACTAAAAGTCTCAAATTACATTTATTTGGGTATTTATAATATCAATTATCTTAATCTATCATTAATACGGCAATTAATGCATCATCATTGTGTCATAAATAAATTAAATTATTTAATGTCTGAAAATTATAAATAAAATACTATTATGTAGGAAATATTTTTATATTTCTAATTAATATTTATAGTCGAAAATATAACATATATAAACCTATGTAAAAATTGTTTTTCTAAAATATATATGCTTTTGTCGTTTTTGAATTAACTTTAACTTAACTAATATAAAGTGTCCCAATCAACTACAAGTGGATCCATGGGGTACCAAAATCGACCCAATGATGCCCATGGTCGGACATGTATCCACTAATAAGGTTAGGACACGTTTTAGGGTAATTTATTTTCAATATAATATTATTTTTTACCCTTATTTACCGGATTTACCCTTTAACAATGGTAAATAAAATATTTACCGAAAGAATTATTCAAAATGTCTAAAAATAAATGTTACCTATTTAAAAGATTTGGACATCCTAATTCCAAATATGGAATCCATTTTTACAAATTCAAAACATAGAAGTGGCAGAAAATAATTTAAAATTAATTCCCCTTATCAAAACAAAAAAGCATGTTTTTAAGATATAATAACTATCAAAAGATTGACACTTGTTTATGTCTGGTTTAATTGTAAAATTTTCTCCAATGACCAAAATTGTATTAAATGGTAAATATATATTATAAATATACTTTAAAACCACTAAAATTCATAATTTATCACTATTAATTATTTTGATTAAAAAAGTTGTTTTTAATTATAATTTAGTAATTTTCACTATTCATCAAAATATAAAAGTTATCCAAAAAGTACCAAAATTTCACCCTAGGCTAAATTTGATATTATGAATCAAAAAATGGAGTCCATTTTGAAAGATAAATTGTATAAAATTTCAAAAATTGGGTATTACTATTCATAACGGCTAGATTGATTTGTTGTGGTGTGTGTTAGAACTCGAAGTTGTGTACAACACACGCTACTGTATTATTCCAAGAGAAGAGTACTATGGAATCTTGGGGTGTTACAAAGAATCATACCTTCCATGATTTTTGGGTTAATGGAATGCATCAACCTTGAGGAAATTCTAATTTAGAGGGAATACTATAATGTATTTCCCAATGAGTTACCAAGACCTCCCCTAGATCATGTGGTAGTGTTCCTTATAGAACTCATACATGAATCCACTCATTTCCCTAAATGACCCAATAGTATGTCCAAGATTATATCTGAGTATTTAGGGATGCTTCTATAATATAATTTAAAAAAATGGTTTATACGACCTTTTGAATCTCCTTGGGGTGTTCCTATGGTCCTTGTTAATAAAAATGATGGAACACTGAGGTTGTCTATTGGTTATTGAGATCTTAATAAGATAGAAAAAAATACCATGTATCTGCTACCAAGGATGGATGACTTTTTCAATCTATAATCATGACATTATTACTTAGAAATGGTGGATATTAATTCTAGATATCATTACTCAATGTTAATGTAGAAGGATATTTAGAAGATAACCTTCCATACATGGAATAGATAGTAGAATTTTATAGTTATTCCCTTCAAGATAAATAAATCTCCTAAAATATTAATGGATATGATGAATAGAGTCTTTAGGGACTTCCATGATATGTTTTTTGAAGTCATTTTTCACGATATTCTAATTTTGTCCAATATAAATGAGGAACATGTAGAGAATATAATGGTGATTCTATAGACATTATGAAAGGAGAAAATATACATTAAATTAGACAACTATATATTTTTGGTATATAAAGTCACTTTTTCAAGGACCATTATCCCAAGTTATTTAATTTATATTTAGCCTTCAAAGACAATGGATGTTATGGAATGGACTAGACTCACTAGTGTGATGGAAATCTATAGTTTTCTTATATTTTCTAGAAAATACCAATGTTTTGGGAGATATTTACCATGAATGTCTAGCCTACCAAGTTATAATGAAAGGGGATAATGTATTTCATGATTATTTATTGTAAGGGAAGATTTAATGATATCAATAAGAGGGTAATATTTAACATATACTAACATTAACAAAAAATAATGATTTATTTTTTATATACATTGGTGCTTCACTAAAAGTCTTTTGTTGTGTAATCATTACGAATGATAAATTTATAGATTATTCCTCAAAAGCATTAATGATCCTTGATTAAAACATCCTAATTCATTATCAAGAGTTATAAGTTTTTCCATACCACATAATAACTTTTTGGCACTTCCTCAATGGGATGTAGTGTGACTTTGGGACATATTAGAACCATCTAAATTATATATTCACACCGGAATATCCAAACATGAGTCAATGAAGATGGTTAAAGTTGATCAAGGACTATGATTTCTCTACTCACTATCATTCTGGAAATGTGGAAATGGTAGATGATTCTATGAGAAGAAATGAACGTGATACTCTATCTTTTACGTGAATTGATAATGACCATATATTCATCAATATGTAAAGGATAAATATGGAATTCATAATAGCAGGGAATACATACTACCATTCCAAAATAATATCCCAACCATAAATTGAATAGAAGATCACTGAAATACAAATTGATGATTTTAGAGAATCAAAATATAGTGAAATATGTAAATAAAATATAGATTGAAGAATTCAACATCGATGAAGATTATATCATTTGGTTTGGAACATGACATTTTTTTACTACATAATTTGAAAAAATATAATAAATTTTTAATATCTCGTATTTATATGTCTTTCATGGAAGTAACAACATGCATCTTAATCTTCATGTGATGTTTTGGTGGGATAATAGGATGTTTGAAATCACTGGGTGAACCTCAACGTAATTAGTATATTATTAAGTTAATGTAAGTCAACTGAAGTCCAAGGAGATCATAATAAAGTTTCCTATATCCATATATAAATTGTATAACGTCACCATGGACTTCTTCCCTTGTCTAAAAAATATATCCAAAGGATGTAGCATTATATGTATTTTGGTTGATTAAATCACCATGAAATCCCACTTCATCTGTGTTCAAGAAAATTTCCCACATTAAAAACATTTTAAGATAAATATGAAGAAAGTGGCGAGGCTTCATGTGGAACCACATTAAATCATCTGTGATAATGATCTATAATTTAATTTTAATTTATGTAGATGTATCCACCCTGCTATAAATACTAAATTAAATTTCAATATGGAATATCATACCCAAACTGAGGGCCAATATAAATGGTCCATTCAAATTATTGAGGTAATAATGGTAGAATGATCAATGAAATTTAAAGGACTACACGATCATTATCACACATTTTTTTATTTATTGTAAAAAATAGTATCCAATCATGTATTTAAAAGAATCGATATTAAGATATCTATGGGAAGTGATGTTGAGCTCCATCTTTTAGGGATGATGTTTGTTAACAAAAGCTTCTTGGACCTGGTATTGTGTGTGAGATGATTGAGAAATTTCATGTCATTCAACATCCAATAAAATGTGTGCATGGTTAGTAGATTAGTTTTGTATATAATAATTGAATATAAATAGAGTATGATGTTAGAAAAAAAATTCATTAATATATCACCATTAGATAGAGCCATTTAGTTTTGAATGAAAAGTAATATGTTACCTAGGTTCATTGGCCCCTTTGAAATCCTCGGTCACATATAAGAAGTGGATCGTAGGCTAACACTCCCACAAAACATAGATCAAGTTCATGATGTGTACCAAATATCACTTTCGAGGAAGTACATACTAGGTCTTTCACATGTAGAAAATACAATGTCGGTACAACTAGATAATTAACTCTCTTTATGAGGAGTAATTGTTTAATGTCTTGGACTATAGACCCAATTTTATATGAAACAAGATAACTCAACTTTTTAAATTCTTAATGAGGGGAAATACATATAAAGAGGTTACATGGGAAACTGTGGATGTGATGAAACAGAAGTACCCTCTTTTATTTTTAATAGGGAATATTAGTTAAAATTTCAATGATAAAATTTATAATAGAGGTAATAATGTGATGACCAATACCTTATTAGTACCATTTATTCCATAAAAATGTATGTTACAATATATTATATGGTTTTATTTGAATGAAACACATAGAAAAACATAAAATACGTTAATTAAAAAATGAATATCACTAAATTATTAAATAACTAAACCTATGAATATTCAAAACATTATATAGAAAAAAAATTAAAATAATAAAAGAAAAATAGGGAAATTTGGATCCTTCAAATTTTCTAGAATCATTTACCCATGACTAACACTAAAGAAATGAAACTAAATAATAGTATGATTATATATATTATTTAAACATATTGAATATTTGGATAAATTTTAGTGAATAATTACATAATGAATGAATTGGCGTTTTTATATGGTAATATAATTGTTGGAATAGTAACTTGACCATTGGAAATAGTAACAAGATAATTAAAAATAGTAACCTGACATTTAGAATACGAATTTAGCCCAAAAATAAAAAAAATGTAATATAAATAATATTTATCTTGAGTTATTTATGTATATATAAATAATATTATGACAAAAAATATATATTAAGATTAAAAAACTAAGATAATATTAATATTTTAATAAACAATATTTAAATGTATTTTGTAAATGTTATAATTTTTTATAATAAAAATAAAAATTCCCTATATTATAAAATTATTTGGAATCAATTAATGGATATTTTATAATATTATCATCAAATTTTCGTATGGTATATGTTTTGGATATTTTGTGAAACTCATCAACTTTTATATGAATTGTAAAAATAAAATTTTCTCATAACTGATGTATGATTACTGGTATCATTCCTGATGTAAAAATTACTTCTTCAATTATTGAAATATTTCATGAATGAAAAACATATTTAATTTTAAAAATTAGTCATTTAAATATGAATAAAAAAAATTTAAAACCAAAAAAGTATTTCCCAATTCTAAATTCTAATGTATTCCATTAAAATAATTTTTTCAATGTTTTCACATTTTATTTGGATTAAACTAAAAAATTGATATTATAAAAAGTATTGAAGTCATAAAATCATATTATGTAATTCATATATAATTCATAATATCAAAAATATTTATATTGAAAGTTTTACCTTGGATATAATATTTCATTTATTATTATAACACAAAAATATCCATATCCTCAAGTAAAAATAACCTCTCTCTCCTCCCTTGGAAACGGACTCCTCCTTCAAATGACAAAGACAAAACTATACCCAAATTCCTTCTTTTAATACCCTTATAACCCTTATGTATTTTTTGGGATTCATTGGAATCCATGAATTCAAGTTGGCTAGAAACATATAGAAGTAGCACCATTGAGTGGAGTGTATGTTTTCATAAACTCATATTTACTTTTTCATATTCTATTCATAATTTTCTCTATTAAATTTAAAAGAAAATATTATAAATTTAATTTATTAGTATATAGGTATTACATAATTTTAATATAAATATTTTATCATCCATATTTGTGAAATATTTATTTTTCAAGCTACTATTTTCTCAACTTTTGACAATTTCATGTCAATGGTCAGTTAATATCTTATGAAGATATTTCCTACTCTATGACCATAAACACCATCATGTATGTTTATAATTAAATATATAAAAGATATAAATATCTTATTACATTTATTATAATCATATAGAATTAATTTTACTTAGGTATAAATGAATGTCAACTGAAATAGTTAAATCAGAATAATGATGGATAATTTAATGAAATCATCAAATCAAATTAATTTATATTTAACAAATAATATTATAAAAAATAATCTTATAATTATAATAGATAAATTTTGAAATAAATAAAAATAATACACTTCTGGTTATATGTTTAAATAAACCTACATTTGTTACACATGAGTCCAAAAATTGTTAAAATAATTAGGGAATTAAGGTAACATGACTTTCAGACCCAAACACCTTAATTTTTTGGTATATTCTGCTTTACATTTTTTATATAGGGATGCTAATATAAAAATCCTCAAACACATTTCCACTATCCTTTCATTTTTTTTGGAAATACATGTTTCTTATAATTTGAAAAAAAATATTCCATTTATAATTTTTTTTCTAAATGAAATTAATTTCCATAATACAATATTGAATCCTATTGAATTGTTTCTTATCCACTCATGCATAATGATTTTTTATGAAAACTCATGATTTCACTACATTATATGGGAACCTGAATGGTTGTTCATGTATTTATTATTTAATTAACCATTATGAAACACATTCCATTCCATGGTTTTTTTATGACTATGATTTTTTCCATTCCGTGTGTCAAGCATGATTATGAGAATTTTATCATGTGATAGGTGGGCCTAGAAATATATAGTCGTCTACTGATGTTGTTATTCATATATTTCTCATGAGAATATTTTTATCATCCATGAACATGATGCTATCTTTTCCCACAATTATGATGTCATGATTTATACACATGTTATATGTGAACATGATGCTTTCTTTGTTCACAATTATATATTTAACCACTATTTTATGATGTTCCATTACTATCTATATTACATATTCAATTCGTTTCTCAAATTTATACCTTGTTTTTATTATGGTGATCCTATTATTATGAAATTATGGTTTGGATTATTCTCACCCATGTACTATTGAATCATGTCTCGAATTACCCAAACGATATTCCTCTACATACATGGATTTTAGCTCACCCATTTCATTGATATATATCCTCATGTTAATACATATACAAAGGTGATCATGATATATTATAGGATGATAAATAATAAGTATTTAAATAATGTTTTTTATGTACATGTGATGTATGAGCAAAATTTTACAATTAAACTAAACCATAAGATAATTTACAATATCACAATTATGATATCCAATCAAAAATGATATAATAGTTTTGTATGAAAAAATTGGTTATGTATAGTTGGTAAAAAAAATTAGTTTATTTACAATGGAAATTATGAATAGAAAATTTCATTGAAAATTAAAAGGATAATTCTAATTATTGGTAACCATCCAACATTTTGATAATGTATAAGTCATATTTATTTCTGTTTAGTGAAATCTCTATCTGAATATTGTAAGTGGACGTGACACTTGAACAGTTGCACCCACACATATTAACCCTAACAAATATGATTTTTCATTAACTCAATATTCACGTGTTGTATGAAAATGATATATTTCTATATACCTAGTTTGACACTCCCAGAGAATATTATTTGAAAAATTAGAGGCTCTATTGAAAGTGTTGTGAAGGATAACTAAGTACTATAATAATTCCAATTAATTATGGGGGGGATTAATGCACAATATCCTAGAATTTTTTTAAGAAAACTAAAAATATAGGGATCCTATATGAAATGAATTTAAAATTAATTTTT
Organism: Viscum album; assembly: GCA_963277665.1. NCBI lineage: Eukaryota > Viridiplantae > Streptophyta > Magnoliopsida > Santalales > Viscaceae > Viscum > Viscum album. The sequence continues at coordinate 1,211,446,831 of OY728122.1, forward strand.
ATAGAAGAATAAATTATTTAATAATAATTTGTTGAATTATGTATTCATAAAACATTTTCTATTTTAGAAATTTGTGGGATCTAGGAGAATCCATCAAAACAACCATTGTCAAATATAATGAATTTATTGTCTAAATTAAATTCATTATATAATGGGAGTGGGAGTTAAAACCATCATGGAATTAATACTCAACTATATCAGGATATGAGAAAGAACATGAACCATGTGGAACATTCACCAAAACAAATGAATGATAAATTACCCATATGATCTCTAATATGGTTAAAAAATGTCATTTAGTGGGTCAAGTGATCTAATTTTCATAGAACATTTGATAACGAAAATTGAGAAGATATTTGATTTCATTCAATATTTATATAATGATAAAGTTACCATATATTTCTATCATTTAGATAGAGATGCTGACCAATAGTTGGTGCTGATAAAGCATACCATGACAAAGGATAAAATTGAGGAAACATAGTGGAAATAAATTAATAAGTTATTTTTAATCAAATATTTCCTTCAAAATGTTAAAAAAATAATGCAGATGGAATTTATAGGAATTAATAAAGAATATGGTAAATCTATCATGGTTTATGAGGAAACATTTAGAAGGAATAAATAATATAACTTGAGTTTTGTTATAAAAAATTATAGTAACATTAATAAATTATTTAGTGTTTTATAATCACATAGTTTAAAGGATCTATCCATCCATGACATTGGGAATTAAAAAGAAATTTTTCGATGTGATCTCAAATTATAGATGGTTTTCGGAGAATGTTACCATGGTAATAAAGATAAAAACTAAAATATAAATTTTCATGATGTGGATTGAATAAAAAAGGTGGAAAATTTATTTATCCACCGAAATTTTATAAATATGGGAAAAATAATCATTATAATTTCCACAAAGGGATAGATAAATATTCCATGTTCTTGGGATAAGTGCAGCAAACTTATAACTATTAAAGATATATAAAAAATATTTCTGAATTTATGGAGGAAATTAAATAACCACCCTTGGTTCAATGCATCACTTATAGGGGAAATGGAACTAAAAAATCAAGATATCTAAACTGTGAACCTTTATCAGTACCCATTCTGAACAACCACAAACACCGAAGGATCACTTGAATGATTATATAGTATCCACCACTAAGGTGAAACATTAAAATTAATCCATTCAAGTTACAATTCCAATTGAATAAGTAATGGAATTTTTTTATTTGATTCTGTTTTTAATCATTCCTTTTAATATTATATGTTTTATAGAACCACAGAATCATAATCGAGTTATTGTTAGGTGAATATATCTATAGAAACACATAGTGATGTGATCAGGGAAACATAACTATTGGAATATTCTCTTATTTAGGTATTTGGGAATATTGTTCGAGGGTATATTCTAATCCATTCCACTATTGAATTTTATGATATACAAGGAATGAATTGACACTTTTTATATAGATCTCAAATCAACTTTTGGGAAAACAAAATATCTTTCTATATTTTGAATTGTCCTATTATCTAATAAAAATGAAATAAGATCAGGAATCTTCTTTGTAAAATCACTCAATGGTGTGGGTTTTGAAACCCAGTGAGATTCATATCATGCATAAATGGTTGAGTTAAAGGAAAGTACCAACCATGAGAAAATTAAAATTATGACAAAATACACTAATATATATACCAAAGGGTTATAATTCGTTCCTCTTGATCATGAGGTATATTTATCAATATAACTCATACTTAGAAAAACTCTTATTTATAAATTCCCTTATAATATATCCAATATTAATCTCTCAGAGATAATTAACTAGATACAAGGGAATTTTGAATATGGATTCATATTATCCATTTTCATCAACATGGGGTAAAATTGATTTTTCATTGTCATGGAATTTTTTTTATCATTGAGGAAGTGTATCAATTACCTATTTATTATTTATTTGATCAACTTTTTGAATTCATTAATTCTCCTAGAAATGATGACTTTTTTTATCAATTATTAGAATTGAAATACTTCTTAAAGATGGATATTCATTTTGGATATCAGAAATTAGAAGTAACATATAATCATATTAAAAATACATCATGTTGTATAAGGTATGGACACTATGAGTTCATAGTGGTCTCTTATATCTTAATAATTCCCCTATAAGATTCATGGATTTGATGAAATGAATCATTAGATACTACCTTGAAAGTTTTTTCGTAGCTAATATCGATTATATTTTCATTAAATCCAACAAATAGGATAACATAAAGAGAATATAAAAATTGTTTTGGAGATATTAGGAAAGGAGAAAATGTATGATAAGTTCAATATGTGTGACTTCTGGTTGTATTTAATCACATAATTTGGGAATTTAATCAAAATTGATAGAGTTTATTTGGACCGTTCTAAGACTACGGAAATTATGGAATGCCTCAAACTCACTAGTGTCATGGATATATATATTTTTATTATCTTATATGGGTATTATCGATTTGTTGTGAAAAATTTATCTTGACATTCTAGCCTAATAACTAGGTTTATAAATAATAGGTAATATTATATTTGTTTGGAGAATGTTAAGAATTCATTGAAGTTCTCAAGAAGAGGTAATCATTGTGCATGTAATAACATTACCTTCAACTGTGGAAGGCCTTTTGAAATAAATATATTCTTAAAACAATTATTGCATAGTGTAATCATATAGAAATATAAATTGATTTTCTATGTCTTATAGTATTTAGAGATCCATGAGAGGACCCAACTGACACATGACTAAGAGTTAGCAGTTTTTTATCACCGCCTTAATGATTTTATAGAACTGCCAAAATTATGATCATTGTGAAATAAATTGATATTGTAATTCTCTGACCCTAGTTACCAAGATTCAGTGCATTATTTTAATAAATTGGCATGATTACAAGGAATCATGTCCCAAAAGACTAATCAGTTTAGTAGGCTCTAAAAATAGATTACATATATGAATGTTACATTACAATTTCTAAAATAAAAAATAAAATAAACTATCCATTGAGAATTCCATTAGTCCCCTAGCTTACCCATGAATATAAATCATAACACACTTAATTGCATACTAGGAAAAATGGAACATAAGAAAGGGGTGATCTCAGATTCTTAGTAAGGATACCAATATAGCAGAAACTATCATAAATATGTATATAAATTTACAGCAATGTATAACACTACAACAAAATCCTTTTTGTAACGACCCGAAATTTTGAATAAATCTTGTTTCCTAATTTTATGTGTTATTTTATTTTATTTATATAATCAAAAAAATGTTTCATTTGATAACATGATTATAATTAAAATGAGACCATTGGGTTTAGACGGTTATATGACCATTGGTCAATATGACTGCTGGAAACTAAACATTTTGATTATTGTCTCTTAATACAAGTAATCTTGGTTAATTATTATAGAAGGAAGATTTGATGGCCTCACCCAGTAGTCTTGGACCGATCGAAGCCCATATAACAGAACTTGGGAAGGAGGTAGCACCACTGGGCTTTGCTCTGGACCAAACCCAAGCCTAACTTCATCGTGTGAAGCTAGAACCGAATCGCCTTTGCAAGAAGTTCAAACTGATAGAAATTACTACTCGTGCGATGTTAGCCGATCCTCCCTCAGATTCTCTCACCGTAACACACCTTACACATAGGTCCTATGCTGGTGTGATAAGGGGCTATGTAAGGAGACAATAACTGCCTTGTGTAACCCTTTGTTTTAAATAAAAATTGGGATTTTTTCTTATGATGAAGTTTATGAATTTTCAAATGATCGGATAAATATAGTATGCATATTTTTGATGAATTTTAGAAAAAGGATATTTTAAAAATGTTTATGTAAACCTTAAATAATTAAAAATGTGTAATGATATTCAAAAAATGGTCTTCTACAATTCTGCTCAGTTCAAAATTTAGAGTCTAATAAGATCAACTTGATTTTTGATGAATAGTAAATTATGAATAGTGATTTTATGATTAGGATTAGTAATGTGCCCAAATGGATTAGTAATCTCACTTAAAGAATGTATTAATATAATCTAGGAACCTTGATTAAGTAATGTGATTCAATAAAATGGTTAAATAATGATTTCATAAATTATTATTCAAGTATTAGTTTTTTCGAGTGAATAGTGTTTTTTTAATTAAAAATTAAATTAAAATTTTTTAAATTTTTTTTTTATAAAATGGATTTCATTTTTTGAACTCAGAGCACAGATATTATGTTATGGTAATTTTTGAGGGTTTTTCTGAAAAAAATGAATTTTCGGTGAATAGGGTATTTATTTAAAAAATAATGTAAAAATATTTAGAAAATTATTTTTATAAAATGGAGTTCATTTTTGAAATCAGAGCATTGATATTTGGTTAAGGTAAAATTTTGGAGCAATTCTGAGAAAGTTGAATTTTTTATGAATAGTGAAAATACAGTTTTTAAGTTACGGGTGTTTAATGACATCATTAAATGATGTATTAAGTATGTAATAAATATGGTCGACTTATGAATAGTAAGATATGGTATGAGGTGTCCCAAGTGGCCAATACCATGGGCAAATACCATGGGCAAGCCCATGGTTTTGCCAAAACCACTAATGAGGTGTCCCTTGGCCAGTAATGTCCCCTCACTTTCCCTATAAATATCAAGCCATCCACTCATCCATTCGACTCCCCACTCTCCCCCAACGAAGTTATGGTCTCATTACCTCCCAAGGAGTCCTCCCAAGGTTCTCCCAATCCCCCAAGGTCCCATCCATTGAGTTTTAAGCGTTGCGTTTTAAGGTAAGGGATTCGACCTCTCTCTTTCTTTCCAGGAAATCTCTTTTATGTCATTTCTTTTATGTTCCATGTTCTAATGTTAAAGGATGTTCTTTTATACTCCTATTACATCCTTTTCATGATCATATAATGAGAAATACCCTCTTCCTCTCATTATTTCGTTTTATGAAGTTTTAAGTGGCATCGTTAGTCTGCCGAAAGTTTTGTAACAGATTCTTTCTCCCTTCTCATTTTTCAAGATCTATTTTCCATGTAAAGTATTTCAAGTTCCTTTTTATTATGTTGGGGTATTATCTCTAAATTTATCATACTGATCTTTTATTATCATATGATGAGAGACCCCATTTGATCTTTTCAATTAACTATTTTGAAGTTTTAAGTGGCGCCGTTAGGCTGCCGATTTTTTAAGGGATTCTTTCACCCTTATCATTTTCAAGTTCTATTTTATTGTCAAGTCTTTCAAGTTACTTTATGTTGGGGGCATGATCTCTAAATCTATCATACTGATATTTTCTGTTCATATGATGAGAGACCCTATTTGATCTCTCCAATTCAGTATTTTGACAATTTAAGTGACGCTGTTAGGTTGTTGAATGTTTGAGGGATTCTTTCACCCTTCTCATTTTCATGTTCTATTTTCTTGTCAAGTCTATAAAGTTACATTATATTGGGGTATGATATATATATCTATCATACTTATATTGTATGTTCATATGATGAGAGACCCTATTTGATCTCGTCAATTCTTTTTTTTTGAAGTTTAAGTGACGCCGTTAGGCTGTCGAATTTCTAAGGGGTTCTTTCACCCTTCTCATTTTCAAGATCTATTTTCATGTCAAGTATTTCAAGTTCATTTTTATTATGTTGGGGTATGATATCTATATCTATCATAATGATCATTTATGTTCATATGAAGATAGATCCTATTTTATCTCATCAATCCATTTTTGGAAGTTTTAAGTGACGACGTTAGGCTGCCGAATTCTCATAAGAGAAATCTTATTTTTGTCTTCCTTTCATGTTCTTCGTTTCAAATGGTATATCATTAAAATTTCATTACCATGTTCTTAAATACTTTATATTTCTTCCATACTGTTTTATATATCATTTTTGAGTGGGTGACCCATGTCCCCTCTCTTTCCAACTTTTTCTAAAACCATGTATCATAGATGTTATGCAGCATAGTTTTCGTCTCAAAATGCCTCCCTCTTTATCTCAAAATTATTTTATTTTATTAAGTGAATACTCAAAGCTCTTATTTCTAAAAGGGTATTCACATATATATTAAAATGTTATATTTTAAATTCTTGGATTTACATACATGAAAACCGCTTTCCCTTTTCTGTGGGGTTAAAGTTATATAAAGATCATGTCTTTAAAGCAGTTTTTAAAACGTTATGATTATGAAATGAAACCCATTTATTTTATGCTATACGGGTTGTTTATGAAATGATTGATGATGATATATGTGGATCACATGATAATAAAGACATTTCAAGGGTGCACCCAGATAGCACTCCAATGCATTGGGTAAAGACTTAATCTCTAGAGATGACTTTTTAGACTGATACCTTGGTGAATAACCTTGGTAATTTTTAATGACACCTTGGGGATGGACCTTGGTGAAACGAAATGATTGTCAATATTAAATGTTGTAGCCACATCTTCAAGTTATGAAAATGTTATTTTTATTATGATATGCCTCATGATTTCATTCTCATGCCTTAAAGTTCTTTTCATGACCTTATTGAAGTATCTCAAGTTCACATGTAAAATGTTTCTCTTGTTTCCCTTACTGGGCCTTTTGCTCACCCTTTCTTTTGATGTATGTCCCCAGGTTATGTGATGCAGTAATGAACCTAGGATGAACATGAGGAGAATCCTTTCAAGTGTTTTAGAAGAATGATTTATGTTTTCATGTTTAAAGTTCATGGTTTCCAAGTCACTAAACCTTAAATATCCTCGGTTTTGTAAAATGTAATGAAAGTTTATGTGATAAAAAGGCGGGATGCTATAGTTGGTATCAAAGGATGGCTTAGTTATTTGTGGAAATTAGGATATGAAAACTTTAGGAAGAAGCCTATAGAAAAGTTAAAATATAGGAAATATTCCTGGTATTTTGGTGAGTATTGAGTAAGGGGTTGCCAAGAAAATACATCCATGTCTGGATACGAGCAGGTAGAGGTGGCTCTGGCACAGATGTACATAGGGGTAAATCACGAAAACATCGCTTTGAGATAGACTCGAACGGGAACTGGTACACGACAACGGGCCTTGCTGCACTCTTGGTTACGACACTCCCTGGGGATATGCTTTGGTAAATTCATAATCTTAGTTTGAACCATTGTTAAAGGAACAAAGATAAAATAAAATAAAGATTCGCATAAGAATATATTATCATGGATAACCTATATGGGAACCTAGGGGATCACAAGTTTGGGAATACTTTTATTCTACAAGTTATCCTTATATGCTTTCTGTTCCTTTTCATGATTATTGGCTAAGTATTTAAGCCCCTAATTAGAGTTTCTTTTCTTAGTTAATGGCGGGAAATGGAATAACATGTCCCAAAAACCAATGTGATAGGAAATGTGATGATTGTCATATTAATATGACAGAGATGATTAGGGGATTAAAATATGATTATTATTTTGGAAGACGTTCACTATTTTGGGGACCCTATATGATCGAGGTAAATAGATTACTATGATATTTTCATTGAGGAGTAAGGTTGACTTATATTTTGAATAATCGATGAATTTAAGGTGGACTTATATAAATTTAGGTTACTTATGGTAATGATTAACCTATCTTGGGTAAAATATGATTAGGTTATATACATTTCTTATAAGATGTTAGGAGTGGTTGATGTTGTTTGGAGATGAACAATGAAGTTTATTTTGGAAGACTATGTTATCAAATCCTTCTTGTATTTGGGTTTCAATATTAGTTTGGTTTATTTTGAGGAATCTTAATGACCGTTATTTATGGAATTGTCAATGATGAACTATGGGTAGTACCATGGAACTTTGAAGATTTAAAAGTAGTTTCCATTCCTATGGGATTCTTTCTTTTTGAAGAGTTGTTTTACCTTACCCTTTATGTTTTTGGGATAATGTTTAAAGATAAAAGAAATAGATAGTTAATCTTTGGTGGATTATTTGATTCTCTAGAAGATGATACTTTTGTCTTGATGAGACCAAGTAGTTTTGAATGCTCATAGTTTGGAGAAAAGATTAGTTTTGGGTAGAAACTTATTAATGGATGAAACTCTACAGGAAGATAGGTATATTTTCTTATGTTTTTTGTTTTTTGTTGTAAATTAATTCCTCAAAATTATGAAAAGGAACGTAAAACAAAAACTTTGTTGGTTTGCGTTTCCTTCTAGGTAATCAAAGACAGTTTACACACATTATAAGTTTGGGATTTTCTTATGGTTAACTTTCTCCTAATCATGTTCTCTATCACTCTCCCCCAGAACTTGACCCTTTTTTTTGTCCTCCATGTCTATGTTTTCGTACATGGAATCCTAGTGTGGGATAACTCGGGTGACCTTTGTACTTCCCTTTCTTTCTTTTAAAGTAATAATTTTACTGAATCTTTTTCCGATGTGGGACTTTCAATGAAATTTTAAAACCCAATTTTAAAAATTGCGAGGATGCAATTTCTTAAGGGGGGAAGAATGTAACGACCCGAAATTTTGGATAAATATTGTTTCCTAATTTTATGTGTTATTTTATTTTATTTTTTTACTCAACAAAGATGTTTCATTTGATAACATGATTATAATTAAAATGAGACCATTGGGTTTAGACGGTTATATGACCATTGTTCAATATGACTGCTGGAAACTAAACATTTTGATTATTGTCTTCAAATACAAATAATCTTGGTTAATTATTATAGAAAGAAGATTCGATGGCCTCACCCAGTAGTCTTGGACCGATCGAAGCCCATCTAACAGAACATGGGAAGGAGGTAGCACCACTGGGCTTTTCTCTGGACCAAACCCAAGCCGAACTTCATCGTGTGAAGCTAGAACGGAATCGCCTTTGTGAGAAGTTCAAACTGATAGAAATTACTACTCATGCGATGTTAGTCGAGCCTCCCTCAGATTCTCTCACCTTAGCACACCTTACACTTATGTCCTATGCTGGTGTGATAAGGGGCTATGTAAGGAGACCGTAACTGCCTTGTGTAATCCTTTGTTTAAAATAAAAATTGGGATTTCTTCTTATGATGAAGTTTATGAATTTTCAAATGACCGGATAAATATAGTATGCATATTTTTGATTAATTTTAGAAAAAGGATATTTTAAAAATGTTTATGTAAACCTTAAATAATTAAAAATGTGTAATGATATTCAGAAAATGGTCTTCTACAATTAGGATCAGTTTGAAATTTATAGTCTAATAAGATCAACTTGATTTTTGATGAATAGTAAATTATGAATAGTTATTTTATGATTAGGATTAGTAATGTGTCCAAATGGATTAGTAATCTCACTTAAAGAAAGTATTAATATAATCTAGGCACCTTGATTAAGTAATGTGATTCAATAAAATCGTTAAATAACGATTTCATAAATTATTATTAAAGTATTATTTTTTTCGAGTGAATATTGATTTTTTAATTAAAAATTAAATTAAAAATATTTAAAAAATTATTTTTATAATATGGATTTCATTTTTGAACTCAGAACACCGATATTATGTTATGGTAATTTTTGGGGGTTTTTCTGAAAACAATTAATTTTCGGTGAATAGTGTATTTATTTAAAAAATAAATTAAAAATATTTAGATAATTATATTTATAAAATGGAGTTCATTTTTGAAATCAAAGCATTGATATTTGTTTAAGGTGAAATTTTGGGAATATTCTGAGAAAGTTGAATTTTCGATGAATAGTTAAAATACAGTTTTTAAGTTACGAGTGTTTAATGACATCATTAAATGATGTATTAAGTATGTAATAAATATGGTCGACTTATGACTAGTAAGATAAGGTATGAGGTGCCCCAAGTGGCCAATACCATTGGAAAATACCATGGGCAAGCCCATGGTTTTTCCAAAAACCACTAATGAGGTGTCCCTTGACCATTAATGCCTTGTCCCCTCACTTTCCCTATAAATACCAAGCCATCCTCTCATAAATTAGACTCCCCACTCTCCCCCAACGATTTTCTGGTCTCATTACCTCCGATGGAGTCCTCCCAATGTTCCCCCAAGCCCTCAAGGTCCCAACCTTTGAGTTTTAAGAGTTACGTTTTAAGGTAACGGATCCGACCTCTCTCTTTCTTTTCAAGAAATCTCTTTTATGTCATTTTTTATGTTCCATGTTCTAATGTTAAAGGATGTTATTTTATACTCATCTTACTGACCTTTTAATGTTCATATAATGATAGATCCCCTCTTGCCCTCATTATTTCGTTTTATGAAGTTTTAAGTGGCGTCGTTAGGCTGCCGAAATTTTTGTAACAGATTCTTTCTCCCTTCTCATTTTTCAAGATCTATTTTCAATGTAATGTATTTCAAGTTCCTTTTTATTATGTTGAGGTATGATATCGAAATTTATCATACTGATCTTTTATGATCATATGATGAGATACCCCATTTGATCTTTTCAATTCAGTATTTTGAAGTTTTAAGTGGCGCCGTTAGGCTGCCGAATTTTTAAGGGATTCTTTCACCCTTATCATTTTCAAGTTCTATTTTCTTGTCAAGTATTTAAAGTTAATTTATGTTGGGGTATGATCTCTAAATCTATCATACTGATATTTTATGTTCATATGATGAGATACCCTATTTGATATCTCCAATTCAGTATTTTTACATTTTAAGTGACGTCGTTAGGCTGCTGAATGTTTAAGGGATTCTTTCACCCTTCTCATTTTGAAGTTCTATTTTCTTGTCAAGTCGTTCAAGTTACATTATATTGGGGTATGATATATATATCTATCATACTGATCTTGTATTTTCATATGATGAGAGACCCTATTTGATCTCATCAATTCTTTTCTTTGAAGTTTAAGTGACGCCGTTAGGCTGTCGAATTTCTAAGGGGTTCTTTCACCCTTCTAATTTTCAAGATCTATTTTCATGTCAAGTCTTTCAAGTTACTTTTTATTATGTTGGGGTATGATATATATATCTATAATACTGATAATTTATGTTCATATGATGAGATATCCTATTTGATCTCATCAATCAATTTTTGGAAGTTTTAAGTGACGCCGTTAGGCTGCCGAATTCTCATAAGAGAAATCTTATTTTTGTCTTCCTTTCATGTTCTTCGTTTCAAATGGTATATCATTAAAATTTCATTAGCATGTTCTAAAATACTTTATATTTTGTTCCCCTGCTGTTTTATGTATAATTTTTTAGTGGGTGACCCATGTCCCCTCTCTTTCCATCTTTTTCTAAAACCATGTATCATAGACGTTATGCTGCATAGTTTTCGTCTCAAAATGCCTCCCTCTTTATCTCAAAATTATTTTATGTTATTAAGTGAATAATAAAAGATCTTATTTCTATAGGGGTATTCACATATATATCAAAATGTTCTATTTTATATTTTGGTATTTACATACATGAAAACTGCTTTCCCTTTTCTGTGGGTTTAAAGTGATATAAAGATCATGTCTTTAAAGTAGTTTTTAAAACGTTATGATTATGAAATGAAACCCATTTATTTTATTCTATACGGGTTGTTTATGAAATGATTGATGATGATATATGTGGCTCACATGATAATAAAGACATGTTAAGGTTGCGCCTAGATAGTGCTCCAATGCATTGGGTAAAGACTTGATCTCTAGAGATGACTTTTTAGACTGATACCTTGGTGAATAACCTTGGTAATTTTTAATGACACCTTGGGGATGGACCTTGGTGAAACGAAATTATTGTCAATATTAAATGTTGCAGCCACATATTCAAGTTATGAAAATGTTATTTTTATTATGATATGCCTCATGATTTCATTCTCATGCCTTAAAGTTCTTTTCATGACCTTATTAAAGTATCTGAAGTTCACATGTAAAATGTTTCTCTTGTTTCCCTTACTTGGCCTTTTGCTCACCCTTTCTTTTGATGTATGTCCCCAGGTTATGTGATGCAGTAATGAACCTAGAATGAACATGAGGAGAAGCCTTCAAGTGTTTTAGAAGAATGTTTTATGTTTTCATGTTTATAGTACCTGGTTTCTAAGACATAATCCTTAAAGATCCTCGGTTTTGTAAAATGTAATGAAAGTTTATGTGATAAAAAGGCGGGATGCTATACTTTTAAAATTAAACATTAATATAATATGGAAAAGATAAATAAAATAATTCCATTTACTTACTCACATAGTTATTCTACTATTCGAATAATCACATGTAATATCAATAGCTAATTTCATAATAATGGAATGCATAATGTCGTACATCATAACCACATTGTCAAGAACATGTGGCAAGGCTACAAATAGAGATTTAATCAAGGCCTTTTTCCATGACACTAGTTTCTCTTGTGAGACCCACAAATTCATCGAGGCGCTATACTGGCTCCAACTATCACTTAATAATTCCAATTCATTCCTCAAATGAAAAGTTTAAAACATAACAAAGACATTCTTATTTAAACTACCATACAAAATGTTAATAATTTGACAATAAACTATGAAATGTATAAAAATAGAACATTCATAATCAAAAATATCATAACTAATTAAATACAATATGGAATATTGATTTATGGTAAATCAACATCAATCAATAATAATATCCAATATAGGATTTTGACATAGTTGAAAATAATCAATAAAACTCTTTGAGATAATTACCCATTTTCAATAAATCATTTAAATGTTTCACAATTTAAAACGGAAGTCATATAAAATAGATTTATTAATCATAGTGTACCATACCACATTGAAAATTTTGAAAAAAAATTAACACTTCACAACAATCTTGTCTATATAATTAAATCTATTAAATCATTTTAAAAACATGGACATTAATTAAAATATTTTGAAAAATATATCATTAAATACATTAAAATGATGATATAGTTAAATATTACTTCCATAAAAACATTAAATATTTCTTTTTGAAACATTTTAATCAAACATGGACCTATATGATAAATATTTCCTAGTAGATACTTATAGATAGACAATATCGGATAATAATGAGATTGATGAAATAACTCGTACCTTGTACATTCATTTGGTCGAGGGTACGTTTAACCTTCTTTATAATTACTATAGTATGTTATTACATTATAACATAACCATATTCATATTTATTATATCATACTTTAATAATTTATGTACTTATACTACCCATTTAATAATAATTTCAATTTTAAAATAATATTTCAGGTAGTAATCACTTTCTCTATCATATATGTTTTAACATGTAATTCTTGACCATATCACTTATAACATCATTTAATTACTTCTATAATATAAAAAATTATATATTTATCATATATTTTGATAATATAACTATGTATAATAGATTTATATAGGAAATTGAAAACACCATTTATGGAGACGGTATGTCGTACGTATGAATAAACGTTGTTTCTGTTTTCATATCATGTTGAACGGATGTAAGTTACTAAGATATATGTAAATACCCACACAAACCCATATATATATATATACAGTAGAATTATTATTTCATATATTACATACTGATTAATAATATATATTTTTATAATCATTGTTGAATGATTAATGTGGAAATGAATCTCATCGCATCGTGGAGACGGTAAGCCGTACATACGCACCAGCGATGATATCATTATATTGATGGTGATATATAATGTAATTGGATGGTAAATTATATATAAATATTAATTAACATGTTAAATATATAATTTACAAAAATTATACTCATTATTATACACATCCAAATAATGACGTGTTAAATAACGAATTATACCACGACGTAGAGACGTTAAGCCGTATGTACGCACTTATGGTGACTTTTTCATTTATAGGATGGGTAGAATAATTAATATGGTTTTACCATATTTATAATAACATTTCAGTATGTATAAGGTACTGGATATATTATTTTATTACGAAAAAAATCAAAGAAAGAGGAAGTGGAATTAGAAAAGACCATTGAAAGAGGTGATGATGTAATTACCTCTTCTTCGGGTTCTTCGTTTTAATTTGATCAAAATGTCTCTATAGGTTGTCTTATGATCAGATTAAGGCCTCTAGTTTGAATTGGGGGTAGATAAGAGAATATTTGGGAATTATTGGGCGAATAAAAATTTCTTTGGATGTGTTATTTTGAGAGAAGGGAAAGTACACTTTTATAAGAGAGGTGATGGTCACTTTAGGGAATATTTGAAATATTATTTTATTATAAAATCATTTACAGTATATAATGTCTCAAAATGGATTTATATATAGGATACAGTGTGGATGTGTCTAAATACTCTCAACCAATATGTTTCAGACATGTTTTGGTCACCATATTATCATTATCTTATTGATTTAACTCTTAGTTAAATAGTTTAACTTTTATATTGTATTCTGGTATTTTTATATTACATGGTTAATAAACATACAATAAAATTCCAATATAAACTCAAGTGGTTAGTTAATGATATATATATTATTATATATGTCCTTTGGGAAATTCTTATATTTTTAAGAAGATTAAATCATTTAATAATATAATATTTATTTCAAAAACTCATTTATGTCAATTTCGACACTATTTAGTATTTGGTTTTTTTGAAAGTAAAGAAAACATTATTACTTTGAAACGAAATCATTAAATAAAACCTAACATGTCATTTTAACCTAGAAAATTCATGGAATGAATCAAAGGTCTCAATTTTCATTTAGTTTGACATTTATAATATCAATTATTTTAATCATTAATTAATATGGTAATTACTGCATCATCATTGTGTTATAAATAAATTTAATTATTTAATGTCTAAAAATTATAAATAATATAACATGATATAGGAAATATTTTTATATTTATAATTAATATTTATAGTCAAATTTATCTTATGAATAACCCTATATTAAAAAGAGGTAAGTTATTAAACATTAAATTTAACACTTTTAACTACTCTTTAAATAAAATAATAATAAATGTCCAAATCTATTCCAAGTGGACAAAAAGGATCATATTTTATTACTAATGATTATTCTGGTCGAAATACAATTATCAAATAGAATTAGGAAATGTGTTAGTATAATTATAATCTCATTTTTACCGTTAATTACCCTATTTACTTTTAATAGAGGTAAATAAAATTCAAAAGTTTATATTCACCAAAAAGTTATTTTCATCCTATTAAACCAAATTTTTCATTATTATGTCAACCATTTCTCTCATATTTTTTAAATTCAATTCAAAGAAGTTAAAAAATTACGTTTTATGCAAATTTGTAAATGTTCATAGAATGTGGGTAAAGGCATTAAAAAAGTCAATAAAAATTTATACATCTAATTTTTTTATAAAATGACTCTAATGAATTACAATGAACTAATATAGGTATTATGTATATATTTTTAATTTAAAATAAATTTCAATAAAAATAATAATTATATAAATTACTGCCGGTTTTAAACAATAATGTATTATTTTTCACTATTCAAAAAAAATTGAAAGTTTTCAGAAAAATAGCAAAAAAAACACAAATATAATTTTGATATTACAAATAAAAAAATTAATTCTATTTTACCAAAATAAATACATATGAGGTGCATTAACCTATTTAAAACTAATTCACGTTTTAAAACCGAAAAACAGTTTTTTTAAGAAGTAAAAACTATCAAGAGATTGACTTGTGTTTATGAACAATTTAAATGTGAATTTACATCCAATGACCTAAATTATGTCAAATAATAAAAATATAATCTAATTATACTTTAATACCACTAAAAATCAAAATTTAACACTATAAAATATTTCGATTAAAAAAGTTGTTTTCAATTCAAATTTAGTATTTTTCAATATTCATCATAATAAAAAAGTAATTAGAAATGTACAAAAAATTTATCCAAACTATATTGTTTTATCCATATTCTAAAGAAGAATTTAATATAATTAAATTGAATATATATAAGTGTAAAATAATTTTTTTAAAAGGATTTTCCATTAATAGGCGATAAATTTAATGTTTTTAAAAAATAATTCTTTTAAATGAAAAAATGAATTTTTTCCCATATTATGTATAATAAACACATAATATGGATCCTAAAATTATATAGATTATATAAAAATCAAAATACAGTAAATAATATTCATATATAATTTTTGAACGGCTAGTTTCATAAGTTATGGTGCACTCGAACTCAGAGTTGCGTGTAACACAAGATATTGAATTACTTTAAAGATATAATGTACTATGAATTCATGGGGTGTAACATTTTCTCCTCCTTCAATAAATAGTGTCCTCGAAATTTAAAATTTTTCTTCAAAAATAAAATGTTAAAATAGAAAATACCTTTTTGGAAAATACACATTTAAAATAGGGTTAATAATATTTATTCTTAATAACAGGGAAAGGGAAATGAAAAAGTCACCATCAAATTTAGATTTCAAATAGAAGAACATTGGTGGAAATTTAGGACTCATAATTGGAGGGAAAAGTAAATATATATAGGGAGTGATTAATTTTATCAATAAAAAACAAGTGAACAATAAATAGAAAATTGAGGGCCTCGAAGCCAGAAATCAATGACGACTTAAAATATTATTAGTTCATCAAAACAGAAGGTATTAGGATAACTCATTTTTTGTTTTAAGATAATTACACTAAATTTTATGTATTAATTTATTCATAGAATAAGAAAACAATACATGAAAAGTAGGGTTCTATCCTTTAACAAATTCTTACCACAAAGTCGTCTTTCTCCCCCAAAAGATAATAGAACCTAAAAATATTCTATTAATCATAATCGTATAAGGTTAAAAAAATGAATTTATAATTCATCTGTCAGAAATTTTAAAAAAACTACATTATAAAATCTAGGTCATTACGTATATCAGTGATAGGTGATTCACCCGTGTCGCCCTTCGGATGCGAGTTCAAGTTTCGCAGCCTTGATGGATGCGACGGGTTGTCACTCGACCTTCAGGTTTTCCTTTTTATAACAATCCAAAAATAATATTACGAAATGATTTAACCATAACAATAGTATCCAATGTCAAACTTAATTTATTCCAACCATTAGACTTATCCTCAATACATCTATCTAAACTCAGAGTACAAAATTTATACGGAAGGTCACATAATTTACATTTGAATACCTACATCGTATATTCTCTTAAAATGTGGTAATAAAATGAATTAATAGAAAACTATATTTGAATAGGTATGTACTTCCTTATTCCTTCAGTAAAACATATAATAGAGGATATACACCTTATATTGAGAAATGTTTTAATCTCCAATAATGATAGTATAAATAAACCATTAATTAGTTCCAAGGTAATCAATAATATCAAACATAATTTATCTAAATAAATCATCTCTTATTCCAGAATCAATACATTGGTATTAGGACCATATTTATGTTTATCTTTCCTTCAACCATGTGTTTTACAAAAAGTTTAACTTATAGTTGACTGAAATTTATTAGTACCACACAATCTAAAATACTAAATGAAATAAAACTGTAGTACAATATTTATATACTCCATAATTCTTATAACCAGAACATCATTGATACAACACTCAAATGACATAATTCATTAATTTAAACATATGAACACTAGTAATTCCACTTCATCTGTGGTATTATCATAAATTCATTATTATCCAACATTGTAATTTGTGGTATACTATGATGATTGGGACATTGATTCACATAGTGTCCCAACTCATTTCGAATGAAGCATTGTACATTTGAAACTTTTTCTTAAACATTCAATCACGTACTTGGTGTCCTTTTTTCTACACTTATATCAAACTCCAATTCCCTTCATGAATTTACCAAGGTGATTCTTTCCATATTTATAACATTTGGGAAAATGCTTCTTTTAATTCTTCCCTTTATTCATCTTTCTCTCTTCCATAATTTTCTTCAGTGGCCTCCCTTGAAATCCATAGGACTCATAAAATTCATTATTTATTATATTAACATATGATACTATATCATCATATGATGAGAATAAGTTGGAGACTATTTCCCTTATAAATGTTGTCTTAAGACCACACAAGTTATAATCCTTTTTACTCATTGGATCGTGTGTATTGCTGGAGTTCTCATTTGTTCTACTGGGCACCATTTCTAAACAATGAAATACAATAAGTTATTTTATGATTCACAATGCATAATTCCAAATATATAAAATACCAAAAAAAATTGAACAGTTTATTCATACGATCCATAATAAATAAATGTTTTATACTAGAGGGTATTTGATCATAAATCCCTCATAATGGTTTGTAAAAGAAAATGTAAATTATCCTTAGCATATCCCGAGGAGTGTTATAACCATGAGTGTAGTAAGAACCATTGTTTTGTACTAGGATACCCTAGGTCAAGCACAAAACTCTTTGTTGGAGTTTTTACACCAAGGTACATCTCTACCAGATCCACATCTACCTGCTCATATCCAGACATGGATGTATTTCTTGGAAAGTTTACAAAAACTCTACATTTCCAAAATTATAGGAAGTTATTCTATACCATTCCTCAATGTCTATCTTAGGGTAATGTTTAAAAATAAGAGATTATGTAAATCTATTTAAATGTTTGTTGCTAAATTTCCTCTTTTACAAACTGTAATTCCCCAACCCCAGTTACCTAGAGTTGGTGCATTATTTTAATACATTGGAAAGATTAAAATGAATTTATTCCGGAAGGATGGATCAGTTTACCAGTCTTGGAAAATAGATTTCATATTGGAACGTTACATTAAAATTTCAAAAATAAAACACGACATAAATAATCCTTTTATAATATTGTTATTCCCCTAGCATAACCCTAAATATCAATCATAACACACTTCTTTGAATCCTGGGAAAAATAAAACATAAGAAAGGGGTTATCTCAGATGATCAGTAAGGATAAAAATATAGTGGAAACTGTCATAAGTAAGCATAAAAAATTATTGATGTGTTTATGACTAAAAAATTCTTTTAAACTTAATATTAAGCATAATATGGAAAAAATAAATCAAATAATTCCATTTACTTATTCACATAGGATATATACTTGTCAAATAATCACATGTAAAATCAATATCTAATTTCATAATGATGGAATTCATAATTACAAATATCATAACCACATAGTCCAGGCCTCCTACTAAGACTAAAAATAATGATTTTTTCAAGGCCTTATTCCAAGACACTAGTTGTCTCATGAGACCTACTGATGTATCGAGGAGATATAGCGGGCCCCACCCATCACTTATTAAGTCTAATTAATTTCTTATATGAAAAGGTTAATACCTATCATAAACATTCATATTAAAACTAGCATATGAAATGTTAATACACTAACCATAAACAATGAATGGTATAAAAATAGCACATCCATGATCAAACATATCATAACTCATTCAACACAATATGAATTATTGTATTATAGTAAATCAACCTCAATCAAGAATAATATCCAATAAATTATGTTGGCATAGTTGAAAATAATCAATAAAACTCTTTGAGAGAAATACCCCTTTTCAATAAATAATTAATAATTTAAAAAAATTTAAAGTCATCTAAAAGAGATTTTTTAATCAATGTGTCCTATACCACATTTAATATTTTTAAAGAATTTATCAATTTAAAAATAATGTCTAAGTAAATAAATCCTTAAAATCATTTTGAAAACATTGACACTAATTAAATGATTTAGAAAAATATATCTTTAAAAACATTTAAAATGATGATATAGTTAAAGATTAACTTTAATAAAAACATAAAATATTCCTTTTTAAAACATTTTAATGAAACATGGACATAGATGATAAATATTCCTCAATAGATACTTACAGATAAACAATATCAAATAATAATGGGATTGAGGAAATAACCATTTCATTGTAATTTTATTTGGTCGAGGGTACGTTTAACCTTCTGTACAATGAGAATAGTATGTTATTAAATTATAACAGAACCATATTAATATTTATTATATCATACATTATTCATTTATGGCTTTATACTACCCATTTAATAATAATTTCTATCTTAAAAAATTATTTGGCTAATAATGGTTTTCTCTAACATACATGTTTTAACTTGTTATTGTTGATCGTATCACTTATATCCTGATTGAATTTATTCTAGAATAGAAAAACTATTTATTTATCATATATATTTAGAATATAAATATATCTAATATATAGATATATGAAATGGAAAACATCATTTATGGAGATGGTTAGTCGTATGTACGCATGAACGTTGTTTCTATTTTCATATCATATTGAACTAAAGTAAGTGAATAAGATATATGTAAATAAATTCATATATATATATATGCAGTTCAATTATTCATTCATATATTACATACTTATTGTTAATATATATATATATATATAATCATCGTTGAATGGTAAACGTGGAAATGAATCTCATCGGGTCGTGGAGACGGTAATACGTACGTACGCACGAGTAATGATATAATTATATTGATGGTGAAATAATATGTTATATGATGGTATATTATTTATATAAATAATAATTTGAATGTTTTATTTATTATTTTAATCAATTATACTCATTATTATACCCATCCAAATAACGAAGTGTTGAATAACAAACTAGAGAGCGGCGTTGAGACGGTAAGTCGTATGTACGCACGTATGGTGAATTTTTCATTCATAGGATGGATAGAATAATGAATATTGTTATTCCATATTTTTAATATCTCATAATTATGTATAATATACTGGAGTTAACATTTTAGTAAGGAATAAATCAATGAATGAAGAACTGGAAGAAGAAAAGAACATTGAATGATGTGATGATGTAATTTCCTCTTCTTTAGGTTCTTCTATTTTATTTGATCCAAAGTGCTCTTTAGGTTTGATTATGATCAAATTAAGGCCACTTGGTTGAAGTGAGGGTAGTTATACGGATATTTAATTTAGGTTTGTCTGAGCCAAATGGCATTGGAGGTGTTATTTTTAGAGAAGGGGAAGTACACTTTTATAAGAGACATGAGGGTCACTTATGGAAAAGCTTGAAATATTATATTATTATAAAATACTTTTCTGTTTATAATGTCTCCAAACGGATTTATTTCGAGGATAAGTTAGAGATGGGTCGAAATCCTTTGAACGAATAGGTTTTGGACATGTTCAGGTAACCATATTTATCGTATCTTTTAGATTTCACTCTTCGTTAAACAGTTTAACTTTTTCAATGTCATCCTATATTTTTATATTACCTGATTAATAAACATACAATAAAATTAAAGAAGAACCTCAAGTGGTAAATTAATGACATATATATCATTATATAAGTCATTTTTCGAAAAAATATATTTTTAGGTATATTATATCATTTAATAATATAGTATTTGTTTTAAAAACTCATTTATGTCAATTTTGACACTATTTGGTATTTCATTTCTTTGAAAGTCAAAAACACTTGATTACTTTGAAATAAATACATATAATCTACCCTATAATGTCATATTAACCTATAAAATTCGTGTAATTCATCAAAAGTCTCAATTTACATTGATTTTTATATTTATGATATCGATTATTTTAATCATTCATTAATATGGTAAATACTCCATCATCATTGTGTCATAAATAAATTTAATTTTTTAATGTCTCAAAATTATAAATAAAATACTATGATGTATGAAATATCTTTATCTTTTTTATTAATATTTATAGTCGAATTTATCTAATGTATAATTCTATAATAAAAAGGGTTTAGTTATTAAACATTGAATTTAAAAAATTTAAGTCTTCTTTAAATAAACTAATAAAAAATGTCCAAATATAATCTATGTGGACCAAAAGGGTCATATTCTATTCCTAAGGATGATTTTGGTCGAAATAATCTTATCCAATAGAATTAATAATTTTCTTAGTGTAATTATAATATCATTTTTACCATTAATTACCCTTTTTACTTTTAACCTTGGTAAATAAAATTCAAAAGTTACAATTCAAAAAAAATATTTTCATCCTATTAAACTAAATATTACTTACTTATGAAAACTATTCCTTTTGGATTTTTGAAATTCAATTCGCAGATGTGGTAAAATTACATTTTATACAAATTTTCAAATGTGCCTTGAATCTCGGTAAAAGACGTTAAAAAATTCAATACAAATTTATACATCTAATCTTATTATAAAATGACTACCATGAATTAAATTGAACTAATTTAGGTATATATATCTATTTTGACATAAAAATAAATTTAAATAATAATAATAATTATTTAAATATAAGTCAGTTTTTAACAATAACGCATTGATTTTCACTATATATCAAAAATTGAATGTTTTAAGAAAAATAAGAAAAATTCACCCTAAGATAATTTTGATATTCTAAATACAAAAATGATGTATATTTTACCAAATTCAAAACATATGTGTTTCATTAATTAAATCAAAATTATTTCACTTTTTCCAAACCAGAAAGCAGGTTTTTAAGATGTAAAAACTATCCAAATATTTACATATGTTTATGTACAATTTAAATAGGAGTTTACATCCAATGAAATAAATTATATTAAATTATAAAAATATAATATAGTTATACTCTAAAACCACTCAAATTTATAATTTAACACTCTAAATTATTTCGATTAAGAAATTTGTTTTCAATTAAAATTTAGTATTTTTCAATATTAATCAAAATATGACTGTTTTGAGAAAAGTACCAAAAATTTATCAAAACTAAATTTTTATGTCCTGCATGTAAAGAATAATTTAATTTCATTAAATTGAATATATAAATATGTCAAATATTGGATTAAAAAATTGTTCCCCCTTAAAAAGTCGTAAAAAGTCATTTTTTAAAAAATACGTCTATTATCAAAAAAAAATTTAATTTTTTATTATATTATATCTAAGAAACACATAATATGGATTATAAAAAATAGAGTATATAAAATTCAAAATTCAGTTAATACTATTTATGACTACTTTTTTAACGGATTTTTTGGTAAGTCGTGGTGCTCTCGAACTCGTTGTTTCCTATAGCACAAACTATTTAATTACATTAAGGAGATAAAGTACTATGGAATCATGTGGTGATACATTCTAAAATCCTTCAATAAATTTCATTCTCTCAATTTGAAATTTTTCATTGAAAATAAAATGTTAAAAATTAAAAATACCTTTGTGAAAACCCAAATCAAAAATAGGATTAATAAAATTTATTCTTAATAAAAGGGAAAGGGAAATGAAAAAGCCACCACGAAATTAGGATTTCAAAAATGAGAACATTAGTGGAAATTTGAGACACATAATTGGAGAAAAAAATATTTATAGGTACTGATTGAGGTCATCCATCACAAACAAGTGAACAATATATAGAAAATTGACGGTCTCAAAGCCATAAAACTATGATGACTTAAAATATTATCGGTTCATCAAAACATAAGGTATTAGGATAACAAATATTTGGTTTTAAGATACTTACCCAATAGTTTAATTATTATTTTATTTATAGAATATGATTAAAACATGACATGTAGAGTTCCATCCTTTAACTAATTTCTACCACAAACACATCTTTCACTCCCAAAAGATTATAGAAATCAAAAATAGTATATTTATCCAAATCTTATAGGGTTTAAAAAAATGAATTTATAATTCATCTATCAGACATTTAAAAAAAACATTACTCAAACCAGTAAAAAACTTAGGCAAGTGGTAAAGGATGCACCATTGTCTCTCTTTAGTTGCAAGTTCACGTCTCGCGGCCTTTCCGGACGCGATGGGTTGTCTCCCAACCTCTGGTTTTTCTTATTCATAACAATCCAAAAATAATACAAAGAAATTATTTAACCATAACAATAGTATCTAATGTCAAAATTAATCTATTCCAACTTTTAGACTTATCCACAATACTTCTATCCAAACTCATAGTCTAGAATTTATAAGGAAGTTCACATAATATACATGTGAATACATTTATTTATTTTTCTCTTAAATTGTTGTAATAAAATGAATTACCAGAAAACTATATTTGAATACATTTGCATTACGTTATTCCATCTATATAACATAGAATACTGGATATACTCATTAAATCCAAAAATGTTGTAATATTCAACAATGATTAAATAAAGAACCCTTAGTTTGTTCAAAGGTAGTCAGTAATATCCAATATATTTTATCCAAATCAATAATATCTTATTCCAAAATAAATAACTCAGTATCAGGACCATATTAATGATTATCTTTCCTTCAACCAAGTATTTTCAAAAATATTAACTTGTTGTTGAGTCACTTTTAATAGTACCACACAATCTCAAATTCTCAATTAAATAGTACTGAAGTACAATCCTTATATACTTCATAATTTCTACAACCAGTACATAGTAGATACAACACCCAAATGACATAATTATTTAATATCCACATTAGAACACTAGTCATTGCTCTTCATCTACAGTAGTATCAAAACTTGATTATTATCCAACATCATCATTTGTAGTATACTCAGATGATTGGGACATTTATTCGCATAGTGTCCAAACTCCTAAAAGATGAATCGTTGTACATTTGTAACCTTTTTCTTACCCGTTAAATCATGTATATGGTGTCCATTTTCTCCACACATATAAAAAAATCACATTCCCTTCAAACATTTACCATGTTGATTCTTTCCACTGTTATTACATATGGGAAAATCCTTATTATCCTTCTTCCCTTTATCCATCTTTATTTATACCATCATATTATTCTCTATCATCCCTTCAAATCGATAAGAATCAGTTAATTTTTTACTTATCTTCTTTACACATGATAATATTTTTTCATATGATGAGAATAAATGGGAGACTATTTACCATTTAAATGTTGGCTTAAGACCACGAAACATAGGATCTTTCTTACTCATTGGATCATGCATAGGGCTTGAGTTCTCATTCCTTCTACAGGGAACCATTTCTAAATCATGGAATATAGTAGGTTATTTTATGAATCTGATTGAATAATTACAAACATATAAAATACCTAACATAAATTGAACAATTGCATTATATAATACATGCTCAAAAAAATCATAGGGGAGGTATTTAAATGGAATCATTCATATTGGTTTGTAAAAAAATGTGAATTATCCTAATAATATACCTCAATATTGTCGTAACCAAGAGTGTTTCAAGGCCTGTTTTGATGCACCAGGATTCCCCAGGTCAAGCCCAAAACTCCTTGTCAGAGTTTTTACTTCTAGTTACATCTTTTCTAGAGCCATCTCTACCTACTCATATCCAGACATGGATGTATTTCATGTAAAATTTACAAAATCTCTACATTACCAAAAATCAAGGAAGTTTTTCTATACTAATTTTAAATGTCAATCTTAGAGTAATGATTCAAAATCAGAGTTTATCTAAATCTATTTATAGGGTTGTTGATAAAAATCGTATGATACCAAATATAACCCCCAACCCCAGTTACCTAGAGTAAGTGAATTTTTTTAATACTTTGGCATGATTTTAAGGAATCATGTGTCGAAGAACTGATCAGTTTAATAGTCTTGGAAAATATATTACATATATGAATTTTAGATAACAATTTCTATAATAAAAGAAAATATAAATAATACTTTTAGAATTCCATTATTCTCCTAGATTAATCTTGCATATCAATCATAATTTACATCTCTGTATCCTAGGAAAAATAAAACAAATGAAAGTGGTGATATTAGATTCTCATTAAGAATAATAATTTAGTGGAAACTATTATAAATAAGTATAAAAAATTAAGGCAATGTATTAGACTAAAAAAATCTTTTCGAACATAAAATTCAGAATAATATGGAAAAGTTAAATCAAATAATGTCATTTACATATTCATATGGATATTCTAAAAGTCGAATAATGACATGTAATATCAGTAGCTAATTTCGTAATGATGGAATGAAAAATATCTTACATCTTAACAACATAGTAAAGGCTGTGTGACAAGACTACAAATAAAGTTATTGTCAATGCCTTCTTCCAAGACACTGGTTTATCTCATGGGACCTACCAATGAATCGAGAAGCTATAGCGGGCTCCACCCATCACATTCTTTGTCTAATGCATTTGATATATGAAAAGGATAAAACATAACATCATCATTCATATTAAAAATAACATACGAAATGTTACTAGTTTAACCAAAAACCATGAGGGGTATAAAATTAAAACATCCAATGACAAACATATCATAACTAATTAAATTCAATACAGAAGATTTTATTATAGTATATCAACCTCAATCATGAATAATATCCAATAAATAACGTTTACATAGTTGAAAATAATCAATAAAACTCTTTGATAGAAATACCCCTTTTCAGGAAATCATTTAATAGTTGCATAATTAACTAAGGAATTCGTTTAAAAGATATTTTTGAATCAATGATTCCCATAACACATTTAAACTATTTAATTAAATTAACTCTTTATAAAATCATGTCTATGTAAATAAATCCTTAAAATCATTTTTAAAACATGGACATTAATTAAAATATTTAGAAAAATAAATCTTTAAAACATTTAAAATGATGATGTAGTCAAATATTCACTTCTATAAAAATATAAAATATTAATTTCAAAAACATTTTAATGAATCATGTACATAGATGATAAATATTTACTCATATATACTTACAGATAAAAAACTCGGATAATAATGATATTGAGGAAATGACCCTTACCTTGTACATTTGTTTAGTCGAGGGTACATTTAACTACCCATATATGACCATAGTATGTTATTAAATTATACCAAAACCATATTCATATTAAATATATCATAATTTATTCATTTATGTCTTTATGCTAACCATTTAATAATAATTTCTACGTTAAAATAATATTTCATGTCATTAATCCCTTAACTATATTAAATGTTTTAACATGTTATTATTTATTGTATCACTAATATCTTGATTTAATTCCTCGTAGAATATAAAAAACTATTTATTTATCAAATATATTCAGAATATAAATATGTATAATAGATAAATATATGAAATTGAAAACACCGTTTATGGAGATGGTAGGCCATACGTATGCATAAACGTTGTTTCTGTTTTCATATTGTATTGAACGGATGTTAGTGAATAAGATATATCTAAATAGATATACATTCATATATATATACATAGTAGCAATATTATATCACATATTACATACTTATTAATTATATATATTTTTTATTATCATCGTTGAATGGTGAACGTGGAAATAAATCTCATTGCATCGTGGAGACGGTAAGTCGTACGTACACACGAGTGATTATATCATTCTATTGATGGTGAAATAGTATGTAATTGGATTCTATATTATATATACAGAATCATTAACATGTAATATTTATTATATAAATCAATTATACACATTATTATTCCGATCCAAATAATGAAGTGTTGAATGAGAAACTACACCACGATGTAGAGATGGTAAGGTGTACATACGCACCTAAGGTGAATTTCTCATTCATAGGATGCATTGAATAATGAATATGGTTGTAACATATTTAAAATAAAATCTCAGTATGTATAAGGTACTATTGTTATTATTTATGTATGAAAACAATCAATGAAATAGGATGTGGAAGAAGAAAATAACATTGAAAGAGATGATGATGTAATTAACTCTAATTCAGGTTATTCCATTTGATTTCATCAAAATGGATCCTTAGGATGGATTATGATCAAATTAATGCCTCTAGGATTATTTTAAGGTAGTTATGAGAATATTTTTCTAGGGTTTGGCTAATTCTATTGGCTTTGAAGGTGTGATTTTGAGTGAAGGGGAAGTACCCATTTATAAGAGAGGTGATGGTCACTTTAGGAAAAGAATGAAATATTATTTTATTATAAAATAATTTTCGGTTATTATGGATCCAAATGGATATTTGTTGAGGCTATGGTGGGGATGGGCCGAAATAATCTCAACCAACAGGTTTTACACATGTTTTGGTCACCATATTAACCTTATCTATTATATTTAACTCTTACATAAATAGTTTAGCTTTTACAATGTCTTCTTGTATTTTTATGTTACATTGTTAATAGAAATACAACTAAATTATAATATAAGCTAAAGTTGTTCATTAATGATATATATATCATTATATGAGTCCTTTTTCCATGCCATATATTTTTTGGAATATTATATCATATAAAAATATAGTATTTTTTAAGAACTCATTTATGTCAAGTTGGACACAATTTAGTATTTGGTTTTTGTGAAAGTCAAAAAAATATGATTAACATGAAATAAATACATTAAATCAACCATAAAATCACATATTAAAGTAGAAAATTAGTGGAATGGTATTTAGAATATCCCTTAAAGTTCATCCCCTTTATTACTGCTACAAATAAAATTTATAACCTTTGAAACTGAATCCAAAGAAAGGAATGAGCTATGATGTTCAGTAAGGGTAAAAAGGGTGATATGTAAATATAATATGATTATAATGGTGTGATAACATGATATTAACTTTATAATATCATTATGTACATTTTAAAGATCATAATGTAGTGTCATTAAATAAATATTGGTAATTCATATGACATTAATGATAAGGAAATTAAGATAATAATCTATGATATCTTAACATAAGTATATGATATGTGATTATGGAAGATACATAAATTTATAAAATTATTTCCATTTTAGTCAAGGTCTTTGTACAAGGCCCTATTATTGGAATGGTTTCACTCCCAAAACCATCTTAGTAGTCATGCTACTCTCTCAAGATCATCATAGTGGAAATATTACTTTATTAAATTAGATTCACTCCACATTATAGCATCGTATTACTGAACTGGGATCAATTCCCCTTCCATATTTTTATTACTAAACCGAGTTCACTCCTTATTCCATACAAGTATTACTGAAGTCGGATCACTTCCAATTCTATGCTAGTATTAATAAAACGAGTTCATTCCACATTATAGATATGTATTACTAAACTGAGTTCACTCTTCGTTCAAGCCATGTAATACTAATCAAGGTGCACTTACTATTCTTGCCCTATCATTTGCATGAGATATAAATCTTAACCAGTTTCATTATATATATATATATGTCCCATCCATCACATAATGAAATCATACAAGAATTTCCATAGTATAAAAAATATTTAATAATATAATGACCCATGAAATGAAATGGGTATCATTAACATTTCATCACATCAAATCATATGGAAAATAGTTGGGTTTTATAATAATTAATGAATAACCCATGAACAGAAGCTGGTTTCCAAATCATAATACATATGGATGAAAAATGGGTGTAATAAACATCATTTTATCAACAAATAACCACTCCAGAAATTATATTTGGGGGTATTCGTAGATTATATCCCCAATAAAGAATAAAATATAACAAAGTATGTCATGTGAGATGGAAATGTATTTTGAATGATCCCATAGAAAATTCCTTATGAAAAATAGCCTTTCATTGAAAATCATTTTCAGAATAATATTTCAAAAAAACATTTTCCAATAAATAAATATTTTTAATTTCATTTAAATAAATTCATATTCAAAATATCTTTTACTATTTAATAAATTTGTTTTTTAAACACAAATAATTTTGAGGAACGTTTTCCTTTCAAATACTTTTAAAACATAAAAATAAGTCTTAAAATAATTTTGAATACCCTTTTCTGGATAATGGATTTGAAAACATATAAAAAATTATTGAAATAATTTAAATCATTTTCATTGAAAATTACCACTTGAAATAATTTAAAATATATTTTATAATCATTTTAAACACTTTTCAAACAAAAAACCTTATTGATAACCTTTTTCTCTGAAACCCACTTTAAAATAAAAAAATTTAAATAATATTATGAAAATATTTTCTTAAAAAATAAACGTGTAAATTTAAAATGTAATATATAATTAAATGATTATCATGTCACTGGGGAAGTCTGTACATGTCTAACATTCCTTTTGTACATTATATACTTTGGAAATGTTATTTTCTCAGGAAAAAATACAAAAATATTCCCTTTTCAAGAATATTTTAAAAAGGTAAATCATCAGTAAAAATTTCATTTAAACATCATAACACATTATTGAATTTTTTTTCAGAAAATATGGGTTTGGAAGAATACATATTTCCTACCAAAAGGAGAAACAATGTCAGATTTTTATAAAAACGTTTTCTTAATTTTCTTACGTACCCATGAGTTGAAAAATGGTGCCATTAGAAAGATTTAACAATAATTACCATATGATAAGAAACTAGAAGATTTATCTTGATTTGGGGATCATATTTGTTCATAAATGGAAGCTTAATCATAAGAAATATTGATAAACAGTGTGATTATAAAAATTAAAATTTTCCAGATTTGTTATATTTAATCAAAACACAAAGAAATGAATAATATTACATGATTCCTAAAATTTATTTAAGATAATGAAAATCATTATTTAACATGTCATGTGGAATTATATATACCTCATAAAATATATATATTCATAAAATGGAAATTATATCAAACAATGAAAACTGAGGCAGAACTACATTATTGATTTGGTAAATTTTGAATCCTTATCCCCTTGAACGAAATCTCAAAACATGGATGTGTAAATACCCAAAAAATTAAGTATAAGAATAATATAATAAATTCATGAGTAGTGAATAAAAAAAATAGTGGTGAAAGTGGCATGTATCAGACAGATATAAAAATTGAGATGAGAAACCCCATACCTTACGTCATGACTTTGTTTGTACATGTTTAACCCTCTAATTCAATAAATTTAATTTTATAATAAATTTAAAATATAACCGTATTCTTATAAATAATACCATATATGAATTTATTATGACTTTATGTTACCCATTTATTTAAAATTCCATATTGATGTTATGCTTTAGAAAATATCTTTTTTGTTTTCCATATACGTTTAAATATTTTATTATTGATCCTCTTATGTAAATAATGTTTTAATTATTGAATGAATGTTAAAATTATATAAATAACATATATATTCTGTATATAAATATTTATAATATTCTATAAAAGTTAAAATTATGAAATATAATACATAGTTCATTGAGTTGGTAGGTCGTACGCATGCCTGAATACTGATTCTATTTTATTAACGTATTGAATGAATTATATTAAATATAATATATAATGATATATATAATAATTCATTTAACATTAATATTTCATATATATCATATATTTTCAATAAACCTATGCATAATTTTTAGGTCCACTAGGTTAGATACCCTGAGAGGTGGGGGGGTGAATCCGGATATGACAGATTAAAATAACTGCCCCTATTGATATTGTTTCGCTGTTAAGAAAAACTATTTTCGCTATATTTCCCGTAGCAATGTATAGACAGAAATTAAATCATGCACATGACACATCTATTATTACTTGGTTCACCCTCCCTGGGGTACATCCAAAGAGCATACACCTGCAATGTGCCGATGTACCAAATCCACTATATGCACACTGTTGTTTACATGTTTAAATAAGAATAACTATCCCTCCTAGTTTACAACCACACACAATATGAAAGATCACTACTCTCTCAAATGAAGTGTGATCACTGATTTTTTAGAGGATTCACTCACAGTTTGTAGACCTGTATGTCTATTTATTATCAATAATAAAATTTTCATCTTTAACTGTTGATAGATGCTCTGTTGACGTCCAACTTTCACCCACAGATAAATCTCACTTTGCACTGGGTGTACCAGGAAACTGCAATTTTTACATGCAACCTTTACTTGGCATTGAACATAATTCCATGCTTTTGCGCGAAAATTACTTTTTTTGTAACACCCCTTTTACGCGCAAACACTCTTTTTACACGCAATAAATATTTATAGGGACTGATTGAGGTCATCAATCACAAACAAGTGAACAAAAAATATAAAATTGAGGGCCTGAAAGCCATAAATATATTATGACTTAAAATATTATCGGTTCATCAAAACATAAGGTATTAGGATAACTCATTTTTGGTTTTAAGATACTTATCCTAAAGATTAATTATTAATTTCTTCATATAATATGAAAAAAACATGATAAGTAGAGGTCCATACTTAAACTAATATCTACCACAAACTCATATTTCACTCCCAAAAGATAATATAGTTCAAAAATAACATATTTATCCTAATCATATAGGGTTTAAAAAATGAATTTATAATTCATCTATAAGACATTTTAAAAAAACTAAATTTTATAGCCCAGGAAAAAACATAGAATATTGGTAGAGGATGTATCCTTATCTCCCTTCCGTTGCAGGTTCAAGTCTTGTGGCCTTGCCGGACGCAATGGGTTGTCTCCCGACCTCATGTTTTTTCCTATTTATAATAATCCGAAAATAATATTAAGAAATTATTCAACCATAACAATATTTTCCAATGTCAAACTTAATATATTCCAACTTTTAGACTTATCCACAATACTTCTATCCAAATACACATTCCATAATTTATATGGAAGTTCACATAATATACATGTGAATAAATTTATCATTTTTCCTCTTAAATTGTGGTAATAAAATGAATTACCAGAAAACTATATTTTAACAGTTTTTTAATACCTTATTCTATCTGTAAAACATAGAATACTGGATATAATCCTGAAATCCTAAAATGTTGTATTCTCCAATAATGATGGAAAAAACCATTAATTAGTTCTAAGGTATTCAGTAATATCAAATATAATTTATCCAAATCAATAATATCTTATTCCAAATTAAATAATATAGTATCCAGACCATATTAAAGTTTATCTTTCCTTAAACCATATATTTTAAAAAATATTAACTTATTGTTGAGTCACTTTTATTAGTACCACAAAATCTCAAATTCTAAATGAAATAGTACTGCGGTAAAATCCTTATATACTTCACAAATATTATAGCCAAAAAATAGTTGATACAACACTCAAATGAAATAATTCTTTAGTATAAAAATAAGAACACTAGTCATTCCTCTTCATCTGCAGTAGTATCATAATGTGATTATTATCCAACAACATCATTTGTATTATACTCTGATGATTGGGACATTGATTTACATGGTGTCCAAACTCCTTAAAGATGAATCATTTTACATTTGATACCTTTTTCTTACCCTTTAAATCATGTAAATGTTTTCCATTTTCTCTACACATATAAAAAATAGAATTCTCTTCAATCATTTACCATGTTTATTCTTTCAATAGTTATTACATTTGGGAAAGTCCTTCTTTTCCTTCTTCCCTTTATCCATCTTTCTCTATACCATCATTTTCTTCTCTAGAATCCCTTCAAAGCCATTGGATTCAGATAATTATTTAGTTATCTTATTTGCACATTCTAATATTTTTTGATATGATGTGAATAAATGGGAGACTATTTCCTTTTTAAATATAGGCTTAAGACCAAAAAACATAGGATCCTTCTTACTCTTTGGATCATGCGTAGGGCTTCAGTTCTAATTCCTTCTACCAGGCACCATTTCAAAATAAGGGAATACACTAGGTTACTTTATGAATCTCAATAAATAATTCTAAACATTTAAAATATCTAACATAAGTTGATCAGTTTCTTCATATAATTCATAATCATAAAAAAAAATAGAGGAGGTATTTACACAAATTCCACTATAATGGATTGTAAAAAAAGTTAATTATCCTAAGCATATTACTCAAGAGTGTCGTAACAAAGAGTGTTTCAAGGCCCATTTTCATGTACCATGATACACCAGGTCAAGCCCAAAACTCCTTGTCTGAGTTTTCACTCCTAGGTACACCTGTTCTAGAGCCGTCTCTACCTACTCATATCTAGACATGGATGTATTTCTTGTAAAATTCACAAAATCTCTAAATTTCCAAAATTCTAGGATGTTCTTCTATACTAATCCTCAAATTCTATCTTAGAGTAATGTTTCAAAATCAGAGTTTATCTAAATCTATTTCAAGGGTTGCTGATAGACATCTTATGATAAAAAATATAACCCCCGAACCCAGTTACCTAGAGTCGGTGAATTATTTTAATACATTGGCATGATCACAAGGAATCATGTGTCGAAGGACTGATCAATTTAATATTTTTGGAAAATAGATTACATATATGAATTTTACATTACAATTTATAAAATCAAACACAACATAAATAATCCTTGGAAAATTCCATTATTCTCATATATTAACCCTGCATATCAATCAAAATTTATATCTATGCATCCTGGAAAAAATAAAACAAAAGAAATGGGTGGTATCAGATGCTTGGTAAGGATAATAATATAGCGGAAAATATCAAAATAAGTAAAAAAATTTAAGGAAATGTATAAGACTAAAACAAGATCCTTTTAAACATAAAATTCAGCATAATATGAAAAAGGTAAATAAAATAATTTCATTTACATATTCACATGAATATTCTATAATTCGAATAATCACATGTAATATCACTAGTTAATTTCATAATTATGGAATGAAAAATATCGAACATCATTACAACATAGTCAAGGCCCCGTTACAAGACTGTAAATTAATTTATTGTCAAGGCCTTCTTCCAAGACACTAGTTAGTCTCTAGGGACCTACCAATGAATCAAGAAGCTATAGCAGGCTCCACCCATTACTTACTAATTCTAATGAATTTATCATAAGGAAAGGATAAAACATAACATAATCATTCATATTAAAAATAGAATACGAAATGTTAATACTTTAACCATAAACCATGAATGGTATAAAAATAGCACATCCAATGTCACACATATCAAAACTCATTCAATAAAATATGGAATATTTTATTATAGTAAATCAACATAAATCAAGAATAATATCCAAAAAATAATGTTTACAATGTTGAAAATAATCAATAAAACTCTTTGATAGAAATACACCTTTTCATGAAATAATTTAATAGTTTCACAATTAATTAAGGAAGTCATTTAAAATATATTTTTGAATCAATTTTTTCCATAACACATTAAAACTTTTGAAAGAAATTAACACTTTAAAATAATCATGTATATGTAAATAAATCCTTAAAATCATTTTGAAAACATGGACATTAATTAAAATAATTTGAAAAATAAATCATTAAAACATTTAAAATGATGATACAGTCAAAGGTTCCCTTCAATAAAAATATAAAATATTCATTTGAAAACAATTTAATGAAACATGGTCATAGATGATAAATATGTACCCATAGATACTTACAGACAAAAAATATCGGATAATAATGATATTGAGTAAATAACCCTTGCCTTGTACATTTGTTTGGTCGAGGGTACATTTAACTACCTGTATAATGACCATAGTACATTATTAAATTATACCAAAACCATATTCATATTAAATATTACATAATTTATTCATTTATTTCTTTTTACCACCCATTTAATAATGATTTCTAAGATAAAATAATATTCAGGGTAATAATCTCTTTCACTATCCTACAAAATTTTACTTATTATTTTTCACCATATCAATAATATAATGATTTAATTCCTTATAGAATATAAAAAATTATTTATTTATCAAATATATTTAGAATATAAATATGTATAATAGATAGATATATGAAATGGAAAATTCTGTTTATGGAGATGGTAGGCCGTAGGTGCGCATAAAAGCTATTTTCATTTTCATATTATATTGAACGGAAGTAAGTGAATAAGATATATGTAAATAGATATACATAAATACATACATACATATATATATATATATCTAGTAGTGTTATTATTTCATATATTACATACTTATTAATGATATATATTTTTTATAATCATCGATGAATGGTGAACGTGGAAGTAAATCTCATTAGGTCATGGAGACGGTAAGTCGTACGGAAACACGAGTGATTATATAACTCTATTGATGGTGAAATCGTATGTAATTGGATTCTATATTTTATATACAGAATCAATAACATGTTATATTTATTATTTACATCAATTATACTCATTTTTATTCCGATCCAAATAATGATGTTTTGAATGACAAACTACACCACAACGCGAAGATGATAAGCTGTACGTACGCATGTATGGTGACTTTTTCATTCATAGGATGCATAAAATAATGAATATGGTTATAATATATTTATAATAAAATCTCATTAATTATAAGTTACTATAATTATTATTTATGTATGAAAAATAATCAGTTAAATAGTATGTGGAAGAAGAAAATAACATTGAAATAGGAGATGAAGTAATTAACTCTGATTCAGGTTCTTCCTTTTGATTTGATCAAAATGGATCCATAGGAAAGATTATGATAAAGTTATTTCCTCTAGTTTTATGTTAGGGTAGTTAGGAGGATATTTTTGTAGGATTTGGCCAATCCAATAGGCTTTAGATGTGTGATTTTGAGAGAAGGGGGAGTACCCATTTATAAGATAGGTGATGGTCACTTTAGGAAAAGCATGAAATATTATTTTATTATAAAATCATTTTCGGCTTATAATTCCTCAAAATGGATTTATTTTGAGGATATGGTGGGGATGGGTCGAAATCCTCTCCACCAATAGTTTTTAGACATGTTTAGGTCACCATATTAACCTTATCTTTTAGATTTAGCTCTTACCCAAATAGTTTACCTTTTATAATGTCTTCTTGTATTTTATGATTACATTTTTAATAAAAATACATTTAAATTACAATAGAACATAAAGTGGTCCATTAGTGACATATATATCATTATATAAGTCCTTTTTCAAAACCATAGATTTTAAGAAATATTATATCAATTAATAATATTATATTTGTTTTAAAAATCCATTTATGTGAATTTTGACACTATTTTGTATTTGGTTTTTGTGAAAGTCTAAAAAACATGATTACTTCGAAATAAATACATTAAATAAACCATAAAATGTCATATTGAAATATAATATTAGTGGAATGATATTTAGAATATCC
Organism: Viscum album; assembly: GCA_963277665.1. Classification (NCBI taxonomy): domain Eukaryota; kingdom Viridiplantae; phylum Streptophyta; class Magnoliopsida; order Santalales; family Viscaceae; genus Viscum; species Viscum album. The sequence continues at coordinate 1,211,483,686 of OY728122.1, forward strand.
CTTAAAGGTCATCCCCTTTGTAGTCAAGGTTTATATAGAAGGCCATATTAGTGGAATGGGTGCACTCCCAAAACCATCTTAGTAGTCATGGTTCTCTCCCAAGACCATCATAGTGGAAATATTACTTCACTATAATAGATTAACTCCCCATTCTAGCATCGTATTACTGAACGGGGATCACATTACCTTCCATATTTTTATTTCTGAACCGAGTTCACTCCTCATTCTATACCAGTATTACGGAAGTGGGTTCACTTCCCATTCTATCCCATTATTACTAAATCGAGTTCATTCCTCATTATAGACATGTATTACTAAACTTTGTTCACTCTTCATTCAAGACTGGTAATACTAAACCCGGTTCACTTCCTATTCTTGCCCTATCATTTTCGTGATATATAAATCTTAAACCATTTCATTATATATATATATGTCTTATCCATCACATAATGATATCAAACAAGAATTTCGATAAGATAAAAATAATAATAATATAATGACCCATGAAATTAAATGGGTATCATTAACATTTCATCAAATCAAAACCAACTTAAAATAGATAGGTTTCATAATCATTAACGTATAACCCATGAAGAGAAGTTGGTTTCCAAATCATAAAACCAATGGAAGTAAAATGGGTGTAATAAACATAATTTTATCAATAAATAACCACTCCAAAAATTATATTTAGTGTATTCCTGGATTATATCCCCAATAAATAATAAACTATAATAAAGTATGTCATCTAAGATGGAAATGGATTTTGAATGATCCCATAGAAAATTCTTTATGTAAAATAGACTTTCTCTAAAAATCATTATCATAAAAATATTTCAAAAAAACCATTTTCTAATAAATAAATATTTTAATTTAATTTAAAAAATTTCATAAGGAAAATATCCTTTCCTATTTAAAAAATTATTTTTTAAACACAAATAATTTTGAGGAACTTATTGCTTTCAAATACTTTTAAGACATAAATATAAGTCTTAAAATAATTTTGAAAACACTTTTTTGAATAATGTATTTGAAAACATATAAATAAATATTGAAATATTTTAAATCATTTTCATTGAAAATTTCCACTTGAATTCATTTAATATAATATTTAGTAATCATTTAAAACACTTTTTAAACAAAAAACCTTTTTTAAAACCTTTTTCATTGAAACCCACTTTTCCATAAAAAAATTTAAATAATATTAGGAAAATTATTTCTTAAAAAATGAACTTTTAAATTTAAAATGTAATTTATAATGAAATGATTTTCATGTCACTGGGGATGTATGTACATGTCTAACATTCCTTCTGTAAATTATATGTTTTAAAAATGTAACTTTTTCAAAAAAACAATTAAATTCCTTTTAAAAAAATATTTTAAAAAGTTAAATTATCAGTAAATTTTCATTTAAAAATCATAACACAATTTTTATGTTGTTTTAGAAAATATGGGTTCGATAGAATATAGATTTCCTACCAAAAGGAGAAACAATGTCATATTTTTATAAAAACGTTTTCTTAATTTTCTTATGTACCCATGAGTTGTAAAATGGTTCCATTACTAGGATTTGACATTAATTACAATATAATAAAAAACTAGAAGAGTTCTGTAGATTGAGGGATCATATTTTTTCATAAATGGAATCATCATCGTAAACAATATTGATAAACAATGTGATTATAGAAATTAATATTTTTCGGATTTGATATATTTAATCAAAACACAAAGGAATGAATAATATTACATGTAGCCTAAAATTTATTTAAAATAATGAAAATAATTATTTAACATGTCAAATGGAATTATATATACCTCATAAAATATATATTCATAAAATGGTATTTATATCAAACAATGAAAACTAAGGCAAAATTACTTTATTTATTTGGTAACTTTTGAACCCTAATCCCCTGGAAAGAAACTTCAAAACATGGATGTGTAGATACCCAAAAAATTAAGTATACGAATAATGTATTAAATTCTAGAGTAATGAATACAACAAAAAAAATAGTGGTGATTGTGGCATGTATCTGACAGATATAAAAAGTGAGATGAGAAAACCGATAGATTAATCCTTGACATTGGTTGTACATGGTCCAACCTCTGATACAATAAATTTAATTTTGTAATAAATTTACCATAAAATCGTATTATTTTAAATAATACCATATATGAATTTTTTATGACTTTATATTACCAATTTATTTACAATTCCATGTTAATTTTATGTTTTAAAAAATATTTTTTCCATATACGTTTTAACATTTTATTATAGATCCTCTTATGTAAATAATAATTTAATTATTTAAATAATGTTAAAATGTTATAAATAACATATATATTCAGTATATAAAAAATTATAATAGTCTATAAAAGTTAAAATTATAAAATATAATACACTGTTCATTGAGATAGTAGGTTGTACGTATGCATGAACATTGTTTCTATTTTATTATCATATTGAATGAATTATATTAAATGTAATATATAATCATATATATTATAATTCTTTTAACATTAATATTTCATATATATCATATATTTTCAACAAACCCATGCCTAATTGGTAGGTCCACTAGGTTAGATACCCTAAGAGGGGAGTGAATTAGGGTATGACAAATTTAAATAACTGCCCCTATTGATCTTGTTTCACTGTTAAGGAAAACTATTTTCTCTCTCATTCCCGTAGAAAAGTATAGACAGAATTTAAATCATACATGGGAAAAAACTATTTATATTTGGTTCACCCTCCCTGGGATATGTTCAATGATCATACACCGACATTGTGCCGATATACCAAATATACTATAAGCACAATAATTTTTACAAGTTCAAAGCAGACTCACTTTCCCTCCTTATTTACAACCAATCACAATATGAAAGCTGACTACTTTCTCAACTGATGTGTTCTCACTACTTCTTAAGAATATCCACTCACAGTTTATATACCCATAGGTCTCTTCATTATCACTAATGAAATCCGCATATTTAATTGTTGATAGATGCTATGTTGGCGTTCAACATTCACCCACAGATGAATCTCACTTTTCACCAGGTGTACCAGGCCACTGAAATTTTTATGCACAACCTTCACTGGGCCTTGCGCATAATTCAATATTTTGCATGAAATTCACTTTTCATGCAACACCCATTTTATTCTTAACAATTATTTTACGTGCAAAAAATTATTTTACATGAAACAACTTTTACGCGCAGCCTCTAAACTGCCTTTCTCAGAAATATCCACTTTTTTGTGAAATTCGCTTTTCGTGCAAAAGTCTTTTTTTCATGAAACACACCTGTGCACTCCAATTTCACGTGCCAGAGATCGGATAATCTCAAAGTCTTGAGCTCTCCCAAATAGAAGGGGGTCACTTCATATTTATAGGAAAAATCGACCCCACGTGAAAAACCCTCCTTGAGCAAGTAATTCTCTTCGACCATGAAAAACACATCTTTCGTGTGACACCATTTTTGCAAACTAATCCAATATTTTGAACACCTCATGCCTTTTCTAATTCTCGATCTCCATACCTCTAAACAGCTCTTCCGTGAAAAATTCTTCCCACTATTTCGCACATCACTTTCCTTTTTCACGCACTGGGAAAATATTTCGCGCAACAATTTATTTTTCCATGCACCATGATGATATTTCACACAACATGCTGAATTTTCACGCGCCACTATATATTTATCACTCCATTCTGATTTTTCATGCAACAAATTATTATTTCTCGCACCACTCTGATTTTGCGCTCTCCTCCCTTTTCCAAAAACGCATCGTCTATTTTCTAATTTTCAGGCCTAAAAATTTTGCCAACATTGGAAAATGGCGCCACCTTGTATCTGCTTATTTTGTACCACCCCCAGATCATCCATTCCTATGTCGAGACTCTTCAATAAATCATGTATTTTTGAAAGAATCCCTTGAACCCAAAAAATCTCCATTTAATCTTCCTTTGGAAACACACTCATACACCATGGACTGTTTTGTCAACAAACAAAACATGGAGGCCCACTTTCTCAACAAACCCAATCACCTCAAAAATTATTTATTGATTATTTGAGGATTTTTTTCACAACAATAATACATTCCATGTATGGTATGAATTAATCACATCGATTCGTGTGGTCAGTAGTCCACATGTCCCCAAACAATATTATTCTATATATAAACAATTGAATTCCTAAAGGTATGTGTTTTTATAATAACTAAATAAAATTAAATAAATCATAAATATATAATATATAACATAAAAATAGTTTTCACATAAAAATTACTAGCCATGAGTGGTCGTAAATGAAAAAATTAAGAACATTTTTTTTCCTCATGTGGTAGTTCACTATACCCAAGTGCAGTAAATTTGTTACCCATTTGATGTATGTGTGTGTAGGTGAATAAAGAACCATTATAATAACATCATATCATTATGTTTAGGATAGTATGGTTATTATATAATCCTCTAATAATAATATTTTAGGGGGTAGATAATAAAAATAAAACAAAATATCTTGAGAAATGATATTACTTCTTCTTTGGGTAACTCCTTTTTGTTTTCACTAATGGGATTCCATTGATATATATTTCTTCCAATGTTAGGATTATTTTATGATGGTAAGTATTCGTGGAGTTTATTTTTTTATATATTGTTTGATACAAATGGATTGATTAGTGTGAATAAGTGGTATGATGTAATTAATTTTTATAATGGATGATGAGTGGGTTTCATGAAAAGTTTTTAAAATAGACTTCTAGACACATTTTCAATATTTAATTTTGATCCAATAATGTTCACAATTCGTGAAAGGGAAGGATAAGTTCTAATTATTTCCATCCAATGGATTTTGGAAAACTTTTTAGGAGAATATTGTCTTTATTTTTTTAGTTTTAGTCCTTTATTAAGTTATAAACCACAAGGGATCATTAATTCCAACAAGGAAACCCCAATTTAATAATTTAGTAAGTCTCTGATAACTAAGCTAACAATTTATTATCATGAATTTCCAAGGGTCTAACCCACATGGAAAATTCATATGTTGTAAATTAATTAGGATATTTTTTTTATTTTCATGAAATTTGAAAGTAATATAAGTAAATATTCGGTTGTAATATCTGGATGGGAGACATGCCAGGTTCAGTGATTTCCTGGTTCTTGTGATAGGGATTTAGTCAATATAGGCTTATTAAGGTTTGGGGACGGAATTGGGGTAGAAAATATCCTTGGTCTTGGTATCCCACCCTTATTCTTTTGATTTCTCCTTTTGAATTGCCATCTACTTAGTGTAATTGTAGAACAAGTTGACCCAAAACCCTATTATACATAATTGACCTAATTTTAATAATGGTCTTCTGTAAGATAAGAGAATTAATTGATAAAATTAAATAAAAAATATCATAACATAACAATGGTCATGTAATAATAAAAAATAGTGATTAAAATTGAATTCAGCTTGCAGTAATCAAAAGCATAAAAATTAGAAAATTATCCCAAATCACACATTCCCCAACAATCACGTCACCTAGAAATAATGGACTACTCACCCATGATGTGAGAGAGGGAGATGGAATCATGGGGAATAATGATAGTAAATAATGGCTTTGAATCATCACCTCGTTATCTGAAAGATTCCCCTTGGTGTTCATTGGCCTCCACTGGTCCTAGAGTACATTAGAATGGCTTCCAATGCTGGAATTTATATGTTTTTTCCATCACAACCTGTGGCCAGAATCACTTTATTTATTTGTGCATCGACTTCATCACGACATGTACTTGGTTTACATGTCGTATACTTTATATCCTAGTTTCCATCGAGTGTGTCCAATCTATAGATGCTGATTTGACTGTTTGAATTTCATCACGATGTGTACTGATTGTACACAACATGTACCTTCATTTAACATTGTGTATCCTCATCACAACTTTTCTAGAGAAGATTTTTTTCAATTGAAATGGAAATGACATGTACTCTCAGTACACGAAGCATAGTAATTTTTCTTATGTTTCTAGATCCTCTTTATCTCTGCAATCTGTTGTTGCGCTAAAATCGATGTTCATGGTGTGAAGTGTCGTTCGCCTCATATTTCAGTACCATTTCATTAATTTTTTACATATATATCATTTCCTTTCATAAAACATAAAAAAATTCAAATCATTACATGATTTTCAAGATTAATCATTTAAATACACAATTCATTATACAAAAATACTAACAAATATTTACATGAAATATAGTGTCATTATGAAATTTTTTCTCTTAATCATTGTAAATAATTTTAATAACATTCATTATAATTATTGGTCCAAAACTGAGTGAAAGTTATAATACAGTATAAATTATGATTATTCCAAACATTTAATCCTTTAAAAAATTAAACTCAAATAATTGGTAGAAAATAATTCTAAATTGATCTAAAAAACGTGTCAAAAATAAATGTTTTTATGAAAAAACTGATTAAATGATTGAATTGTTTTATTGTCAAATTTTAATATGAATTTTTTTTAAAAGACCTAAATTGAATTAATTACTATATTATTTATCTAATTAAACTTTAAAACCAAAATAAAATAAAATATAACTGTATAAATAAATTATATTTAAAACATTTTTATTTAACATTAAGTGTTTTTCATTATTCATCAAAAAAATGAAACATCATAGAAAAATACCATAAATTTACACGATGTAAATTTAGATTTTCCATATTAAAAAATGATGTAAATATTTGATATAAAAAATATTAATTTTTCAATAATCATATTTAAAATTGGTAATCTGTTAAAATGTGGAAAAACTAACTTTTAGAAAAATAAAACTTTTTTTTCATAAAAATTGATTTATTCTTATCTTGTACCTATAAAATATATTAGATGAATGAAAGAAGTTATAATTGACTATTTAATATATAAATTTTCATTAGAACATTCATCAAAACATATTTATTTTAATTTGTTGTGATCAAATGGTGTTTGTGCATAGAAAAGACGATTTCATAGAAAATTAATTTCATTATTCTCAAATAGTTCTTAAATTCTTTTTTAAATAATTTATAAATAATGGTTTAATTTTATATACATGTTTTAACCATATTTTAATAGTTTATATAACATCATTCATATTATTATTCTAATGGCTATGTTATTTTTATAAAAATATATTATTTATAATATTAATTTTATATTGTGGTTATGTAAAACTGGAACTTGTGTGTATCACAAGTTATCAAAGGGAATCTATATTATTTGTAACTAAATCCAAACATATTTTTGTGTATACCAAATTATATTCTATTTATTACGTTTAGTGAACTATTAACTTGTTGTTTCATATAACACAATAATTTTTTTTTCATTTCATATAAGAAAATATATATTAAATGTTGTGTGAAGTGAAAAATGTGAAAAATATTTAATTAATTTTTAAAAAAGAAAAATCAAAATCACTGGGTGTTACATTCTCCCCCCCAACAAATATATATCACCCTTTAATTTTTTCTTGAATTATCAATGATTTAATACATGAAATTTATTTTCTTATAAACCCACAACATAAAAATTAATACTAAAAATTCTTTGAAAAAATTGAAATTTGGAAACATAAAGGATACCAAAATTAACTCATAACTCTGTATCAACATCAGATAACATAGGATGAAAGTATTAAATGGAAATTGAAGAGAAATTTATCTATCAGGTGTCTATGGACAGTGATAAATAATATAGTTTAGAGACAGTTAACAGTCAGAATACATAACCCAAATAGGATTGAAAATGGTGATTCAAACAATAAAAAATAATATTAACTTGAGAACATTTTTTTCAAGATTAGTTTTCCTAATGTTTAAAAAATTTCATGAAAATGTATACTAACATGGTTTCAGGACATTCTTACCCATTATTGTTCCATGATCAACATCATGTTTATCTCTTATTTTAAGAAATGGTGATTTTTTCATTTTTGAAGAATTAATAGATCATGAGATCTATAAATATACCTATAGGATATTCTATATATGACTATAATAATAAAATTTTTACCAAATGTTATCAAATATGCATAAATCCTTATATGTAGAGAAAATAGTATAATCATTGAAACCGTATATGATTTTTTACATAAAACCTTCGATAAATGATTAATCATATAACCCTTTTCAAATATTTATGTACAAAACATTAGAAATAAGGTCACTAATTTTCTAAAAAAACAAATGATAATTGATCTCCCTTATATCATAAAGTAGATCTACATTATCACATACAGAACATATGACTACCTTCATCATGTATTCTTTGAAAAAATGGTAATAAAATGAATTATCATAAATACTTATTTAAAACATGCATGCTTCCTTATTCCATTGATTATTGGATAAATTCAATAAATATAAAAATGTTGTAAAAATCATCAATGTTACCATAATCTAATTTTATATCAAATCCTTTATCAGTTTTGAGGTAATCATTACCATATAATTTACTTGTTCTTGTCCAAAAAATGTTTATCCAAATATCATTATCTCAACATCATGAACATATTAAGGGTCAAATTCCCTTTATCAAAATATCATCACTCAATGAAATCAATTTTCAATCTCATTAGAACTATTCAACATATAATTAAAAATACATAATGAATAACTTCTATATAAAATCCATTAATATATATATATATATATATATATCAGGATTTTTATGACATAATATTTTAATTAAATATCATAACCAATTCATTCTCCAACATTATTCTCAAAAAAATATTAAGATTCATCATGATATATCTTAATTCCCCTATCAGAAAATTTGAAATATGAATATTGAGTTTCTATTTATCAAACAAAATCTAACCATGATTATAAACAAAACTATTATAACAACACATACATATCATATGTCATTTTAGGTATCATCATCATTTACCGAAAAACCATTAGCAATATGACCGTACTGATTCTCTTTATGATCCATCAACATAGGACATACATTTTCATAATGACCATAATTTTCACATTTAATGTACTCATCAATTGATAATACCTTAGAGAGTCCAATATTCCAATCCATTGTGTTATCTAATACAATAATTTTCCTAGGTAGTTATATTATTTTCCTCTTTATTTTCACAGTCAAAATGTCATATTATTTCTTTATTAAATTCACATAGGTTTTTAGTTCCATATTATTAATGTTAAAGAATCATGATCCTTTTTACTCAATGGTATCCATTAGATGGACTCTCAATGAACTCATTTTTTATCTTATTTATTTAGTACAAGAGATGGTTAAGGTGTATATTGATATTCATGTTCTGTAAAAACTAATTAGCCATGATCTAAACATCATTCACTCCAGCGATCACCCCATTTGACAAATCATCAAAATATTTTCCATCACTTTCATCATTAACAAAGTTCCTTCTAGTTATTATAATTTACTAAAACCTGAAATCAAAGTTTGATCATCACAAATCAGATTGTAAAACCACATAATCAGGGAAAATCAATTCTATGATGTCAAAATTATGACACCTTCCTATGACACATTAGTCTTATCCTTAGATATGTTCATATACATATCACTAAAAATATCCCTAGGGATCTTTGTATGGTATTATCATCATAGTTTCCAAAGGTTTACTAATAACTTCTTTTTATACTGACTATAGAGACTGAGGATTTACATACATGGATAATACGTCATTTGAGATGAATCTTCATCATAATACAAAAATACATGTTTGAGGACTGTAATAGATTATTTTATTTGGAAACACATAAAATGAATCTTGTAACTTTGTGAAAGATACTTATTCCACTGGAAAAAGCCTCCAAAATAGATTTCAACTACTTAGATACATGATCCAAGACCATATCATGTTTCGTAATCTTCGATTTGATAGGTCATAGGGCCCGAACTGAGTTATAGATTAAGAGTTATGGTCATTTGATTTTTGGATAGAAAATTTGTTTGCGGAGCTCATTCGCAAAGCTCCCTCCATGACTGCGGAGCATGGGAACTTGACTGGAGCCTCCACGAGCATTGTGAAGGTCAGTGAAGGATGAATCTGTGGTTACTACGAACTTGAGGGAACCTGACTCGAACCTTCGCAAGCATTTCAAAGATTGATGATGGTGGACTCCACTATTACGATAAACATGAGGGAAATCCCTCTGGTTACAGGGGGCTTTTTTTACTTTGCGGTGCACAATTGTGCTTTACAACACACATTTTTGCTTCATGGTGAACATTTGTGATTCACAGCGCGCTTTTGTTCTTCGTGGAGCACTCCTCTAACCTTCATCACCCATAAATACCTGGCTCACCCCCATTCGTAAGGATGGTCAGACCACCCCTTGGGTAGCCGATCTCTCATTTCGCAGAGCTCCCCATCTCCGCAATGTGATGACCTTCGAAAAGGGTTCCACTCTTTGTGAAGTGGGGAGCTCCTTTAGGTTGACTGAGGCTCTACAAGAGCCTTTTATCCACAAGAGGCTTTTCTCTACAAGAGCCTTTGCTCCGCAAGAGCCTTTTCTCCACGAGAGTCTTTGCTCTATGATCCCCTTTGCTCTGTGATCCCATTTTCTCAATGAGTACATTTTTTCCGCGAGCCCATTTTCTTCGTGAGCCACTTTGCTCCGGGGCCCCCAATGATTTTTGAGTCCATGATTATTGAGTAGCGTTTGTTCGAGAAGCTACTTCGTAATACCCCATGCTCCGTAACCAACTTTACTCTGTGAAGCTACTTTGTGGTGACCTATCCATTGTGATGCTTCAAACATTGTTCCCACTAGTCCATACCGTGGGGGTTGCGCCCCCGCCTCAACACTCCGGATCAGTGTCGTCGTCGGTCTCAGCCATCTGGGCTGGTCCCTTTGTTTCCATCACTAACCCCTATGAAAATGGAGAGTCACACTGGAAACATTTCAGGCTGGAGTGTCAGCATTTTCCATTACACACCCACCGTCCACCTATGGAAAACCATGATTTGAGATACTCCTCACGACACCAGGACACACCTTGAGTTGACATAGTCATCATGGTTCATTTTCCATGTCATGAGTTGAGAGTCTCATCATCAATTCCCTTAGCACCTTGAGTTCACCATTTCTCAAGAAACTCTTGCAAACCCTATCACATGACTCATATGCCAGGTTGAACCCAAAAGGGCCGCTCTTGCATAAGTCCCAACACTAGCAATTTCTAGGTATCTTATGCCTAATAGTCCTATCTATATGACTATAAACTAAAGTACACCCTATATTCCAAATATAGGATGCATCTTCCTCCGAACAAGATATGCCTTATACTCCAAGCATAATATGTGAATCGTCCTCTCTACATGACTATAAATTATAGTACTCCTAATATTCCAAACATAGGATGCATCTTGATATAAACAAGAGATGCCTTATGCTCCAAGAATAAGATTTCTAATAGTCTTATCGACATGACTATAAACTGTATTGTACCCTATATGAAAAATATAGGATTCATCTTACTCCAGACAAGAGATTCTTTATGTTTCTATCATAAGATGCTAATAGTCTTCTCTACATGACTATAAATTATAGTTCTCCCTATGTGAAAAATATTGGATGCCTCTTACTCCAAACAAGAGATTGTTTTTTCTCTAATAATAAGATGATAACAGTCCTCTCTACATGACTTTAAACTATATAATTCCCTATCATTTAATAATTGGATGACTCTTCTTCCAAAAAAGAGATGGATTATGTGAAAATCATAAGATAACTCATGCCATGATCAGAGTGGAATAATTTCAAGAGAGTTAGAATCCATTCAAAAATTCCATCACTCCAAATCACACATTGGGTGCCCTTCATTCGGATATTCATCCTATTACTTGTCTGATGGGACCCCATAATGGACTGGTTCCATACCGCATCAGCTGACATAAAATTATGGGCCAACTCCTTGGAAGACATTGGATGGCACTTCAGTTTAGGTCATGTGTTTCGAACACAGTCAACAGTCGACCTTCATTTGTTGGGTCCCATTTTAGTCTAACATGATATGGATGATGTTATCTGAACATTGTCAACAGTTATCCTCCATCACCATGCCACCCACATTTCATTCCAAATGTTGAGCATCTGATTCACACTTTTCATCTCTCTTTTTTCAAACTGATTCCAATGCCTTTGGTGTTATGCCGCTTGTGAACTAGCACATATGTGTAGACCTCAATTATATACCTCGACCCTCCAGCGAGCCGAGATACCCTCATGACCAAACATGAGGAAGACCATTGTGAGGAATCCATGAAAAAGTCCCATTCACCATTCCCGCTCCATAGAGGCACACATGCTGCATCCATGTGTAAGCCTCATTCACCATTACCTCTCCATAATAGTACACAGGCTGCATCCCTTCATAAACCCCATCCTCTATTTGAGCTATTTAACGGCACCCATGCAGCTCCCATGTGTATGCCCCATTCACCGTTGCCACTCCATAGTGGCACCCATGCACCTTCCATGCATAAGACCCATCCAATGTTGCTACACCTTAGCTGCCTTGGAAATCTCTAATGAATAAGCCCCATTCACCATTTTCACACCATAAAGTCACCCAGGAAGCTTCCATGTGTACGAACCATCCACTATTTTCACTCTTTAGCAGCACCCGGGAATCTCCCATGCATAAGCCACATCCACCATTTCCGCTCCATAGTGGCACCCAGGCAACTTCCATGTGTAAGCCCCATCCACTATTTCCACACTTTAGTGGAACCCAGGAAGATTATTTGCGTATGTCCCATTCACCATTTCCACTCCATAGCGGCACCCGAGTAGCTTCCATTCATAATCCCCATCCAATGTTTTCACTCCTTTTCATCCCCAGGAAGCTCCCATGTGTAAGCCCCATTCACCATTGTTTCTCCATAGAGGCACCTGGGCTACTTCCATGCGTAAACCCCATCCACTATTGCTGCTATTTAGCGGCACCCGGGTAGCTTCCATGCATAAGCCCCATCCACCATTTCTTTTCTATAGCAGCACCTGGGATGCTTCCATGCATAATCCCCATCCACTTTTGTTTCTCCTTAGCAGCACCCGGGAAGTTCCCATGAGTAAGCCCCATTCACTATTGTTACACCATAGCAGCACCCAGGTCCCTTCCATGCATTAACACCATCCACTATTGATGAACTTTAGTGGAACTCATCTAGCTCCCATGTGTAAGCCCCATTCTCCATTGCCGCTCCATAGAAGAACTCATGTATCATCCTTACATAATCCCTATTCACCATTTTCGCTCCATAGTGGCACCCTGGTAGGTTCAATGCGTAATCCCCATGCACAATTGATGCTCCTTAGAGGCACCAAGGAAGATTACATGTGCAAGACCCATTCACCATTTCCACTCTATAGCGGCACCAAGGAATCTTCCTTGCGTATTCCCCATCCACCATTGTCTCTCCTTAGTGGAACATGGGCAACTTCCATGTGTTATCCCCATTCAAAATTGTCGCTCCATTACAGCACCTAGGAAGCAACCATGAATATGCTTCATCCACCATTTTCTCACCTTAATGGAACCTGAGAAACTTCCATGTGTATGCCCGATCCACATTACCTCTTCATAACGGTAGCTTCCATGTGTAAACCCCATCCACCACCCATCACGGACGCACCTCTGCATCGTGATCGTTAGGTCCATGCAGTCTATTGTTTCACACACCGATCATGACTCGCGTGATCTCAGAGTAAGCATAGACCATGGAATGATTTCCAGGCCACCATAGTGTGTAAGCCCCAACACACTCCTGAACAATGTGGACTTTGATTCTTGCTAAGGCAATGTATGTAGAAATCCTCCCCGAGGTTCAAGACTAACACCCACTTGTTCTGACCCCCTTTATGTCAGTTCAAAAACATCTTTCTAAAATACGTGGAATTTGATCATTTCCATGGAAATGTATGTAGGAAGCCTCCCTGAGGTTAAATCCCAATAACCATTTGTCCCAACCACTTAACGTCATCTCACCAACACCATTTCTGGACTACTTGGATTTGATCCTTGCGAAGGCAAGGTACGTAGGAATCCTCCCTAACGTTTAATCCCAATACATATTGGTCATGACCACCTTCACATAGGTTCTCCAACACCATCTGAACTATGTGGACATTGATCCTTTCCAAGGAAAGGTATATTGGAAGCCTTCCTATGGTTCAATCACAACAACAATTGGTCCCGAACACTTCCTGTCAGTTCACCAATACCTTCCTGAACTACATGGACTTTGATCCTTGTCAAGGACAGGTAGTTAGGAATCCTTATCGAGGTTCATGCCCCATACCCACTAGTCTCGACAACTTCACGTCCCCCCCGTCAATCATTACATTAAAATGTATGCCTATTTTTGTCCCACATGACACTAAACTATCCCCCAATCGACGGTAAGACATTGTGTCCCCCCTTCAGTGGTAATCCGTTGTCAACCCCATCTGATAGTAATCCATTGTGATCCCCATCCAGTGGTAAGACATTGTGTTCCTCAATCAACAGTAAGTCATTAGAACTCCAACCAATGGTATGATGTTGTAGTCCATAATTGATAGTATGATGTTGTAGTCCATTTTACTGGGACCCACATCTCTGTTCATCCCTTCAGTGTCAGACCAACCTCAGGCTGCTAACTATATGTAAGCCCCACTAAATCATTGGGTCATTTTCCTCTATTCACACACAGATTCTATGCCCTATTTTGAACTACGTAGACATTGATCCTTGACAAGGTAATGTGCATAGGAAACCTCCTTGAGGTTCAATACAATCACCCATGTCTCTTCCTAGTCATTCCCTCAAGCCAATGTGTTTCAGGAATGTCATCCCCTAACCCATAGGTTACAATTCCTCCACATCCCTTCTATATGGTCCGCCTCCTTAGGTGTACCATCACCCCACAGAACTAAGATGACTTTGGTTCCCTACCACGGGGATACATAAGAAGCCTTCATGTGGGTCAATCCCATCACTCATGCCTCATCCTGATTCATCCCACGATACCATGTGTTCCGGGAAGATAATTCCCCAACCCGAAGGTTCAATTTTCTCTAGATCACATCCATGCGTTGATTCTCATGGGCCACCTACTCAGGTGTCCCATCACCCCACCGAATTACATGGACTTTGATTCCCTACAATGGGGATTCGTAGATAGTGTCTTTGAGGCTCAATCCCATCATCACTATCATTCTCAAGTTGGTTCCATATCATTCCCCATCCACTTCATTAAACACTCCATAATCCATCCCGATTCTTACCCAGACTACCACATCCTGGTGTAATCACGCCATTCCCTTGAGTAGTTGATCGTGAATAATCCCCACACAATTCTTAATTAGTCAACCAAGACTGTCCATCTTGCGATGGGCTGCTATCTTTGTGTAATCCACTGAATGTATTCGAGTTATTGTCCATTGTGTACACCGCGATTCATCACCCCATCGAACTATGTGGGTTTCTATACCTTTTGTCTTCACATGTTACATAGGAAACCTCCACAAGGTTCAGTCCTAGTAAATGGTAAAACATGGTGCCCCTCATTTTGGGGTGAACTATTTCTAATATGCCCTTAGTTATGTCCAGATCATCCTTCTCGGTGTGACATCTTCCCTTTATGTGTCACACGGCCCTAAGTCTGCTCTTATTGAGTGTTCTGGTCTTTCTACCTAGTAAGCACTCTTTGAATAATTGTATCCACAAGATGTTCAAATTGATCCTACATCGTGGTAAACGTGAGATGGATTAGGGAAACCTTAGAAGACATTCCTTTGGCGTAACTTTCTCCTCAAGATGTTAAACTCGCAGCATACATCGTGTAAAACATGGGAAGATGAGGAAACCCTCAGATACATGCCTCTAGAATATGATACCATGTGACCAATTTGGGATTCCTCGGGTTATATGCCCTTGTGATGCCCCCTTATGAGGTAGAATATAGTTCCCCTGATTTCAATGCATCCAGAGATTCCCTGACATGCCTAATGTTGTCATCTACTCCGACTGAAGGTCGCTACCATGTTAAGGCCCCATGGAATGTCCCGACGAATGTAGTGTAATAAAACAGTGTCCACAACGATATTGCACCAGGAACTAGATTCACGTACCATTACTTAAATCCTTATGGGAAACCCGGAAGAGGTAACAAATTATGAGGAGGAATCCATGGAAGGAGGAACTGACATCCCTTTATCATGTTTCAATCAAGGAGAAAAAGTCCCTGAATAAGCGAAGGATGCCACCTATCTTTGGTAAGAGGGAATGAAGGGAAACAATCTGTACATCTTCCACAGATGGATGCACACCCCGTCGAAAGCGTCAGAAACAATATTCAACATATCCCTTAAGTATTTTATATTTTAGTACTCCTACTAGAAAACATTATTCGTAAATTGAGATAAATAATCATAAGAAATGGGTATGATCATATTCATAGTAAGGGTAAACAAGGGAGATATGTATGAATAAAATGACCATAAGGGTATGATAACATTATTTTAACATTATATTTTAATACCCTACATATCAGAGATCGTAGTCAAGAGTCATTGAATGAATATTGGTAATTTATAAGACATGAATCATAAGTAAATTGACATCATAATTCGAGAGATCCAAACATAATCATAATACATGTGATCCTGGAAACATCATAAACATATTATGTTATTTTCATAATAGTAAATGCTTAATTAAAAGGAAATATTAGAGGAATGGGTTCACTACCCAAACCATCTTAGTAGTCAAGGTTTACTCACATGACCATCTTAGTGGAAAAAGTCCTTTACCGAACAGGGTTAACTCAATGCTCCATCTCTGTATTATTGAACCATGCTCACATCTCCATAAATCCATGTATTACTAAATCAATTTAACTCATTGTTCAATCCAAATATAGATAATTCTGGTACACTTCCTGTTCCATCCCATTATTACTGAACTGAGTTCACTCCTCATTCGATCCCTGTATTACTGAACTAAGTTCACTCTTTATTCTAGACCTGTATTACTGAACCAATTTCACCTCCCAATACATTCATGCCATACACATGGGATATAAATATTTAACTAATAAATTGTAGAGAGAAAGAGGTCCCACATATCCCATTATCAAATCATACATGCATGTTCCACAAGATAACAAAACATTCATCATATCACGACCCATTAAATGAAATGGATATCATTAACTTTTCATCACATAGTATCCTATGGAAAAGGTATAGGTTTCATAATGATCAAACATTAACCCATTAAAACAGACCAGTTCCAAAATCATATAACATGTGGAAGATAAAAAAGTGTCATAAACATCATTCTATAAAACACAAACCATTCATGATAGAATATGAATGGTATTCCAAGATCGTATCCCTTATAAATCATAAACTATAACGAAGTATGTCATCTTAGATGGAGATGGATTTTAAAAGATCACATCTAACATTTTATAAAGAATATATAATTTCATTGAATATAATTTTCATAAAACCATTTCAAAAATTACTTTACTTATTAAAAAATCCTTAAAGATTAATTTAAAACATTTCTTGAGAAATATATCTTTTTCACTTTGAAAATTTGTATTTAAAACATAAATAATTCTAAAAAACATTTTTCATTCAAAATAATTTTAAAACATAATTAGAAGCATGTAATCATTTCAAAAATCCTTTAATAGAGAATATATTTGAAAAATATAAACCAATATTAAAATAATTTAAATTAATTTCTTTGAAAAAAAACATTTTTAAAACATATAAATGAGTCAATTAAATTCATTTTAAATACTTTTTAATATTAAATAATTTTTGAAAACCTTTTTCCCCAAAAAACATTTTAAAATAAAATAAATAAATAATATTAGTAAAAAATGACAAAAAAATAACCCTCTAAAATTTCAAATTATGATTTACAGAAATGAAGTTCATGTTATGTGGGAAAAAGTACAAGTCGAACATTCCATTTCCACCATAAATGGATTAGAAAAGTTCCATGATCCGAAAAACAAGAGAATATTATTTTTAAAAACATATTTTAAAAAGTTAAAGAATGGTTAATAATTAACTTTAAACATCATATAAATTTTTTGGAAACATTTTTTGAAAATTCCATTTTGATCAAATACATGTTTCTGATTGAAAGGATAAAAAATGTCTGATTTTCAACAAAAATCATAATTATCATGATGATGAAATATAGGAAATTGATGACATTAATTGGATATAACATGAATAACTTGATGAAAATAAATTTAATGAGTGTTATTGAATGGTTTATCCTATGGTTTCATCAATGGAATCATAATGATGAATAATCTCGATAAATGATGATATTGTGAAAATAAGTTGTTACCACTTTGGTAACATTGAATCATATTACTATGGAATAGATAACATTACATGAAGCTTAAAATATTACGAAGACAAGTATATTCATTAAATAACAGCTCAAATGGTATCATATAAACCTCATATAAAAATATTTTTTTAATAACACGTCATGTATCTAAATGATAAAAAAAAATTGAGGTAAAATTACATTTCTGATTTGGTTACATTTGAACCATAATACCCATGATAAATCTTTCATAAAATGGATATAAAGATACTCAAAAATTTAAATACACAAAAAATAAAGAAAAATTTAGGGTAATTAAATACACAAAACAAAATAAATGTGAGGTGAATATGGCTTGAATCTCACAGATATAGAAATTTTTATGAGAAAAACGTTACCTTAAGTCTTCACATTCTTGAACATGTTAAAAACGCTTGTATAAAAAATATATATTTATTTTAAATCTATTAAATTACCATATTATTATACATAAAAACATATATCATTTTATTATGACTTTAAATTAACCATTTATTTACAATTATTTGGTAATGTTACATTTTAGGTAATATCATCTATAAACTTCTTATCTGTTTTAACTTGTTATTCCTTATCTTGTTACTTAGATAATTATTTATATACTTATAGAATCTAAAAAATTATAAAAATATCATATATATTAATTAAATAAATATTTATAATAATATATAAAAGATATAATAATGAAATTGAGTACACCATTCTTGGATATGGTTGGTTGTACATATGCATGAACAATTTTTAGGTTTTATTGTTGTGTTGAAAGATAGAAATTAAATGACAGAAATGTGTATATATATATATTATAATTAATATATAATTATTATTTCTTATATATAATATATTTTCAATAAACGCATCCATAAAACATTATGTGTAATGTGTGAACAAATCACATCCCTTTGAGGAGGCGGTAGTCCACAGGTCCAAAAATGCAGTTATTATATTTAATAAAAATGGAAATCATGATGGTTGGTTTTTATAAAATAACCAAATAATTGTAAATACATATTAAATAACATATATTTATCATATAAAACATAGTGTCTATCAAAATTAACAACCATGAGAGGAAGTAAAGGAGGAACGAACAATATTGTTTAGTGAGGTAGTAGTTCATTGTACACAAGAATAGTTAGTTTGTTACCCATTTGATGGAAGTGTGTGTAGGGGTAGGTAAAAAATTTGAATAAAAAATATATGTGTATTCTTTATACTTTTGTATTTATATAATAATTCAATAATTAGATATTAGGGTGTGTATAATTAAAATAAAACAAAAGAGCCTAAAAATAAAGTTACCTCATGTTTTAGTAAATAATTCTAGTTTTCAAAAATTATATTCCTTAGATGGATTTCATCCGAAAAGGCAGATTATAGGATGACTGTGGATTTTAGAAGATTATTTGAGCCAATTTTTAGAGATACCGTGCCCTTGAAATGGGTTAAAAAGTGGGAGGGGTGAGGGCCTTTTTATAGTGGAGGAGGAATGGCATTCTTGTAAATTATTTAAAATGGAATTCCCCCAATGTTTTTTGTGGTCAATGGGAACAAATAATGGTAACAATTAGATATAATGGAGTTTAGGGTCTAAATATGGAAATAAAATGGCCTTTCAAAAAAATTATATCTTATTTTCGGCCAATATTTAAAGGTTTTGTCCTTTGTGAAGAAATTTTTGTTCTCTTAATCGTTGTAATTAACAATAATCACTTTCACTAATATTTTTTCTCAAAAACATAGTTTAACATATTATAACGTATAAATTAATATGAATAAAAACATTTAAAAAAATATTTCCCAATTAAAATCACAAAATTCATAGAAATTAATTTAAATGTAATCTTATAGATGTGTTACAACAGTATGTTTTTAATAAAAAATGTTTAAAAGTTTGAATTATTTCTATTATAAGTTTAAATATGAAATTGATTACAAAGTGAAATTTATTAATATGAACTCATTTATATTGATTTATGTAAAATTAATACAATTAAATATTAAAAAAAATTTAAAAATTATTTTAACTATATAAATAAATTAGTTGAAAAATTAGTTTCTAATTAAAATTAAAAGTTTTTCACTATTAATAAACTTATGAAACTTCTATGAAAAAAAAAACAAGAATGTTTTCCCAAAGTAAATTTTGATATTTCATATTCAAAAAATATTTTTTATATTAAAAAGTAAAGATAATAAAATTTTAAAAAATTAGATATAAAATGTGTTTTCAATTTAAATGTGGTAAATTTTCTTTTTAGAACAATGCATTTTTATTTTCATAAAAAATGATTTATTATTATATTATACATATAATATATATTGGATTAGTGTCACAAAAATTAATAAATATGTTAAATTTAAATTTTATTAAAAACATTCATCAAAATGGTGGTGTTTAATTTATTAAGTTAAATTTCTGTTTATTTGTAGGAAAGTAGTCTTCCTAGAAAATAAATTTGTTTATTGAAAAAATAGTTCTTAAATTCATTTCTAAGTAATTTATATCCAAAAGATTCCTTTTATATTCATGTCTAAACCATATATTCATAATTTAGTAAATCTCAGTCATTTCTTATATTCTAACAAATATGTGATAATTATAAAAATAATATAATAAAATTATTGATAATATATTATTTTCCAGTAAAACATGGTCTTTTGTGTAACAAAATTTATCAAAGGAACACAAAATTGTGTTTAATATAATCTAAACACAGTGTTTCCCATAATACAAGATAATTTAAGTGTTCTATGTAGTGAAATATTAACTTGGTGTTTCATATAACGCAAGACAAACATAGCCTTTTAATATAATAAAATATATATTCAATGTTCTGTGAAATCGAAATTATCAAAAATATTCAACTAATTATAAAATAATAATTCACAATATTTGGGGTTGTTACACTCACTATAGATTGGTGAGTTATGAGGCATTGTTTTCTGAATCATTGTTTTGAGAAATTATTTCCCCCATGATCTAAGGTAGTTTATAATACATTGTTGGGATCTTGTAGAGTTTCACATGAGCCCCGGCCTGGTTGATGAGGAATACTTAAGTTCATCTAGGCGATCCGATATCAAATCCAGGTGGAGGCATAATTTCGCAGTACTGTAGAAGTTCTGTAGCAGCACTGTAGAAGGTAGTGCAACAGAACTCTAGGTTCATTGTAGCAGGTAATGTAGTGGGATCTGTAGTATGTATTGTTTGGCATTGTTGTAGCACAAAATATTCCCCCGTTTTGGCCTTCGGCCCACCGATTTGGTCCCTGAGACCTTTAAGGCCTTCAGGCCAACTAGGCTATTGGGTCAGTATGGCCTTCGGGCCACCTCAAGGCCTTCAGGATACCGTAATTATATATGAAAATCAGACAACCTATAAAGAAAGAGCTCCAAAAAACGATGATCAAAGTGATTTCACCATATTATAATCTAAACGGATTACAAGAATGATAGGGTATGACACCTGCCATCGGGACAAGCCTGTGACTTCATGGGAAAGCCTAGCCGAATAGCCATGAGAAAGTGGAGAGTTGATTTCATGATGAAGATGCTGGGGAGGATCAGTTCTATGTAGTTAGACTGGGTTTTATGTAATGTTTTAATACTATGGGAAATGAATTCCTCTAAGGCCTATGGGGCATGTTATAATTTGGCCTACGAGCTTTGTCAGGGTTCTACCTCAACCCTTGATAGGTGGATTATTTAAAATATATAAAAAAGAAGGTCTTAAGGCCATTGGAGGAGGTATATTGTATTGTGGATGTTATTTGTCATAGTAATAGATGAGAATAAGTATATGTTGGGTATAATGTTTTTTTTAGTGGTGGATACCTCATATTTTTTCTAGGAAAACTCAATCTATGGGTGATATAGGTTTCACTTGAGTAGGTAATAACATTATCATATTTTTAAAACATTCACTAACCACACATAGAATCTAGTATTGGGATTCCTATTAGGAATTGGGAGCCAATAGTGTGTGGTGACTTTTTATCAAACTCCAATTTGGATGGATAAACCATAGTATTATTTGAGTTGTTATTCTAGACGATGTTGTAATTGAGGATGTTAAGTCCTCCACATCATGGAAATACCATGTTAAAGAATGTGTCGAGGGTTATTGAGCTCGTGTGGTGTTTTTTAACATGTTTTAAAATGAAATTATCTGATCCTAGTGTCCATTTTAGAGACTTCACATAAATTTATTAATGGTACATGGGTATGTATATATGGAACAAAAAATATTTTGTTGAAACGAAAGTGATAATTGGCTTATAAATAACGTCTTGATCGAGATGCACCCTCTCTACAATAGGTTCTTATATTTTCAAGAATAGACGATCTGAATGGTGAGGTGGATGGACATCCACATTGAATGTGACATTGAGGTCAGGTAACTCACATATATAGGCCTAATATCACATTAGGATGATTTTTAGTATAATTTTTATTGGGAAAACTATAGTTGTATATTGAAAATGAATCGATCTAATCCCCTAAATCAACACCCCTCTACAGTTTCATTTACAGGTTATACTAATGGTAGGAGTTATTGGGAGTTGTGTATGAAAAATATATTGATTGGTTATTAATGGATAAAATATGGGGTATGATTTGTGTCCAATTTTATAGAACCTAGTACTGGATACCACTAGAATCTCTAATTCAATATTCTTTTGATGTACAAGAGTTGGAGGCCCTAGTTGAACCCTTGACTATATCCTTCACATCTAGAGTATTCACTAAAGGTGACCATATTAATCACACCCCTTTTAGTGGGTAGAGATCATTATATTTAGGTATTGGGTCGGTTTATTAAAATTTAGTCATGTTTTAAATTATTAACCAGATAAAATCATAGAGGATTTCATGTTCCTTGATGTGAAGTGGTTATCATAGTTTATTTTATGAAAACTAACTTTTACTTTTATAAAATGAGTGATTTGATCATTTGTAAAAATATATAGGTATTTTAGGAGAATCCATGATGGGTAAGATGATTTCCTACAGTACCTATCTTTTTATGTTTGGCTACTAATGATGGTGTTTTTTAGTGATGTGTATTTGTGTATGATGTAAGACCTGAACCAAGTGGTGAGTGGGATCCCATTAGGGGTAGAGAGTAAGGAAAACCCATTCAATATTGCAATCAACTACCCATAAGTTCGTAAGAATGGAATTATGTGTTATGTACATGAATGGGAATTCATTGTATAAACATGTGGATGAATTATTTTGATTTATTTGGATGAAAACTCATGGCTCTGCCATAGTGAGTGACTAGCATATGCACCAACATACATTCTTTTCCGAGAATTCATTGGCTACAGACTGGATTGATGAAAACCCATAGAGAATTTATGGAATTTCAATATATAATATTCCTTTGTATTGGTTCATGTAGGGGTTTTCAATGAAATCAGGTAATTTTACATTTCATTACCAATCTACTTCTAGCTGTGCAGTAAAATCTCATAGTGTTTGAGCTATATTTGTTTGGTAACTTTATTCATTGCTATATTACATTCAATTAGATATGTGGTAATGTTTCTCTATTATACTGATAATTTGAAAAGATATATATTTCTCACCATCGATCAATGGGGATGGACATACACTCATCCCTTTTGTAAGAGATGCTTGTAGGGATGATGTCGATTTTGTGGCATTATTTGTCTGACATTATTGGGTTCCAGTCCTAATGGTTTTTCCTAAAGTTGAGGAGAACAACACCGTTTTTCTATGTATATTGGTCTTAAAAGAATTCAATATAATATATTGTAATGAACATTTTCAGTGGAGGCTATATATGAAAGTTGTGGCCTTTTTTGAAGAATTTCAAATAGATCCATGTATGTGTTCCCATTAAATGGATACTCATACATTGTGGTAGAGGAGAAGATTCTACATGGAGGTTTTGTATATTTTCAGTTGGAATGGTTTTATATTGGGATATAGATCCAAAATTGTAGTCTCATTTAAATGGTTATAATAATACACATTAGAAGGAGGAATAGTTAGCCACACTGTGAGTAGTGGTGTATAGTTGGGAAATTTTATAATATTTCTATTTTTATCAATGTTATCGTTAATATAATTGTAACTCCCAGAAACATCAACAGTACATTTACCTTTGTATAATATTATAGCTTGTGTTTTTTGCAACATCGAGTTCAAACACACCACAACCAATCAAACTAGATGTTATAAATAGTAATACCCACTTTTTGAAATTTTATAAATATTATCTTTAAAAATGGACTCCATTTTTGTATTCTTAATATTAGAATTACCTTTGGGTGAATTTTTGGTATTTTTATAAAAGCATTAAATTTTTGATGAATACTGAAAAACAGTGAGTTATTTTTTAAAACCAACTTTTTATTTAAATAAATATTAATTTTATATAAATTTATTTTAGGTCAAAATAGATAGATAATACCTAAATAAGTTCTATTTAATTAATTGAAGTGAATTTATAATAAGTTTACATATATAAAAAAAATTATTGAACTTTTTATCGTCATTTACCCACCTCCTAGGAGCATTTTCAAATTTTCATAAAACATAATATAATCACTTCTATGAGTATATTTTAAAAAATATGAAGGACACGGTTAATATCATTAAGTGTAATGTGGTTTAATAAGATGATTTTTTATGGGTGAACTGTAACTTGAATTTTATTTATCACGGTTAAAAGTAAATAGGGTAATTATAGGTACAAATGGTATCATAATTACCCTAAAACATCTCCAAATTATATTGGATATGTACAATTCGACCAGAAACAACCTTAGGAATAAAATATTATCATCTTGGTTCCACTTGGATAAGATTAGGACATTTATTATTATTTTATTTAAAGAATATTTAAAAATGTTAAATTCAATGTTTAATAACTAAACCATTTTAAATATAGGGTTAAAAAAATATAAATTCGACTATAAATATTCATTAGAAATATAAAACAATTTCCTATATAATGGTATTTTATTTATAATTTTTAAACATTATATAATTTAATTTATTTATGACACAATGATGATGCATTAATTAACTTATTAATAAAATATTAAAATAATTTATATTATAAATATCCAAATAAATGTAAATTGAGACTTCTGATTAATTTCACTAATATTTTCGGTCAATATGACATGTTATAATTGTTTAAATAAAATTTATTCAAAGTGATATTGTTTTTATGGCTTTCAAAAAAACCAAATACAAAATAATGTCAAAATTGACATAATTGAGTTTTTAAAATAAATTGAATATTATTAATTGACAAAATATTCCTAAAAATATAAGGTTCTGCCAAAGGACATTGAAAAGTTTTTATATATTAATAAATAAACACAAGGGTTTCTCTTGGCTTGTTATAGTGTGTTTATTAACCGTATAATATAAAAATACAAAGAGACATGATAAATGTCAAACTATTTAACTAAGTGTTAAATCTAAATGATAAGATAAATATGATGAACTAATCCTTTATAAAAACAATTGGTTGAGTTTTTTTAACCCCTCCCCAAATTAGCATCGAAATAATTCATTTTGGAGCCATTAGAAACCAAAAATAATGTTATTATAAAATAAATTTTCAAAATTTTCATAAAGTGGCCATCACCTCTCTTATAAAAGGGAACTTCCCCTTATCTTAATTACACACCTCCAAATCCATTTGGATCTGCCAAACCCTGTCCAAAAATCCACCCATATTACCTCAACCTATAGGCCTTATGTTGATCATAAAGTCAACCCATTGAGCCGTTTTGATCAACTCAAAAGGAAATAGCCAAAGTATAGGTAATAATTTCACCACCCTCTTTCAAGATCTTTTCATCTTCCACTTCCTATTTCATGGTTGTTTCCATTATAAAATAATAAATCTAGTATATTATATATACTGTGATGTCATTATACAAAATTTACAACCATATTCTTTATTTTATCCATCCTATGAATGACAAAGTCACCTTACGTACGTACGTGTGTCTTACCGTCTCCGCGTCATGATGTAGATTGTTATTCAAACACAAAATTATTTTAATGGGTATAATAATGATTATAAATGATGTAAATAATAAATATAACATTACAATGATTCTGTATATATGAGATACCATCCAATTACATACAATTTTACCATCAATATAATGATATTTTCGCTCGTGCGTACATACAGATTACAGTCTCCACGAATCCGATGAGATTATTTCCCCATCATAATAATTCTAGAATAATTTTCATTTTATGATTAAAAATAATGTCTAAGAACTTAATATAATTTGGGATATGAATAAAATAAATACTATACATAACAAACATGGCTTATGTAACCGAGCATATAAAGGAAAACAGATCAGTTAACACCTGAAACGATGATACTACTGAAATATTATTAAAAAAATATTACTAGATCGTATATGATATCATATTTATGTATATATTTATTGTATAATTTAATAAAATTGTTTTAACTATTATACAGGATGTTATCATACCATCTACTAAGGATAAGTACAAGGTAAGGGTTAATTTCACAATCTCTTTATTATCCGAGTTTGTTTTTACGTAAGTATATACTAGGACATATTTATCACACACATCTGTGTTTTCTTATAAATGTAATAATTTTTTTTAATATTTACTATACTGTTGTTTAAAGTAATTTATACCATTATTTGACCATATTTATTTTGAAATGAATCTTTCTGTCATTTTCCAAACATGGTACTTTGTAAATTATTCGACAAAATTAAGGAAAGAATGTTTTTTAAAATATATAGTGGGTGTGGCTATTTTCCGCCATTATATAATCGCCAAAGAATTCAATACAATATTATAATAATATTTTCAATATAAATGTTTTCATTTATAATTATATGACTATTAAATTATTTCAAAATAGAAAGAGATATTTCTCAAAATATATTTGATTTCATCTATGTCAATATCCTTTGATGGATTTTAAGATTGTTTGATGTTGATTTATTATGATACAAAACCTCCCTATTGTATTGATGGTTTTGTGATATGTTTACCTGTGGATGTCTTGTTTTTACACCATTCACGGTTTATGTATAAAGTATTGACATTTCATATGCTATTTTTAATATGAATGATTATGTTATGTTTAAACTTTTTCATATGAGAATGCATTGGACATAGTAAGTGATGGGTGGATCCCGCTATAGCTCCTCAATGAATATGTGGATCTCATGAGACAAACTAGTGTCTTTTTAGAAGGCTTTGACAAAATATTATTTTTAGACTTGGAACAAGGCCTTGACTATGTGGTTATGAAGTCTGGCATTATGCATTCCATCATTATGAATGTGGCTATTGATATTTCATGTCATTATTCATCTAGTAGAATATCTATGTTATTATGTAATGAAAACTATTTTATTTTATCTTTTCCATATTATGTCTAACATTATGTTTAAGTGGATTTTATTTTAGTCTTATAAATTTCCATAAATGGTTATACTTATTTATGAATGTTTCCACTATATTGTTATCCTTATTAAGTATCTAAGATCACGCCTTTATATGATTTATTTTTTCCAAGATGTGAAGATGTATTTTATGGTTGACCTGAAAGGATAAGATAAGGATATAAGTGTGTTAAAAATGTGACAAAATGTTGTTCATGTTTTTATTTCATGATGTAATGTAAATCTTATGAATGTGTATAGTACATCCAAGGATATTAAACTGATCGGCCTTTTGGGACATTATTCTT
The DNA here is from genome assembly GCA_963277665.1 of Viscum album. Classification (NCBI taxonomy): domain Eukaryota; kingdom Viridiplantae; phylum Streptophyta; class Magnoliopsida; order Santalales; family Viscaceae; genus Viscum; species Viscum album. Next base: position 1,211,511,853 of record OY728122.1, read on the forward strand.
TGTGTCTTGCTTATGTCATGTAATACTGCACCGAGTCTAGGTAATCGGGGTTCGGGCGTTATAGTTGGTATCAGAGGAAGTTTAGCACAAACATTGGAAACTTGATTTAGATAAACATTGATTTGAGAACACTACCCTGAGGTAGACATTGACGATTAGTATAGAGGAACTTCCTAAAATTTCGGTACTGTATAGATTTTGTGAGTCTTCTAAGCAATACATAACTATCTAGATTCGAGGAGGTAGAGGCGGCTCTGGTATAGATTTACCTAGGGGTAAAACAAAAAAACACCGCTTTGTGATAAACTCAAATAGGAACTGGTTCACAACAACGGGCATTGATTCACTCTTGGTTATGACACTCTCGAGGGATATGTTTAGGATAATTCATATTTTCATTAAAACCCATTATGAAGGATTTATGCGAGTATACTTGCTCAAAAAAACATTTTTTAATTATGGATTATATCCATTAACTGTTCAATTTCGGTTAACTATTTTACATGTTTTAAATTATGTATTGTGATTCATAAACAAATCTAGTGTAATCCATTGTTTAGAAATAGATCCTAGTGGAAGGAATGTAAACTTTATCAACCCACGTAATAAATGTAGGGATTTACCTCCTACTCAAAATAATTATAGTGGGGTTGGTGATGTAACTAGTGCTGATAAGTTTATCTCCATACTCAAACAACTCCCACAGGTTATGAATAATAAACATACCCGTATGGAGCACCCTAATCAACAACACAAATGTTCAATGTTAGACCGCTTCATGAGAAAAAAACCACAAATGTTAAATTGATCTAAAAATCTATTAGTATATGGGAAATGGATATATTCCTTAGAGAAAATATTTCATGCTTTGGGGAGTAGCAAAAGGGAAAATGTTTTCATGGTATTTTATCCCCTCATGGGAGATACAGATCAATGGTGGTCATTAAAAAAACAGAAAGGAAGATGAAGAAGTATTAAACATGGAATGCAGTGTGTTTAGAGATATTTTCATAGAAAAATACTTTCCTCGTGACCATCGAGTGGATATGGAAAGGCAATTTTTGAGTCTGAGGCAAGAAGATGATGACAGTGTCGCAATGTATGAGGCTATCTTTACAAGGTTAGAAAGGCATGGATCATATTATATATGTAACCCAAGGAGTAAGATTTATCTATTCTATTATAAGATAAAACCATTTCTCCATCGAGCTTTAGTCTCACAATCCTTCTCATCGTACAAAGATATTTTCCCATGCACTATCAATATAGAAAAGGAATTCTATAATTCTTACAACTTCAAAGAAAATAAAGAGAAGCAGATATCTTATGAACACTCTGGAAATTGAAATATGGAGAATAATGGAAAATATGAATATCCATCATGCGGTAAATGTGGGAAGAAACACCCTAGTACTTTCCGGAATGGAATGAGAGTTTGTTACATGTGTGGGGAAAAAGGCCACCAAGGTCGTGATTGCAAGAGGAAGAAAAAGGCTATCAATGTTGAATGATAAAAATGTAGAGAAAAGGGGAATTATGAAAACGAATGTCCTAAGCGCTAAGGAAGAATACTCTAGAAAAGGAAAAGAGAGAAAGGCCAAGCTTATGTGATCACTACTACTGAGGTTGAAGCTCCAAAAGAAGTGGCGGCGGGTAATTTAACTGTTTCCTAAAGTTTATCCAATGCTTTATTTGATTCGGGAACATCGCATTGTTTCATATCGTCCTAGTTTCCTATGAATATTAGATATATTCAATTTGGACTAACAAGGAATTTTTAAATCAAAACACATAAGGAACGTATCATCATGACAATGTTTTCTGAATCAGTTACCATTTGGGCATATTAATGTTCATTATCTACTGATCTCATCGTCATACCCATGATTGGATTTGATATAATCCTCAGTATGGAATGTCTTTTGGAACACGAGGTGAAAATTTTCTGTAAGAAGAAGGATGTTACAATTTTTGATGATTATAAGAAGTACCTTATCTTTAGAGAAGAAACATCACCATCTGATTCTTTTCTAGATCCTCCCCCAGTAGCTCAACTAAATTCAATTATTGGGGAGGAAGGGAATGAAATAACTATGGGTGAGGAAAGGAATGTTCAAATAGAGGATGTATCTATTGTGCAAGAATATGTTGATGTGTTTCCAGATGATTTGTATGGACATCCTCTAGAGTGAGAAATTTAGTTCTCCGTTAATTTAATTCCTAATTCAAGGCCCATATCGAAGACCCCTTATAGAATGGATATTGTGGAATTAGTGGAACTAAAGAAACAACTAATGGAATTGAGTAATAAAGGAATTTTTCAACTTAGTTATTCTTTATGGGGATCCCCTGTTCTTTTTGTTAAGAAGAAGTATGGATCTATGAGGATGTGAATTGACTACAGGGAGATCAATTCTATAACAATAAATATCAAGTATCCCCTACCTCATATTGATGACTTATTAGACCAACTTCATGGATCTCAATATTTTCCAAAGATTGACCATCGTTCTAGATATCATCAGTTTTGTGTGAAAAGGATGACATTCTGAAAACAACATTTTGAACCAGGTACGAGAATTTGGAGTTTACAGTAATGCCTTTTAGAATGACTAATGCACCCTCTATCTTCATGGATCAAATGAATAGATCTTATAAGGAATATCTTGATGACTTTTTAGTGGTATTTAATTATGGTATTTTTGTATACTCAAAAATCTATGAAGATTATGGAAATCACTTGCGCACTATCTTAAGGAATCTTAGATGAAATGAATTATATAATAAATTTAACAAGTGTGAATTCTGGAATCAATATATTTATTTTCTTGGCCATATTGTCTCTAAGGGTGAAATATCCGTTGATCCTTTAAAGACCATGGCAATCCAAGAATGGCCAACACCGACGATTACAATCGAGGTACACCGTTTTATTGCTATTGAAAGTTATTATCCGCCTTTGGTCCATAATTTTCCCTAATTGTCTAACCCATTAACCAAGTTCACTTGTAAATTGGTTAAATTTGTTTGTATGAAAGAGTGTGAATAATTTTTTGAATAACTGAAAAGAAGATTAGATATTTCTCTTATCATGACTCTACTATCGGGGAATGATGGGTTTCTTATTTATAGTGATGCTCCAAAGAAAGGTCTTGGTTGTGTCCTTATGCAGAATGATAGATTTATTACCTATGTATCACAACATCTAAAAATTCATAAGAAAAACTATCCTACTCATGATCTTGAGTTAGCATCTGTAATATTTTCTCTGAAGATATGGATATAATATCTCTATGGTGAAAAATATGAGATTTATAATGATTACAAGAGTTTGAAGTATATTTTCTCATATAAAGAACTCAACATTAGGAAAAGACGATGGATTGAACTACTCAAGGATTATGATTTCACTATACACTACCACCTGAGGAAGGAAAATAAGGTGGAATATGCTTTGAGTAGAAAGTATCGTGGAGTTTTGAACAAGATTAGTGTTGAAAGGGATTCTATTTTCATGGATATAGTAAAGATGGATTTGGGAATAACCATTGAAGGCGAAACATCAATAATTTTTTAAAAGTTTCTAGACCATATTTACTAGAAATGACAAAGAGTTCTCATACTAATGACAAGGAGTTTCAGAAGAAGATTAATGTTGTGAATGGTGGGAGGTTGAGTGACATCATATATGAAGAGATAATTTTGAAATTTTGGAAGAGACATTGTGTTCCTGACATACGTGATCTAAAAAGGGAATTTTTGGATGATTCTCAAAAATCTAATTTCTCTATACACCATGCGAATAGCAAGATGTATAGATATTTGAATGAACATTTTTGGTGGGACACCATGAAGAGGGAGATTTCTGATTTTGTGTCAAGATATATGATTTTTCAACAAGTGAAAGCTGGAAGGAAACAACATGGTGGAGTCTTGGAACCTATTCCCATACCTGAGTTGAAATGGGATAATATTACGATGGGACTTGTCATGGGGATACCAAAGACTCCTAGAAGGAATGATGAAAAATGGGTCATTGATGATGGTCTTACCAAGTCAGCTCATTTTCTTGCTATAAGAGAAGATTTAACACTTGACCATTTAGTAGGACTTTATGTTAATGAAGTTTTGAGACTTCATTGAGTACCCCTAATGATTGTTTCTAATCATGATCCCCATTTTACATCATGATTCTGGAAAATTATTCTGAAATATTTGGATACTGAACATCGTTTTAGCACTTTCTGTCATGACCCGTCCCCCAGGGCCCGTGCTGTGACTACCCCAAGCCCACCTTCCATAGTCCAGGGGCTAGCAACTAGCACTGAATGGAGTATTACCTAAAACTGGGAAGACATTTCCTCTATAACCTGTAAACACACTCAACCAAGCACCCATCAAGATACGAACACAAGTAATATGTATAGGAAAAAGATTGTTGAATGTAAGAGGGGTCGGAATAAAATCCCAACAGTAAAGGTACAACTAAAAATAAAATACAATAAAATTATAAAATATAAAGATAGATACTGGATATTCCTATGAGGTTCCTACCTGAAGGGTAGCTACAGATCACCTCCTCATCACTCCACGTCTTCCCATCTCCTCTGCATGCTGTCATGCCTTATGGTCCACCTCCGGGAACTGTCTAGTCCTGGTACCCTCATCCTCAGTTAGCATTATCCGTTTTCTGCATCAAACACAACAAGGTGCAGGCATAGCCCATGCAGGGTTGAGTATAACAATACTCATTAGGGACCCTGATACCCACAAGGTCTCACAAAATCTACAAAGGATAAATCACATAGCATGAAATCAACTGACAACCCTACTTAGGTATATTCCCATACATATACATAATTTATCTAGTATGCCCATCCCATTCATGTGGAAACATAGCGTCCAACTCAAAATCCCAGCCTCAACAGTTCCTCAAAGGTAGGAATACCACGAAGGTAAGTACCACATTGATATGCGACATAGAATAATATCAGAAACTTATTACAACAAAGTAAAGTTCCACACATGTACTAACTCAGCTCGCACCAGGTATATCTTAGGTATGGTAGTAAAGTTGATTAGATGTAACTACTGAATAATCTTACTAACTTAAGAGGCATACCCATGAAGGATCATAAATAATCATCAGACCCACAGTGGATCATAGTATATTGTCATACCGACACCGGATCCTAGTACCTCGTCAGACCAACATAGGATCCTAGTACATCGTCAGACCCACACAGGATCCTAGTTCATCTTCAGTACATCGTCAGACCCACACAAGATCCTAGTAAATCGTCAGTATGTTGTGATACCCACACAGGATCCTAGTACAACATCAGTACGTTGTTATTCCCACACATAATCCCAGTACATTGTCAGTACGGCGCCAGACCCACACAAATCCTAGTACTTCGTTCATACATCGTCAGACACAAACCGGATCCTAGTACATTGTTAGTACGTCATTAGACCCACACAGGATCCTAATACATTTTCAGTACGTCTTCAGACCCACACAGGATCCAAGTACAACGACAGTACGCCGTCAGACCCATACAGGATCCTAGTACATCGACATAGCCAGTTACAGGATTCCCGAACTAAGCTTACTTGTCTCTGAAAGTGTCCGCACCTCAAGGTACTAGTCAATACTCCAACTGTCAATAAGTCCCACTAAGAAGTATCCCAATGGACATCCACATCATAGGGGTCTCAACGCAACAGACGGTGCATCAAACGGACACATGGTTTGTATGTTATTAGCATTTTAGTCTCGAGGGTCCGATTGAATTCGTTCTCGATCCAGCCAGACTTTTCCCCAACATTATACAAATCTATAGTGGGGTATAAGAAAGGAACCTTTTTTCTCCATGGTTTTCGGCGTTGTAGATGGTTCATCAATGGGGCACCTGTTGCCAATGTTGTGGCCAAAAGAGTGGAAATGGGTTAAAGCTGGTTCGGGTCTGGTTCGACCCGAACCGGCATGGGCCGACCCAACCCATCCCGGCCCACTAGGTCCGGCCTGACCCAGGCTAGGTAGCCCGCCCGCGTGAAGAGACACGAGGGCCGCGAGGCAGTGCGGGGGTGTAGGGGCAGTGCAGGGTCAACGGGGCAACGCGTGGTGCGCGGGACTACGAGGGGGCCCCGGGGTGGTGCGAGGGTCGTGGGGTGGCATGGGTCCTCGGGGTGGCGTGTGGTTCACAGGGCAGTGCAAGGGCCACGGGGAAGCGCGAGGGCCTACGGGCAGTGCATGGGCCGTGGGGCGGGGCGACGTGGGGGTCACGGGGCAGCGCGGGGACCGCGGGGCGGCGCAGGGTCCCCTGGGCAGTGCGGCGGCCGCAGGGACGCATGGGGGCCACATGGCAGTGTGCATGCCATAGGTCGGCGCATGATCCATGGTGCGGCAGTCCGCTACAGTAGGCCATATGGCCAGTCATCCTCTCCGCAAGTCGCGGCCGCGCACCGCACCTTTGGCGGCAGCTGGATCGCCTGTCTGTCCCCCCTTCGCTGTCGCGGCTCTCATCTGTCGGACAGTGCGGTTCCGCCAACACCTTCATCGCGGCCGGCTGTGGTGCTAGCCACAATTCTCATGCCCTGTCGGTGTTGGTTTCTATCCTCCTCTATCGTGAAGAACACAAAGAATCATCATAAATCTTTCAGGGAGGTCAGCCATGTTTTTTTGGCCATCACTCTCCGCGTTAGAGTGGCATCAATCGGCTCAACTAATTATTAAATGACAAATAATTGTCAAGAACATGCAATGGGATAATCAAGAGATAAATCCCTAAAACCTCCAGAAATAATTATTCCAAAACCTGAAAAAGAAGATATAAGTAGATCAACTAGTTAGAGAGTTGATTCGTGTTCTTTTTTTCGAAGGGATGAACAGGGGAAAACACTTAATCACACATAAATAAACCCCTACCTCAATGATTTTTTGATGGAGGTTGTGATATGGAAATGGAAAAGGAAAAGAGGATTCGAACGATTGTCGCATCCGCAATCACGATTCCGAAGAAGGTTTGAACATCGTCCTCATTCCTCAATTTTGGTGTGCGCTCTTAATTGAAGAAGTTCTTCATTGGGAGGTGTTCTTCGTTTGGAGAAGCGTAATATTTCTCCTAGTGTTGGGAGTCGCGACACTTTACCAGCGCTTCGTCGCACGATGAACTCATCCCAAATCAACCTCCCAATCTTCATATAAATAGGAGAGGGGGAGGTAATTAAAGATCATGGAATTTATGATGGTTCATTTAATAGGAACATTCCTAAATTCAAATGACGCTGTTACATGGTAATTAAAAAGGGTCAATCCCATTAATTTACATTGGTGAAATTTATTGGAAGGATTCAAAGGGGCCTCCCCACAATTAAGAGGGGTTCGAGTGGTCCCCACAACCATTTATTCACACAAAGGGGTTTTAGTTCAGGTGGTCCCCACCTCTTTAAAAACAAGTGGTAGGTTTTAGTTTAGGTGGTCCCCACCTCTTTAACATTAAATTGGGATGATAAAAAAATTCTATTTTATTTTAATCCCACAAAAAATCACAAAACTAACTTTCACGCTCAACCAACTGCCATCGAGGTGAAAGTTGAAGGGTCCAGGTGTAGCGGAATCTCATGAAAGGATGTTCCCACATGAATTTTTGTCATTAGAAATGATTAATCTGGGATCAATACATTGATAAATTCCAAAATCCATGGATCAAATCACAGAAATCGACAAAGAAGAAGGATGGTCCCAGAACCACAAACGAGGACCATCACAGGTTGATTATAATTATTCTAATTAATTGACAAGAAGTTCCTTTTTGGGTGTTCTTTCTTCGTTGTTATTCTTGATCACGTTCTAATGTGATTCTTCATTGCGTCGCAGAAGCCAACTGTAGACTTCCTCTAGCAGTGATCCAAACATGCACCATGTATCTTTGGACATCGCCAAAGGATTCTCTGGGTTCTATCGTGGATAAAGCTTTGCTTGCATTGTTCGTCTTAGATCGTCTTGATCCGATGGAGGAGGATCTCTCTCGGTCTTGAGAGATTTCTTGGAGAAGGAGTCATTTTGGTCTTTAGAAAATTCTCCAAAATTTTTGTGCACAACGATTCTCTTGGGAAAGGAGTTGGGGTTGTGAGGAAATTTATAATCTGGTATGAGGTTGTAATGTTTTGACGATAAATAAACACGTTTTATTTATTTCATTAAATCTTTTTAGAAACCCTATGTAGAGTCATTAATTCCTTGACATGCGCCCAAACTAATTATAATAAATATCATTTAATAAAATGATATTATTTCCTAAAAATTCTGACTGAAAAAACTACACGATGTGTAATCATAAATACACGATGTGTACTTGTTTTTCATTGAAAACTACATGGCGTGTACATTTAATGTACATGGAGTGTATATATTTTTTCATTTATTCATTTTATTTCCAAATGAAAACTACATGGTGTGTACATTCAATAGTACATGGTTTGTACTTATTTTCAAAATAAAAACTACACGGCATGTAATAATTAATACACAGCATGTACTTGTTTTCATTTTATTCATCCACCAAATATTAAAATTATTTAGGCTTCCTTGAATAATTATTAAACAACATATGGGAATAATCTTTATTCTACTTGAGATACTTCAATACACTTAGTGTGTGACCCTCTAGGCCTCTTTCTCATTGGCATTATTCGGGCGTGCCTAATGTCCAAGATTACTGTCGAGCAACAGGTCAAGGCACCCATGAGAAATAAGATGACGCTTCATTGACATGTCACATCAAATAAAAACTTACCGTATAATTTAATCCCTTTTCTCAATATCTCATCAAGTAGGTTTCATCGCAGTGTCAAAACCCAATATGCTTGATCTGTCATTCTTTGATGTCCAGAAAAAAACTCATCATTACACCATGGCCATGGATTTTGGGCGACAGTTTTATTTCAATCAATGATCTCAAGATATCAACTTCCATAAATATGGAAAGGACAAATACTTCCTCTACTTATCCATTAACAACAAGTCATTCGTGATGCACCCAACGTACCCTACTTTCCACCAACAGTCACCATGACAGTTTTTTGTCAGTAAATCTATGTGCGCGAGTCATGACATGAGATAATGATAATATTCCAGTCTAAGGACCATAACACATGCTCATAGATAGTAATGTCCGATGAAACCAAGTCATGTGGAATTACTACTGGCGGGTCTGTTATGATAATCTCCCATATTAGAGATTACCCAGTGTGAACTCCATGAGAGAAAGTCGCATCTTCTTACGAGTACTTGCACATGATGGTATTTATACTATGTGTCCTATTATAGTATGTCATCCAACCGTTGAACTTTATTTAAGAATATTTTTGTATAATTTCAAGGTTCCCATCATAGCGGGGATCTTCCAGGACCTTATAAATGAAAAAAATATTCATGGGCATTATTACATTATAGTCATGAAGAACATTGAACAATATATAATAACTGTACATTCACGTAATCAAATTACAAATAGTTGGTCCTCAGGAAAGAAACTCTAACAAACTCCCACATGGACTAGAGTCAACTGCCTACAAATTTTAGTCCACTAGACCTCCCATGATGATCATTTTTCTACTGAGTCATAGCTTTAGTCAAGGGGTTCACCACGTTGTCTTCCATTACAATATTGCTCACTGAATCTTTACCTCTCGGAGAAATATTCCTCAAGAGATGATACTTCTGAAGTATGTGCTTTGTCCTCTGATGTGACCTTGGATCTTTTCCAAGTGCCACTACTGCAGTATTTCCACAATAGAGTGTGATAGGATCTTTAATACGAGGTACAAAATCTAGCTATTGGATGTATCTTCATATCCATACTGCTTCATTAGAGCCTCAGAAGCTATGATATACATACTCAGACTCTGCTGTAGAATCTGTGACCACACCTTTCTTTGAGCTCTTCCAGCTCACTGCACCTCCATTCAAACTAAAGATGTATCCAGTCTGCAACTTCAGGTCATATTGATCAGTATGAAAACTAGAATATACATGTCCTCTGCTGACTATATCCTCATATCCTCCACAAAACAGGAACATTTCATTGGTATACATCAGATACTTAAGGATAGTCTTTACTGACATCCAATGGTGGTCTCCTGGATCAGCTTGATATCTGCCTACCGCACTCAATGTGTAAGCAACATCTACCCTTGTACAGAGCATAGCATACCTGACTGAAGCAATCACAGATGTGTAAGGGATCCTTTCCATTTTATTTCATTCCTCATGTGTCTGAGGGAACATTTTGTTGGAAAGATGAATGACATGTGACACCGGTAACAATCCCCTCTTGGATTGTTCCATACTGAATCTGTTTAGTATCTTGTCAATGTATGTACTTTTACTCAGGCCTAGAATTATCTTGGATCTATCACAATTGATCTTGATCCCAAGAATATATGCTACCTCACCCACGTCTTTCATAGAGAAGCATTTATCCAACCCTGCCTTAACAAACTGTAAGACATGTACTTAGTTTCCAATTAGTAATATGTCATAAACATATACTATTAGGAAAATGATTGCACTTCCACTAAACCTTTTGTAGATAAAAGGATCACATTCATTCTTAAAAAAGAAAAAATTATGTTAAGGCCTCATCAAAATGAATGTTCCCTAATCTTGATGCTTTCTTTAATCCATAAATGGATTTCTGTAACTTTAATACCTTGTTGGCATCCTTTGGAGTCAAAAATCCTTCAGGTTGTGTTGTCTAGACATCTTCCTAGAGGTTCCCATTAAGGAATTCTGTTTTGACATCCATTTTCCAAATTTTATAGTCATGGAATGTGGAAATGTACAATAGGATTCTGATGGATTTTAGCATTGCAACTGGTCAAAATGTTTCATCATTGTCAATTCCATGACACTGTCTAAAATCATTTTGAACCAGTTGTGCTTTATAGGTGATGACATTCCCTCCATATCTAGTCTCTTCTTGAATACCCATTTATTACCAATAGCCTTTACATCAACTAGAGGATCTAACAGAATCCAGACTTGGTTTTGGTATGTGGAATCCATTTTAGAATTCATGGATTCTTGCCACATGGCAACATCTGTGCCTTCAAAATCTTCCATGTATGTAAGAGGATCATCATTGTCAACCAATAACGAGTCATCATATAAGGTGACAAGAAAACCATATCATTCTGGTTCTCTTACCTCTCTTGTTCTCCTACACAGTTCTTGTGTCTCTAGAACAAATTTTTCTTCCACGAGGCTTTGTGGAATCATTTCTTTTACCAAATCTTGTGTATCTTGATCCTCAACTTCATCGAAGTCAATAACTCTCCCACTAACTCTTTGGGATATGTGCTCCCTCTCAAAGAATATGGCATGTCTTGACACTAGAACATTTTTATATGAGGGGTATTATAGGTAATATCCCCTTGTTTCTTTGGGATATCCTATATAGATAAAATTTGTGCATTGGGGTGGAATCTTGTTACCTGAAGAGGCCATAAAAATTTCTTCACTACCCCACATCAGTAAATTTGATAACATGCCTTTGAGTCCACTCAATAATTCGAATGGAATACCATTTATCAATTTAGTTGGTACATGGTTTAGTATGTTTGCCGGTGTTTGTAATGAATATTCCCAAAAGGATAATGGAAGACTCACATGACTCATCATTTATCTCACCATGTCTAACATGGTGTTGTTCCTCCTTTCACATACCCCATTCCATTGAGGTGTGTAAGGAGTTAATTGAGATAGAATCCCAAACTCTCGTAAGAAATCAATGAATTCCGGATTTAGATATTCTCCTCCTATTTCTAAGTGGAGTTTCTTTATCTTCATACCAAGCTGGTTCTCAACATCATTCTTGTATTATTTGAACCAATCAAAACAATATGACTTATACCTCATTAAGTAGATATATCCATATCTACTAAAATCATCATTAAAAGTTATGAAGTACAAGAACCCACCCCTGGCTTCAACTGGAAATGGTCCCCACACATTTGTGTGAACTAATTCTAGAATCTCTTTAGCCCTTTCACCTTTCCCAATAAATGGGGATTAATAATTTTTCCTTGTAGACACGAATGGCATACACCAAGTGGTTTTAGTTAAAAAGAACCTAATATACCCATCTGGATGTAATTTTGTCAAATGTTTCTCATTGACATGACTGAGCTGGTGATGCCAACTTTGGGTGTGGTACGATTCATGTGAATTTACTTTGTCATATATTTACATTACTTGGTTTGTGTAGTCTAACACATAATGACCATTATATAAATGTTCCCTACCAAAACAAATTCTATCTTTATAAAATTATCAACATTCATTTCCAATCATGAAGATGAATCCATCAGTATTTAATCTGGATACAAAAATAATGTTTTTAGTTACTGAAGTTACATAATAGAAACCCTTTAACACCAAGATCATTCCAGTTGGCAATGGTAGGTGGTATTACCCGATAGCTATAATAGCAAGTCTAGCACCATTGGATTCTCGTAGATCTACCTCCCCTCAATCAATCTTTCTGAATCTACTTGGCTCATGTATTTGGATACATATGTCAGAACCACAAGATATATATAATACCCAATTTATAGAAGCAGATAGATTTGATTCGATAAAAAATGCACATAAAGCATCCCCTTTCTTCCTTGGATGGGTGAAATTTTTCTTCTAGGGGCCCTTCTTGCCACATGAAAAACAAACAGCACAATGTTCTCGTGTCTCTCCTTTGATCTTCCTTTTCATGGAAGGCCTTGAAGAAGTTGTGGGCTTAAAGCTCTTTCCCTTCCCTTTCCTTTTATTCATCATAAGGATCGAAGGTTTTTCATGCTTCATATCACTTTACACATGGATAATAATTATAATAAGATCACATAGATACTTCTCAATGTTTTTCATGTTGAAATTTATAACAAAGTTAGAGAAGCTCTGCGGGAGTGACGCGAGAATGAGATCAGTACCCAATTCCTCAGGGATTTAAAACCCTAGAACCTACAAGCACTCAATGTAGCCAATGATCTTCACTACATGAGTCCCAGATGGGGAACCCTCTCCATCATTGCTCTGGAATAGATCTTTGGAGATCTCAAACATTTTTTGTCTTGTTCTCTCATGATATAGACCATGGAGGTGCCTGAGCATGCTATAGTAATCCATGTCTTCATGAGACTTCATGAGCTCATTAGACATTGATGATAGCATCAAACATTGAATGTCGAGGGCATCATTAAAATGTTGCTCATAGACCAGGAAGTCTTAATCACTCACCCCTTGGGTAGGAGAATCAGGATGTGAGGACTGTAGCACGTAAAACTTTCGTTCATCACATATGATAACCTGAAGGCGCCTAAACCTTTCCTAAAAGTTACTGCATGTGAGGATATTGTCTTTATCCAGAATTTATCATAGAGAAAAGGTGGTTGACGATATTTTCATATTGATTCTACAAATTAAAATTGTATATTTATCAGTACTTCATTGATTACATTTTATGAGAAATAATATATTTTTATTAAGTCTCCCACTATTTCTCAAGTCCCAATTTCCCTCAACATTGAACTCAGAATGCCAAGTTTCTATGACATTCTATTGGAAAGGATCCATATTCCCCTTCACATAACCATAAAAAGGGTTGGTCCAACTATTTGAAGGTATTTAGGTAGGCAGGTCTTTGCCAACTGTGAGTTTACAGTTCCTTAATCTGTTGAGTGGACTCCCCAATCCTGAAATCCTGACATGGATTTACTCAACACTCGCCTCCATTTTACAACAATTATAGCAAGGGATACTCATCTTGATGTAAAATGTTTAAGTCAATCCGAAACTTTCATAAGATCTTCCTTTATAAAATTAAGTGTCACAAAAAGGGTTGGTCAAACACATAGTTTTATTGAGTCTTTCCCTTAATCAAGTAATCGGAGGCTTGGTCTGAATTAATATGGTATTTAAGGGATTTTGTTCTTTATGAATAGTTTTTCATTATCACATTCTTATTAATATTAAGTGATGCTTGCTTAAGTGATTAACCATGTTCTGATAATGTTTAGTCATAGTCCAGTTTTTATTTTATTCCATATTTGAATGATTTTTTATTTCATTAATTAGTTGATTGTGACAATACATACATAATAAATAAACCATGAAGTCAGACAGAAATTAAATAAGATGGCATGATCAAGAGCTTCTATTGGTTAGCTTATCTATCAGTTTGATAAGCTAACCCTAACCTTGGAAAAAATACCTTGAACCGATGGTTCGTGTTTTGTAGCTCCCACCTGACCACCTTTGCATTTTCTTGGGTGGGATTTGCCTCAACATCGGATTTTGAACCATCTCCACTATCTTGGGAGATCCTCCATTACATGGGGTTTACATTAAAGAAACCTTTGTCACACATAACCTACATTTTATTGGAAGAAGGCTCGCAGGCCAATGATTATAAATTAATCAAATTTAAATGAAATCATACACACATACAAAGGGTCTTTGTCTAGATCATGATCATGCATAGCATACAATGACATTTATGCATATTTAGAAATCAAATTCTTTTAATCTTTCTTTCATTTATGATACGTCATACTTGAATTAAATTAATTTTGATTTTATAATTAATAAATTCTTTATCATAAATTCCTTTATGAATTTCATTGATATTCTTCTCATCTATATTCCTTGTACAGGTCATTGTACTTTTTTGGAGGAAACTTGGTGAGATTCCATTTCTGGAAAGTACACGTCGTGTAATATAGCCTACACACCATGTATTTTTCACCCTTTATAAAAAGTACAAAATGGGGGCTTTGGCGTGTTTTCTATACTTTGTAAATTTTAGATTACACGACATATAGATTAATATAACATGGCTTGTACTTCCTTGTTACGCAGTTACCGGACTGGAAATCATGTGTATGTGGAACACGACTTCTCCTTGTACATAGTTTCACATGATCCAAATCATACTACATGGTGTGTTGATTTAACATACACGTCATCTATTCTGGTTCCACATGTCATTCATTTCTTTTCAACATGGTGTAATAAGTACTTAGTCATACTCAAATCACACGGCGTGGTTTGGCAGACCAGTACCGGTTCATTGAACCTTAGTACACGACGTGTTGTTTTCACTACACGCCCTGTATTCATTTGTTGTATGGACAGAAAGAGCGGCTCCTCCAGATGAGTTCCTCATTTTTAATTTAATCAATATTAAAATTAAAAGTTCATTTCTGTGATTTGAATTGATAAACGAAGGAGGAAGAACATATCTCGTTCATTCAGTTTTATATAACAATTTATCTTGAATTGAATAAAATATAAATGCGTAAATTGTCAACGAAAATTAAATAACTCTAATAAACATCATAATCTCTATTTGATACCATTTTCAAAGGTTTCGTGAGCAGAGGAATCTCATGGGTGGATGTGCCCAATTGGCCTTTTGTCATTAACAATAATCAATCCAATATCAATACAAAAATAAATTCCTATCTCCATAGATCAAATCACAGAAATAGTCAAAGAAAAATGATGGTCCTGGAACCACAAATGGGGACTGTCACAGGTTGATTATAATTAATTTAATTAATTCCCAAGAAGTACCTTTTTCAGTGTTCTTTCTTCGTTGATATTCTTAATCAAGTTAAAATGTGATTCATCATTGTGTCATAGAATCCATGTGTAGAATTCCTCTAGCGGTGATCCACACATGCACCACGTATCTCTAGACATCGCCAAAGGATTCTCCAGGTGATAGCATGGAGAAACTTCTGCTTGCATTTTCCTCCTTAGATCCTCTTGATCCGATGGAGGAGGACCTCTCTCGTTCTTGAGAGCGTTCTTGGATGAAGGAGTTATTTCGATCATGAGAGAATTATCCAAAATTGTTGTGCACAACGATTCTCTTGGGAAAGGAGGCGGGGTTGTGAGGATATTTATAATCAGGTTTGAGGTTGTAACGTTATGACAATAAATAAACACGTTTTATTTTTTTCATTAACTCTTTTTAAAAACCCCATGTCGAGTCATTAATTCCTTTAAATGTGCCCATACTGATTATAATAAATATCATTTAATAAAAGGATATTATTTCCTCAAAATCCCTACTGGAAAAAATACATGGCGTGTAGTCATAAATACACGTCATGTACTTGTTTTACATTGAGAACTACATGGTGTGTACATTAAATGTACATAGCGTGTATATATTGGTTCCATTTTTTCATTTCCTTTCAAAATGAAAACAACACGGCGTTTAATCATTTATACATGTCATGTACTTGTTTTCATTTTATTATTCACCAAATATTAAATTGATTTAGGCTTCCTTGAATAATTTTTAAACCACGTATGGAAATAATATTTATTCTACTTGAGATACATGAATACACTTAGTGTGTGACCCTATAGGCCTCTTTCTCGTTGGCATTAGGTGGGATTGCCTAAAGTCCAAGATTACTGTCTAGAAACAGGTCAAGGCGCCCAAAAGAAAGAATTTGGCTCCACATTGACGTGTCACCTCATAAGAATGATTACTGTATAATTTAATCCATGTTCCTCAATATCTCATCAATCAGGTTTCATGGCATTGTCATAAACCTATATGCTTGATCCGTCATTCTTTGACTTCTAGAAATAAACTCATCGTTACACCATGTCCATGGAATTTGGGCGAATGTTTTATTTCAATCAAAGGGACTGAGATATCTACTTCCATAAATATGCAAGGGACAAATCCTTCCACGACTTATCCATTAACAACATGTCATTCGTGATTCACCCAACATACCCTACTTCCCGCCAACTGTCTTCGTTATGGTTTTCGTCTGTAAATATATGTTCACAAGTCATGTCATGAGTTAATGATAATCTTCCAATCTAATGACCATTACACACTCTCGTAGACAGTAATGTCTGATGACCCTAAGAAATGTGGAATTACTACTAGCGTTTTTTTTCTCATAATCTCCCATCATGGAGATTACCAAGTGCGAACTCGATGAGGGAGTGTCTCATCTTCTTATGAGTGCTCGCACATGACAGTCTGTATATTATGTGTCCTATCATAGTATTTCATCCAACCGTAGAAATTTATTTAAGAATATTGTTATAGAATTTCAAGGTTATCATCATAGCATGGATCATTCATGACCTTATCAATGCAACAAATATTCTAGGACATTATTATATTAAAGTCATACATAATAATGAACAATATATAATAAGTGTACATTAACATAATCAATGTACAAATAGTTGGTTCTTAGGACACCAACTATAACAAAAGTCCCTTTAAGCGAATAATGGCATTGCGAGTTCAACAATGTCCTCATATTTCAATTTTGAGCACCGGGTCAATAGTTACAAAATGCCTCTTGCGCGTTTACTGAACTTACCTGAAAAAGAGTTTGGAAAATGAATAACAATCACCCTAGATCCACGCTGGTCGAGGATAGGCTTTGAAAAATTGAAACATTCCCCTATGAACCCAATTGTACTCTTTGATTTCCAATCCAAGTTACCATTTAAAAGTTATGGATTTTACAATAAAATAATTGTCAGTTATTTATTTTATTTATGGCCAAAAAATAAATTTCACTAGTGGCCCTTGCCGACCAAAGTTTTTATCTGTTTAAATTAAGAATTCCCTCAATATTTTAGCGGTGGTATCATATTTTCAATCCAAGATACAATTTGTGAGTTATAAGTATTTTAAGAATACAATAATTTATGTAGATAATTTATTTACTGTTATGTTATTTTTGGGTTTTCTCATCGGAGGCATGCACCGAATAAACTTATGTCACACCTAGTGTAAACCCACCAACCTGAATGCAACAGTTCCATTGTATTTTTGATCAGAGTAACCATTTATATGTTATTCCACTTTTTTGAGAAAACTATTTATAGAAGATATTGATAGTTTAACAAAACTTTGACAGACCATTCCGGGCACTCCGAGCCTCAGAATCATGCGCCTTCAGATTTCATAGTCTGAAAATAATTCCATATAATTAATTATACGGAATTTTTAGGTCATTTTTGGAAAAGACTTCAGAAATCCATGGATACTGAACTTCGTTTGAGCACTTCATGCCACCCTCAAACTGATGGATAATAAGAACTAACTACCCAATCCTTAGAATACATGTTGAGATCTTTCTAACATGACTTTCAAGGTATGTGGGATCAATATTTACCTCTGGTATAATTATCATATAATAATATATTTCATTCAAGTATTCAGATGGCACCATATGAAGCATTATATGGAAAGAGATGTCACACACCAGCTTATTGGGATGATTTTGGTGAAAGAAAACTCATAGGCCTAGAACCTATTGAGGAAATGCTGGAAAAGAAGATGATTATCTAAACCCACATCAAAGTAGTTCAATGTAGGCAAAATAGCTATGCCGATAACCAAAGGATGAATTTGGAATTTCAACTAGGAGATCATGTTTTTGTGAAGGTATCTCAATGGAATGGTGTTATAAAATTCGGTAAGAACGGTAAATTAAGTCCCAGGTACATCGGACCTTTCGAAATTCTATAACTAATTGGTGTTGTAGCTTACCATTTGGAAATGCTGCCTAGTCTCTCCAAAGTTCACGATGTGTTTCACGTATCACTATTGAGAAAATACATGCATGACCCAATGAATGTACTCACCTATGAGGAAATTGAACTGAACATGGTCTGTCTTATTGTAAATATCATGTCAAGATTCTTGATACAAGAGAACATGTGCTGAGAAACTGGACAACTTGTCTGGTAAATGTTTTATGGGGAAACCATAAGATGGAAGAGGAAACGTGGTAACCTGATGAAGATATGATAAAGAACCACCCGAATATTTTTATGAAGTAATATTAATGAAATTTCAGGGATTAAATTATTTTAAGGAGTGGAGAATGCAACACCACAAAAATCCATGGTCTGTTTCCTTTTGAATAATAAAATATCTTCTGTTGTACGCAACTTTGAGTTCAAGCACAACACAACTAATAAAACTAGCCATTATGAATAGTAATACCTTTTTTTAAAATTTTATAAATTTCATCATTCAAAATAGACATCATTTTTGGATTAGGAATATTGATATTAGCTTAGTCTGTATTTTTGGTATTTTTCTAAAAGCATTCAACTTTTGATGAATAGTGAAAACACTAAGTTATTGTTTGAAACAGAATTTTTATTTAAATAAATGTTTATTTTACATAAATTTATTATAGGTCAAAATTGATATATAATACATATATATGTTCAATATACTTCATTGGAATCATTTTATAATAAGTTTAGATATATAAAAAATTTATTGATCTTTTTACCTCCTTTTACCCACCTCTTAGGTGCATATGTAAATTTGCATAAAACATAATTTTACTGCTTCTATGAGTTGGAATTTGAAAAATACTTAAGAAACAGTTCATATTAGTAACTAAAATGTGGTTCAATAAGATGATAATAATTTTTCTGAATAGTAACATTGGTTTTTATGTACCATGGTTAAAAGTAAATAGTGCAATAAGGGTAAAAATGATATCATAATAACCATAGAACATGTCCTAATTCTATTGGATATGTATAATTCAACCAAAAGAAACCATAGGAATAAAATATGATCCTACATGATCCACATGGATTATACTAGGACATTTATTATTATTTTATTTAAAGAAGAGTTAAAAGTGTTAAAATCAATGTTTAATAACAAAATCATTTTAATATAGGGTTAATCGTAATATAAATTCGACTATAAATATTAATTAGAAAGATAAAAATATTTCCTACATAATGGTATATTATTTATAATTTCAAAACATTAAATAATTTAATTTATTTATTACCCAAAGATGATGCAGTAATTACCTTATTAATGGAATATTAAAATAACTAATTTTATTAAATATCCAAATAAATGTAAACTGAGGATTCTGATGAATTATACTGATTTTATAGGTTTATAAGACATGTTAGGGTTGGATAAATAAATTCTATTCTAAGAGATAATTTTTTAATGGCTTTCAAAAAAATAAAATACTAAATAGTGTCAAAATTCACATAATTTAGTTCTTAAATAAAATAATATATTATTAATTGATCTAATATTCCTAAAAATATAAGGTTTGGACAAATTAATTACGTAATTATATATATATATATATATATTTATATATTAATAATGAAACACATGGGGTTGTTTTGGCATGTTATAGTAAGTTTATTAACTATATAATATATATATACAAAGAGACATGGTAAATTTCAATCTATTTAGCTAAGAGTTAAATATAAAGGTAAGGATAATATGTTGACCTAAACCTATCTAAAACCTATTGTTTGCAATGTTTTCAACCATCCCAACCTTAGCCTCGAAATAAATTTCTTGAGCCATTAGAAATCGAACATGATTTTATTATAAAATAATATTTCAAGCCTTCCCTAAAGTGACCCTCACCTCCCTTTAAAATGGAACTTACCTTTCTCTTAATTTCAAACCTCAAATGCATTTTTTCTTATCCATACCCTGCCCAAATATCCTCCCAAATTCCCTCACTTCAACCTAGATTCTTTAAATTAATCATAAATCAAACCTATGGATCCCTTTTGATCAACTCAAAAGGAAAACACTTGATGTATAGGTAATAATATCACCACCATCGTTCAAGTTCTTTTCTTCTTCCACTTCCTATTTCTTTTTTTTACCTTCTAAAATAATAACTCTAGTGTCTTCTATATACTGTGATGTTATTATAAAAATGGAACACCATATTTCTTATTCTATCCATCATACGAATGATAAATTCACCATACCTGTGGTGTGTACGGCTTACTGTCTCCACGTCGTGGTGTAGTTTGTTATTCAAATACTTCATTATTTGGTTTTGTATAATAAAGAGTATATATGATATAAATAATCAATATTAATTTTTAATGATTATTTATATATAATATACAACCAATTACATATGATTTCACCACCAATAAAATGGTATTGTCGCTCATGCGTACATACGGATTACAGTCTCCACGAACGCGGTGAGATTCATTGCCCATCGTAATAAATTCAAGAATAATATTCATTTTATTATTAAAAATAATTTCGATGAACTTAATATCATTAATTATATGAATAAAAATACATCCTATCCATAAAAAATATGTCTTACTTATCCGAGCATATAAAGGAAAACAGATAAGTTAACACACGAAATGATGATTTAATGAAATATTATTAACAAAGAAATATTAGAGGATAATATATGATATAATATATATATATATAGTAATTTTAGAATTTAATAAAAAAAATTAACTATTATACATGAGGTTAGCATACCATCGCCTAAGGAGAAGTACAAGTTAAGGGTTAATTTTACAATCTCTTTATTATCTGAGGTTGTTTTTACGTAAGTATCTACTTGGACATATTTATCATCCACATCCATGTTATCTTAAAAATGACATTCAAAACATTTTTACTATTTACTATACTATGGGTAAAATTCATTTCTACCCATATTTGACCATATTTGTTTTTGAAATTAATATTTCTGTCATTTCCCAAAAAGGTACTTTATGGCCTTTTCAACAAAATTAAGGTAAGAATGTTTTTTTTAACTTATACAGTGACTGTGGATATTTTCCACCATTATATAATCGTCGAAGCTTCCCATAGAGGCATATACGAATATATTCAATTCAAATTTTTTTTATAATTATATTACATTTAAATGATTTCAATATAGAAAGAGATATTTGTCTAAATTTTTTTGATTTAATCTATGTCAACATCCTCTGATGGATATTAAGATTGTTTGTAGTTGATTTATTATGATACAAAACTTCCTTAAGTTATTGATGGTTTTTTTATATTTTTGACTGTGGATGTGTTATTTTTACACCATTCATGGTTTATGGATAAAGTATTGACATTTCATATGCTAGTTTTAATACGAATGTTTATGTTATGTTTAAAAATTTTCATAAGAGGAATTCATTAGACATAGTATGTGATGGGTGGAGACTGCTATAGCTCCTCGATTCATCGGTAGGTCTCATGAGACAAATGAGCGTCTTTTCACAAGGCCTTGACAAAATCTTATTTTTTGTCTTGGAAAAAGGCCTTGACTATGTGGTTATGAAGTCCGACATTATTCTTTCCATCATTATGAAAGTGGATATTAATGTTGCATGTGATTATTATTCTATTAAAATATCCATATGATTACGTAAATAGCATTATTTGATTTTATATTTACCATATTATGCTGAAGATTATGTTTCAAAGGATTTTGTTTTAGTCTTATATGTTACCTTAAATGTTTATGTTTATTTATGAATGTTTCCATTATATTGTTATCTTGACTGATCATTTTAGAGCACCCCTTTGCATGTTTTATTTTTCCCCGTATTTGAAGAAGTATTTTATGGTTGACCTACAAGGATAGGATAGGGATATAAGTGTTTTCAAAAGGGGACAAAATTTTGTTGATGTTTTTATTTCATGTTGTAATGTAAAACTTATGAATGTATCTATTACTTCCAAGGCTGCTAAATTGATCTGTATTTCAGGATATGTTTCCTTGTATTAGGCCAATTCTATGTTATAATGCACCAACTCTGGGTAACTAGTGTTGAGTTGTTATAATAATTACAGAACGTGTTAAGAAAACACAGGAATATAACATTCAATAGTTATTGAAAACATATCTGATATCAAGGAATAAATGAAGGATTACTATGATTTCTATATTAAGGATGATGAGTAGGTCCCATGTTTTTTTAATCCACAAGCTTGTAATAATGGTTTTGGTTCCATACTATTAACATAGTGATGGAACCATGGTCGTTCTATGAAATAATTGGGGTATGGTTTGTGTTTGTCTTCAATACTCATTGGATGTTCATATTTTTTTCCAGTAATGTGTTCATACTGTTCATGGAGAAAACAGTATTGAAGGTGGCATTATTTCCCAGTGGTTTCCATACTTTTGGGCCTATGAATATGGTAATGGTAAAATCTATGTTTGGAAAAGGAACCTACGCACAAAGGGGTTTGTGTGATGGAAACTTGCGTGTAAGGCATGCTTCAGGATCAGATTGCTGAAAAATGGCAAAGTCAGGAGCTGTATGAAATATCGGAGTGTTGTGCAAAAAACATGGATTGCACGTTGAATTGGTTGTGCGTGAAATAGTGAAAGTAGGATGGTGTTATCGTGCAAAAAGAAGCTTCGGGATTAGAATGCGGAAAAATGGAAAAGGTATGAGGTTCGTGGAAAATACCGATATGTGCGTGAAAAATGATTTCTGCACAAAATATTATTGCACACAGAATGAGAGTTTCTTGCGACACTGTGGGTTTTGTGTGCAGGGATCAGCAAGGCCAATAAAAAAGAGGTGACCCCTCTCTTTCGATATGGATAGAGACTTAGAGATGATATATGTTTTGATGCACGAAAAAGGTGTGCGTAAAGGGAGTTTCACGGAAAATTATACGCTACGCAAAAACACACATGATTTGCATAAAAAATGATGTTGCGCGTAAAAGTGGAATGTACATGAAAAAGTAGACATTGCGCGTCAAAATTACTGGTGTGCGTAAATGTTGATGTTGCGTGAAAAACTAGAAGTGACACGTAAAAATTTAGGTTCGACATAAAATTGGATGATGCATGTAAAATTGAAGGTTGTGCGTAAAGGCGGTTTGTGTGTGAAATAATTTCTGTGTGAAAATCATGTATTGCATGAAAAGGTGATATCTTGCGTGCAAAGGGTAGGTGTTGCATTAAATAATCATTGTAACCTGTTTGCATATTCCAAATATCCGGTTAAGTGGTTTAGTGCTTTCAAGTGAATCATTTTATGACATCGATGAAAGCAGTGTCTCATGATGAATAGAGAAAAAGACTTGAATGCAAATCTATTGAAGATTCATTCATGTCTATAAGCTTTGTTTTAATTCTCTCAAGTTAGTGAGCTAGGGAGAGAAGAGGGATGTGATCGGAGGGATGCAGTGAGTGTTACCTGAACCTTTGTAAAGGAAGTATTCCATGCACAATGTGACTGTGACCAAATATTGTAATTCATAATCTAGATAAGATTAGTGGATTTTGGTACGACCGACACACTGTTGGCATATTCTCCCGAGATGTAGCACTTTTTGGTGAACGAAGTAAAATTGATGTGTTAACATCCTTCTTTCATTTTTTTGATAGATTTAATAAGTTCCAACTTATGGGGGAACTAGATCCACAAAATTAAAAATAAGAGGTTAAATCCTTGATTCACCCCTCCACTCTTAGGGTGTTCTGAGGTCATTTAGATAGGGTCGCAAAGACAATAAGGATCATGAAGTATGTGTTTATGGAGGCTCTTCATAGGACTCTTTGGAATCTAGTAATGTACAATATGTTATATTTCATCATGGATCAATTTTTCCCATGAAATAAAAATTTATATATCTCTTTAAACATGAAAAAAGAGGCACTCAAATTATATGTTTTATTGTAAATGAACCATTATTATACAAGTTACATTGGTTTGTGGGTTCAATTTACACCATTTATAAGGATGAGCTGTAAATGAGGAATAATTTTGGGTATAGTGGATTGGAAATAATTTCATTGAGAAAATTCATGTTGGTGATAAATTCTTACATCAATATGATCTAGAGATTTTACCCTTTTGAAATAAAGAATGTTTTTACATAAAAATAGTTATCTATCAGGTTCATTCCGACATATGACTTCATAAAAAAAGGAATTGTGCATGATGGTGATTTAAGATTGTGGTTATTTTGTATTCTTCAATCCTGAGCACATGTTTTTTACTGTTCGATAATGATAAGTTTTTTTAGTGGGGAGGATGTAGTAAACTAACATTTTCATAGTAAATAATAAATATAGTATTGAGTTTTGAGCTCTAAGACCCCTATAGGGGTCAAATTTTAATTCTTCCATAGTAGAATCCCTGAAAAAAACTTTTCGATTGTTCTATTGACACTATTGTGTTATGTTTACCACTATGATAATTTGACGTGGAGTTGATATCATGTTAGATCCATGATAAAAATCACATTTAAAAATATTATTTTTATCCCATGTTAAAAAACTATATAATTATATTCATTATTATAAAATATTTTTATAATGGGAAAACTAACATTGTGAGTGTATCCAAAATTGGGTATTTACCATATTAGTGATATAATCTAGGTTAAAATTATATTTTCTACTTTTTGGCTATCATTGATGAGTTAATTATTTAAATAAAATGATTTAAATAATTGATTAATTAATTTTTCAATTCATGGAGAAGCCTTGTTTCATCTCTATAAGACCCCAATTATTATTTCATCTTAGTGAGAGTCACTTTTTTATTGAAGGAGAACCCAAGGGCTGGTTAGATAGGAAATGGAAATATCCTGAAATGTAAACTAGATCCATATTTACAATGAACAGACCATTAAAAACAGTGATGGATCAAAGTAACATTGATTTATTAAAATTTTATTATTTTGAATTAATTATGGTTCAATATGAAAATTATAAGAAAATTTTATTGGTTTTTATTATCAATTTAAAACACTTCATTTATGCTTTATTTGTGAGTGAACCATGCCTGATGTTCTAATATGTGAGTTGTACTTTAAAAATTTATGAACATTCCCCTTTTATTAATTAATCTATAAGTCTTCTAGTTTCATGTGACATTGATTTGGTTTAGAAATCTATATTATAAATCTTATAATATGAAATTATTTTATTATATAAAAATCATGAATAATTCTTATTCTGATTTTTGTGTTTAGAAATTCAAGATTGTGCATTTTTATAAATCATTTCAGTATTGTTTTCTTTTAGTTAATTATTATTTAGATAATTTTTAACAATTAAATCATTAAATTACATATACCCTATTATAAAATAATGAAATCAAAATATGAAAATAAATTTTAATTAATAACATAAGAAATATGACCCTCAATTAATATAAGAACAATCATTTAGAAAACACAGAACAAATTCTCAAAAATCTTTATGTTTTGCACTTACCATTCCCTAAACATACACTATTATAAATTGAAGGATGATCAACAACTAGTATGACACATTAGATTGGTGTTCCACTCACTTTGATTGCAATAGTTTGTTGGAGGATTTCTAGAAAAGATAGGAAATGTGGATGGTGGATCAGGGCAGATGAAATAAAAATATAGATGAAACATCACTATGATGGAATCAAGAAGGAGGGAGATCTAGGTAGAATATACTACAAGATTATTAGGTCCTATCATTTTATATCATAGAACTATTATATATCAAATTTTATAATTTTAATCTGATGTATGTTTTTAATAAATTAACAGTCTATCATGATTATTTTTTAATGTACACCAAAATGGAATCATAATTTCTTCCATAAGACACTATTTTTGATGTGTTATAGACATATATATAATTTAACTCCATAAATATTATTCCATGGTTCAAGCATGATGATCAGAGTGTTCCTGTCCTACTATTGGAGTCGGTATTACCCTTAAATAAATAGGGAAGGTATCCTCTATCTAAAGGTTATTTTATAGGATGGACCATTATACCCCCACCACATTCTTGAGGTTAGGATCATATATTAATAGAGTCAACATCCTTCCCCCCAAATATGATCTCATGCAAGGATGGAACACTATATTGTATTTTTTTATTGCCCAAATTGAGGTGTCTTCCTAGTAGATTAGGATCCTTCTATTCTCGTTTATTTTTGGTTCTGTGGTTTGATTGGTACTTGATCAGTGGTATGGTATGATGGATAAGAGGGTGAAATACACCCTCATGTAATGAGAATGATTAATAAATAAGTCGATCCCATTCATGGAATTTGGAGACATTGTAGTATATGGTATTTCTGAAGTGTTTAGTGCTCTTCATAAATTTTACAACATGGAACCCCATGGGTCACTTTGGAGATGTTCAATAAAATTGAATACTTATATTAGAATTTGTGAGATTTTTAATTCTATGAATATCCCCCTTCATTACTCATGATATAAAGAACCATGTATGTTGATACAATGATAATTATAATCAACCATTGTGGTTTGGAACAATACTGATCGAGGGTCCTCTTTACCCTAATGACATTAGTTCTTAAAGCATATATACATTAAATTCTCTGATAATCCCCTATTTTCTTATCAATTACATTATTAAATAAGGTTATTAGTTATTTTCCTCTTATTTACACATTAGTACAATAAATTCCTAGATAATATGAGGTTCTATATTTTCCTCTGTGTCATCCTCTTTTTCACCACTCATTCGAGGAGATTAATCTGACTTGATACATTGTGTTGCATTAGTAGTTTTTGAGATAACCTATTTGGATTATTTTTACACACCACTACAAAGAAATAGTGTCCAAAAATGTTTGGTAAGTGCATTATGTGGACATGTTAGATATTATCTTGGAACACATAGATCTTAAATGACATGTTAAGAACTGACTGGTAGTAACGCGTAGAAACAAAATATGGAGCTGAGTGGTTTTATATAATAGTGGAATATTATTGGGAAGAGGTTTACTAATGGGAAATTACATTGAGGTAAATATTTCAAGGGTTCTATATTATTATGATTTGAATAATATTTTAAGTATATATTTTTAATAGATATATATATATGATGTACTTGTTTATGTATCCCCATGAATGGTTCATATAAATAGTCTTGTTACTCATACGTTTTCTATTGGTTTTACTAATTTTTATTATTCTTTCATGATAGAATATTACCATAGTTTCAAATAGGTTAGGTCCTCCAATATTCTGTGACATTCCTATTCGGTGATGGCCACCATTCAATAGTCTATTTGAGGTTTTCCTAGGGGGAACTCTCATAATAAAACCAAGCAAGGTGGGCCCCTGATGGATTTATTCATGTCATTATTTGTTTTGAATACTTAGTGATCCTAAAAAACTATATTTATGGGATTGGAGAGTACCTTAATTCCAAATATTTATTGGAATGGATATTGAACCCAATCTACAGTTTTTATGGAAATAAAGAGTGAACCCAAACTATAATGTTTGTGGGAATGGGGAGACAACCCAATTGACTATGTGATTATTATCCAAATAGTGAAAATTTACATAAGAAACTATTTTTATGATTATGTTTATATAATATTATAAAATTATGATTCCCTATATTTTCATTATTATGTGATGATTTTATATTCATGTTCCTAAGTATATGGTTATTTTTCATAATGTTCCTTTTTAGGTTATATATCTTTCTTCTATGATCTATTTTATCCTTTGTGAATTATGACCAAAATTTAGGATTTCATGTTCTTTTTATTAACTTATTTCTCCAATATTCTTATTATATAACATTATTATGATCTTATGGTAAATACATTATATATCATTGATATATTTATACACCTCACTAAACATTTTAAATATCAGTTTCTTTTGTTTCCTATCCTTTATAATTATATGTAGGGATATATCTACGAAGTATTCTTTGGTGGAATATTTTTTATGAGATAATCAATAATTATTAATTAATTTATAGGTTGTGTTCCTAAATGTTGGTCAGAGATAGTAAGTCAAGAGGTGGTGAATTTAGTTACAAATAATATTTCTGTTGAAAAAATATAAATCAAAATCTACCATGTTAATTGAAAATTCCCACTTAATAAAAACACTATAATTTTAAAGGTTTTATATGGAGTAAAATATCAAAAAGTGGTATAAGGGATTAGATAAAATAATATTTGAAATCTCAGTAGCTTTTCAATCTAAATTACATAATCAAACACTTAATATAAAAATATTTTAATAATATTTATCTAATTTGATACTTTGATTAATGATTTAAATAAAAATATTCAATTTAAATTTAAATTGTAGAATGAAACATAAGACACATAGTTGAAACAGAAAAGGGTTTACGTATGAAGTATATATATAATCCTCTCCTCTATAAAACCACCTACTACAATGTATATTATTTTAATAATAATCTGATACCCCACCAGGACCGTGTTTTACAAATAACAATGCATAGGCTATCAATGCTCAACGCCTATTTTATAGTTATACATATAAAAAAACAATATAATATATGAATGACTTCTGGCATAGTTTCAATGTATATATGAGTAATTATATTTGATTGATCATGTCTAGAAAACATCAGTTTAAGCATATGACCTAATTTTCAAAAATAAAAAAAGTAATACAACACATAAGAGAATTGTAATGAAAAACAGAGATAAAGAAGTGTAGTACAGATACGAAAATATTATGTCACTTGATTTGTGAGGCCTTATTTGTTCAGATGCCTTTGAATAAGTCTTTTAATGTTTCTTGAATTGTTTCTTCAAAATATTAAAGAAAATAAAGTATCATAGATTCTTGAATGAACTTTTTTTAGTCTGTTTATGTTCATAAAAATATCCACACAACTCTCTTGATTTAGTTAAGGAAATGATATTTATCTTATGATCATTTCATACTTTATCACTCACATATATATCAGCTCAAAAAATAATAAATCATCTCTAAAACAACACATATGAAGAAATTATCATGAATAAAATTATCTTTAACCACAATAATACAGTGAAGAATAATAATAATGATATCTTGGATCCTCATTCTAAGACTTAAATCCAGTAACTCGTAATTTTTTATCAATTCAACCATTTATTTTTTTACATATAATGATTAATAAATCCATTTTAGGTTTCCTAAATTTAATTCCATAAACTGTACATTGAAGGAATTAAATTAAAATGTGTGATAGAACATAATTACTAGAAAACCAATAGAAGATCATCAGTAATAGTACCATAGACCAACAATATTTTAAACTAATTTTTGGATGGTCCATAATTATATCTTTCAATGGTTGATAATATTATTTAACTTTATATTTAATCAATGGTAGATCTAGTAATACAGTAGAACTCATATGGCAGTTTGTCAGGTCTATTAGAATAACTTTTCTGCTAGTAGATCTGGATTGGTGGTAGAACTGGTTTGGTGGTTGACTTGGTCTATTGGTAGATTTGTTGAACTAATGGTGGATTTCTTTAATTGTAGATCCATCAAAGTTATTTTGTATTGGTATATGTAATACATCATTATATCTAATTTAACAAATGGTATACTATCACATCCAATGGTAGATCTTTATAATTAAAGGTAGATTGTACTTATCCATATTTCTTCACAGAAAGATGTACTATCATAACACAATAATCATATTAGAAACATAACAACCATTATTTTTGTGCATTAAAATAACGAGTTTCAAAAAATAACACACTATATTATGATAAAAAATCATGAAATTTTATAACCATGTATATAAAAACAACTATATATAAATTGGAATATTTAAGGTCTACTTAACATGTAGAATTTATAAAGTGAGATACTCAGTATAAATTTTGGAATAAAACTACAGTCATAACATTAAATAAAATCCAAAAAATACTCCCCTTTTGGTATTATAAATATTATATTA
The DNA here is from genome assembly GCA_963277665.1 of Viscum album. Lineage (NCBI taxonomy): Eukaryota > Viridiplantae > Streptophyta > Magnoliopsida > Santalales > Viscaceae > Viscum > Viscum album. The sequence goes on from OY728122.1 coordinate 1,211,542,435, forward strand.
TTATAAAATAAAATATAAATAAATAACTAAAGGAGAAAAACATGAATGCGTACATAAAAAAAATATTCATTTAAATAAATCTCAAAATATTAAATGGAAAATATAGTCCCAATAAAAGACTAATCCTAGTCTGAATTACACTTATCTTGATTGGAAGTAGGATTAACATGATCTTTTCCTTTTGTAGAGATAGGAGGCACAGTGGGAGAATTTGAGGGTGTAGATGTAGAATTAGGAAGCTCGTAGATCATTGGTGTCCTGATATTCCAAACAACTATAGCTTGTTACATTTTAAAGGTATAATACTATGGAGGAAGGGGTGGTGAAGAAGGTGTATAGTGGTAAGCAAACAGAGGAATGGATTCTAATTCCACAGTTTTTTACAATTTTCAAAAAAATGGATTCATTAGGTTCACTAAATACCTTATAATGTTTCCACCTCTCTCCATAATAGTAAATAAGTCATTATATACATCCATATACAGTTTGAGAAGTGGATCCAAGACATTAATCTAGTTCACTTATTCCTTAAAGGCCACAGTCAAAAAAAGAATCCTTAATTTCTAAATAAAAATTTTAATATGTGAATTGAGATCATGTTTGGTATAAAATCAAGAACGGTAGTATTTTATTCACTTAGTGATTGTCTCTCTATCTATTTGAGATTCATTGAGACACTATGTATCCCATTTTTATATATTATCACCATGCTTATTTATTTCAAAAATATCCTCCTAATAAGATATAGTGTGTCCACCCATGATGGCATGAAACTACTCTCTCATAATAACATTGATCATATCACCATCAATAGAATATATATGTGGTAGATAAGTGAATGTTTGGGAAATAAGTGTGGGTATGTTCTCCAACCTCTCAAAAAGATATGTCTATCATGTGGAAAAATGGAAGTCATCTTCTCTATGATAGAATTCACCACTTCCATCTATTTAAAAAATATTCTATTCTATGTCTCAATAACAGGAATCTTACAAATAATCTTTTGATGAATATGGATAATGTTAAGCTAAAATATGTGTCTCATATATACTCTACTGAGATGAGTTACTTTAAAATATTGAGATATAAGAATTCCATTGAAATGTAAAAACAACCTCTCTCTAAAATCATCCAAATCAAAATTATTAATATATATTTATGGTAAAAAATGAAAAGTATGTAGAGGTAAAGGAAACCACTCTTGACTATAAAAGTTATCTTCTACAATATCAGATCCAACAGTAGGAAAATGAGAATAAAAAACATGAATCTAACCATCTTTATAAATTTTATCCATAATATATCACTTAGTATAATTTTCATCCCTTCGAATGGTATTTCTAACAAGATCAGGTGGACATACATGGTTATCATCATCACTATAACACACACCATCTAAATTAGGACTAGTAATACATAATATCTTAAAAAGAGTAAATGGATCCCCCATTTATGTTGTGTCATCCATAGAAGAGGTAATTGGTTAATATCTGCAAACAAACTTCAAGATACAAGAACATATGGATTACTCCCCCTAAATCAATGCTTGAGGATCACCTTAAATAGAGACAAAATTATATGTATGCTGAATATAAAATGGTCTTTCTTCATTTAGAACCCAACTAGATACTAAATAAATTGTATATGGTTTTGTTTGTTCCTTCCCAATAGCATCATCAAAATCATTATGACCTTCTATGTCATGAGTTACATCTATATTACAATCCTAAAAACCATCATAATCCCTAAATATTTCTTCTGAGGTCCCAGAAGGACTCCCAAATCATTATTCACATGAGACTTTTTTCTCTTATTCCGCCCCTTCACTCAAAATCCTCTCTCTAAAAATAATAAAATGTGAGGAATGGCATCACCAAAGGAAATAGATAGTCTTTTGACCATATCGGGTTCACTCCCTTACACAACTAATGCATATAATTCTTCTTCAGCCTAATCTACTTAATCATACACTTCACCGTCAGTATAAAACACAACATCATTGGGCTCTACGACAGGGTCAACAATAATCTTAACCCATATAGGGTGTTCCATACGATTAAAATACAAATAAAACCATTCATTACCATCTACCAATTTCATCCTCAATGTAATCCAATGATGTTCATTATTTATATGTAAATTGGTTTAAAAAAACCACCACATTTTACTTCTTCTTCCTCATTCTCATCATCCAAACCCTTGGATTCCAACATAGAAGAATTTATATTATGTTATATTAAAGTATTAAATCTAGATAAAGAAATAATCATATCCATCATATGTAAAATATAATATCTCTAAGTACTTATTTAATCCCATATTATTTTAATTACAAACTAAAATAAATTCAGGTAACTCACCATGTTAAATACACTTTCATGTGACATAGCTTGTGTTGAATAAATTTGAACAAAAGCCGACTGTGGATCTTCCAATAGTGGATCACACAATGTGGGATCATCCAATAAAGGATAAATTTATTATTATGGATCAAAAAAAGTTTATAATTCCTAATTTATGTTTTTTATTGCATAATCTCTCAAAAAAAGGGTTTGTAAAAATATCTACAAGCCCATGTTCAGTTCCTATGAAATCGAGAGTTATAGGACCATTTTTGAAATATTCTCTCAAAAATAATGTCCAAAATTAATATGTTTTGTATTTGAATAAGATATAATATTTTTTGTAAATATTTATCAAACTATTGTTTCCATAATTTATAAGGACAAGTATAAATTGATTTCCATAGTATAGAAATGTGTGTTTAATCTATAAAATCTATGTGAAGCAACTTCCGGAAGCTATGTATTCAGCTATAACAGTGGATAATACAAAAGATTTTTTCATTTTTCTACACCAGGATACAATTAGCTGAACCAAATGGTAGAATATTCTAGAAGTTATTTTTCTATCTATCTTGAAACCACTAAATTTTTCATCTAAATAACATACTAAATCAAAAAAAATCATCTCGGATAAAAACATCCAAAATGTATTATATACTTGTGGTATTATAAAATTATTTTAATTGAGATTACATGATATTATTTTTTATTTTCATGAAAACGAGAACACATACACACACTAAAAATAATAACTAGTTATACAGAAATTAGGTATATCAGGATTCCATTTGTAACTCTGTAATTAGTTTGATCTTATGAATTAATAGTTTCATCAAGATCAATATGAAATGTTTTCTCATAGGATTATCACTACTTTTAGTTATATCAAAAAAATTATTTATGATATTTTTTGTTTAAATAATTTTAATTAAAATAATTCTATATTTATTTTGGAAATTTTAAAAACCATGAATGTATATCGACTCACCCCTTAAACTCCTTTTATATCCTTGTTGCATCATTTTCAAAAAATTATTAAATAAATAATTTATAGAATATCCAAAAATAATATCAACAACATAAAATTTAATAAATAAAACATTCGTTGAAACTATTTTTTTAAATAGAGTTGTATAAAATATTTCTTTTGTAAAACCATTATAAATTATAAAATAATCATCATGACCTTATTTTAAACCATATGAATCTTTAGATAAGTTGACAAAATTATTTTGAAAATGATGCTAATAAAATCCAAGTGTTTACAACATAAACATCCTGTACTATATGTCCATTTAAGAATTCACTCATGAAATCCATTTGATATAGATTTAAATCTTAAATTCCTACATGTGAAAGAGGTATTATTATAGATTCATTAATAACCATTGGTGAAAAATTTTCCTCATAGTCAGTACCATCTTCCTGACTATATCATTATGAATTAAATCTAGATTAATCTCTAAATACAATTACAAACACTTCAACCCTATTTCTAAACATGCTCTTAGTGATAATAGTAAGAGTGCCATTAGATATATCTACTAGTTCCCACAATTTATTCCTTTCAAATTGATTATTCTATTAATGAATTTATACTACTAATAATTCATCGGTAATTCATCATTTATGTTCTTAGGTATAATTGGGGAAAATAATGATTGATGTTTGACATGATTTCTAAGGAAAGTTCTAGTTTGTGTATCTAAATCTAGGCATTGAAATACAGTATCTGGGGTATTTTATCTATGAGTCCAAATAATTATAGAAAAATAGTGGTTGGTTATCTTATTTTATTCTATAATTTTAGGATCAGGTTTATGTTTTTCCATAGAACTGGATGAATTTTCTATATGCTTGCAGAACTATTTGATGGTTTTGAACAAATATTATGATTTGACATATCATAATCAAGGTTTTAAAAAGGGGTCCTAAGTTCATGTTGATCTATATTCGAAAATTTTACATTAAAATTTTATTCCACAATCTTTTATCTTTTATTAAACACACTATATGATTTTCTAGATGTTGTAAGGAATATTCTCTCATCACCCATGGATGAATTTTTTTCTAGATTATCTGTAGTTTTAAGAATAAAAAATTTTAAACCAAAAACAGTAATGTGAATAAAAAATTGTTTCCTTCCATTACATAATTCATATGGGGTTCTCTTTAATAAATAATAATTAAATTTCTATTAATTATATGAAAACTGGTATTCATAGCTTTTACCAAAAAAATAAATATGGAATTAATATGAATTTAGTGTTAAGAAATTTCCTAAAGGTTTTTATTTCTCAATTCCATAGCACTATAATATTTTAGGGTTCTATGACCGTAAATGTTATTATTATATCAATTTTATGATCAAAATTAATCAAAATCATGTTTTTCAAACTCATATCCATGATCACTTCTTATGGTCTTTTTCTAAGACCAATATAATTTATACCAATTATAAATACTCTATAAAATAAGAACAACATACCCACATGTGTTCTATATAGAATACCCAAGTATTTCTAGAAAATTAATTATTACAAACTTAAAAATATTTCATGAAATTTACTCTTGAAACACTACATGGTCCAATCCTATCCATGTGACCTAACTCAAGGGGTCAATAAGCTGAAACCTATTTATTTTTATTGAAATATATTTTTTGTTTTTTACCTTATGACATGGGTTATATAATTTATCAGTTGGGAATTATATATTTAGTGATTCATGACCAAACATTTACTAATTATATTTCTAACTAAATTAATATTGTAATGGGATTTTATCATTTTCCAAAACAATGATTCTTCTTAAAAGAGATTTGTATGAGAAATGTTTTTAGAAAATATAGAATCTAAATTCACATCATAAAAATTATCATTTCTTAAATCACTAAAAACTAACTCATTTTTTGAATCAATAAACTTTTATAAATTATCTTCATAAATAACTTGAAATATGTCATCACATAGCCATAAAAATGTAAGAAGATTTTAATTTAATCCATATATAAATATAACATTATAAATTATAACAAAGTAAGAGTTTATTATTTTTACATGTCCAATAGTTATTCCATTGTAATTCTCCCCAAAAGTGACACGTCCACCATCAAAATTGATTAGGTTCTTAAAACATGAATAGTACATAGTCATGTGTTTGGTGTAACCACTATCCAGATATCATATGTTCTTATGGGATCATTTCAATGGTGTTTCCTCCAAAAAAAATAAACCAAGGACATTGGTACCAAAATATTCTTGGGTACAATAATTTTAGTAATCATAGATTTTGGATTCCATAATTACATAATAGGCTTCCTATAATAAGATTTTATAATTTGAGAAATAAAAACATTGTTATGTCCAGAAGAATACATTGTTGTAACAGAAAAAGATGATCTAGGTCTAGGAATAAACTTATTTTTAATAATCCTTATTTGTCCATGATGATACAATATTCCAAATATATATTTATAAGTACTTTTATTTCCAAGAATTTGAGTAAAAATATTTATTGAAATTTTAAATATATCTATATCATTATTTATTTAATCATTAAGAAATTTTAACTTATTGTTACCTTTTTTCAGTAGATAATTTTAATCCTTCTCAATAGTAATATTAATAAGTAATCTAATATCATCAAATGTTGCTTCGTTAAAATAGTATATTTAAACTTGATTTTATTAAAATTATCTTCCAAAAAATTTTAGTGATAAAAATATTATTTTATTGAAAAATATTTCATCAATTTTTTATCACCATAATTATTAGAAATATGAACAGGAGAATCCAAAAAATAATTTCATACCTTAGATGTTTTTTTATAAAACACATGTCGTAAATAACATGTTTCTCCTCTATAATTGAATATATTGCACGTGATCTATTATCTAAATAACTTGATGTTTCTATCATATAATTCTTGTATCATTTATCATTATTAACATTATTACCTTTTGAATGTTTTCTTGGGACAATCAGATTTGAATCGACCTTTTCTCTTATATTCAAAGTATGGAGTCTCATTCATTGTATGAGCCTTAATATAATACTTTTTTTAATTACATCTATTTTCATACTTTTCATTATAAATGTGTTTATTAAATATCTTTATCATGTATATAATTTTTTGTATCTTCTTCAAAATTGAGCCATATCATTATCAATATTTGTAGGTGACTCTTCATCACTAGATATATCATCTTTGATCTCCACTTTTTTGGAAGTAGTAGTTTTAAATGCTACTGATTCCCTCTTTTGTTAATATTATTGTACACTTTTAACCTTGATTTACCACTCAAACATCAAGAGTATCATATTAATTCTTTAACAGAAAACTTTCTTACTTCACATGACTCTCATATTGACTCTAGAGTTCCTCTACATCTATCAAGTAAAAAATATAGTAGAATAATCATGTTATCATTGTCATTAATTGGTTTTACCAATTAATGAATTGTTTAACTACATCATTAAACATAAGATACATATAAGAAATCGTTTTACTAAGTTTACATTTATATCTATCATAATTAATAGTATACAACACACTAATAAAATGTAATGATAAAATAGAGAGATAAAAGTTTTGTACATATTAGAACATGATGATTCTTTATCTATGATTCTTTATTTTTTTAGAGGTCATATAATTTTAATTAGAAAATATATTGAATATTTTCTTCCCTATATAATTAAAAAATTGTATCATATACTGTAGAAGGAGATTCTCTTTTTATTCTTTTGGTGTTTAAAATATATTCAACATAGGTCTATTGATTCCTTGAATGAAGGGTTCTTCATCTATTTTATATTCTGCTATTTCATAAACACATGTATATCTGGTCAACTATCAACTATCATTTCATTAGTAAAATATAAGTTGGAGTTCTCTAAATTTAATGTCTCTTTAGGTCCAATTATCTATTAATGAATAATAATAAATATATATTGGTTCCTCCTATTTAGAATTAAATCATTATTCTATCACTTTTTTCTTCAATTCAACAATGGACAGGTTTAGGAATAATTGTTTAAAAATCCACATGAGGCTTTCTGCATTTAATTCCATAAACTAGTTTCTGGAGGAATTAAATTTGAATGAGACAAAAAATAGAAATTTTATAATAATATTTATTGATTTCACTTATGGTAACATAGTCCAATGATAGATTATACTAAGGGTAGTGTGGTCTAGTGGTAGATCTTTTAATGGTGGATCATATAAAATAATGGTGGATATAATTAATGGTAGATCTAGTCTAATGGTAGATCTATCATGGATATATATTGGTTCTGGTATTATATCTAGTCTTATGGTAGATATGGTCCATTGGTAGATCTATTCTTGTCATATATATGGTCTCGTGGTTGATATGTTGAACTAACGGTCAATGTCCTGAATGGTAGATCCATAAACACTACAGTCTATTGGTATATGTAATATACCATTAGATATATTAGAACTAATGGTAGACCATCACAGCCAAAGGTATATCATCATAACGAATGGTAGATCTATACTTATCCAAATTTTATTACAATAATATGTACTATCATAATGGATTAAATTTTTTAGATACATAATGATCATGATTTTGGAGCATTAAAATAAGGATGTTCCAACACTAATATCCAATATTATGGTGACTCATATTACATGGGGTATTTTTTATCACTCTACAATATTGATATCTATCTATTTCATGAATGAATGGATAGATCGGTTTTCCTTATCCTGTTTGTGGCAGACAAACCAGGTTACCACCAAGCTGTTGAAAACTCAGGGAGTAAGCTAGTTAAATAGAGCTCCAGGATGGGCTCTCACTCGAAACAATGCATGATGAAGGATGAACTTGAGAAATGGATTAGACTATATCCCACATGTTCTCTGGATATGGATTTGATCAAAAATGAGATTTATTTCTAAAATATCAGTTTGAGAGACAGTTGGGATGACCAATTTTTCACCAAGATGGCTTGAAAAAATGTGATTCTAGAGGACATGATCCTTCATCATGAATGGATAACACATGGGAATTCTAGGATAAGTTGGTTTTTTGTGGGTGATCAAAATTATATTTTTTCCATGACTATATCAATGAAAAATGCGGACCCTTTAGGCCTAATATTATTCTTTATAATGGAATGTATACTGAGGATCCTAACATGTTGGGGGACATGGAACTCCCCCACATTAGTGATATTTTTATAAGCCCCAACCTGTGTATGTTCTATGGTTACCCCATGGGTTGTGGGGAGCTCCTGGAAGTTGTTTATCTCTCAGTATCCATCAATGATCATGTGAGTTCCGAGGATGATCCATCTGAGGAAGAGGTGTTTTAAGATATGAAGGTACTCAACTCAAAGAGTCACCCATGTCCAAATAGTATTACTGGTGTGTTTTACAGATCCTCTTGGAGCATAGTTGGGAAATTGATTACTTTGGAAGTACAATATTTTTTCTATGGAATCAACCTTCCTTGTGTGGAAAATGAAACCTCTCGTGTCCTTATTCCAACAATCATAGAACCCATGACCCTCCACCCCTATAGGGTGATCCGTCTATGTAACTTTTCATACAAGGATATTTCTTGTGAGATTAATAGAAGGCTCTCACATCATCTCTTTGGGTGTATTTCATTAGAGAAACAACATTTTGTTAAGTGGATATCGATTCAATGAGTGATTTTTTTGGATCAGGATCTAATTTGTGATATTAACATCATGTCCTATGATTCAAATATTGTGATCATTCTTGATATGGACAAGGCATGTGATCGTGTTGAGTGTAGTTTTATCCTGATGGGTTTTTCTATGTATGGGACTCCCTAATAGGTCAATGGACTTTTTTAGATGTTTTCAACCTAATTGTCTATATATCTCATTTACAGGGAGGTCCTATGGGTTTTTAATGTGATTTGTTGCCTCATGTAGGGAGACCCAATGTCCCCCTACCACTTCATCCTATCTTAGGATATGCTGTGTCATCTCATCAATAGACATTTGTTATGGGAAACAATTTTCCCTATAGATGTTGGCTTCATCAAAATAGAGTGTCTCACCTCATGTTCATGGATGACATGATCATTTTGTGATTTCATGTAATTGATATATTAATGGTATCAATAATGTCAGTAATCATACTACACGTGTAGTGGGAAACTGATAAATCATTCAAAGAGTTGTATTTATATCTCGGACAGTTACTCGGATAAAAGTTTGCCTTCTATAATTATCGTCTTGAATATTCATTGCAAGTCTATTCCCATGGAATACATGGGTGACCCCATCTCTCCAAGGAAAGTAAATATTCCACACATTGATCAGCTACTCAGGATAATCTCAAGAAGAGATATAAATTGGGGAAAAAATATTTTTTATCCTTTGGGGGAAGAATTACCCTTGTGAATATTGTCATTTCATCCATTCCATTCCGTGTGTTATTTGTTGTTAGGGCTCCCAAGAAAGTGATTTATTCCATTTAATTCATCCATGTATACTTTATTTGGGTTTTTCATGAAGATAGAAAATATCAGTATGTTTATTGGGGGCCTATGGACAAGCTGACAGGAGAAGGAAGTATTAATGATAGGTATTTATTGATCACGCTACAATGAATTCATGTAAGGAATTCATGGGAGTATCTGGAGGATAGCTCATATTAATAGAGACATAAGAGAGGAAAATTTTATAGGGAAATTTCTATCACTAGAGGGATATGGTATACTATTTGGAACATGTTTTTAACGCATATCTAGGTTTTTCAAATCCCCTTTAATTGAATTTTTAGAGAGGTGATATTTCCTTTTGGTTTCAAAAATGGGTGGGCACTCTTCTTGGGATTCCTTTATTTCAATTTCTGAAGCGCAGATTCAAGGAAGCTAGAAATTAATATACATTCATTGATGTTATTATAATCTATGATCAACGATCTATGTTTGATAGAATTGAGATTATTTCAAATCTAGATAGATTTGTTTTTATGGAGTCCACTTTAATGCATTTTCATCCATAGACTATCGCAGGGTCCTTCACACTAGGGAGGGGGAGAATTCTTGGGGATAGATGATGTGGTCGATGAAAATTCTTTCCAAAAAAACCGAATTTTAATTGAGTTCCAGGAAACCGGTGGTATATATTGATTATAATATTCATTGCATGTGAATTTTCATGGCTTCCAAGTATAATTTTTGTAGTTTATACAAGGTGGAGAGGGAACGACACCTCTTCCTAGATACAAATTGGGCCTTCATGTTATGGAGTTTTCTCATAGAGTTCACTGGGATGAATTCATACAAGGAGAACTCTTATATATTTCTTAATTCATGTATTCATTGAGAAAGTGCAAGTGGTTCGAAGAATAATGTTTAATCTATGGTTTTGTTGGTGGGATGATAGTGTATTTTGAAGGCCTGGAATTTAGCTTTCTTTGAAGGGGTGGCCACTCAGTGTGACTCATGGATCATTTAAACCAAATGTATGATGATCGAATTAACAAGATTCATTATGAAGGGGGTGTATTCTACTAATTGTTGGAACCTATGAGCAGGTGGTTCTTCCTCCATCATTGGATCTAAGAATGGGAATTGGGTTTGTTGGTCCCCCCATCCCTCAGGACATAATCTCAATACCGATGGATCTTGCAGCTTGAGTAAATCTTATGGAGGGGTTGTTTTGCAGGATTCATGGGGTTTTCTAATTTTTTCGTTTAATGTTTGTTTTTTTCATTTCCATTCTCTCTATTCTGAAGCAATGATTCTTCTTACTGGGCCTGAACTTTGTCACCCCCGTAGGCATATTATTGCGTGAGTTGAGATGGATTCCTTGGCCCTTTATGAATCTTGTTAGGGTGTTTGTAAGATCCCTTGTTCTATCACCAATGATATTATAAGATATAGATGGTTTGTTAGTTTCACGATAGAGGTTCTCCATTCTTATATGAAGGGGAACTAAGTTGTAGATTTTCTAGCTTTCTCATCTTGCCTCATCTTGGACATCACCCTGTTTATGCAGTTAAACTCCCTCCCTTAAGAATGGGAAATCTTTTTTTGGAGGATTCCCTAAGCCTGCACTGTTTTAGGCCACCTTGTGTAGTGTCTTGTTATATTCATAATATTTTTTTTAATAATATCATGATGATTATTAGTGTAGTTAAATACAACCATTGTTATTTTCATTAGACACAATTAAATTTTTGTGGAAGAAATTTATTAAAGGGGAGATGTAACGAACCATATTTTTGGATCATATATTCCTTTAAATTTTATTTAAATTTTTATTAATTATGTTTTAATTTAAAATTTTATATAATGAAAATAAATATATAATATATCCATATTCAATAAAAAATAATATATTTTCTGTATAATTTTATAATTTACTTAAGAGAATGAAAATTTTGATGACATACACTCACCATATTCAGTATGAAATAATAAATTTGTAAATGTACATATTATATAATTTGATTTAATAATAATAATTAATATAATTATTATTGTAGGAATATTTAATTCTATTAACCAAGTAATATTAATTTGATCTTATTTTCTAAAAAAGTAATTGTGGAAACGAATGAAACATTCTATCTCATAAGTTTAACATCAATAAAATAGAAATTGAAAGGCTGTTTGAATCATAAAATTTATAGGTTATCTGAAAATCATGATTTAAGATTAATGGGAATATAAATAAATATATATATATATATATATATATATATGTTGTGAATTTTGATTTTATATGGTAACTAAATAAACCATAAACGGTAACTATCAGAATACATTCATTCTAAAAAGTCCTATTACACAAATTTTTATTAGAAAAATTGGTATAAATTAAATTATATATATTTAATAAACAATAAATTATCAATTTTATAATTATTAAGTAACATTAAAAATTATAAATATAATTTCTCAAAGGAGATGAAATAGTTTTTATTTTAAATATGGGTTTTCAATGTAATATATATATTTATAAATCACACCTAAAAAATGATTTTAATTAAATGTATTTATAAATTTTAAACAGTTATGTTTACACTAATGGGTTGATATTGTTGAATTTGAGGTTAATTGAAGTTTAATATATATAAAAAATATATAATTACAATCATTTGATGTTAAAAACTACTATTTTCGAAGAATTGTATTTTAAATTCTTCTATTTTTTTATTTTAATAAATGAAATTTTAAACATTCAAATATTGATTCAAATAAATATTATATATATATAATAAATTTAAATTCAAATAATTATTAGTAATTGTCTATAAATAATTCTAAATTCATAAATGGTTTAAAAATATATTTTTTCTAAAACTTTTTTATGGATCATGATTTTTTATATTAAAATTAATCTTATTCACTTTTTTAAAATTGAATTTAACAAAATTGATTTCATATATATATATATATATTATGCCTTAATTATATAAAATGGTTAATTTATTTTTTTTTAAACAAATAAGAAATCTAGATAAATGATAGTTTACACAATAACGGGTAAAATGAGATAAATAGTCAAAATATTATGTAAAATTTATAATACACCATCATAATTTATCTATTAAAAATTTTCATGAGTAAGTTACCATCCTTAATTCCTTCCTAGAAAATTTCATTCTAACTTGGATGTAAAATTATTTAGCTTACACAATAAGCATTGTTTCTGAAAATAAAACTCCTCCACGCTTTAAAATGACTCATCCACCACTCTTATGAACCATAACAAAAATTATTGTCCCTCTCCATAATCTAAAAATGATATCTATAATTTTTATCTACTACATTTTAAAGGATTAATTCGTATGAGGTTTCCCCATACAATTTAAAACTAATATGTATTCTAATCGAATAAATTTTTTATTCATAGTATATAATGAATTCATGTCATTATTTTCCTTTTAGATTCAATTAATAATTCTTATTTAATATTGTTTATAAAATTTATAAACTGAAATTAGTATCATTATACCACATTAATAATTATATTATAAAAAATTCCATCATAATCATTCACATCCATTAATTATAATATGTTATCATATGTGTATCTTTAACACATATATGAATGTAGAAAAAAATTAATACCATAAATGGTTACAAAACCAAAATTAATATAAATATATTATATTAATATGTAAAGAGTGTATTAATTCTGGTTCTTAAAAGTTTATAAAAATATTTCAGTTAATATAACAAAAACTCATGTTTATTAATAATTTCTGAAATAATATTTTTGTTGATTTCATCATTATGAATCATAAAAAAACTCTCATAAAAATATATAATATTATAAATAGATAGGGAACTAATTTTATCATACCATTAAAATTATTGATATTTCAAAAACATGATATGGAATGATAACTAATATCATTATCCCAAAACATATAAAAAGGATTTGAAACTACTAAAAAATGATGGTCGATATAAGCTATTAATAATTAATAAAAATTAAATAAATGAATATAAACTTGTATTTTAAAAGGTAATATTTTTTAATAAGGTTTTTTAATTTATTATAAAAAATTATTTATTTTTATAATGGGATTTGGAGTGTTTATGAAGAAATAGAATGTAACAGTTGTTTTGAATCAATATCCCTTCTCTAAGTCATAAAATTTATTATTTGAATATGTTATTCTTAATTGGGTTTATTTTAGAGAAATAATGTATTATATTTCATTTCCATGTTATTTTCTATGAATTTAAATTTATTTATCCAAAACCACTTTTAAATTGATCCATGCCTCAAAAATAAGATATTTTAAGGGTTTCTAATGTCCATTTATTTTCATTGAGATATATTTCAAATCAAAAACCTATATTATTTTATGAGTTTCATATACATTCTAATGGATGTTTCATTAACAAAATTTTATATAATTTTTCTATGTTAAAATGAATATTTGGTTTTCTATGTAAGAGTATTTTTATTTAATCATCCTGAATTAAAAATGGTTTCTTTTCCAATATCCTATTAATATAAAGATATTATTTTCATTAATTTTATTTTCAAAAATGTTTAGATTATTTATATCAAAAACTGCATATTTTTTTATATTTATGTAACTTTATGGAGTTTACATTTCTTCATACCCTTTATCCTATAATTGTTTTATAATCCACTCAAAATTTTGGATGTAAGTGGAACTGAACTTATCTCTTATTTTAGATTAGGAATATTTATCTTCTATTTTCTTCCTTCATATATATGTTTTGGATGTCCTTATCTCTATATATATATATGATTCAGTATTTTTAATTTCAATTTACATTAACTTTAATTTATTGAGTTATTTATGGAATCCTTTAACTATCATATATAAATCATTGTGCATGGTATCATTCTCCCTATATTTTATTTGGATTTCTTTTAGAGGATTCCATGATAAATAATCATGGTTATTCAAAATATTTTTTATTTAATACTTCATTCTATTTATAAAAATTGAATTATAAATTTTTTAATTTTTTTAAAAAAAATTATCAAACATTGAAATAGTTTTTATTCTTATTTTTTAAATAATATTCTAATGTTTTTCCAAAGTGGTTATAATATATTTAAATATCCTTTGTTATTTATTTATTTCACTAAATGTATTTCTAAATAAAATAAAACATATTCTTTATTAATATTATTTAATTATGATTTATAGAAATTTTAATAAAACCAAAATCTTTCACAAGGGTTATTTATGAAATATTTGAATTATAAATGGGATTGTGTTCATAGGGATCACATATATATGATTAATAATTATATGATTCATGGGTTGGATATATGATTAATATTTAGTATGTAATTAGTTATATTCCGTGACATGAAATGTATTATATTGGGAGTGGACCAAATCAACAATTTTTATTGGAATGTTGAGTAAAAACAATCCACTATATATATAGGAATAGGGAGAAAACCCACTCTCCAGTGTGTCTGTGAATGGGGAGTGAACCTAGTCCACTATGGTTATTATAATGGGGATTGAACCCAATCAAATACATGCTTATCATATTGATATTTATCCATCAAATAGGATAAGATTTTATATTATTATATTTTTCCATATTCAAAAATTATTTTTTATTGTTCTTGAATATTATATTATGATAACATTTTCTTATATATTTCTTTATGATATTCTTTCATGATTTAGTATTTGAGGTCATATGTCATTATTCAATGATCTATGTCATCTTATTGTGATTTAGCACTATATTTAAGGATTTCATGTACTTTTTAATATGTTATTTCTCTTATATTCATTTTCTCTCACATAATTATGATCCAATGATAAATAATTTATGACTCATTCATAGTTTTATTCCTATTAATGATAATTATAGATCACCATTTATCATTTTTCCATTACAATGGAATTAATTGTGTGGATATGTGTATAAAGTATTCATTTGGGGAGAATCCTGTGAGAAATGATTAAGCATTATTAAATAATAAGACATTAATTTTACTAATCTCCAAATCCACAAATAATTGGATTCATGATAGTGAGTTTTAATATTCAGTGATATATATATATATATATATGATTACATAAAATGATGGTTTTTTTGGATCATCTCAGTTAGACATATAATATGTGTGTAAGTTTTAATTTTTCACACCAGATTAGAGTGTCAATTTTGTAACATATCAGTTGGTATCTAACTAGATTTTATTTACTATTTAGATTATCTTTTAGAAAAAAACTGGATAAAACATAAATAAAACTATTATTAAATCATATAAATATTTTATGATTAAATAGTTCAATAGTTTATATGAAGTTTTTTAAAGGATTAAAAAATGCTTCACATAATAAAAAAACATAGGTTTGATTTTTTTTTATTTATACAGTTGATTCGTTTGATATTATATTACTTTATAAAAATCATTTTTTATTTTTTATAATTATGATCATCAATGTGAAGAGGTAAATGTTAAACCTCTAGAAACTCACTCACATACATGATTCTTATTTCCTACTAAATAATCATACATTGATAATGCGATTGAGACTAATGAATGTATCAAACTAATCCTAATTTGAGAAAAATAATGAGATTCCTAATAATTTTGAATCTAATAAAGTTGAGATGTGATTGGAAAATATATATCACTTTTATCTACTTTAAGGAAAATAATTTTCATTTATGATAAATAGAATTAAAATTCAGAGGATTAAAATTATTTAAGAGGGCTGATGTAATATACTAGATTTTTAGATCATATACATTGGTATCATCCATTGAACTCATGATTAATTTTTTTTTCACAGGTATGTAAGGAAAATGATTATATAATAAATCTATAGGTAAATAATAAAATAATACATATATAATCATGACTTCATAACATTATGAGATGAATGAGAATTAAGATGATATATGCCCAGCATATTTTGGATAAAATAAAAATAATGTAAAATCAATTCCCAGATAATGTTATTATATTAAAATCATGAATATATTTATTTTTATACGAATAATGAAAATTATTATCCACAAAATTTACATATAACAAATTTTCTAAAAATGTAATATTGGAATAAAAATTCATTTAACTCATAAAATGAACATCAAACCTATATAAATAGAAACAACTATGAATCATAATATATACGGGTTGTATATAATTGAGGAATTTTATATTATTTGGAATATATTTATTTCCAATATGAATGATTATTTTGTATTGTAAAAAAATAAACAATAAATTATAACTATAATTTGTAATACACTAACCCAAACCATCAGGTAAAAGTCAACGAATCACGTGACCTCATGTTCACCTCCCTATATGTGATAGAAAATAACATAGAAGTGAGGTAAAATAGACCATCATGGGAATAATATTACATTAGTAATAGGTAAACAACAGAGTACAATTAAAGGTAGTGATAAAATAATTAACAAATAGTGGATAAATAAACAATAAATCTCTTAGGTATAAATATACCCCAACAATCCCATTTTTATAAATTTGATATGCTTGAAAAATAATCCAAGAAATAAGAGGATATATAGTATGAGGTCGATATTAAGTACTGGTTTAGTATAAATCTCCCCCTAAATCAATCTACTTATATCTATATTATCTTGATAACATGGTTGACCATACACCATAGGGAGTTTTCCCTTCATTTAATCCCAAACCATGAAATCTAAAAGATAACTGAAATTTCTAAGTATGGTGTCAGTGTAAGACATAATAAGACACAACCACAAATAATTACCTAAAATACAAATGGTATACAGGTGTATTCTATACAATTAGACAAAATAGATATATAAAAATTACACCACATAAAAACAACACATATATCAGGTCCTCAGAGATATGATCTACATGATTTGACACCATACTAGGCGGAAAATTTCCTTCATTTCTAACACATCCTCCTCAATGAGATAGCCTAGAAACATGTGTGGAGTATAATTCTTATTGGGATATCCAATGTAAATTTCAACCGATTTATGAAAAATCCCACTAAGGTGGTTTTCTAATAAGCTAAAAATTCACCCTAAACTATAGAAGATAGAAGAACAATATATACATATGTTATAAGATACAGATTATATATCAAGAAACATGTAAAATAAAAAAATTATCATTCAAATTACATTCCACAAGAATGAAACATGAGCATAAATAAAAAATCATGGTCCTATACATTCACACCTAAAGTCATGCCAAAAAGACATAAAAACATATACTAAAATCATGGGATTCCTTCCATACATGTAATAATTAATGAGTATTAATTTCCACCTTTTTAATCCAAAAATATCACTAAAATCTTGTAAAAAATGATTGAACAAAATTTAAAATCCTAGTATCATAGTTGAAATTAGACACACTCTTAAGGTCGTTCATTGTTAAACAATCCTAATATGATCCATTGTTGACAACAATCATTATCCAATGGGTGTGTGAATTCCAATTCCATAAATTATTGGGTTGATTATATCACTGATCAATATATCACTTTTTAAGAAAATTTTAAGACCCATATTTATGATCATTACATCATGGGTCAAATCAGTTTTGATCAATGATATGTTAAGGAAATTGATCTATAGAAAATAAGAAATCACTGGAAGAAGAATGCAAGATTGATCCATTGTTCAGGTGACAAAGGTATGTGTTAGAAGGTAGTGAGAGAACTATAAAATCATAATATAGAATCCATTGGATATTTGGAGTTGAATGGTGCCTAAGTGGAAAAATAAAATTCAGTGGGGAATATTTTAATAAATATCCTAAAAATATGAATCCTTTTTGTGTACATTCAAATTCAAATTGTGAGTTGGAGACTGCTAAGAAAAATCACCACCATCCAAGAACCCCAATAGTTATCCCATGGCTCCCAACCAACTAGATGGTGGGATATAATGTTTTTTAACGTTCTTTATAGAATCCACTAGTTGGCCGTGGAGCTTTTATTATTTCTCAAGCCATTGTAACATAATAGGTTTTATACCTTTTCGATCTCATAATTCTAACCTCCTATTTCTGGTAAAAAAACTATAGAAAACATGCCAAAAATAAATATATAAGTAAAAATTAGATGACCAATTTAAAATATGTGCCACAATTCTCCGCAAATTATAATTTATCATCTTTGAGAAGTACCCTTATATTTCTGGTCAAACAACTCATTCCACTGGACAAAATTTTCAGCCTCTTACTCCCAAATCTATTCTTAAACACAATCATGATGTCATTGAACATGTACTATAGGAATGTTCTTTCCAAAAAAACGCCATCTCATATATGTACACTATATGGACATGATAATGTAGAAATGATTTTTTTGTTCCAGCTCAACATGTTCATAATTAGGTACAGGAGTTCGATCAAGCTCATACTTCTAAGGATTTGAGACATTGAGTACATAGTTCATACATTGATATAATGAAGGATGATCTAACTGATATGAAACCATCTTAATGTGTTTGATGATCTCAAATGGAAAACCATAATTTGGTCCCAACTTCCCCTTCCTCCGACGATGCAATTTTCCCAAATGAGGGGACACATGTAACAAATCTGTGTCACTATTAGTGAACTCCATGGGTAGTCTCCTTTAGTAATAATAATAAAAGTACCTATCATGATCCATAATAATCAACTCATGAATCAATTAAACTATATGTGAGGCCTATTATACCATAATCTTCCCAAAAATAGAATATTTTCCAACCTCATTTGAGTACACGATCTATCAACAAGGCCTCTCATAAAGATACTCATATACAGACATATGAGTCAAGGAATAAAAGTTTTTCTTATAGGTGAACTATTTCAGAAAAATGTGATCATCCATTGCTCCTCTAAAGTAAGAAATGAAACTAAAATCATATCCTATTATTTATATATTGATATTTCTAACTTCCAATTGGTAATAGGATGAAAGGTCATACTCAAATTCAACTATGTTCCCATCACCTTCTATACTCATTGGAAACTCCATTAGGAAAACTGGGAATCCCTATCAAATAGCATGACATAACTCACAACATGAAGTCACATCATATCTCAAATAGATATATTACCTAGCTCATCCAGAGAGTACATCTCTTATATCGTTATGAGTAGATCCACCATAGAAAAATAAAAAACATCCACCAAAGATATGTTGCAGCCTCTTAGTGTCCAGTGAAACCCATTCTAGAAATCTATCGCAACCTCATCCCTCTTCTATACAAGAACTAGAAGTGGACTAAGTGACCCTATATATCTTCATTAATCATACATGATTCTATAAAACATCTTTAAATGGGAAACAAATACTAAAATATCCCACATCATGTTTGGATAAAAATCTACCACCAAATATCAGGATACATCCGAGTCGACCCCAAGGGTATTTCCCAATATGAGGAATGAAAGGGTCACATTAACTCCTCTATCATAAAATATAGAATCTTTTCCCTAAAATTAACTAAAATCACTCCCTATATATTTAAAACCCAACCAAACCTCTTGGTTCTAACCTCTCATGCATGTCCTTGCATTCTAGATCAAGCACATGATGGGCCATAAATCATTCAACCATTGAGGATGTGATTAATAGGGGAATGAAAATTTATACCCCTTAATCTGTAATTATTCCCACATATTTTTCTTCCAAAAAAATCCATGAATATCCAATCATCACCTGACACTCTCTCCCCATCCTCCCGCTTCATCCTACACTGTGTATCTAAAGCTAACATATATTTCATATAATAATTCCTTATCTTAATGTCAAAAATCTTCATTTACTCTACGCAATTCCTCATATGAAGATTTAGGTCATAGTGAGAAATGATATACCATAGACAATAATGGTCCATTCATGAAAAATACCTCCCAATGAGGTAGTTCCACCAACATTTAAATTTATAAAAAAAACTATTTCCAATTCAAATTAATGTGTAGGTTAGTTCAAATTATAGTTTTCTAGATGATGACACTCATAACGAACTACCATATCAAACTTCATCAGAATAACCCCTAGGCTAGTGGAATATGTTTCATAGTAAACTTAATTCCTAACTCTATGAATTAAATAAATCAGTATTAAAGAATATGTTAAAATTTTCTTTAACTCAAAGAAAATTTATTCACAGTGATATGTCCATTCAAACATCACACACTTCTTGGTCGGTGTGTTCATGGGAATCATCACACAAGAAAGGTCCTAAATGAACCTCTTTAAGTACCCATTAAACCCATGAAAACATTGTATGAAAACTATATTTCTAATTCACTACCATGATAGAAGTACATCAACCTTATCTTGATCAACTAATATTCATTCATAATAAACTACATGACCACATAATAATACCTCCTAAACCCAAAATAAAAATTTTGAGTACATTTTTTTTCAAAAGATGTTCATAAAGCATACTCAAAATTATATTCAGGTTTCATGAAATTATTTTCAAAATATTTCAATATATAATTATTTCATCAATGAACACAATGAAAAAGGAGTCTATGAAGGTGTGAATGTTGTTTTTCCAGAGGTCCATGAACACTAATAGATAAATTTTCAGTCCAATAGAGAAAATGAGATATTCACATAACATGTACCAACTCCAAAATTCTCTCTTCAGTGTGTATTCTACTATAACTTGATGTTCATGGAATGTAGGACATATATTATTCCTTTAAAACGATTGGGATCCCATAAATCGAACAAAAAAGTCATATATTCATGTAAATGGGGACACATTTTTCACAATGACAAGATATTGCTTCAAAGAACCCCATGGAGTTGTTCTAAATATGATGAATCTGTAGCCTCAAGACCATCTAGCTTTACCATTAGATAATTGAAGTCAGTTAGTTCAATGATGTTTGATAGAATCAATATGGGTCCTAAATTGATCATAATCTAAATCTCAAAGACAACTCCCCTTTGAGAAGGAATCCCTGAAAGATATTATAAATAGTAATATCAGAATAGGCCCACCACCATAGGAAAAGAGGATAGAGTAACCACGCAAACCACTAAAAGTTTCATACTAACCACAAGTATAGAAAATACTTCTCTCATATGAGGACTTTCACATGCACTTCCTTCCGTTGAATATTTTTCAATAATCAACATATACATTCCCATTTTTTTTGTGATAGATTTACCAATATTTGATGAAAATTTATGTGTACATGGTTAATTTTTAACAAGTCTATGATAAGGATTATCTTTCATCCTATCATATACCAAATTATGAATCTTCAAACATGCATGAAGACAATAACCCACATCGGACAATCTAAGAATATATGAATATCATATAATTTCTATACATGGGCTCTATTGATAGATAGCATCTCAAAATATAATTTAACTATTGTTTCCAACCCAATAACCAATTGAGACAATATAAATTCTTGTATTACACCTATGTCAAAAAATGAAATTTATATAAAGAAGAAATCGGGATATTACCTTGGAATTTGGAAGGACTTTCTCCACCATATTTTTAATAAGGATGAACTTCATAATATCTTCTATCAACCACTCCATAATACCCCATCGGCTCATGAGTTTCCATATTTCACTAGTGAAAAAATGTTTTACCACATCGATGTTTTTTTGTTAGTTATATATAACCGATGTGCAAAGATATAAAAATCCAATTATCACGTTGGTTATTTTATAACTGACACAAAAGATACCAATATTTGATTTATCACATTGGTTATTTTATAACCTACATGATAAAGAAATTCTCATCTATTTATCACGTGAGTTATTTTATAAGTTACAAGATAAATCAAATCCTGGCACTTTTTCATGCAGGTTTTTTTATAACTGATGTTATAAATGCATAGATATAATGATGGTTATTTTATAACCAATGTGATAAAATATTCTCTACATCAGTTATTAACAAACTGATGTGATAAATTGAAAAAAAAATTATCACATCGGTTAATAAATAGCTGATGTGATAAATCATTTAAATGATTTTTCGATCCCCATATTATGTAATTTTTTTCTTCGATTGGGTGAACTGTGACTCATCACTCTCATGAAGAAAACCTAGAAATAATTCATCAAACTTGTTCCCTCCAACCTCATTTTTCGAACATCATTCATCCTTTTTATTATCACTAGATCTATCAGGTCGACTCAAAACACTCATGTAATCCTCACAATACTTGATTTTATTGATTATTTTTCACGAAGCCTGAATTTAGTTTTTGAGATATTATTTTTCTATCATTATTCTTCATATTATGGAAAGTTTAATAGTGTTAATTTTATACCATGATAATTTATTTTCTGGTAAAATAATCCTTGGGAGTAATATAATTAGAATCCTATGATTTTTGCGGCTACCATGTGTGTTCTATCATGTTTGTGTGTGTGTGCTTCCATCTGTGTGGTACCAAGAAATCATTATTGTTCATGTTCTACCCCCACCCCCTAGACACCCCCACCCCCATGTACATCCCCCCCCATCCATTGGCAACCCCCATGCCCCCCAACCAGATATCCCCCCACCCCCTGGACACCCCAGACCCCCTAGGACTGCCCCTACCCCTAAACAGCCCCCACCCCTGGACACCACTACCCTAGGAATGCCCCCCCCCCCCACCCGCAACCCCCTAGACACCCCCTACCCCTGGATACCCCCCCCCCCACACATAAAATCCCCCACCCCCTCGACACCATTGGACAACCCTCCCCCCTCCCAGGACAGCCCCCATCCCTTTAACACCCTAACTCCTAGGACAGCCCCCACCACCTGGACACCCCTACCCCCTGAGAAACCCCCTAGAAAGCCCTCATAGACCCCTACCCCATTGGAACCCCCCCCCCTAGATAGCCACCCCACCCCCTGGACACCACCTACCCCCTTGTATAGTGCCCACCCAGAGGACAGCTCCCACACCCCTGCACACCCACACCCCCATGGACAACCCCCACCACCTGGACAACCCCCCAACCCCCTAGACACACCTACCATATTTGACAGCACCCCCCTGGATACTCCCACCCCTAGATAACCCCCACCACCTGGACACCCCTACCCCCTTGGAAAGCCCACACCCCTAGACAACCCCCACCCGCTGGACACCCCTACCCCCCTTGGACAGCCCCCACCACTAGATATCTCCTACCCCCTGGACACCACCTACCCCCTTGGACAGTCCACCCACCCCCTGTATTTCCCCCCTAGGACACCACTAGCCCCTTGGATAGCCCCCACCCCCACCCCTTGGAAATCCTTGGCTGCCTGGACACCCCCAGAGACATCCCCACACCCATAAAACCCCCCTCCCCCGACCCCCCCACCCACCCCAGGACATCCCCCACCCCCTGGACAACCCCACACCCCCATGGACACCCCCACCCCTGTGGACACCCTCTAGAAATCCCCTACCCCATGGATAGCCTCCCCCCCCCTAACAGGCACCCCCCCTCCCCCACCCACCCTCCCCCTGGATAGCCCCCACCCCCTAGAAAACCCCTACCCCCTTAGACACCCCACCCACTATACACCCCACCCCCAGAGAGAATCACCCCCACCTACTGGAAATCCCCCCCATACACCCCCACCCCATGGATGGCCTCAACCCCATTAGATAGCCCCCACACCCTGGACAACACCCCAACCCCCACCCCCCAGACACCCCCACCCTCTTTATAGGTTCTGTAAGTCATGAGTACAAGTTCTAGATGTTAGGATGATGATGGGTACAATGCTGCATGGTTTCTAGGTGAAGAGGGTATGTTGTTGGCTACTGGGTGAAGATAATATACAAAGGGTTTCATAAACCATTGCAATATATTATATACTAGAGAGTTAATGAAAATGGTTCTTGAACTGTGGGTATACATATATCCCAACCGTTTCCATGAAACCATTGGAATAGATTGTATGGTAGATAGCATGTATACTAAAGGATCTTGAACTATTGGTATATATATATTCCAATGGTTTCGTTAAAACTATTTGCATATATTAACATCAGACAGTCTATATAGTTTTCAAATTCCACCACTTCAACATATTTGGAGATAACATCTTCATGGGAAAGCAAGTTATTCTTTATAATGTTTTTCCATTATAAATTACACATTCCTCTCACACCCTTTGACAAATTTGTCACGGGTTTTTTATCATCATCATATAATAATTTCATTGGAGAATTTTCTATGAGTTTACTAACTTTTCTATGATAACAGTTGGACATAGTATCGGTCACCTTTTAGTTTGGACATCATGACTTTTGTGACTCATTACTATATAGGTATTTATGTTAAATATTTTATTTTATTTTATATTAAATTTTTTTAACATTTGAAGACTAATATATTTTTAATTTATTTACAGGAATACTTCAATGGTAATGAAATATTATATAGAAAACAACAAAGACAAATGGAAATGGCATTAGATACAGATTCTGGTAGTCTTGACATATTGTCAACATATTCAAATTTTTTGGGGGCTCATTATTTGTTTCCAATAGGATCTCATGTTTTTGGATGTGTTATAAATAAGGGGATTTTGAAAAATGATATCTTGGAGCTTGTTACAGGAGATAAGGTAAGAATCAACGTGGTACAGATTTTTTCCACGTAAGTATTAACACCTTTCCATATGTAATATTTATTAAAAATATATAATTATGTCTATTTTTTAATAGTTATATTTTAATCATTTATGAGAAGAATGAGTGAATAGATGTATATAAATTCATGGTCCCACAATTGATTTCCCCTGAAAAACATGCATTGGATTAGGAAAAATGAACACTTTATATTGTTGAACGATTTGAACAAAATATAATCACTTAAGGTTGGATGATGTCTTTTTTCGAGCAGTATAAAACATATATCTATAAATTTTTTCATTATATTTTAACATAAAAAATCACAATCCATATATTTTCTTTTATATCAGCGATCATTGGATGTTAATTGGTTTTTTTACAAGGGAGAAACCACATTATTGGATATGATTTGTCCACAACAATGTACGGGGAAGTTTTAGGAATATGTAGCAAAAGTAAGTTTAAATTTTTTTAATAGTTGTTTATATTATAATGAATTTTAAATTTATCCAAATAATATTATTTTCTAATAGAGGATGGGTCTAATTTTGAAAAACACAAACAAAAAGAGTTCCAAGACCAAATATGTAAAAGTAAAGGTAAACATCCATTCATAATTTGTAATTTTTGATGTATTAAATAAAATAATATTTTGAATTGTCACTCCTTTAAACCAAATTTTCATGAAAAATCAAGGTTTATCAAGTACCGATATTATATGTTCTGATTTATGTGTGAAATAATTACAACTGGAACACTGGTGAATTTTGACCTGGTAATATTTCTTTATAAAAATTTCCATCATATATCTTTTGATTTATTCATTATACATGTTAACTAAAATAAATTTAAACTGTAGCTGTTTGATGACCCTCAACCCTATAGTTCACCAGAATTCAAACACTTACAAGTGGAATGGTAAAATTATTTTACATGATTGACAGGATTTTATTTTGTTTGTAGTGTAAAATTTAATTTTGAATATTGTAATTATAATTTTGTATTTTTTAGTTTCTTTGGTTGGATTCAGGTTTCTTATAATTAAAATTTTATGTTTGGAATGTCATATATGTGAATGTTTAATTTTCCTCCGGTTCTTCTTATTTTTTTCTAGTTAAGATGTTTTTATAGTATGAATTCTGGTTAGGTTTTGGTCTGCTTTTGGTCTTGTTTCTGATTGTTTCATACTTTGGAAGATCATAGTAATGGTTTCATGGGGGTGGGTTCTTTCTAAGAGGTACAGGTGTCTGGGGGAGGGGGTCTCTAGAAGGGATTTACATGGGTGGTGGGGGTGTCTATGGGGTGGGAGGGTGTCCCAAGGTGTTGGGGTGGGAGAGTTTCCAAGGGGTTGGGGGTGTTCCATCACGTGAGGTGGTGTCTAGGGGTGGGTGGCTATCTAGGGGGTGGGGTGCTGTCCAGGGGGTTGGGGTTATCAAGGGGAGGTTTAGGGGTGGGGTGTCCAGGGGTAAGGGTGGTTTTCCATGTGGCTGGGAGGGAGTATAGGGGTGGGTGTTTGTCCCAGGGGTTGGGGTTTTCCAGGGGGTTGGGGGTATCTAGGGGGGTTGTCTTGTGGGATATGGGTTGTACAGTCGGGTGGGGTGGTTGTCCAGTGGGGTAGAGGTGTCCAGGGGGTGGGGTGTCCACGGGATGAGGGGGAGGGTGACCAAAGGGTTAGGGGTGGGAGGGTGTCCAGGGTTGGGGTGGGGTCTATGGGTTGGTGGATGTCCATGGGTGGTGGGAGGGAGGTCCAGGGGGTAGGGGGTCTAGGGGGTGGGTGGGTGTCCAGGGGCGAGAGCATGTCCAGGGGTGGGGGTGTCTAGTGGGTGGGGGTGTCCAGGGGGTGGGGGTGTTCAGGGTGGGTGGGGTCAATGGGGTGGGCGGGTTTCCATGGGTTGGGGGATTTCCAGAGGTGTGGGGGGTGTTTAGTGGGAGGTCTCTATCCAAGGGGGTGGGGGTTGTCTAGGGGGTGGGGGTGTCCAGTGGTGGGGTTGTCCGGGGGGTGGGGTTGTCCATGGGGGTAGGGTGGTGTCTCAGGGGTGGGAGGGTGTCCAAGGGGTAGGGGTGGGAGGGTGTCCATGGGGTTGGGTTTTTCTAGTGGGGTGGGGTAGTGTCTAGGGGGAAGGGGCTATCCAGGGGGCGGGGGAAATCCAGGTGTGGTGGGTGTCCATGGGTGGGAGGGTGTCTTGGTTTGGGATGGTGTCTAGGGGTGGGGATTTTTAAGAGTTTGGGGTGTCCAGGGGGTGGGGTCTATAAAAGGGGTGGAGGATGTCTAGGGGTGGGGTGTCCAAGGGATGGGAAGGTGTCCATGTGGTGGGGGTATCCAGTGGGGTGGGGTGGTTTCTTGGGGGTGGGGGCTATCCAGGGTGTGGGGATGTCTAGGGGTAGGGGTGGGGGTGTCTAGTGGGTGGGGTGTCTAGGGTGTTGGGGTGTCCAGGGGGTAAGAGGGTCTCTCGGGGGGGAGTGTGTCCAGGGGTTGGTGGGTTTTCCAGTGGGGTGGGGTGGTGTCTAGGGGGTGGGGGTTGTCCAAGAGGGTGGGGGTTGTCCTGCGGATCGGGGGTGTCTAGGGGGTGGGGGTTTGTTGGGGGAGGGGGATTGTCTAGAGGGTGGGGGTATCCAGGGGTGGGGGGGTTCAGGGGGGGTGGGGGTCCTGGGGTGGGTGGGTGTCCAGGGGGTGGGGGGATATCCAGTGGGGTGGGGGTGTCCATGGGGTCAGGGTTTCCATGGTTTTTTTCCAGGGGGTTTCCAAGGGTGGGCGGGTGACCAAGGGGTGGGGGAGCTATCTAGTGGGGTGGGGCTATCCATGGTGGTAGGGGGTTGTCTGGGGGGTTCCAAGGGGTGGAAGGGTGTCTAGGGGTGTGGGGGAGGGGTGGTTGTCCTATAGTGTGGGGGTTGTCCATGGGGTTAGGGTCTATCCAAGGTGTTTTAGGTTTTTTAGTTGACATTCTACGTTTTTACTGTTATGTATGTGAATGATTAATTTTTATTTGGTTCTTCTTGTTTTACTGTAGTTCTGATATTTTTATGGTATATATTTCGGTTTGGTTTTGGATTTCTTTTCTTCTTATTTTAGGTGTTCTTTGTTAGAGAATTGTAATGGTTGAACTCTTTTATTAAAAAAAATTGGGTTTGAAATCAGTTATATTATAACCGTCATAATAAATTCATGGGAATGGTTTTTACATTGGTTATTTAATAACTGACATATTTTGTCTATTTTCACATCGGTTATTGTTTAACCAACGTGAAAAAACGCTTGGAATACTGGTTTATCAAGTTAGTTATAAAATTAACTAACGTGAAAAACTTGTTTTTCACATTGGTTTTTAAATAACCGATGTGAAATATCCTTTGGAGGTAGGGTTTTTTACGTCAGTTATTACAAAACTGACGTAATAAATCACCACTCTGAAGATTTTTCCATGTCCGTTTTTAGGAACCATCATTAAAAATGGTTCGAAAATATGTTTTTTACGCCAGTTTTAAAATAATCTACATAAAAAAATTTATAATGTCTCATATAATAACGTCTTCCAAAAACTAATGTGAAAAATATAAAATAACTGATGTAAAAAACATTTTCTACACTAGGGATTACTATACCATTTTAGGTATTCATTTTCTATTAGAGTCTTCTTACTACTCCCATATAGTTCATTCTTGTTCCCTTATTAGAGAACTACTTCAAATGAATAATATTTCAACACCACTGATATTATTTGATATAATCTATGAAATTATTGAAAAACATTTTCTTCATCCTATAGTTGTAGAAACTAGAAAATACATCTCCCCAGAGGGAGTCAATGAACCTATGATCAAATTCTATTGGTTATTGTCACCCAAGAATCCATCAAATTAATTTCACTTTTAATTCCTAGTATTGGATAAATAACCAATAAATCCACTAACAACTAAAAGAATACATGAAACTCTATATAATTTAATGCATTTGTTGATCATCAGTGCTTTACAATACACTGTTGTATAGGTCAACAGATTAAATTTCATGACATGTATCTTCAACTCTGGGTGATGAAAATTCTAAAATACTTCTATGAGAAGTTCATCATTAGAATAAAATCATAGCCAATCAGTTTTATGAAATGTTCTAAGTAGGTCGACACTAGCATCGCCCCTACCTACTCTCTATGAACTATTAATAATTATCTATCTTTAGTTCATAATATCAAAAATCCTTTATGAATACATCCTTGAAGGTCTCTATTGTCCTCTCTTCATGTACACCAACCGAATTCATTATGTGACACCATTTTAATGTTATTACATAAATCATAATGGTTGCAAGCTTGACTAACAATTCCTACAGGGTCCCTAGCATGTTGAAAATCCTCTCAACGGCCTGTATCTAGTCCTCTATATCAAAAAGGTGTTCAGTTCCCTAGAATGATTATGGTACAAGATCAATAATTCATGATCATAATCAACCATTGTTTACTTGACTCTATGGGACCCTCCACCCAAAATATGATGTAGTTTAAAGAGTATTGATTGGACCGACTCTATTTTTTGATCTTAAAGAGAAATTAAGGGGACATGACAGGTTGCATCCTCCTATAAAACATGGGGTGAAAAAAGCTTCAAAATATACCTAGAATGTGGAATTTTCCAAAATTATAGAAAAAAACCTAGAAACCAAGTAGATTAAAAAATGAAAATAGATTACAAGACATGATAACACACAAGGTTTCTCAGTAAGGTTCAAACAAAGAGGATACCATCATTAACAATGAATAACACCCTAAGAACAATCCATAACCTTAGGAAAAAGTCTAGAATGTACATGTTATTCACATATGTATATATACACTAAATCATAGAATAAAACAAAATCAATTCAAATATTGTAATAAATTACACCCCAAGGAACATATTAAAATTTCAAGAGGCATTTAATTATTTGGTATCTATCTAATACAAAAAAATTGGTATATTTAATGTTATGATACATACCTATCATGATGTATAAACACACAAAAAATCCCATAAATTATTATTCCAACATAATGTAAATAATCTATGGTGAATTTAAATCAACTATAAAATAATAAAACCAAATTCCACTTTACGTCAACTCATAGGTCCAATAAAGAGTGCTGTCCAGAAACTGACATAGTTCCCCTACGTGAGACCCATATATCTTATCCCTTATCTACCTTATCTAAAATCATGAAATATGGAATAATATATTAGATCAACAAGTTCTATAATAATATTTTGTAGCACCTCAACCAATACCATCAGGTCTAAGTAGTATCTTGACTTGTCCTCATATACATCTCCCCATATATAAGAAGTTCATAACTAGAAATGAGATATTCTAGGTAAACATTATATTACAATTAATGGATGTGTTACAATATTCTAAAAATTTTGAATGAATAAATATTAAACTTCTAAGTTAGAAGCATACCCAAAAAAACCCATATAGTATTAAAATGGGATGCCAAATATATATGACCAGACTAAAAAAGGATCCAATGTATAAAGTGTCCAGAATGTAAAGGCGGTAGTAGAAATCCATCCATAACTCCATATATAGACTTTCACATAATCTGTAAAACCTTATCAGTCATCCCTCGCATGGAGTATTACATTTTTCAAATCATTAACCATAAAATCTACAAGTTCACCAAAATTCCCAATTTCAGTTTGTGAAAAATACTCAAAATAAAAAATCCAACATCCCTTGACAAAACTTTATAAGGTATAAAGATAAATTCGATGAAATAAATTTTAATAGATCTAAACAAATTATATCACATAATAACATTTCATATGTTAGGTCCTCAGAGACTGGATTTTCATTCTTTTAAACCATGTTAGAAGGAACAATATTTTTTCTACCTGAAACAACCCTCTAGATAAAATATCCTAGAATCACGTGTGACACAACTTACTAATTTAGAAAACCAAATTACATTTAAACCAATATATAACACATCCCCCTTGGGTGATATTACAAAATGATTTATATGCTTGCTCAACTATAGAAGACAGAAGAACATTAAAATTATATGACACCTGATACAAATGAAAGATCAGGAATCAAATAATAATAAGAATGTATCCTTACCATTAAAATCCATATGAAACAAACACAATTATAGGTCAATAATAATTTAATCAGGTATCAGCATAGGCTTCCTAGTATTACGTCCTCACATCAAAAATCATGCCTAAAATACATACAGAACACGCATTATGTTAAAGGAATCTTATCTTTGATGAAATGAAGAATATGAAGAAAGGGTCCATGTAAGAGTCCAAAATCCACATTAAAACAAATAAAAATACCTATTCAATGCAATTAAAAATCACATGGTAAATTATTATAATAACCCATTCCTTAATAGATTGTAATGTTCAAATATAACTGAGTCGATCCACTGTCAAAAATTAAATCTTCCCAGAGGTCATTAAAAATACAATTAATTAAATCGTGGTGTTGTCTATATCAATGATAAATATATTTATTATTAGACAAATCCAAAACCTTGTTTAATATTAATAAACATGGGCCTAATTAATATTTATCAAGTATAATAGGAGAAAAATGATTTAATGTTAAGAATATATCATTAGATGAATAATGTAGGATCAACCCATTGTTCAGGTGTCAAATGAAGGTGTTGGTAGGAAGGTAGAGAACCTAAAAGCAATGGAGGGGATACGAAGGGTTTTATAAGTAAAATGGATCTAAATATTATAATTAAATCTTATAATAGGACATTTAAAAATAACTCATATTAAATAATTTTCCTTACTGGTCACCGTCAAATGCCAATAGCAGGCCTGTTTCCCCTTGGTAGAATCAATTCACCTAGGAACCCCAATTCTCATCCAGTAGCTCCCATGTGGAAAAATGGGATTCAAATATTTCCAGTGAATAATTTTTACTCCACTTGTTTCATGTTGGATCCAATGTCTAATTGGTGGTGCTGATGTTGCTTCTAAAGCAACAACAAGCCCACCTAACTTGCACCATTTTTACTCCAACATTCAAGAAACAACTTACCTATATCAAAACACTTGAAAATTTATGAAATGTAATTTAAATTTTAAAAATATAGAAATACCATAAAAAAGGTTTCACATCAGGATATTTTTGTTGTAAAATTGTTTTATTACATTTATTTTTACCGGAATTAAATATGTATAAATTAAAAGACATATATGTTGTAAATAATAAATTATCGTTCATATAATATTTATGAAATGATTATAAGTATAAGAATAATAATTCCTTGAAAATGAAATATTATTTATTTTAAATATATTATTTTTATATGTAATATTTTTTTAATCACACTTAAAGAATGATGTTAATTAAATTTATATATAAATTTCCAAAAAAATTATTTTTATACTAAGGTATTGGATATATTAAATGGATGGTTAATATATGAATAATTAATTTTAATGAAATATTATTTAAATCATTTATTTTTAAGACACATATTTATCAGATAAAGATTTTCAATGAATTGTGTTTTTTAATTATATCAAATTAAGTTGATCAATTTTAAATAATTTTTTTTAAATATATTTCCATATATATAAAGAAAGTAAAATTTATCTAATTATTAGTAATGATATATAAATAAAAATAAATCATTTAAGGATTAATCAGATATTTTTTGTAAATTATTTTCATGAATCATGATTTTTAATTTTACAATAAATTTAAAACACATTTATAAATTGATATAAAAAAATTGATATCATATTTGGATTCATTTTCTAAAAATTAGATAATAAATTTAAAATCATGTTTCTGTGATAAAAAAATGTTGTCACAGTAAAACTAGGTTACCATATTCATGTGTAAAATGAGATAAATAGTTAAAATAATGCATAAATTTGATAAACATATCTCCATAATTTATAACATAAATATATATCTGAGAAAATTTTCGGCATAACCTCCTTTTAAATATTTTTACACAGCATTAATGAAATAATTATTTACCTTACACAATAAGAAATATTTGTTAAAATTCCACTCTTTAAGACTTATAAATGGACCCCTCCAAATAAATTTACAAAACATAACTAAAATTAAAATTTATCACAATAAAATTTCCATACTGGCTCAAATTATCACCAGTTACATTTTCTAAACATTATTATCTAAATAGGATTCCCTAATTCTTTCAAAACAAAGAATATTTTCAAGAGAGGTTATGATTTTTTTGTATGTAATTAATTATTATCATTAATTTTATTTTGATATCACATAATAAATATTATTTAATCTTATTTATAATATATAGAAAACCAAACTAATATCCTTATACTTCTATAATAATATAATTAGAAAAATACATTCATAATCTTACTCATACATCAATTATAATATGTTTTTATTTAGGTCTCTTTAATCACTTACATGGATATTGTTATACATTATTATCAAATATTTTTATAAACAAACAGTTTGGGAGAGATATGATATTAATAATCAAGTAATTACTTATTTATAGTACTAAAATATATTCACAAATATTTATAATATTATTAAAATAACATGTCACATTTGTTAATAATTATAGAAATGACCTCATTATGGATTTCATCTTCATGAATCATACCAAAAACTCCCTAGGAATAAACATTGAATTTCATATATAATTATGGAGAGACATTATATTTATATAATATTCTAGATATTTTTAACATGGGATCATGGAATGATTGTTGAGACCTCCATACCAAAACAAACTAGAAGAAATGAAACTACTAACAAACTATAATCAATATTACTAACTATAAGTAATAAAATATAATAATTGAATATAAATTATTTGTATAGAAGTTAAGAACTATAAATAATTCATTGAAATGTATTATTAATTCTTATTTTTTTAGTATATTGGGATTCATAGGGACCCTATTAAGAAAGAATCAACTATAATGTTTTTTACTCAATCTCCATTCATTGAGTTCTATAAGTTATTTTTTGACCACAAACTTCTATGATGGGTTTATTCTAAAGTATTATTTTATTATATTTTATCTCCACTTCATTATATTGGTATTTATATATCTTTCACATAAACTAATTTTAAATTGTTTCTTACCTCATAAGATAATAAATTTTATTTGTTTCCCATCTTAATTTATTTTTACTGAGATATGATTCAAATGAAAATATGATGTTATTTTGTGTAGTGTATATACTACCCTATAAATATATCACATGATTGTTTTAATTTAGTTATTGTTATTTGAACATCCCTATCAGGTTATCCGTTTCAATTTTTTTCAACACAAAGATTAATAATTAATAATTTTTTCTTTTCCAATATCACATTGAATTCAAGATTCTATGTGTTTAAATTTCCAATTGTGGAAATTTTATTTTATTTACCTATAAAACCCACTTTATTTTAATGCCTTATTTATTTATAGATTTTACATGTATTCCTACCATTTCCCCTCTCATTGGTGTATAATTATCCTAGATATATTCTTTGAACAAGAACTTGGCTTATTCCTTATTTTTCTATTAGGAATATTTTTCATCAATGGTCTTGTATTTTTAATTGTCCATATCCCTACTAATATAATTGGTGATGTTACCTATATATTGAAATTCCCATTATTTTACTAAATAATTAGAGTAATATTTTAGTTATTAACAATAACAACTTCTTTATGCTTTATTTCCCCTAAATTTTATTATCAGTTTTATTTTCATTAATTTCATTTTAAACTTGACGGGTTATTATAAATTATTTTATTTAAATTTCCATAAATTTTATAAAACTGGTTATTTTTAAATTAATTAATTTTAAAATTAATGTTATTAAATATGTGAATAAAATTTATTTTTATGTTTGAACCTATTTTCAAATATTATGCCAATGTTTATTTAATCTTTTTAAATATCAATTAATGTATATTATGATTCACTAATGATATATCTAAAATAAATAATCCATATTCATTATCAAGATGGTTTAGTAATGATTTCTGGTTTTTTTTAAGAAATTATTCTAATGGGTTATTTATTCATTTAATGAATTATTAATGTCATCATGTTCATGGGGTATACATATATAAGATTTATCATTATGTGAAGGGTGGGTCCGATATATCCATCCAATGCATTGGGTGCAGCTTTATATCTCATTAGATGTCATGTATAGAACAAAGAGTGGACTCAATCCACTATATTTATGGGAATGGTGAGTGAAACTAATATAATTTATTTATGTAAATGGGTATATAACCTAATCACCAATGTTTATGTGAATGGGGTGTGATCCTATTCCTCTATGTTATAATGGTCTTGACAGTCAACCTTGATATAAGTAATGATTTTTTATTCTTATTCCACATTCCTAAATTATGTTTCCATGTCTTAGGATTGTTATATAATAATTATCAATTCATATTACCTATTATATGATACAATTTATTGATATTCCCTTTGTGGTTATATATTCTAATAGATTAATATGTGTTATTCAGTATTTAATTATTCCTTTTTATGATTATATGATCCTTTTAATAATTTATTTGTCCAAGGATCTTGTTATCTCTCATGATGCTCATATAATGAAAAATTTATTGTGTCTCATTGGTATTTTTTCACCTTAATGAATGTTCATTCACACCCACTCCTATTTTTCTATTCATCATTAATTATATGAAGGGATATTACAAATTAGTATTCATTTATAGAGAATTTAGAAATATATTTTGATGAATTATTATGTAAGAGGATAGTTTTGATTCTAATATATAAAGAAAAAAACCTTAGGATCATGGTAATGTGTTTCCATATTGAGATTATAATTATAGTCTGGTAAAATTATAATAATGTTTTCCATTCATCATAGTTAGTATCAAAGTATACGCGTAAATTTTATTTTTTTTATCATATCTCGGTGTATTAGTCCAGGTTTTTTTAGTTGGATATGAAATAAAAAACCTACTTTCAATTGAAATAGTTATAGGTTGAAAACATTGTGTCATATTTGAGAAAAAGTGATAGAAGTTGAAATTAAGGTGTTGGTTAGAGTAGAGTACTCAAGAGGGGGGTAAATTCAGTATCTATAAAAAAATTGTTAAAAAGTTTTCTAAAAAAGGTTCCCCAATAATATTTAATTTATCCCAATTAAACAAGGAAGTACGGTTATTAAAGTTTTATTATTCTAATAACTTCTCAAAAGATTGATTAATTGTTAGTAATCTCCATATGAGTTATTGATATTACTTTTAAAGGTATTCTGATAAGTCAAGACAATTATAAATTATATCCATGATTAAATATCAAAGTAAATCAAGTTATTTATGAATTTTTTAGTAAAACAAAGAAAGGATAAATTAAACAACACATCAAATAAAACAAGTGGTTTAGTCTCAATCCCAGACCTAATCCACTCCACATGGTTATCACCTTACACCAAGTAGTTTATATTAATTAACATGGTCTACACCTTGGATTGGGGTAAACAACAGTGCACATGACTGTCCTGGTCACACAACCTCTTCCACAGTTCTTCATGGGTAAACACTATTGGGTCACACAATGACCTCTTCCACACTTATCTGTGGGAATAAATATGTGTAAAAAGAAATGAGAGGAAGTACATATTTTATCATTATGTTTCGAGTAGGATACAGTGTGTGTTTTTAACACAAACAAACACAATTTTCAGAAGCTAAAAACAGAACACAACATAGAAAAGATGATGAGATAATGTTATATGTTCCCTGGGTGTTATTTAATGAACCTATGGACTTATAGGATGAATAGGATGCAAGTATCATGTCCTCTTGCAAGAAACAGAGTATCGCATGTCCGGTGCTCTGGTTTCTAGTTAGATCTTGCTCATGTTCTATATAGAGATGGTATTGTGAAGATGATTTGTCTCTGATATGTGGTATTCCAGCTTCTTGATTCAATAATTCTTCATTTTTTCTTTGGATGTATCTTGGTGCATGTATTGGTCCACTTTTCAAAATTCTCACGCTTCTACTACACACTGCTACTCCTTATCGTATCTTGTTTATAGTCCACACTTTTTTTTATTCATAGTGTGCATGTGTTAGAGCCAACATGATTCATGTATTGTAACAACCCAAAGTTTTTAAATGGAAATTACCTTCATAAATATATGTCATAAAATCACATGAAAACACAACATAATAAACTACTATGTTGTTAGTGACCTTTAAACATAAGTTTTGGACTTCTGTGTTTGAAATTTTCAAAATCAGACATACAGAGCTGTGTTCAAGATTATTTTTGGAGTCTAATAGAACAAACATATTTTATGGTGAATAGTGACCTACCCTTATTAATAGTAACATAACCTTATGAATATTTATATACCATATTGAATAGTATCCTTACCTATGAGAGTATAAAAATAATATCCAAGTGAAAGTATGTTAGACCTATATTTTAGAATAAGTAAATGATTGTTTTAAAACTATTTTTTTAATAACAAAATATGATTTTAAATAAATATTAAATTAATCATATTTAGAAAATTATTTTTTAAAAATACACTTCATTTTTGGATTCTACATGTCGAAAAATGGTTGGAGTGGAATTTTGGGATTTTTTGGAAATACTTGAATTTTTATGAATAGTGAAATACCATTATTTACAATAATAAGATATATAAGATAATTATATTGTCCTGTTTGATGTTCTAAAGAGGTAAGCCCACTTGGTTCAGGATAACATGATATAATTACTATTCTTGGTCAGGGAAGACTCACTATTTCATTTCTTGTGGAGAAATAATAATTTATTGAATTCTATATTAAGAAACTTTCTCTCCCCTCCACTATAAAAACCACCTTTCACACCCTCATTTGGTCACACCTCTCAAGATTCAATACTTGTGTAAACTCTACCCAATAATCTTCCATAGCTCCCGCCCCATGTCCCAGAGCTTCTTTTCTCATCAAAAGGCCAAGCCTAATCCCCATAAGGAGGATCTCAAGAGGAGGAATCAAGAGGTAATTTCTGTCTCTCTTCTCCTTTTATTCTCTTTCAATTTCATGTTCTTTTCATATTCCCTCCCCACCAATCATTTTCCAAATGTTATGTTAACTCTAGTATCATACATATTATGGAATTAATGACACTAATGTGATATTATATCATCCAACCCCCTTTCTTATCTTCTTTTTATTTTATAAAAAATAGGTTGTTCGTAAGGTGTTAATCTTTCACCTTCAAGAATGACATGTTTTATTTTTTCCATTTCTACCATTAGATATGGTCATTAAACCATTTATATGGTTGAAAGAGATTATTATATATGTATTATGTCCTATTTTATGTTCTGTAACTAACTTATGTACCAATTACTAAATGAGTAAACAAAACTAGTTCATTGTGGTTGAAAAACCGCCCAAATTAACCCAAACGAGTATCATTAAATTCCTACCTAATGATTCATCCAGATGGTATATGAAAAAATTAATTATAAGATATTTCAAACTAATTTAATATAATTAATAACATTCAATATCAGTTCTTTATGTTTACCCATGTTTTACATGAACATTCATTTAAGCATTCAATTGAACCACTCAAGAAAACCATAAAAACAAACATTCCCAAACAATGTTTTTAAACAATATAACTCATCTAGTGGCACATAAAATAACTTAATGAAACCATAATGAACCATATTAATTTAGAATAGGTTTTGTGATTATTAATTAATGAATCTAGTGTGGTTCTGTTGGACATTAAAGAGAAGGAAGCATTCAGATACAAGGTAAGGGGAAATTCTCGAACCCAACTTTCATCCTTTTGGTTCTCCCACTTTCACTAATTTTTGATATGGTTACACCTTAAAAATAATTTTTTTATTTATTATATTTTCTTTTCTGGGATATAAATATTTATCACTAGTATTTAGGTCAAACAAAATGTTTTCCAAAAGAACACTTCTTTTGAGAACACACCTTTTACTTTTCATTCATGGTAGACGGTTCTTGTAACTTGTATGTTATTCCATATTTCTTTTTGGAACCCAATGTTTATGAATGTGTTATTATGAGATTAAACCCATTACTTTTCATGGGTTATTTATTTTCATTTTTTGGATATATTTTCATTGTATCATGAATGATAAATGATAAGTTTATGATGTGATGGGTGCCCCCGGAATTACATAGTGAAATATGAATGTTTCAATGTGATGGGTGCACCCAGAATTATAATATGTTATCTTAGTTCATAAATATTTTTGGTAGTTAACCACTAAAACATGATGTTTCATTTTTATACATTGTCACATTTTATATCTTTTATTTATAATTCCTCTCATCTTCATGATTCTTTTCCTATGTTGTTAATACGATCACCTTGTACTATATTGTTCTTTTCTATCCAATTACTAGGATTTTATCTTGCTCCTTTTGATGTATATCATTAGGTGGCTACATGTACTAAGGAGAGGTCAACTGCCAATAAGAAGCTAGAGAAGCGGAAATAAACAAAGTTTATTCTCAATGATTTAATTGTTATGTATGGTCCTAGTATACCCAAGACATTAAACCTTTGGACCCTCTATGTGTAATACTATTATGTTTTTTATCATTAAAATGTTGTAATAGTAACGTAAGAAAAAGATCGGATCCCTATAGTTGGTATTAGAGGAAAGGTTTAGTAAATTTTGGAATTATGATTAGAAAACCCTAGGGAAAACATCTAGAATTAGAATAAGTACAAATAAGCACAAAATAATATTTACATAGAAATACCATATGTTATGATTTTGGTATAATTTTTTTTAAATTAATAATTTATTCATGACTTTTGGAGTTATTTTTTGTTCCAACCTTTTATATTTTAGATAATAGTGGGAACCAGGAGAAACAAGGACAACAACTCATGTGAGGGCCAATGAAAATATTTCCTGAATGACATCCCCAATGATTTGGGAGGTGGAGTTAAAAACATCATGGCTATTCTTACCCACTTATATGATGTTATGAACAATAACCATAATAATGGGGAATATCCTCCTTCCCCAAATAGAGAGCAACTGGCTATCAAATTTTTTATGCGGCAACGACCACCAACGTTTAGTGGATCTTCTGATCCACTAGTTGCATAATAGTGGTAGAAATACACGGATAAGATCTTTTATGTTTTTCAATATTATGAGACGGAGAAGGTGACTCTATACATTTATCATCTAGATGGAGAGGATGATCAATTGAGGGATTTGATTAAGAACACCATGACAAGGGAGTAAATTGAAGCGATAGACTGGGAAGACATTAAGATCCTGTTTATTAATATGTATTTCCCAATAAATATTCAAACAATGATGAAGAGAGAATTAATAGAGATAAATAATAAAAGGATAATCTGTAACAACGTATGAAGTTAATTTCACAAGGCTTGCAAGGTACTCTTTGAATTTTTTTATCAAC
Organism: Viscum album; assembly: GCA_963277665.1. NCBI lineage: Eukaryota > Viridiplantae > Streptophyta > Magnoliopsida > Santalales > Viscaceae > Viscum > Viscum album. Next base: position 1,211,583,308 of record OY728122.1, read on the forward strand.
AATGATTTCAAAATTGATAGTTTCTTTAGTGGATTAAAACCACACCATAAACAAGGCCCTTGCAATTCGATACTTTGAGAGTTATGAAGAAGTTGTTCGGTGTGCTCTCAAAGTGGATATGGAGTTTGGTGAATGGTCACATGGCTATGGTGATATGAAACAAAATATTGAGTTTCATGATTATGGATCTAATGAAAAATGTGGGAAGAAAACTCAATGATCCACATGCCAAAAAAGTGGGATGTTGCACCATGGGAACTTGCTCAAAGGTATGGCGAAGTACTTCAAGTGTGTTATAGAAGGACACCATGCTCAAGAGTGTTGAAAAGACATGAAAACGAAGGTAAATGTAGCCAAAAAAAAAGGAGAGAACCACCCATGGATCAATACTACAATTGTATGGAGCTAGGGAACTATGCAAGTTAGTGCACTAAACCTCGAGTTCTCGAGGGTAATTAGTGTCAGCAGCCACCAAAGCCAAAGTAATAAGGGAAGGCATATGCCATCACTACAGTGTAAGTAGAGAAAGATAATGAAGTCGTACAATTTAAAATTCCTATTCACTCCAGAATGGAAAAAAGACTTATTTTATTCTAGTTCTACACTTTCCTTTATATCTTTCATGTTTGATAGAACAATAAAATCAAATCCTCGATACCTTGAAGTAGTGATATCTGTACAAAATGGAAACTGGTGGAATCATTTCAACCCAAGTGTTTGAATCTTCTCCTGTTGGATTATGTGGGAAGATTCTTCCAGTGAATCTTGTAATACTTCCCTTAGAGGAACTTGATTCTATAATGGGAAAGAATTGTCTCTCCTTATATAGAGCACATATCAACTATCAGGAAAAGGAAATAACTTTTCATATTCTAAACCATCCCATGATCCTCTACAGATGAAAGGAAGATCATGAATATCCATTGAAAAATCATTCAATTGTTTGGGTGTTGATTCCCTATGAATTAGTATACCTCACCTAAATGGTTGAGTCAAAGGAATTTGGAAACGTTGTTTAAATGCCCCTCGGGAGGGAAAACAATGATGTATTTCCCAGAGAGATACCCAGAATTCCCTCGGATCATGAGGTAGAGTTCTCAATACAACTCATACCTGGAGATACTGTTCTCTCTAAGTGTCCTTTTAGGATGTCTCCAGTAAAACTGGAGGAGTTAAAGAAGCAGCTGCAAGAGCATCTGGACCAAGGGTTCATACACCCTAGTGCATCATTTTGGGGTTCACCAGTGCTCTCTGTAAAGAAGAAGGATGGAACAATATAGTTGTGTATCGATTATTGGGAACTCAAAAAGATCACCATAATGAAAAAGTGTCCTCTTATAAGGATTTATGACTTGTTTTACCAGTTAAGAGGAGATCAATACTTCTAAGAGGTGGATCTTCATTCTGGATATCATATGCTAAAGGTGATGAAGGAGGATATTCAGAAGACAACATTCCATACAAGTATTGGGCACTATGAGTTTTTGGTGATGCCCTTCAGACCTACTAATGCCCCTACAATATTCATTGATATGATGAATAGAATCTTTAGGCATTACCTCAACAAATTTTATGTAGTGTTTATTAATGATATTATTTTCTACTCCAAGAGAAAGGAGGAACATGAAGAATATCTAAGACTTGTGTTCACGACATTGATAAAGGTGAAGTTGTATTCCATGTTTGGAAAGTGTGAATTTTGGATGAAGAAAGAAACTTTCTTGGGAAATGTGATCACAAGTGATGGAATTTTTGTGGATCCTTAAAAAATGGTGATAGAGGAATGTCCAAGGCACTCTAGTGTCACCAAAATCTGTAGTTTTCTTGGACTAGCTGGGTACTACCGACATTTTGTGAGAAAAGTCTCACGATTTTCAATACCACTAACTATGTTAGCATATAAAGGGGTTATGTATGTATGGAAGGAAGAATGCGAGGGAAGCTTCAAGGAGCTAATGAGAGGGCTGATCACTGCACCTGTACTCACACTACTAAAAACTGGTGAATGTTTTGTTAAATACATCGATGCTTCAAAGAAAGTCCTGGGTTGTGTACTCATGAAAAATAACAATGTGATAGCATATTCCTCATGATGGTTGATGATAAATAAGAAGAACTACCGTACACATGATCTAGAGCTAGAAGCCATGATTTTTTCCTTGAAAAACTGGTGGCACTACCTTTATGGTGAGAAGTGTGACATATAAACTGGCCACAAGAGCCTAAAGTATATATTCACACTAGAGGAGCTCAACATGCATCAATGGAGATGGTTATAACTAATCAAGGATTACAATTTCTCCATTCACTGTCATCCTGGAAAGGTGAAAAAGGTAGATGGTGCTCTAAGAAGAAAATAACCTTCTACTCTATCCATGTTGCGGATTGGAAAAGACCATATCTTCTTGGATATGCAAAGGATGAATTTAGAAATCATAAGAGCAGGGGATACATCATACCTTTCCCAAACAATTGGGCAACCATCCATCCAAGAGAATATTAAGAACGCCCAAAGGGATGACGTGGAGATACAAAAGAGGGCGAATTCAATAAAGGAAGGGATGCTGCAAGAGTTCCATATCGACGATGATTGTGTGATTCGGTTTCGATTGTGTCTTTCTTTGACTATATTACCTGGGATAAAGAATGAGATATTGGAAAACGGACAAATCTCCCCATTCACTATCCATACAAGGAGTACCAAGATGTACTGTGATCTCCGAGAACACTTCTGATGGGATAACATGAAGAAGGAGATTTCAGAATATATCTCAAGGGGCTTGGTATGCCACCAAGTTAAAGTAGATCGACAAATGTCCAAATGGTTGATGCATCCATTTCCTATACCCATGTGAAAATGGGAGAATGTTACTATGGACTTTGTTATGGGTATCCCAAAGACATCGAAGGGAAATAATTCAATATGGGTTGTGGTTGACCTACTTACCAATACTGCCCATTTTATTGCTATTTAGGAATATCTCTCGCTTGAAAAACATCAAAAAATGTATTTGAAAGAAATGGTGAGAATGCATGATGTTCCACTATCAATTATCTCTGATCGGGATCCAATGTTCACATCAAAATTCTAGAGGAGCCTTAAACATGATTTCAGTACTGAATTAAATTTTAGCACGTCCCATCACCCCAAACCGAAGGCCAATCTGAAAGGACTATTCAGACACTTGAAGATATGCTAAGAGACTACTCTCTAGAATTAAAAGGTGAATGGGATCATCATCGACCATTGGATGTGTTCTCATAAAAAAAATAGCTTCCACTATAGTATTCAGATGGCTCCATATTAATTTCTTTATGAAATGTGATGTAGAACTCCAACCTTTTGGGATGGAGTTGGAGAAAGAAAGGTACTGGGACCCGATCTAGTGCAATAGATGATAGAGATGGTTCAATTCATCCCAAAACACATCAAAGGTACTCAACGTCTACAAAAGGGATATGATGAAAACTATCGAAGATATTTGGAGTTCAACATTGGCGATAAAGTCCTCCTTTCAATATCACTGTGGAAGAGAGTCATGCTATTTGAAATAAAAGGGATGTTAAGCCCAAAGTACATTGGTCCCTTTGAAATCCTTCACCGTATAGAAGTCATGGCATATTGGATTTCACTTCCACCGAATATGGCTCAATCCCATGATGTGTTTCACATCACTCCTAAGAAAGTACACACTATACCCCTCAGAAGTAATAAACTCAGAGGTGGTATAGATGGAAGAAGATATCTCATATGAGGAGCACTAAGTAGAGATTCTGGATCAGAGAGATAAAGTCTTATGTAAAAATAAAACCAACCTTGTCAATGTTTTATGGAGGAAACATATGTTTGAAGAAGCCACATGGGAACAGGAAGAGGAAATGAAGGATAATTACCCCCACATGTTTATATAAAACGAAATTTTGAGGGAAAAATTTCATAAGGGGGAAAGAATGTAACGAATCAAAGTTTTTCAATGGAAATTTCCTTCATAAAAATATTTCATACAATCACATGAAAACACAACATAATTTACTACTAAGTTAAAACTGACCTTTAAAAATAAGTTTTTCACATCTTTGTTTATAATATTGAAAATCCAACATACACGGTTGTGTTCAAGATGATATTTGGAGTCTAATTGGACAAACATATTTTTTTGTGAATAATGGAATACCCTTATGAATAGTAATATACCATTATAAATAGTGATATACCTAAAAGAATAGTAACGTTACCTATGAAATTATTAAAATAATATTCAAGTGAAAGTATGATGTAACTATATTAAAGAATAAGTAAATGATTGTTTTAATACTGTTTTTTAATAATAAACTATGATTTAAATTAAATATTAAATTAATCATATTTAAAAAATTAGTTTTGAAAAATGGACTTCATTTTTGGATTCTACATGTCGAAAAATGGTTGGGGTGATGTTTTTGGATATTTTGGAAATACTTGAATATTTTATGAATAGTGAAATACCATAATTTACAAAAATAAGCTAATTATAGAGTCATGTATGATATTATACTGATGTAAGCCCACCTGTTTCGGGATCACATGATAAAGTTACTATTCTTGACAAAGAAGACTTTATATTCCATTTCATTTGTGAAAATATTAAGTTAATTAATTTAATATTATGAAACCCCCTCTCCCCTCTACTATAAGACCCACCTTTCACACCCTCATTCCCTCACAACTCTCAGTCATCAATACTTGTTTAAACTCTACCCAATAATGTTTACCTAGCCCCTCCCCCACGTCCATGATCTTCTGGTCTCATCAAAAGACCAATCCTAAGCCCCATATTGATGATCTCAATAGGAGGATTCAATAGGTAATTTCTCTCCCTCTTCTCCATTAATAACCTTTCAGTATCAAGACCTTTTCTTATTACCTCCCCACCTATCTTTGTCCAAATGATATGGTAACTACAGTATAAAACATATACCTGAATGTTATGATACTAATGGGATATAATATCATCCAACCCCCTTCTTCCTCTTATTTTTATTTTATAAAAGAAAATGTTGTTCGTAAGTTGTTAATTTATCACCTTCAAGAACGACATGTTTTCTTTTTCCATTTCTACCTTAATATCTGGTCATTAAACCATTTTAATGGTTGAACCAAAATATTATATATTTATTATGTCCTATTTTATGTTCTATAACTAACTTATGTACATATTACTAAATGATTAAACAAAACAAGTACATTGTATTCGAAAAACTGCCCAAATTAACCCAAATGATCATCATTAAATTCCTATATAATGATTCATCAACATGGTATATAACATAATTCATTATAATATCATTTAAACTTTTCTAATATCATTAATAACATGAAATATCTATTTTTTATGTTTACCCATGTTCTACACTAACTTTCTTTTTTGAATACCAGTGAACCACTCAAGAAAACATTAAAAATGAACATTCCCAAACAATGTTTGTAAACTCTATAACTCATCCAAAAGGATCATAAAATAACATAATGAAACCATAATTAACAATATTAATGTACACAAGGATATGTAAATTTTAAATAATGATTCTAATGTGGTTATACAGGACATTAAAGAGAAGGAAGCATTCAGATACAAGGTAAGGAGAAATTCTCGAACCCAACTTTCATCCATTTGGTTCTCCCACTTTCAATCCTTTTTTATATGGTTACTCCTTAAAAATAATTTTTTCATAATTTTCTTTCCTTTTATGTGATATAAATGTTTTTCACTAGTATTTATATGAAACTAAATATTTTCCAAAAGAACTCTTCTTTTGAGAACACACCTTTTACTACTCATTCAAGGTTGACTGTTCTTGTAACATGCATGTTATTCCCTCTTTATTTTGGGAATACAATGTTTATGAATGAGTTCTTATGATATTAAACCAATTAATTTTCATGGGTTATTTATGTTTTTTTATATGTTCATTGTGTCATGCATGATAAATGATAATGTAATGATGTGACAGGTGTTGCCGGAATTATATAGTGCAATATGAATGTTTCAATGTGATGGGTGTGCCCAAAATTATAAAGCTCTCCAAAGCATTGGGTAAAGAAATTAATCAAATGAGTTAATGTGAAATTATGTGTGAACAAGATTCTATCATTCTTTACAATTATGTTTGGTTGTTAACCACTAAGACATGATGTTTCATTTATATACATTGCCACATTTCACGTCTTTTATTTATGCTTCCTCTCATGTTCATGATTAATTGACTATGTTATGAATATGCTCACCCCATGCTATACTGTTCTTATCTATCGTCTTACTGGTCTTTTAGCTCACCTCTTTTGATGTATATCCTCAGGTGGCGACATGTACTAAAGATATGTCATGTTCTAAAAAGACACTATAGAAGAAGAAATAAAAAAAATATGCTCGATGGTGTAATTGTTATGTATGGTCCTAGTTTTCCCAAGATACTAAACCTTTGGTCCTCTATGTGTAATACTATTATGTTTTTTATATTTAAAATGATGTAATTTTAATGTAAGAAAAGGGTTGGGTCACTATATGTATCCTACTCCTCATACATCATACTATCAGGTGACATGTCTACAAAGAAATATTAATTATGTCAATGCATTTAAAAGACTCAAATATGACTGTTAGAAATTACATTGAAAATGAAAAAAAGATTAAAGAACAGTTTCATATTCTATCTAGAAATGGTGTAACTTGAAAAATTTTTCCCCACGAAATGGTGTATTTATCTTTAACTTTGATAGGTAATACTATAATTTTGGAATAATTGTAGTGAGATTAGGAACCGGTAGCACAACTGCGGTGTTAGGATCAGGTGTCTTAGCAAGGAACTATTGTCACAAACATCATTTGATCTGAATCTGGTTATGGTGTATGGTCACAATGTATGGGTCACAGTGTATAGGTCACGTTGTATGGTTCATTTTATAGAGAACCAGAGATGGTGGCAGATTCAAGGGTCTTCAGACATAGCAAAAAATCTGTATATATACTTAAGCAGTAATATTGACCAAATGAATTAGACATAATCATTCATAAAAGAAATCATTATAAACAAAATATAAATATAGATTACAAAAATAAGTCATGAATTATAGGAATGAATATCTTGAGAAAAAGTTATTTGATGTATAAATAAACCAAGAATATATACACATGATATGAGATAGATTAGATCAGAGTAACGATTTGTGATCACTAAAACATGATAAAAACATGAGGAGTCCAACAATATCCCCCTTTTTGATGATCACAAAACATATGAGTGGGATTTATGTTCTTAGTGTGTTGTCTCTCACTTAGTGTACGTGTCTCCCCCCATTTTGGGATTATCAAAAATAGTAAAAAAATTAAACAAGAGAATATACAATAAGGGTTCACAGTGCATTAGATGGGTAACAATGTGTCATTACAAGCATTATGAAACAAAAATAAAAAATTTCCCCTATCAAAAGATTGTGTTCACTTTTCTTTAGCACTGGATGTCTTCTCTTTTCCCTTGGCATCAACATCATTAATGGAAGAGGGAGCCCTTCAAAATCAGAGGGTTACAAAGTAGGTTTTGTGGAAGAGTGAGGTGGTTGTAGGTCAAGGATTATAGGTCTGATCTGACTCGGAGCATGAGAGACATACATAGAGGTGGATGCAAAGGCAGTGGATGAGGATGCAGGACAACCAGGCTGTAATGGTATAGCTGTTAGAGCCACAATAGTAGTGCTCTGCAATTCAAGATAAGGCCTCACTAACTTGATGAAGTCTGCAATAATCTTACCACTATAATATATCACTTTCTGAAAATAGTATTTGTTCTCCGTGAACTTTTCCAGCAAAGAAGTGAAATCTTTTAGCCTTTGGACTTGAGTTTTGAAAGCTTGAGTAACAGAGGTAATTTTCAAATTCTCTACAGGGTAATTGAAATTATTTTTCATATCAAGCTTAGAGAAAATCATATTGAAGTATATTTCCAATATATTAGTAATTTCGTCCTGATCATAATTTGTAATATTTGAATTTATCCCTACCCAATCAAGGAAACTGTCACTATTTTTTACAACCATAGAACGACTCTCTTTATCAAATCCACTTAGCACTGATTGAAGATCTTCCATAACAACAGTTCTGAGTAGATCAATGTCAAGTGGTTGAGATGACTATCCAGAGGTATTAGAGGCTGGAATAGCTGTAGTGAGGGACTTGATCTGATTTAGAACTTTCTATAGACATCCCTTGTACTCATAATTCTATTTGTTGATAACAATAACAAGCTCACACATTTCTTGACCTATTTTCTTGTTTCCCTCAGCCACCTTCTCATCTAAGGAAGATAGGATTAGTTGAATTTGAGTGGAAACTTATTATGGAATCTATCACTAAAATCCTCAACAGTAAGAGAAACTGTATCTCATCCTGATTTCAACACTTAATGCATATCTTAAACCGTAGCTCTGAGAGACTTCACCTCATCACTCAACTATTTTTTCTCAATTCTAACCTCTTGAATTTCATGAATCATTTTTGGATGAATCTCTTTTTTGAACTTTTCTAATAGCAGGGCAATATCTCATTCACTCAAGTTTGTCGCATGAGCAGGTTGAGTGTTCCTGAGCATTTAATATTCATCCAATAATGTAGCTCCAAAGTCATTCAGATCATTATGACTCACAAAAGTAGGAGGCTCTTGTAACGGTTCAATAATATTATTTGAGTCTAGATCATGTACTTTGTAGAGATTACTTCAAGAGTAGAGACCAGTTTCAATTGAAATACAATAGACAGGTCTTTTCCTTTTACTGAGGCTTCTTGGGTATCATTCACATCAATGTATCTAGAGAACTTGTACCAGGTATCCAAAGTGATTTGATCAATAGGGTTAGGAATTTTAAAACATTCCAGACTAGGCTGACGCTCCCCTCAACAATTGCATCTCTCATAGGGCTAGTAGATTTAGTTCTTTGATCCATTATAAAAATTTCATCTCCAATAGTCTCACCCATTTGTTTTCTAGACAACTGAATGAATTTCTATATTCATTTCTCACCAGATAGCATAATATTTGGATCATCTTGTCACTCTACGTGTCCTTCAAAATAATCATCTTTCTCAAAATAATGTTCTTCTTCTAGATGATCTTAAATAATATCCTCTTCCCATGCATTAACAACAAACTCTTCCCTAGAAAAAAGTTCTTTTTCTAAATAAACTGTTTCTTCAGGAACAAGTACTTCCTTCTCAACTATGTCTTGAGGAATAGACCCATAGTCATCCCTATCTAAGACAATTTCCCTTATATGTGCAATAACCTCCTCTTATTCTTCTTGAATAGGATAGTCAACAATTTCAAATCGTTCCAAAACAGGATCAGATATGTCATTATGTCATAAAGAATGATCAACAAGATTAAACTGTTCATACAACCATTCAATATCCTCCACCCAATCATTTTTCCATAAATTCCAACTAGTTTTCATTCATTTGATTTTATCATTTTAGATACATAATTCATAGTCCTTGATGACTTCTTCATTTGGTCCAACCATTACTTTATCATATAGTATTGTTGATATTAGCCTTGATTAGAACAAGGAGGTATACTTTGAGGTTTCCTTAATCGACACCCCCATATAATGTGTAACATAAATTCATAGGTTAATATTGCGTCAATTTTTCATAAGATGTATCAAAAAAATATCTTTATATTTGAGGATAAAAATAAGCTTTTCGCGGACTAATCAGATTCTGAATAAACATAAACAACACTCTAGTTTCACCACCCAGCTCAGCAGCAATAACTGTTCTCTTTATTTTATTGTTATTCAAGCTTCCCAAGGCTTCTTCTAAAATAATTATATAACTGGTAGTAGAAGGACCCCTCTAATAGTACTCAAAAATTCATTCATGTGGTATCCATTTGTAGGAATCCCATATCCTTGATGAAAAGTTACATATTTGGCCATTTATCTAGCTTCTTAAAAAAATATTCTGTATTGAATGTGAATTGAACAAACTGATAGAACTGAGCAAATTGCTTTGGGTAAATCATCATGTTCTCTTTTTTGAACCAATCTTTCCATCCCTGCTCTTTCAGTGCATTCAACAATAAAGAAATAATTGAAAACAACCACTTTGGGAAGATTTCCATTTATGGTAACACTATTCTATCACCATGTTTCAGATTCAAAGGACCTTTGGGGGTATCTTCAGACATATTTTTATTTACTTCTTAGATCTATGCTTCTCAATTGTTGATGAATATGAGCATTTCATTATGTACATTCAGTGAATGTTCTAGATATAGAGAGACAACTGAAGGGTTGAAGGAGGACTTACGGTTCGAGGGAAGAGAGATAGAGTGAATAAAGGAGTGAAAACTCATTCTTTTTTATCATTTAAGGAAATCAAGCTTCGAAAATTTAAAAGAGAGAGAAATAAAAAGAATAAAATAATAATTCACAATGATATGGGTTATAAAATTTAAATAAAACAAAAAAAGTGTTATTATGGTGAGACCGGAACAGACTTTCACAGTGAGGTTGTAACAAGTTGTCATGGTGAGACCGTAACATGTTTTCACAATGTCATCTCTACTGTTTAACTTAAAAATGGTGTGATTGTATTGTTTGATGTAGTATGTGAAAAAAATAACTGAGAGATAGTAACTGTGAGACCGTAAAAATGAGACAGTAACTTTAAAACAGTAACTTGCAGAACTGTGAGAGTGAGACAACACTTCTAAGGCAGTGACTTGTGAAACCATAATATATGAAATAGTATGTTTGAAAAAGAGTAAATTTTCAACTATATATTTATCATTCCTAATTCATGTATTATGTAATCTTTTATTTTTGAATTTAATGATTTGGTGAATATATCAGCAAGATGATATTTAGTTCAATGAATTCCAAAGTGATATCAAATTTTTATAAAATTGGTCTATCCAAAAGTGATGTATTACATCAATATGTTTTTTCCTATAGTTTGAAACAAGATTCATTAAGGTATTAATAGAACTTGTATTGTCATAATTTATATATACATTCTTGAATTGATATCCATAATCTATTAATGTGTGTTTCATCCTAAAAATTTGTACACAAAAAATACCAGAAGTTATATATTCAGCTTCAGCAGTAGATAATGCAACATTGTTTAGTTTCTTACAACACCATCATACTAGATACTTTTCTAAAAGGTGATATTTTTAAGGGGTATTTTTCAAATTTAAAACCACTGAAATTAGCATCAGAATAACTAACTAAATCAAATTATTGTCCTATGGGATAGAACTATCCTCGATTAGGTGTTTGTATGAGCTATTTGAAAATCCATTTAACAGTATTTAAATGAGATTCCGTAGGGTTTTCATGAAAATGAGAAAACATATGTACAATAAACATAATATGATGTCGGCTAGCTATTATATAAATTAAGATTCCAATCATTCCTCTGTATGTTTGTTTGATCAACAGATTTTCCATCCTCATCAAGATCCATCTTACATGTAGTACTCATTGGAGTGTCACAAATTTTAGTGATATCCAAGAAAAAATATTTTATAAGATCATTTGTATATTTTCTTTGATTTAATATAATACCGTCCACATTTAGAATGATTTGATATCCAATAATGAAATTTAGTTCACCCATTAAACTCCTTTCAAATTTTTTTTCATCATTTTAGATAATTCAATACACAAAGAATTTTTTGAAGATCCAAAGATAATATCCTCAACATGAATTTGAACTACTAAAACATCATTCAAAATTAGTTTTATTAAAAGGGTAGGATCCACTATTCATTTTATAATACCATTGGAAATAAAAAAACTACTTAATATATCATACTGAGATCATGGATACTGATTTAAACCATAAAAAGATTTTGATAATTTAAAACGTGATTTAGAAAGAGATGATTTGTAAAACCAAGGGGTTTCTCAAAAAAGACATCCTCAGCTATATACCCATTTATTAACATCCATATGATATAGTTTGAAATTTAGATTAGTAAAATAATCAATAAGGATTCGAATAGATTCATGTCTAGCTACTAGTGTAAAGGTTTATTCATAGTCAATTCCTTCTTCTTGAATATAGCCTTGTGCAACCAATCTAGACTTGTTTATAACTGTGTTACCAGATTCATCCACCTTATTTATAAACACCAATATGGTGCATATGGAAAATGTGTCTTTAGGTATGTCAAAAACTTTCCAAACATCGTTCCTTTCAAACTTATTAAGTTTTTATTGCATTGCCATCACCCAAAATTCATCATTTATAGCATCAGTAATGTTTTTAGGTTCATGTCGTTACAAGAAAATGTGATGTTCAACCATATTTATAAGACAATATATATTTTTAGTTCCTTTATCTAAATCTCATACAATAGTATCAAATGGAAGGTTCGTAATGATTCTAATAGCTATAGAAAATGACGGACTAGTGATTTCGGGTTCATCAGTAGGTTCAGGTTCAATATGACTTGAATCTGTAGATTTTCTAGAACTATATGTTTTCACAGATTCCTTTACAAGATGTTTAGAGGATTCTTCATTGTTATAAAAATTTGACATATCACCCTCTAGGTTATCTAGTGTGTTCGTAGGCTTATGTGGATATGTCTCATCAAACATGACATTGACAAATTCTTCCCCACATTTAGTTCTTTTGTTAAACACTCTATAGGCACTACTAGAGATTGAATATCATTGAAAAAATCCTTCATCACTCTTGGATGAAAACTTGTCCAGATTTTACATAGTATAAAGGATATAAACATTGCAACCAAAAACTTTGAAGTAGCTTACTTTGGGTATACTATTGTTCCACAACTCATATTAAGTTCTTTTATGAATCGGTCTAATCAACACTCTATTAATTTAAAAGCATGTTGTATTTATTAAGTCGTCCCAAAAATAAATAGGTAGGTCAAATTCACTATTAATGGTTCTAGATAGCGAATTCAAGGTTCTATATCATCTTTTAACAACTCCATTTTATTAAGGTGTTCTAGGGGAAGAGAAATTATGACTATAGCCATTTTGTGATCAAACAGATTCAAACTATTTATTTTCAAATTCAAGACCATGGCCACTTGTTTAGGATTTAATTCTTGGTCCACTAATATTTTCTATAGTTTTAGAGTATTTAGTTAAATGAGAGCAGGCTTCACTTTTTTGAGCCAAAAAAAGTCCATGTATATCTAGAGAATTCATCTACATGAACATAAACATAGTCCTTTCCATTTAAACTAGAAACTCTAGATGCTTTAAACAAATGCATGTGAACCTGTTGGAGAGGTTGATAAGTTGACACTTCATTCATTGGTTTGAATGAAATTTTATGTTTCTTTACCTTTTGAGAAGGATTACACACTTTATCATTTGGAAACTCAAGTTTGGGTAGGTCTTTAACTAAAATTTTTCTAGTTAGATTTCTAAGGAAGTGAATATTACAGTGTCCCGGTCTCTTAGGCCAAATCCATGCCTCTTTGTCAAATACAGTTAAACATGAATCATTTTTAGAAACTATAGAATCTAGGTCAACAGAGTAAACATTTTCATTTCTCAATGCAGAAAATAGTAGTTCATTTTTTTATTAAAAATGTTACAAGAATCATTTTCAAATTTAACATGAAATCCATCATCACATAGTTGTGAAATACTATGCAGATTATATTTCAACCCATCAACAAAAAGTATATTGGAAATTAAAACTGAGTTACAGTTACATATTTGTCTAGGGCTACTGATTTTTCCTTTGGCATTGTCACCAAAAGTGATATATCCACCATAAATTTTTATTATGTTCTTGAAGCATGAATAGTCTCCTATCATGTGTCTTGAACACCCTTTGTCCATGTACCATAATCTTTTACTTGAACTCCTTAAACAATTTTCATACAAAATAGTGAAATAAAAATATTCATTGGTTCAAATATTTTATTGGGTCCAGTAATATTAGTGACTAGTGCTTTAGGAATCCAAATCTTCATAATAGATTTATTATACACAATATTTAAAGTTCTTATAAAATAAATCTTGTTGGTCTAGAAAATCTTGAAACAGTAGATATTTTATCATAACTTGAACTAAAGGAATGTTTTCCTGAACTAGGAGTAAATTTGTATGTCCAATATTTTGAAACAAAGTTGGTTTTTCCAAAATTTCTTTTACCATGTTGATAGCCAATACCAGTAGTATATTTTTGCGCAATCGTTTTACCTATAATTTGTAGCAATGAATATTTACCCTTTGTATACATTTCAAGTTCATTTTTCAGTTTCTCTTTATATAGATTGAGTTTATTTTAGTCATTGAGTAATTGAATTTTTTTCTCTCTTTCTATAGTAAGTTCATATTTAACAATTGATGTATGAACTTGTTGTTATTTTAAAGTCTTCAGTTTATCATCTAGTTTATTACATATCACTTCAAGAATATTTAAATACATAAACATTTATTTACTAGAGATATTTTCAGAATCACATTCATCTTAATATTAATAGGAATTTTTCAAAAAATATGTCAAGGTAACATTAGATGTGTTTTTCATGAAAAACATATTGGATTTGTTAGTCTTTTTATCATGTGTAGTCTATGTGTCACATGAATTTTACTTATATTCAATCCAATTTTCTTTCATTTCATTTTTAAACTTCTTTTATTTGTCCTCATATTTCATTTTATACTTGAGCTTGGGACAGATTGCCTTTACATTCCCCTTTCACTTTAATTCATAGCATACTATCTCAATACACTTGTCATTTCTTTTCCAGTCTTTCTTTCAGATTCCCTTTTGATCACATCTTCCTTTGAAGATTGGATTTCTAAACAATATCATCTTATTTTAAAATTTCTTAAACCTTATGGATAATTGATCCATCTCCTCATCACTGTCAGGTGATGATTGTTCACTGTTGTAAATTTCTATAGATACTTCCAATTTCCCTTTTTCTATGTGTTTAGATGTGGTGGTATTGAATGTAATATATTTCCTATTGGGTTCATCCTCTTCTTCCTTGTTGACTTTTAGCCCCTATTCATACATCATTAGTTTCCCAATTATTTCATTAACAGGTAACTTCCTGATGTCACATGACTCTATAATAGTGGCAGAGGTTACTCCCCATCTATTAGGTAGGCATATGAGAATCATCTTGATATTTTATTTGGAAGTAACTTCTCTTCCAAGATAAATCACTATGTTGATAATTTCATTGAATTTGAGATACATTCCACAAATAATATCATAAGGTTTTATTTTAAACTTATCATATTTAATAGTATAAGTATTAAGTCTCATTTCCTTCACACTATAAGTCTATTCATGTGAAACAGACAAAGTATCAAAAATTTCATGGGCAATTTTACAGGCATAAATCTGGTAAAATTCTTATTCTTTTAAAGAGAACTATAAATCATTTATTTATTTTACATTTTAATTATAGGATGTATTTGTTGGTTCATCCGTAGTAATTATATCAGTAGTAGGAATCTTATACTCATCTATAATTCATGACCAAATTTCAAAAGCCATACTTTCTAAATGAATTTTTATTTTAATCTTATTTTGGGAAAATTGAGTTTCATTAAATAATGGTGGTATGTTTTTTAAAGAAGGATCCAGCCTATTATCCATAATAATGAGATACTTTTAAAGAGCTAGAAATCAATAATTAACAGAAATTAATAGATCTTTACAGTACAAATAAAATCACATTTGAATAGTTTAAACAACAACGTCTTAATAATCCCCTTTGATACTGAATGTTGGTCAGAGTAGAGTACTCAAGAGGGTGGTGAATTTAGTATCTATAAATGTTTCTGTTAAAAAAATTTCTTAAAAAGGATCCCTAATAAAATTTAATATAGCCCAGTTAATCAAGGTAATGCGGTTATGAATGTTTGCATATTCAAATAACTTCTCAGAGGATTTATTAATTATCAGTAATCTCAATATGAGTTATTGATATTACATTTAAATATATTCTAATATGGAAAAACAATTATTACTTCTATCCAAAATTCACTATCAAAGTAAATCTAGTGATGATTGAATTATATAGTAAAACAGTGAAAGACTAATTTAAACAACACAACAGATAAAACAAGTGGTTCAGTCTCAAGATGAGACCTAATCCACTCAACATTGTGATCACTTTCCACAAAAAAGTTTATATTTATAAACTTGATCTGCACCCTGGATCGGGGTAAACAACAGTGAACACGACTATCTAGGTCAGACGACCACTACCACAGTACTTTGTGGATAAGAACTATTAAGTCACACAAAGACCTATTCCACACTTATCTGTGGGAGTAAATAGGTGTAAAAAGATATGAGTGGAATGATATCTTGTATTCTTCAATTTAGTATAGGAGATGGTGTGTGATTTTAATACTAACACACACACACACTACTTGAAATAAAAAAATAGAATAGAGCCAAGATGATGATATAATGTTAGAAGTGCATTGGGTGTTTTTCTATGTAGATCATGTCTTCTAGGATGAAGAATATGCATGTATCGAGCCCTCTTTCAAGTAACAGAGTATCGCATGTCTGGTGAACTGGTTTATAGTTAGATGTAGCTAATGTTCTTTGTGGAGTTAGTATTCCAAAGACTATTTCGCTCTGATCGGTGGTCTTCCAACTTTTGGATTCGAGAATTCATTGTGTGTTCATCCGATGTTTCTTGGTGTTTTTATCATTATGCTTTTCAAAAATGATCATGATTTTTCTACACTCTTACACTCTTCATAGTCTATTGTTTCAGGGCCATGATTTTCTTCTTTTTCTTATATTACATGTGTTAGAGCTGACATGATGCATGTATCCTGCACCTCATACCTCGTACTGCTAGGTGAAATTTCAAAAATAAAATATTAATTTTGTTCGTGCATTTAAAAGACTCAAATATAACCCTCAGAAGTTAAATTGAAAATGAAAAATAGGTTAAAAACAGTGTCATAGTCTGTCTAAAAATGGTGTCACTTGGAAACGATGTCACCACAAAATGGTTTCAACTTCTTTGCCATTGTATGGTGTGATATTCATGATGGAATAATTTTATTGAGATCAGGAACTGGTAGCAGAGATGCGTTGTTAGGATCATGTGTCTTAGTAAGGAACCAGTGTCACAGACTTCATGAGATCTGAAATTGGATACAGTTTCTCGTCAGAGCTGGGTCACAGTATTTGGGAAACTATACAAAAAACTACAAGTGGTGGCAGACTCATGATTTCACAGACTTAGCCAAATATTTTTATATAGACTAAAGATATAATATTTACCAAATGAATTAGACTTAATCATTCATAAAAAAAATTATTATAGACCAATGATAAATATAATTTACAATAATCAGTCATGATTTATAGGAATCAAGATCTGGAGAAAAACTATTTAAAGAAAATAAAAGAAACCAACCATATCTACTCATGATATGATATAGATTAAACATGACTAACTTTTTTTGATAAATAAATATGATTAAAAAATAAGGAGTCCACCAAAAGGATTCCAAGAAAAATGAATCTTAGTATTGATTTTTCATTTTCATATAATTATTTAAACAAATTTGGTAAGATATTATCATGATTCTGAATAACCATTTTTTTAATTATTTATTTTAATGAGGATCAAGATAGTGAAGTGGTAAAAGGTGTGACTCTAGAAAGACATTCATATAGATTATTCTAGTTTCCTAATAAATAATCATAACTGTAAAATGTTATTAAGACTAATAAAAGTCATAACATATTAAAACAATGATGTAAATGAAACCCAATATAGTGATATTGAGATATTATTAAATATTATATATTCTGTCATGACAATATTCAATATAACCTCAACTATTTTCATGAGAATAGATTAAATTTAAGAGGAAAAATTTAATTAAGGGGGATTTAATGGCCATGATTTTATGTACTTGTACTCCATTGTCATTCACATACATCATAATTAATTTTTACTAGATTTCATTTTAATTTATGGAAAATTATTATATAATATATCCATATATAATTAAGCAATGAGGATATGATAAACAGGATTTTAGTATTTTCTTAAAATAATTTTTTAACATATACACTCTCCATTTCTTGTGCAAGAATAGAAATTTCTAAAGGTAAATTACATATCATATATTTTTTTATTAATCATGAATATGATACTTATTTTGAAACTATGAATACAATATTAACAATGTAATAAATATTTGATCATATTTTATACAAAATTAGTAATGGGAAACAAACGAGAATATTTTAACTCATAGATAGAAAATTGAACAAATTTAAGTTTAAAATTAGTTTAAATAATTAAATATTTGGGTGTAATGACAATCATTACATTAGGTTAATGAGAATTTTTGTGTGTGTACTCATTCAGAATGGTTATATTATACCAAATTCCATAAATCATAACTGTCATAATGCATTTACTATAACAATACTTTATTAAAAATATTTTTTATTATAAATAAAAATGTATAAATTAGAAGATATATATATTATAAATAATTAATTACCACTAATATTATATAAAATTAATGGTTTCATCTTTAAAAAAAATCACTCGTATAACAAGAAATATTATTTATTATACTTATATTTTTTATGTAATATTGATTCTTATAAATAAAACATATTGACTAATTTTAATTAAATATATTTTTAAAATTTAATGCATTATTTTAATATCAATATATTTATAGAATTAAATGATCTTTTTAAATAATTATAATTAATTTTTTTAATAGAATATGGTTAAAATAATTAATTGTAAAAAGTGATAATTTCAAATAAATGATTTTCTGAGATTTGTGTATTTTTATTTTATTAAATTAAATTGATCACTTATATATATATATATAATATTTCATATTGTATGAACCATTTCTTATAGACCATGGACCCCAAATTTATTGAAAATAAAATAAACACCATGTATAAGGGGACATGGGAAAATGTGTATAGTAAAAAACGAAAGAATCTAGAGAAAATAGTTTGTTGTCTAAGAAAAAAGAAATTATTATTTATACATGGGATCAGCTTCCTCCCATGGATCTTGTATTATGACCCCACCACCTTATTTTTTTCTATTTACATGTCTCATCGATGAACAATAATCATCTCCCTGATCACCCAAAATATAACACCATTATACCCATCCACATTCCATCTTTAATATATATAATAAAATGATCTAAAATTCCTCCTATGATTTTTAATTCTTTGGAAATAAGAATAAATCATTTGTGATTTAAATGTTATTTTTTCTAAAAATTACATTTTATGAATCATGTATTTTTATTTTAAAATTTATTTTACGAAATTTTACTAATAAAATTTATTAAAATGGATTTAAAATTTATAATCATCTAGTCAGAATTAGGTAGTAGTGTTAATTTGTATTTTCAAGAAAAGAAGGTTATAGAAGAAATTTTTTGACATAATAAACAGTAAGGTGGGATAAATTGTTAAAATAATGTATAAAATTGATAAAGAAATATACACAAATTATCACTTTAATTTATTTATGATATAATTATCAACCTACCATCCTTCCTAGATAAATTTTTATTTACCTTGGATGAAAAGTTGTCTAGATTTTATAAGAATAAATGGTTATTTGTGAAAATTCTACTCCTCCACGCTTATAAATATTCCCCTCCTCCAATAATTACATACAACACAAACGATTCAAATTTCCCACTATAATACAATCATATTCCCT
Organism: Viscum album; assembly: GCA_963277665.1. Taxonomy (NCBI): domain Eukaryota; kingdom Viridiplantae; phylum Streptophyta; class Magnoliopsida; order Santalales; family Viscaceae; genus Viscum; species Viscum album. The sequence goes on from OY728122.1 coordinate 1,211,603,066, forward strand.
GTAATTTTCATTGATTTCACTATTTATTGGTTTTTTCTCAATATAATGTCTCAAATCCATCAAAACTAAGAAGGATTCAAGGGGATGATATGCGTTAATCTTTATAAGTAATGACTTCTTATCATTAATTGTCCTTTAAAATATCATACTACAAATTATTTAAAATTATTTATTAAATTTATGTCATATATATAATTACATGATACTTTTTAAAAAATTATATTATGATAAAATAACTTAATGATCATACTCATTCTTCAATTATAACAAGTTCTTTTTTGGGTTTATGTAACCACCTACATGGATAATTTTATAAAAAATTATATTATAAGGTTATGAAATTTTATTTATTAGTATGATATGATATTAATAAGTAAATAATAAATTTTATTGGTCATATAATGGTGATATTAAAATTTAACTCATTATGAAAATAATTTAATGTTTTAATAAAAAATTTAAAAATAATCTCATTATAGATTTTTTATTTATTAATAACAACTAAAAATCTCATGGAATGAACCAGGAACTTCATAAATCATTATATTACTAACAAATTCCCATGTATGTGTCATCAAATGGTTATTTTATCAACTAAATTTGAGACAAATTATTCTTAAAATATTCTTCAACATTTGAATAAAATATCCAAGAATGATATTTTGTTAGACATATCATGTATAATACATCTCTTCATAACCCAAGGAAAGGGAAACATAAGAATGGGTGATATCAAATTCTCAGTAAGGGTAATCTTAAATGATTATGATAAATGATCATAAGTGCAAATAATATGAGAATAAATAATATTGTAGGAGTATATAATCAAAATAATTTCGTAATCAAAATAAACTGTGAGTGTAAAATACTCGTTGTTGATATATAAATAAATAAATTCATGGATATCAATAAATTTTTCCTTAGTGATAAAATGACTAATTTAATATACAAATAATCTAAATAACTAATATATTACATGATCATCTTAACATAAAAACCTTGTATTTAGGGAAAAAATTATTATTCGTAGACATACAACGAAATTCTCTAGAATGTTTTCTCTTAGACCTATCGATGCATTGAAGGGAAATTACAGGCCCCATCTGTCACTAATAAATTCCAATGAATTCATCATATGAATGAATGTATAATATATAAAATACATAAAAAAGTTTCCCAAAATAAAAAACAACCATATTAGATAAAAACGCATTCAAATAATTAATATTTCCTTGATCAAAAATAGAATATATTCTTAAGTAATCATCCCTTAAAGTGACATCATATAGAGAAATTGTAATATAGTTAAGTAAATCATTTCACACAATAAATAAATATATGGAATCTAGGTGAATTCATTTTAATAAAATTAAATAAATATATTGTGCTCATAATGGAATAATAGTGGATGAAATTGTATTCCTATAACAAAGGATGACATGGATAGATAAAGGTTGTTAAATTTTTCCCCGAGTTTTTTTCCAAAATATGGAATAGTATGAGCTGATTTAGAAGGTTATTTGTGACCAATATATACACAAAAATAAGAAATAAATTGATAATCATGAGTCATATCTCAATAAATAAGAACTAATATGAAATATCCTTTATGCTAATGGAAATGTAAGAATCAAAATGCACAAGATGGATACCATGAAATTTTAATACAATGAAATAAAAAATAGTCATTTTATTTAAAGTAAATATGGGAATGGAAAAGATATATAATAAAAATTATTGTGTGTATTATCAAAAATGAATCATGTAATTGAAAATATTGGAAAATAATACTTAGAGATTTATAATCCATTGAATTAAAACCCCATGAAGGATTAAATGTCAAAATTAAACATTAAATACCATGAATAATAACAGAATCCCAATGTAAAATATCCAAGGGGAAGAATGTAAACCAAAAACTAGAAAACATGTTTGTTAATATAAACAAGTGTCAAAGAATTTATATTTGGGAAAAATAACCCATACACATAATGTAATTATTGAGGTAAAAATCATTTGATAGTGAAGTTATAAGGAATAATTATTGACCCCTATAATTGAAAGATTAAATAAAGTACCAATTATTTATTAGGTAGAATAAAAAATGTTTATAAAAAATATTTTTAATATGAAATTCTGTAAATAAATGTATGAAAATTTAGTTAAAACATCCCCTTACCTTAATTCTAAATTTTTCAAAATGTGATCTGAACTCATTTAGTTCATCTAATTTCCCTTGGTGGAAAACTTATAAATTTAAGGATTTGGATAATCTATTTTAGAAATTTTTTTATCTATGTCTAATAAGGTTCCCAAAGAAGTAATGAGGGTATATTTTCAAGAAATTACTGATTTTTTAATCATATTGAAGGGGTAGGGAGGGGCCACATTCATTGGTGATGTGAATGGGATTTTTGTAGATTTTAAAAAACATGCCTTAAACATCACATACTAATGTATCTTTAACCAAAAATTCATAGTATTTCTTTACCAAGGGTCTTTTCTATATATAGTTATTTAGAATTAGGTCTTAAATACCATATAAAAAATCATATATTAGAAAATAGGTACTTCAACTCAATATCCATTTTTTCATAATATGAATCTTTTAAAATAAACAATTGTTTCTTTTCTGGAAATATCCTCAAAATTTTAATCCTGACTTCTTCTTTTTTATTAAACAACATTAAAACCTAAAAGCAAATATTGTAGAATGGTCACAAAATCTCAGAAAGGGATATAAAATGATGACATTTTTTATCATAGGGAAAAGCTTTAAAACCCATTAAAAACATTTCTTAAAAACATAATTTTTTTAAAAAAATCAATTTTCCTTAAGAAATGGTTATCTTAGATTTTAAAAAAAATATTACCATTAAAAATCATTAAAAATAATAAAATTTAATGTAGGTTCCTTGGAATTTTGATATTATAGAACCTTTATAGAACCATTACAATAAAACAAACAATTTGATAAAACAATACACAACACATCAAATATGATTATTTGGAGAATAAAATAATTACCTAATTTATTGGGGTACTATCTGTGTAAAACAATTATATAAGCTATAACAAGCTCACCCATGATATATAATTGGTCTAAACTATTCATAACAATTTAAAAGGACCATATTAGGAATAAAACCCTTGAAAACTCTTTTAAAAACATATACACAACACATTTGGGTATAAAACTAACAATTTTTTTCCTTAAATCCCACTTCTACTATCCAAAAATTATACCCATAACAAATAAATAATTTTCATTGAAAATAACTATGACAAAAAAGGTAAAATAATTATGTATTCATAGCGGGGGAAAGTATTATCATTCTGTATCAGTTAAAAAATATATTCCTTATAAATTTCGTAAAAATAATTGTTAGAGGAACATTAAAAATGGGTTTTTAAAAGAAAGACTATAAACACGAGTCTAGTTAATCAATAATATAATTTATCACCATGAATAATATGTTGAGGTTAATTTATTATTACTTATGAAATTTTATTAATTTTATTATTCCTTTTATATCAATTATTACCATGTTGTATATAGTTAATTAATAATTTTAATTCACATCATATACTTTGATGATATTTAGTACATAATTCCAAAATGACTTCGGTCAGCTAATTATCGTCAACGTGGTCATTAATCCATCAACTATAGAATAGTAATCATAAAATCCTTTTATTTTTTATTCATCAATTATAATATTAAAAATAAATATTAAACACAGTTATCAAAATGAACTATGTAACAATCATATAGACGGTAAGTAATATACACACATCGGTAACATTTCTATTTATCAATGATCACTATATAAAGATGATAAAAATTATTTAATAATTAAATTATTATCAAAATATAATAAATATGATATTATATTTATCAAATATACCTATATATATCAACCATGTGATGTGGTGATGAAAAATGAATCACATCACTTTGTGGATGTGGTAGTCTGCATGTATGCACATAAATGTTTCTCATTTTTCAATTCAAATAAATGTAAAAAAATAAATAATTTATTATATTTTTAGAATGATTAATATTTAATTAATATCATGTATATAGATTAATTATATCATTATAACTAGTCGTGATAGATGGTGATGGAAACCAAATAACATCGGTTTGGGAGGTCGTAGTCTACTATACACAGGATTGATTAATTCTTTTCCCATTTGATGGAATGTGAGATTGATATAAGTAATTACACAAAAATAATTAAATATAATTATATTAAGGATAATAAAATTAATATTTTTTCATGGTTGAATAACTCTCCAGGGATGTGGATGTGAAACAAAACTAAAACATGTAGAAATAAACTATAATAATTCTTTAGAAAACATCTTATTATTAACACCTTAAGATATATAATATTAATATTATTCCATGTTTAATACTAGTAAAATAATATTAGTTATTATAAGATTGTATTTTTATATGTGTCTTCCAAACTAAATTGTGTTTTAGGTGTTAGGAAGTGACAAGAAGTCGTTACCTTTTATAAGAGAAGGGAGGGACACTCTTAGAATTTCTCAAATATTAAATTAATATAAATTTATTTTCCTCTCCATATATCTCCAAAATTATTTAGTTATAATATAATATTAGTATTATATAAAATACCATCTTACCATAAAAATTAGATATCTTTTGACTATATTTAGACCCTTATCTTCTGGCTTTACCCATATTTTAACCCTCTTAATTCTTACCAAGACGACATGAATTTTTACTCTTTCATTGTCAATTTGGTTTCCATAAAAAGAAAAAATACCCATTAATGGACCATGTATTATATTTAAAACATTATAATAATCAATTATACCAATTTAATATTTTCAGTAATTTCATATCAATTAATAAGATATTATTTACTATAAAATATTCATATTAACAGTTTTATAACTATTTATTGAATTGACTTTATGAATCTTAGGAAAAGATAAAAAATTAGATAAATTAATTATTATGTCCCTAATATGTCATGTTAAACTATAAAATCTTTCGATAAAATTATTTACCTTAATTTATATTTATTTTACTAATTTTAATATAATTTACTTGATTTTATCATTAATTGACTTATTATTGGATTAACATTTAGAAAGCATTTAAGGTGATTATTTATTTAAAAAAATTGAAAATAAATGACCATGTTGAAGAAAAAATTTATATATTTTAAAATACTATTTATAGTCATATATTTCTTCTAAATGACACCACATTAAAAAATTAAAACATATTAAAAACAAGAGTGTGACATATTTGATATTTCATTTAATAAATTACTATAATGGTTATAAACTCATAAAATCTGTCAAACAATGGCCATAAATTATACTCATTGATGATTATGGTCATCTTAGACACATAAAATATGATTTAGAGATGTTTTTGGTTCATTTTATGGTTCATATAAATTTATATGTCATTAAATTTACATGATTTACACATTACCATAGTAATAAAAATTATTAAGGATACTATTTATATTATCCCAAAAAAAAGGGACATATTAACAGAATTTGGACTCCATGAATCAAAATATTAAATATATTTTTATAAATTTGAAGCACAGAAGAAACATATTTTTAATTAAAATTAAAATGGAGAAATAAAATAAAAAATATGAAAAAAATTACCTTTTTAAATATAATATAATTTTATTCAAAAATAAATTAATAAATCCAATTTAAAAACTATTATTGTTTTTTTATAAATCAAAATAAACTATTAAAAATTTAAAATTAATTTGTAAAATAAAATTTCATTCTAAATACTTTTAAATAAAATAAATTTTTTAATAAACAATTCTCTATGTTTCACTAATCTGTGAAAAATCAATATTTTTATAAAATTATAAGAAATACATCCTATGATAATTTTCAAATTATTAATTTAAAAATAAAATTAATTTTTTCAATTTGAAATTATATTATTTTTAAAATAAATTATTTAAAAAATTATTTTAATTAAATATATTAATAAAATCATTTTTTATATTAAAATTTTATTTATATATTTTTATAATGAATGTAACTACATAATTTTAAAATACTAATAAATATTAAAAATAATTATTCTATCATTATGTGGGTTTTCACATTCTCCCCCACTTTTGGAAATTATTTCCTTAAAATTTTAAACTCATACTCGATAACAAAGGTTTGAATTTGCGAAATTCCTTTTTTGAAATCCAACATCATATAAAGGATCAATAAAAGATCCTCTTGAAAAGAGAGAAAGGATAGAAAAATGGTAACCTGAGATAACACATAATAGGTTTCCACATAAGAGAACATAAGTGAGAATTGGAAGCATGATAAATAAAATAAAAAAACAAACACCCAAGGACTGATAAAAGAGTGATAGAGAACACGGTCATAATAATGTTAATGATCAAAATACCATAAATCTATGATGGGTTAAAAGACCATTGATTTATCTTTGATAAAAGTAAATGAAAATCATTTTTTTGAATTATTTTCCAAAATTTGACGATGGATTTTTCTTTTTATATACATAACATAAGGAAATATACATACCTACTATGTAGAATTTTTACATTAACCAATTTCAACCCTAGTATCATCTTTGGCTCCAAATTATTATTATTTAAAACAAAATGTTCTTACATGATGAACAAGAGTTATAATAACCCTTCTCTTTATTACACATTAATTCATGATTTATTACATAAAAGTACACTTAATACAACCTGAATGATCGATAAGTCTAGTGTATTTGATAATTTCTTATATAGAATCACATATTAAAAAAGTTATACAACACCATTATTGAAAATTTCCTTAACATGATTTTAAAATTCCAATGATGTTTAAAACTACATGGTATATCATGGGGAAAAACAAATGAAATTGGTGAGTTAAAAATCCCAGTAAGGGAATAAACATAGAACAAGGTGACACATGATAGAAAATTGGGATGTAAATGGGCCATAAAAAGAGTCTGAATCATTAAAATTAACTATGAGATAAGATATGGAATAAGAATAAGAATATGAGAAATGTGGGAAAAACCTAAAACATTACATCATAGGCATAGTTTATGGATAAATAAGGAACACATTATGGTTAAAAAGTCCTATAAGAGAATCAGGTTCAATAATTGTCTGAATATGGAATCTCAGGAGACTAAACATTACCCAATTCATTAGACCACTATTTAATTTTTGGCGCCCCTTTCACATTCATATCATTCTCATGCATATGTGGTCCACAAAGATAAGAAAAAATGTATTTATTCACCTGAATAATGTATTCCATATTCATGGAGTGAATAATAAATATATGTAAGTCCCCAATAAAAATTTATATATTAATAATTGTGAACATACCTGATAGAAATTTAGTATGGTATTAACTACAAAATTGATCGTTTCCAGACGTTCCTGCTAGGAAACCTTGATATACTAAAGAGCCTTCTTGCGGGGGTGGGCTTCTAGATGAGGAGCATCGCATTTTCCCGAAAAAAATTTAGCATCAAGGTCATTTGTGTATTTATTTTTCTTCCAATGAGGTAAATCGTTTAGCCATTGACTTTTAATTCATGCATGTCGGAAAATTTATTCGTCGTAGACCTTCATTAATATTTTTTAGGAAATATCCCAAAGAAATTTGGTTTATTAGTTTTAAAATTGGTTCTCTTAACTCCTCCAACATCATTCATTGGTTTTAATCTGAAAATGAATACCATAGATTTTGGGTGAGAAGATCATGGGTTTTTTGTGGATGCACAATGAATGTTCTGAGATGGACTCTTGACTTTTATCTGGTCGTTGAATCACATATTATCCCATTTTGGCTTTGTTTTTCAAGATTACTGATTCAACTTGTTTAGCACATTTCCTTGTTTCTAATTTCCGGCCTGATTGGCTCCCCATTGAAGATGGACATGGAAACAAGAAAACATTCTAGGCCATCAGTTGCTCAGATTTGTACGAATATTGATGTCCCTAAACCTCTTCCAAAACAAATATAGATTCAAAATGGAAGCCATGGATTCTTACAATAGGTGATTTATTAATTTTTCCTTCTTATAGTTCGGACTGCTTTATAATGGGACATTTATCTAGTGGATGTGGTAAGAAAGTCTGGCCACCTACTCGCAAGATTTGGGTTGCGAAGGGAAAGATAATGATAGACATATCGGCTTTCACAGGAGAGTCTTTGAATGCGATGGTGCTTGCTGGACCCTCTATAACTAAGAACCCCTTTTGTGAGAAAGTCAAATATGTTGAAAACCCTATTAAAGATCAGTCTCAAGGCATTGTAAATGTTGAGTTTGGATCTATACCTGTAATCTTCCAGGGCATTGTTGATGTGGTCAATGGTGTTTAGAATGACCCCACTAAGTATGATGATCGGGATTTACCTTGTCAATATGACCTCGACACATGACCAACACATAACACAACCTTTCTGGAGGCTGATTAGAAATCTTATCAAATTGTGGAAGACTTCCTAAAATCAAGATCTAGAAAATCAGAAAATAAAATAGTTGATGTGGATGGATTTATAACTCCCAATCCCAAAAAAATGAGGAAACATAGAGACTACTCTCACCTGGAGTGGACAAATGTCATGATGTCACTTAATAATTATAAAAAATAAAACATTGCAGCTGCATCATCATTGAATTTGGTTGAACAGAGTGAAAACATCTTTATATCATTGGCTAAATATCCTCCTTAAAAACATGAGGTCATTCCTCCAATTGCACCTACTAATGATAAACTGAATGAATTATCTGACATAGTGGTGAAGTATGCAGACCAGGATGCTAAAAAGGTGAGTGAAAATTTAGAATCATGATTGGAAGAACGAGAATTATAGTCTTATCAAAGGCTCATAGATGGTGATATTTCTATAGAAACATATTATGATATCAAACACCGACTGTTTATTAAGAGGTTGGTGTAGGAGTATTGTCAAACTACTTGTTTTTCTTTGATCAGTACTGCTCTACACTGATGTGACAACCCTCTGCTCTTATGTCATGACCATTCCTGCACGTACCCTGCCTTGGAGCTTCCTTGGTTTGGACACACTTGTTTATTAATATGTTTGAGCTTCTTTGTTATATCACGATATTTTGCTCTCACTTTTGGCTTTTTCTAAACTCATTACACCTCGAGCATGTATAGAAATACATTTGTTTTAATAAATTTAATTGGGGCATGAATTGGGTGACCAATTCATGCCTCCATTTGTGTTAAAAAAATTCGGAATATCATCACAGACACACAAAATTGAAACTAATATGTATATGAAAAAACATATCCCAACATGAGAAATTAGAAATTTAAGGCATAAGTTAATAAATAACCATGAAAAAAAGAATCCTAGCTATATTTCGGAATGGTAACTCTTAACACCCCATGGTTTTGAAAAAATAAATTGAAATGAAAGAAACACTGTGTATCAACATAATGAAACATTATATTATAGAGACAGTTATACAGTAGCCGTCAAAATTGTTTCTCTTCTGTGATTTGAATTTCAAAAAATACACATCTACGGTTGTGATTAGTTAGTTATTTAAAGTCTGATAGATCCAATTTTTTTTGTGGAATAGTAATATACCCTTATGAATAGTAATATAAATAGTAATACAAAATTTATGAACAGTAAAAATATTATTAATTTATTTTCTTATGGTTATATGCTAATGAGATCTTCATTAAATTTTCAACATGAAATAAAATGAGTAATAGTTTTTAAATTTCTATTTTTGAAATAAATTCTTATTTTTATAGAAACTAAAATTTTCATATTTATAATATAATTTTCATATTATAGAGTTCAAATTTTAATAATACATGTCATAAAATGGTAAGGGTTTTTTTGGGGAGTTTTTTCAAAGATAGTTGAATTTTCCGTGAATAGTAAAAATACAGTTTTAGGTTTTTGGGTGTTTGATGACATCAAAATGATGTAATCATTCTGGTATACTATTGAGGATTAAAATATGATATGAGCTATCTCATTTGGCCAATACAAAGGGTATAATCCATGTGTTTGTCCATGGTTTTGAAAATACCACCAATGATGTGTAATTTAAAATTAATTACAAACTTCCTCACATTCACAATAAATACCACCCTCACCCCCAATATTCCTCTCACACCTCTATAGAATTTATAATTGTCTAAATTATGCCCAATATACTTCCCAAGAAACTTCCTTATAACACCCCAAGACTTCATAGTATGTTATCTCTTCAAAGTATTTCAGTAACTTGCGCTACACGCAACACCGAGTTCAAGCGCACCATGACTTACCAAACTAGCCATTCAAAAAAGAGGCTGTGAATAATATTAACCAAATATAAAATTTTTCTATATCCTATATAATTTTAACATTCATATAATGTGTTTCATAGACTTAATTTAAGAAAAAACTAAAATTTTACGATAAAAGAGGTATTTTTCAAAAAATAATGTTTTATGCATTTTAATGGAAAAACCATTCTTAAATCCAATATTTTACACTTTTATATATTCAATTTAGTGAAATTAAATTAATCTTTAGAATAGAGACATAAAAAATAGGTTAAATTTTTGGTACTTTTCTAATAACATTCTTATATTCATGAATAGTGAAAAAATACTGAATTTTAATTAAAAACAACATTCTCAATAAAAATATTTTATTTTGTTAAATTATAAATTTGAGTGGTCTTTTAGTATCATGATATTATAATTTAATCATTTAATATAATTTAGGTCATTGGACGTAATTTCGCATTTAAATTGGACATAAACAAGTGTCAATATTTTGATTGTTATTATTTCTTAAAAATGCGTTTTTTATTTTGACAATGGGAATTAATATTAAATTAATTTATGCCACTTCTGTGTTTTTATTTTGGAAAAATGGATTCCATATTTTGAATTAGGAGGTCCAAATAATGTAAATAGGTAACTTTTACTCTTATAAATTATGAATAATTACTTCAGTAAATATTTTATTTACCATGGTTAAAAGGTAAATCTGATAAATAAGGGTAAACAAATATCATTATAATAACATTAAATTACCCTCACACGTGTAATATTCCAATTGTTTTATACATTTCCGGCAATGGGAATCCTTGGGTAGATTTTATGACCACTTGGAGCCATTTAAAAGTGATAATGACCCTTTATATTAATTAATTTAAAGTAAATACAAAAACGACATAAACATATATTTTTATTAAAACAATTTTTACAAGGTGTTATATAAATTATCATTTAGATGATAAATATTCATTATAAATCTAAAACTATTTTCTACCTAATAGTATTCTATTTATAATTTTTATACATTAAATAATTAAAAATAATTACAACACAAAGATGATGCTCTAATTATATTATTAATAAAGAATGAAATAGATGGTATTTTAAATATTAAAATAAAAATAATTTCAAAGTTTATAAGACATACATGAATTTTATTGGTGAATATGACATGTTTGTATTGATTCAATGTATCATTTTCAATGTAATAAATTTTGATGACTTTCACATAAAAAAATACCAAATACTATCAAAATTGACATAAATGTGTTTTTAAAACAAATATTATATTATTAAATTATATAATATTCCTAAAAATCTAAGGTTTATCAAAGTGGATTAAATAATATTATATATGTCATTAATGAACCACTTGATGTTCTCTTGGTTGTTTAGAGTAATTTTATTAACCATATAGTGTATGAATACAAGAAGACACGGTAAAAGTTAAACTATTTAACTAAGAGATAAATATAAAAGATAAGGTTAATATGGTGGCCTAAACCTGACTAAAAACTATGGGTTGAGTGGTTTTCGACCAATACCCACCTTATACTATAAATAAATCCTTTTAGTAATTATAAATCTAAAATTATTTTATTATAAAATAATATTTCATGTGTTTTCTAAAGTGGCCCTCACCTCTCTTATAAAAGGGCACTTCCCCTTCACTTAATTTCACACCTCCAAATAAAATTTTCTAGGAAAAAAACAGACCAAACAACCTCCAAAGTTTCCTCAAATAATCCTAGAGTCCTTACTTTGATCCTAAATCCAACCTAATGAACCCTTCTGGTCACCTTAAAAGGAAACACCTGAAGAAGAGGTAATAATTTCACCACCCTCTTTCAAGTTCATTTCTTCTTACAAATCCACTTTATTTGTTGTTTCCATAAGAAAATAATAACTCCAGTACCTTATACATACTATGATGTTATTATAAATATGTTACAACAATATTCGTTATTCTATCCATCCTATAAATGACAAAGTCACTATACGTGCGTATATACAACTTACCATCTCCACGTCGTGGTGAAGCTTGTTATTCAAACACTTCATTATTTTGATGGGTATAATAATGAGTATAAATAATGTAAATAATAAATATAACATGTTAATGATTCTTTATATATGATATAACATCCAATTACCTACGATTTTACCATCAATATAATGATATTTTCGCTCGTTTGTATGAACGGATTATTGTCTCCACGAACACGATGAGATTCATTCCCCATCATAATCATTCAAGAGCAATTCTTATTTTATGAATAAAAATAATGTTTAAGAACATAATATAATTCTATATATGGATCAAATACTTCCTATTTATAACAAACATGGCTTACGTAACCAAGCATATAAAGGAAAACAGATCAGTTAACACCCGAAACGATGATACTACTAAAATATTATTAACAAAGAAATATTGGAAGATCATATATGATATCATATTTATGTATATGATCCATGTATAACTTAATAAAAAATTATTTTACTATTATACAGGAGGTTAAACATATCCTCGGCCAAAGGAAAGTGCACGGTAAGGGTTAATTTCACAATATCATTATTATCCGAGGTTGTTTTTACGTAAATATCTACTAGGACATCTGTATCATCCCCATCCATGTTTCTCAAAAATATATTTAATTTTTTATTACTATTTACTATAATATGGTTTAATGTCATTTATACCCATTTTTGACTTTTTATAAAATGTTTTGAAAGGAACCTTTCTTTCTTTTTCCAAACAAGGTACTTTATGATGTTTTCGACAAATTAAGGTAAGAATGTTTTTTAACATACAAGGTGGGTGTGATTATTCTCCATCGTTATATCACCGTTGAATCTTTAATTATAGTCTTATAAGAATTTTTTTTAAATATAATTGTTTTATTTTATATTTATATGAATCCTAAATTATATCAAGATTGAAAGAGATATTTCTCTCAAATAGTTTTGATTTCGTCTATGTGAACATCCTTTGATAAATTTTAGACTTGTTTGAAGTTGATTTATTTTGATACAAACCTTCCACATTATATTTAAGGTTTTTTGATAGGTTTCACTATGGAATTAATATTTTTATACCATTAGTGTTTTAAGGTTGAAGTATTGACATTTCATATGATAGTTTTAATATGAATGCTTATGTCATGTTTCAAACTTTTCATATAAAGATTGTATTGGACTTATTATGTGACGGGTGGAGCCTGCAATAGCTCCTCAGTGCATCGGTAGGTCTCATGATAAAATTATATGTGGAATTTCATTAGGCCTTTCCAAATTTGATATATGATTTTGGATGAGGCCTTAATCATTTTTAGACATCTTGGATGAGAACTTGGAAAAATGTTTCAGAATGTCCGACATTACACATTCCCTTACCATGAAAATAATATTTAGGGTTCATGTGGTTATTTGACTAGTAGAATACCCATGAATATGTTTTATTATGGAATATTTTACTAATCTCATATTCCTACCATAAAGTGTTCATGTTTATTGTTTGTATAAGGAATGTGTTTTAAATTATTCACTATGCCTAATGTTTATGTTATCTTCCATTGTATTACTTACCCTTACTGACCGTTTGAGCTCACCCCTTTCATATATTTTTTTTCCAAAGGATTTTGCAGAGTATATTATGATTTATAAGTAGGGTTAAGCTAGGGGATTAATGGAATTCTCAAAGGATCATTTATGATGTGTTTTATTTTTCTAATGTGTAATGTAACATTCATGTTTGTAATCTATTTTCCAAGAATGATAAAATAATAGGTCATTCGGGAATTTATTCCTTGTAATCATTACAATGTATTATAATAATTCACTGGATTTGGGCTTCTGGGGTTGGGGCGTTACAGTTGGTATTAGAGGATGTTTAGAAACAACCTTGGAAATATATTTAGATAAACTCCGATTAAAGAATATTACCCTAAGATAGACTTTGAGGATTAGTATAGAATCACTTTTTAGATTTTTTATGTATATATTTTTTGTATTTTCAAGAAATACATCCCTTTATAGATACGAGTAGGTAGTGGCAGATCTGGTATTGATATACCTAGGAGTGAAAACTCTGACAATGATTTTCGTGCTTGACCTATGGTATCTTGGTATATGACAACGGGTCTTGCTTCACTATTGGTTACGACACTCCCGAGGGATATTCTTAGAATAATTCACATTTACATTAAAAGACATTATAAATGATTATGGAGAAATACTTCCTAAAAACCAATTTATAATTATAGATTATATGTATAATGTTTTTGATTTGCGTTAAGTATTTTACAAGTATGGAATTATGCATTGTGATTCATAAACTAACCTATTGTATGCCATTGTTTATAAATGAAGCCTTGTAGAAGGAATGATAATTCCAGCAATACGCATGATCGAATGTCTAAGAAGGATCATATCGTTCATGGTATTAAGATAACAGTTAAAAGAGAAATAGTGTCCCACATATTTTCATCATATAATGATATAGTATCATGAGTTAATAAGATATGTAAAAAAATTATTTGAGTCCTATGGATTTTAAGTGAATAAATATAAGAAAATGATGGAAAAGAGAAGTATGGATAATTGGATGAAGGGAAAGAAGGATTTTCTCATATGTGATAACTATGGAAAATATCACCTTGGTAAATGATTTGTGGGAATAGGAGTTTGTTATATGTGTGGAGAAAATTGAAACCATGTACATGATTTCAAGGGTAGGAAAATGGTTTCAAATTTACAATGCTTCATCTTCAAGGAGTTGGGACACAACAAAAATCAATTTCCAAATCATCAGAGTATATCCCAAATGATGTTATTGGATAATCATCAAGTTATTATACTACCAAAGATGAAGAGGAATGATTAGAGTTATTGTATTGTTATTAAAGTATTGTGTCATTTGAGTATTGTATTAATGGATTAAATGATATAATAATTATAGAGTATATAAGGATTGTACGACATTACTATTTCATTAAGGACATGAGATTGTATGGAACTAAGAAAAGTGACTCAATAGTAGGTTGATTTTTTGGAAAATATATGATTGAGAAAAAGAAAAACCATAATATATTTATGATACTGAGGTAGTGATTTTGTAATAAAATATGATTGATTTGGATAAATAATATTTGATATTATTAAATACCTTGAAACTGATTAATGAATTTTATATTCCATCATTGTTGGAGTTTACAACATTTTTTGGATATAAGGAGAATATCCAGTATTCAATAAGGAATAAGTCAGCATGAATTTAATCAATATGGTTTTATGGTAATTCAGGGTGATACCAAGTTCTAAAATATTACATGAAAAATGTATTCACATGTTATTATGTGGAAAAAAGAATCATCATTGTATTTACCTTATATATAAATTTTGGAATGTAAATTTGGATAGAAGTATTTTGGGTAAGAATAAAGGTTGGAATGGATGATGTTTTACATTGGATACTATTTTTGAGGTTAAATAATTTCTTATGATTATTTTTGGATTGATATAAAGAGGACAACCTAGAGGTCGTGCGACAACACATCGTGTTTGGAAAGGCCATGAGATTTGAACTCGCAACGGAAGGGCAACAAGAGTGCATCACCAATAACTGGACTATGTGATGACTTGGTTTGTATAATGTCATTTTTTTAAATACTCTAACATATGAATTATAAATTCATTAATTTTGGAACTCTATATGATTATGATAAATAGAATATTTTAGAATTATATTATCTTTTGGAGTGAATGATGAGTTTGTGGTATGAATTAGTTGAAGGATGAAACTCTACTAGTCAAGTATTTTTCCCTCTTATACTATGAATAAATTAATTATTAATATTTTGGGAATGGATCTTAAAACAATTTTTTATCCAAATACCTTACGATTTGTTGAACCAATGATATTTTAAATCATCATATATTGATGGCTTTGAGTCCCTCAATTTTATACTTGTTTGTGATTGATGACCTCAATCACTCCCTATAAATATTTACATTTTTCCTCCAATTATGTGTCTCTAATTTCCATAAATGTTCTCCTAATCGATATCATAATTTGGTGGTGGATTTTTAATTTCCTTTTCCCTCTTATTAACACTAAATTTTATTAACCCAATTTCCGATGTGGTTTTTCCAAAAACTAATTTTTCTATTTTTAACCTTTTATTTTTGAAGAAATATATCAAAATGAGAATATGAAATTTATTTAAGTATTTTAGAATGTAACCCCCCATGTTTTCATAATATTTTATCTCTTCAATGTATTTCAATAACTTGCGTTACACGCAACACTGAGTTCGAGCGCACCACGACTTACCAAACTAGCTATTAAAAAAGTGGTTTTGAATAGTATTAACCACATTTTAAATTTTATATATCCTATTTAATTTTAACAATAATAATTTCTGTTTCTTAGACCTAATATAAGAAAAAATACATTTTTAAAATAAAAGAGGTAATTTAAAAAAATGCAGTTTTATGCCTTTTAATAGAGAACCCTTTTTTAAATACAATATTTGAAACTTTTATATATTCAATTTAGTAAAATTAAATTCATATTTATAATTGGGACCTAAAAATGTAATTTGGATAAATTTTTGGTACTTTTCTGGTAACTTTCATAATTTGATGAATAATGACAAATACAAAATTTTAATTAAAAAAACTTTTTTAATTGAAATAATTTATAGTGTTAAATTATAAATTTGAATGGGTTTTAAGTATAATTATATTATATTTTTATCATTTAATATAATTTAGGTCATTGGATATAATTTCACATTTAAATTGGACATAAACAAGTGTTCATCTTTTGATAGTAATTATTTCTTAAAAACACGCTTTTTATTTTGACAAGAGGAATTAATTTTAAACCAATTTCTTCCACTTATCAATTATGAATTTGAAAAAATTTATTCCAAATTTGTTATCAGGATTTAAAAATTTTGTAAATATGTTCCTTTTATTTTTTGAAATTATGGATAATTATTTTGGAAAATATTTTATTTACCGTGGTTAAAAGGTAAATCTGGTAAATAAGGGTAATCAAATATTATTATAATAGTATTAAATTACCCCAAGATGTATCATATGCCTATTGTATTACACATGGCCGAACTTGGTCATCCTTGGGTCAATTTGTGTACCACATGGTTCCAAATGTGAGTGATAATGACACTTTATGTTAATTAATTTAAAGTTAAGACAAAAATGACATAAACATATATCTTATAGTAAAACAATTTTTACAAGGTATTATATAAGTTATCCTTTCGAATATAAATATCAATTAGAAAGATAAAAATATTTCCTACATAATTTTATTTTATATATAATTTTTAGACATTAAATAATTAAATTTAAATATGAGACAATGATGATGCATTAATTATCGTATTAATGAAAGAAAAAAATAAATGGTATTATAAATATTAGAATAAATAAAATTTCAATGTTTCTTTGACATCCAGGAATTTTATAGGTGAATATGAAATTTTAATATTGATTAAATGTATCTTTTTCGAATTAATAATGATTTTATAACTTTCATATAAACCTAATATCAAGTAGTGTCAAAATTGACATAAATGGGTTTTTAAAAAAAATATTATATTATTAAATTTTATAAGATTCTTAAAAATATAAAGTTCATATAAATGGCTTAATAATATTATATATGTAATTAATGAACAACTATATGTTCTCTTGGAATTTTTAAGTAAGTTCATTTACCATATAGTGTTATAATACAAGAAGACATAGTAAAAGTAAAACTATTTAACTAAGAGTTAAATCTAAAAGATGAAGTTAATATAGTGAACTAAACCTATCTAAAACCCATTGGTTGAGTGGTTTTTGACCCATAACCACCTTATCCTGGACATAAATCATTTTTTAGCCATTATAAACCGAAAATTAATTTATTATAAAATTATATTTCATGATTTTCCTAAAGTGATCCTCACCTCTCTCATAAAAGGCCACTTCCCCTTCTCTTAATTTCACACCACCAAATTCAATTGGATCAGCCAGAACCTACCCAAATATTCTCCCAACTTCCCTAAAATCAACCTATTGTCCTTACATTATTGAGAAATCCATCCTTATGATCCCTTTTTATCAACTCAAAATGAAACACCTGAACAAGAGGTAATAATTTCACCAAGCTCTTTCAAGTTCTTTTTTTCTTACACTTTCTCTTTCCTTATTGTTTCCATACCAAAATAATAACTAAAGTACCATCTACATACTGTGATGTTATTATAAATATCGTACCACCATATTAGATATTATATACATCCTATAAATGAAAAAGTAACCATATGTGCGTACGTATGGCTAACCGTCTCCATGTCGAGGTGTAGTTTTTTATTCAAACAATTTATTATTTGGATGCGTATAATAATGAATATAACTAAGGTAAATAATAAATTTAACATTTTAATCATTCTGTATATATGATATTCAATCTAATTACAAATTATTTCACCAATAATATAATGATATTGTTGCTCGTGTGTACGTACGGATTATCATCTCCACGAACGCGATGAGATTCATTCCCCATCATATTCATTCAAGAGTAATTTTATTTTTAGGATTAAAAATAATTTTTAAGAACATAATATCATTATGGATATGAATCAAATACATACAAATTATAACAAACATGGTTTAAGTTACCAAGTATATATAGGGAACGAATCAGTTAACACCCAAAACGATGATAATACTAAAATAATATTAACAAATCAATATTGGAAGATCATATATGTTATCATATTTATGTATATCATTCTTTTATAATTTAATAACAATGATTTATCTATTATAAAGGATATTAAATTTACCCTTTACTAAAGGAAATTTCAATATAAGGGTTAATTTCACAATCTTTTTATTATCCAATGTTATTATTACGTAAATATCAACTAGGGCATCTTTATCATCCACATCCATGGTTCTTAAAAATGTATTTCCGAAATAATTTGTACAATTTACCATACTATGGTTTAAATTCAATTATACCCTTTTTTGACTTTTTATAAAATGGTTTGAAAGTAATCTTTATGTGATTATCCAAATAAGGTACTTTATTACCTTTTCGACAAATTAAGGTAAAATGTTTTTTTAACTTATACGGTGGGTGTGGTTATTCACCACCATTATTTCATCTTTGAATCTTACCTTACAATATTATAAGACTATTTTCAAAAATAAATGTTTTCTTTTATATTTATTTGACTCTTAAATGATTTCAAAATAGAAAGTGATATTTCTCCCAAATAGTTTTGATTTCATCTATGTCTACATCCGTTGATAAGTTTTACACTTGTTTGAAGATGATTTATTATAATACAAATCATTCATATTTTATTTATGGTTTTGTGATATGTTTCATTATGGATGTTTTATTTTTGTACCATTCATTTTTTATGGGTAAAGTATTGACATTTCATATGCTAGTTTTAATACGAATGTTTATGTTATGTTTCAACCTCTTCATATGAGTAATGTATTGGTCCTAGTAAGTGATGGGTGGAGCCTTCTTTATCTCCTCAGTGCATTGGTAGGACTCATGAGACAATTAAACATGGAACTAGATAATTAATTTTCCAAATTTATATATGGTTTTGGCAGGGGCCTTAATCATTTTTAGACGTCTTGGAAGTGGCCTTGAAAAAATGTTTCTAAATTTCTAGCATTATACATTCCATCAATATGAAAATAATATTAAAGGTTCATGTAGTTATTCAACTAGTAGAATACCCATGACTATGTTTTATTATGAAATTATTTACTCATTTCATATTCCTACCATAAAGTGTTCATTTTTATTATTTGTAAAGCCATGTGTTTTAAATTATTCACTATGCCTAATGTTTATGTTATCTTCCACTATATTACTTACACTTACTGAGAATATGTGCACAGCAATTTCTAAAGTTTTATTTTTCAAGGATTCCATGGATTATAATATGATTGATAAGAAGGGTTAGGCTAGAGGATTAATGGATTTCTCAATGGATATTTTATGTTGAGTTTTATTTTTCAAATATGTAATGTAAAGATCATGTATGTAATCAATTTTTCATGACTGCTAAACTGATCTATCCTTGGGATTTGATTCCTTGTAATCCGGCCAATGTATTAAAATAATTCACTTTCTTCGGGCTTACGGGGTCAGGTTTTTACATTCCCCAGGTCTAAAAACTATTGGTGTCCCTAAAACTGTCATGAACCGACCTGGGTTGAACTTGAACTAGTCACACGAGCCGGTCTGCGACATCGCTTGAAGGACGTTCCCGATCCCCCCGGGATAGTTACCAGTGTCGGGCATCAAAATTTAATCATTGGGATTGATTTGGCCCCTAAAAAAGGTAAGCATATAAACAAAACAAACAATAAAAATGGAAACTAGATGTGGAATGAAAAAAATGGAACGGCTGAACATACCTCTGTGTGACCATCTAGGTCACCACCCAATCAAAGTCCGACCTTGATCTAATAATGAGAATATTTTCCAAGGGAATCCTGAGAAATAAAACCTAAAACTGAAATGATAAAATAGTCATGAGCATTAAAAATTCTCAGTAGGTTTTCCAAGATAAACCCTAAAATTCAATGTCCTTTTTTCTAAAACAATCCAATAGAAAAATATTGAAATACAATTATAAAATTATTTTTTTCCTCATTTTAAAATAAGCTACATGATTTATTTTCTATATTGAAATCTAACAGGTGATACTTTCTATTTCAATAAAATCATTTTTTCATTTTATCAACAAAATCCGAGACAAAATAATGAAAAGATGGCCAATATAATACAAGTAAACAAGGAATTCTAAAAATAATCCGTATAACGGAAAGTAGAAAAACAATGTAAATAATCAAGTAACCATGAGGGATCCTAAACATCCCTAAAGACCACTGGAAGAACTCAATTTTAGAACCACCTATCGGTGTATGGTGATGATCCTATGTCTATAACCAACTGGCCACCCTATAACTATCCAATCTAGTGTCAAAGACAGCATAACCAAACAAACAATCTAGGGGGTACAAACCAATCTAATCGAGGATGATCATAAACGGTCACTCGATCATCTAAATTATTCCCAGGAGCCCATGGTGGTTACACTAATACTATGTAAGTATGAAGTCCCTCACAGGCATGAATCATCTCACCACACTTACCTTCCCCATACACATACTCTTCCTATTAATTCACACATAAAATGTTACCCCAGACAGGAGCACCCCCAAATACTCATTCAAGCATTTCACATTAAAAAATTTCAAACCTGGCCATCAGACCATTCAACGTTTAATCAATTTCATAAAATTTTCATTGTTTTTAATTGGGCATACACTTTCTCCATAGCACAATCTCCTTTAAAAGTTAGTATAAACATTTCCATTGGGTTAAAAGTGCCAAACGAGCCTTTATCTCAACATGTCTAAAGATATTGCCCAAAAAATCACACAAACACAACTTTTGATGTTACAAGTCCAAATGGGCATATGATCAAAGATTTCATTTCATACCATTTCAGAAACAACCCTAGGAACCCAAAGTCATTTATAAATCAAGAACCCTTCTCATAAAATTACCACTCGCTTTTCAAATAAAATGTAAATGGACACTGAAACAATTTTCACCCATGACATACATTTCAAACATCCTTTATCAAATCATTTAATCATCTAGTAAAACATATATAAATGACTACACAAAGTATTACATCACAATCTCACCAAGATCACATGCGAATTCCATTTTAAAATCAAATGCATTCCCAAATTCTTGAAAAAAATATACTCCACACCTTTCCAGAAACTAGCTCTCACCACATGCACAACCGAAAGGGAAATTTTGAAATTAAATAAATCATTTTCACTATTAGATAAATCACTGTGATATGTTATTAAGAAATTTTAATAATCACAACATGCCCTAAAACATGAAACATACTCAAATATTCTTTTGGGACTAAATACGCATTGACACCACACCAAAACATAGTTTCTGGTCTTTACCTAGTTAATTACATTAAATACACAATTCATAAAATGCTGGATAGTGACATAGTATAGGTTTAAATAAAATAACATACCTCAAACCACATGACATGCTATAAAAATGAGTAAATACATATAAAAAATACTTGAATGGTGAGTTCACTCCAAAAAATTTAATTATAGAACATGATAAACTAGTTAACCAGGTAAAAAGGTTCATAAAATAATTTCTATATACATAATGACCTACACAAAATAAATGATTTATTCCCAAAAACTATTTTACACAATTTTTAATCGACACAAAAACATTGCAACGAATAAGGTCTTATACCTATGGAGATGAAAAAGGTATTTCAAAAAAAATTTGAAACACACTTGTGTCATGAGCTATGCGGGAAAGAAAAATAGTCAAGAGTGCCTACCTCAAACCAAGCACAGATGTGACAAAACATTGATAGGAGGAAGAAAAACCCCTCACGGATAAACAATTCACGTTGAACAGTGATAAAAACACTAGGAACACAACCAAGGACATTATTTGGATTGATCCAAATTCTATGAAAACACAAATTATGATATTAAGGGAAAATAAAAAAATAAATAAATGAATGAACTAATAAATAATGAATAAATAAATGAATGAATGAATAAGTGGATTGAATATACTATATGAGAAGGTGGTTGTCGGCAAGCATGGATGCGGACACACCGTGGCAAGGAAGAGGCACTGCGCAGTGGGTTCAGATTTCCATTGAGAGGAAGATAGGACCAGAAGGAGGAGGTAGAAGATACAGTGTGGTTGGACAGAAGTATGGAAGGGAAAAGGGGATGATGGCCGGAAGTTTCTCAAGCAGGATGGCTGGCTGGATAGGGGGTGCGCCGGCGAGGACTCGGCCAAACAAAGGAGTCCACTAGGAGAGGGCTTGGAAGCCAGGTGAGGGAAAGGATGTATTACGGAGGGCCAGCGTAGAGGGTGCTGGGTGTAGTGGGTGGCCGACAACGGAGGGTCGTGAGGTGAGGGAGGGGAAGACTCCCAGGGGTGAGCCAGAAGCAGGAGGGGAAAGGCTGGCAGGGTGAAGGGCAAGCTGCTGGAGATCGGGATCCAAGGGCGGCGGTCCGGAGCAGTAGGGGAGAGAGGAGACTATTGGACGAGCGTGGAGGTCTGGGTAAGGGACGAAGGGGAACAAGGCGCCGACGCTGGCGAGGGGGCAAGGCTGGGAGCTGGGATTCCTTCTGGATCACGACGATGATGGAAGAGGGGTGAGGCGCTGGAGAGTGGGAGGGAAACAGGGGGTAGCGGGGGCAGAGGGGCGATGGGTGGCGGCTTACAGGTAAGGAGAAGGTGGGTTGTATATAAATAGGTTTAGGTTATTTTTTTCTTTATTTTATCATTAAAATAATAATAATAATAATAATAAAACCCAAAATAAAATTATTAAAAGTAACAATGATAAAGATAATAATGATAAAAATTAGAAAAAATAAAATTTATAATTATTCCAATAATAATAATCCATTTAATACGATTATAATAATTTTAAACATTTTTCTTAAAAAACTAAAACAATAATTATTATAAAATAATGACCAATTGCACGACACCTGGGCCGGCTACTTGGCTACCACCAACATGCGGTAACCGCGCGGGGTATGAAACCCACTAAAAACATTAAACGTCAACAATATTCTGACCTGCAATCAACTCACACCTCATCGAGGTTAACCAAAGCCTTGAAATAACAAAATAAAAATAAATTAAAACATCATGGGGTGAAAATTATCCCCACCAAAAACACATTATGCCCCCATAAAGTCACCCATCCAAACAGAAGACAAAAAAATAATTCATGCCCAATTGAAAATGAAAGAAACCACAATACAAAAGAATAGGAGAACACGAGAGGGTTCTCCCCGCCCCAACAACTCAACATGAATAGAAATTTAACACTTAAACATATCACCCTGAGAAGGGATGCTGATGCAGAAACTCCCAAATGAATCATACTAACTACTATAGCATGAGGGAAACAACACCCCTATTGAAACATAGAACTCTTGAACCAGACCAAAACACCAAAAACTATAAAAAAATCTGATCCAAACATTACCCAAACAGTGAATCCAAGCATAACCAGAATCATAGATTCCTCCACATACACTTACATCATCATACGAAAACAACCAAACTGAGATTAACCCACACAAGGTACATACACTCTTTTAAGAAAAATGCATGATCTAGAAAAATATAATCAGACAAACAAAACTGTTTGGATTACAATAGAAAATGTAATTCCAATCTCCACATCAAAACAATGAACTTAAAAAAATGTTAAAACTTCATCATCACAAAAAAAGTAAATGTCTTTTAATGTTCTCTTTCAAACATGGAACAAAAAACTCAAACTGAGGCTTCACACCCTCAACAACACCTGACTATGTGTGACCATTACCCTATGATCTGTGGTTGGGGATCTGATGGCTGAAGCATCTCCTTTATCTTAGTCAAGCACTAGAATTCCTCCAGTCAAAGCATCTTCTTTAGGCGACACTTCCTGCAAAACATCTCCAAGTGACCCCGATAGCTGAAATGGTGACACGTCTATGGAGGGATGCGACATGACGAATTCATGTTCCCAAATCGACCACACTAGTGGCATACCACTGAATGGTATACCAAACTGGAATCCAGAACCACTATAGAGGACTCTTTAGGAACAGGTCCCTCTAGCACACCCTTCTCGCCATATAGAGAACATCGATGAGCATCTGGATATTCTGTATTTCCAACCATATCCACTTCAAAGACCAACTCTGCTAGGAACACATCATGCACTATCATCTCGAAATGATGGTCCTTAGAAAGGAGGGCTCATTCCTTGATCTCTAGAAAAAAACCCCGATGAAGAGAGAAGTCTTCATCAAATATTTTAATGCTACCTTCATAGAAATGGACACAAGTTCCTTGAAATGGTCAACATATGATTTCACTATCCGTTTTCCTTGTTCAATATACATTAACTCATTCCTTATCTACGCCATCAGCTTTTCTGGTATAAACCTTCAGATGAACACGGATTTAACGACATCCCACATCACCCCAAAATGCATTTACTGTGGGGAAACCACTTCCATTCATCCGGAGCTGGACCTTCAAAAAACCCAAAACAGCATGCACTCTGATAGCTTTGGGAGTTCCCAATATCCTAAGGATGCATTTGACCACTTCAAAACACTATGCTACTTCTAACAGACCCCATTCACCATGAAGGATATGAAAGGTTTGAGAGAGGCCAAAAACTGGGCATGACTTATCAGAAACCATAGTGGCCATTCTTTATGTAATTTTGTCATCAACATATAAAATACAAATCCAAAACGAACATCAAATTGAATAAACATCAACAAAAGCGCATTCATCCAAAAATATTCATCTAAAAAAAATACAAAAACTTTACATAATTTCCATTTTCAATTTTAGATTTTAAAACCACCATCTTTCAAGGCTACTTCTCAAATACCGAACCCACTTTTCCAAAAAAATCAAATTTTCCAAAAATAATTTCCATTTTTTTATTTTCAAAAACATGCTTACATCAATCAGAAAAAAACAAAACCCAACTTACAAAAAACCATCAGGATGAAGAACTAATATTTACTCTAAAATTGTCTATATAGTAGTGATCCTTGCACCAACCCATCGTAAAAGACTAAGAGAAGCTCAACT
Source organism: Viscum album (assembly GCA_963277665.1). Taxonomy (NCBI): domain Eukaryota; kingdom Viridiplantae; phylum Streptophyta; class Magnoliopsida; order Santalales; family Viscaceae; genus Viscum; species Viscum album. The sequence goes on from OY728122.1 coordinate 1,211,629,166, forward strand.
GTGAAATCAGACTCCATGTGGGAACTACTCAAAGTGAGGTCATGACATAACATTGGTCCACCTCCATTGTCATTCCTCAATCCCAAAACAAAATCAGAACTCAAAATCTAGACTAACCCAGAAAACATGCGGTTCAGAATTAGAATGTGTTCAGGACACCCTTTATATACGCACGTCTAAGTCCCCACAGTCTTAATATCTATCTACCGAACACCAAAAATATCAAGATCCCCCTTTGATACCATTTTTTCAGGAACCGATCCAGTTAGACCCTGAACTAGTCTCTCGAGCTAGTCCATGATATGGCCCAAAGGGAATTCCCGATCCCCATGGGATGGAAACACGTTCTGAGAATCAAAATTTAATCATTTGGAATGATTTTTCCCATGATCAAAAGATAAACATATAAAAAACTGACGATAAAAATGGAATGTAGAAATGGGAAGAAGTAAATAAAACAGCTCAACATACCTCCACATGACCTTCTAGGTCACCACCCAACCAAAGGTCATCCTTGATCTAATAATGAGCTACTCATCCAAGGGAAACCTGAGCAAAGGAAACATGTAACTAAAATGATTAAGTAGGCATGAGCATTAAAAATGCTCAGTAGTGTTGCCAAGATAAACCATAGAGTCCAACATCTCTTTCCCAAAAAAAAATTCCAATGGAGTAAGTTTGAAATACAATTATAAAATTATTGTTTTAACATTTTAAAATATGAAACATGGTTTTTTTCATTTAGGAATCCAACCGGCGCTATAGACTTTTCAATAAAACCATTTTTCCTTTTATAAAAAAAAACCCGAGACAAAAGAAAGCAAAGATGGCTACAAAATACATGTAAAGAAGGAAAGATGGAAATAATTAGTATAAATTAAAGTAGATGAACAATTTAAATAATCAAGTAACCATGGGTGATCTTAATAATCCATAGAAGACCCCTTGAAGAACTCTGTTTCGGATCCACCTCATGACCTATGGTGATACTCCTAAGTCTATAACCAACTGGCCACCATATAACTTACCAATCAAGTTAAAGCCCCCACCTAGACTAACAACTAACCCAGGGGATACCAACCCCTATAATCAGGGTTGATCAGCAACCATTACTCGATCATCTAAATGATTCCTAGGAACCCATGGTGGTTATTGTAATACTATGTAAGTAAGAAGGCCCTCACACGCATGACTCCTCTCACCACACTTTCCTTCCCCAAAAACAGAGGCTTCCTATGCATTCACCCATAAAAGGTTACCCTAGACAATAGCGCCCCCAAATACACATTCAAGCATTTCACATTAACAAAGTGCCAATCGGTCTGTCAGACCATTTAACATTTAAAGCATTTCAGAAAATGTTCAAAGTTTCCAATCGGACATACACTTTTCCAGAGCACAGTCTCTTTTAAATGTCAGTACAAACATTACCCTAGGGTTAAATGTTCCAAACGGGCCTTTAACTCGACATGTCTAAATGATTTCCCCAAAATGTCACACAAACACCACTTTTCACTTTACAATGAAAAATGGTGATACACTCAAAGATTTCATTTCAGTCCATTTCAAAAACCACACAAAGAACCCAAAGTAATTTAGAAAGAAAGAACCATTTTTACAAAATTACCATTCGCTTTTCAAATAAAACCCAAATGCACATCGTAACACTTTTCACCCATGAATCACATTTCAAACATCCTTTAAAAAATAATTTAATCATTTATTAATACAATTCAAAAGGACCAAACAATTTCGTACATAATGATCTCACATAGTTCACATGTGAATTCCATTTTAAAATAAAATGAAAACCTAAATGCTTGAAAAAAACTACTATGCACCTATCCAAAAACTAACTCTCACCACATGCACAACCAAAAGAGATATTTCTCAATTAAGGAAATAATTTTCACTATTAAATAAATCACTATGAAAAGTTATTATGCTATTTTAAGAAGCAACACATGGCCTAAAACACAAAACTTACTCAAATATTCGTTTGTGACTAATTTCACACCAACCCCACAATAAAACCTAGTTTTTAGAATTTTTCTAGTAAAATACATTAATTTCACAGTTCATAAAATTCTAGAAAGTGACACACTGTAGGTTTTAATCAAAGAACACACATCATAACACATGATGTGCTACAAAATAAGTCAATACCTATTAAACCTACTTGAAAGGTGAGCTTACACCCAACAATTTAATTATAGAACACACTAAACTTGTTATCCATGTCAAAAGGCTAATCAAATAATATCTATATACAGAATCACATACAAAAAATCAATGACTTATTCCAAAAAATATTTTACACAATTTTTTAATGACCCCAAAACATTGCAACAAATAAGGTGTTGTACTTATGGAGATGAAAATGATATTTCAAAAAAATTATATGAAACACACAAATGTCATGAGTTGTGCGGGAAAGGAAAATAATCAGAAGTGCCTACCTCAAACCAAGCGTTGGAGCAACAAAACTCTGATATGAGAAAGAACAACCCCTCACAGACTAACCGCACACACTGAATAGTGATAAATGCACATGACACACAACCCACGATATTATTATGATTGATCCAAATTAAATGAATACTCAAAATATGAAATGAATTGAAAATAAAAAAATAAAAATTAAATAAAGAACTATATAAATGAATAAAAAAATAAATAAAAGAATAAAAAAATAAATAAGTGAATGAATATACCAAATGAGGAGGTGGTTGCCGGTAAGGAGGTACACGACCACGCAAGAGCACGGAAGAGGCATTGCATAGTGGGTTCATATCACTGGTGAGAGGAAGGTTAGACTAGATGAAGGAGGTAACGGACAAATGGTGGCAGGCTGAAATTTCAGTAGGGTGAAGGGGTGGCTGGCCAAATGTTGTAGTATTAGGAGGGCTAGCCGGACGGGGGGTGTCAGCGTGGACTCAGCCAGACAAGGGAAGGCCGCTAGGTGAGGTCATGGACACCGGACAAGGGAGATGTCATACTATGGGGGGTCGTCCTAGAGGGTGCCAGGTACAATGGATGGCCGACAGCAGAGGGTCGTGAGGTGAGGGTGGCGGCGGACTCATATTGGCAAGCTGGATGCAGGAACGACGAGGCTAGAAGGGAGAATGGTGACAAGATGGTGATTTGGAGCCGAGGCTGGTGGTCTGAAGTAACGAGGGTGAGAGGAGGCTGTTGGGTGACCATTAAGGCATGTGAAAAGGGAGGATGGGGAATGAGGGGCCAATGCTGGCTAGGGGGAAAGGCTCGGAGCTGGGTGGCCTTATGGAGTGTGCCGACAAGGGAAAAGGGTTGAGGCGCTGGAGATTAGCAGGGAGACGGGGGTAGCGAGGGTAGGGGGGAAAGGCTGGTGGATCACGGGTAAGGTAGAGGGGGCTGGGTAGAATTACGGTTTTGTTATTTTTTCTTTCATTTTATCATAATAATAATAATAATACTAATACTAATACTAATACTAATAAAACCCAAAATAAAATTAATAAAAATAACAACGATAAATAAAATAATAAAACAATTAAAAATAATAGAAAAAATTATTTTATAAAAAATAATAATACCGATAATACAATAATAATAATTTTAATAATAATTTTAATCATTTTTATTAAAAAAAATAACAATAACAATAATAAAATATTGAGGAATTGCACGACACTTGGACCAGCTGTGTGGCTACCACCAATCTGTAGTGACCGTTCATGGGTCTGAAACCCACTAAAAACATTAACTGTTAACAATTTTTTGACTTGCGCTCAACCCGTACCTCAACGAGGTTAACCAAATCCCTAAAATAATAAAATAAAAAAATATTAAAACATTGGGTTGTGACAAAACGGACCAATCTAATGGCCTTAAGCAGAATCTCAATGAGAATAGATCAAGAGGAAAATATCCTCTTTCATTTAATTGTGTTTTCTTTTAAATTCATTCTAATTATTTTACTCTCTTTTGAAACCCTTATCCAAGAAGCATGAAATAAAGATTATTATATTTATACTTTATTTTTGTAATTTTTATGGAAAAATTCATCATCATTCTTCTACTCCTCTCCCTCTAATTCTAAAAATAAAAACATCATTCTTGATGTGTCGATTTACCAACATTGTGGATGAATTGTCTTCAATTTCCTTTAATTCCTTCAAGAAAGATGTAAAACCATTTTAATGGTTATTTTTTTAAAATTTTATGATATTACCTCTCTTATGTTCTATAATTATCTTTTATGGATAATAGTAAAGGTATATGATGAAACAAGTTAGTGATTATCAATAAACTAACAAAATGATATAAAAAATATCTTTAATGATTTATATAATGATTTATCATCATAAAAAATTTAAAATGATTTATGGACTAATTTAATACTGTTGAAAAATATTAAAACCAAATATTTCCACTATTGTATTTTCTCTTCTATTCAACAAGAAAATCCTTTACGAACCGACCATAGAAATTGTGTACAGAATACACCTTAAAAAATGGAAATAAAAATTATTATTAATAAATGTTTCTAATTATGTAACACCCCCAGATTTCATAGTACATTATCTCTTCAATGTAATTCAATCACTTGCACTACACACAACACCGAGTTCGAGCGCACCATTAATTACTAAACTAGTCGTTCAAAAAGATTTTATGAATAATATTAACTGAATTTTGAATTTTATATACTCCATCAAATTTTACAATACATATTATGTGTTTCTTATACATAATATAATAACAAATTCATTTTTTTAGATAAAAGAACAATTTTTAAAAAATTCCAATTTTACTTCCATTTAATGGAGAAACACTTTTAAAACAAATATTTGAAACTTTTATATGTTAAATTTAATGAAATTAAATTATTCTTTTGAAGAGGGACATAAAAATTTAGTTTTGATAATTTTTTTCTACTTTTCTTATAACTTTCATATTTTGATAAATAGTGAAAAATATTAAATTTTAATTGAAAACAAAAATTTTAATATAAATAATTATTACTGATAAATTATGAATTTTAATGGTTTGGAAGTATAATTAGATTATATTTTTATCATTTAATACAATTTGTTCATTATAAGTAATTTCACATTTAAATTTGACATAAACGTATGTCCATCTTTTGATAGTTTTTAATTTTTAAAAACCAGCTTTTTGGATTTGACAACGGGAATCAATTTTAAATTAATTAATATAAATTTTATGTTTTTAATTTATTAAAATAGAATTAATTTTTTAATTCATAATATCAAAATTATATTGGGGTTATTTTTTTGGTATTTTTCAGAAAACATTCAATTTTTAATGAATAGTGAAAAACGTTGTGTTATTGTTTAAAATAGCCATTTTATTAAAATATTAATTTATTTTCATTTAATTTAATTTAATTCAAAATTGATATATAATACCTATATAAGTTCAATTTAATTCATTGAAATAATTTTATAATAAAAATTAGATGTATGAAATTTTATTAAACTTGTTAACGTGTTTTACCCACCTTCTAGGCACATTTGCAAATTTTTCTAAAACATAATCTTACCACTACTGTGAATTGAATTTAAAAGATCTGAGAGATATGGTTGACTTTATTATGTAGAATTTGGTTCAAGAAGTTGAAAATAATTTTTGGTGAATAGTAACTTTGGACTTTTATTTACCACCGTTAAAAGTAAATAGACTAATTAAAGGTACAAGTGATATTATAATTACCCTAACACATGTCCTAATTCTATTCGATAAGTTTTTTTCGACCAAAAACAAATTTATGGATAATATATTATCCTTTTGGTTCACATGGAGTAGATTAGTTCATTTATTATTATTTTAATTAAAGTGGAGTTAAAAGTTCTAAATTCAAAGTTCGATAACTGAAAAAATTTTAATATAGGTTTGTACATAGTATAAATTCGAAAATAAATATCAATTTGAAAGATAAAAAGATTTCCCACATAATGGTATTTTACTTATAATTTTGAAGATTAAATAATTAAATTTATTCCTGACACAATGATGATGCAGTAATTGGTTTATCAATGAATTATTAAAATAATTGATATTATAAATATAAAAAAAAATTGTAAATTGAGGATTTTAATACCATCCACGAATTTTATAGGTTAATATGACATATTAGGGTTGATATAATATTTTTTTGAAGTGATCAAGTTCTATTACTTTAAAACAAAATACCAAATAGTGTCAAAATTGACATAAATGAGTTTTTAAAACAAATACTATATTATTAATTGATATAATATTTTTAAAAATATAAGGTTCACCATAAAGACTTAGATAAGATTATATATATCAATAATGACCCACTTGCGGTTTTCAGGGCTTTTTATAGTATATTTATTAACCATTTATTATAATAATATAAGAGGATACGATAAAGGTTAAACAATTTAACTAAGAGTTTAATCTAAAATATTGGGTTAATATGGTGACCTAAACTTGTATAAAACCTATTGGTTGATATTATTTCGACTCATACCCACCTTTTATTCTAAATAAATCAATTTTTATCCATTATTAACTGAAAATTATTTTATAATAAAATATTATTTTAAACTTTTCCTAAAGTGACCATCAACTCTCCTATAAAAGGGTACTACCTCTTCTCTCAAAATCACAGAAGAAAAGCCTTTTGGATAGACCAAAACCTACCCAAATATCCTCCCAAATTCCCCCACTTCAACATAAGGGATTTATCTTTAGACTAATTCAATCTTATGGAGCCCTTTCTTTCCAATAAAAAGGAAACACTCGAAGAAGAGGTAATTATTTTATCACCTATTTCAAAGTTCTATTCTTTTTCCACTTTCTCTACTTTGTTATTTCGTTACCAATATAATAACTCTAGAAACTTCTACATACTGTGATGTAATTATAAATATGGTACAACGATGTTCATTATTCTATCCATCCTAGAAATGATAATGTCACCATTCGTGCGTACGTACGACTTAGTGTCTCACACCGTGGTGTAATTTCTTATTCAACACTATATTATATGGATGGATATAATGATGATTAATATCTATATAAATAATGATAATAAAATTATAATGTTTCTATAAAATTAATATACCATCCGATTCCACAAATTTTAATCATTAATGAAAATATATCGTCAGTCGTGTGTACGTACTGCTTACCTTCTCCAAAGCACGATGAGATTTATTTCAGGTTCACCATTGAAAAATGATTATAAAATATCTATTAATAATTATGTAACACATGAAATAATAATTCTACTGGAGATATATATATATATATGTATGTACTTACATATATCTTATTCAATTATTTCTATTAAATACGATATGAAAACAGAAACAACATTTATGCATATCTACGGCCTACCCTCTCCATAAACGGTGTTCTCCATTTCATATATCTATCTATTATACATATATATATATTCTAAATATGTATTATAGTAAAATAATATTTCATATTTTGGATGTATTTATATCATTCCCTAAATGATATGATCATGAATAACAAGTTAAATCACGTACGATAAAGAAAGTGATTATTATCTGAAATGTTAATTTAACATTGAAATCATTATTAAATGGGTAGTATAAAGTCCTAAACGACTAATTTATGATATAATATATATCAATATGGTTATTCTATAATTTAACAACATTCTATGGTCATTATACAGGAGGTTAATCTTACGCTCGACCAAAGGAACGTGCAAGGTAAGGGTTATTCCCTCAATCTCATTATTATCTGAGATTGTTTATCTGTATGAATCTACTGGGACATATTTACATCTATGTTAACGATTCATTAAAATATTTTAAAAAGGAATCATTTATGGTTTTAGGGAAGGATATATTTATCTAGATCATCAATATAAATGTTTTAAATATTTATCTTTCAAAATATTTTTAATTAATTTTCTTATTTCCAAAATGGTTTTACGTTTTAATTTATATGGACATGATTGTTTCAAAATTTTAATTCCTTTGAAAATATTCATCATTTTATGGGACACATTGATTCTAAAATCTCTTTTAAATGAATTAATTTATAAATGTGGACTTTTAAATGATTTCACACAAAAGGGATATTTCTCTCGAAAAGTTTTACTGATCATTTTCAACTATGTCAACATTATTTACTAGATATTATTCTTGATTAAGGTTGATTTATTATAAAACAATCTTCTATATTGTATCGAATGAGTTATGATATGTTTTACTGTGGATATTCTATTTTTTTCCCTTCATGGTTTATGGTTTAAGTATTGATATTTCTTATTCAAGTTTTAATACAAATTATTATGTTATGTTTCAACATTTTCATATGAGGAATGTAGTGGACTTAGTAAGTGATGTTTAGGGCCCTCTATAGTCCCTCAATGCATCAGTTGGTCTCATGAGACCAAGTAGTGGCTTATAAGAAGGCCTTGGCACCAATTTTATTTTTATTCTTGGCATGAGGCCCTGCCTATGTGGAAATGATGTCCAACATTAGTCATTCCCTCATTATGAAATTAATTATTACATGTGATTATTTGACTATTAGAATATTTATTGCAGGTTTATATGGTAATGTTTAATTTATTTTCACCATATTATGTTCAAGTTTATTTCTAAATGGATGGTGTTTTTATTACACATCTTTTCCTAAAATTTTATATATTCCTCTAAATTAATTACCCTTATTGAGCATCTAAGACCACCCGTTTCATATGTTTTTTTTTTTCAGGATTCCAAGAATTGTATTATGTTTGATATGAATGGTTAAGATACGGGAATAATTGAATTCTCAATGGATTATTTATGTTGTATATTATGTTTTTATGTGTAATGTAATTTTCATGTATGTAATATATTTTCCAATACTACTCAATTGATCTGTCCTTCGGGACTAGATTCCTTGTAATCGTGTCATTGTATTCCAATAATGAATAGATTCTGGGCATCTGGGGTCCATGCATTATAGTTGGAATCAGAGAAAGTTTAGAAAAATCCTTGGAAACTAGATTTGGAAAAACTCTAATTATAGAACATTACCCTAAGATATAAATTGAGGATTAGTGTTGAAGAACTTCCTAGATTTTTGATAATATGGAGATTTTTGTATTTTCCAAGAAATATATCGCAGTCTGGATACAAGTAGGTAGAAGAGGCTCTAGAACAGATGTACCTAGGAGTGAAAATTATGACAAAGAGTTTCGAGCCTAACCCAAGGTATCCTGGTACATGACAATGGGCCTTACTTTTCACTTGGGTATGACACTCCAGGGGGATATTCTTAGGATAATTCACATTTTTATTACAAGATAATATGAAGTATTTTGGAGTAAATTCTTCCAAAAATGTTTTTTATGATTATAGATTATATGCATAATCATTTAAATTTACATTAGGCATTTTACATGTTTGGAATTATGAATTTTGATTCATAAACTATCCAAGTGTATGCCATTTTTTAGAAATGCTGCCTAGGAGAAGGAATGAGAACTCCAACAATAAGTATGATCCATAGAGTATGAAGGACAATATATTTCTTGGTACTAAGACAACATTTATAAGGGAAATAGTCTCCCACACATTATCATCATATGAAGAAATAATATCATGTGTTAATAAAATATGTAAATAATTCTCTGAGTCCCATATATTTGAAGGGAAGGAAGAGATGAAAATGATGGTAGAAAGAAAATTGATAAAGGGAAGAGGGAAAAGAAGGATATACCCATATGTGATAACTGTGGAAAGAATAACCATGGTAATTTTTTGAAGGAAATGGGATATTCTTATAAGTGTGGATAAAAAGGAAACCAAATATGTTATTGCAAGTATAAGGCCCTAGACTTAAACCTTACTTAATCATGAGATATTTAAAGAATACACCTTGAGGATCCTTTCAGGATTAGAGTTTTAGATAATTAGATCATAAAACATGTATTACATTCCATATTTAAGGAAAGTGGTTATATAAAAGATAGTATTCATTTTTCCATCAACGGAAACATATTTAAAATAAAACATGGATTCTTTCTTGACACTTCCTTGACACTATCATCATATCATGTACCTTTCCCTTGTCCTGTGAAAAAAATTTCAAAAAAACTTGGGATGAGCATAAAAGGCTCAGTAAGGGTTATAAAAATATGGAAAGGAAACATGAGTTCATATATACATAAGAATGAAATCATACTTTACCCATAAAACATAGGCACTTTAACATACCTCATCAAATCATGAATAAAGCATAGAAATCATAAGACATAAATGTAATTTGAGACATTAATAACTTTCTTACGTAGGGAGTAACCCTCTTGGTTACGTTTGGAATACCTATCACAGTATATTCCCTAAATCTCTTCGGAGAAACCTTAACGTTTCACTCCTTCGCGTTACCCAATGCATTGGAGAGATATATCGGGCTCACCTGACCTTATTTTATCATAGAACCAACCTTCTTCATAATAATTCCCAAGAACCACAACATAATCGCTTCACATAAAACATGCATAAAGGAAACATAACATTTCCACCTTTCAGTCACAAGATATCAATACAATATATTGATATAAAAACATTATGAAAACCATTTTCAATACCAAAATAAAAGAAAAGTAAAACATGGTATTTATTTTTCTTTAAAAAATATTATGGCTTGTAGAGGAATCCAAAACTCAAATAATGGTCACGGCGGCGGAGAAGTCGTTGCCGCCACATACGTACGACAAAAACATTCCCTTTTGTTGTTTACAAAAACACTTCATATAAAAAAGATTCCTTTTGGATAAACATAAAAGACAAATGGTTTTATACTCTGTATTAAAGAAGGTTGTGTATAAAACAAAATATGCCTCAATTAATGGAGATTGAGACGAAGTCCCATACCTCGGGTCCGACTTGACTCGGTCGTTCTTTAATCTCCTTAAAATCGGGTAACTCCCTTTGGTTTGAGCTCAAAGGATTCCTTGGGAAGAATTCTACCCAAAGTGAGGCTTCAAGGAGTAATAGAGGGATGTGGAGAGACAAAATGGGCATGGGTTGGCTGATCCAAAGGATTTGGAAGTGTGGGTAAGGAGGTAGAGGTGGGGGCCTTTTATAAGAGGAGAGGAGGGGCACTCATGGAAAGTAAAGAAATGTTACTTTATTTTAAAACGAGTTTCGGATTCAAAATGTCCCAAATTTCTATAATTCTAGGTTAAGGTGATAAGGGTTCTAAATACACCCATCCAATAGTATTTGGACATGTGTAGGTTATATATTTTACATTATCTTTCAATTTATTTAAATGCTTTATTAATGAGGTAATCGATGCATCGTCATGATTTCATAAATAATTTAATTTATATAATGTCTAAAAATTATAAAAAAATATGATGATATAGGAAATATTATTATCTTTCTAATTAATATTTATAGTCAAAAATATGACTTGTATAACCCCATTTAAAAATTGTTTTAGTAAAACAACTCATATTTGTGTCATTTTAATTTTAACATTAATTAAAAGATATTAATGTAATTTTCCTACCAAAGTGGCTCCATGCGGTCCCCAAGTTGACCCATGGCTTGTCTTGGTCGGCCATGACACATCCAATAGGGGTATGACACGTGTCTATGTATTTTCATTTTATTATAATATCATTTCTTCCTTAAACTACACTACTTACCTCTAATCACGATTAATAACTTAAAAGTTACTATTCACCAAAAAATTATTTTAATCTCATTGAACCACATTTTACTTCTTAATGACAACCATGTTTTTAGGGTTTTTGAAAATCAAATCACAGAAGTGGAAAAGTTTCATTTAAACGAAAAATCAGTTTCTTTAACTACCACTTAGTGGTTTCACTATTCATCAAAAATTGATGTTTTTCAGAAAATGACAAAACATCACCCTAATCTATATTTGATATTCTGAATTCAAAAATGATGTCTATTTTACAAAATTCAAATCATATAAGTTACATTAATTAATTTAATAATTAATTCCCATTGTCATGACAAATATCGTGTTTTTATGAAACAATAAGTATCAAAAGATCGACACTAGTTTAAGTCCAATTTCAAAGTGAAATTGATTCCAATGATCACCGTTGGATTAAATGGTAAAAATATATTCTAATTTCACTTCAAAACCAATTCAAAAGATAACATAATAATATAAATAAATTAGATTAAAAAGAGGTTTTGAATTAGAATACAACATATTCACTATTCATTAAAAATGGACTTTATTAGAAAAACACCAAAAATTCACACAAAGTAAATTTTTATGTCCCAATCATAAAGAATAAGTTTATTTTTACAAACATAGCTTATAAAATTGTCAAAAGATATATTCAAAAATGGTTTTCCATCAAAAGGTAGTAAAACAATCTTTTAAAAATATTAGTTTATTCAATGCTTAAGATTGGATTTATTCTCATTTTAAGCCTATAAAACACTATCTAATTCACTAATAGACATAGATAAAATTATCTACTATTCATTAATTACTTGGGATGTTACATCCTTCCCCCCTTTAGAAAATTGCGTCCCCGCAATTTATTTACTTATCGAATAAATGGGGGTACTTATCCCTCATTGCATTCTCAGATTTCCATGTTGCCTCTTCCATCATGTGGTTTTTCCACAAAACCTATAACTGATTAATCAACTTATTCCGTAACACTTGCTCTCTGTGGTCAAGATTCTGGACCGGTTGTTTCTCATAAGATAGGTTCTCTTCCAGCTGTACTACCTCTGGACTCAAAACATGAGATGGATCTGGAATGTACTTTCTCAACATCGAAACATGAAAAACATTGTGTACCTGAGATAAACTCGGAGGTAAAGCCACTCGGTAAGCAACTGATCCAACTCTCTCCAGAATTTCATATCTTCCAATGAATCTTGGACTGAGCTTTCCTTTCTTACCAAATCGCATCACACTTTTCCATGGTGAGACTTTGAGAAAAACATGATCACCTACCTCAAAAGATAGATCCTTCCTCCTGTTGTCCGCATAACTCTTCTGCCTGCTCTGAGCTATTCTCATGTGTTTTTGTATCAGCTAAACTTTTTCTGCCAACTCTTCTACCAATTCTGGTCCCATCAGCTTTCTTTCACCCACTTCATCTCAAAAAGCTAGAGTTCGACAACGCTTCCCATATAACACCTCAAATGGTGCCATCTGTATACTGGAATAAAAACTATTATTATATGAAAATTAAACCAAAGAAATATGTTGGTCCCAACTTCCCTGATAATTCATAGAGAAAGAACATAGCATATCCTCCAATGTCTGAATTTTTCATTCTGACTGCCCATCTGATTGAGGATGAAAAGTTGTACTAAAATTTAATTCAGTACCCAACGACTTCTAAAGGCCTTTTCAAAAGTTACAAGTGAAACTAGGGTCATGGTCAGATACGATAGAGAGGGGAACTCCATGTAACCTGACTATATCATTAAGATACAAACGGGAAACTTGATTAAGGGAAAAAGTATCTCGTATAGCAAGGAAATGAGCAGATTTAGTCAAGCGATCAACAATAACACACATTCCATTATTACCTCAAGGTGTCTTCAGAAATCCCACAACGAAGTCCATGGATATATTCTCTCATTTCCACTATGGCACTGGTAAAGGCTGAAGCATCCCTTTCGGTAACTGCCTCTCTACTTTAACCTGTTGACATGTCAAACACTTCACAGTAAAATCAGCAATATATCTTTTCATTCCATCCAACCAGTAATACTCCTGCAGATCTCTGTACATCTTAGTACTACCAGGATGAACTGAAAATGGAGATCTATGGGCTTCAAATAACAACTCTCCCTTCAACTTTGAATTAAAAGGAACACACAATCTCTTCCCAAATCTCAAAACACAATCATTATCAATATTGAATTCAGGCAACTTACCTTTCTGAACCAGCTCTACCTTTTTATGCAACTCACTTTCTTGCTTCTGTGCTTGCTTGATTCTACCTGATAGAGAAGATTTTAATGATACCTGAAACAAAACAGAAGAACATCCTGCACCAACAACTTCTATGCCAAAGTTCATCAAATCCTTAACTAAAGGATCACGTTCCAAACACAACATTTCTAATGAAGCATTACTTTTTCGACTCAAAGCATCAACCACTTTATTTTCTTTTCCCGGATGGTAATGAATTGTAAAATCATAATCCTTGATTAATTCTAGCCATCTCCTCTATCTCATGTTCAATTATTTCTGAGTGAATATATACTTTAAACTTTTGTGATCGGTATATATTTCACACTTTACTCCATACAAATGATGCCTCCAAATTTTTAAAGCGAAAACAACAGTAGATAATTCCAAATCATGTGTAGGGTAATTTACCTCTTGATTTTTCAACTCTCATGAAGTATATATTTCACACTTTACTCCATACAAATGATGCCTCCAAATTTTTAAAGCGAAAACAACAATAGCTAATTCCAAATCATGTGTAGGGTAATTTACCTCATGAGTTTTCAACTCTCGTGAAGCATAAGCAATTACCTGATCATTCTAAATTAGGACACAACCAAGTCCTTTTAATGAAGCATCACTGTAGATAACAAACTCCCCATTCCTGGAAGGTAGTGCCAAAACTGGAGCATTCACCAATCTTCTATTCAATTCCTGAAAACAATCATCACATTCTTTTGTCCAGATAAACATAACACCATTCCGAGTTAGATTAGTCATTGGACTAGATAACCGTGAAAAATTTATAACAAACCTTCGGTAATAGCCTACAAAACAAAGAAAACTACGAATCTTGGTTACATTTGTGGGTCTTGGCCATTATTTAACAAACTTTGTTTTTGCAGGATCAACGGTTATCCCATCTTTAGAAACAATGTGACCAAGGAAAGAAATTTGTTGCAAACAATACTCACACTTTCTGAATTTCCCATACAATTTATTTTCTTTTAATGTTTTCAAAATAACCCTTAAATGTATTTTATGCTTCTCTTTAATTTTAGAAAACACCAAAATACCATCAATGAAAACCACCACAAACTTTTCTAAGAACTCATGGAAAATTCTATTCATTAAGTCCATGAATACAGCAGGTGCATTGGTTATCACAAAAGTCATTACTACAAATTCATAATGGCCATATCTTGTACGAAACACAAACATCTTCTTCCTTTACCTTCAGCTAATGGTACCCTGATCTTAGGTCAATCTTTGAAAAAAACTGATCTCCATAGAGCTGATCAAACAAATCATCGATATGAGGAAAAGGATATTTGTTCTTAATAGTGATGTTATTCAAGGATCTATAATCAATGCAAATTCTCATAGAACCATCTTTCTTTTTAACAAATAAAACAGGAGCACACCATGGTGATGTGCTAGGTTGAATGAAACCTTTCTCTAATAAATCTTGCAATTTCTCCTGCAACTCTAAATGGTCAATTTGAACAATTCGATAAGGGGGTTTTGAAATTGGATTAGCATTAGGAACTATGTCAATAGTAAATTCAACTTCCCGATCTGGTATTATTCCATGCAACTCATCATGACAAACATCAGGATACTCATTTACCACTGGCACATCATTAATCTAAACAGTTCCATTGTTTTCAACAATATGTGCAAGGTAAAATTCATTTCCATATTTAACAAGTTTCTCGGCCTCTTGATAAGTTATCAACAGTAAGGGTTCATTCTTGTACACAAACTGAAAGTCTTTCTGAAAAAAACTTCTTTAGCTCTACAGTAAACCTTAGCATGGTAAATAGAGATCCAATCCATACCCATGATAACATCAAACTCTACTAGAGGTAAAACAATAAGGTTCACAAGTAGGTTCTTTCCAAAGATAAGGATGGGAAGATTCTTATAAATTCTTTTTGCCTCAACATTTCCCCAAGATGTTTTTACCACAAGTTCAGGAGTCATTTCTTGAGATGGTATTCCCATTTTACTAGAAAAGGTTTCAGAGATGAAAGAATGTGTGGACCCCGAATCAAACAACACACTGGAATAATCTGAAAAATCAAAAAAAGTACCTGATACAACTTCATTTGATGGCCCCGACATCTGCAGAAGTAGTTGCAAAGGATTTCACCACCCCTTTCTTCTTGTAGTCTAACTGCTTCCAATCACTCAAGCTCTTTGTCAGACACCCGTTTTCATAGTGACCCATCTCATTGCACTTAACACATTTCACTAACTGTAAATCATATTTGGACTTACCATCACCTTGATCTTTTTCAATGAAATCACGAGCCTTATGTCTCATCTTATCACATTAGTAGCAATTTCCATAATTCAGAAGACATTCCCCAGCATGCCTTTTACCACATTTATCACAAACTGGAAACTTAGTTTTCTTACCATCAGACTTTTTTGAAGAATTCTTCCCTTTCTCCTGCCACCTCGGTCTCTTCTTCTGCTGGTTGTAATAGAACACTTGATCATCAGAAAACTCAATTTCCACCTACTCAGTAAATCGAACAAGCTTTTCATAACTTCTAAACTCACGAGAAGCTAATGCCCTTCGATATTTTGGTTTTAATCCTGAGTAAAAACTATTGATTTTACTATCAAGGTCTCAGAAAAATTTGGACCATACCTTTCCAATCGAGTGAACCTCTCTTCATAGGCAGCCACTTTGTCTTCCTCTTGCCTCAATTCCAAGAATTGTTTTTCCATCCTAAGTCAAACAACCTTAGGAAAATACTTCTCAAGAAACATACCTTTGAATTCATCCCAGTCAAGAGCATCAATCTCATCAGCGTCCCTGATATTTTTAACCATCGACCACCACTGATCTGCCTCACCCTCCAAACGGTAAATAGAAAGACTAACCTTTTGATTATCTGAACACCCCATGACATCGAAAATCTTCTCCAGTGCTATAATCCACCCTTCAGCTAACACAGGGTCAGATGATCCTCTGAATGATGGGGGATTTTGCCTCATGAAATGTTCCACCACTGACATGTTCCTCTGTGGGTGATCTGGATGATCTCGTGCATGGATACCACTTCCATTTATCGCTTGAGTCAACTGCACCATTATTGCAACAAACTATTCACTTCCAATTCCGACCATCTCAGGATGCTGTTTCGGAAGGATATGTCCTTCTGTATGCCTTCCTAGCACTGTTTCCTTGTTTCCTCTGCAGAAAACCATTCTGAACAATCATGTCTTAGATGAAGCAACATGGTAATCTTGAAATGATATATCATTTCAATTTTACCATAAAAAAATATTTTTGGATAATCATTTAATAGAATTCTAACTCCTAAAGTTATCTAAACCGACCTCTGATACCAACTATAAGGCCCCAGCCTTAATCCTTACTTAATCATGAGATATTTCAAGAATACACCTTGAGGATATTTTTAGGATTAGAGTTTCATAGAATTAGATCATAAAACATGTTTTACATTCCACATTTAAGCAAAGTGGTTACATAAAATATTGTATTCATTTTTCCCATCAACGGAAACATATTTAAAATAAAACATGGATTCTTTCTTGACACTTCCATAACACTATAATCATATCTTGTACCTTTCCCTTTTCCTGTGAAAAACATTTCAAAAAAACTTGGGATGAGCATAAAAAGCTCAGTAAGGGTTACAAAAATATGGAAAGGAAACATGAGTTCATATATACATAATAATGAAATCATACTTTACCCATAAAACATAGGCACTTTAACATAACTCATCAAATCATGAAAAAATCATAGAAATAACAAGACATAAAGGTAACATAAGGCATTCATAACATTCTTACGTAAGGAGTAACCCTCTTGGTTACGTTTGGAATACCCATCACAGTATATTCCCTAAATCTCTTCGGAGAAACCTTAACGTTTCACTCCTTCACATTACACAATGCATTGGAGAGCTATATCGGGATCACCCACCCTTAGTTTATCACGGATCCACCCATATTCATAATAATTCCCAAGAACCACAACATAATCTCATCACATAAAACATGCATAAAGGAAACATAACATTTCCACCTTTCAATCACAAGATATCAATTAAAGACATTGATATAAAAACATTATGAAAACCATTTTCATTACCAAAATAAAATAAAAGGAAAACATGGTATTTATTTTTCTTTAAAAAAGTATAGCTTGTAGAGGAAGTCAAAAATCAAATAATGGTCACGGCGGCGGAGAAGTTGTTGCCGCCGCATACGTACGACAAAAACATTCCCTTTTGTTGTTTAATAAAACGCTTCATATAAAAAAGATTCTTTTTGGATAAACATAAAAGTAATAGGGTTTTATACACCATATTAAAGAATGTTGTGTATAAAACAAAATATTCCTCAATGAAAGGAGATTGAGATGAAGTCTCATACCGCGGGTCCGACTTGACTCGGTCGTTCTTTAATCTCCTTAAAATCGGGTAACTCCTTTTGGTTTGAGCTCAAAGGCTTCCTTGGGAAGACTTCTGCCCAAAGTGAGGCTTCAATGAGTAAGAGAGGGAAGTGGAGAGACAAAATGGGTTGGGGTTGGCCGAGACAAAGTCTTTGGATGTGTGAGTAAGTAGGTAGAGGTGGGGCCTTTTATAAGAGGAGAGGAGGGGCACTCTTGGAATGTAAAGAAATGTTACATTATTTTAAAATGAGTTTCGGAATCAAAAGGTCCCAAATTGATATAATTCTAGGGTAAGGTGATAATGGTTCGAAATCCACCCATCCAAAAGGTTTGGACATGTTTAGGTCATCGATTTTACATTAGCTTTTCATTTTATTTAAAACCTTTTTTAATGAGGTAATCGCTGCATCATCATGATTTCATAAATAATTTAATTTATTTAATGTCTAAAATTATAAAAAAAATATCATGATGTAGGAAACCTTTTTAGCTTTCTAATGAATATTTATAGTCAAGACTCTGACTTGTATAAACCCATTTAAAAATTGTTTTAGTAAAACAACTCATGTTTGTGTCATTTTAATTTTAACATTAAATAAAAGATATTAATGTCATTTTCCTACCAAAGTGGCTCCATGGGGTCCCCAAGTTGACCCATGGCCTGTATTGGTCGGCCATGACACATCCAATAAGGGTTGGACATGTGTCTAGGTATTTTCATTTTATTATAATATCATTTTTTCCATAAACTACACTAATTACCTCTAATCGCGATTAAGAACTTAAAAGTTACTATTCACCAAAAATTTATTTTAATCTCATTGAACCAAAATTTACTTCTTAATGAAAACCATGTATGTTGGATTTTTGAAAATCAAATCACAGAAGTTAAAATGTTTCATTTAAACGAAAAATCAGTTTCTTTAACTACCACTTAGTGGTTTTACTATTCATCAAAATTTGAAGTTTTTCAGAAAAATAAAAAAACTTCACCCTAAGCTCTATTTGATATTCTGAATTCATAAATGATGAATATTTTACAAAATTAAAATCATATAATTTACATTAATTAATTTAATAAATAATTCCCGTTGTCTTGACAAATAGCGTGTTTTTATGAAACAATAAGTATCAAATGATTGACACCAGTTTAAGTCCAATTTCAAAGTGAAATTGATTCCAATGACCCACCATTGGATTAAATGGTAAAAATATATTATAATTTCATTTCAAAACCAATTCAAAAGATAATCTAATCTTATAAAGAAATTTTATTAAAAAGATGTTTTGAATTAGAATACAACATTTTTCCACTATTTATTTAAAAAATGAACTTTATCGGAAAAATACCAAAAATTCACACGAAGTAAATTTTTATGTCCCAATCATAAAGAATAAGTTTATTTTAAAAAACATAGCTTATAAATTGTCAAAAGATAGATTTAAAAATGGGTTTCCATCAAAAGGCAGTAAAATAATCTTTTAAAAAAATTAAAGTATTCCATGCTTAAGATTAGATTTATTATCATTTTAAGCCTCTAAAACACTATCAAATTCACTAATAGACATAGATATAAATATCTATAATTAATTACTTACTTGGGATGTTACAGAAAGGGTAAGAAAAATGTTTCAAATGTACATCGCTTTATCTTCAAGGAGTTAGGACACTACGTGAATCAATGTCCAAAGCAGCAGAGTATGCCCTAAGTAATGATATTGGATAATAATCATGTTATGATACTACCACAAATTAGTAGTAATGACTAGTGTTATTATGTTGTTATTAATAATTATTTCATTTGAGTTTTGTATCAATGATGTACTGGTTATATGAATTATGGAAATAAATAAGGATTGTACTGTAGTACTATTTCATTGAGGATTTGAGATTATATAGTTCTATGAAAATTGATTCAATAACAAGTTAAACATTTATAAAATAATGGTTGATGGAAAGATAAACCTTAAAATGTTTCTGATACAGAGGTGGTGATTTTGGAATAAGATATGATTGATTTGGATAAATTATATTCGATAATCTTGACTATATTGAAACTAATTCTTTGTTTTTTTATTCCATTATTGTTGGAGTTTATTAAATTTTTGGATATAATGAGTATATCTAGTATTATATAGGGAATAAGGGAGCATGAATGTAATCAATAATGTTCTATGGTAATTCACGATGTTACCATGTATTAAAAGAATACATGATGAATGTATTCACATGTTATTACATGGAAAAAAATATCTTCACTATGTTGACCTCCCTTATAAATTTTTTACTGTGAGTTTTGAAAGAATTATTTTGGATAAGTATAATGGTTAGAATGTATTAAGTATGACATTGAAAACTATTTTTAAGGATATATCTTTTTTTAATAGTATTTTTTGATTTTTTAAAAAATTTCAACCTAGAGGTCGAGTGAGAACCCATCACGTCTGGCAAGGACATGAGACATGAACCCGCAGCCGAAGGGCGATAAGGGTGCATCACCTACCACTAGCCTATGTAATGTCCTGGTTTTTACAATGTTGTTTTTTAAAATATTCTGATAAATAAATTATAAATTCATTATTTTTGGAACCCTATACGATTATGATAAATAGAATATTTTTTAATTCTATTATCTTTTGGAGTGAATGATGAGTTTGTGGTAGTAATTAGTTAATGGATGAATCTTTACCTGTCAAGTATATTTTTTTCCTCTTATTCTATGAATAAATCAATACGTAATCTTTACGTAAGAGATCTTAAAACCAAAATGTGTTATCCTAATCCCTTATTTTTTTGAGTTGATGATATTTTAAATCATTATAGATTGAGGGTTTCATGCCCCCAATATTACACTTGTTTTTTAATTGATGACTGTAATCACTCCCAATTCATATTTACATTTTTTTCTCCAATTATGTGCCTCTAATTTCCACTAATGTGATCCTAATAAAGATCATAATTTTTGGTGACTTTTTCTTTTCCCTTTCCCTTTTATTAAGACTAAATTTTATTAACCCAATTTTTGATGTGGGTTATCCACAATGGTATTTTTATATTTTTTAAATTTTATTTTGAAAAACAATTTCAAATTGTGAAGACTCAATTTATTGAAGGTGGAGAGAATGTAACACCCCAATATTTCATAGTACATTATCTATTCAATTCAATTCAATAACTTTCACCACACGAAACACCATGTATGACCGCTCCACGAATTACTAAACTAGCCATTAAAATAATGGTTATGAGTAGTATTAACTGAATTTTTAATTTTAAATAATCCATATAATTTCAGTATCCATATTATCTATTTCTTATAGATAAAATAAGAACAAATATATTTTTTCAGATAAAAGATGTGTCTTTAAACAAATTAAATTTTACCACCATTTAATGGATAATCCTTTTTAAAAACAATATTTTACACTTTTATATATTCTATTTAATGAAATTAAATTCATCTTTAGAAGCGGGATAAAAAATTTTAGTTTGGATAAATTTTTTTCACTTTTATGATAACATTCATATTTGAATGAATGGTGAAAAAATGCTAAATTTTAATTGAGAACAACTTTTTTAATTGGTGTAATTTATAATGATAAATTATGCATTTTTAATGGTTTGGAAGTATAATTAGATTTTTTTTTTCATTTCATACAATTTAGGTCATTAAAATTAATTTAACATATAAATTTAACATAAACACATGTCAGTGTTTGGATGGTTTTTAATTTTTTTAAAACCTAGTTTCTAGTTTTGACAAAGAGAAATAATTTTAATTTAATTAATGAAAATTATATGTTTTTAATTAATTAAAATAGACTTCATTTTTGAATTCAGAAAATAAAAATTTTCTTAGGGTGAATTTTTTGTATTTTTCTAAAAACATTCAATCTTTGATGAATAGTGAAAACACTACCTTTTTGTTTAAACCAACATTTTAATTAAATAATTATTAGATTCATTTAAATATAATTTTTTTTAAAAATAGATATAAAATACCTATATATGTTCAGTGTAATTAATTGGATTAATTTTATAATGAAGTTAGATGTATAAAATTTTATTGAACTTTTTAACTTCTTTTACCCACAATCAAGGCACATTTGCAAATTTTCATAAAAAGAAATTTTACCACTTTTGTGAATAGAATTTAAAAAATCCAAGAGTCACAGTTGAAATCAGAATGTAAAATGTGTTTCAATAAGATAAAAATTTATTTTGGTGAAAAGTAACTTTTGACTTTTATTTACTGGGGTTAAAAGTAAATAGGGTAATTAAAGGTAAAAATGATTTTATAATTACCCTAACACATGTAATAATTAAATTGGATAATTTTTTGTCGACCAAGACCATCTGTAGGAACAAAATATGATCTTTATGGTCCACTTGGTTTAGATTAAGACATTTATTTTATTTTTTTAAAATTAGAGTTGAAAGTGTTAAATTCAAAGTTTAATAACTAAACCATTTTTAATATATGGTTATACATAAGATAAATTAGAAAATAAAAATAATTAGAAATAAAAAAATATTTCATACATAATGGTATTTGAATTATAGTTTTTTTGAGATTATATAATTAAATTTATTTATGACACAATGATGATGAAGTAATAAGTTTATCAATGAATGATTAAGATAATTGATATTATAAATATAAAAGTAAATGTAAATTGAGTATTTTAATGTCATCCACAATTTTCTAGCTTAATATGACATTTTAGTGTTGATTAAATAAATTTTTTTAAGTGATAAATTTTTTAATGACTTTAACTAAAACAAAACACCAAATAGTGTCAAAATTAACATAAATGAGTTTTTAAAACAAATACTATATTATTATTAGATATAATATATCTAAAAAAATATAATTCGTAAAAATGAGTATATAACATTATATATATCAATAATGAACCACTTGGGGTTCGCTTGGATTTTTATAAAAATTTTATTAACCATTTATTATAATAATACAAGAGGACATGGTAAATGGTAAATGATTTAACTATGAGTTAAATATAAATGATAGGGTTAATATGGTGAACTAATATTTTCTAAACCCTATTGGGTGAGAGGCTTTCAACACATCCCCAAATTTTATTTGAAAATAAATTTATTTGGAGCCATTATAAAGGAAAAATTATTTTATAATAAAATAATATTTCAAACTTTTTCAAATGTGACCCTCACCTCTCTTATAAAGGTACATCCCATTCTCTCAAAATCACACCACCAATTCCTTTTGGATTTTCCAACCACTTCCCAAATCTCCTCCAACTTCCCTCACTTCAACCTAGAGTCTTTCCCTTGAGTAGAAAGAAAACCTAAGGAGCCCTTTTGTTCATATCAAAAGGAAACAACCAAAGAAGAGGTAATTATTTTATCACCTCTTTCAATGTTCTATTATTCTTCCACTTTATCATTATTTATTATTTAAATACCAATATAAAAACTCCAGTACCTTATACATACTTTGATGTTATTATAAATATATTACAACCATATTCATTATTAGGTCCATCCTGAAAATGATAATGTCCACGTGCGTGCGTGCGTACAACTTACTGTCTCCACGCCGTGGTATAATTTTTTATTCAACACTATGTTATGCGGATGGGTATAATGAGGAGTAATATGTACATTAATAATCATAATAACCTGAAAATGTTTCTATAAAATTAATATACCATCCAATTACACACCTTTTAATCATTTAGAAAATGATATCATCGATCGTGTGTACGTACAACTTACCGTCACCACGACGCTATGAGATACATTTCTAGGTTCACCATTCAACAATTATTATAAAATATATATATTTTTAATAACTATGTAATATATTAAATAAAAATTCTACTGGGTTTATCTATATATATATGTACTTAAATATATCTTATTCACTTACTTCCATTCAATACGATATGAAAACGGAAACAACGTTTATTCGTACATACAGCCTACTGTCTCCATAAACGGTGTTTTACACTTAATATATCATTATTTTATACATATTTTTATTCTAAATATATATTATATATAAGTCATGATTTTATTCTGGAATTATTTAAATCATGATCTAAATGATAAGATCAAGAATAACAAGTTAAAACACGTAAGATAAAGAAATCGATTATTACCCGAAATGTTAATTTAACAAGGAAATCATTATTAAATGTGTACTATAAAGTAATAAATGAATTATGTATGATATAATAAATATGAATATTTTTCTGGGGTAATTTAATAACGTACTATAGTCCTTATACAGGAGGATAAATGTACCCTCATCCAAAGGGAAGTGCACGGTAAGGGTTATTTCCTCAATCACATTATTATCTTATATTGTTTATCTGTAAATATCTATAGGGATATATTTATCATCAATGGCCATGTTTCCTTAAAAAAAATTAAAAAATAAATCTTTTAAGGTTATATGTAAGGGTCTATTTACGTATTTCATCTGTTAATTTTTTTTAAAGATTTGTCATTCAAAATATTTTTCACTAATATCCATGTTTTCAAAATGGTTTTAAAGATTTATTTATATAGACATGATTGTTTTAAATTGTTAATTCCTTTTAGAAGAGTCAAATTGGTATATAAAAATTTGATTCCAAAATCTCTTTTTAATGACTTCCTTTATAAATGTTTGACTTTTAAATGATTTCACAAAATGGGATATTTCTTGCAAAATGATTGACATGTCATTTTAAACTATGTCAACATTCATTAATGGATATTATTCTTGATTAAGGGTGATTTATTATAATACAATCTTCTATATTGTATTGAATGAGTTCTGATATGTTTGACTATAAATGTTCTATTTTTATACCATTTATGGTTTATGGTGGAATTACTGAAATTTTGAATTCTAGTTTTAATATGAATGTTTATGTTATATTTCAACATTTTAGTATGTGGAATGTAGTGGACTTAGTATGTGATGGGGGGCCCGCTATAACCCCTCAATGCATCGCTAGGTATTAATAGACAAACTAGTGTTTTGGCACAAGTCCTTGACAAAACAAATTGGTAGTCTTAGCACGAGACCTTGACTATATGGTAATGATGTACGATGTTAGTAATTTCATCATTAAGAAATTAATTATTACATGTGATTATTCGACTAGTAGAATATCCATATGCATGTTTATATGGTAATGTTTATTTTTATTCCTCCATATTATGTTCATGTTTATATTTTAAAGGATTTTTTTATTACACATCTTTCTTTAAAAGTTTATATCTTCCTCTAAATTATTTACCCTTACTGAGCATCTGAGCTCACCCGAGTCTTATGCTTTGTATTCCCAAGATTCCAAGAAGTGTATTATGTTCGATATGCAGGGTTAAGCCAGGGGAATAATTGAGTTTTCAATTTATTATTTATGTTGTGTTTTATGTCTGGATGTGTATTGTAACATTCATGTATGTAAAATATTTTTCGATACTACTAAAATCATCTGTCCTTCGAGGCTTGATTCCATGTACTCATGCCAATGTATTAAAATAATGCACTGGCTCCGGGCTTCTAGGATCGGGGCATTTCAAATGATGCTATAAAATGATCACATAAGGTGTTATAAAAATTAATATGTTTCAATAAAATATCAATAACACCCTTTAACCATTATACGGGAGGTTTAAACATGTATCAAATAAGAAGAACCGAAAGTAAAAGAATTGTTAACCCAATTTCCATTCATTATGATGACCTTATATTTAATTAATTACGTGGTAATAATATTATTTTTGTAATTAATTTAATTAAAATTATTAATTTTTATGTGTATTTACAATTTATAAACATATCCCTTTAACTCTATCAATTCTCACATCATTTATATGACATTTGTAAGGGACTTTACGTTAAAAATTATGTATTAAAATTTTATTTTACAAAATTTAAATGTAATATTTTTATGAAATTATTCATTTTTTATGATTATGTGTTGGTTCTTGGGAACTATTTATTATTATGGTTGGGACATATATATCCATCCAATTTATTGGGTATGTGTATGTTAGAGGTCAGTCGTATGGTTACTCTAAGTGTAACAGTGATGGTTACACCATAAGGTAGTCATAAGGGTTACATTGTAAGGTAGCTGCGAGGGTTAAAAATTATAAGGTATAAGAAATGGTTACAATATAATTATGTAAATCACCATGATACCATTATGGTTATATATATTTTCTTTAATGTTTTATGTAAATATCATATTTCACAATGTAAGTATATATGGGTGAGAAGCATGTGTTTGTTGAAATGATTTCATTTGTTTTTAAGTATTCATGGTCTAATGGTTTCATTATTTATTTTTTATATCCCATAACGAGATTTTTATGATCATCCCATCATTATAGATTTTTTTCATAGGTTATAAAGATATTTAGGAGAAATAACGAAGTCATGTTAAATGTTATGAAGTTTTTTCAAACAAATCTTTTTTTTGTTTTCTCTTAAAAATTATATGTTTTCGAAGAAATGGATATTGTTTTAATGGTACCCATATTGTATTCTTGTGGTTTGATATGTATATTCTATTTCATAAAATTCTATAACTATAAACTAAAAATATATTGGGAAATGTAAATATTTGAAATATAATTGAAATAGTAAAATTATGTAATGTTTAATGTCTGGTCTTATAGTTGGTATCATAGCACGGGTTAGATAACATTCCGAATTTGTATGATGTTAACAGAATATCATAAATGATTATTACCGTATGTTTATTTCTACATAATATTGAATTTAAATATCACAATTTTTCTTAGTCTAAAATATGACTGTTTAAAATGGTTTTCTACAGAAGAAACAGTGAAGCTGAAGTTGGAAGAAACTGAGAGGCTGATATCATTCAGAATCTGTAAACATGGATTGAGGGAATTAGAACTATATAGTTTGTGATAGTAATGGATTATCTGATTCATGCAATAAATAGTGGTGGAATCAATGTAAGGGAACAACTAGAGCTACCATAATGGAACATGACAATAGTTAAATTTATTATATGGGAACACCCTCCTTATTTCAATGGATCTTCTGAAATAGTATTAGCTAAATGATATATTAAATCCATTGAAAATACACTTTATTTTTTGGGACATTGAGATAATCAAAATGTTAGTCTTTTTATTTATCGATTTGAAGATGAATCTAATCAACAGTGGTAAATGGTCATTAATATCAGGGATAGAGATAATATTGAGGCCCTAGAGTGGGATGAATTTAAAAGTCATTTTAATGAAAAATATTTACCTAAAGTAGTTAAACATTGAATAGAGGATAAATTTATTGAATTTTAGAAAAATTATGAATATTTAGTAGCTGTGTGTAAATTGAAAATCAATTGACTATCACGGTTTGATCCAAATCCTATTCGGGTTCTTGATAGAAAAACAACCATTTTTACTCAGTATTGATTCCAATACATCAAAGGGCATTGACATCCCATGAGTTCAAAATTTATGTGAAACATATCTAATGTGTTGATAGGGGTAGAAATTCAGTTTGCTGATGATCAATTGTACTTTCAAAACAAATAGAATAATTGGTACAAAATTTAAGATATGGGTAGGAATCAATCAAATAAATAATATGTGAAGAAAGTATGGTTTCCAATTTTAGTAAAGTATGGTAAAAACACCCTGGTAAATTTCTTACCAAAATTGGAAAGTGTTATCGATGTGGAAAGTTTGGATATATGTCCTAATATTGTAATGAAAATGAAGTTAATATCAACTCTAAAAATAAAATTTTAATGTGTTTCTAGTGTGGTAAGATGGTTCATTATGAAAATTACTTCCCAAAGAATGATTTTAGTGATGGAAAGTAGCCATATTAAATGAAGAAAACTATTCTGAGATCCTTGGTGACTATATAAGTAGATGTTGGGCCATCAAATGAAGTTGTATCAAGTACTTTGTTTATTTTCCATGATTTTTCTAAAGTCTTGTTTGATAAAGGGTCTACACATTCCATTATTTCTGAAATTTATTTGGGAAATTGTATTATCACCTAAACAAATGGTACAATAAATTATTTTTAAAACACCAGGGGAAATTTTACAGAAAAATGGAATTTTAATAATCTTCTTATTGTTATTTGTGGGAAGACATTACTTGTAATCATTGTTGTTTTTCTCTTTGCATAGTATTATGTCATTCTAGGTATGGGTTGGATTTATGATTATTATTATAATTTTTATTGTATAGGTAACGAATTTTTTTAGAGATAGTTTCATTTTTCATACAAGAATAAAACCATATAATAGATAACATTTTAGGAAGCTGTGAATTTTTTGAAATATGGAAATTAGTGTTATCTTGCTCATGTGGTTGAAAACAATTAAACAGTTAAAATCAATGATGTTGTAGTGGTAAATGAATATCTTGATGTATTTTATAATGATTTATGTAGTTTTTTACCTAATTGGTATGTTTAGTTCACAATTGGATTAGTTCCGGATGCTAAGAAAATTTTATAGCCCCCTTATTGAATAGCCCAAATGGTAATTCGTGAATTGAAAAATCAGTTGAAAGAGTTTCTTGAAAAAGACTTCATTCATATAATCACTTGACCATGGGCACCACTATTTTGTTCATTAAAAATATTGATGGTTCCATGATACTTTCCATTTATTATAGAGATTTGAATAACATTACTATTATGAATATGTATCCATTTCCCTACATCGATGACTTGTTTGATCAGCTATAGGGAGCTCAATATTTTTCCATGAAAGACTTAAGACCTGGGTACCATAAACTAAAGTTGAAAGATGTTGAAATTATAAAATTTTCTTTTTGATCTAGATATGGTCATTACGAATTTGTATTCATACTGTTCGGGTTAACTAATGCGCATGTTTTATTCCTAGATCTTATGAAGAGAATATTACATTTGTTCTTGGATAATTTTTTGGTTTTATTTATTGATTACATTCTTGTATATCGTATATGTTAATAAGATCATAAAAAAATACAATGGTCGTTTTGGAAAAAATAAATGAAATGAAACTTTATGGAAAATTATGATATTATGAATTTTTGTTGCAACAAATTTATTTCCACGGTCACATTGTTTCAAAATATGGAATAACTTTTGATCCTACTAAAAAAATTTGTTGAATAAAGGCCAAGAACCAAAAATATAACCAAGGTTTATAGATTTCATTGTTTGAAAGGATATTATCAGAGTATTGTTGAAAACATTGCGTCGTTATCTATTTCACTAACTAAGTAATCTTTAAAAGGATTAATTGGTAATTTCTTATTCTTTAGGACAATTAAAACTACATTAGTTAAGTTATCCCACTCGTTAATGGAATTAGTAGTTGAGGTGTTCACATTTAAATTTGTGTGGATTCATTAATACAGATCCAGGAGTGAAATATATACTGATCATAAAATTTTGAAGTATATTTTTAATCAAAATTAATTAAACATGTGTCAGAGAAGATTGCTTGAATTGATAAATGATTATTATCGCATGATGAATTATCATCCCAGAAAGGCAAAAACAGAGGTATATGCCTTAAGTGGAAAACATCATGAAATATTAACTATGTTATGACTGGAATAAAACCATTTGATCAATGATTTAATGTTTTTTTCTTGGATGTTATTAGTGAAAGAAATTCCTCTATTTATTTTAGGTTTTAGTGTAGTCATCTTTGTCAGCCAGAATTACGCCAGCATTAAAGGAATATATAGAGCTTCAAGAAAAGGTATAATTAGTTAAAATGGGTAAGTTTCCATAATTTAACCCCGATAAATATTGTTCTATAATATTTTGAAATATATTTTTTATTCTTGAAATTATCACTTGAAGAAAGAATTTTTGTGATAAGCTCATAGTTCTCTGTTTTTGGTTCATCTTGGCAGCACAAAGATGTACAAAGACCTTTGGGTGTATTATTGGTGGGATGTAATGAAAAGGTATATTGAATATTTTATAATGAAATTTTTGACATGTCAACGGGTTAAAGAAGAGCAGTATTTATCAAAGGGTATTCTTCATCCTTTAATAATTTCATAGGGGAATGGGACAATATATCTATTGACATCATTGTGTAACTACTAAAGACTTCACATGGTAACAATGAAGTCTAGGTTATTTTTGATCAACTGACTAAATAGTGTCATTTTTTGCCTATTAGATATAGTATATATTTGGATATGATTTTTTGACTAAACCTCAAAATGATTTTTAGGTTACATGGAGTTCCACTTTCTATTGTATCGGTCCCTGATCCAGGTTCACATCTTATTTTTAGAACGACCTTCAGAAGTAAATAGTATTGGAATTAAATTTCATCATATCTTTTTGTCCTCATTCAGATGGGTTGTCGGAACAGATGATTTAGACATTGGAGGATATGCTTCAAGATTTTTCAATAGACTATGAGGGAAGTTGGTATCAATATCTTTCAAAGTATGATTTTTATTATAAAAAAAATTACATTCTAGTATACATATAGCACCTTTTGAGACATTATAAGGGATGTGGTGTTGAACTCCAGCTTTTTGGGATGAAGTTAGGGAAAGGAATATAATGGGACTAGATTTAGTATCAGAAGGGTCTAAGAAAGTGAAGATGATCTAGAAACACATGAGGAAATATCAAACTAGGAAGATAACTTTTGCAGATAATAATATGAAAGGCTTCTCTCTCGAGGTAGGTTATAATTTTTTTCATAGAATCTCACCATGAAAATGTGTTATGTGTTTTGGTAAAAAAGGGATGTTAATTCCATAGTTAATTGGATCCTATGAAATCATGGAGAATGATGGATCAGTTTTCTACTAAGTAGCTTTACCTCAGTGTTTTTATCTAGTATATAATATTTTTCATGATTTTATGTTGAGAAAGTGTGCGCTCGATTCATCTCATGTTTTAAGCCCAGAAGTAGTTCAACTGGAAGAGAACCTTTCTTATAAAGGGAAACCTCTTCAGATTGTTGACTAAAGAGAACAAGTATTGTAGAATAAGGTAATCCATAGTTTAATGGTTTTCTATAGAAACCACATGGTTTAATATGAAACATGGAAATCAGAAAATTTTTTAAGGGAATGGTTCCCTCACATTGTTTAATATGTAAATAAAATTGTGAGGACATAATTTCAAAAAGGTCGGGAGAATGTAACGCTCCAATGTTTTGAAAAAAAAATTTGAAATACATGAGGCACTGAGTCTCTACTTAATGAAACATTTTTTAAAGAGATATTTATAAACTATCATTTAATCCTAATTTTTTCACCTCTTTGATATGAATTTTTAAAAACATACATCTACTATTGCGATTAATAAGTTATTTGGAGTATTGTAGAACCAACAAGTTTTTTGGTGAATAGTAATGCACCCTTATGAATAGTAAAATGAATAGTAATATGAAC
Organism: Viscum album; assembly: GCA_963277665.1. Taxonomy (NCBI): domain Eukaryota; kingdom Viridiplantae; phylum Streptophyta; class Magnoliopsida; order Santalales; family Viscaceae; genus Viscum; species Viscum album. The sequence goes on from OY728122.1 coordinate 1,211,660,950, forward strand.
CATATAAATACTAATGAATATTATTATTTTATATTTATAATGCTATAAGATAATGATATTTTGATTAATTTTTCAAGGTGATATAAAATGACTTAAAATTTTAAAATTGTTATTTTGGGAATAAATTTGGATTTTATTTAAAAAATTGATTTATCATATTTAGAAAATTATTTTCAATAAATGGAGTTCAATTTATAATTCTACACTTCAAATAAAATTTAGGGTGTTGTTTTGGGATTTTTCGGAGATAGTTTGATTTTTAGGGAATAGTAAAAATACAGTTTTATGTTTTCAGGTGTATTGACATCATAATGATGCAATGATGATGTCATCATTCTGGTCAACTCTTGAGGATGAAAATATGATATGGGATGTCCCAACATTCCAATAACAAGGTTAAAAACCATGTTAAGACCCATGTTTTTAAAAATAAAACTAATGAGGTGTCCTTTTTAATTAATTAAAAACTCCCCCACCTTAACTATAAATACCACCCTCACAACCCCCCCCCCCCCCCTTCTTATCATACCTATCCAATTTTTGGAATATTATATGTTATTCTTAATACCATACCCAAGGATATTCCCCATTCCCAACACCTTATGGTCCCACCAAAATGACAAAACCAAATTCCTTAAAGAGGATATAAAGGAGAAGAGCCGAAGAGGTAAATATCCTCCATTATTTTCTTGTGTTTTATTTTCAATTATTTTGGATTTTTATAATCTATTCTCTTCCACTTATCCAAGAAGAATGAAAGATACAATATTATATATAGACTATATTTTTACCATATTTATGGAGAAATTAATCATCATTCTTCCTCTACCCTTCCTCTTATTCTAAAAATAAAAACACCATTTTTTATGTTTCGATTTACCGACATCATGGATGATGATTCTTAAATATTCATTACATATTTAAAATATGGTTTTGAAACCATTTAAATGGTTATAGAAGTGTTTAATGTTTATTATATGACCTCATTTATGTTCTGGAATTAACATATTCACATAATATTAAATGTGTATGATGAAACAAGTTCATGATTATCAATAAACCACCAAAATGATCTCACGGAATATCACTAAATATTTATCTAATGATTCATCCTCATACCATATAATAAAAATTACTTATGTAATCATTTAACATTATGTATTAATATTAACACCATTTGTTTTCACATCTATATTTTCTTTTCAATTCGACAAGAAAATCCATTTGGAACTGAGCATGGAAATCATTAAGGAATGCACCCAAACCAATGTAAATAAAAAATATTATTAATAAATGGGTCAAATGATGTTATAAAATGAACATATCAGGTTTTATAAAAATCATTACATTTTTGTTAAAATATTAATAACACTCTTATTACAATTATTCAAGAGTTTTAAACAAGTTTTAAGAAAACAGTACCCGGGGTAAGGGAATTCTTAACCCAGTTTCCATTCATTTGGTAAACCTTCTATTTCATTAATTATGTGGTACTAAGACTATTATTGTAATTATTTTATTTCAAATTATTTTTTATTATGTTTATTTATAGGGTATATACATATCCCTTTTATACTATCAATTCTCACTACAAATATATGATATTTTTATGGGAGTTTTCTTTAAAACCCCTGTTTTAAAATTCAATTTAAAAACATTAAAAAGCAATCTTTTAATGAAATTATTCCTATTTTAGGATTATGTTATGGTTCTTGGGATGTTTGTTTGATTAAGGGTGGGAACTGTATCTCCATACATTTCATTGGGTATGTGTATGTTTGAGGTCAGCCGTATTGTTACTCAAAGTGTAACTGTGATGGTCACACCATACGGTAGTTGTGACGGTTGCATTATAAGGTAGCCATGACAGTTACAAATCATAAGCCAGCTATGAGGGTAATAATATAATTATGTAATTACACAAGATAAAATTATGGTTTTAAATATGCTTTTATTTTCATAATTAAATATCATGATTCACAATGTAAGTATATATGGGTGAGAAGCATGTATTTGTGGAAATGAGTTTATATATTTTTATGTATCCATGGTCTAGTGGTTTCATTCTTTATTATTATTTAAAATAATGAGCGTTTTATAATAATACCACATTTTTAAAATATTTTCATAGGTTATAAGGATGTGTAAGGGAAATAAGGAAGTAATGTTAAATGTTATAATGATTTTTCAAAAAAACATGTTGTTATTTGGTGTTAAAAATTATATATTTTAATAAAATGGATACTGTTTTAAAGGTAACCAATTTGTATGATTTTGGGATGATATTTATCAGTTATGTCCAAATTTTATAAAAATCAAAAATAAAATGATATTTGGGAATGAAAATAGGTGAAATCTAGTTGAAATAGCTAGATTATGTAATGTTGAAGGTCGAGTCCTTATATAAAGGGTGTACGTAAAGGGTCATGGGGGATTAATGAGAGTGAAAGGGAAATCTAATACATTTATATATTAAATAGTAATTATATGAAATAAGTAACAACAAATAAAAAAGGAAAATGTAATTTAAGAAACATAATATAAAAAAAGTTCATGAAGGGAAAGGAGAACAGATAAATCTCTTTAAAATTTTCAGCATGTTAACTAGTGTACAAATGTTTCATTAGAAGATTATTGAGTGTAAGGGTTCTATAATCATGTATAAATAAAAAAAATATTATTTTGGATATGGAATAACTAATCCAAAAATTAAAAAATATAAATAAATAATCATAATGTAAAATAAGTGCTCGAATAAAAAAGAGAGTGGAGGATCCCATACTTTAGTGTGTGACTTCAACTTATTGGGAGGTGCTTATAGATCGCTTGGGGAACCTGTGTATGAATATAGAGAATGGATAAAATAGTATGTAATCTCTAAAATTAGTTTGATAAATGATAAATGGGATCATGGATGGGTTTATATATGGATAGAGGGTTTCTTTATTATTTCGATTTGGGACTATACATAATAAAATAATCAAAACTAGAAACCAAACCCTAGTATTTTCCCATGTCTTCTACCTAATGATATTGGTTATAATTATTCATTAAGGACAAGGGTCTAAATTAATAAATTAATTACCGTACTTAAGTGGAGGTAATTCACACACTCAATGAAATGATTTTAAAACTCTAAAACATATTATATGTTTTGGGGAATTAATAATTACTTTATAAAATAAATAAAATAATCTGAAAATCACATTATTTTAATGGTTAAAATAATAATTTGGTCTTTTATCCAATTTATAGTAATTATTACATTACTTTTGTTTCATTATGAGGTCATAATACACAAAGTATATTTATAGGATATTTAATTTGTACCCCAAAAGTTGACTCTGTCATAAAATTATGAAAAATTCACCTTTGGTTAATTTGGAAATTTTTTATTCCAAAAATAATATTATTTTTATCTAAATAATATTCTAAATATTATTATTTTAACATTTAAAATGATATTGATATTTATTATGAAATGTTGGGTTTTTAACGAATAACAATATTTGTACCCTTATAAAAATTACATTTAAATTCATATAAATTATATGATTATTTATATATAATAAAAATTATTTTATAATAACATTTTAATAATATGTTAAATATTTCAAAAAATTCATTATTTCATCAAGGTGAATTCCTTAATTAAATTTTAATATTAGACAAAAATACAGTTTTTTTCTTATTGAATCAAAATAAAAATCCTTTGTAAAGTAAAAACTAAAAGGATGAAATAATATTCATTATTCTATAAAAAATAATTCACATATGCATATTTATAGGGTATGGATACACATCCCTTTAATATTCTACTAAACTCCCTAAGGGTATGTTGTGTGATAGTGGAAACTTCATGGGGTTTTTCAATGAACATGGTTTGGGTCGTAGCCTTGATGAGCTTTAACTTCTACCGAAAATGGATTCATTTGTGACTACGTTTTATGATCTCAACACAGGCTTGGTCTAGGGAAAGTCCTAGAGATTTTATCTCCCTCAAAATATCCTATAAATGGGATTCATAGGCAATCATCCTACTTGTTGAGGTAATGGGTTCCATTGTCTGTGTCAATTGAATTTTTTATGAACCTGTTTTTATAATAATCATGTTATAACTCTTAAATGAATATATAATAAATAGAAATAATTACAAATGGTCAATTAAATGAAATTGGATATTATAAAATAAATTCATTTTTTTCTATAACCATTTAAATGAAAAGTGAATTTACCTTATAAGAGTTCTGGTTGTTACAATATTCATGTTTAAGAAATTTCTCCCCCAAACTTTTTATTTCCGAGACTAAAAGAGATAAGGGTAACTCTATTTCAGAACATAATCTAGTTCCCATGTATCTTCCTTAGGAATTTGGTTTCTCTAATGCACTTTAACAAGGTGCATTGTCTGGTTTAATATATTTGTATCTCTACAATATAATACTTTCAGTGTCTTCTCATAATATGAGAGATCATTATCTAACAGTACCACCTAGGTATTGAGTACATGTGGTGGTCTGGAATGTATGTTATCAGAATGGGTATGTGGAATACATCATTTACTTAACATATATTAGGTGAGAGTGATAGTCGGTTGGACAATCCACTAATGCAATCAAGGATATCAAAGGGAGTGATGTATCATGAAATAAGCTTTCCCTTTTCCCAAATCTCATCACTTTCTTCCATGGATATATATAGTGGAATACCATGTCTCCAAAATCAAACTCTAGGTCTCATAAATAATTTTTACCATGGATCCTTTGTCTACTCTGAATATTCTTGATGTGATTTTGAATCATCTTAACCTTTTCCACCATTTACTATACCATTCATGTCCCAGCACTTTTCATTCCCCAACATCATCCCAACATGTAGGTGTTCTGCAACTCTTCCCACAAAGGGATTTATAGAAAGAAATTTTTATCCTCATTTTAATTTGTGTTTGTTTAATAAATTTACAAGAAGAGGATGTTTATCCCATCCTCCATTGAATTCTATTGAATATGTTCTCAATATTTCATCTAGTGTCTCTGTAGACTACTGAAATTGTCCATCAGTTTGAGGATAATAAGTCATTCTAAATTTCATCTTAGTATTTAGAGAATATTGGAGACTTTATAGGACTTAGAAGTGAATATGGGATCACTATCAAATATAATTGACAGTGGTACTTCTTTTATCCTTACCACCTATCAGATGTATATATGTGAAAGCTGATCTAGTGGGAAATCCTTTGGAATCACAATGAAGTGTACAATTACTTTAAGCTGATAGACCAAAAAACCTAGATAGAATTATTTCCAATGGATGTATAAAATATTATAGTTCCAAACTGCATGGAATGTTTTCCAATTTCCATGTAGGTATGGGTAATGATTGTATCAACCCCTTCGATTACTTTCCATTACACCATCACTTTTGGACATGTAAGACTTCTTGACATATATTTTCAGATATCCTTCTTCATATTGTCCCAAAAATGTTTTCTTGTAGATATAGATATATATTTTTTCTTTTAAGATGTATAGAGAATGTTAATCATTGTGATTAATCCAACATATATTTTTTTAACCCATTAGTTAATAGTTCATATAGTCTAAACCCAAATATTACAACAACTTCTTCATTAAAATTGAACATTGAGGTTTTCCCTTTCCAAATAGTTTCAAGGTTCATTTGAATTCCCACATCATTTATTTGAGAATAATTTAACCTATCATGAAGAGATAGTCGATAAATAATCTGTGAAAGGATTGATTATGTTTCTTCCTTTATGATTCCCTTGTCCATCATTTCCAAATATAAAATATTTAATCACTCTCAATCCCCATCAATGATATAATTGTAGTATCCTTTCGACTAAGAGTATATTATATGTTATTCACTTTTATAGGATGGTAATTAAATGATCATTCATAGCCCATGATTAGATCAAACCATCTTTGTTGGAATATATTTATATCTTTTTGTGTGGATATATACAAGAGGAGTTTTTATCTTTATATATTTCACACTTCTCTGAAAATATATAATTTTACCTTATTTTCAATGAGAATATTACTATAACCAATTATAGATCATTTTTTGTGTATTTCTATTTTTGAAATTACTGTTTCCTTGAAGAATAGGAAATCAAATTATAATTTTGTATTAACATGTAGCCTAATAGTTTCTTTGATGCATAACTAAATACCATGAAAGGTTATCCACTTGTGGGAAGTGTGAGAATAAGGGAATTGATAATCCACCTTTTTACCTCCTTGAATCTCCCTTCACACATATCATTCTAAGAAAACATGACTCCCTTAAAAGATATATTTTTAATAGGGCTTCAAATCTATTTGGAATTTTTGAAAAAACAAAGATAATTCCCATATAACAAAAGGAATCTATGGATATCAATCACATATGTTGGCCTTGACCATTAGAAAATTTCATTTATTTTTTGAAGGGTCCACAGATATCCAATTTTTTGTGTTTATATTCCCCAATAATTATAATTCCTTCAACCAGAACTCACATTTATTGTACTTGGGATAAATCTTATACTTACATATTATCTTTTTCCCAGTGCTTAGATTCTCTACATTTGGCACCATGGTTTTGGATAATACTAGAATATCATCTATAAATACTACAAAAAAAATTTGAGGTAATCTCTAAAGACTATATTCATCATGTCCATGAAACCTAACTAAGAATTATTGATACTAAAAGGAATCACTAGGAACCCATAGTGTTCGTACCTTAAACAAAAATTTGTCTTAGTGATATCTTCATTACTCACTGTAACTTGTTAATATCCCGATGGTATATCCACTATGGATAAGTAATATGCTCTACATAGTTGATAAAATAAGTCATCAATCATTGTATAGGATGCATGTTATTTTTCATTATCTTTTTGATATCATGATAATTAATGAAATGGGCCATTAAACTATCCATCTTCATGATGAATAGAACTGGTGTACCACATGGTGAAGAACTTAGGCGTATCAAACCACTATCCAAATTCTCATGTAGTTGTTTCCTCATCTCCTCATGTTCCAAAACATCCACTCTATACAAATTCATGGATATTAATAATAACTCAGGTACAATATCATCTTAAATTTCAACATCTCACCTATGATGAAGACCATACAATTCCTCAAGAAATATATCATCATATTCCATCACAATGGGCTTGTATTTGAGGATGATTATTTTTTTTCTAATCAATAATGTGAGATAGATATGATTTCTCATCAGGAAATAATATTCATGCTTGATGGGTTTGAGGTGCTGAAGATTTATCATTCCCCTTTCACTTGTACAAAATTGGGGGTCAGTTCACAATATTGAGAGTGATTTATTTCTCCTAACAATTTTTTTTTCTATATTTGGAAATCCAATCCATATCCGTAATTGCATAAAATTCCACCATAGACAGTGTGAAAAGGCTCAATGGAATGTTCAACCCAAAAATTGTGACAGGGGATGAGTTATACACTCTGGATTCAATAATTATCCCATTTTCCATTTTCCCCAATAACTAAACTTTAATGATTTGTGTTGGTTCATTAATAGTTCTACTAAACATTCATTATATGAAGGAATGTATATAACAAGAATAAAAAAGTTTTATCTCTATCCATGAAGGAATAATTAGTTTATATAGAACCACATAATTATCGGGATACACCTCAGTGGTTATGATATAAAAATATCACCCCTGCATCCTTGGAGGTTGTTGTCTGTCTCCAAAAACCCATGGAATATTTCATTGGTTTGCAAAGATCCATGGTTCCTTGCAGTTTTAGCAATGAAAAATTAGGTGAGGGTTCAATGGAGCTTTGATTCCTCCATTTTAATAAAGAGTTTCTCCTATAGTAAAGAATTATCTTGGTTCCCTTTCTTCCCCCACCTAAAAAATTTCTTCACCCCTTATGAAATTTTCAACGTGCATATTTCTAAACCATTGACAAGTGGGATGATGAAATTTCATGGCACTGTTAGATTTCTCTATAAGATATAGATAATTAAACTCCACTTTCTCCTTTTTATCCCCATGATTCCCTTAGGATTATTCGATATCAATTTCCACCTTCAAGGAACTTTTTTAAGTTTTATCATATATTTTAAATTCATGGATCCTTGGGGATTTTCATAGAGATTGTTTTTTCTCATCAAAGAAGTGTTAAACCATTCATTTTAGGGTAACGACAAAAATAGAGGCATTTTTTGTAAGTATTTTATTGTTTTCCTTATATGACAAGATATATTTGTTGATTTTTTTTCTTTGAGGGAGTGGAAATAAATTTATATTTTATGTCATATGGTTTGAGGAAAATATTTATCGAAAATAATTTTTTAGAATTCCTTCTATTTTGTTGTTTTAGTCCCTTCCTTAGTTTTTGTATTTTTGATCAATTCCCACCACTGATAAGATTCCCCCTATATATAATAAACATAATGTAGTAACTTATCTCATTCAGATTATTGAATATAGAGAAAATCTTCTCAATGGAGAGATCCATTGTTCCATGATTAAGAAATTGGATGATCCATTGAAAGTTAGAGGTCCTTACTATATAACTCTCTCAATTGTAGCTTGTTATTTTTTTGGGGATTTGGGTGATCATCCTAGTGTAGGTTTCTATTCATATCAAGATTAATCTAATATATTATCATCATAAAGTTATTTATTCCCCCTCCCATGGGTAGGGAATCTTGTTGCGGGCAGTCATCAAATTTCATGTCACATTGATTGTTTAGCTAATTCATCCAATTTCTGGAAATTATCTAGAGTAAATGGAAAATTCTGGATGACAGTTTTTAAACTATTAAATACATTAGGGGAGTCCAATGATAGTAAATATATATTTTATAAATTACATTTACTATTTAACTTTTGAATTTTTTGGATCTAATCAATGTTATCCATGATCTATTTCCTGATATGTATTCTTATGTCATTTTTTATTCCATTAATATTGGTTTGTAATGAGATTATGAATTTTCCAAATAGTATAACTATGGAGTGTAAAACCATGTGGGTAGTGAGGCCTATTTTTATATACTTGGCTACCCTGATTTAGGCCCCTCACACATTGTAAATGTTGTTACTCCTATATACATTGGTTCCAGAACCACTCCCCCTTGTAGAATCCATACATGTTTGTGTTTTCTTGATAAACCACTTACTCTATACTTGTATCGACCCAAACATTGATTAATGGAAATTTCTCTTGATATAATTAAATGTTTTATTATGGTTATATATAATGTGAACATCATTGGTTTTATGTTTATGGATTTTAAAATACCATTTTGAACTGTGACTATTGCTAATAGAGTCATTGAACAGGGATCACATGATTAGTTTAAATATAGGGCGTTAATAAATCCAATTTACCTAGAAAAAGGAAGTGATGGCCTCATCCCGTAGACATTCCCTATGTGAAGCCCCTTATTTAGAGCTCGAAAAGGAGGTGGTGTCATTGGGATTTTCTCTTGACAAAGCCCAAGCTGAGATTAAACCCGTTAATATTGAGCGGAACTTACTACGAGAGAAGTGGAAGTTAATAGAGATTACCACCTGAGTGATGTTATATGAGCTACCCGAAGAGTTTGTCACCATTTCACACCTTACCCTTTGGTCTTATGCGGGTGTTATAAGGGGTTATTTAACAAGTCCCTAGAACTATGACTATGTACATTATTTTTGTATAATAAATGTGCATTCAATTTATTATTGTTACTTTGTAAATAGTTTTTAAAGCAAAAATAGTATTTTTAATTAATATTCAAGTACAAAAAATATATTGATGAATTGATGTGTTTTTTAATTAAATAATAATTTTAAAAAATATTAATATTATTAAATTCATTTTTATTAAATACAAATAATCATATAATTTTATTAATGCAGTTGTAATTTTAATTGAGGTATAGAAACAGTTTTTGTCAAAACACATGAATTTTCGATAAATGTCGGTTTTTATTTTAAAATTGAAAATTCACATATTTAGAAAATTATTTAGATAAAATGAATATTTTTTTTTAATCAGGACATCGAAATTATCAAATGGTGAATTTTTCATAATTTTCTAAGACAGTCGAATTTTTGGGCAAAAATTAAATACCGTTTAAATATATAATGTGTATTAGGACATTATAATGACCCAATATTGATGTAATAAAATACTATAAACATTAAGTTCGGCCAATAAATGTTCAATATTAAATTAATATGATTTTAGGTTTGTTTGGTTTATTTAACAAAGCATTAGGGGACCCTTGAAGGCTTATAAAACATTTTTTCTTTATAAATTGTTTTCCATGAGAGTGTGACTCACCTACACATAATCTACCCTATAATTTTAAGATTTTCTTCCATTGGACTTATAAAATATTTTTTCCAATCCTATTCGGAAAAAACCATTGGAAAAAACTATGGGAAGGTTTGTGGTTTTGAATAGTTTAATGTGTGGTGTCCCAATCCAAAAAAATTATGAATTCCCTCTCTTTCCTATATAATCCCACCCAAGCTCCCACTTCCTCTTCACTAAAATCCATTGGATTTCGTCCAACCCCTTCCCTAATCTCTTTATAATCCTTCCAAGGTTCCCCAAGCTCCCAATAAGCCTTTATCAAGCCTCTCCCAAGATTTTGGTATCTCTCTTCCATGAAAGGTATTTCTTCCTTTCTCATTTTAGTCTAATTTCCATTAAGTTGTTATTCCCTTTTGTATTCAATTAAAAATGTTGGAGTATGATTTGAACCTCCCCCATACTGACTTATTTATTTTTGGATAATTTTATACCCCTTTAACTCCCATTAATTCCTCCCATGTACACCTGTTACCATGCTGAAATTCAGTAAGGGATTTCTTCCTTTCTCATTTTTGTCCAATTTTGTTACGTTGATATGCCATTTGGTTTTCAATTAAAAATGTTGGGGTATGATTTCCCATCTCCCTAATACTGCCCTATTTATTTTTTTATGATGGTAGAAACCTTTATCTCTCATTAATTCCTCCCATTTAAACATGTTATCATGCCGAAATAACATAAGGGATTTCTCTCTCCTCTTTTACATCTAAGTAATTCTTTTGTATTATGCATATAAATTCCATTATGTTTGTTGGGACATGTATATATTTGACCCCATTAATTTCAATTTCATTTAAATATTATTATAAACCCATTTATATCTCATCAACTATTTTTATGAATCTTTATGTAACGTTGTTATGCTGCCGAAATTGCACTGCGTTTTTTCATGCCAAGATCATTGTGTAGTGAATACCATATCCATGTCTCTATCAATGGTATTCACCATTATCAACATATACTTATTGAATGGAACATTCATTTAATTATTCCACATTACTTAATCATTTAATATCTTTTTATGTTGATTTATTCCATGTTATATGATCCATGTGGCACAGTTATGAATGAAATGAAATGTTTAAGAAGGGTTCGCCCGGATAGCGCTCAAATGAATTGGGTAAAGTATAGTATCATGATACATCATTTTAAATGGTTTTTGACTCATGATAATTCATGTGCAAGGAGGTTTTACTCATTCTCTTTGTGAAATGAGGGTTTACTCATGCTCCATGTGCAACAAGCCTTGGGTCATGCTAATTCCATGTTAAGTGTTACTGCCACATTTCCATGTTATGATTATCATGCTTTATCATTCCTTTATGTTAATGTTTCTCTTGTGCTACATTTATATTCCTATTCTCTTAAAAGTATTTTATTCATTATGTTATTCCATGTTCATTCCCTTACTATTCTGTATAGCTGACCCTTTTTATGGTTGTCCTCAGGTTATCCTATGCAATTATAAGTAAGAGGGAATGTAGTGGTCATGTAAAGGAAGATTTCAATAAAGATGTTGTGTGTTTTATGTTTTAAGTTTTTTTGTTATTTTTCTAATACCCAAAGAAACTAGACCTATCTATCTTCCATGTTATATCACGTGAAGTGTTTATGTAATAAATCAAGTTTAAGTGTGTAAAAAAGAGCAGGTTTGTCATAGTTGGTATCAGATGATATGTTTAGTTATTTTTTGGATTAGGATTTGAAAACCTTGATGAATACTTAGAGACAAGAATAAGTATAATAAAAACATCCCTATGTATTAGTGATTATTGAGTATGTTTTTTATCATGAAAATATACCCCTCTCGGGATTCGAGTAGGTAGAGGCAGCTCTGGAATATATGTATCCTAGGGGTAAAACCCGAATACACCACTTTGAGCTAGAATCAAATGAGAACTGGTGCTTGACAGGGGCCTTTCTACACTCTTGGTTAAGACACTATAGGGGGATATGATTTGGTAAATTCAGAATCATAGTATGAACCCTTATTAAAGGAATTATAAAAAATTCCAAAGAATATATGTTTGGAAGTATATCATGGATAACATAGACTGAATCCAATAGATTCATAAGTTAAAGAAATAAAAGTTATTTTTTACTCATCTGTTTTTTTCTCTTTGGATTACACTTTATGAATTACCCTTATCATTCATTTTATTCATGACAATTTCCGGTAATAGGAGGACTCGGGATAACAACCTATGTTAAGATCAATGCAATGACTGTTCTAATGAGATCCCCAATGTGATGAGAGCAGGAATTGTGAGCTTTTTCAAGATTCTCTCTCTATTAACACAATCATTGAATATAAACATGGGTCAAGAGGATTGTTCAACCCCCCCCCCCCCCCACAAATAATATTTCTCTATCGTGAGATTCATTAGAAAAAGGCCTCCTACTTTAAATGGTTCATTTGATCACTCAGTCACCGAACAACGCATCTACTCCATTGAAAAGATATTCTCCATCCTTTAATGTTCCGAACAAGAGAAGGTTCTCCTGGATGATTTTCTTATGGAGGGTTAAGCTGATCAATGGTGGATTTTGATCAAAAATTTGAATCCTCGGGAGGAGAATAAGGAATTGGAATGGAAGGATTTCAGGAATATTTTTTTCAATAAACAATTTATGCGCACCCTCTGACACAATATGGAAAGGGACTTACATCACATTAAGAAACAACTTGATGAATCTATCAGAGCATATAAGGTAAATTTCACATGGATTGCATGAAACACTATTTTCTTTGTCGTTACCCCTGAATACAAGGTTGACCACTTCTTTGGTGGGCTAAAACCTAGCCTACGGAAAGCGCTAGAAATCCGTGACTTCGACAGCTATGAGAAAATTGCCATATGTGCACTCAAGGTTAAAATGAATATTGGATAATCTCAGGGGTATCATGGGGATAGGAATTGTATTTTGGACTTCAATGTTGTCATTATGATGGATAAATACAACAGTTCTATAAAGATCCAGCACCCCACTTTCCAAAGGTGTGGAAAGAAGCACCTCAAAAATTTCCTGAAGTGGACAAGGAAATGATTTAGGTGTGGATGATAAGGTTACCTAGCTATTAACTGCCTTAAAAAAAACCCGCGACTGCAATAGAGGAGATGAATGCTCCATTCGAACATTAACACATTGTTAATTGATACAACTTCAAAGAACTAGGGCATCTTGAAAATCAGTTCCATATACAAAGGGTTTTTAGAGGAAAACAACAACCTCCATGGAAGAAAGGGAGAGCTTTTTCCATCACAACTGCCGAAGTGAACCCTAACAAAAAATTGGTGACATGTATGCTAGTTATTCATTAAGGAATAGAGAATGAAAATTTTGATTCAGTTTCTATGCATTCATTTATATCCAAAAATTTTAGTAGAACAATTCCAATACCACCACAAATCATTGAAGTAAAGATGTCGGTGTGTACAGTAAATGGGGAAATCATTGCATCCCCTGAATATGAATCCTCCCCTATCATAATCGGTGGATTGAACATCCCATAGAACCTCATCATACTCCCTATGGTGGAATTTTATGAAATTAATGGAATGTATTTTCATTCCTTATCTAGAGATAATTGAAATTTTCGTGAGAGGGAAATCACTCTCCATGTGGAGAATCGACCCCTGATACTCTACAAGTGCATGGAAGAAGATGAATCTTCTTTTGATCCATCATCTCAAGCGTGGATATTACCTCCATCTTAGAACATGTATCTAGATCAGATGATTGAGTCTAAGGAGGTAACCATCCTGGAAGACATACCTATTGTGATGGAATTTGCTGAAGTGTTTCTCGAGGAATTTCTTGGTCTACCTCCTAGAAGAAATGTTGAATTCTCAATTGATCATATACCTATGGAGTGGACAATATCCAAGACTCTATATAGAATAGATTTTTTGGATCTTGGGGATTTGAAGAAACAACGATAAGAGAATCTAGATAAAGGGTTTATACTCCCAAGTGCTTCACTTCAGGGTGCACCAGTCCTCTTCATCAAGAAGAAAGATGGGTCAATGTGCCTTTGCATCGATTATCGTGAGATTAACAAAATCATGAAAAAGAACAAGTATCCTCTCCCACAAACCTATGACTTGTTCGTTCAGTTTTCTGGAGGATAATACTTCTCCAAGGAGGATTTGCGGTTTGGATATTATCAAGTAAGGGTGAAGAAGGAATATATCCCCGATACTACATTTCATACAAGATACGAGCACTATGAATTCATTGTAATTTATTTAGGACTCACTAATTCTCCAACAATCTTCATGGACATGATGAATAGTGTCATTAGTTATTACCTCGACAAAGTTTTGGTAGTCTTTATAGATGATATTTTGATATAATCCAAATCCAAGAAGGATCATGAGGAGCATCAAAGAACTATACTAGAGACCTTGCGGAAGGAGAAGCTCTATGAAAATTATAGAAAGTGTGACTTCTTGTTGAAGGAGGTCTCATTCTTGGTCCATTTCATCACAAGCAATGGGATATCTATGGATTCCTCCAAAAAAGATGCAATTGAGGGATGTTCTAGGCCCACATTGGTAACATATATCCATAGATTCTTAGGGTTAGTTGGATATTATCGACGATTTGTGAGAAATTACTCATGATTATACAACCATCTTACCATTCTAACTCAGAAGTGTGTAATGCTTAATTGTAGTGATGAATGTGAAGAAATCCTCAAAGAGTTGAGAAGGAGGCTTATCATTGTGCTCATTCTCACATTACCCACAAGTAGAGATATTTTTGTGGTATTCAGTGATGCTTCAAAGAAGGGTCTAGGCAGTGTGTTGATGAAAAATGAAAAATTCATTGCCTATGATTCAAGGAAATTTTATTTTCATTAGTAGAAGTGTCTATCACATAATCTGGAGTTGGCTGCGGTGATCTTCGCTTAAAAAATTTGGTGGAATTATCTAATTGGGGAGAAGTGTTAAATATATACTGACCACAAAAGCCTCAAGTATATACTAACACAGAAAGAGATTAACATGCGGGAATGAAGATGGTTAGAGTTGATCAAAGACTAGGAATGATCAATCCAATACCACCTTGGTAAACTGAAAAAGGTGGAAGATTATCTAAGTAGAAAGGACTCACGGATTCTATCATTGATGAGAATTAATAAGGATCCAATCTTCTTATATTAGATGAAAATGGACATGGGAATCTTATAGAAGGGAAAATTATCAGTCTTTTCACAAATCATTTCTCAACCATATCATTTGGTAAAGTTAAAGGATACTCAAAAGGATGATGTGGGAATTCAGAAGAAAGTGGATGCTATCAAAAGAGGGAAATCCTCAAAGCTCAATGTTAATGAAGAAATAATTGTGGGATTTGGGAAAAGACAATGTGTTCCATCAAGTCCAGAGCTGAAGAATGAACTTTTGGATGATGCACAAAGTTCAAATTTCTCTATTCACCCAAGGAACACAAATATATATTGAGATATCCGAGAGCATTATTGGTGAGATAATTTGAAGATGGATATCACTGAGTATACAAAAAATATCCCGCTGTGTTAGCAAGTGAAGGTAGAGATGTAAATGTATAAGGGGATGATGCAACCATTTCCCATTCTAGCTTGGAAATGGGAGAACATCAGCATGGAATTTGTCACCAGAAATCCGAATAAATCCAAAGGAAACAATACAATCTTGGTTTTTGTGGATCGTCGTACGAAGTCTGAACACATTATCACAATTCAAGAGGATTTCTCAATAGATCTGCTAGCATAGATATATATTATCGAAGTGGTAAGGCTGCATGGAGTACCACTATCTATTGTATCTAATCAAGATCCAAGATTCACCTCTATGATTTGGAAGAAACTCCAACATGCTCTGGATACTAAAATGAGCTTCAGTATGGCATATCATCCCCAAACGAATGGCCAATCAGAGAGAACTATTCAGACACTGGAGGATATGTTAAGATCATGTTCTATGGACTTCAATGGAGGGTGGGATCAACATATTCCTCTGGTTGAGTTCTCTTATAACAACAGTTTCAACTCAAGCATCCAAATGGAACTTTATAAAGCCCTGTATGGGAAGAGGTGCAGAACCCCAACATGTTGGGATGATGTCAGTGAGCATAAGCTGTTTCGAAAAAAATGGTCGAAGAAATTTTGTAAAAGGTGAAAAACATTCAGTCGCATATCAAGAAAGCCCATAGCTGACAGAAAAATTATGCAGATGACCATCGATGAGACCTTGAGATTAAAGTTGGAGACATGGTATTTCTATGAATATCTCCATGGAATAAGTTTATGATATTTGGAAAGAAAGGGAAGTTAAGTCTTAGGTACATCGACCCCTTTGATATTCTTGATCATATTGGTGTTGTGGCCTATCGACTAGCACTTCCACCTACCATGTCCAACGTACATGATTTTTTCGTGTATCCCAATTAAGAAAGTATATACTAGACACTTCACATGTACTCTTTTCAAATGTGGTACTACTAGAGGATGATATTTCTTATGGGGAGAAACCAGTGAAGATCTTAGATCGTATAGAAAAACTTCTACGAAATAAAAAAAATTCCCTCGTCAAGGTGTTGTGGAAAAACAACAAGTTTAAAGAAGCGATGTCGGAATCAGAGTAGGTGATGAATCAATGTTACCCACATTTGTTTTAGAGTGGGAAAATGAAATTTGTAGGGTGAAATTTCTTAAGGGGGATGATTGTAATGACCCAAAATTTCATTAATGGAAAAATCCCGTTGGTCTAATTGAATGAATTATTATGGATATATAAAATGTAAAATTAATTGGTTTTATGTTTTTGGATTTTAAAATACCATTGTGAATTGTGACCACTGCTAATATAGCCATTGAACAGTGATCACATGATTAGAATAAATATTGGGATTTAACAAATCCAATTTACTCAGAAACATGAAATGATAGCCTCATCCAGTACACTTTCCCCATATGAAGCCCATTTGTTGGAGCTCATAAAGTAGGTGGAGTCATTGGGCTTCACTCTTGATAAATCCCAAGATGAGCTTGAATATGTTAAGCTTGAGCTGAACCGACTACGGGAGAAGTGGATGTTAATAGAGATAACCACTCGATCGATGTTATCCGAGCTACCCCAAGAGTCTTTCACCATCGCACAACATACCTGTAGTTCTTATGCTGGTGTTATAAGGGTTTATGTTACAAGACCCTTGAACTATGAATATATACATTATTTTTTTATAGACAAATGTACTTTAATTTTATTATAGTTACTTTATAAATAGTTTTTAACGCTCAAATAGTATTTTTAGTTAATATTCAACTAAGAAATATATTTTGATGAATTAATGGATTTTTGAATTAAATAATGTTTTAACAAAATATTATTATTAAATTAATTTTTATTAAATATAAATTATCATATAATTTTATGAATACAATTGTAATTTTAAATGAGGTTTGAAAGCGGTTTTTTTCAAAACCCATGAATTTTTGATAAATGTCGGTTTTTATTTTAAAAGTAAACATTACCATAACTAGATAATTATTTAGATAAAATGAATATTATTTTTGGAATCATGATGTTTAAATAATCCAACGGTGAATTTTCCATAATTTTCTGAGATAGTCGGATGTTTTGGTAAAAATTAAATACTGATTAAATATATAATGCGTTTTATCACATCATAATGACCCAATAGCGATGTAATAAAATACAATAAACATTATGTTCGGAAAATATAAGTTTCAACATTAAAATAATGTGATTTTGGGTTGGTTTGATTTATTTTACCATACTTTAGTGGACCCTTCAATGCTTATAAAACATTTTTTCTTTTTAAAATGTTTTCCTTGAGAGTGTGACTCACCTCCAAATAAACAACCCTATTATTTTAAAAAGATAGAACATTGTCCTTATAAAATATTTTTTTCCAATATTCTTTAGAAAAAACCATGGGCAAAAAACAGGGGCCAGTTTGTGGTTTTGATTAGTTTAATGTGTGGTGTCCCAAACCTAAATAATAAAGAATTGCCTCTCATTTCATATATAATCCCACCCAGGCTCCCACTTCCTCTACACTCAAAGCCATTGGAGTTCATCCAAAATCTTCCCTCCTCTCTCTATAATCCTTACAAGGTTCCCTAATATCCCAATAATCCTCTCTCAAGCATCTCCCAAGATTTTGGGATCACACTTCCATGTAAGGGATTTCTTCCTTTCTCATTATTTTCCAGTTTTCATTAAATTGTTATGCAAATTTTTTCAATTACAGATGTTGGGATATGATTTCTCACCTCCCCCATAATTCCTTATTTATGTTTTTATGATTAGAGACTCTATTATTTATCATTAATTCCTCCATTGTACACTCGTTACCATGCAAAAATTCCGTAAGGGATTTCTTCCATTCTCATTTTTGTTCAATTTTATTTAAGTTGTTATGCCCTTTTGTTTTCAATTAAAAATGTTTGGGTATGATATTGCGCCTCTCCCATACTTACCTCTTTATTTTTTTATGATGGGATACCCTTTTATTTCACATTAATTCATCCCATGTACACTAGTTACCATGCCAAAATTCTGTGAGGGATTTCTCTCTCCTCTTTTACGTCCAAGTAATTCTTTGTATTATGCATCTAAATTCCATTATGTTTTATGGGAAATGTATCTATATAACCCATATACTATCCATTTCTTGTACATATGATGAGACACCCATTTTTGTCTCATCAACTATTTATATGAATCATTATGTCACGCCGTTACGGTGCCAAAATTGCACCGCGTTTTTTCAAGCCAATATAATTGTGTAGTGAATACCATACCCAATTCTCTATCAAGGGTATTCACTATTATGAACATATAAATATTTAATGGTATATTCAGGTATTTATTCAACATTTCATGAAATGAAATGTTTAAAAAGGGTGTGCCCTGATAGCGCTCCAATGCATTGGATAAAGTATACTATCATGATAAGTCAAATGAAATGGGTTTTTAATGATTCTAAATCTAGTGAAATTAGGTTTCACTCGTGATTTAGGTGTAATGAGGGTTTACTCAAGCTCAATGTGAAATGTTCCTTCTCTCTTTCTATTTCCAAGTTAAGTGTTGCCGCCGCATTTCCATGTTATGATTATCATGATTTATCATAACTTTATGTTCATGTTTCTCTTGTGCTCCATTGATATGCAAATTTTCTAACATGTATTGTATTCTACATGTTATTACATGTTTATTACCTTACTGGGATTTATAGAACACCCTCTTTTATGCATGTCCTCTGGTTATCCTATGCAATTCTAAGTACGAGAGAATGTAGTGGTAATGTAAAGGATGTTTTCACAAAGGATGTTGTGTGTTTTGTGTTTTATGTTGTTATGTAATGTTCCTAAGCCCCAAAGACACTATACCTATCAATACACTATATTGTATCAAGTGATGAGTTTATGTAATAAATCATGTTTTTGTGTGTAATAAAATGCAGGGTTGTTAAAATACTCTGAAAAAAATAACTATTTTTTTCTTTTTCACAGTATTATAACCAAGGATTTCTCTAGAGTTTTCTAATCATAATCCAAAAAATGACTAAACATAATAGATTGACTATAACAAACCTCATATTTATTACACACAAATTTATGATTTATTAAATAAAACTACACATAATACAACCCAAACGCTCAAGAAGTCTAGTGTATTTGAGAATTGGGTATATATAATACCATATTGAACATGGGATATCATAACATTATTGAAAGATTTTTTTAAATGATTATAAAATTACCTAGATTTTAAAACTGCAAGGGATAGTATGGGGACAAACATAAAAAAGTGGTTATCTATAAAGCCCAATAAGGGAATAAACATAGAATATGGTTATGCATGTTTGAAAATTTGCATACAATGGGGCATAAAAATAGAAGGAATTGTAAACAATAACATTTATACATGATATATAATGATAATAATTACATGGTAATGTTATAACAACTTAAAACATTTAATCATAATCATATGACACGGATAAACCACCAAGACATTGTAGTGTAAAAGGATCCATAAATGAATCAAGTTCACACAATTTCACAACATGATTTCTCATGAGTTTAAAAATTACCCAATTTATTTGAGAATTATATAATACTTTTTTCACCCATTATAATCATTTAATTCTCATTCTTATGTGTGCTACAAAAATCGTACAACATGGATTCATTCATCATCATAATTTATTCCATGATCAAGAAGTGTGAAATTAATATTTGTAATTCCATTATAAAAATTTATATATGAATATATGTAAAAACCATTTATAGGAAAATTGTATGGTAGTCACTGCATAATTGTTTTGGAATCAGAAAATCAAGGTTATATTCTAGCAGTATAATGTCGTCACTGAGTGATTCATAAAAATGGTCTGATGAGAGAGAAGTGTGTATATAATCAAATGGAAATAAAACTTTCCATAATAGAGACAAGGAATAATAGATCCCAAAATTATAAATTTTATATTGAATGAATAATTAATTTAAAAAACATGAATAATGAATTTAATCCTTAGAACATTTTGACATAGTAATGGGTGTGTGTGACGGATCTTGGGAGGCTTAATGAGAGTTAAAGGGGGTTATCTTCATTTATAAATAAAATGAAAAATAATGGGAATATTTAAGAACATATCACAACACAATAAAATGAAATTTATAATAAATAACATAAAATAAGTTCTGGAATTGATATGAGAAGAGAGGAATATCTTACTATATTTTGATGTGGTAACAGGTGTTCACAACGGTTCACTAGAATACGTAATGAGAGTGGAAGGGGTATCTCATCACGTGTATATATAAATAAAAATATTTGGGATATTTTAGAACAAATCTAAACATAAATAAATATAAATTAAAAATCATAACATAAAAGAAGTGCTTTAATAAAAAGAAGAGTATAAGATCCCTTAATTTAGTGTCTGACTCCAAATGCTTGGGAGGGGATTCATTAGATCTTGGGGGAACATTGGCAGGAATATAGAGACTATATTATGGATTATGGAATTTGTAAAAGGATTTTTAGTGAAGATAAATGGGATATTGGGTGGGTTTATATAGGAAAAGATATGGATTTCTTTATTATATTGGTTTTCGACACTCCATAATAATATAACCAAAACCACAAATAATCGCATGGTTTTTCCCAATGTTTTTTGAGAAATTGGAGTGAATCCCATTATTTTATAAATAAATGGTCCTTGATTAATAAAATAATTCACTTTCATATGTGTAAGTGATTCATAGTCTAGAAGAAATGATTTTAACACCTTAAAATATATTATACGTTTTGGAGGATTCATAATGGATTTTAAAATTAAATCAAGTAAAATTAAAATCACTTTATTTTATTTTTATACCATTTTACTGCCATCTTATCCCATTTTGAAATTATTCTAACATATCTTCACCAATATGATGTCATAATAAACAAATTATATTTATATAGTATTTAATTTTTACCCGAAAATTTGACTTTCTCATAAAATTATGAAAAATTCAATGTTATATAATTTAAAAATTATGATTAAAAAAATCCATTTTATAAAAATAATTTAAAAAAACTTATTTTCACTCTTTAAATAATATCAACATTTATAAAGAAATGATTGCTTTTTGGATGATAATAATTTTCAAAACAATATAAAATTTACATTTGACATCATTAAAATTATATGATAATTTATATTATATAAATATTATTTAATAATAATATATTTACAAAATATTTTTTATTTTATAAATTCTATTAATTAATCAAAAAAAATTCCTGAATATAATTTAAAAATTACCCAAAAATACAATTTTTATCTTGTTAAATCAAAATAATAATCCTTTATAAAGTAAAAATAATTGGAAGAAATTATATTCATTATTATATAAAAAATATTGTATATTCTCATATTTCTAGGGTGTTGTTATATATCCATTTATAACTCCATCAAGTGACCATAGGGTAAGGTGTGCGATGGTGGACATTATTGGGGTAGTTCGGTGAACATGGTTTGGGATATGATCTTGATGAGTGTGATTTTCTCCCATAAATAGTTTTGATCATGCTTATGTTGTTGTATATCATCTAGGGATTGGTCAAGGTAAAATACTAGTGACTCTATCTCCCATGGAAACTCTAATAAATGGGCTTCAAAGTGTATGATCCTACTGGTTGAGGCTATCACTTTCTTTGTCTATGTCAATTTGATTTTTTAAAACCATATATTTTTACTAATCATTTGATAATTGTTCAAAAATTATATTATCAATGGAAATGATTATTAAGGGTCAAGTAAATCCAACTAGATATAATAAAAAATAAAAAATTCTTGTGTTTTCAATAACTATTTAAATCAAAAGGGGAATTTTATTTATAACAGTTCGTGTTGTTATAAGAGTCAAATTTATTGTATTAAGAAATATAAATAATGAAAATTTATTACTTATGTATTTATGAATTATAAAAAAATAAAATGGTTAGTATAATATAATAAAATTCCCCAGTATAAATAAACATTCAAATGAAGAATAACCACTTTTAATCACTAAAAGCCAACAGCAAAATCTGAAATTAATCATATATCATTCCATGAATAACAATATTTAATAGTCCACAAAAATATTATATACTATGTTTGAAACCAAAAAATAAAAATATTTAGATTACATATTCTTCCATGATAAATAAAATATGTAACTCTAAAAACAACCTAAATCACTCTTAATGACTAATACCAAAAATGTAATTTCCTCAATCACTTAATCTCCAAGATATGATCACAATATCAATTAAAACCTAAACGTCCATAAAAAAATAAAATATTATTTAAAAATATAATTAAACTATTACTCATCAAATAATATACCACTATTTTATATTTATTAAAACCTTTTAATACTCCACAAAATTAATTTCATATTCCTCTCAAATGATATATGTTTCCAAATCAGTTTACAATCAAATGGTTATCTATTTGGTAAAACATATGTTCCCAAAATAAATTTATTCTTAATCCAAAAAATAATTTGACTAAAAGAAAAATTCCATACTAACCAGGATTCATATATTCTAGTGGTAGGTGATTTACCCATGATTCTCTTCGACTATGGGTTCAAACATTGCATCCTTTTCTGATGTGATGGGTAAATTCCCGACCAATGAGTTTTACATTATATAAAAGAATATTATTTATAACATTCATATACATGGGAGATAAATCCTAAAAAATTACAATAATATATTCAATAATAATGAAAAAATTTTATATCAAAGGATATTTCACACCTTTCATTTTTCATCCAAAAATTTAATTACCCTTAATTAACTCAAAAATAAATATCTCAAAAAATATAATTGTTCACATTAAAATTTCGTAACATAAAGCCTAAAAATGGGTTTCTTATAAATATAAATATCACCTTAAAATTATAAAACATGATGGTACCATTAACTCATAAGATAATTTCACCTTAAAAATAATATTTTCTAATGTTATCTAAACCCTTATTAGATACCAACAGCAAGGACCCTACCAAAAACATCATATAATCTAGTATTATAAAACTATAATTCATTATCATTCATTACCAAGGATAATTTACGATTACATTTTTAGAGAATAAGTTAATAACACATACATAAAAACACATATATTTCAATGTAGATTCATCTACATAAAATAGTTTTTTTTCATACTATGAAACTTTTAAGAGAAAAGATTATTTCATTTCATGAAATATATTCACGAATTTTAACATGACATCTTCTTTTCTATTACGAATAAATAATCCATGTGATTTTATTTAATGTGTTGTGAGAAGAAAAATCTAACTAAGGGATGTAAAAATGAGAAATAAATTAATCCAGTGAAAAAATACCTTAAAAAGTTTCGTTGAAACATACCTATTCATCTAATAATAGAGTCATTTTTTTCATTTAAAATAATTTTCATTCATTTTGAAAACAAAAAATTTCAATGGAAACTCATTTGACATAACATAAAAAACATGTTGGTTCCTTGGGATTTAAAAATCACAGATCCCTTATGGAATAATTTCAAGAACACTTTCAATTTAGAATGTCAATATTGAAAACATTCATTATAATTCTCCTAATAATAAAATCATTACTAAATTCATTGGGGATCTATCATGGTGAACCCATAATATAATATTTAATGGTCTAACCCATGATATATAATGGGACTAAACAATTCATTATAATATCTAATAACTATATCATGAATTAAAACCTTAAAAAATATTTTCTAAAAATGTAAAAACTCTTTTATATTTAAAAACAACAATTTTTCATAAATATCACTTTTAAAATCCCAAACAATTGTGAACATGATAATGAAATAAAATTCATATAAAAGTACTATTAAAAAATATAAAGGAAATATAAAATCATTAATGTGTCATTATGTTAGGAAAATACATCCATTCCATAAGTGTTAAATAATATATTCCTATTAGCTTTTTTAAAAAATGAAAGAGGGTATTTAAAAGATGTTTTTTAAAAGAAAGTCCCTTACATTGAGGTCAACCAAAAAAATGTTTTATTTATCATTTTTAATAATAAAATTATTCTAATTTATACTTTATGAATATTTTTTTCTTGTTAGGTGTTCCTTTTATATCACTTATTACCAATTTATATATAGTTATATAATAATTTATGTTAATGTTAGATGTTTTGATGGTATTTGGTACTTAAGAACAAAATGACTTCATTAGGTTTACAATAGTCAAATAAGACACTATTACATCATATCCAGGATAAAAATAATGAAATATTTATCATTTTTATATGTTAATTATATGGTTATTAATAATTAACTATGTTGCAATAATGGAGATATTATATTGGACTTACTCAAGAGTAACGTCCCAATTTTTCGACAATCATTATGAATATGAGGTTAGTATTTTATAACATTATATAATGATAAAAATATATATAATAAAACATTAATTATTTAAATATATGTATAAATATCATCAATGTAATGTGGTAATGAAAAAACTAATAACATCGCATCATGTAGGTGGTAGTGTACACAAACGCACGAATGAAATTTTTATTTTCTGGTACAGGGAAAGGAAACAAAATAGGTGATATATTATCTATTAAAAATGAAATATATGTGATGAATATAATATATTAATTTTAATCCAATCTTTATAACCAGTCTTAAAATATAGGGATGGAGAAAAAATTATATCGGTTTGTGAGGTGGTAGTTTATCATACACACGAATGATGAATTCTTTTCACATATAATGGAAGAGGATATGAACATAGGTCATTAAACTAATATAATAACATATAATTATATTTAGTATTATATATTTTTTACATTAACATATTTTAGTATCATTCAGTTGATTTGAATGGGAATCAAAACTAAAACATGCAGATAAAAACTATACAAATTTAGTGAAAACCCTACTTTACTTAACACATGAAGAACAATATGATTGATATTATGTCGAAAAATGACCAAATAGTTTTATTTTGAATTATAGGAATGGATATAATAAGGTAATTTTGAAGCCAAATTGTATTTTATGTTTTATCAAATGATAAGAAGAGGATCCCATTTAAAAAGTAAGAGAGGGGTACTCATGGAATTTCAAAATAAATAAATTAATATAAATTATTTTTCTTTTAAAAATGTCTTAAGAGTCATTTATTTAAAATATAATATAAATATATGTCTGAATTCACTTATAGACTAAAAAATAGATAGTTTTTAACTATATTTCTACCCTTATTTTTTAGTTTTACCCCATATCTCACCCCTTTAACTCTTTCCTATGATAACATTAATATTTAATCATTTAATGTTAGTATAATTTCAATAAATTTAACAAAAATACCCATAAATGTATCCAAAATAATATTTTTTACCATATCCTAATCACCTATAAAAATTTAATATTTTTTGAATTTTATATCATTTAATGAAATATTCTTTACTGTAAAATATAAATAATGTGTATTTTTTAAATATTAATTATATTGACATTAACGACATAAATAAATTAAGTGATGTTAGAAAAAATTATTATATTTGTATCATGTCATGGTAATATATAAAATTATTTTATCATATTATTTATCTTAAATTATATTTAATTTAACATTTTTAATATTATTCCTTTCATTTATTCATTAATTGAACAATTAATGCATCAATGTTGTATAATAAATCAAGGTAGTTATTTCAATAGTAAAAATTATAAAATATAACATTATTAATAAAAATATTTTATACTTAAAAATACTATTTATTTTCTCAGGATAACTATATATTAAAAATATTTCACTTACTAAAAATTAAATTGTGACACGTTTGACAGTTGTTTAAATAAAATACTATAAAGGTAATAATCTCATCCCACGTGACCCCAAAGGTTAAATTTTTTTATTTTGTATGATTATGGTTTATATATATTCATTCAATATGATTTATATATGTTTTTTTTTATTTTATGGTTCTTATAATTTTATTTTTTACCTAAATTAATCAATTTACTCTTTACAGTTGCAATAAAAAATTACTAAGGTTACAATTAATATTATTTAAAAATAAAATGGTCCTATTAAATAAATTTTGGGCAATTAATTAAAAATATTTAATACATTTTCTAAAATTTAAAACACATATTTTTAATAATTTAAGTAATAAATAAGTTTCTAAAACACAATGAAAAGAATATTAGAAAATAATTTCTTTTTAAAATATAAAAAGTTTTAATGATAAATTTACCTAAGAAATCCATTTAAAACCCATAATTATATTATTTAAAATTATAGTGAGTAAATTATAATTTAAAAAAAAACCAAAACTAAAATTGACTTTGTAAATACATTAATATAAAATACGGTTTGAAATAAAATTCATCATTTAAAAAATTCATTGAAAAATAATTTTTTTAGAAAATTCTAAAAAAATCAATAAAATATAATTTTGAAAATATTAATTTAAAATATTAATTATTTTATAAAATTAAATTTTACTAATTTCAAAGTTAAATATTAAAATAATATAATTTAATAAATTCTTTAATAAAACCATTTTATTTTTGATTTTAAGAATTTCATAAAAAAAATTAATAATTAATATAGCAACAGAATTGACAAATACAAATAAATATTTAAATGTATTATTACGGAATTATATGTTCATTTCATTCTACCCCTTTTTGAAATTGCATCCTCTTAATATTGAACTATGTCTTGGTAATGGGGGTCTTTCATTTTAATATACCTTTTTTGAAATCCTATATCATAACAAACTGTAATAAAATTTCCTCTTAAAAATATAGAAAATAAAGTAAAGAAGGTCCCCTGATATTACACATTTTTTGTTTCAAAGTATTATAACATAAGTACGAAGTGAAAACACGGTTATAGAAAATAAAACTAACTCCCATGAACTAATAGAGCTTGATAAAGAACTTGTTCATTAAAAGGATAAACATCACAAATTTGTAAATATATACTCGGTCAAAAGGCCATTTATTTCTACATAAGAAAAGAAAAAAATAATGAATTAATTCTCCTATTGAGGAATTATTTTACATACTATAGTAATATCATAAGTAAATTTACACAATTTTTATGTAGAGTTTCATCCTTTTATAAGTTTCCTCCACAATCTATTCTTTTAGTATAAACATTGAGTATTTAAGGAGAATTATTATATATGAGTCACTATAATAAACATCAAAATGACAGTAAATATTAAAAATAATAAAAACCATTCCTTATATTTTTTGTAACTAACCTAAACTATTTTGGATAGTGAATGATTTGATAATTCCACACAAAAATAAAATAAATCTTCAGATGAATAAAAATTACCTTTAACCTCTTGAATTACACAGTAATACCAAAAACTAATCATTGATCATTAAATAAATAACTATCCTTAAATTCCCACAATAATATTCTAGACATAGTTTGAAACAAAAAAAAAATCAAAAGGATTTGATCACATAGTCTTCTATGATAAATTGAGTATTTAACTCCCAACATAACATCAATCAATCATAATTTCTCAAACTGAAAATTTAATTTATGAAATCACATAATCTCCAAGATATGCTAAAAATATCCATAAATAAACTTATTCTCCATAAATATAATAAAATACTAATTCATACAAATTATAATGCAACTATTATACCAAAAATAATATCCCATAGTGTTCTCTTTAACTAAATCTTCTAATTGTACACAAAATTATAGTTATCTTCTTCTAAAATGATGTTATTCACCCA
Source organism: Viscum album (assembly GCA_963277665.1). NCBI lineage: Eukaryota > Viridiplantae > Streptophyta > Magnoliopsida > Santalales > Viscaceae > Viscum > Viscum album. The sequence goes on from OY728122.1 coordinate 1,211,689,662, forward strand.
ATAAATTTTTAATCACATGGTAATCTATTAGATAAAACATATTTTATAAAAATCAACTTATTCTTCATCCAAAAAAATCATTTAACTAAAAAGTATCTTCCATGCTAATATTGACATCATATAGGTTTGTGGTAGAAGATTAACCCTTTTAACCCTTCGGTTGAGGGTTAAAACATTAGACCCTTACCAGATGGGACAAGTTATTGGACGAAAAGTGGGTTGACCTTTTTATAAAACTAAAATTATTAGAACATTCATATAAATTTTAGAAACATCATAAAAACTAAAAATACTATAATACATATTAAATGAATATTTTGACCTCTATGTGTATCTCATACCATTAATTTTTCATCCAAAAATGTAGTAACTCAAAATTACCTCCAAAATAAATCTCTCTAAAAATATCATTAATTAACATTAATTATTATAACATAACGCCTAAAAATTAGTTTCACGGAAATTGAAATAAAAGATCAAACCTAAAGTTATAAACCCTGATGATATATATAACTCCTTAGATAACCTAAAAAGAAAAAAAACATAATCTCTAAAGTTATCTAAACATGCTATTGATACCAACTATAATGACCCAGCCATAAAATCACATAATATAGTTTCATTAAACTATAATTGGTATTATTTAATTCCTCGGGATCCATTAGGTTTATATTTTTAAATAATTTTGCAATAACTCCTATATAACAACTTTTATATAAAAAAGTAGAAACTTCTACATAATCATCATTTTTTTAGAATATGAATCTTTTAAAATAAAAAATGATTTTTTCATGAAGAATCTTCATGAATTTTAACTTGACTTATTCTTTTCCAATGAACACTTTAAACCATATTAAATTTTTTTTAATAATGAGTACTAAGAACAAAAAAACACTGTAATTGACATACAATGCAGAAATTTGTTACTCCATTGAAAATAATGAAAACCCATTAAAACCCATTTCTTTAGAAAATACATTTTCATTTGAAAAGGGAATCATTTTCCCATAAAAATTATTATCTTAACATTGAAAATAATAGATTCTTATAAAAAATCATTAGATAAAATATTAAAGAAATTAATAATATATGGGACATCATCATCAAAGAACCCATACATAAAACATACATGAACCCTTACAATTTAGAATTACTATAATGTTAACCTTTGACATAATACTGGGGAAAAAATAATTATGCAATGCATTAGAGAGGTATCATGGTGATCCCCTCGTATAACCTTTAACGGGCATAGAAATGACTTATAATGGGTATTAACCAATTGTAAAAATTACCATAGACCATATAATAAAAAAACCCCTGAAAAAAATTTAAACCCATGTAAAAAACACATTTTTATATAAACATATACCTTTATCTTAAAAATAAATTTTAAAATAAAATAATTATAGATAGAATAAAATATTATTTTCATTAAAAATATCTATGAAATCTTATAAATGAAACTAAAAATCATTAAATAAAAATGATGGTGGGAAAAAAGTATTTCATTATAAGTTAAAAAAACATTTCATTTGACTTATGTAAAAAATTATATAGGTACATTAAAAGTGGAATTTAAAAAAAATTCCTCTTACCTTGAGTATGAGTCATCACATATATTATTTATCATCTTTAATAATAAATTAGTTGAATTTATACTGGATTAAGAAAATTTCCCAATTCTATTATTCCTTTTATATCACTTATTACCATGGTTTATACAGTTTTTAATAATTTATCTTCACATCAAATGTTTTGATGATATTCGGTACTTAAGTCCAAAATTGATTTGGTCGGTTGAATATGTTCAAAGAAAAAATTATTGCAACATATATAAAATAAGAATAATTAAATATTTACAATTTTCATATATAAATTATACATTTAAATCTAACTATTAAATATGGTTATGAATAATGAACTATTATACAATCAAGGAGATGGTAGGCCGTACGTAATAATGAGTAACATTTCTATTTTCAACAATCATTAAAGAAAAAGTAATTATTATTTTATCATTAGATAATTATCATAATATAATAAATATAATATTACATCTTAAAGAATACTTATATATATCATTTATGTTATGTGGTGATGAAAAATGGATCGCATTTCTTCATGGAGATGATAGTCCACGTGTATGGTTTAACGACGTTATCATTTTCTAGTGAATGGAATGGTAAGAAATTAAATGATACTTTATCTTTTAAAAATGTTAAATATTTCATTAATAAAATATATAAAAATAAATTTTATTATTAAAACAATTCATGAGATATGATCATGGAAATTGAATTTCATATATTCACAATGCAGTAGTCCACCGTACAGGTGAATGATGAATTATTTTTCCATTTTATATATTATGAGATTTTTATAAGTCATTAAACTATCATAATAAAATATAATTTTATGGATGATATTTTATTTATTATTTTTTCATGGTTTAAAGAAATTTGAGGTATGTGTAACAGAATAAATACTAAAACATTTAGATAAAAACAATACATATTCTTTGGAAAACCTCATATTCTTAACACATTATGACCTATGAAATTGTTATTATGCCTAAAAATACAAATATATTGTGAAAATGTATTATATTAATGTTTTTTTGTGTTTATGTTCCAAAAAAATGGGTTTTTACATTTGTTTAAATGAGAAGAAGATGTTCTCTTTAATAAGAGTGGGGAGGGCCACTCTTGGAGTTTCTTAAAATATTAAATTAATATAAATTACTATTAAATAAAAAATTGATCCAAATTTATTTATTTAGAATATAATGTTAGTGTGTGTCAAGATATCCACATTAAATCACAATTTGACATATTTTGATTATATTCATACCCTTATCATTTGGTTTTACCATATATTTAACCCCTTTAACTACTAACCTGAAGACATAAATATTTACTGAATGAGTGACTATATAGTTATTATAAAATAAAAAATTAACAATAAAAATAATATGGCTCATATTTTAAATATTATCCTTATAACTTGTCCTAATTCATTTTTTTAGTAGTTTTATATCATTAAAAAAATAACATTACCTATAAAAAATTTATAAAGTCATTTTTCATATCTATTCATTTTATTAACTTTAATATTATCAATATAACATCTCAAATCATAAAAAAATAATTATATCACTTAAATGAATTTTTTATCAAATACAATTATTTAACCAATCATTTATCAAAAACTATATTTATTTTAATATTTTTAATATCATTTAGTTTATTTCCAAATTAATTGAATAATTACCACCTAAGTGTTATGTAAGAATTTAAATTAATTATTTATTTAATGAAATCTTAAAATAAATTACCATTATTAAGATAATTATTTTATATTTTTTAAATACAATTTTTTTTCAAAAATATTTTCTGGAAAACAAAATATTAAATATATTACATATATTAAAAAAATTGTCTGACATGTGTGAAATTTCATTAAATAAAATATTATTATGGTCATAATATCATCCAAGTGGCCCTAGAAAGTGAAAAATTAGACCCTTGAATTATTAAGATGATATTAATAATAATCCTCATCCTTTATTCATATTAAATATGTTTGGATAATTTTTTCCATGAAAAGTAATTTATATTAATTTAATATTTTATGAAATTCCAAGAATGTCTCTCTCAGCTCTTATAAAAGGGAACCTACTCTCATCCTTTATTAACTATTAAAGATAATTTTATTTTCGACAATATATAACCAAATACCTTCCTAGAATCCTTATTCATGTTATAGTGTGAGTGGTTAAAACACCATCTTTAGAGGGTTTATGGTGTAACGAAATGGATGTTGTTCGATGAAAAGGTAGACTATTTAACTAAATGATTTGGTTTTATTTATTCTTCCACCTACTTCAAATATTATTCAAATATGATGAAAAAATAAAATTAGTATCTATCATATATATATATATATTATGAAATAACCTACAGTCATCCCCTCTTCCATCAAATCATAAATGAAACCATCATTTGTGTGTACGGTGGATTACTGCAACACGAACCAAGGTCATTCATTTTCTAGTATCACCTATCACTTCTACTTATTAAAATCTATTTAATTTAATTATATAATATTTATGAAATAATTGTAATTTTATGAATTAAAATATAATATATTTTCTTACCTGTCCATCCATTGAATGATGATAACGGTGGTCATGCGTACGTGTGGATTACCGCATCCACGAAGTGATTGATATGTTTTTAGTTACCAAATCACATGAATTGAATATATAAAAGTATTTAAATATATAATATTATATTTTTGATATAATCATCATTATCTAATTATTAAATAATAATTTCCATCTTTGTATCATGATCTTAGGAAAATGGAAACACTACTCATGCGTATGTACGGACTACTGTCTCTATGATTTTCACATAGATAATTTTTCATAACTTTCTTTCATTGTTGGTTAAAAAATTATAATATATGTATATAAATAATAATTATTTCATTATTAATATGCTTTATATGATTGAATAAAGACCCCTTTGACTGTAGTAAACCTATAGAAGTCATTTCGGACATATGAGTCATATACCATCAGAACATACAATGTGAACTTAATTGATTAAGTAATCATATAAAATATTAAAATTTTATATGAAATGAATAAAAAAATTAAAAATTTATCAATAAATCAATTAATTAATAATGTTTATTATTTATTATAAGATGTAACGTACCTGATGTAATTGGCTCGAGGTATCATACGTTCTTTTAAAAAAATTAACCATTATAGTTTCTCTTAGAACTATTATTCTTCTGAATCCATGTACATTTAAATTTTTCAATGAAATTTATAATTATAATTAAATTTCTTTTTATTTTTGTTTTTTTATTTGATTAAAAAATTTAAAAAATAATCAATAATTTTTTTATGTATGTGACACATTATATTAAAAACTCATTAAAATTATTTAAATATTCATTTAAAAAATCATTCTCTTATAAATCCATATTATAAATATTATTTAATGAATTAAATGATATTTAAATAAATTTATTATAAATGAAATTTTATGTATATTTTAACATTTTTTAATTTTTTTCAGATGAAATATTTTACATATTTTATACCAATTTTTTAGACATTCGTTAAGTAAGACTAAAGGAATATTTTATTTTGAAATATATCAAATAAATATCTTTTCCTACCAATACAACCATTATATGATATTTCACTACCATTCTAGTATTCCTTTTATTATTTTAATAAAACCACAATTCACATTTATCAATGTATTTTTATAAGGTTTTTAAATGGAAATGATATTATAATATCTATAAATATTTTTCTTATGGGTGTAAGGGATATATATAAAACATCCTTTTATTCTGGTTATGATCATTCACTATCTAAGTAACTTGTTATCTATATTTAATGTTATGTAATTCTAAAAAAGTAATTATTAATATCTCTCACATAAATACAAAAATTATTCATCTTTCCATTGATGGTGTAATACATTTTTTACAGTTATAACTCAAATGTCTTCTTTAAGAAATATCTTATGATTATGATATGATGAATGATTATACAACCCATTACATTATATGGTTAATTATTAATTTTATTCCTTATCATTGATTTCAATTTTTGGAAGACATAATAATGAACAATATATGATGTTTTCACCTATATGTCACTCCATTATATTGGGAAAATATTTTTTCTCATTGGATGGTATGTATGTGATTATGGAGTAAACCTAGTCAACTATGCAACTATGTCCACAATGTGATTTCATCTTGGAATATGGCCTTTACTTAAGAATATTTCATGTTTTTATTTTGATTCCATGTTTACTATGTTTCCAAGATCTTATGATAGAATTTCATTTATTTTATACTCCCATGTGATTTCTCCTGAGCATATCTTTAAATGAATTTATAAGATACTCTATAAGATATATATATATATATATATGTTTTTGAAAAAAGATTCTAATGTTTCACATATTAAAAAGAAACAATTTTTATTTTTATTTCTCCTTTAATATTTCTTCTGAATTTTTTTTTAATTTTTTTAATGAGACGTTTTTTTATTAGGAAATAAATATATTTCTTGATCCAAAAGTATAATTTTTAAAAATAAATATATTGTGTAAGTATTCATGTCCTAAAAGTTTGGAATTATTTTTTTTATATGTCTCTTGTTGTGATTAATATGATCATGCTATGTTTAACAAAATTTGGGTTTAAAGGATGATTTGGGACAAAAATGATAGCAAAATTGTGATAATATTTCATGAAAAGAAAACTTTTTTTTATTTTATAATGTTTTAGATTGTTGGAAAAATAGATAAAATATATAGGTGATCAAAATGTGATGTAATATTAATTTATATATGACTTAAAACCTAATTCTCAAAAAAAAAGTTACACATAAAAATCATCAAATGTTTGGAAAGGAATTCATGACTTAAAACTCATGATTTTATAATGCTTAAGGATATGTCCTTACATTAGATATTAGAGGAAAGGTTTAGATATCTTTGGAGATTTGGATACATTAATGTGAGGTTTAATTAATAGTTATTCATACTATCATGGTTTTATGAGTTTAAGGTTTATCATAAATTGAAATTCTTAGAATCCCCTTTTGAGTTTTTTTTTGGGAAAGAATTTAAATGTGATAATGTCATTTTAAGAGATGTTTTATTAGGTTGAGGTATGTTTAACCCTTGGGTTAAACATGAAGTATTATTTGAGGAATAATTATTTATTCATATGTTTAACAGTATTGATAACCATAAGGGTTTATATGATCATTGAGTATTAAGGCTATTTTTTATAATGTTAATTATGTTTATGGGGATGTGTTAGGAATCATAATAATATTTTTTATCTAAAAGGGAATCCTACCACATCTGACCTGGTTATGGGGATTAATCTCACAATTTATTGGTGAAAAGGTTAAAAGACCTACCATTACCCTAAGTGGTGTCTTTGTTAGTTTTATTTTTCATTTTTTTTCAAATGAGAAGTGAAAAATAAATAATAAGTTTATTTTTAGAGAATATATTTTTTCATTGATATAACCATGAGATTGAGATTTAATTTTATAATTATTTGATTAATGTAATTTCAGAAGAAGTTCACTATTATGGGAACCATAAATGTTTAAGTAAAAAAATTTGGATTTTAATTACGTAATAAAGGTTGAATTATATTTTTGAGAAATATGTGATTATATGGTGACTTTTTTATGATTAATTTTATTTATGAAAATGATTAGCACATCTTGGAAAATATATTAATAGGGAATATAAATTTTTGGTTTGAGAAATTAAGAATTATTGATGTTATTTTGATATAAATGTTAAATTTTTCATGGATGAATACATGATAAAATCAATCTATTATTTTCATTTAAATATTAGTGAAGAATATTTTGATGAATTTTAGGGGTAGTTATTAGCTAATAATCTATGTTGAAATTTGGGTGTTAATATTGAGGCTTTGGAGAATAAAGATAAATTTATTCATATGATGTTTTATTTATTTTGATAATTATATTATGATTGAAATTTTATTTTTTGGATAATTTATAAAGATATGAGGAAGGTATTGGTATCCATTAGTATATTATGTGATCCATTAGAAGTATATTTTTAATCTTGAGGCATAAATATTTTCCTTGATTACTCATCATTTGGACCAACATTTGATATTTTGGTGTAAATTAATTAATGAATTAAATTATAATTTTAAACTATTTATATTTCCTTATTTTTTTATATATATGTTAAATTAATCCCTCAACTCTTATAGAAGTCACCTTAAAAAAATATCTTATTACCTTCATCACTGGTATTTTTCATAACTCATAGGTTTATTGTTTTGTAGTTGTTATCTTTCTCTTAATCATTCACTTTGTTGTGATCAATGATCTATATCAATATTTATAATAATTTAGAATTTTAATTTTTTTCCATCATTTCCATATTTTCAACTCCCACTAATTTTCGCTTATTTGGAATCCACGTTATGTTATGTCCTTTGAATTGTTTCCCCTATTTTCATGTGGAAGTTTAATTAATCATTTTTATGGTGTGGGATTTGGATAAATGATTTTTTTTGTAAAACCCTATTTTACAGAGACTTAGATAGAATTTCATGGTTGATATTTACTATGTGGGGAATAATGTAATACCCTAGTATTTGTATAAAATAAAATTATATTCGATAGCTAATACAGCATGCAACACCAATCTTAAACCAAACATGAAATATTATTATTTAAATATGAATGTTATAACCTAGACATAAAATTGGTGGTTATGAATATGATTATCTACTTTTTGAAATACATATAAATGTTTTACTCCATATTTATAACCAATTAGTAAATAATTTCTCAATTTATAGTAATTTTGCTTTATTCATCAAAAATACATTTACTTCAAAAATAGATTGTATTATTTTTTATTATAAAAAATTATTATTAAACTCTTAAAAATTTAGTAATTTTATCCTATAATAATGGTATAGTTTTTGACATCATAATGAAAAAAATATATTATAGTTATATTTTTAGATTTATCTAAAAAAATTACTTTTTCAATGAATTGTGATAATTATAATTTTTTTTGAAAACTATATTTTCTTATCATGTTTCTAAAATTAAATTAATAATTTTGATTAATTTTAAAAATTAATTAAATATATTTTTATTAAATTTAATAAAATTTGGGTATTTGTAAAAAAAATTATTCATGGATATTATATAAAAATATTTTATACACAAAAAATATATTTTTATGAAACCTGTTTTTCATTACATCTCACGAGTCTAATGTTAAATTAAATTCTACCACTTTATTTAATTGAATCACGAAAATGGATTTCCATATTTGTAATATGGTGGCCCATATTTAGTAATTATATTCCATTTTAGTCACTATGAATAGTAAATATAGTATATAATTATCACTATGTTAATGGTAAAGCATGTAATTACGGTTTGAGATAATATGATATAGACTACAAATTGACCATAAAACATCGATTTATACTATTTTATGAGTTTAGTTTGTCGATTTACATAAATTTATATGTATTATGTCCAAATTATGTCATATTTCTTTGATTTTTACATTTATAATATTTAAGTAAATGATAGAGACAAAAATGTCACTTTTAAATTTTAATAAAAATAATATTTTATATAATGGATAAAAAACATATGTTTGGTTAAAAATATTAAATTCAAACATAAATAATTTGTAAAATATTAATTTATTTCAATTTTTTAGTTGTGAAATACTTTTTTAAATTCTTAAGCAACATTGACACAATATTTATTCAATTAATTGAAAATTAAAATAAATAATTTTAAAAAATATTTAAAGATATATTAATTGAAATAATTATTATGTTCAATGAATTTTTTAGATAAATATACATTATTAGAGATATGTTAAATTATTATATTAAAATTCCATATGTTTAATTTTTTTTCAATGTCTAATTAATTGAATAGTTCCAAAAATGATATTAATGATATTTTATAATAAATCATATTTTTTTAAATTATTTAAGATTCCAAAATTTCTATCTTAATTAAAGTGATTTCTAAATGATTAAATATATCAAATATGGTTCATTTATGGACATAATTCCCTTCTATAGTAATGACATTTACTCTTAAAGAGTAAAAAATATGTTATCTTGTTAATTGTAAAAAATGGTTATCACATGTTCAAATGAAGACAAATGGGTAAAAACCTATTATAAACATTTACTAATTTTATTGGATGATATTATTTAGAACCATCCTCATGATATGTTATATTTATATTATTATTTATCCTTTTTAAATGAAAATTTATTTTTATTAATAAATTATATTAAGAAATTCCTAGAATGCACCTCCCCTCTCTTATAAAAGTGAATCTCCAATCCTCATTTCTTCACTCTTAAAAATACATTTATATTTTCCAATAACTAAAAAACCATTACTAAAATCCTTAACCAAGTTCTAGATTTATTTTTTTGGGCATAATACCATCCTTATAGGATTTAAGTTGTAATAAATGGGAAGATAATCAAAGATGAGGTATAGTCTTTAACTAAATATTTTAGTTTTATTTCCTATTCCACATGCTTAAAATATTTTTCAACCATGATGATATAAAAAATAAATATGCCCCATATACTATGTTGTAATTATGTTAATTTCATAACTTTTGTCTATCTCTTCTTCCCTCAAATGGGAACATTAACCATCTTTTATGTGTATGGCGAACTTTTGTTTTGTGAACTGATGTAATTCATTTTCCATTATTTCTTCTATTAGTTGTTTATGATGATGGGTATAAAGTTTATATATGATATTATATCACATATATAGTTAAATAAAATTAATATGTCTTTTATTTTATTTTCTTCCCATTCAGTCAATGAAAATAATATCATTTCGGCGTACATGTGGATTACCACCTCTACTAAGTGATTCGATTAATTTTTCATTACCGAATCACATGAATAGTAATTAGCAGTTTTTATGAAAATAATAATATTATATATATGATATAATTAAAATTATATAATTTTAAAATAATACTTATGTTCTTTTCATCATTATCTTTTAAAAATGGAACTGTTACTCATGGGTATATATGACACACCATCTCTATGATTGTAAAGTAGTTCATTTTTCATAACAATATTTCATAGTTAGATTAAAATGTATAATTAATATTTTAAAATTATAATTATATAATCATTATTATTCAATATATTATTTAATAATGGACTCTTTTAACATAGTAAACACATAGATGTTATTTTTTAAAAATGTTCGGTATATCTTCCAAACATACGACATTAATTTAATTGATTATATAATTCTGAATAAAGTGGTATTAAATTAAATAAAAAATAATAATTAACATAAAAATTGTTAATAATAATGTTAATAAATAACATTATTTTATTTTTCAACTACATAAGGAACACATGTGATTATTTGGGCTCTAGGTATGGGAAATTCTTTTAAAGAATCCTCTTTTGATGTTTCCCTTCTAACTATTTTTTTCCATATTAAAGATCCTATAAATGTTTTAAGAAAATATTTTTTTGTCATTCAATTGATTTTACAGGAATTTTTTACAATATTTTACTATATTGATCATTTTCAAAAAAAAATTATGGTTTCACTTAAGGGTAACTTTAATTAAAAAACTTTGTTTTAACTGCTTTAATGATTTATTTGATAAATATTTTCCTTCCAAGTCTATTTTATTAAAATTATATTTTTAAAGTATTAAAACAAAAATAAATGAATTATAAAGTAAATTTTATTCCTCTTTTAAATTCCTTTAAAATGATTTCCAAAGGAATAATTTTAAGTATTTTTTATGGAACATTTTGACATTATTTAAAAAAATAAAAGAAATGATTTATTTTAATGATTACATAATCAGTTTATCATCCCACCTATATAACCATTATTTGATATTTGTATTTATTTATAGGATTAGTTTTTTTATAAAAAATAAACACCCACTTTATTATTTTTATAACTGTTTTAAAAAAGGGATTTAAATGGAATGGATTTTTTTATATCTTGAAATTGTTTTCATATGGTCATAATGGGTCTCTCAAATCCTACCATTTATTTGGGATATGATCATTCACTCTCTAACTAAATTTCTCTCTCTTAATGATATATAATTTTTCAAAATTCATTATATTTGTCGCTCACCTATGTACTTATCATATTCTCCATTACATTTATGGGGTAATAAATTCAATTTGTTTATTTTTAAGATTCCTTCAATAAAAAAATATTTTTTGATTATGATATGAGAAAATATTACTCAAAAAATTTCTTTCTATGTGTAATTATTATGATTATTAGTAATGATTTATTTTCTTTTTGGAGAACATAATAATTAAACTATCAGTATGGGTATACCAATATAGTGTTTCAATGCATTGAGTAGAATTTTTTTCTCATTAGACATTTTTTATAATACTAATGTGTAAAACTAATCATTTATGTGACTCTATCCACCATTTTATGCCATGTTCATTATTACGCTTGACTTATTATTTTTCCATGTTTTTTTTTCACAATTCCTATGTTTAAATGTTATTATGATAACATGAAATTTATGTTATGATCCCATATAATTAATTATAGGCTTTTGTTTATAGGATGGAATATGCTACCTCACAATGGTGAAATATATATATTTTTTTAAAAAATATTAATATGTTTTTCATTATTTCAAATAATGATTTATAATTTTTTATTTATGATTTATTATGAAAAGATTAATGAAATTATTATTTTTGAGATGTTTTTTTCTTGTGTAATAAAATGTTTATTTTGATCCCAATGATTAATTTTAATAAATTATAATCCAATATATGTAATCATTAACTATCAATGTTTCCTTATTTTTTTATGTACCTTACTAATATTTATTTTCTTATCCCATGCATTAAAATTTTTTCACCACATCTTAGTGATGACTAGGTACATTTATAAGGCAAAGATGGAAATTATGAAGTTATTTTATAAAAATAAAACTTGTTAAATTATAAATGTTTTGTTTTATTAGAAAAATTGACACTAAGTGGTAGTGTACACTTTTTGATTCAATATTTCATTAGGTAAGGGTCATGAAAAAATTCTATAAAACACTAAAATTAAATATCCTCAAATATGAGAAAATGAATTCTTAAATTAAAACTCAATATTTTGTAATGATTAATGATAGATCATTAAAGTATCATCCCCATAAGAAAAATAATCAGGGTTTAATTAATAATACCCATAGTTTGGATGGGAAACATGAAACCAAAAACCATTAGTTTTAATAGAAACAAAGGACCACAAAAATATCTACTTTTAATGAAATTTAATTAACCTCAATACATTAGTTTAAATAGATAACAATGAACCAAAAAATTGAGGGAGAAGAAAATTTATGACTTTTTTAAATTTTCAAGAACTTTTAAATGAGGATAATTAACTCTCCCTTGTAAAATTAGATTAATATAGAAATAAATATAGGGTAGGATAATTCGTGATAGATAAAATGTTATAAAAATAGACTCAATGTGATGATCGAGAATAAAGCAAAAAATTATAGACTAATAATGATATTGGTTCTTTGTATTATGTCGTTTAAGAAATAACCATTGGTGACTTGGTTCCTTAATCTATATATATGAATAAATTCTGATCTCCCCTTAAATGGTGAATAAATTTTTGTAAAATTAATCACTTGATATATTATGAATAAATTGGTTATCAAGTAGTGTTTTCTATGATGTGTAGAATAATTTCATGATTATTCAATCTTTCATTGTCCTCCATTCATTAACGGAGATAGTTGGTGAGCACTAACGGAGAGCTATTTGGATTTCTAATTTTCATTGTATTTTCCTTTTTATAACAAGATATTTAATATCATTGCACTCCGAATAACTTGATTCAGTATTTCAAAAGCTTTGATACATTACTTTTGAACCCACTTTGAATCTACATTATAGTCAGATACCTTCATGTCGTAATAACTAAATAGAAATACAAGAAAAAAACTATAAATAGTATGATAACAAGATATTTAATATCACTGCACTCCGAATAACTTGATTCAGTATTTCAAAAGCTTTGATACATTACTTTTGAACCCACTTTGAATCTACATTATAGTCAGATACCTTCATGTCGAAATAACTAAATAGAAATACAAGAAAAAAACTATAAATAGTATGATAAAATTTACAAATAAATTAATGTTATTTAATCATTGAATCAATAAGGATAATATTTAAAAAAAATTAATTGGGCTTTTAGGTCTTTTACACTTATAATTTTAACTTCTTTCATTTTTGGTTTTACCACGGTAACTAGTTTTTTCTTTCGTAATTTACAATTGATGAAAAATAATAAAACATCACTTCCTAAAAAAATTGAACATAATTATTCCAAAAAAAAAAATCTATTTTATCATACATTTCTAGGTCAAGTTTAAATAATTATAACGTCATAAAATTACTATTTTCATAAAAATAGTATTTTTTTCCTATTCACCTCAAAATAATTTTTTTAGATAAATTTAAAAATTAATATGAAGCTAATATTTTGTTGATGATTCCAAAAAATTATGTTTTTTGAAATTCAAGTTATAAAATTTCAGATTATAACTTTTAATTAATAAAATAAAAATTTAATAAAAATTTCATTCAGAAATATCTTTTAAAAAAATATTAGTCATTCGTATTCATGAATACAATTAATTAATAATAAAATTTATATTAATATGTTGTTCATATCAATAATATATTTTACCCATAATATATTTTTAATCTTAAAAAACACATAAAAGATCAATTTCTTGAAAATTTATGTTTTAAATTATAAATAAACATTATTAGTAATTTAGCTACAATAATTTTTTTATAATTGCTTTATCATGTATAATGAAATTTTTTTCAAAAATTTTTTAAATAAATTATTTAAATATATTTTTTCCTAACAATTAAATAATTAAATTTAAATGGTTTTATATTGTCCCATAGTTCATTGTGGTTTGGGGATGCATGTTAAACAAGCTATTGAGCGTATAATATTTTTAAAGGAAATATAATTTATGATATCATGGTGTTTCACCAACTTTAAAATAAATTGATGTAAAATAATAATTTAAATATTAATAAATATTAATGATTTTTGAAAATAGAAGATTAATTTGTCAATTTTTATTATAAAGGAATTTAGAGTGTGTCTAAGAAATTATAAGTTCAAGGTAACTGCTTTTTTTAACCAAATATTTTTTCATTAAGTAATATACCTTACTCTTTGACTACTTTATTATAAATTTGGTTTATTATTATGTATTTTTATCTTTTATATTATATTTATACTATATTTACAAATATTTTTTCTCACAATCACCTTTTAAATTAATTAATCACACATACAATATGGCTTTTTAAGGGTTTTACATATTCATTTCATTTCACCAATATCTGTTTAAATCTCACAACCAATTCTATTTTGTGAGGTTTATATAATTTCATGTATATATCATCTCATAATTTTAATTTAATTCATGGGATTTAAAATTCTACCTCTCTTTTATTGTCTTCGGATTCAAGCATTGTGAAATTTATAAAAATTTCTTTTCCAATATCATTTTGAAATTAAATTTTTATGCCTAAATTCCCATTAGGAGTAATTATATGTTATTTATCTCAAACAACCTATAAATTTTATTTCCCTATAGTAAATTTTTATTTATTCTTGTCTTATTACTGTTTCTATTCCCATTAGTTTATTATTAACCTAGAATTATTCTTAAAAGTTAAATATCCTTGACATTTTGTTATCTTATATGAATATTCGTCGACCATGTAAATGTGTTTTTATATGAATATTTTTCATCCATGTATACTTTCAATATAAGTTTCAAAAGATTATTTTAACTATATTATTTGACAAGTTTAAATGTGATATTTTTTCCCACTATTTTTATCAATAAACATTACAATTCTTCTTTTCCATGTATTCATGCTTCTTAAAGAGATTATTTACATTCTCATTCCTCTCAAAAAAACCATTTATTTATAAATTATGTATTGTTATAATAAAATTTATGAAAACATTAATGAAGGTATTTTCTTATTTTTTGATTATTTTTTTTAATATTCTTATAATTTATTTTTTATCTTTGTTGATAGATTTTTATGTTTATTATGTTTCTCCAAGAATATGTTTTTATTAAATAAAAAAATTTATTTCTCATGATTATTTAATTTACTTTATGGAATTTTTTATAAAACACATTTTTTCTTCCGAATCCATGTACTTTTAAAATTTTCAATGAAATTTATAATTATAATTAAATTTCTTTTTATTTTTGTTTTTTTATTTGATTAAAAAATTTAAAAAATAATCAATAATTTTTTTATGTAAGTGACACATTATATTAAAAACTCATTAAAATTATTTAAATATTCGTTTAAAAAATCATTCTCTTATAAATCCATATTATAAATATTATTTAATGAATTAAATGATATTTAAATAAATTTATTATAAATGAAATTTTATGTATATTTTAACATTTTTAAATTTTTTTTCAGATGAAATATTTTACATATTTTATACCAATTTTTTAGACATTCGTTAAGTAAGACTAAAGGAATATTTTATTTTGAAATATATCAAATCAAAATCTTTTCCTACCAATACAACCATTATATGATATTTCACTACCATTCTAGTATTCCTTTTATTATTTTAATAAAACCACAATTCACATTTATCAACGTATTTTTATAAGGTTTTTAAATGGAAATGATATTATAATATCTATAAATATTTTTCTTATGGGTGTAAGGGATCTATATAAAACATCCTTTTATTCTGGTTATGATCATTCACTATCTAAGTAACTTGTTATCTATCTTTAATGTTATTTAATTCTAAAAAAGTAATTATTAATATCTCTCACATAAATACAAAAATTATTCATCTTTCCATTGATGGTGTAATACATTTTTTACAGTTATAACTCAAATGTCTTCTTTAAGAAATATCTTATGATTATGATATGATGAATGATTATACATCCCATTACATTATATGGTTAATTATTAATTTTATTCCTTATCATTGATTTCAATTTTTGGAAGACATAATAATGAACAATATATGATGTTTTCACCTATATGTCACTCCATTATATTGGGAAAATATTTTTTCTCATTGGATGGTATGTATGTGATTATGGAGTAAACCTAGTCAACTATAGAACTATGTCCACAATGTGATTTCATCTTGGAATATGGACTTTACTTTAGAATATTTCATGTTTTTATTTTGATTCCATGTTTACTATGTTTCCAAGATCTTATGATAGAATTTCATTTATTTTATACTCCCATGTGATTTCTCCTGAGCATATCTTTAAATGAATTTATAAGATACTCTATAAGATAGATATATATAAATATGTTTTTGAAAAAAGATTATAATGTTTCACATATTAAAAAGAAACAATTTTTTTTTTATTTCTCCTTTAATATTTCTTCTAAATTTTTTTTTTAATTTTTTTAATGAGTCGTTTTTTTATTAGGAAATAAATATATTTCTTGATCCAAAAGTATAATTTTTAAAAATAAATATAGTGTGTAAGTATTCATGTCCTAAAAGTTTGGAATTATTTTTTTTATATGTCTCTTATTGTGATTAATATGATCATGCTATGTTTAACAAAATTTGGGTTTAAAGGATGATTTGGGACAAAAATGATAGCAAAATTGTGATAATATTTCATGAAAAGAAACCTTTTTTTTATTTTATAATGTTTTAGATTGTTGGAAAAATAGATAAAATATATAGGTGATCAAAATGTGATGTAATATTAATTTATATATGACTTAATACCTAATTCTCAAAAAAAAAAGTTACACATAAAAATCTTCAAATGTTTGGAAAGGAATTCATGACTTAAAACTCATGATTTTATAATGCTTAAGGATAAGTCCTTACATTAGATATTAGAAGAAAGGTTTAGATATCTTTGGAGATTTGGATACATTAATGTGAGGTTTAATTAATAGTTATTCATACTATCATGGTTTTATGAGTTTAAGGTTTATCATAAATTGAAATTCTTAGAATCCCCTTTTGAGTTTTTTTTGGGAAAGAATTTTAATGTGATAATGTCATTTTAAGAGATGTTTTATTAGGTTGAGGTATGTTTAACCCTTTGGTTAAACATGAAGTATTATTTGAGGAATAATCATTTATTCATATGTCTAACAGTATTGATAACCATAAGGGTTTATATTATCATTGAGTATTAAGGCTATTTTTTATAATGTTAATTATGTTTATGGGGATGTGTAAGGAATCATAATAATATTTTTTTATCTAAAAGGGAATCCTACCACATCTGACCTTGTTATGGGGATTAATCTCACAATTTATTGGTGAAAAGGTTAAAAGACCTACCATTACCCTAAGTGGTGTCTTTGTTAGTTTTATTTTTCATTTTTTTCAAATGAGAAGTGAAAAATAAATAATAAGTTTATTTTTAGATAATATATTTTTTCATTGATATAACCATGAGATTGAGATTTAATTTTATAATTATTTGATTAATGTAATTTCAGAAGAAGTTCACTATTATGGGAACCATAAATGTTTAAGTAAAAAAATTTGGATTTTAATTACGTAATAAAGGTTGAATTATATTTTTGAGAAATATGTGATTATATGGTGAGTTTTTTATGATTAATTTTATTTATGAAAATGATTAGCACATCTTGGAAAATATATTAATAGGGAATATAAATTTTTGGTTTGAGAAATTAAGAATTATTGATGTTATTTTGATATAAATGTTAAATTTTTCATGGATGAATACATGATAAAATCAATCTATTATTTTCATTTAAATATTAGTGAAGAATATTTTGATGAATTTTAGGGGTAGTTATTAGCTAATAATCTATGTTGAAATTTGGGTGTTAATATTGAGGCTTTGGAGAATAAAGATAAATTTATTCATATGATGTTTTATTTATTTTGATAATTATATTATGATTGAAATTTTATTTTTTGGATAATTTATAAAGATATGAGGAAGGTATTGGTATCCATTAGTATATTATGTGATCCATTATATGTATATTTTTAATCTTGAGGCATAAAAATTTTCCTTGATTACTCATCATTTGGACCAACATTTGATATTTTGGTGTAAATTAATTAATGAATTAAATTATAATTTTAAACTATTTATATTTCCTTATTTTTTAATATATATGTTAAATTAATCCCTCAACTATTATAAAAGTCACCTTAAAAAATATCTTATTACCTTCATCACTGGTCTTTTTCATAACTCATAGGTTTATTGTTTTGTAGTTGTTATCTTTCTCTTAATCATTCACTTTGTTGTGATCAATGATCTATATCAATATTTATAATAATTTAGAATTTTAATTTTTTTCCCTCATTTCCATATTTTCAACTCCCACTAATTTTCTCTTATTTGGAATCCAAGTTATGTTATGTCCTTTGAATTGTTTCCCCTATTTTCATGTGGAAGTTTAATTAATCATTTTTATGGTGTGGGATTTGGATAAATGAATTTTTTTTGTAAAACCCTATTTTACAGAGACTTAGATAGAATTTCATGGTTGATATTTATTATGTGGGGAATAATGTAATACCCTAGTATTTGTATAAAATAAAATTATATTCGATAGCTAATACAGCATGCAACACCAATCTTAAACCAAACATGAAATATTATTATTTAAATATGAAAGTTATAACCTAGACATAAAATTGGTGGTTATGAATATGATTATCTACTTTTTGAAATACATATAAATGTTTTACTCCATATTTATAACCAATTAGTAAATAATTTCTCAATTTATAGTAATTTTGCTTTATTCATCAAAAATACATTTACTTCAAAAATAGATTGTATTATTTTTTATTATAAAACATTATTATTAAACTCTTAAAAATTTAGTAATTTTATCCTATAATAATGGTATAGTTTTTGACATCATAATGAAAAAAATATATTATAGTTATATTTTTAGATTTATCTAAAAAAATTACTTTTTCAATGAATTGTGATAATTATAATTTTTTTTGAAAACTATATTTTCTTATCATGTTTCTAAAATTAAATTAATAATTTTGATTAATTTTAAAAATTAATTAAATATATTTTTATTAAATTTAATAAAATTTGGGTATTTGTAAAAAAAATTATTCATGGATATTATATAAAAATATTTTATACATAAAAAATATATTTTTATGAAACCTGTTTTTCATTACATCTCACGAGTCTAATGTTAAATTAAATTCTACCACTTTATTTAATTGAATCACGAAAATGGATTTCCATATTTGTAATATGGTGGCCCATATTTAGTAATTATATTCCATTTTAGTCACTATGAATAGTAAATATAGTATATAATTATCACTATGTTAATGGTAAAGCATGTAATTACGGTTTGAGATAATATGATATAGACTACAAATTGACCATAAAACATCGATTTATACTATTTTATGAGTTTAGTTTGTCGATTTACATAAATTTATATGTATTATGTCCAAATTATGTCATATTTCTTTGATTTTTACATTTATAATATTTAAGTAAATGATAGAGACAAAAATGTCAATTTTAAATTTTAATAAAAATAATATTTTATATAATGGATAAAAAACATATGTTTGGTTAAAAATATTAAATTCAAACATAAATAATTTGTAAAATATTAATTTATTTCAATTTTTTAGTTGTGAAATACTTTTTTAAATTCTTAAGCAACGTTGACACAATATTTATTCAATTAATTGAAAATTAAAATAAATAATTTTAAAAAATATTTAAAGATATATTAATTGAAATAATTATTATGTTCAATGAATTTTTTAGATAAATATACATTATTAGAGATATGTTAAATTATTATATTAAAATTCCATATGTTTAATTTTTTTTTCAATGTCCAATTAATTGAATAGTTCCAAAAATGATATTAATGATATTTTATAATAAATCATATTTTTTTAAATTATTTAAGATTCCAAAATTTCTATCTTAATTAAAGTGATTTCTAAATGATTAAATATATCAAATATGGTTCATTTATGGACATAATTCCCTTCTATAGTAATGACATTTACTCTTAAAGAGTAAAAAATATGTTATCTTGTTAATTGTAAAAAATGGTTATCACATGTTCAAATGAAGACAAATGGGTAAAAACCTATTATAAACATTTACTAATTTTATTGGATGATATTATTTAGAACCATCCTCATCATATGTTATAATTATATTATTATTTATCCTTTTTACATGAAAATTTATTTTTATTAATAAATTATATTAAGAAATTCCTAGAATGCACCTCCCCTCTCTTATAAAAGTGAATCTCCAATCCTCATTTCTTCACTCTTAAAAATATATTTATATTTTCCAATAACTAAAAAACCATTACTAAAATCCTTAACCAAGTTCTAGATTTATTTTTTTGGGCATAATACCATCCTTACAGGATTTAAGTTGTAATAAATGGGAAGATAATCAAAGATGAGGTATAGTCTTTAACTAAATATTTTAGTTTTATTTCCTATTCCACATGCTTAAAATATTTTTCAACCATGATGATATAAAAAATAAATATGCCCCATATACTATGTTGTAATTATGTTAATTTCATAACTTTTGTCTATCTCTTCTTCCCTCAAATGGTAACATTAACCATCTTTTATGTGTATGGCGAACTTTTGTTTTGTGAAGTGATGTAATTCATTTTCCATTATTTCCTCTATTAGTTGTTTATGATGATGGGTATAAAGTTTATATATGATATTATATCACATATATAGTTAAATAAAATTAATATGTCTTTTATTTTCTTTTCTTCCCATTCAGTCAATGAAAATAATATCATTCCGGCGTACATGTGGATTACCACCTCTACTAAGTGATTCGATTAATTTTTCATTACCGAATCACATGAATAGTAATTAGCAGTTTTTATGAAAAAAATAATATTATATATATGATATAATTAAAATTATATAATTTTAAAATAATACTTATGTTCTTTTCATCATTATCTTTTAAAAATGGAACTGTTACTCATGGGTATATATGACTCAACATCTCTATGATTGTAAAGTAGTTCATTTTTCATAACAATATTTCATAGTTAGATTAAAATGTATAATTAATATTTTAAAATTATAATTATATAATCATTATTATTCAATATATTATTTAATAATGGACTCTTTTAACATAGTAAACACATATATGTTATTTTTTAAAAATGTTCGGTATATCTTCCAAACATACGACATTAATTTAATTGATTATATAATTCTGAATAAAGTGGTATTAAATTAAATAAAAAATAATAATTAACATAAAAATTGTTAATAATAATGTTAATAAATAAAATTATTTTATTTTTCAACTACAAAAGGAACACATGTGATTATTTGGGCTCTAGGTATGGGAAATTCTTTTAAAGAATCCTCTTTTGATGTTTCCCTTCTAACTATTTTTTTCCATATTAAAGATCCTATAAATGTTTTAAGAAAAGATTTTTTTGTCATTCAATTGATTTTACAGGAATTGTTTACAATATTTTACTATATTGATTATTTTCAAAAAAAATTATGGTTTCACTTAAGGGTAACTTTAATTAAAAAACCTTGTTTTAACTGCTTTAATGATTTATTTGATAAATATTTTCCTTCCAAGTCTATTTTATTAAAATTATATTTTAAAAGTATTAAAAAAAATAAATGAATTATAAAGTAAATTTTATTCCTCTTTTAAATTCCTTTAAAATGATTTCCAAAGGAATAATTTTAAGTATTTTTTATGGAACATTTTGACATTATTTAAAAAAAATAAAAGAAATGTTTTATTTTAATGATTACATAATCAGTTTATCATCCCACCTATATAACCATTATTTGATATTTGGATTTATTTATAGGATTACTTTTTTTATAAAAAATAAACACCCACTTTATTATTTTTATAACTGTTTTAAAAAAGGGATTTAAATGGAATGGATTTTTTTATATCTTGAAATTGTTTTCGTATGGTTATAATGGGTCTCTCAAATCCTACCATTTATTTGGGATATGATCATTCACTCTCTAAATATATTTCTCTCTCTTAATGATATATAATTTTTCAAAATTCATTATATTTGTCGCTCACCTATGTACTTATCATATTCTCCATTACATTTATGGGGTAATAAATTCAATTTGTTTATTTTTAAGATTCCTTCAATAAAAAAATATTTTTTGATTATGATATGAGAAAATATTACGCAAAAAATTTCTTTCTATGTGTAATTATTATGATTATTAGTAATGATTTATTTTCATTTTGGAGAACATAATAATTAAACTATCAGGATGGGTATACCAATATAGTGTTTCAATGCATTGAGTAGAATTTTTTTCTCATTAGACATTTTTTATAATACTAATGTGTAAAACTAATCATTTATGTGACTCTATCCACCATTTTATGTCATGTTCATTATTACGCTTGACTTATTATTTTTCCATGTTTTTTTTTCACAATTCCTATGTTTAAATGTTATTATGATAACATGAAATTTATGTTATGATCCCATATTATTAATTATAGGCTTTTGTTTATAGGATGGAATATGCTACCTCACAATGGTGAAATATATATATTTTTTTAAAAAATATTAATATGTTTTTCATTATTTCAAATAATGATTTATAATTTTTTATTTATGATTTATTATGAAAAGATTAATGAAATTATTATTTTTGAGTTGTTTTTTTTCTTGTGTAATAAAATGTTTATTTTGATCCCAATGATTAATTTTAATAAATTATAATCCAATATATGTAATCATTAACTATCAATGTTTCCTTATTTTTTTATGTACCTTACTAATATTTATTTTCTTATCCCATGCATTAAAATTTTTTCACCACATCTTAGTGATGACTAGGTACATTTATAAGGTAAAGATGGAAATTATGAAGTTATTTTATAAAAATAAAACTTGTTAAATTATAAAAGTTTTGTTTTATTAGAAAAATTGACACTAAGTGGTAGTGTACACTTTTTGATTCAATATTTCATTAGGTAAGGGTCATGAAAAAATTCTATAAAACACTAAAATTAAATATCCTCAAATATGAGAAAATGAATTATTAAATTAAAACTCAATATTTTGTAATGTTTAATGATAGATCATTAAAGTATCATCCCCATAAGAAAAATAATCAGGGTGTAATTAATAATACCCATAGTTTGGATGGGAAACATGAAACCAAAAACCATTAGTTTTAATAGAAACAAAGGACCACAAAAATATCTAATTTTCATTGTTTTTTCCTTTTTATAACAAGATATTTAATATCATTGCACTCCAAATAACTTGATTCAGTATTTCAAAAGATTTGATACATTACTTTTGAACCCAATTTGAATCTACATTATAGTCAGATACCTTCATGCCGTAATAACTAAATAGAAATACAAGAAAAAAACTACAAATAGTATGATAAAATTTACAAATAAATTAATGTTATTTAATCATTGAATCAATAAGGATAATATTTAAAAAAAATTAATTGGGCTTTTAGGTCTTTTACACTTATAATTTTAACTTCTTTCATTTTTGGTTTTACCACGGTAACTAGTTTTTTCTTTCGTAATTTACAATTGATGAAAAATAATAAAACATCACTTCCTAAAAAAATTGAACATAATTATTCCAAAAAAAAATCTATTTTATCATACATTTCTAGGTCAAGTTTAAATAATTATAACGTCATAAAATTACTATTTTCATAAAAATAGTATTTTTTGCCTATTCACCTCAAAATAATTTTTTTAGATAAATTTAAAAATTAATATGAAGCTAATATTTTGTTGATGATTCCAAAAAATTATGTTTTTTGAAATTCAAGTTATAAAATTTCAGATTATAACTTTTAATTAATAAAATAAAAATTTAATAAAAATTTCATTCAGAAATATCTTTTAAAAAAATATTAGTCATTCGTATTCATGCATACAATTAATTAATAATAAAATTTATATTAATATGTTGTTCATATCAATAATATATTTTACCCATAATATATTTTTAATCTTAAAAAACACATAAAAGATCAATTTCTTGAAAATTTATGTTTTAAATTATAAATAAACATTATTAGTAATTTAGCTACAATAATTTTTTTATAATTGCTTATCATGTATAATGAAATTTTTTTCTAAAATTTTTTAAAGAAATTATTTAAATATATTTTTTCCTAACAATTAAATAATTAAATTTAAATGGTTTTATATTGTCCCATAGTTCATTGTGGTTTGGGGATGCATGTTAAACAAGCTATTGAGCGTATAATATTTTTAAAGGAAATATAATTTATGATATCATGGTGTTTCACCAACTTTAAAATATATTGATGTAAAATAATAATTTAAATATTAATAAATATTAATGATTTTTGAAAATAGAAGATTAATTTGTCAATTTTTATTATAAAGGAATTTAGAGTGTGTCTAAGAAATTATAAGTTCAAGGTAACTGCTTTTGTTAACCAAATATTTTTTCATTAAGTAATATACCTTACTCTTTGACTACTTTATTATAAATTTGGTTTATTATTATGTATTTTTATCTTTTATATTATATTTATACTATATTTACATATATATTTTTCTCATAATCACCTTTTAAATTAATTAATCACACAAACAATATGTCTTTTTAAGGGTTTTACATATTCATTTCATTTCACCAATATCTGTTTACATCTCACAACCAATTCTATTTTGTGAGGTTTATATAATTTCATATATATATCATCTCATAATTTTAATTTAATTCATGGGATTTAAAATTCTACCTCTCTTTTATTGTCTTCGGATTCAAGCATTGTGAAATTTATAAAAATTTCTTTTCCAATATCATTTTGAAATTAAATTTTTATGCCTAAATTCCCATTAGGAGTAATTATATGTTATTTATCTCAAACAACCTATAAATTTTATTTCCCTATAGTAAATTTTTATTTATTCTTGTCTTATTACTGTTTCTATTCCCATTAGTTTATTATTAACCTAGAATTATTCTTAAAAGTTAAATATCCTTGACATTTTGTTATCTTATATGAATATTCATCGACCATGTAAATGTGTTTTTATATGAATATTTTTCATCCATGTATACTTTCAATATAAGTTTCAAAAGATTATTTTAACTATAATATTTGACAAGTTTAAATGTGATATTTTTTCCCACTATTTTTATCAATAAACATTACAATTCTTCTTTTCCATGTATTCATGCTTCTTAAAGAGATTATTTACATTCTCATTCCTCTCAAAAAAACCATTTATTTATAAATTATGTATTGTTATAATAAAATTTATGAAAACATTAATGAAGGTATTTTCTTATTTTTTGATTATTTTTTTAATATTCTTATAATTTATTTTTTATCATTGTTGATATATTTTTATGTTTATTATGTTTCTCCAAGAATATTTTTTTATTAAATAAAACAATTTATTTCTCCTGATTATTTAATTTACTTTATGGAATTTTTTATAAAACACTTTTTTTCCTCATGGGTTATTTATAAAATAGTTGAATTATGAATGTTATCATTTTCATGTGGAACAGATTTGTATGATTTATATTTATGTGATATTTATAATCAATATAATTCTCTAATTCCTTAGGTAAATATTTATATCTAATGTGATATCATGTAATGTAATGGAGAGTGAATGCAATCCAAAAAATTTATGGGAATGTGGATTGAAACCAATCCATATTTTTTAAGGTAATGTTGAGTAATCCCTATCAACTATGTGATTATGTGCTTAGTAATGATCCATGGAATAAGAAATTGTTTTATATTCTTAAATTTATGTTAAATTAAAAAATTACGTTTCTATTTATCTTATTTATTATATTATTACTTATTATCAAGTCATTATTCTATGATCTATGTCACCTTATACTAATATAGGATTAGTTTTTATAACTCTATGTTATTTTTAATTAGATATTTATCCCATTTTCATGTTTTTCACATTTTTATAATGAATGAGGACAACTTTATACATAATTGATTTTTTATTCCACTTACTGACCATTTTATCCCTCCCTTTTTATATTCTATATTCAATATGAATTATATACATATATATTTCATTGAATTGTTAAATTTAGGATAAAATAGAGATTTTGAGAAATTAGTACATTATAATAAATTTATTTACCTATTCTTAAATAACACTTTAACTTTGGGTCCATTGAGTTCGTTTTAATATTTACAGTATATTTATAGTGATGTAAAATCATGGATGTGTTTTGGGTACATTTTAATTGGAATCATAATATATGTATAATGTTTGTAGTTTTAGTACTTCATCTAAGAGATAATGCTTGGGGAGTATTGTCAAATGATTTTTTTGGATCTACTAGATATATTGGGGGGAGTATTTTTTTCATAGTGATGACCTCTCTAATTTTGGTATCTAATAAGACACTATTTTGTTGAATATTTTATTGATAATAGGTGAACCAATTTTCTCACATTGTGCTAAATATGTTCATTTATGAAATATTTGAGATTAGATCATTCATTTGAAAAATTTATGAAAATTACAATTTTACCCTTTTAATATGAACTGAAGTATTTCACACATAAATATTTTAATATGTCTTATTTAAACATAAAATTTAGTAATAGTGTTCCTCACTTTATTTTATATACCATTTATTAATGATACTATAGATAAAGAGTGGATTTGGAAGAGGTAAATGGGACATTAAATCAATGGTGGGGTGGACACGTGAGATTGGACATCACTTTAGGGTTTGGTCCATATCATCTACATACATGCATGGATTGAGCACAAATTGTGACAGAGGATCCAAAAAAAATTTCTCACATATTATCCTTCTCTAAGGATAGCTAATTCTCTTATTTTGGTGGTCAAGAAGGAGGTGAAAGTGGGATTAAAAAATATGGAAGAATCTTCCCATTCACACTTGAAATCAATTTTATCCTAGACTCCCCTTTACACAATAAATATGTATTTTTATCATTTTTAAGGGTTGGGAAGTGTATTAAAAGATAAGAGGAATAACAGAATTTGTTTCACCCACATTCTACCAACATTATAAGACAGATAGCTCTTCAAGCACGAATCCCCTCATCGAAGCCTACGTCTCTTCTTCATGTTGTAATGTTTTAATTTGTGTAATAAACTTCTTTGTTATTTTTTATTTAGTCTATTTTCTTCTATTTTGAACAATTTTATTCTTCTTTACCTATCCTATATGGGTTGTAAACAAGAGAGGATATGAGATTGGGTTCTACCCATTCAATCCTTTTCCCATGAAAAATATCTCCACGATGACCATACCACCCATGGAAGAGTTGTTCTCTTAGT
Organism: Viscum album; assembly: GCA_963277665.1. Lineage (NCBI taxonomy): Eukaryota > Viridiplantae > Streptophyta > Magnoliopsida > Santalales > Viscaceae > Viscum > Viscum album. The sequence goes on from OY728122.1 coordinate 1,211,717,732, forward strand.
GATAAATCTATCTTATATCCTATTCATTTAATTATTTTGAATAATTGAGGTACTATAATTCATTAAATATGTTTCATTAATTGAGTTTTTAAATTATATGATACTAATAAAAAATTGAAAAATTAACACAAAAACATGTGAGGTCGAGTATTGTATAAATTGTGAGAGCACAAACTTAATCGATAAAACAAGACCACACATGATAAATTTGTAGAGTTAAAATATAATCCCTAATCTCAATTCATCCTCATTTCCTATAATGTAATTGGGTCTTAATTTACCATTTATAATAAACTATCGTTAGAACGTCAATCAAATCAGGGTGTTGTGCATGTTACGAAGATAGCATAGGGTTTAATTCTCTTCATATTTGTGGTAAATTTAATTCTCAGAGGGTTAGGGGATTAAAAAATTAAGGGGTCATAATTAGGTGTATATTAATTAAAATGAAAATTATTTATAATTAAATTAAGTGGTTGAGTTAGATCGATTACATCCTTTATATATTGTCTAAAAATACATCTTCTTGTCTTTTTTAAATCGAGCTTCATTTCAAAAAGAAAAAATATATAATAATATATTCTTCTAGAAAACATCTTCTAGTTTTATGATTGGTAAAAAACCTCCCACATCCATAAAATTAGTGTTATTATTCCATTTTATGTTATTTTTAAAATACATTTATTATGTTGTTAAATTTACTTCTTCCTTTGAGAGATGACCTCGGTCAGCCACTATGTTTCCCTTAAGTTCCCAAAAAACACTAATCATTTGGGGGCACCCATGATAGCACCTTTCAAATTGGAACCATTTTCAAGGAGACAAGTAATGATTTCAACTAATTATAAGAATTTATTTTATTTTACATTTTATTCTCTTCCTCTCTTTTTTTCATCCTTCTATACCCAATCTGAATTTTTTCTACTTCTTTTATTTTCCTCTACATCTATTTGGACCATCAACTCAAAAATATCATTTTTTGACTATGGTAAACTTTCCTAATTATCATTTTAATTTTATTTATTAAACGAACTAATCCTGAGGATACTTTAGAACTTGACCCTAAGATTTAACATAGCATTTGAGCTCGAATCAGACATTCTCATTCTACGTGATGTTTCAACATTCAACCAGTTGGATAATTCCTCCACTCAGAGAAAATTTAAATGGGAAACACATCTAAGAAAAACATAAAACAATAATTAATGGATGAATATAATTACAATGATCATAATAAAACCAATCGAGAATTTCCTACACCTGATATTAATTATGAAACATATTTTATTGCATACCCAAATATTGAATCATACATTGAATTGAAATCTTGGTTAATTCATCCTCTTAAAAGGTTTCATGGGTTATATGGTGAGGATCCAAATAAAAATTTGAAGAATATAAAGTGGTTTTCTCAATCATAAAACCAAAAAAAATTATGAATATCAAATCAAACTAAGAGCATTACTATTCTCACATGATGGAGCTAAAAAAGATTGGGTGTATTATTTACAACTTGAAGATGTAACTTGTTGGAAAAATTTGAAACGTCTATTATTATAAGTATTTTTTCCAGCTTTAAGGACCGCATCCATTCATTAGGATATCTCGGGGATCATGAAAGAACAAGGGGAGTTAATGTATGAGTACTGAGAGTGATTAAAGAAGTTCTGTACAAGCTGTCCACAACACCAAATGAGTGAGAAACTCCTCATACAATTCTTCTATGAAGGACTCACACCTATGGAGAGAATCATGGTGGATGTCGCAGCTAGAGAAACTTTGGAGGACAAGACACTGGTAGCTTCATGTTCATTGATCAAAAATATGGCACAAAACTATCATCAATTTGGCGATCAAGATACACCATATATTCAAGGAATACATCAGGTAAGTCCTTATTCTCTTGAATTTCATTTGATTAATAACAAGTTGGAATAATTGAAAACAATGGGAGGCATATTTCTTGGTATCAAAAGACATCCCAACCCATTCCTTCAAGGCCTTGTTGCATTTTCACTAAGACAAGTCACCCAACTAACTATTGACCACAACTTAAAGAGAGATAGGATTTCATAGAAGTATTACTAGGGAGACCATAACTACAACACCCACAGACTTATCCCCAAAAAAAATTGATTTATTTTCCCTAGCATACAACCATGGGTGGAAGGATCAATCAGATATGAGGTATTTCTCTGAACAACAAAAAAGGACCCCTTTTCAACAAATCTTTCAACAGGCTCCACCTTGCTAGAAGGGGTTCAAACAACTTGAAAGGAGATTTGAAGACAAAGAATATACAATACAACAAAAATGGAATCCCCCTCACATGGTATATTATAGTACTAATGACTATATGAAGAAAAATTTTCTTAATCAGTAGATTATATTAACAGTCAAGGTTCGAAGTTGAGAGAGTTGAGAACTCAAATGAGCCAGATTTTCACTGCCCTCCATGAACTGGTAAGTAGGAATTCTTGAAATATTCCTTCCCAACCTACACCAAATCTCAAGGGGAATGTCAGTACCATCACATTGATTAGTGGTATGAAAACAACTAAAACATCTACACCTATCATTCCATTGGGATACATCTCAAATACATAGAGTCCACATTCAAAACCAGCTGATGAGAAAGCCAAGGAGAAAGATAAAGGTGATAAAAAGATTAATGATTTTCCTCCTAAACACCTTCCATTTCCAAAAAGAGTTGTCAAATCCCATAATATGGATTAAGAGGCAATGTAAAAAGAGTTTTTGGAAACATTCAAATGTGTATATGTAATCATCCCTCTACTTTAAGACATCATGAAAATCCCAAGGTATGAGATATTGTTAAAAGAAAATTGTACCAATCAAAGAGGGCTAAAGTGAAATGAGAGTATCAATATTGGAAGGAATTGGTTAGCACTCATTACACAAACTCTAGCGATGAAAACAATGTCCATGGATCCGAGGACATTCACTATCCCATGCACCAAAGGGGAGCTACACTTTTCTGATACTCTTTGTGATTTAGGAGCATCCTTAAATGTGATGCCTCACTTTGTATTCTCTTATTTACAGGTTGGTGAGTTGAAACTGAAAAGAGTAGTGGTGCAGTTGGTAAATATAGCTACAACATATTCGGAGGGAGTCCTTGAGGATGTACTTTTTTGGGTAAGAGACATGATCATCCCAGTAGATTTTTACATGCTTAAAATGGATTATGGTCAGGTATGTTCACATTCTCCCATTATATTAGGTAGTCCCTTCCCCAAAAATGAAAAAACTATCAACAATGTCAATGAGGGTCCACTTTCCATGGATTTTGGAGATGAAGATGTGATATTTGATGTTATGGACTCTAGGAAGTACCCTTCAAAAGGCCTTTTTGCTTTTTTTATGTCCCATTTTGATCCACCAAATAAAAACCCCATGGAATTTGATTGTTCTATGCTTAGGGAGATTATGAGACTTGGTTCAATTTTGATTTCTAAGAGTACTTCCACACATATATATAATGCACAAGACTCACTTATATATTTTTTTGTAATGGATTCTTATTTGGATTTTGATCATGTTCAATCTGATTATGACATGGTAGTGGAGTATGCAGTTGGATTTGATGCTTTATTCACTGATTTTGATTATGTATATTCTAATATTGATGTTTATTGAGCACATATTCTAGTTATTTTAATGCCTCCATCCATACATCACCCCCTACACTAGAACTCCATCCATTTACACGAAATACCGAATACTCCTAATTTTTGAGTGGTCATAAATTACATGTTATCATTGATAACAATCTCCCATTTGAAGATGAAGAATTTTTTTAATCCTTTGAGGGAGAACATCAAAGAAATTGGGTGGAATTTGGTTGAAATATAAGGGATTAACACCTCCATTTTCATGAAAAGTATTATTTTGGATGATGGGGATAAACCAGTTAGGCATCCAAAAAAGAGACTCAATCCAAAACTTTTGGATGATGTTAAAAAAGTGGATGAAAAAATGATCAAGGTGGGTATAATCAATACCATTTCAGATTCTATGTGGGTGAGTCCTATTAAAGTTGTGTATAAGAAATGTGGTGTTACTATTGTTAAAAATGATATAGAAGAGTTAGTTCTGATGAGGGTACAAAACAGTTGGCATGTGTGTATTGATTATAGGAAACTAAATCTTCCCCCTCGCAAGGACCATTTCCCCCTCCCATTTGTTGATTAGATTCCTGCGAGACAAGATGGGAAAACACACTATTGTTTTTTCGATGGATTTTCAGCATGTTTTCAGGTTCTTATAACTCCATAGGATTAGGAGAAGCCAACATTAACTTTTCCTTTAGGTACATTTTCCTACCGGATGATGCAATTTGGACTTTTCAATGCCCCAGGTACCTTCCAAAGATACACGGGGAGCATATTATTTGATTTTATTAACACATGCATGGAGGTATTTATGGATGACTTTACCGTATATGGATACTCATTTTATGAATGCGTAAATAGTTATGGAAATGTGTTGAATCATTGTGTTGAGAAGAATCTGGTCTTAATCTTTGAAAAGTGTCATTTCAAGGAAGAGCATGGGATTGTCTTAAGGCATGTAGTGTCAAAACATGGGATAATGGATGATATATCTGTGGTAAATTTCATTTCATCCTAACCCTATTTTTCAATGGGGTGTGATGTTAGATCATTCCTAGGTCATGTAGTATTTTATTCGAGATTCATCAAATATATTATTATGATTTCTCCTCCTATGTAAATATTAATTCAAAAGTATTATGATTTTGTGTTTGAGGATTATTTCAGTAATTCCTTTGATGAGATAAAACAATGTCTTACCACTCCACAAATCATAAAGCTCCCACGGTTGGAGCTTCCATTTGAGCTTATGTGTGACACCTCCAACATTTTGGTCGGCGTTGTCTTATCTCAGAGGGTAAAGAGACGTTCACATGTGATTGCATATGAATCAGGGACATTGGATTCGGCTGAATAAAACTAAACACCCACAGAAATTGAGTTTTATGTTGTTATATTTTCTTTAGATAAATTCAGTTCATATTTATTGGGATCTAAAGTAGTTGTTTTTTACCATGTAGCTCTGAGGTTCCTATTGATGAAGTTGGATGCAAATCCTTGGCTGATCTAATGGATGCTCCTTCTTTAGGAATTTGAAATTGAGTTAAAAAACAAGAATGGGTCAGATAACCTGTTGGCATACCACATGAGTAGGATTACTCACATACTAGAGGATGACACCATGGACTTGTTACCACTTCTAGACCCATTCCCCAATGAGAATATTTATTCCATCTCAGGTACGCATCCTTGACATGCTGATTTAGTGAACTACCTTGATCCATATGAAATTACTTCAAATTAAAGGAAACACCAAGTCCAAAAAATAAAGAGTGAGTCCAGGTTTTCTGTATGGGATGACCCCTACCTATGGAACATGTCTATTGACCAATTTATTATGATTTGTGTTCTTTATCATGAGTTTGATTCTGTCATACACCTTCTTGTGGTGGACACTTTGGACCCCAACTGATAGCTAGGAATGTATTAGTCTCCGGATTATGTTGTCCTAGCTTATTCCATGATGAACATGTGTTTTGTAAGTCATAGTCTCATTTCCAACACACGGGAAACATTTATAAGAGACATGAGATGCCCCAAAATACCATATTATTTTGTGAGATTTTTGATGGGTGGGGTCGATTTTATGAGTCATTTTATTTGTTCATTTGGTTTTTTGTCAATTTTTTTCCTATTGATTAGGTGAATAAATGGGTGGAGGGTAAGGCCACCAGGATAGATGATTCTAATGTTGTTGTGAAAATGGTCCAAGCACATATTGTTTGTAGGTTTGGAGTATCGAAGGCCATCATCAGTGAACAAGGAACACACTTCTCAAATCAGAATAATTTTTCCATTTTTCAGAAGTATGGTTTGACACACAAAACATAAACACTACACCACTCCCAAACAAATGTCTAGGATGAGGTTTCAAATGGTGAGTTGAATTTTTTTTGTAGAAAACCATGCATCCAAATAGAAAGGATTGGTGAAAGTGCTTGGATGAAGCATTGTGGGATTATAGGATATCATACAAGACACCAATTGGTATTTCCCCATTTTGGATGGTTTTTGGGAATGTGTTTCATCTCCCCCATGAAGTTGATCATCGGGTTTATTGGGCTATAAAGAAATGCAACACAAATTTGGCACAAGATGGAATCAAACAGAAGTTGAAAATTCAAGATCTTTAGGAGATTCAATTTTAATCATATGAGAACTCAAGGCTCTACAAGGAAATATCAAAAGCATATCATGGTAGAATGATCCAACAAAGGGAGTTTGAAGATGCATAGAAAGTCCTTCTCTATAGTTCACGAGTGAAGCTGATTCCTAGTAAGTTGTGTTCTGGATGGTTAGGTCCTTATGTTGTGACTAATTGTTTTCCTTATAGTGTAGTGGAGATCACACAAGAGGGAACATGAAGGAGATTTATAGTCAACGGGAAGAATTTGAAAAAATTCATTAAGGGACTTCCTACTATTGTAATAGATTTCATCACACTACATAACCTCATCATTACATAAGCATATCGGGCTGTTCCTAACCCTTTCACTTTTTATTCTTTATCTAATTTAAAATTATATATTTCATGTGCATATATCGTCTCATGGCTTCACATTGAGGAAAATTAAATATTTTATGTGTGGGGGAGGGAACATTTTAGTTTAGTAATTTTAATTGTTTTCTTGTTTTTCAATGATTTTAAAAAAAAATCTGTGTTTTTCAAATTTTCTATGTTTATTTTTCAATTTTTTGTTTTTTTTGAATATTTTGAGATTAAAAGATTATCATATCCATTTTTTAAATACATATCAATTAGTGAAATAGTTTATCTCATGAAACTATGCTTAAATGAATTCTTAAAATGACTTTGTTTCAAGTTCAAATCTTTAGTAATATCATAAAAATTACTCTAAATTTCGAATCCCAGGACACATCTCACTATCTTTATATTTGAAATCACTTTCATTTGAGGCTTCTAAAACATTATTTTCATATTGTTTACATTTACCTCACATATTGAGATTACTAAACCATGCTTTATTTAACCAAAATTTGATTTATTCTTGTCAAAACATGATGGTTTGAGGTACTTATGTTTAAATGATTGAAAAAATTGTTTGGTATTAAAGACCCTACCCAAATAATCCTTTTTATAATGGCCTACCTTGAACATTTAATCCTTTTATCCCTTAGAACCCATGAAAAAACTATTAGGTTATCCACATTACAAGACAATTTTCTCTATCCATCTAAGTCTTAAAGTTAAATTTCTTAATCTAGTTGAACATAAGTGTTGGAGGAGCTATCTTGTGTTTTTATACCACATTCTATGATACTTTTCAGGGAAAACTTGTTTTAATACATTTGTTTCCTGATGAAAAAAAATAATTATGATGGAAGTTTTTCCTTTTCTAGAGCTTTCATGATATCTGAAGTTGTGCCTTTTGGAGCTTCTAGTAAAGGAAAAACGTTTTCCCTATCTGGAACTTTCACGAAAATCATTATTGAGAAGATTGAAATTTTTCCTACCAAAATGTTGAATGGTGTGAACATTACTTTATTTTTCCTGATGATGAAGATTATTTTATGCTATGATGATTGATTAGGAGAACATATTGAAGTAAAAAATTGATTAATGAAACTTTTCTTCAAAAAGAGTCTAGCCCCCCTCATTCAGCCTTAGAATTTATCATATCTAAATCCTACCAACGAAAAGCCACAGAAAAACCCCAGAATGTCTTCATGATAAACATATGTCCTTGACTCACATCGGGTGGCGACGTAGGAATTTATTAAGCTTATGATGACCATTGTATGAGTTTGGGTGGGAAATACATTGCTAAAAAACTGACATTTGTGTGATAAAATAAAATTCAAGTGAGGTAAGTGTTTGGTTCATGGGAGGATAAATGATGTGGAAATATATTAAATGATATATATGGAGAACTTGAAATAATGGTTTTTTATGATGCATGATATCTTTTGTTTCTGGGTGTGGAATTGTTGCATCTCATGGATATCTGTTTTAAAATTTGTTTTCATTTGATATTGATGTATACTTTATATGAGGTTTTTCCCATGAGTGGAAAAGTGAAAGTGTGGGTGAGTTAATAAAAAAAATATTTTTTTGAATATTTTATTGATAATAAATGACATAATTTTTCACATTGTGTTAAATATGTTCATTTATGAAATATTTGGGATTAGATCATTCAATTGATAATTTGATGAAAATTCTAGTTTTAACCTTTTGAATTGAACTGTAGTATTTCGAAAATAAATAGTTTTATATAACTTAATTGAAATTAATATTTTGTAATAGTGTTACTCACTTAATTAAATACAATATTAACTCAGGAAACTAGATCTAAAGTGTGCATTTGGATGGAATAAATGGGCCATTAAGTCAATGGTGGGCCGGACACGTGAGATTGGTAATCACTTTATTGTTTAGGTTATATCTTATACATCTGTGTAGGGATTGATCAAAAATATTGCGAGAGGATCAAAACCCCAATTTCTCATATATTATCTTTCTATAAGGATAGCTAATTCAAGCATTTTGGTGACCAAGAAGGCGGTGAATGTGGGACTAAAATATTTTGAAGAATCTTCTCATTCACTCTTTAAACCACTTTTAACCTTTCCTCCCCTCCACACTATAAATACGTATTTTTCTCATTTTTAAGGTTTGGTACGTGAATTTGGATATTGAAGTCATATTATAATTGGTTTCACACAAATTAACCAACCATTGTAAGAGATGTATCTCTTGAAGCAAGCATCCCCTCATCGAAACCTTCTTCTCTATTTGATGTTGTAATGTTTTCATTTGTGTAATAAACTTGTTTTTTCTTTTTTATTTATTCTATTTTATTTTATTTTTTTTCAATTATATTCTTCTTTACTCATCCCATTTTGGTTGTAATTATGGGTGTATACTATATTGGGTTCTACCGTTTCAATCCTTTGCTCATGCAAAATGTCTCCACGGCGACCACACTGGCCATGGAAGAGTAGTTCTCTTAGTGATTGATCTATCTTCTACCCTCTTCATTAAATTATTTTTAATCATTGATCTATTTTAATTCACCTAATATGATCTTTCAATTGTTTTTTTTAAATATAAGAGACAAAGAAAAAAATTATCAATTAACACAAAAACACATGAGGTCGAGTATTGTGTAAATTATGAGAGTGCAAACATAATTGGTAAAACAAGACCACAAGGGATAAGTTTGTAGAGTTAAAATATAATAACTAAGAATAATTCATCCTCATTTCCAATAATTTACTAGTGCCTTAATTTTCCACTTACCATAATCTATTCTTAGAACATCAATCTACCCAGGGTACTGCAATTACATGTTCTGAAGATAGCCTAGGGTTTAATTCTCTTCATATTTGTGGTATAGTTAATTATCATCAGGTATGGGGATTATAAAATTAGGGGATCATAATTAAGTGGATATTAATTAAAATTATAATAATTTATAATTAACTTAATAGTTTGAGTTAGATCAATTACATCTTTTAAATATTGTCTAAAAATCATCTTCTTGTTGTGTCTTTTTAATCAAGATTCATTTAAAAAATAAAAAAAAATATTATACAATCTTCTTCTAGGAAACTTATTCTGGTTTTATGAATGATAAAAACTCACACATACTTTCCATTAGTGTTATTATTAACCATTATGTTATTTTAAAAATACCTTTAATATGTTGTTAAATTTACTTCCTCCTTCGAGAGACGACCTTGGTCAGCCACTCTACTACACTTAAGTACCCAAAAAATCACTAATCATTTGAGGGAACCCACGACAAAACCTTTCAATATCTAATATCTGTATTTCCGAATACATCACTAAACATTCATCATGTAGGTATTGAGGACCTACGAGATTTTTGATTTGGGATGAAGTTTATGGGTGATGTACATCTCTTGATTCTGATAATCATTTGAGAAATTAATCTAAATTATATAATCTATGTTATTATAATTTATTTATTTATTTAATTATTTATTTATCTTTATTTTCACTTATACACATTGATCCAAATAACTAAATTCTGAGGTTCTATTTTTCTACATAATGGTTTTCATGGGATCTTTTATCATTGATATGCATCATCAATTGTTCAATAAATAGTGGTATGTAAATATATATTAGTATATATTTCTAATATATTTAATTAATAACTTATTATTTATTATTATTTATATGTTTTATAATCTGAAAACATGTAGTTATGGGATTACCTGAGTGTTAATTCCACCCTATAATATAACATGAATCATGAGTTCAAGTCATGGAAGAGGTGAATTTATGTATTGTTATAGTGGCACAGTAGAAATAAATTATTATAGGTACTATAATGGATTATTATAAAAGTTATTTTATTCCTCGGAACTGTGATTTTGGCCCACATGTTGGGCCTTTTGACCATCACTATCATTTGGGTCATGTGTACACCATGCCACTATTTTAGGACCTTTTATATATCTAGGTTTTCTTCTACCAATGGATGTAATGATATGATGGTGGTTAATATTGATGGAAGAGGTGGTAAAATCATATATCTGGTCATTCACTAGTAGTAGTGAAGGGATTTTAGAGCACACCAAAAACATCATCATGGGATATAGATCATATGTTTTAGAAATGACATCATAGAATTGGGATAGTGGGAAAAAGGTTGTTGGTTGGGTCTATTGCAGATTAATTCCTCATTCTTCTACGCTATTGGGAATGTAATCTGGGGCCTTAGTGTAATAAAATATGGGTATTTGTAGCCATATAATGGATACCTCCCATTATAGTTGCAAATATATATTATCTAGAATAAAAATTTGATTTTTGAGGAAGTATGTCATCCAATCAAGGACTGCATGAGACCCATTACGGATGTGGGAGGAATGTGAGGCATAAATTCTTGACCATTTACATTATTTTTTTATAAAATATTGATAGTATATTTATGTTGATATATCTACGAATTATTTTTGACAGATCATATTTGAAACCTCATCCCAACGATATTCATACCATGGAATTTAATGAATTTTTTTCCCTACTATATAGGTGAGACTTTCAGAAAAAAATCATCAGTTGGTTGACATTGTAATGTAAGTTATGATGTCATATATAGAGCTTTGAGTTTTTCTGATATGGGAAGTAACATTGATTGTTAATTTATAGATAGTTTTAAAACTAAATTTATATATTAATTTTATAAAAATAGTAAATAATATATCTTTTATAGTGTTTGGTCTATATTAAAGTATGTGCACTAATAAAACTACTAGGCTAATTTTTGGTGAGAGGTAGTCATAGATCATGGTAAATTTTTTATTTTTAAAATTATAATTAATTTTAAAAAATATTTATTTATTTAAAATTTAATTACATATTTATAATAGATAACTATGATATGTGAGAGAGTTTGGGAAATACTAAAATATTATTTAATGAGATTGATGTAATGATCCAATATTATATTGATGAGGAGTGTGGTCATGGGTTACTATGATTGGTATTGAGAAATTCTAGTTGAATGGTATTGGTTTGTGATCAAAACATTAAAGTAATTATGGTATTGTTTAAATACCATTTTTTCTTCCTTAAAGTGAACTTGAACAGAATCATCATTATTTTTAGATACATGGTATTAAATAATTAATTGTGCTCAAGATGGGAATATATAATGGTTGACTCGATATCCAAAAGGGCACAACCATTTTCAATAGTAGCATATTGAGAAAATGATTGAGCATAAGCAATGACCAACAAATTGATTAGGAATAGAGTTTCTTTCTCCGTCTCAAGACCCCCTATAACTAATCCCCCACCCTAATAGTGAATTGTTAATTATTTTTTCTTTAGAAATTTTCTAATATATTGTTTTTTAAAATTTTATTTATTGATGTTTTGTATTTTCAAATTTTTCTGCATTGTATTAATTTTTTTCAATAATTGTTTGTGATTCTTAATAAATCTATATTATTTATTGTAAAAATTATCTTTTTGTTATGGATACTCTATATTCATCTATATTTATGAAATTTCAAAAAATATTTGTTTGAATCCAAAACTCTAGTTACCTTGATTCTGTTTTTACATTATTACACTGGAATAAGATCCAAGTGGTGACATCACTAGGGATTAATGAGTTTTATAGTCTTAAATACCCCGATAAAAAAATGATTCTCATTTTACATTATAAATAAAATATAAATCCTAATCAAAGTAAATATTTTATATCATTTAACTCTTTCATATATTCCTTCTTCAAATCATGGGTAAACGAAATAAAAATAACTGTGATATCAACTGCTCAGTAAGGGTTTTGTACAATAAAATATACCAAGGGTAAATAAGGTATAATAAATATGGAAAAGTAAATAACTAAAAAATAATTTCATTATATAAATAACTTGATTATGAATTGAATCCATGGATAGTATTAATGTCACAACCACATGGATAATAATAATTAAATTCTCAATGATGGAAATGCATAATATAGGATTGCTTTATAAAGGCCATCTTCCAATATATTTTCATATATGGGAAGGTATAAACCAAATACTATTTAATTAGTCTTACCAACTAGTTTGTCTCATGAAATAATTTGATGCATAATGGGTCTATCTATATTTTCAAATCACATGTAAATGCATATCAGACACATTAATCATATATTTAGTGATATAATAGTTACAGAACCTATATTTTCTATCATTAAATATACATATTAATAAATAATATGAAATGTAAACATTTCCTAATTTAAGAAAATGAAATTTATAGTAAAACATCATCTATAGAAATGGTATTTAATTTAGGAAATAAAAATTTTCATTATTCGAAGAATATGGATATGGAATCAAAATGTGATTTCTAATAAAATATGATCGAAATAAAGTCAATAAGTATTGAATATAAAATTAATCAAGAGATAAAATATGTCAGTCAATTCATCAAAGAGTGTATTTTATAGTAAAATAAATTCTTCCTGAGAATATAAAAAATGGATTTTTGAAATTATAAATAACTTTTCATTAAAGTGAATTATTTTTAAATCCATTGGAATCTTATAAAATAATATAATTATCATAATATGAATATGAAAGGGGTGATCTGTTAATGTCGTATATGTTTAAAATAAACATTACTTTTAAATTTATGAAAAAATTAAAAAATAAATCTTTCAAAAAATATTACAAATATAATTTTAAATACATTCAAAATTCTAGAATATCAACAAATTTATATAATAAATACTTTAAAAATATAAAAATATACATTTGTATATAAGTTATTGAATTATTTTTATAAAGATGATAAATATACCCTTTCAAAAAATAAAAATAAGATCATATTTTCAATTCATTTTTTTATTAATTAACATTATAAATAAATCAAATTTTATAATAATAAATGAAAAATACATAAATATTTAGGGCTTAAAAAATATTGATTTTATGGAGGATGAATTATAAGATTCCAGCAATGAAAATATAAGAAGTCCCAAAAAAATGAGATTGTAAAAAAAATCTTACCACTTTTGTGAAATTTAAATTTTAACCCCTTGTAATATAAAACATGAATTGAAACCATATTTACCAATAATAAATATATTTCCATTTTATATACATTGAAGTTTTTATATATACACCAAATAATATAAAACAAGTTCTTAATGCCAAATATGACTTAATGGAATTGAAATTGAGAAGAAATTACATACCTCATGCTTGTACATAGTCAAACAGGATTAAAAATCATTTATAAAGAATATATATTGATTATATATATATCATAACCATACACATAACTATAATATCATATATGAACCAATTATGACATCTTATCGCCAAATCATTAACAATATTTCAGTATTATCATCGTTTCAGGTGTTAACTCATTCTTTTTTCATGTATGTTTTGATACAAATTTTTTTTCCATATTTATTGATCATGGGTATATCATCATCATTATAATAATTATTAACTAAACATCATAAATATTCATTATATACATTTTTAGAATCATCTCTGGAAAGCGTACATAAAAAAAATCTCATCGCTTCATGAACGTGGTAATCCAAAAAAACCCACGAGTAATGTTATCATTTTTAATAGGTGGAATGGTAAAGAATAATATGATATTTTCAATTAATATAATAATAATTATGTCATAAATTTCATATATGTTCATTATATCCATTATTATGACAAGCTATGTGAGGTGATAATGTAAAAGTATTACATCAGTTCTGGTATTTATTTCCATCAAATTGACTATCAATACATGGTTAATAATACATATTATAAAACATTATTTTAAATACATGAATAATTAGTTCAATACTATATTTTCCATTATTCATAAATTTTTATTTCTAAGATAAATATTTTAAAAATAATTCGAGGATTATTTTGACCAAGTAAGTTCAAAATCGATATTCATCTCATCAGATATAAAATATTTCTTATATGAAATATTAAAATGAACATTATACTATAGTTTCATGAAAATAAAAATTTCACATGCTATAATTGAAGAGGATGTTTTCATTCTTCCACCCTTCTAAAATTTTTTCCTCAAAATTTACATTGCAATACAATCTAAATAAATTTTAGTGGTTATTTTTAATAACATCCTCATGTTCACATTTTTCTCCTTTGTTTTTTTATTTTTACAAAGTACCTTTACCAAATGATTTATTTGGATTAATAATACTATTTACATAATGAAAAGAATCTATATCATATCTTTATAGTTAGATAGATCAGGTTCCAATTATATTTCATCAATGTTTACCACATATAATGGGTCCAGAATATACTTCCATAATAATGAGATATAGAACACGTCATATATTTTAGAAATTCATAATGGAATTTTCAAGTGGTACGAAACAAATCATGTTCATTCTAAAATTTCCAAAGGTTTGATATTCTTCGGGGTCATTTTTCCTTTCTTAAAAAAACATCAAACATCCTTCCATTGATATAATTTTATAAAAATTTGATATCCTACTTGGAATTCCAAATATTTCATTCAACTATCAACATAACACTTTTTCATTCATAGATCTACATTAATATGGGTCTGAATAATCATTAAATTCATCCTTGTCTACTTAAAATGTTTTGGAACTATATGCTTCCATTCCCCAACTTCATCAAAATTGGATGGAGTATGAAATATATTTCCATATAATGATTTATATGATTTCATTTGAATACTTGAATGGATGATATTATATAGGAAAACTACACTAAAGGTAAATTCATATCCCACATACCATAAGAGTCATATGATAAATACGCCAAAAATTAATAAAATATAGGAATAGCCTTTCTAGACTGTCCATAAATTTAAGGATGATAATCAGTGCACAAATTATTCCTAGAATGAAAAGCCTTATGAAGACATTTCTCTAATTTTTTTATAAATTATGAAACAATATAAGTAATACTGGAAATTGGTGTACCATGAAGTCTTAAAAATACCTTAATATAAATTCATGATAAATGATTAATAATAATATATTTTTTATTGTGATTAAGTTTTTAAAGGTTTTAAGATAATTTATAATAACCCATATAGAATAATTTATTCTAGTAGACTTTGGAAAGACAGTGAAAACATCCCCATTATGTTTATCACATCTCCACATAGAAATTGGTAGAGGTTTCATAACTCATCTAGGATATTGCCTCTCAACTATCCCTTATTGAGATCCTAGGAATCATTATTCATAATTTTAAATATTTAGATTAATATTATTCCACCAAAAAATGATCCCTCAAATCACTATAAATCATGCTTTCACTATGGAGTATAGAGAAATTTGATCTCTGAGTGCCATCTAAGAGCTTTATTTTCATCTCATGTATAGAAGAAGTACAAATGCTCACTCAAAATTTTAGAACACCATCTTCATAAGGGATTTATTTCAATTTATCATCATTCACACCATTAATTTTCATTTCAATAATTATTACCACCATGTTGGAATCATTTTACCATTTACAATAAATATGGATTTGAAATCATGTGAAAAATGTGTAATGTTTCTAATTCCTTAATAATTCCCATAAATATATTTATTCGATACATGAACATATCATCCCTTTTAATATTCATTTTTGTTAGGACTCCATGATTTCAGATGATCAATGAGTAGAGTACATTATTTTTCTTCAATAGTTGGTAGTATATTGAGAAATAACAATCCTTTTGTAGATCGATCCATCACCATTTCCTTATGTTGAGAACATTCTTTGAAAATATATTTTCTATACTCCTATAATATGTGCATATCTCAAATATTTCACCATAGAAATAATGTATCCATATTATCCAAAAAAATATTATATTTTTCAACTCATGATTATGACATAGATAGTTCAATTCAGGTGCCTTTAAATTTCGTTATGCATATTTAATAAGATTATTATTCTACATGAGGATATAGTCATGTTCCCCCTTAATAAATCAATATATATAAAAAATACATCCTTTTTTAATAGTTGATTAAATATCATAAAATTGACCAATATCCACTTCAATGATTCTAAAAATTAAAAAATTTCTTTTTTCCATTTGAGCATAAGACCATTATGTGTAAGATTGGTCAATAGTTTAGTCAATCAGGGAAAGTTTTAACAAATCATTTACCATAGACTAAAAATCCAAGAAAACTCTATACCTAAATTATATCCATCTGTTTACACCATTCCTTGAATAAATTTTTCCTCATAGGATCATTTGAGGTTCCATCCATGGAGAAAATATAGCCATGAAAATGATCATTTAGCAGCCAAAATTAACAGCTAATAAATTTTAAATATAATTTTTTTTTCACTATGTTTTTAATAACATTCGAATCTAATTTTCATAGTCCACATAGATTGCAGAGAATGTCACTAATCAACCCACAATGACCACTCCATGGATGATATTATAAGATCCCAGTTTTTCAATGGGGTACAGATCCTGTTCTTTTTAGTCTAAAAGATTATCTTTCACAAATAAATGTAAATAATGGATTAATAAAGCTTTCAAGATAATTCTATCTTTTTTAGAGTCTGTATATTCAATTTTTAGAGGAATATAGTAATGCACATAATTGGTGCATGGTTAGTAGTAACTGTGTGGCTCAACCATGAGTCCCAAAAGTAGAGGATCATGGTTCACTTAGCTTTGATAGGGAGAATGGATTCTTGTAAAAAACCTGTATTAAAATTTGGATGTAAAATGCATGGATAGATCATGGTTTTTCATACCAGGCCCTTATTATGTGAATGTTTTGGGGTGTGATATTTTTTGAGTTAATAGTGTGTGCTTGGATTTTGAAACAATCTGTATAGACCATGTAAGAGGTTTGTCCCATGATATTGTCCAATACACAATTAACACACTATTTGGATAACCATTCATCAACCATATTTCCAATTTTAAAAATTTATAAATTTCCCTTTTCCCTTAAATCAATATAATTCCCCACTTCTTCTTCCATCTCACACATATCACCTCTCCCATGGGTTTCTCACATATCCTCTCCACATATTCTTTGATTTATCTCTTCCATAATGTCTCAGAATCAAACAACGTTAATCACGTTTGATTACCCTCGATGATTCTATGAGTACCCTTGATTATTTCACAATTTTCTCTTGTTGTATCAAATGTTATTTACATAAAAACTAATATACCCTATTATCCTCTAGTTTTTCAAGTTTCTGTTATTTTTATTATTATATTTGAAATTTTAAGCTAATATCAGATGAGGACACAACTGTTATTATAAGGTAAAGAGTATAGTACGTTTCCATAAATTTGAAGATGTTTATATCATGTTTCATTGTGCTACACACCAAACCATCTCTGTGTTTCTTCTAAAACCATTATACCATTAAATTAATTATTGAATCCTCTTTATAGACATTATATGGGACATTTATAACTAATTGGATTTTAACAACCCTAACCTGAACAATCACTTGGGTATCCTAAATTATATTCCATAATGACATATTTTTTCTCTTTCGATAGAAATACCACTAAGGTGTGTTTTTCCTGTCATTGGCTAGTGAAACATTATTAATTAAATTAATGATATGTTATGTGGGATGTAAATACCCATTTACCACTTGACAACATGTAAATGAATTAAATGGAATATGAATGTAAGGACCATGTCACAAATATATTGCTAAATTTTTATGTATTCTCCAAAAAATATTTTCTATAAATTAAGATGTGTTATGGAATGTAATATTTCACTTGGACTATAAAATTTACATATTAGTAATATGATGTTAATTGATTAATGGATTTGATAAATGAAAGGTGTAAAAATAATTTCCTTGAGATTAAAATGAGTTAGATGTGATTACATCATTCTTACATTCATTATAGGACATAAAATTACCAATTATTTATTTTAAATTATTATAAATGGAATTCCCAATTATTTAATAAATATTGTTGGACATGATGTTCCGGAATAATTTGTTAATTTTTTTAGACATTACATTCCCCAATATTTAATGAAAATTTTTGGTCATGGAATTTCTCTTTATATATTGGACATAATGTGTCATATAATTCCCCATAATTTATCAGGATGATAGACATAACCCTGTACATTTTCAAATTTTATTGTCAAATATGGGGCTTTGTATCATTATTTTGTATTCTTGGACTGATTTCCCCAATTTAAAACACAATTTCATTTCAGTATATGTTACTAGATATTTTTCATAGGATAAAGTTTGTTTGGTCAGCTAGGTGTCCTTAAAGAAAGCTGATCTCATCATGGTTTTTTATACATTATTTCTTTACATTTCATAAACCTACATACTTTTTCAATTTAAATTCATAGACTGAAGAGTATTGGACACCATTGGTGGTGGCCTACAGAATTTTACTCACATCATGTTTAGGCTGCCAATTAGTACTCGAAGAAAATTCCTCGATGAAGGCTTCCGAAAGGGGACGTTCCAAACTATAGATGATTGAACTTCTATATTATTATAGAGTACATTATAATAAGATCATGGATGTAATTTTTATTCTATTTTTCTATATCTTTAGTATTTTTTACATTTGTATTACATTTATTTTTTTATTCCTACTTATTGTTCTCCTTACTCCCCACATTTTTATAACATCTTGATGTCATCATTCTATATATGACACTGGATATTAATTATTTTTTGATATATTTTTTTGGATGATTTACTTCAACTGTTCATTATTACTAATGCGTATTATACTATTACTTTATATATTATTCACCATTATGGTCCACTCTGTTAAAGAGTTTATACTCTCTCTACCATAACACCATACACCCTTCCAATTACTTATAATCCTATGGAACATGGGGAGGAGTTCTTAAGAACTTATGGACGACCAAGTTCGTTTACTTATGAGGGAACTGGGTTAGGAATGTCACAATGTGATATCAATAGAGGATTCTATTATTGCCTTACTATTTTTTGTATGGTGGAAAGGATATTATGAATTGATGGAATTAGGTAATGATATTTTGACTGGGAGTGGTTAACCTAGATACTTGGAAAACCCATGATTCAGTAGATGGTACTTGTTGTTATGGTTTTTACCTATTATTGTTGTATGGATTCCACCTGTGGGTGACACACATGACCTATAGGATTTATTATCACTATTTATTTTATTTTAATAGTTTATTTATGTCAAAGATGCATTGTCCCATGCATACATATATGAACATAGAGATTCACATTCCATGCGTACTCCATGCCATGATGATTTCAATTCATGATTAGCTAAAACATAATGTATGTTCCTTTAGAGATATATCTATTATTTTACTAATTTTTCCAAAGGATGAATGGGATAAATAACATGTTATTTAAAGTGTATACATCTACCTAAATGGTTGTTTCCAACATACCATGATGGTGGGACCCTAACTACCAAATTATGAAATGTCTAATCTATGGACCATCAGTATCATGGGATTAAATATTAGTGGTAGAAATTAAAAGTATATTATTTTAAATTTATAAAGACTATATGGTTTTTTATATTGAAAATAGTGATACACATAATTAAACCACTGTAAAACGATAGTTTGTGTTACATTAAATTCTAATTGTAACTTATAAGAAGTCAGAATCTATAACTTTGGAATGGTAGATGAATATAACTAGACCATTCAATAATTATAACAAAATTAAATTCTATTTTTTAATTGGAATAGTTACTATCAAATAGGAATGAAAATTTCTACTTAATGTTTTCCCCCTATAAAACGAAATTGACACATCAACTAATAGATCCCATGTGATTCAAACATAAAACATACCAATATCATTAACTTATAATTTTCATAAATGGGCTCATATGTTTTCGGATGTGAGACCTTATACCTATCTTGTTACAATAAGTACATATTTTTTCTATTATTTATTTTATATTTCTTCGTGAAAGTATAGATATATTCCTCCATGGATTCCTTGGGTCAATCATTGGGAGGGTGGATATGGACATGCTCTTGAGAAGTTGGGACATACCCCACCTATAGTGCCACATGTGTCACCTATCTTAGTGAAACATTTAAATTTTAAAATGGGAGCTGTTTCTCATCTTTGAGAGGGTTTTCTATTCTTATTGCAGTCTATGTACGGTGTTCCACTACCTGCACTGACTTTATCTGAGCTATCACAGGTGGTTGAGTAATAACATTCATCTACAATGTGATGGTGGCCCCTATTATATTATGTTGTGTCCAAAGGCTATATTTTCTATCCTTGAGAAACTAGTGAGGCCTCCCTAAAGTATGCTCAATATTTCAATTTATATGCAACACAAATCTACTAAGAATTGGTGGAATGCTAAAAATTGGTAGACTAATATTACGTGATTTTACGAGGGGAATATGCAATATATCAGATCTAAGGTGAATTTTTTCTCATTAAATATTGTTTACAAAATAGTGAACCATTACCACACCTTATCCCATAACATATGTGAGTTTGAGAGTCTACGTTCATAGTGGTTCAATTCATAGATAGGTGTGAAATTCATCATGTTATAAAAATAATCGACTTGATCATTCTCATTGTTGGAACAGTAGTTAGAGAATACACCTAGATTTCTATGTGGTATTACATCGATGTGGTATATTAGGACACAAGAAGACCCATTGTATTAATGAACCAATGGGGATTGTTTCATGATAGATTTTTTCAGTTTTGAAGGGAATTTCCATCTATATTTAGTTAGAGAGGTTTATCACAAGCTATGAGAACTAATGTAGGATCAGTTTCTCTACATCATTCAAAGATTTTTTGTACTGTATGTTGTTTAATCCATAGAGTTATTCATGGTCAACTCATCGAAACATCTCTTATATAGTTCCAGAAGAGAGGACCTACTCGATGTAGTCAGGATACCACTCAGGGCCGTATATCATGTAAGATATATAGAGTACATCATATCACTAAGGATTATAGTGACAAACCATATTCAATTTCTTATATGAATTTACTAGCCTTAAATTTAGTATCTACTTTTTTTGAAATTATTACACCTTATTCATTCGTATAAACTCATTTAGTGAGTATCCTTGGGTATGAGATAGAATACATCAATAGAGCCATGGATCAAGATAATTTTTTGGGAGTCTGATCATAGACTGCAAACCTATTCCAAGAGTTCCCTCTTAAAATAAACAGTTACTATTTCTTATGGAACCTTTTTTTCATCATGATAAAAGGCTTTGACACAATTCTCTAGAATTACTGGTTAGTGCACAATCATTCCTATATCAATTTTTATCATTGATTAGTGTTATTTTCATCACCTGAGGGTAGTAACTATGTTTATTTGGTTTTCTGAATAGGTTGATCTAGTATAGAACATTATGGGATGGGTGGAGTGTAAACCCATATTTCTATATCTTTTCTAAATGATTAGTGAGTACCTTAAGAAGACATATCTCCAATGTTGGATCATTTTCAGGAAATAGTCCCTAACGAACCATTTCAGCCACCTCCTAATAGAGTGGTAGATTATACTATATATATTTTTCTAGGAGTGGAACTTGTATCTATTCCTCTATATATAATGGATCCCATAAAGCTTCATTAATTCAAGAGGAATTTGGGGGACCCAGAATCCAAGTGGTTTTTGTGACAAAATAATTCTCCTTTGGGGTTAACATATTCCTTCCCCCAAAGAAGGAAGATGGGACCATTAGACTATTGGTATATTACCAAAGGTCATACTAGCTTATAGTTAAGAATGGCTAACCATTTATAATAATATGTGATCTATTTCATCAACTTCCTGGGGCCTAGTTTTTCTCAATGATTAATTTGAGATAAATATATCAACATTCATGAGTTAGTCCCTTCGATATAACACGTATGATATTTTAGAGTAGGTATGGACTTTATGAGTATTTTTCTATATCATTTGGTAAGATGAGTGTTCCAGCTTCCTTTATTGACATGATGATGCTTATTTTCCACCCATAGTATGATTTAATAATTATGGTTTTCTTGGATGATACCTATGTGTATTTTATAACTCGACATGGTCATGTGTAGCATATTTAAGTTATATTGAATATACAAACATAGAACAAGCTATATGATATGATCACAAAATTCCATTTTTTTTATTAACAAATTTCACTTCATGGGTCACATAATATCAAAATATGGGTTAAATTTAGACCTAGAGAAGGTGAGATCCATAGTTTCATGGGATAATCCCATGAACCTATTTGTTATTTAATGTTTCTTGGGATAGCAGGTTATTTTAGTTGTTTTATAAAAATTAATAATTCCTTAAAAAACCTTCTATTATATTAAAAATAAGAGAATAATATTCTATTTATCAAAATGTTGTGAAACAAAATCAGGAGCTAAATGGAAGGTTAACTATAGTGTCGATCCATATTTTACCTAACCTAGAAATAGGCTCTACCATTTATTATATTAAATTAAGAATTGAACTGGGAGCTATTTTGATTTAAGTGTAATTATTTATGGAATACAATTTTCTCTATTTGAGGCCACCTGAGTATAATTAATTGATTTGAAACCTTGAATTAGTTGTAGTGGTCTATGATTTGTGTTGTTGAAGACGTTATTTGTTTACAGAACAGTTCATTGTATTCATAGACCATAATAGCATCAAATTAATATTCACTCATCATAAATTTATCTTTAAATAGATGGGATTTTTTAAATGCAACTAGTATTTATATTTTGAGCTTCCTTATATTCCTGTTAATTTAAATTCATTGTCATGTTATCTAAGCTGGATGTCTTAGATATAAGATGTCCAAATTCCAATAGTGAGTGTTAGTTAATGGCCTGATTTTGTTATATACATCTTTGGATTTAGGTGTTTCAAAGGAAGAATATTATTATATATTTATTAGTTACCTCATCAATTTTTAATCAATTGAAGATGATATAAATTTCTAATCATTATGTACTTGTCATAAGGAAAAGTGTTTTGGGTCAGTAACCACCACCATTTTAGGTCATTAACGAAGATAATATCTTTTTTATTCATGTATGTGTCCAGGTTCCTAAATATTTGTGATGGAAATTTGTTTTAGAGTATGATACATCGGATTTTTTTAGTACATCCTTTACCTTCCATGATATATTGTGATTTACACAACCAGTATCGGTTGTTGGGTTTGAAAAGGAAGATAACTGGTTTTGTTAATCGGTGTTCAACTTGACATTAGGTAAAGGTTGAACAACATATAACTTTAAGTATTTTACATTCATTACCCACCCAAAGTGGTAATGGGATTATATTACCTTGTATTTTATAATGATATTTCCAAAATCCCATAAAGGTAGTGATACAGTATGGGTGATTGATGACAAAATTATGATGGTAACACATTTCATGCCAATAAGGGAGACCAATTGAGTGGGAGAACAAGGATGAATATATTCCCAATAAAATATAAATATTCATGGAACTCATCAGACCATACTATAAAATAGTAATGTTCAGTTCAATTATTGGTCCCAATTGATTTTATAGAAGTATTTTGGTTTACATGTGATTCTGAGAACATCCTAACACTCCTAGACCGATGTTCATTATAAGAAGACAATACAAATGTTAGAGAATATTCATAGAGAATGTGTCTATTACTTTATAGGTTCTTAGTGAAATAAAATACCACTATATGAAAAATCATAATATAATAACTTCCAAGAGATTATATAGATGGATATTTATAATTCCCTATATAGTAGGTCATTATTTTTACCTTTCCACTAGTTATAGGTAGGATTGGAAGTTCTACTGGGACTACATCTCATTCATGAGAAATTATAGAAGGTTAAGTTGATCATAATGTGTTTTGATACATCTAAATATTTGTAGAAGTGTTATGAAAATCCTCATTATTGAACCCTAGAGTTTGACGTGGGAGATTGATTCTTCATGTTTGTTTCTCCATGATTGGGTCATCGACGAATTTGATTACAAGGGGTGTTTTTTTTCATTAAATATTTTGATAAATTGGAGAAATATATGATGGTAGATAATCAAATAACACTTCATCATAGGTACTAGTTCGTGAATAAATTTTTCTAGGTTTCACATATTTTTTGTTATCTTTCCTACACTCCTTAATCTATTGATCTTGATGATGTTGATTTATACATTAATTAATCCTTTATAGAGTATCATATTTGAATCACATATAATTATATAAAGAATATTTTAGGTGGAATGTCATTTCTTCTAGTTTGGGTATTATGGAGGAATGGTCATGTATATGATGAGACCAAAAAGAATTAATTCCACTAAAAACCCTACAATAAAATTTAGATTTGAAAAAAAACATATTTTTCTTTGTTTGTCTAAGTTTGTTCTTAGGCCATGCATGGTGTGGGGTGTGAGACATTGTCAAGCAAAAAGTGTGTTCAAGGTTTCTTAAACCATGAAAATGTTCATTTTTGAGAGGTTTATCCCATGATAGTGATCAACTCATAGTTTTGACGTGATTTTGAAAACTATATACACCTTTTAAAAGAGAGAAATTTCATTTTCCCCTTAAATCCTTATAACCCACAGCAATCATGTTTCATCCCTATAAAACACATCAGGTCTCCCATGGGTTTCTTCATTTTCCTATCCATCTCAGAATATAATTATATCTTTTATCTAGAACAAAAACAAAATTATTTCAGTCACCTTTGATCACCCTCGGTAATTATAGGAGTCATTTTGGTTATTTTTTCTAGTTTATCTTAATGAATTATATGTTATTACTATGTGAGATAGTATACCCTGTTCTTATGGACTTTGTCTAGTTTATCATATTTTTTACATTCAATACCTAATCTAATGCGGATTTTGGATATTAATGGTATTATTAATATGATGTAGATGGTCTATAATTTTTTTGTAAAAGTCTAATTTTTTACATCATGCACCACTGTGCAGCATCTTAGACCTTTCGTGTGTTTCTCTTAAAACCACATAACCATTAAATTAATCATTCAAAACTATTTTTAGAAATTATTAGAGATATTGATAAATGGTAAAAGGTAGATAAACTCATTCCAAACCATCCCTTGGGTGGGTACGATTAAATTCCCCAATAAAAAATTTTCCCCTTATGACCAAAATACCATGTAGGTGTTTTTTTAGCATTGGCTAAAACATATTATAAATTTAATTCATGATATGTTATGTTGGATGGACATACCCATATATCACATGATCAAGTTTATATGAATTAAATATAATGTGAATTGAAATACCATATCACTTTTCCCTTATTAAATAATGAAGTATGATACTGGATATATCTGCAATGGATTAACATCTCTTATGGTGATTTGAATTTCACATGGACATTATGTTTTACATTTCATTTTTATAATGTTAATTGATGAATATAACTGATAACTAAAATGTTTAATATTACATTTCATTGAGAGTGTAATGAACTACATTTTATTACATCATTATTACATTCATGGTTGGACATTTAATGCTTAATTACTTATTAGAAATTGTTAAACATGGTGTTCCTCATTATTTATTGGAGGATTTTTGATATTATGTTCCTTGATATTTAATGTAAATTATGGGACATAATGGTCATCTCTATTTGATGGAAATTTTTGGATATGTATTTCCTCACTATTTTGTGGAAACTGTTGGGCATGGTTTTCTTCATTATTTATAAAGATAATAGGCATGTAACTTCACATCATCAATTAGGATGGTCAAAAATGCCCCTATATATCCATTATTTGAAATATTGGATTAATGTTTCCTAATTAAAATATGATACCCTTTTGTTATATGATTTAAACATTCCAAATTATTCTATAATGGGTATGGTTGGCCAGGTTTCATTTTAGGAACCTAATAATAACCGGTTATTTTCTACATTTCTCCATAACATTTATTATACCTACAAATTTTTTATTTTATCTTCATAGATTGGATATTATTGGACACAATTGGTTGTGGCCAACTTATTTTTATTATCCCACTATTTAGGAAACTGATTGGTACCAATCCAACTTCATGAATGGAGGTTGGGACAAGGGGAACCACCTAGGTAAAGATTCTTAATCATATGTATTAGAGTAGAGTATAAGATTTGAGGACCACGATAATGTGCATGATACTATTACAGTTTCTATTTGGCCTTTTTGTAGTTCTCTATAGCATGTATTATTGTATGTCAACTATATGTTCCCCTTACTCCCCAATTTCTTATAGAATTATGACATCATCATTCTATATATGAAACTAAATACTGATTTTGTATGATTATTTTAGTGAAGATGATTTTATTCAATTATTATTTGTTATTATGGATTCCTCTTTTGTTTTATATGTAATTCACTAATGTCCTCTACTCAAATGAAGAGGGTATATTATCCCCACCATACCACCACATACCCTTTCTTTTAGTCCATATCACCTATCGTATGAGGTGGTTATCTTGAGGCTATGTGGCCAACCAATTTTTGATACTTATGAGTGATCCCTATCCAGGATATCATAGGTAGTAAGGTTAGATTTATACCCCAAAACCATCTCCAATATCCTAGGATTTGGTGACAAGAACTAAGTAGGAAAAACATTATAATATGTATCCTTACCTAACATACAAGTACTCATGAACATATATAGAATCCCATGAATTTGTGCAGGGATAATAAAAGTACTGAAATATCTAGAGAGTAATAAATTAATGAAACAAAATCTAGGGAAAAAATAAAAGTTCATAAAGATAACATAAACGATATATAGGGAAAAATATTATCCCAAAATGAATAGGGGTCATAGACTAAAAAGAACATGAAAATGGAAAAACTAAAAATGTCTTGGAATGAAATATCTAATGTTGACCTCTATTCATGATTACTCGATCTATGTATTGCTATGATCCACCAAAACCTACTCCTCCAATATCATCGCCAATGTACCATTCATGGACATAAGACACGATTCATGTGAGAATGTCCCATGTATGGATAAGTATAAACATGTAAAATATGATATCCTAAAACTAATATGGAAGAAATAGAATAAAATAGTCAACATGACCCAAACAAATGGGAAAAAAATCCAAGACATCATATATACTCATAAAAAACACTTGTAAAAAAATTGTGAGAATTACCAATCTCCACAACTAGATTTTGATAAGGATGACTCTTCCGAAAACACTAACGGTCTCATATTTTAGGTTTATATCAATGCACAACATCACAAGAATCAGACTATAGAGATCACACCAAGCTACTGCGCTCTATATGTGAAGTAAAACGTACTCTAGTGGAGGACCTCCTCCCTGGTGGAGCTCAATGAAGGTGGAGTTCCACTCCATAGATAGATAAAACATGCCATATATGGTGTGGGTTATCACTAAATAAACATATATGTTGAGTATAATGTCATATGACGTAGTGAATTTGTGATGTACTAACACTAATGCCTCTTTGATGATCAAGCCCGACCAATATTCATCGACATTAATTACTAGAAGATGTGTCTCTATTATAATTCATAGTTTTGTATGCAGGATGTTAAAAAAGGATAACATCATATTATATATGAATTAAAATCTCAATATAGGTAATAAAAATACCAAATTCAAGTCCAAATGGAGTTACATAAGTTAGAATTTATTGTGAAAATTACACAGTGTGTACATAGGTTCAGACAGTGTGAGGACTCACCCAAACTTTTGGTCATGTCATCCCAGTACATGGATTATTCATTTATGGGTCTATAAATTTTACGTCACTATGGTGACATAATGTGAATGTACTACCAGTGTACTAAGAATGTTTTTCTTGAACATGGATCATATACCTATGTCCTTACACATGGTGTGTCCTTACAGGGACATATTGTATCTACTAACGAGGATCCCTACTGGGTACTCTCGGTACATGTATTTTCTTCCTAGTTAGGGTAAAATATCATGTGGTCTTGACCACTTGACATGTGATAGATAACATGGGATAAAACCATTACTACTGTGAGATCTTGAGATTCACATTATATGTTTCTCCAAGTGGCATGATGTGTAGACACATTTTTCATAGATAGTGAATCATTTTCCCCACTGATTACTACATCCTCAACTCCCCCCACTTCTATAAACATTTTATCCACCTGAATCTACTAAAAAATTAGGGTAAAAACTCTTATTAATGATTCTAGGTCTCTGATGGTTGGAAATTTAATTTCTCATCTCTAGTGGGTTTTTGTCACACTACCCATCACCACTTGGTGTCCCAAACCTCAAATCCTACATCTTCAATATAGAAATAAAACTCAATTCATCCAATTAATTCTAATCCATATGTCATATTATCATACATCATTAATCAGGGGGTTCTATCACACATGAATCTAACCTGTAAATATCTAATCTTGATCCCATGGACCAACAATGAAGATCATGAAGAATGGTAGTGAGAATATGAACAATAAAATGATAAGATCGTCATTGGATGTGAAATAATAACAAAAAATAACAAATTTTAGAAACCAAGGAGGTTGGGTTATCTATGAAACAATAAAAATATTTTTCGGAATACTAATGAAAACCATTTGCATGTGAAGAATGGAAATCGCAGAAATAAATAGGACATACGAACCAAGTATCGTAATTAAATTAATTAGAGGAAATATAAAAAACAACAAGCTATACCTCCTTAACAGATTGATCATTTAGGAAAATCACATCCTCTAGTGATGATGATGATGATGATGATGATGATGTTCCTACAAAATTTCTCATTCATATCCTAAAACCCATAAATCACTATTCATCTATCCATTTTCTAATGTTGTCAATATCAACAGAGCTCTTCATTTCACCTTCATAATCTATTACGGTTATGTACCTGATGATAGAGATTCTTCCAAATGTTGTATTTATATAGGTACATTAGTGTTTTATCATTGAATAAAATAAATTAATCATTTAATTTATTTAATGTGAAAACCAATAGCTTCCTTCCATCAAACGGTCGACACTGACCTGCATTACATCATGAATAAGGTAAACAGCATGTCCAAAAAAACAACTGGGTTTTTATATTTTTCATCAAAGGTCCCAATAAATGAAAAAAATATGTTAAGTCCAAAAATATGTGTGTGTTCCTTGATATATATTAATATTTCTAATATATTCTTTTTGGGGTCCTACAACACCCAAAAACCAAGACCAACTCTAAGGAAAAAATTCACACACATATATATATATAGAAATAAAGAAAGTATCAAACTATATAAACTGGATTTGTAACATTTTTCCCTTCATTATGGATTTTTTACCTTTAGAAGTAAAATCTACAAAACGGAGGTGTGTATATTGTGGCTTCATCTAACCCTCACACTCTAAGGAGATATTATGCATGATCCCATAATTCCAAAGACCTAGAAATAGAGGAATGGACCATAAAAATTGGATCGTCTCCTACAAATCCTCAACCAGTACCAGGTACTCTGAGTAGGTGTCTCTATCCTCAATATATATCTCACCCTAGTTAATGATGTGTGTTGGTTCCTGAATGTTTCTCCTCTATTATAGAACATTGTTTACATATTTCACTTGATCCAACTATGTGGATAATTCTACACAATAAGAAACATTTACAACCATCTCTGTGATCTTGAATCACATGATGAACCCATGAATAGATTACTTTCCTAGACAAATGATTTTATTCCTCATCATGTGTATACACTCACGAAAAATGGACTCCCAACATGAAATCCAAAGGCCTACAATGTTAGCCTTCATAATATTTCTATCATCTCTGAGCCATCCTCATTTTCTCATAGATCATCTAGAACTTCCTTATCATTTCCTTCTCCAGTACTAGCTCAACAAGTGATGTCTCACCTATCCCTATCTATAAAAAAATTTATATAAAGGGTCTACCATATGATTCCACAATAGGATCCATACTAATTTTAGATTTATAGTTATTATTATATGTCAATTCCATGAATGATAAGTGATCTTCCCAACTTCAGTTGAATTCCAACACACAAAACCTATCCATGTCCTCCAAAACATGGGTGGTCTACTATGATTATCCATCTATATGAGGGTAAAATTTCATGATCATCTATTAATAGGTCTCAAATTACCCCGACTTTCCTCTCAACAAAAATGATGTGAAATGATGATCATAGTCGATTTTATTATCTTTAGAACCATGTAAAGTCAGGTGATCTAA
Organism: Viscum album; assembly: GCA_963277665.1. NCBI lineage: Eukaryota > Viridiplantae > Streptophyta > Magnoliopsida > Santalales > Viscaceae > Viscum > Viscum album. The sequence continues at coordinate 1,211,748,610 of OY728122.1, forward strand.
AACACATACAACCACACAAAAATCACAACTTCATTCTTACCCTTGATGATAAGAAAGTGTTCGGACTTGTTAAGGTGGTAAAAAATAATCCAAAAAAGAAAAATGGAGTCTCCATATCCACATAATCCCAACCAAAAACCACATATATATTTCATCACACTCCTATATTGAAATGTCAAGGGGTTGAGTCGAACCTGTAGGAACCTAATTTCCAATCATAACCTTATGACATGTGAGGCATTAGGAAAAAAACTTATCCCTAATTTTACATATGAAATCCCCCAAAAATTTATGTTGATGTTATTCGTACTTCATTTCCACACCTGAATGAATAGTTGAGGGGGAGGTAAAACCCCCATTCAACCCTACCGCACACAATGTGACTAGAACAATAATGTATCCCTAGAAAATGATAGCATTCTTCACACATTCATTATCTACATTTATGATATTTCCCTCCCATAGAATATAGACCATCTAGATGTTTTAGTCCTTTATGAACTCAAACAATTCCTCTTTCCCATGGGTAGATTTCTCTGAGTGAATATGTACTTGAGGATATGATAGTCTGAGTAAACAATTAAATTCTCACCCAAACTATAATGCCTCTACATATTCCCAGAAAATAAAACCGTTACCAAATCAATTCCATGTTTCACATTATTCTACTCATGGTGACTCACCTAAATTGACTTATAAGAGATCACATCCAATATCTATATCAACATTCACATGATCCTAGATCTATATTAATCACAAAACACCATATACATAACACCCTCATCTATTATTCCTTGAATCAGAGCACTAGAATACCTATTTTTCAACTATTATAAGGCTCTTTCACACTCCTTAGTCTAGGAAAATAGATACCAATTCCACATCAAGGTATTTTAAGGGACTAAAATTATATAAAATTATTCTATGAACCTCTAATAGTATCCTATAAATCTGATGAAAATATGAACTTATGAAATTATCTTGGGTGGTTTCAAAGAGAGAACTACATCATTATTTAATGGCACAATGGCTCCACCAAGTCTATAGAAATAATTCCCTAGAAAATGATCCTCTCAAATCCATAACTGACATTTCAAGATCTTACTATTAGGTTGGTTCTCATAATGTTATTCTATGACAATCCTCAAATACTTTGTATGATCCTCCTAAAATTTTGAGTATATGATAATTCTGTTGATAAAGATAATTATGAATTTGACAATGTACGGTTAGAAGATATGATATACAAGTTCAATTGACATTGTGGGTGAATTATTCACATAGAAATAGATCACCATGAACTCATAATTCCCATAGCAACATCAGAATATCATCATTATAATTTCATCATCAAAAACCATCAACTAATTATAATCATACATGAGAAAAATATTCATAAACCAATTTTCACCTTTCAATTGTTTGAAATGGTCATTAATACTCGGAAAGTAGTACTTTTTGTGATTTTAACCTGGTTTTGGTAGTGGTAATAAATGAAAATATAGAAGGTTGCATCTTCCTTTTTCATTAACAGTGTCAGTGCTACTCAAGGGGACACACTTGGTATAGTTAAAAAATTCAATCCAAGGACTTTGAACTGCCCCCTCATCTCTTGGATCTTGGTATATTCTTTGTGATATATCATAGGATATATAGGTGTAGTCCATGGGTAAAATTAAATTTAAAAATAAATCACACTCCTTTGAAGTAGTTTCAAAACATCTTTGGGAAATACATATATATAGTCCTCCCCAACCACTAGAATCTAGATACATGAATATCTCTCTATGCGAAGTGAAAAAAATCCTCCTAATGAGTTATAGGCTATAGCTTCCATCTCATGAGCCCCACTCACTCATCCACAAAATCCATCTCTCTTATTAAGGTGTAACACCCCAAGCTTCTATGGTACGCTTCCCTTTGAATAATATAGTAGCGTGTGTTGTACGCAACTTCGAGTTCTAACACACACCACAACCAATAAAACTAGCCATTATGAATAGTAATACCCACTTTTTGACATTTTATAAATTTTATCTTTCAAAATGGACTTCATTTTTAGATTTGGAATATCGAAATTAGCTAAGGGTGAATTTTTTGTATTTTTCTGAAAACATTCAATTTTTGATGAATAATGAAAAAACAATGAGTTATAGTTTAAAACCGAATTTTTATTTAAATAATTATTTACTTTATTTAAATTTATTTAATGTCAAAATAGATACATAATACCTATATAAGTTTAATGTAATTCATTTGAGTTATTTTTGAATAATTTTATATATATAAAAATTTAATGGAACTTTTCACCGTCTTTTACCCACCTCCTAGGAGAATTTGGAAATTCAGATAAAACATAATTTTACCGCTTTTGTGAGTGAAATTTCGAAAATCTGAGAGACACGGTTAATATCAAGGAGTAAAATGTGGTTCAATAAGATAAAAATAATTTTTGTTGAATAGTAACTTTTTATTTTATTTACCACAGTTAAAAGTAAATAGGGTAATTAAGGGTAAAAATGATATTAATATTACACTAACACATGTCCTAATTCTATTGGACAAGTGTATATCTACCAAAAATAAACTTAGTAATAAAATATTATCATTTAGGTCCACATGGATTAGATTAGGACATTTATTATTATTTAATTCAAAGAAGAGTTAAAAGAGATAAAACCAAAGTTCAATAACTAAAAATTTTTTAATATAGGATTATACATAAGATAAATATGATTATAAATATTAATTAGAAAGATAAAAAGATTTTCCACATAATGGTATTTTATTTATAATTTTTAGAAATTAAATAATTCCATTTATTTATGACACAATGATGATGCAGTAATTACTTTATTAGTGAAATATTAAAATAATTGATATTAAAAATACAAAATAAATATAATTTGATAATTTTAATGAATTAAACGAATTTTATTGCTTAATATGACATGTTAGTATTTATTTTTTAATGTTTTTTCTATTTAATCATGCTTTTGGGATTTTCAAAAAAATCAAATACCAAATAGTGTCAAAATTGACATAAAAGAGTTTTTTAAAAAAATTATATTATTAATAGATATAAATTCCAAAAAATATACGGTTCAGCCAAAGGACTTATATCAGGATATATTTATCATTATTGGAAAACTTGGGAGTTTATTATATGTATTTAGTAAGTTTATTAACTATATAATATAAAAATACTACGTGACGTGGTAAATGACAAACTAATTAACAAAGTTTTAAAACTAAAAGATAAGGTTATTATAGAGATCCAAACCCATCTAAAACCTATTGGTTGAGTGGTTTTTGACCCATCCCCACCTTAACCATTAAATAATCCACTTTTGAGCCATTAGAAACCGAATATTAATTAATTATATAATAATATTTCTAGCTTTTCCAAAGGTGCCCCACACCCCTCTTATAAAAGAGAACTTCCCCTTCCCTCTAATTTACACCGTCAAAGCCTTTTTTCTCAGAAAACCCTGCCCAAATATCCTCCCAACTTCCCTAAAATCAACCTAGAGACCTTAGTTTGATCATAATTCCAACTTAAGGAGTCTTTTTGATCAAATCAAAATGGAGAACCCGAAGAAGAGTTAATGATTTCCCCACCCTCTTTCAAGTTCCTCTCTTCTTCATCTTCTTCTTTCCTTGTTATTTTCATTCTAAAATAATAACTCTAGTATCTTCTATATATTTTATGCTATTATTAATATGGAACAACCAAATTCATTATTCTATCTGTCCCTTGAATAACATGTCACCATACATGTGTACGTACGACCTACCGTCTCCACGTGGTGGTGTAATTGTTATTCAATATATTATTATTTATATGGGTATAATAATGATGTGTAATTCATTTAAATAATAATTATAACATGATAATTATTCTTTATATATGATATACCATCCAATTATATATGATTTTAATATTAAAAGAATGATAATATCGCTCATGCGTATGTACGGACTACCGTCTCCACGAACGCGATGAGATTCATTCCCCATCGTATCCATACAAGTATAATTATCATTTTATTATTAGAAATAATGTTTAAGGACTTGATATAATTATTTATATGAATAATATACAACCTATCCATAACAAACACGACTTATGTAACAAAACATATAAAAGAAAATGAGTAAGTTAACACTCGAAATGACGATAATACTAAGATATTATTAACAATGCAATGTTTAATGATCATATATGATATAATATTAATGTAAATTATTATTGTATAATTAAATAATAGTTATTTCACCATTATAAAGGAGGATAACTTACCCTCGACCAAGGAAAAACTACAAAGTAAGTGGTTTCTTATCTCACTTTTAATTCTGTGAGATTTCCATTGTTCACCACTTATTTATTGCATGTGGTGGGTGTACTACCCATGATTGTATTCATTGTGTAATATAATTTAATTTATGGATATTTACATCATAATTGTATGATATTTCATTCATGGGTGTATGTTTCATAAGTTACCAAATCGATAAGGGAATTTGAAATTTCAATTTCCACACATTCGGCTTTACACATAATTCATTGATTATTTTACACCATGATTATGTGTGGAATCACTATTAATTTTCTTATGTCATAATTTCCACTCCCCTTTATGTGGATATACTTTTGATACACATAATCACTCCATTGATAACTTCTCATGTCATCGATATGATCTTGACTCAATCTCCATTTCTTGAGTTAAATATCCAATTCATTGTTGTTGTTTTTACAAGAATATGTGTGAATGTCCGGGATTGATTTACACTAAATATCTAATCATGTTCAGTGTATTTATATTTTTCACACATAATTGTTTTATTGATTTATCCATAACCTAAGGATATGGTTATTATACGATGTTTCATCTCAAATTACATTCCATTGAGACTTCTTTATTGTTATACACCAATTCACTTTTATATGGTGTATATAATGTACTTTGACATAGTATATCATGAATCCATTTATTCTCATGACATTACAAAGTTTTTTGCCTCAATTATTTTTATTATAGTTTCTCTCTTTTGGTTAGAAAATCTAACTAAAATATCATTTGTAAATGTTTTAAAGATTTATTCTTTTAAATCATTCTCATTACAGTCCATGTTTTAGAAATAGTTTTAAGGATTTATTTATATGGACATTAATGTTTTAAAATTAAAATTCGTTTTAAAAGTTTATAGTTGTATGGGACACTTTGATTCAAAAATATATTTTAAATGTCTTCTTGGAAAATAGTGTAACTTTTAAATTTTTTCAAGAAAAAAGGGGATATTTCTCTCAATTGTTTGATGATTATTTTAATCGAGGTCAATATCCTTTATTATTCTCGATTGAGGTTAATCTGATACAATACAATCTTCCATATTTTATCGAATGAGTTATGTTTGATTATGGATTTGATATTTTTATACCATTCATGGTTTGTATATAAAGTATTGACATTTCGTATGCTAGTTTTAATACGAATGTTTCTCTTATATTTCAATCTTTTCATATGAGGAATGCATTGGACATAGTAAGTGACGGGTGGAGCCCTATAGAGCTCCTCGATGCATCGGTAGGTCTCATGAGACAAACTAGTGTCTTGGCACAAGGCCTTAACAAAATCTTATTTGTAGTCTTGGCACGAGGCCTTGAATATGTGGTTATGATAGTCTAGCATTATGCATTCCATCATTATGAAAGTGGTTTTTGATATTGCATGTGATTATTCGACTAGTAGAGTATAAATGTGAATAAGTAAATGGAATTATTTCATTTTATTTCTACCATATTATATTGAAGTTCAAGTTTAAAAGGATTTGGTTTTAGTTATACATTGCCTTAAATGTTTATGCTTATTTTTGAATGTTTCCACTATATTGTTATCCTTACTGGGCATCTGCGCTCACCCCTTTCTATGTTTTATTTTTCCCTGGATGTGAAGACGTATTTTACGAATGACTTTCAGGAATAGTATGAGGGGATATGAGTGTGGAATATGGAGACTATGTTGTTGTAGTTTTGATTTTATGATATAATTTAATCTTTATGAATGTATCTACTGTTTCCACGGATACTAAACTAATCGGTCTTTCGAAACTTGATCCTTTGTGATCATGCCAATGTTATGTAATAATGCACTGACTCTGGGTAACTGGGGTCTGGGTGATAAATTTGGTATCATAGGAAGTTTATTACAAACCTTGGAAACTAGATTTAGATAAACTCTGATTAGAGCACATATCCCTAAGATAGACTTTGAGGATTAGTATAGAAGAACATCCTAGAATTTTGGTATTGTATAGATTTTGTGAGTTTTCTATGTAATACATCCCAGTCTGGATATTAGCAGGTAGAGGTGGATCTGGCACAGATGTACCGAGGGGTAAAACCCGAACACACCACTTTGAGCTAGACTCAAACAGGAACTGGTGCATGACAACGGGCCTTACTGCACTCTTGGTTACAACACTCCCGGGGGATATGCATAGGTTAATTTACATTTTCTTTACAAACCAATTTTATGTATTTGACTTTGGTTAATCCTAAGGTGTTTCAAATTGAAAATATGGTATCATTATATTCTCTAAATGATTTTATGACTACTGTTAATCACACAATGCTTTCTGGTTTTAGTCAATGGATGGAGTCCAAGGAATTTATAGTAACTTTGAGAATGATGTAAAAGGTGGGAATGGTGGTGGAAATGAACTTCAAAATTGAATTTTGATAGGCGTAAAAGATATCGTGTTCATGCCAAATCAGTTTTCCAAAAATATGATCAATAACATATATATTTACCAACTTTGGGACTCAATAAAGATGAGAAAGGTGATGAATAATAAGAGCTCCAACAGTGGAGACCATGGAGAAAATGATCCTAAATTTCCATCATGCAGTAAATGTGGAAGGAGACACCCAGGAAAGTGTCTCAATGGAATAAATAAATGAATTACGTGTGGGAAAGGACATAAAGTGAAGAATTGCCAACGAAAGATGAAGAGTAATATGGAAGAAAATAAAAATGGTCCCAAGAATCCTTTTACATTCATTTTCCGTAAATGTAGGGGACCTGGCCATTACCTGTGTGAATGGTCAATCCTATAGGATATTTTCTTGGTCAAAGAAGAAGCTATATGGAAATAAATGGTTGGAGAAATGTTTAAAAGTATTAGATCTCCTTATTGATGGGATTACATTGGAATAATTTTATCTTGTATTTGTAACCCCACAGTTTTCCATGTGATAATGATATTTGAGGAAGACTTATCTTTTCCCTTGTGGATAGAGTTATAAATAACCATTTGGTTTTATGAGATCATTTGGTTTGAGGAAATTACATGTTATTATATTTTGGGATAAAAATGAAAGGAATGAGATAACATTTCTGCTTAATATTATGTTATGGTTATTTTGATGAATTTTTCTCATTTTGGTAATGTTATGAAATATGGTTTTTGAAAAAGTACAACACGCGGACCGTGTGACAACCCTTCGCATTGGACAAAGCTGTGGGAATCGAACCCACAACCAAAGTGTGATTAGGATTTATCGCCTACCACTGGACAACGTGATGTCTATGGTTAGTGTGACTAATTATTTTTAGTTAAATGATTTTATTGATCAATAATAAGTTGATATGAGTTATTATGTCTTATCAAATTAATACCCTTAGTATAGGAAAATGATTTGGTGATTAAGTGATAAATTTTATTTTGGAAGATGTTAACTTTGTTGGGAACAATATATGCCCAAGGAAAATAGAATACTATGGGATTTCATTTGAGGAGTAATGGTGAATTTTTATCGTTGTTTTAATTGTGGCTTTATTGTGATTTGGGTTACTTATAAAAATTATTAACCTATAATAGAGAATATGTGATTAGGTTAATTAATTTTATGTATGGGACTTTAAGAGTAGTTGATGTCATTTGGAGATACAATTTAAAATGGAAGACTACATAACCAAATTCTTCTATGTTTTGGGTTACAATATTAGTTTGGATTATATTGATGGGTTTTAAGGACAATTGTTTATTGAATGGTATTTATTTAACTTTGGGGTATTGTTGGTTTAATTTTAGATATTAAGATTAATGTTTCATTCTCTAAAGGAATATCCTTTTGGGGGATCATCAGAACTTGTACTAACCATTTTGGTTTTGATTAATCTCTAAAGACAAGGTAAATATATAGTTTATCCTTCATGGATCATGTGACTCTATAGAAGTGTATTCTAGCTCTTCAAGTGCAACCAAGCCTTCTTGAATAATCACCGTATAAAAATATGAGTTAGTGGTGGAAATTTTTTAATGAATGAAACTCTACCTAAAATGTAAGTATATCTCTTTATATTATTATTCAATCTCATAAATGAATTCTTCATATTAATGTAATGTAACTTTAAAAATGTTGTCCGTATACTTTTCCTACTAGGAAACTGATGAATGTTTGTCCCATCATAAGTAAGTGAATTTCTTGTTGTTAACTTTCTTCTGATCATTTTTTATATCCCTCTCCTTCATAACATGACACTTAGTTTATCTTCCATATCCATGATTTCCTACATGGAATCCTAGTATGAGTTATCTTGGGTGACCTTTGTACTTCTCTTTCTTTCTTTTAAGGTGATAGTTTTATTGACTCTTTTTTCAATGTGGGACCTTCCATTATATTCCCAAGCCCAATTTTAAAAATTTAGAGGACAAAATTTTTTGAATGAGGGGAGAATGTAACACCCCATGCTTCCATAGTATGCTTCTCTTTGAATAATACAGTAGCATGTGTTGTATGCAACTTCGAGTTCTAACACACACCACAAAAAATCAAACTAGCCGTTATGAATTGTTATATCCACTTTTTGAAATTTTATAAATTTTATCTTTCAAAATGGAATTCATTTTTGGATTCGAAATATCGAAATTAGCTTAGGGTGAATTTTTTGTATTTTTCTAAAAAATTCAATTTTTGATGAATAGTGAAAAAATATTGAGTTACAGTTTAAAACCGAAATTTTTTTAAATAATTATTTATTTTATTTAAATCTAATTATGGTCAAAATAGATACATAATACCTATATATGTTCAATTTAATTAATTGGAGTTAGTTTAGAATAATTTTAGATATATAAAACTTTTATGGAACTTTTCACGGTCTTTTACCCACCTCCTAGAAGAATTTAGAAATTCACATAAAACATAATTTTACCGCTTCTGTGAGTGGAATTTCAAAAATATGAGGGACACGGTAAATATCAAGGAGTAAAATGTGGTTCAATAAGATAAAAATAAATTTTGGTGAGTAGTAACTTTTTACTTATATTTTCCACTGTTAAAAGTAAATAGGGTAATTAAGAGTAAAAATGATATTAATATTACCCTAACACATGTCCTAAATCTATTGGATAAGTTTATATCGACAAAAAATATCTTAGGAATAATATATTATTATTTAGGTCCACATGGATTAGATTAGGACATTTATTATTATTTAATTCAAAGAAGAGTTAAAAGAGATAAAATCAATGTTTAATAACTAAAACATTTTTAATATCAGATTATACAAAATATAAATTTGATTATAAATATTAATTAGAAATCTATGATTATTTCCTACATAATGGTATTTTATTTATAATTTTTGGACAATAAATTATTTAATTTATTTATGACACAATGCTGATGCAGTAATTACATTATTAGTGAAATAATAAAAAAAATTGATATTATAAATACCCAAATAAATATAATTTGAAACTTTTAATGAATGACACGAATTTTATAGCTTAATATGAAATTTAAGTATTGAAATAATTATGTTTTATAAAATTAATCATGCTTTTATGATTTTCACAAAAATAAAATACCAAATAGTGTCGAAATTGACATAAAAGAGTTTTTAAAACAAATATTATATTATTAATTGATATGTAATTCCTAAAAATCTAAGGTTTGGCCAAAGGACATATATAATTATAGGTATATTATTAATGGACCACTTGGGGGTATCTTGGATTTATTTATTATGTTTATTAACTCTATAATATAAAAATACAAAGTGACATGGTAAATGTCAAACTAATTAACTAAATGTTAAAACAAAAAGATAAGGTTTATATAGTGACCCAAACCTATATAAAACCTATTGGTTTAGTGTTTTTCGACCTATAAAAACCTTAACCATTAAATAATCCCCTTTTTAGACATTAGAAAATGTATACGAATTTATTATAAAATAATATTTCTAGCTTTTCCAAAGGTGCCTCTCACCCCTCTTATAAAAGCGCACTTCCCCTTCCCTCTAATTTACACCTTCAAAGCCTTTTGTCTTGGAAAACCCCTGCCCAAATATCCTCCCAACTTCCCTAAAAATCAACCAAGAGGCCTTAGTTTGATCATAAAGTGAACCTAAGGAGCCCATTTGATCAAATCAAAAGGATGAACCCGAAGAAGAGGTAATCATTTCACCACCCTCTTTCTAGTTCCTTTCTTCTTCAAATTCTCTGTTCCTTGTTTTTTCCATTATAAAATAATAACTCCAGTATCTTATATATACTGTGATGTTATTATAAATATGGAACACCCAAATTCATTATTCTATCCATCCCTTTAATAACATGTCTCCATACATGCGTACGTACGGCCTACCGTCTCCACGTCGTGGTGTAATTGTTATTCAATATATTATTATTTATATGGGTATAATAATGATGTGTAATTAATGTATATAATAATTATAACATGATAATTATTCTTTATATATGATATACCATCCAATTATTTATGATTATAATATCAAAAGAATGATATTATCGCTCGTGCGTACGTACGGACTACCGTCTCCACGAACGCGATTAGATTCATTCCCCATCGTATCCATACAAGTATAATTCTCATTTTATGATTAAAAATAATGTTTAAGGGCTTGATATCATTTTGTATATGAATAAGATACAACCTATCCAAAACAAACACGACTTATGTTACAAAACATATAAGAGAAAACGAGTAAGTTAACACCCCAAATGATGATAATACAAAGATATTATTAACAATGCAATGTTAAAAGATCATATATGATATCATATTAATGTATATGATTATTGTATAATTCAATAAAAATTATTTCTCCATTATACAGGAGGCTAACCTACCCTCGACCATGGAAAAAGTACAATGTAAGGGGTTACTTATCTCACTTTTAATTCTGCGTGATTTCCATTGTTCACCACTTATTTATTGGATGTGGTGTTTATACTACCCATTATAGTATTCATTGTATAATATAATTTAATTTATGTATATTTACATCATCATTGTACGATCCTTCTTTCATGGGTGTATGTTTCGTAAGTTACCAAATCGATAAGGGAATTTGAAATTTCATTTTCCACTCATTCAGCTATACGCATAATTCATTGATTATTTTACTCCCAAATTATGTGTGGAATCACTATTCAATTTCTTATGTCATAATTTCGAATCCAATTTATGTCGATATACTTTTGATACACATAATCACTCCATTGATAAATTCTCAAGTCATCGATGTGAACTTCGCTCAATCTCCATTTATTGAGTTAAATATCCAATTCATTGGTGTTGTTTTTACAGGAATATGTGTGAATGTCCTCTGATTGATTTATTCTGAATATCCAATCATGTTGAGTGAATTTATATTTTTCACACATAATTATGTCGTTGATTTAACCATAACCAAAGGATATGGTCTTTATACAATGTTTCATCTCAAATTACATTCCATTAATACTTCTTTGTTGGTATACAACAAATCACTTCTATATGGTGTATATAATGTACTTCGACATAGTATAGCAAGAATACATTTATTCTCATTATATTGCAATGTTTTGATTACCTCAATTTTTTTTCATGTTTCTCTCTTTTGGTTAGAAACTCTAACTAAAATATCATTTTTAAATGTTTTAAAGATTTATTCTTTTAAATCATTCTCATTAATGTCCATGTTTTAGAAATAGTTTTAAGGATTTATTTATATGGAAATTAATGTTTTAAAATTAAAATCACTTTTAAAAGTATCAAAGTGTAAAGCGACACTTTGATTGAAAAATCTATTTTAAATGGCTTCTTGGAAAATTGTGTGACTTTTACATGTTTTCATGAAAAAGGGGGATATTTCTCTCAATAGTTTGATGATTATTTTAATCTATGTCAATATCATTCATTATTCTAGATTGAAGTTAATATAATACAATAAAATCTTCCATATTTTATCTAATGAGTTATGTTTGACTGTGGATGTGCTATTTTTATACCATTCATGGTTTGTGGATAAAGTATTGACATTTCATACTTTAGTTTTAATAAGAATGTTTCTGTTATGTTTCAAAATTTTCATATGAGGAATTAATTGGACTTAGTAAGTGACAGGTGGAGCTCGCTATATATCCTAGATGAATCAGTAGGTCTCATAAGACAAACTAGTGTCTTGACAAAAGGCCTTGACAAAATCTTATTTGTATTCTTGGAACGAGGCCTTGACTATGTGGTTATGATAGACTGGCATTATGCATTCCATCATTATGAAAGTGGTTTTTGATATTGCATTTGATTATTCGACTAGTATAATATCCAGGTGAATAAGTAAATGGAATTATTTAATCTTATTTTTTCCATATTATGCTGAAGATCAAGTTTAAAAGGCTTTTTTTAGTTATACATTTCCGTAAATGTTTATTCTTATTTATGAATGTTTCCACTATATTGTTATCCTTACTGGGCATCTGAGCTCACCCCTTTCTATGTTTTATTTTTTCCGATGATGTGAAGAAGAATTTTATGAATGACCTGCAGGGATTGTATAAGGGGATATGAGTGTCGACTATGGAGACATGTTGTTTTAGTTTTCATTTTATGATGTAATGTAAACATTATGAATGTATCTAGTGTTTCCAAGGCTACTAAACTAATCGTTCTTTCAAGACCTAATCCATTGTGATCATGCCAATGTTATGTAATAATGCACCGACTCTGGGTAACGGGGTTCGGGGTATTACATAAGGAGAATCTCAACCCATTTGTATAAAATAATTTAACTCTCATGTGATGAAAATCTATCTATGAATGAACTGCAGACTAATAGTTTTTACATAGGATGACTTAATAAGGATTCATTGAAACAAATAAGCATTACCATGATAAACTCTCTCTATTGAGTTCCAAATATCCTGATCATTGAATGTGATATATATAATACTTACTCCCCATATGAACCTTTACCTAGTTAATGTCCCATTGACTATATTGGAAGCTCTAGGTCATAAACAATGGATATGTAGATGATTGAATGATTCATTCCTATTTCAACACATAATAGTTATAAAGTAGATTAGACACATATCGTACAAAGAATTTCCTCATGTGTAGCCTGGTGATATCTCTCTATGGATTAAAACACACAGCTTCCTCGACCGCCAGTCCTATGAACCTAGAATAGAACACCATTTGGTAGAGGTGGAATTAGTTGTTATAATTTTACTCCTCTTGAAAATCCCCCATATAGGGATCCTCCAGCCACTATATTAGCACAACCTCACTCAAGGCCACCCTCACCATACTTGGTAGATCCTTGATCATGACGCTGTATCTTATGCGTTTGTGTATCAACTACTTATCCATAGTCAAATTCATAACGATTCATGATGTCATGATCCATATGGCCTATCCTTTAATAAGTATACAATTTTAAAAATCCTTGATGAAAATAAACTCTAAGAAAAACATGTGCTGGATATCCAAATGTTTGAATGTTTGAATGACTATGCCTCCTATGTTGAGACATTGAAGACTGATGTCTGCAAGCTTGTACATGTGACTCAACCCAATGAGGATCACTCTTAGCTCTGAAATCCAAATAATCTTATACTAGAAACTTCTCTTTAACCAATTTTCAATCTAATACCCCATCATAAGTTTGATTTCATAAGGATACCACACCAGATTATATGTCCCTACGAAGGGCCTTCTAAAACATCTAAACCCGAATGTATCCATACCTCACCATATAGAGAGAATAAATCATCAGTCTGATAAACCTCAACACATACTCAAAACAAACACATCACTATAACCCCGCTCAAGAGGGTACTGAATCCTCATAGAGTACACACCAAAGGGTAATACTCATAATAAAATAACTATTTAAAGTATGTTCTTGTCTCAACATGGGTCCAAGTGATCAGACCCCACTAGTGCCCTGATGGTCCATGAAGAAGACTGGTTGCAAGAAAATAAATTTTATCGGGTGGGGATTGAACATGCCGGAAAACTCCAACCACTTCCTTGTCCCAATCCCCCACTACAAGAGGGTCTAGTTCACTATGAAACTCGAGCATCCTCTATCATTATAACTCACTTATTTTTTTATTCTTATATTCATCATTTCCCCATCCTACTAGAGATATTGGTGTCCCACCTTGTATTTGATCATCCTCCTAGACCCCAGAATGTTGATCCATTCACTTAATATCAAGTGGAAGCATATATCTATTCCTTCCTACAAGAAACGCCTCAATAATGTCTCCCTAAACTATGGATTCTCTACTCAATTGATCATCTTCATTAATCTGTATTAGTATCCTAGCCAGTTGTCATCATAGAAACTTCAGAAAAGCTAACAATATTTTACCCATTTATATGAGAATATCATGAGAGATTACTCATTAAAGACATGAATTTATAAATTCATTGTCCCATACAATTCATGTTCCATTAAATTCCCTATAATTGGTGTCATACCATGTTGAGTCGATAAAAAAGTAATCAGAGTCTTAGTGAAGGGATATATCAGATGACGCACCCCCAAAAAATATTCCCAAGCTAGAGATATAAACATGATGAACTATAGAATAATTTAACTATGTTCCTAGACCAATACTAAAAATATATTCTACTCCAAGAACCATCCCAGGGAAAAACAACATTTTATACAACTCTGTTAAAACATGGCCCATTGGGGCCTCTCATGGACCAACAGTAAGCCTAGAGTAACGACCCAAGATTATATCCAATAGGTCAGGGTATGGAAACTAGTTATGAGAATGTAAAAAATAAAATGTGAGTCCTTATCCTAGTATAATTGTACTGATCAACACACACAAACACATAGAGATTACCCTTTTAAATATTTCATGGATAATAAATTAACTAAAACATTTAAGGCGTAATAAATTTGGGAAAATATCCTTATGCAAAACCAAAAGAGAGATAAATTAACATATACTTTATAATGGGAAAAAATACATTCCCAAATTGAAAATAGGTCCCAACCTGAATACAATTTGAAAATGAAAAAATGAATGTGGCACAACTTTTAATCTTCATGGATGACCACCAAACAAAATCCATCCTTTCACGTACCCCTATTATCCACCAAAACCCTGTCTATTATGGCCTTCACTAATCTATATATTATATACATAAAACATTAAAAATGAGGGAATATCTGAGGTAGGAATTTTTATAAACATACCCAATAGGACACCCCAAAAACAAAGCGTAAGAAATAGAATAAAATAGTCAGCTCAAATGACAAAAATGTTAAAATAAACCAAGTCATCATATATTCCTATATAAAACCCCAAATAAAAAAAGAGAAATGTCTCCATATCTAAATCCAAAAAAGTAAAATAATTAGTCTTAATTTACCACCAATGTTTCTATCTATGATTTTAATAACCAAAAAAATCTTAGCAAGAAGGAGAGTGGAGAGCCCTGTCTGTGCTACAATACTTCATAGCTAAGAGAGCACTATATATAGAGTAGGGATTTCTCCCCACTAGTTCTTGATGATGGGGATTAACAATCCATATATATAGGAAATACAGTCACAATATATTGAGGGTGTACTAATTATATCTATATGAATAATATGGGGGACTTGGGACTTCGTTCAATAGGAGTGTTCCAACACTAACAACTCTCTGAGGATAAAACCCAATTACATTGATGGGTCAAGCATCACTGGAAGAAGGGTCTCACAAATAACACCATGTTACATATCTTTGATTGATAATAGAAGGCTACAAATACATTCAACATGTAAAACTAATGAACATAGGATACTCACAATCCAAATTCGGATTCCTAATGAAGGAAATACACAAGGTGTATGTTCGTGGGAGAAATAAATTATGTGTGACCACACTCAAATGACTGGGAATATTTTCATTGGACATAGTGTCACCATCCATGCAGCTCCACATAGATTGTCCATATAGAGGAATGATGTTTATGTTCACCCAAGGTCTTGGGAATGTGCTCTCGACAAATAGATCTTATAGTCATGTTCCTACAAAAGGTGTGCACTTATGGGGACATGACATGTCTCCTCACTCAAGGTCCTAGTAAAGTTCCATTGACACAAGATTCAAATTCCTAGGTATTGTTAGGTGGTGTGTGGTCCATGAAACTATCATGTGATGCTTTACTTGGACCAAACCCTAGTCACTACGAGAAACCAAGATAAATAATGTGAAGTCATGTTTTCTCCAAATAGTGATGTATGATCATCATTGATCATTAAATCTACAATTCCATCTACTTTTATCACTGTTTAATGTTCCTAATTCCCCCCAAAAAGGTAATACTATCATCTAATATATATTTCCATTGATATCTAGAAATCAAAACAATAATCTCCCAGGCGGTAGCTTTTCTACCTAATGTCACCAATCGATGTCCTAAACCTAAAATCCAACAACCCAAATCCAAGAAACCATCTATATCTAACCAAAAAATGGTGAACCTATTTTTTATATCATTTATGAAAACGGGGGTTCTATTATTCCTAAATGATGCAATAAAATTTCAAATTGAAAACTCAGGTTACATCAATGAAGAGCATGAATAACAATGGTGTCAAACTACAAAAGAACATGGTTAGATCATTATATGACTATGATATATGGGAAAAAATCATAAATCACAAAAAACAATGGGGTATGATATATGCGTAATAAGAAAATGGGTTCAAGAACACTAAATAAAAAATTATATCGTTTGAAAAATTGTGATCAACAAAATAATGTAGATATGTATACCATGCTTGATATTTAATTCAATGGTCATAAATCCACAAAATATTGATCACTACCGCAATTTCTAATGGCTAATCGGTGAAGAAAATATAGGGTAATGATGATGATTAATATACCTATATGTGTTTCATTTTTATACTAAATCCCATTCATCATTCATCAAGGATACACATTCCCGTTTTTTTAACACCCATAAAGATATCTATTCCTCCTCCTTAATCTCCTAGAGTTATATAAAAAACCCTAAATATTCATCATAATGACTTATTAATAGGGGTAGATTATATATTATCCATTAAATAAAATAAATTAAACATTTAATTTATTTAACACAACTTCCAATGGCTTCCTTCCACAGAACGACTCACCCAAACCATCATTAGGTAAATCGTATAGAAATCACCACATCCCAGAAACTACTGAGTTCTCAAGTTTTTTTAATAATGTACAATTCAATGGGAAAAATATTTATACTCAAAATATCATAGTTCAAGATGTAATATATATTTTTTATTTCAATATTTTTTTTGGTTTCATACGACACAAAAAACCCAACACCAACTCTGAGAAAATATCCAAATATTTATTAAAGTATTAAATTTATATATCTATATAAATCAGATTCATTGAATAAACCAATATATATTAAATAAATGCCTAATCAAAATTATGGAAACATTCCTTGAATTATCTATGCTTATTATCAATAAAAATATCATGTAAATTAGTTAAGATAAAAGTCATTACATTAAATTCATACTCTTCATTCCTAATACAAAATGATATATTTTAAATATCAACCTTATATATTCACAATTAATGATACCAATAATGAAGTTCAATCTGTGAAAAAATATTTGATCTACCTGAAGTTAATAGAACAAGTAATTGATGCAAGGTATAGGAAACTAGTTCTTTATAGTAATAGAAATAATTTCCCTATAATAAATGCACAAAATCCAAGATATATTATTATTATTAATAAAAATAATATTGGTTCCCCTTGTTAAACAACTAGGGTGTATAAATACATTGAAAAATAACTCTTATATAAGTTTCATTAACTCCACTAATTCAACATTATTAATTATATAGGGATTCATTGATATAGGTGATGCATCATAGATTAAATCATTGGAAAACTAATATTCATTATCTAGTGTATATCATAGTAATTATTCTGGAAATACAATATTGTAATATTTTATAATACTTACATCCTCAATTTCATTATTACCTTTCAAATCTATAGATTGTGTATAAACTTATTGCCAAAGAATATTATTTAGAAAAGATATTGGAGGAGGATAATTACATGATGAAAATAATGAAGTATCCTTTATAAAAATATGAAATTACAAATATTTATCTTGTATCTAAATTTTATTTTCTTAGAAATAATTTTCTTCATTACATTTTTAAATCATAGGAATATGAATGAGTATATTAAATTGAAATTTTGGTAAAATAATTTTCTCTTCATATATTATATTTCTATGTGTTATAATAGGAATGGATTGGAACTTCCTTTTGAGATGATATTTCCACTATGAGTCTTTATTGACAACTCAATTATTAATATACTAGATAAATATCTCATTTTCTTGGAAAATAAGGAACATATAAAAGATTTTAGAAATCCAAAATGAAATAATGAATTAGAAAAATTAAGGATCAGATTTATGAATATTCATCCACAACATTAGAATCAGAAACCTCAGTTTTAGTGATGACCTTTTCTTATATTTATCCCTTCCACCTCTCTTATTATTGGTCCCCTTGACTTATGAACACTAATTTCAATACCTACCCATTTCACAATAGTTGAACCACTGGATAACAATAGTTTATTTCTTTTCCATGCAGTTATTAGATGGACATGCCTTATCTATACACTTATAATAGACTCATAAACCCTTAAAGCATTTTCTAGGATATTTATTTCCATAATTTTCACATGATAGAAATTGATTTTCCCCCTTAGTCTACATTACCACAATGATATTTTTATGGTGTTCAAAAAAACTATTCTTCTCTTGATTCCACTTAATGATATAATATTTGTTAAATTATTTCCCAATTTTTATGGCACAAAAACTACTTCCTCATATGTTTAAATTTTTGTGAGATTCTAGTTCCCTTCAGAGTCATAGTTAATTCATTATAATAAATGGTAATTTTTTCATGTAATATTTTATATATAATCTATAGTATACTAATATATTATTGTTAAGGTGTTATCATACTATATTACATGTACCTCTTTTTAATTTATTTTTAATAAATTTTTCTTCATTCTGGTTCATTTATCATATGGGAAATAGTTTTCAAAGAATGTTAGTTTAAAATATATCTATTACGAATGTTATAATTCTTATCATACTAGGCTATATTGATTAATTAAAAACATTTATCACAGTCATAATTTATGTATTACACTTATAGTATAACCTTTTCCCTTTCATTTCATCCTATGGAGATAAATATCTTTTTAGGGGACTTAATCCATTAGTAAACTATAACTAGATTAATAGTTCAACTAAAACATATACGATTTTTTCCTATGAAATGAAACAATATAAGTGTATTTTTTAATGGAACATCATTTTTATCCCTATTTGAAATTTTATTACCGATAAAATAGGTTATCTTCCCTAATATTTTAATGATATACTCATTTTCAACACTATATGTATTGACTTTCTAAACAGGGAAATCTATAAATTGGTCATGAGTATTGATACCATTAATTCTTCTATGTTCCATTTATTTGTAATGGAATTATCAAAATTAGATCATATTATTATGAATTTTAAATCAACATATATAATTGTCTTAACTCTTAATATAAACTGTTAAACTGTTCATGTCTAATCTATGAATCATAATCTTGGATTTTTTTCGAATATTAAAAAATTATAAAATAACTTTAAATATTCTTTAATTCGAATAAATAGCATGTGAATCATCCAAATCAGGCCCGATTGTAGTTTCAATCTTGGTTTTTACTAAGGACCCATTTAATATGCATAGGAATTAATTCCAAGATATATTATGCCCACTATTTTTAGGATTATTACCCCTAGATGCATTTATTTCAAAATTATATCCACTTATAGTATCAAAACATAGAATTATTAGATTGAAAAGGGGAAAACCCCCTATTTTACCAAAACATTTTTATATTAATATAAATAAAGAATTATCCTTATAATTTTTCATATGGTTATGTTCTCTACAATATTTTTTCTAATATGTAGTATATAAGGATTCTACTAAACATTATATGATAACAACTATAACAACTCCAAATCTAGTAACCCAGATCAAGTTTCAATATTATTACATTATAAAAATATAAAAGGTATCACATCAACATGGGTCTATTATTTTGGTAGTATTAAAAAACCGGATACCCACATGATTCCTATTTTACATTTGAAATAAAAATTAAGCATAGTAAAAGAGAGTATTTTAAACCATTGAAACAAATTCATATATTACTTATTTATATCCTATAGAAAGGAAAAAATAATGGAATGCCTAAATTCTCTGTAAGGGTTGCATAAAATAAAATATATCATGAGTAAATGTTGAAAAACTGATATTTTATGGAAAATAACCTAAAACACATTCCATTTAATCAATAACATTAGAACCAAATGCATCCATTGATAATATAAATATATTAATCTCAAAGAAAAATAATTTAATTCTAAATAATGTAAATTAAAAATGTATGGAATCATGATCATGTTCTTGTGCCAATATATTTTCAAACATCAAATTGTTTGAACCAGAACCCATTTAATATGTCTTAATAACATGTATGTCTCATGAGACTTATCGATGATTCAAGTTAGTATCTACAATTATTCCCCACCTATAATTAAATATATAATGAATTCCTATTATGATGAATGATAAATATAATTCCTAAAAAATTTCTTTATAAAAAAATATATGTATTATTTGAATAATATATAATATAAATATTTCTATAATCAATCAAATAACATTCATAAAAAAATACTATATACAAAAATCGAATATAATCATGGAAATAATAAAATATGTGATACAAAGAATATGGATATGGAAGTGATACATACATTATAATTTAATATCACCACAATAAAGTGTACATTTTAATATAAATTTAATCGCATAAAAAATTAAGATATGAAATATGAATAATAATTTATCAGAAAAGTTTGTTTTTTAATAAAATAAAGTCCCTTATATAATAGAATATAATTAAAGTTAGATATTTAAATATATTTTCCATAAATGATTTTATTAGTAAAATAAATGGAAAATTTTAGAAGAACATAAGTAACATAAACTGTATATGGTTTTAAGAAAACATGTTAATGTAATATACATTAAAATGAAACATTCCTTTAGAATTTTTGAAAATAAAAATTATAACAACACGTTAAAAAACATTATAATCATTAATTTAAATCCATTAAAAAATTAATCTATAATAGAATAATTATTTGATAAATTATTTGAGTAAATAAAAATTACCTTTGTAAAATATTTTTAATAAATATATACATGGAAGAAATGTAAAACTGATAAGAAGGAGAAATAAGATAATATTTTGTTTTTAAAAAGTCTATTCTTGATTAATGTTTAAAAGAATTGAATCATTTGAATAAATCATAGAAACCCATTAAATATTTATATTTTAATAATTTTTATGAATTTTATGTATGATAAATTGCAATATTCCATCAATGAAATTATAAGAAATCCCTTAAATGAGTTTGTAAAATAAATTATTACCTATTTGGTAAAATTTAAATCATAACCCCTTGAAATAATTATTATATATTTAAACATTAATTACATTGAATAAATATATATTCAACTTATAAACATTAAAGGGGTAGTATATTCACCAAAAAATGATAATAGGTTCTTAATACCAAATATATCTCAATAGAGTGGAAATTGAGACAAAATCTCTTATATCACACTTCGACTTAGTTGAAAATTATTTATACATATGTATAATAATTTTATATTTACTATAAATAAATACTATAACAATATAAAGAGAGATAATATAATATATTATCAACTTATGACATCTTATCACCCATTTGTAAACAATAATTCATTACTGTTAGTGTTTTTAGTGTTAACTGCTTAATTTTTCCTGTTATTTTTGATTTGGAAGTAATGGTCCTTAAGTGTCGTCAATGGTTATATCATCTAAATTATATTAATAATTACTTAAAAATCATATTTAATCACTATGAACATTTCTATAGTCATCCTTGGAAATTGTAAATGAAAACTTAATCACATCGCTTTATCAAAATGATTGTCCACAAGTATGTGCACTTGATGTTTAAAAAAATTACATCTAGAAGGGTAAGTAATTATTTGATATTATAAATTTATATAATCATAGTTATTTCATAAATTAAATATATATTCATTATTTATATCATTATTACCATCAGTGTTAGGTGGCAATGAAAAACAAATTGCATTGGTTCATGAGGTGATAATCCTATGTACACCTAAGTAATGATTTTTTCATTTTATGGTGAAGGATGTGGGTATGAATTTAAAAATAAACATAATAACTTCTTATTATTTCGTAGCTTGTAATTGTTTTTATTGTTTAAGATATAATTTAAGATGGTAAAATAAGAATAAAAATGACAGTGTTCGGTTAAATTGGATACCTCTTCTTTGAAATATCTCTTTTATATCACCATCAAAGGACCCTAGAGATTTTATTTTGTGAATAAAAAACATGTAAACATATGTAAGTACTTTTTGGGGATATTTTTCAGGTTTTGGTAGAGATCAATGGATCATTTGGTGCGATTAATTGTGTGGAGAAGGTTCCTTTTTATAAGCGTGATAGTGGACCGAGTTGGAATTTTTACAATGATTTAAATATAGAAATTCTTTATTCAATAAAAATGGATAAAACCTGAATCATATAAAAATATTATAAGTATATTATATAATCATAGAAAACAAATTAGGTTTAATAAGGTGTTTCGTGTTATCATGATGCCTTATCCCTTTATTTTTACCCCTCAGATAGCATTTTACCATTATTATAGTAACATATTTTTACCATTTATAATATTCATCATTAGAAAAAATGAATTCAAAATCATTACCAAAATTCTAAATTTTTATTCCAAATATGTAAACAATTATAAATAATTTCATTCCTATAATTAGAAAAAAAATATTTTTAAAATAAACTCATAAAACGTAACGGAAATTGGTTTTCATACAAATTCATTTTTTTAGAATAAGAGGAAATTACCTTAACTCTATAAATAGTAATAAAATATATTTGAATTAAAATTCATATAGATATATTTATATAATATATAAATATCATTTAAATCATTGATTATTATAAATTATTTTATTTAATTAAAATGGGAAAAATTATACTCCTCCACAATGTTTTTTGAAAAATATCCTTTTTACCTCATAATGATATTATAAATATTTAAATCAAATTAATAATAAATAAACGTTTAATAATATATATTAAAAAACATTACCTTAAATAAAATAATTAATATTAAAATTTTAAAATTTCAATTATTCATAAAATCATATTTTTATGGTGGAATTTTAATGTAATCATTATATGATTATTTTGACTGACTAAATTCAAATTCAATATTTTTCCTATAATACCTAAAATTTATTTCCATGAAATATTAAATTTTCTATTTTTCTATAAATTCTAGAAAATAATTTTTTTCTTATTATAATTTAAACTTTTGTGTAATGTTATTAACATCGTACATGATATGCATCCCTAATATTTTTTTCTGATATTTATTGTGCAGAAAATTAAAATCTATTGAAAAATATATTTTTTCAATTGAATTTGTTTTATTTTATCATAAATAAGGTATATTGTGATATATGTTTTTGTGATGGATTATTTTTGTTATCTATATATTTAAAATAAGTTATGAAAATGGGAAAAATTCTCTTTATGATAGAATATGTCAATTATAAATGATATTAAATTCTATAGAGTCATCCTAATAACCAAAATATAAAATTCAAAACCCAACCATTCCCATAATAAGTCATTTTAAAAAAAATTATTACCTTCAAATAATTACTCTAGTTTCTAACAAAAAAACAACCTCTTTTTTAATTACATAGTCCGCAAAAATGAATTCAAAGCATCGCAGATAATAAAAACATTCATCTAAAATAATTATTTTCAAAAATAAAGTAAATTTATAACGAAAAACTATATCAATAAACATATAAATTCAATTTTTTTGGTTTTTCTGGATTTTCAATACATTTTTAACAAAATAATTAACTTTTTAATTTATAAATATTACATTTTTATCCATGAAGAACATTTAATTGATTTTTAGTGAATGACCTCTCATGTAAGATGAATTTTTTAATTATATAATGATAAATATATGGAGTTTATTACATTAAATACATAATTGGATATCCATGTAGTTATATTATTTCATATATATACAAGATAAATTTTCCACAAATCCCTAACATGTGAAGGGTTTATAAGGGACATCTAGCATCAAAAACAAAGTGGTGGAACAACTCCAAACCCCTATTAAACTCATAAATTATCTATATATTTTCAATATATATATAAATATATATAAATAATAATAATAACGACATCTCATGCACCACATGATCTATCATATCATAGAACATCGCATATTCTTGACCGATATCACTAAGAAGTAGCTGAAATACTCATTACCATCAGATAGATTCATGCCTCATTAAAATATCTCAACACTCGGGAATGATATATATATAATAATAGTTTACTAAAACCTTTTTATTAATGAATAAATAGAACAAAACTATAAATTATTGTCCTAAATTTTTTGAAATCTAATAGAAGTCTAAAATCTATTAATTCTAAAAATAAATTATACTCATTTAATTTTCTATATAAACCATAAAACCTAATATTGATTGGAACATTTCATAAATGATTTTAATTTTTTTACAATTTAAAATAGTTTGGAAAATTACTCATTTTTTGGTTAGATTTTAAATAATCATAAAATATATTATAACTCTTCATAATCATTATAAAATGATGAATAAATGACTGTGATATCACAATGATATGAATAGCATTTATTCCCACACATTATTATATGAAGATATAATAGCAATAAAGGGAATAGTGTCTTGACCTATGTCATGGTGAAAAAAATGATAGACCTTGGTTTTGTGGTTCCTTTTGTGTATAAAAATTGATCAATGTACCACTTTCAATAAATCTACAATGAATCTTTATATTTTCACCTTATGTCACATCATGTGAAATAATTCATTAAACCATATTTAAATCTAGTTTTAGATATTTGTAAACCTGATTTTATAAAATAAATCAATCATTTTTCCACATATTACATCATATGAAACAATATGATAAAATAATTCCATACCATTATCTATATATATTCTAAAACACATTAACGGTATCTATTATTGTTTCAGAAACATGATCCTTATTCACATAACCAGCAAATGTAACCCCATGGTCCTTTGAAACATTGAAAAAAACCATATATTCATATATTCATATTTATAAAAAAATATAATATTCTACAAAAATAATTAATTCTACTCAAGCGATAACATCATCGTTGATGATATTCATCAAACCAATGTGTCACTATAACATTGTCTATTATAGGAATTTTATATAAGTATGAATAATCATTAAATATCTCTACCTATGACTTCATGTTACTATGGGATGTATAAAATTTCAATCCCAAATCGACTACTCATATATTCTCTGTTCTCTTAGTATAAAATGACCATGTTAGTCAATAAAACATGTGTAATTCTTCGTAGTGGATGAGAACATCACATTCCACTGATCCCAATAAATTATTATATCTTATGTAATTTACTAGCTATGCACATAATCTTCCTCATTCTATCTTAGTCAAGGAATCAGATATCATACATTTCATATAAGAGTAAAAATATCTTGGGTATTATTCCATAACAAATGAAATCATTAATAAAATTCCATACAACCCCTTAATAATATAAACACAAGGGATTTCATAATAAAGGTTTAAAAGTATAAAGGTTCAAATGCTATGTATCTATTCAAAAAAAGGTTCATATATTAAATATGAATCATAAACCACTACTATACCAAAGGCGCAATGTATGACGCTCTATGTGGTATATACATAGCAGCTTATTCGGTTCCCAAAACCTATTTTTTCTTTACAAGGATATTAAATATCTAAATACAAGAATACCACACACACTAACCTTTAAATTTCACAACAACCTATAATACTTTATGATAAACATAAGTTACGGATTAATCAATGATATATATGGAGAGTACTATAATCATATCACATTATGTGTATATGAAACCAACATATAATAATGAAAAAAAAGATATTTAATTTTTTATAAAATGACATATTTGATATTCTTAAAACCCCTAAAATGATTTTAACAAATCCATTGTAAAAAAATTCATTTCATCTCACATATTACAGACTTCCAAATCTATCTATGTTTTTTTAATTTTTTGATTTTTTTAATCACACTACATGTCTTTGTAATTATTATCAAATCTATATTCGGCCATATAATAAAATTCCTCAAATAAAATTACTTACTGAGAGAATATATGGTACAATAATGTTTTATTAATAATTCGACTTGGGAAGAATATGCATAATTATTAACTCTTAGACAAGGTATTCAAGATCCTTTACATCGAAATATAAAATTTTATGATGTTAATAACTTCTTTTTTCAACATATAACTCTTTCTAAGTGAGTCATCATCATAATTTTTAGAGTAATTGAATTAAATTTTTTAAATCATTTATTATAAAATGTAACTCTTAATATTTATCTATTACAAACATACCATAATATCATTTAGGATATATAGTGATATAAAACATGATTACTAATTAGTATAATATTTTATTTTTTACCTATGAGCTTCCATAAGTCTAGACATACTCCCACTATACTCTTATAAATTATTTTTTTTCATAAAATATCATTCAAAAAACAGAACCAAATTTCTATATAGAAAATTACTTTTTTTATCTAATGCGAATATTAACAAATAAATTCACTATTTTCATATCATATTTTGTATTCTATGTGTTTAGAGTAAAATTAATATAATTTTAATTTATTCATTTCATTCATGTTATAGAATTTCATTCAAAATAATGTTCATCAGAAAAACCATCTCCTTTTATTGATAATAACATCTTTTTCATAGACTATACATTCAATTATATAATAATTAAATGAGATTACAATATAACAATATTTATTTTGATTAAATATAGACATATGTTATCGAATACATCCCACACCATGGTATAGAAACTTCTAGCTCCATTAATCAAATAAAAACATTAAGCACTCATTTTTAAAATTTATTCAATTCTAAACTTTTATATATTTTAATCACTTATAAAGAAGATAGTTTCTATCATACACCCTTTAAAATACAATAATTTCATTCTATAACAATAAAACATTATGTGTACTATACACGTAAAATCCGATAACTCTTCACGTTCTTTAGCCAGTTCTTTATCAAATATCCATGTTTACCATAATGAAATCACCCCTTACTTCTATTTCTATAGTTTGATTAGAACTCTAGACTCTCTTTGACATATATTATCATCCCTCTAGATGAAACATTTTCATTGTCCTTTTATGTCATCACCATGTTACATGATTTGATACACCCCATTTTCTAGATAATTATCCTCAACATTTTTTAATACAATAGGTAACTTTTGATGAAATCCTTCATACTATTTTTTGCAATGAGCTGTTAAAATATATCTAGCAGAAACTATCGAATCATATATAAGGATATATAAGGAATTTTTGGTTAATTAAAACTCTAAAAATAATTAACATATCCAATAATATTGCATAAAAAGGTATATACTCATGTTCCTTCTACAATCTAGCACCAAAAGATATCCTTTGAATCATCAGACTTCTTGTTCCACGTTTGTTCTTGAGGTATCATTTTCTGGTAGTACGTTCCTTTTTCAACACTGGTTATATGGTCAAAATAATAATACTAGATACTTCTAGTCAACCCTCTAAATTATTATCATAAGTATGATGTCCATTTATTAAGTGGAATCACAAGTTAGTTTTTTGAGAATGGGGTTTTCTGACACATCGAACATTACTTCTTACATGTGAACTATTCTCAAGAATCTACACTAATGAAGGGAATTTCATCCATTATGTTTTGTCATCTCAAATATATAACTCAATGTTAATACATGAGATAATATTTATTCAATTATATACATTACAGTATCTTATATTATTTGAGTATCATGATTTCTATCCATTTAATAATTACTTTTTTCAAAAAATCTCCCATTAATTTGATACCTCATTTTAAATTCATAAAACATATTAGTGGGAAAAGATCCATGTTTTTCTTAGAAAATTATCCATTATTAAAATGAAACTCAACTATTAGATATTTATATCGGTCATCATACCAATTATATCGTATTTTAATCTTGGATGGTTAAGAAAAAACACTTTTCTAAATACATTATATGGGAAAGATCAATAATACTCCTATAGTATCTTAACTATTAGAGATTCCAAGATAATTTTATCCCAGTCAAGAAATAAAATTGTAGAACATTACTCTAAGGATAAACTCATTATTTACTTTCCGTGAACAAGATAACTAAGGGGAACTCTATAATGTCATCAAACTACACAGTTGGATGATTGAGTTCTTGAAAACTATTTCCTTTAGAAGGAATCTATAACATAGTATTTGAAAGGGTATTTAATCACACTATATTATCCCAGGTTATTCCTTTTATTCGTTCATTCTTATAATTTTTTAATTTGGAATAATATTCCTTCCACAAAATTAATTTGTGGACCCCATATTAATGTGTAACTCATTTTAAAACTCATAACTTGTGTCATTCCCCCAATATAAAAGGAACTATATTGCCATTAATAAAAATTCATCCAATTATTGAGGTGAATGAAACTATTTTAATTTAATGTATAAGACATATATGAATAAAATAATCCCCACATGAGTGATCCCAGAGTAACAAATAGACAACCCACAATATTCAAGTCAAGGGATAAGAATCTAGGCTAGAAAACAATCCAACTCAATGCCCCTCTACCAAGGTACACTTTACTCAAGGTTCATTTCAATAACATTTTAATTATAAAACATAATATGTATAAACTATATTCAAATTATTAATTCATTATCATATATATTTTATAAGAAAAATTTATAATATAATAAAAATAAATCCATTGTCATACCAAGAATGTCACTACTTATATTCAGGTATGACAATTTATAGAAATATTTTGTCAATTTTAAATATTTTATAATTAAAACTTCATAATAGAAATAATTTACATATATGAATAAATAATTAAAAAATATATAAATGATCAATACACATACTTAACTATAAGTTAAATAATTTAAAACCAATTTTTAAATAAATTATGAAATTATTATAATTTAGACGTGGATAAAGAGGAATAATTTACTTTTATTCAATATGATCATTTTATATTATCATTTATATATTTTCAATATGAACTCGTTCATATTCAATTATGAGATAGTTCATGTAAATTTATACTATTTAATAATAAATATTTCATATATAATGTAATGAACTTATATAAAATTAATACATCACATTAGACTTCATTTAAATCATTAATAATATAATCCAAATAAAAATGTATAATGGATTATATTTTTTAAAAATAATTCATTAATTTAAAAAATTAATATTTTAATTTACCAAAAGTTATGGAATTAATAAAAAATATATTTTCATTTTATTAAATTTTTAAGAATATAAAAAAAATATATAGGTAAATCCTATTTAAACCATGAATAAATCTACCAAAATATTTTTTTTATTAAATTTAAATATCCCCACCCCTTATAGATTTAGTGTGGCCCCATAGGGCCCATGATTGTGATGGTTTTTGAGAATTTTATCTAAAAATATTAATTTCCATAAAATTCATAACAAAATGGTGTACACCACAGTGTTATCTTTATTATAGAGACAAATCTTCCCAAGTGACGTATATTACTATTTAGTGGTCATTTTGGCTACCCAATGCACATTATGAATGGGGTTCTGGGATGATTTTTTCTTAGACATTCAATTTTAGGTTGTAATTTAAGGATGCTTTGAAATTTTGTAAAATGGATTTTCATATTTGGTTATTTCAGAGCCATCTTTGTTTATAAGGACACCATGAAAAACGTATCATTACTATGAAATTTTACATCTTTTAAAAATACACTGTTTATTTTTTATTTTCACACTATTCCCAAAACTGCCATTCTTTAAGAACTATTCCATGATCTATTTGGAGAAATAAATAAAATGACAATTTTAGAAGAAACATGTTATTGTTTTTGATTTTCAATAATGGATATAGTTGTTTCGGATTCATCTATATCTTGCAATCTAGAAAAAATGTTTTTTATTATTCCTTATCCATTCAAAATTTAAATAAAATGTAAAGACTTTCACCTTTTATGGGTTGTGAGTTTCATGGGAAATTTTATTTTATTTTTTGATTCCATGTACTTATGAGAAGTAAAAACTAGAGTTTTTGCACCAGAAAAAAACATCCAAAGGATACACATAATGCTTCAAAGCATGATCTCATAGAATATCACATTTCTTAGGATTCAATTTGATTGGTTATAGATCCTATATGGAGTTATAGATTACATGTTATGGTCATTTGATGTTACGCTAGAAAACTAGTTCATAGAGCCCATTAGAGGAGCTCCATGCATGCTCTTACAAACATATGTGCTCCATGGAGTTTGTTTTATTTGAAGAATTCTTGTGATAATCGTGGATCATGGAGTTAATCTTATGTATGTATCTCCTACATGGATTCAGTTTTCTTCATGGCATGCTTGTGAGTGTTGCGGTTTACGGAGCTCCCCGTAACAATGGATCACCTCCTCAATGTCACTTTTCCATCGTAATGTGATCGTGAACATATGTACTCCATGGAATCAATTTTTTTTTTCTGTCACATGATTTTTCTCCATGGTCATCCCAACAGACCTCATTTTCAAATAAATACTAGGATCACCCCCCTCGATCATATGCATGGTGATACAGCTGTTTTGGATGCTGATCCCCCATTTGGTAGTGATATCGAACACAACATGTGGATGCCCTTTGTGAGGGACACTTCCCTTCGCGAAGGAGGGACCCCCTTCTGGTTTCACAAGGAACCACAAAATATTAAGTATTCACATATTTGTCCTTATGTATTAATCTCTTTGCTAGGGTGAAGCCCTGCTCCGCTAAAGTCCTTCCTTCATGAAGCACCATTCCTTTGCAAATCCCCATCATTCACAAGACCCTAATCTTAGTGAACCCATTTTCTCCCCGAATCTCCTTCATGAATACCTATCCTTCATGAATCACCTATATTCACACCCACATGTCCATGATATAGGGGGTTTTCCCTCGCACCCCTTCTCGGGATCACTTTCGTGTTGCCGTCCCGACCCTCTAGACCGGTATCATCGCTAAAGTCACTTACCCCATTGACAAATGTAGAGTCTCACTGCAAACTTTTGAGGCCTTGTCACAACCATTTTACCTTTCACATGCTACATTAAACTATGGAATACCATGATTTGAGATACTCCTCCACACGCTATGATACACCGTGTGTTTATATATTTACTGTAGATCCTTTTCCCATGTCGTGAGTGGAGATTCTCATCATCAATCCCCCTGAGTACCATGAGTGAATCCATTCCTCGAGAAACTCATCCAAACCCCATCACCTGACTCCTTTTATAGGTTGAACCTGTAAGGGCTTCTCCTGTCTAAGTACCACATTATCCATTGCTAGAAACCTTAATCCTAATAGTCCCCACATCACAACTTTAAACTATTGTACACTATATATGAAAAACATAGGATGCCTCTTGTTCAAAATGATATATGCCTTATGCACCAAGAATAAGATTCCAACATTCCTCACTAAATGAATTCAAACTATATAATACATTATCATTCATGAATAATAATCCTTATTCCTCGAACATAAGATGACTTATCTTGAGAGGAATAGAAAACAACCACTATGGGAATCCTATTAAGGTGAAATCCCTAAACCATCTTCCCTTGACCAATAATCATGTCGAGATTCCCTCATGTCCTAAAATGAGGAAGACATAATGGGAGACATATTCCATAATCCCCACACACCACATTCATTCAAATGACGTTAAGCTGAATCCATATCCCTTAAAATGATCATGGGATGCGCTCATGACATAACATTAAGAGGATATCAAAGAAAGTGTCCAAATGTAATCCCCATGCATCATTATTTCTCTATGGTGTAATCTGGGAATCTTCCATGAATAATCCACATCAACCATTTCCCCTCCATAGTAGCACCTAGGACGCTTCGATGCGTAAGCCCCATCAACCGTTTCCACTCCATAGCGGTAGCCAAGAAGATTCTATGCATAATTCCCATCAACTATTTCCACTATATAGTGACACCCTAGAAGAATACATGCATAATCTCTATCCACTCTAGTTACTTAATAGTGACACCCAGGAACTATCCATGAATAAACCCCATCAACCATTGTCACTCCATAGCGGCTCCCAGGTAGCTTCCTTACATAATCCCCATCCACCATTGTCTCTCCATAGAAGAACATGAGAAGCTTCAATGTTTAATCCTCATTCACAATTGTTTCTCCATAGAGACACCATGTAATCTTCCATGAATATTCCCTATCCACCATTGTCTCTCCATAGAGGCACTTAGGTAGCTTCCCTGAATAAGCACCATCCACTTTTATCGCTCCTTAGAGTCACTCGGGTAGCTTCCAAACATAAAACCCATCCATCATTGCCCCTAATTAGTGACACCCAGGCCACTTCTACATGTAAGCCCTAAATATTTCCCCATGGAAATACATTCTGTGACACACCAGTCAGTTCTACGAGATTCTCATGTTTCTCACACCAAGTATGAATCATGTTAGTATATAAGTTAGTAGTGAGCACAACACCACACCCCTTCCGAATTAGGTATATTTTGATCCTTTCATCCTAAATAGGGTACTTTGAAGCCTCCCTGTGGTTTAATCCTATCACTCATCTATCAAAACCATTTTACATAGGTTTAACTTCATTCGCATGGCATTAAACTATATTCTCATACTATATGGTCTTTGATACCTATCATTTATGTTGGGTACATATGAAGACTCCTTGAGGTTCAACCTTGACCAATGGTAAAAATTCATGCTCCCTTTTAGGGATGTACCATCTGGATGAGATATCTTCTCTTTATGGGACTCATATCCTAGATCTGAATCAATGATGTGTTCTAATACATCTGGGTAGTTAACCATGTGTAAGACACGTACTCAATCCAAAAATCATCCAACCAAGAGTGTCCATATTGTGATGGGATTCTATCCACTTGTAATCTACATCATATCTCTGGGTTTCTCTCCATTGTGTACACCCTAATTATATGCCCCATCCTGAACTACATTGACATTGATTCCCTACCACAAGGATGCATAGGATGCCTCCATGAGTTTAAATCACATCATTAATGTCTCATCATTTTCTCTCCCTTAACCTCTTATGTTTCTAGAAGATAATTCCTTAACCCATGGTTCCATTTCCTTTAGGTCCCATTCATTCATCCATTCTGACAAGCCACCTCCTATGGTGACTCATCTCCCATTTTAGAACTGTGTTAACATTGATACCTGCCTCCCGTGTAGGGTACATAGGAATCCTCCCTGAGGTTCTAGACCATAAAAATCATATTCCTGTCATTTTCACCCCATTCATATCATCCACATTATTAAATCATACATCATATGTCGGGATTCTTACATGATCCACCACATCCTTGTAGGATCAAGCCATTCATATAGGCATCTAACCATGAATTATCCTCAGGTATCAACTCCATCACCCCACCCTTATCACATTGGGTCACATCATCCACAAGGGCATTATTAGTGCATTATCCCCATTCATTAATATGGTTTTGACTTCTAGTGGAACCCAGAAAATCTTAGTACATATTCCTCTAATCATCCATTCGAAATACATGGGTTTTGATCCAAAACTACAGGGATTACTAGGAAGCATCCCTTTGTTGGGGCCTACCTACCCTGACCCACCCCATATGGTGTCCAGATCAATCATCATGGTTTGGAACCTTCCCTTTTAAGGGACACGACATCATAGTTATTTCCTCATTTGGGGTTCTGATCCATCCATCTAGTAAGAACTCTAGGTGCTCCCTCCTAGAGATGTACCCATCGGGTACACTCTTATCTGTGTTCTGTTCAGTACAATCCATCTTTGTATGTTGATAAAATTTCTACATACCCATTCATAAACATGGTAATCCAAGGGAAACCTTGGAGACATGAATCTGGCATAAGATAACTCATGGTTCATGTGTTATGCCTCAGGTATTCATGCCCTTGAGATGTCATTGTTTGAGGAAGAATATTGTTGACCAATGTTCACACATCCAAGATGTCCCAACATGCCTTATGTCACAATCTACTCCTATCCAAGGTTTCTACTTTTTCAAGACACATAGCAAAATCTAGATAAAAGTAGCATAATTAAATGTATCCCACAAAGATATGGAAATGGAAATGACATTCATGAACAATGAATCAAATATACGAGGGAGACCCTGACTAGGAGATGAATTCTGAGTAGGAAACCACTGAAGGAGATACTGATATCCCATCATCCAATTTCGATCAGGGAGAAAACAACACTGAAGAAGTGACAGATTTCAACCTCCTTTGGAACTTATAAACACGTGGCCACATGTACTGAGTCGGCCGTGGGAAACATCGGGAAAAAGGTAATTTTTCTAGTAAAACATATCATAATATTTTTTATTGTTTAATTAAACTCATAATATTGTTTTTACCCAATGGATTGAATTTAGGGATATTCTGAGGTGGTAGAATATTTTATAATATGTTTATATTTGATAAATAAATATTAATTATTCCACTTAGATAAATGATTAAATATATTAAAAGATATCCCATATTGAATTTATAACATTATAATTGATTCTAAAAAGAATATTTTTACCAATGTGAGGTATAAATAGTGATTGGGATCTTGGTCGTTGGTACAGATTTAAATGAGTGATTTAATTTATTATTACTTTGTTTTTTATCTTCACCTCCTTTTCTATGCCACATTTTTTACTTGATGGAGGAGGTAGGATTTGTTGAGAAGTCACTTGTTCTAAAAGAGTATAAGGGTGAATATAAGAGAGGATTATTTTTTTGGAGATCAATTGGAGCTGAGTCAATATAAATCGGCCATAGGGTGAAAATCCGAGCTCTAAGATTTAGTGAATTATATTAAGGTAAGTCATCTATTGATATTATTATCACATTCCAATTGAAACATAATTTTATTTTTTTATTTTGGTTTATATGAGTGGAAGAAATATTTATGAGTGAAATGAGGATTAAATTTTATGATTTCAGTAGTTGTAAGTGTATTTTTAAGAATTTTATGTTTTTTGTGTGGCGCATATGAAATAATGATGAATAATGAATAAATATAAAATAGTGAAAAATAAATATTTAAATGGGATTGTTGATAAACTTCATAAGGGAAATCTGGGATACACTTACGTAGGGGCCTGGATTTCCATTAGCGTAAATATTGTTACCATTACGCTGGTGGTTATGTTATCTAAGGGTAACATGAGTTACCTTTTCATATCATCTAAGGAGAATAAGTGTAACCATTATTTCACTTATACTGAGGGAATGCATCGAATAATTCCAATAAGATTTACTTGTATATTGGGACCCCCATGCATAAGATTAATGGGATATTTAAAAAAATAATAAAATGTGTTTTCTTAGTTTTCCAAAAATGATTATTAAATGTTTTAAATAGGGGTTTTGGAATTACTAATTTATTAGTTGTTACATATTAATTACTTATATAATAAATTATGGATTAATATATGGGATTAAATATTAATTATTAAATAATTTTTTTGAATTAATTAGAAAATAAATTATGAATTTGTTTTATATATAATTAAAGTACATTAAATAGAAATAGGGCCTCATATTGATGGATGAAAATAATTCAGACCTTTTTAATATTTAGATAGGGTGGTGGAAATTATTTATAATGTTAATGACCCTATAAATGAGCCAAAAGGATATTTGACCATCTCCCTTACAGTTTACTCATTTAATATGGCATTTCATATATATTCATTCCAATGACATGGGGTAAACCCTTAAATTAAAGAGATTTTTTATTAATTTAAATGAAATATATTATGAATTCCCATTATTATGAATGATGTTTCAATAGATGTGATCAAACCATTAACACTACCTTCATATATGAGTCACTGATGGTTGATTACTTAATTATGAATATTTTCTCAGTGATACATGGACCTTGACGATATAATTAAGAATAATATTTTATTTAAATTATCACAATTAGAATGATTGTGCCATGTGGGTGGTATATTTTGGGACACATACAGGTACCTCGATCATTGATTATCATAAAATTGTTTATAAATATTTCCCATGTGACCACAAAAACCCCTAGGGTTCTAAATTTAACCTAAATAAATGATTTTATTGAGACTATGGAATTTAGATAACATCCCTTTGACCTCTCCATGTTAGGAAGAGAGATAGAATGAAATTATTCTCCCTGGTCAGGCTTCAAAAAAGACATGATAAACCATATAGCCTTCAGTAAATTTTAAGGGAGAGTGGTATAAGTATCATTCCCCACTATCTTGTGAGTACTACACATTTATAACCTGGGTATAATTGTTTATGTGGTTATGTATGGGTGTTTATAGAGGACTGAACTAGGTTGATTGTTGAAGTGGAATATGAGTTATTATAAATCTGAATTTTATGACCATGTTTAATATTAAATAAGTCATGTGGTATTATAATGTTATCATAATGAAGATGAGGGATGATACACCCTCTATGTAATGATTTTGGACATAGAGATGATATTGAGATCGAGGAACCTACATAAGGTGTCGGGACTATGAAGTGGCCTTCGAGAACTCAATTTGTGACCATGTTTTATGAAATCCACTATGAGGGTTATATCAAAGAGGCTCTAATCACTATACTAAAGTGTCACCTTATAATATAAAGGTACATTGAGTGAGCCTAGAATGACTGTTGTGAATGGTATGGGTTTTAGACTTATGTTTCCAACCAAGTAGATGTTTGGTGATCTCAGATCATGGATTCCCCTTATGATGATTATTTCATGAGATATAGGGTTTGTTTAATTTTTGCATGAATTCCAACATTTTTATTACTACTATGAGATACAATAATGTGGATTTTTGACCTATGATATATTATAAAGGCTATATGGGAAGGATTCACTCCACTCCAAGAATCATATGTATGATTCCTAGGAAACCTAAACTATGGATGGTTAATTAGTGATATTATAATGGAAGTGTAATACCAGGGATATGGTTTCTGTACATGGTTAAAGATGAGAAAGATAGAATTCCTATGATCTGGATAGATTCCTTATGATAAATTTTGATATGCCTAGGGATCCCTTGTATTTTTGTCGTTGTACCAAGTGAGTGGGGGATTCCTATAATTCCTAAGATTTGGTAAAATTAAAAATGATATTATGTTAGATGGATATTATTATTATTATATTTTCATTATACTACGTGAGATATGAGATTCCTTAGGTTCCCTTGGATTTGGAGTTGTAATTAATTCAATATGAAATTTCTTGGATGCTCCTCCGGATCTAATGATATACTTTATACATGGGTTTACTAGTGTACATTCCTAGAATAAGTGTTTAGGTAATGTATATAATAAGGTTCCATGTGATGATCACGCTCTAATTCTATGCCCCATGAGTGATCTTATACATTAATAGTGATGTTATGGGTGGAAAGTTACTAACCACTTGGAATTATTTTTCAATTTTCATAGAGAAACACTGTCATTGGAAGAAGTAGGTATGATCAATCCTATATTTCATTTTAGAATATGAGGATCAATTTTCATTATTTTATTATACTTACATGATTATTTATTCATTCATTTTATGTGTACCGCATGTCCATCCATTTTGTTTTTTAGGTTAGTTTTATGACCCGATGGGCAGTTCCCTACTATGTTGTACTCACACTCTTATAAGGTAGCAATGGAACTTGGGTACATAAGAAGTCTTCACTATTAGTATTTTTAGGTGGGATAGAGACCCCAGAGATTAACTATCAAGTTGTATAGATTAGGAAATATCCAAATTTTATGATGAGGTAAGGTTTGGGTTTATCATAGATCCTTTTGATATTGTATTTATTATTTTTATTTATATTTGTGATCAACCTAGTAGGTGGTCATTAGATTTATTCTAGTATAAATATCTGTATGTATAACAGCTTTAATTCGCGTTTTCATTTAATATAGAATAATTATATTCATTGATTCTGCATACTCGTATTATTATCATGAATAATGTTTTTTTATTTCTTACTCTGATATGATGGTATAGTCTCTACACAACAACACCCTATATCCATGTAGCTAGTTATTAGTCTTTGGTGTACGAGGAGTATAATGACCCTACGTTTTCATAAATTACTTTTACATCATATTAAATTCAAAAAACATAAAAACATTACACTGTATGTATCCAAAGGCTTGGTGTCTTAGAAAAATTAGGAAACTACTTAAAATTTAAAAATAAAACATAACCATTTATTTAATTCCTTCTTCTCTAACTTCATTTTGGACCTTGAATTCTTTTTAGTGCATATAGTCACATGAAGATATATATCAAAAGTGGTGAGTTAAAATCCATGTAAGAGGATAGATAATAACATGAACCAATACAACATGGGGTGAGAAAAATCAATATCTTCAAAACATTGGAAAATGATCATAATCATGAGAGTAAACGTTAGATAAAGTCATGAAATGTGGAAAAGCATAAAAATGAAACATCACGTCTTAGTGGTAAACTACCAGACATAGTTGTGAAAAATATATCATCATGTTCGCTCATATTTCTCTTTACTTGTTAGGTTCTTATCATTACCCAATGAATTGTAGTACTATATAATTTTGGGCACACCCATCACATCATAACATTTACATTGTGCTATATGATTTCAGGTGCACCCATAACATCCTAACATTTACATTTTTATGTGTGCCACATAGAAAATATATAAATAATGAACATATATAAACCATGGAAATGAATTGGTTTTATCTCATAATAATACATTTAAAAACATTTGGTTCCCAAATGAAGTGGGGAATAACATAATTGACATAAGATTCATCAACCTGGAGTTAGAAGTAAAAAGGTTTGTCTTGAAAGAAGAGTTATTTTGGAAATTATTTTGTTTTTCATAAACTCTAACAGAAAACATTTATATCCCATAAAAGATAATATAATAATTATGGAATTGTTTTTAAGTAATAACCATAATAAAAATGGGGTGAAAGAGGGAACACATAGAAAGACAGTTGGGTTCAAGAATTCTCCCTAACTTTTTCCCAATGCTTCCATCAAATGAATATCCAATAAAATAACAATATAATAATTAATTAATATTCTAGAACATTTTATACATGAATATGATTCATTTTGGTTTTATTATGTTCTTTTGTAGGCCATTGGAAGAGTTATATAGTTTAAATTCATTATTCTTGATTGTTTGTTTTCTTACTTTTCATCATCGGTTCACATGTATATTTGAATGTAAGTTTGTGTAAGATGTGGATAAACATTATGAATTGTAATTATTTTTTATTAATGATAATCCAGAAGTTTAAATGATCTTATTATGTTTTTTTTACATAACATGAATATGAATCCTTGAATAAAAGTTAATGATGATCGTTTGAGATTAATTTTGATGGTCTTTGATAACAATGAACTTGTTTTGTTTAATCATTTATTATGATGTGTTTAAGTTAGTTCCATAAAATAAAAGGTTTTAAAAAATAAACATTAAAATTATTTTCCTACCTTTTGATTCTTTTACTAACATCCCTGAATTCATTTATGAAAAATGAATGTTCATCAACCATGAGGTCTGTAAATTGAAACTTCATGGGCGAAAATTTAATTTTTAAGATAAGAGAGAGGGGGGAGTTTGATGTTGTATCTTCCATTAACATGATATAATTCTATTATATGTATGTTACTGGTTTTATCATGCCATTTAGATGAATGGAGGTGATGATATAATAAGAATATAAATTGTAATTCAAAGGAAATTAAAAAAAATGTGAGGGGATTTACCTCTTGAATTCTCATCTTGAGATCCTATTCTAGGACCATACGCTTTGTATTTTGATGATACAAATAGATCTTGGATGTGTGGGGGACAGGTTAAGCATATTGGTAATAATATAATCAATTATCAAATCTTCACAGGTGTTAGGAGAATAGGGTGTGTGGGGTGGATTTATAGTGTTGGAGAGGGTTTTTTTCTTAATATTTTAATCATCAGTTTATTATTTTTCCCATGAAAATAAATGGTGAGTATTCTTGTGACTAAATATAGAAATTAGTGTATGTGAGTTTGAAAAAAAAGGTCACTTAAATAATCCATGACTCAAGCATAACAAAAAAATTCATATTTTTCACATTTATTTTAAATTATCATATTTTAATTTTGACAAAGAATTCACATATTTTTTAAAAATCCCAAAAATTCATCTTAACCATTTGTTAATTTGTAGAATTAAAAAAATGTACTCCATTTTAGGAAAATTATTTTATACATGCACTACTACAAAAACTGGCATTAACACCGCTAAAAACGGGCTTTAACAGCGCTAAAAAAGCACTGTAAACCTCGGCGCTGATAAAGGCGGTACCCCTTTATCAGCGCTAAAAAAGCGCTTCTTTAGCGCTGATAAAGGTGTAGTTTATCAGTGCTATTTTTTGCGCTGATAAAAGCACGATTTATCATAGATAAAATAGCACTGATAAACTTATCTTTTATCAGTGCTTCTTTAGCGCTGAAAAAGGTGTAGTTTATCAGTGCTTTTTTAGCGCAGATAAAATCATGATTTATAAGCGCTAAAAGAGCGCTGATAAAGGCCCTCTCTTCTGCTACGATAAATCTGCAGTAGCACACCCAAACAACTGCAAAAAAATAGCATCTCAATAAGCCAATTAAAGCAAGTATACCCATAAAAAATTAACTCATAAATCATAAGCAAATTAGACCAAGTATACCCAAAAAACAATTATACCCGTACACCATTAACACATAATTTATAAGTTAATCAATTACTTAAAGAAATCAATTCAGAATTCAGGGGGTTTGGGGGTTGTTCATGGGTTTGGGGTGGTTGTTCAAGGG
Organism: Viscum album; assembly: GCA_963277665.1. Lineage (NCBI taxonomy): Eukaryota > Viridiplantae > Streptophyta > Magnoliopsida > Santalales > Viscaceae > Viscum > Viscum album. The sequence continues at coordinate 1,211,790,265 of OY728122.1, forward strand.
TTTGGGTGGCTATCCAAGGGGGGGTAGGGGGTGTCTGGGGGGATTTCCAGTTCAATCCTAAGGCTCCACAAGGGTGTGTTTTATCAATACCTAAATATTTGGACTTTTCTCTATCCACTATGCATCATGTTCTCAACCTCAAAGAAGTTATAAGGTTTGTACACAGACTGAGGTGCACATACTTGGGGGGGATGAATCTTAATAATAAACCCACAATATTAAACCTGCAATAGGTTATTGTAAGTTCATGATTAGGTAATATGCACAACCTAGTTGAGAAAGAACTGGAATTAAACTAATAAAAAATCATCATTGATCCTCAAATCCAGGACAATGATTAAACCCTAATTAATTTTCCAAGTGCTGAACTTTTACCAAGCATTTCACAAGGATCTTGTCGACATTATAAATATATAGTTTGACCAAGTCCTACCCCATCTACATCAAGACACATTGATTCTCAAGTATTAAATCTTGATCAACCATACCTACTTCATCCAATGTTAGGGTTTCTCTGAGTACATCATAGGAACCACACAAAACATATAATATACCAGGGTCTCCCCACTATATACATCATTATCATTGACCTCCAATATGTGAGTTGTATTTATACTCCATCATGGAAATCCACTTATAGGAGTTTTCTCATCTAGGGAATACCCTCAACAGTATCTCAAACCACCCATATGTGTTCTTCCAATTTCGAGGCATAAGACCTACAAGGATCGCATCCAAATACTATGGGACTACCCTTATTTAGAAAATAATACTAAGAAGCATATATTCTCTACCAAATGGGAGTATTATCATCCAAATAATAATCCCTAGAAGCATATCAACCCTCCAATATGGGTGTATTCTCATTTGAGGAATAATCAATATAATCATCTCAGCCCTCCCCTATGAGATTATTTTCATTTAGTGAATATTCCCGATAAGAATCTCATCCCACTCCTATGGTTGTATTCTCATTTGGTTGAATAATACTTATATACATCTCATCCCTCCCCTATGACAGTATTCTCATTTAAGTATTAATACCCATAAGCATAACCACCTTCCCAAATGGGAGTATTTTCATCCAGATATAAGCCCATATGTATCATAGACCCAAACACATGATCACCCTTGTATACCAGGCCAACCATGACTTGATATATATGAGTCCCCTGATAGATCACAAGCCATTACCCCCCATTTAAAAGATCAATGCAATCCGAATGCGTTTGGTCGGATTACCGTAGGTCAGTTGTTGTTTTCACTTAAAATCTTGTCCATTTTAAACAAAATAGAGACCATTTGAGTGATATAGGCCACAACGTGCCTCGGATTGAGGTGGGGTTTACTCATACACGTCACCAAGGACCCTTGTATCGTTCTTATAAAAGATCAATGCAATCCGAATGCGTTTGGTCGGATTTCCGTAGGTCAGTTGTTGTTTTCACTTAAAATCTTGTCCATTTTAAAAAAATAAAGACCCTTTGAGTGCTAGCGGCCACACCATGCCTCTGATTGAGGAGAGGATGATGCTTCAACGTCACCAAGGACCCTTGGATCGTTATTATAAAAGATCAATGCAATCTGAATGCTTATGGTCGGATTTCTGTAGGTCAGCTGTTGTTTTCACTTAAAATCTTGTCCACTTTAAACAAAATAGAGACCCTTTGAGTGCTGCTGGCCACACCGTGCCTTGGATTGAGGTAGGGTTGACTCATACATGTCACCAAGGACCCTTGGATCATTCTTATAAAAGATTAATGCAATCTGATTTTGTTTGGTCAGATTTTCGTAGGTCAGTTGTTGTTTTCACTTAAAATATTGTCCATTTTAAAAAATAGATACCCTTTGAGTGATAGCGGCCACACCATGCCTCGGATTGAGGCGGGGTTGACTCGTACACATCACCAAGGACCCTTGGATCGTTCTTAAAAAACATCAATTCAATCTGAATGCGTTTGGTCGGATTTTCGTAGGTCAGTTGTTGATTTTAATTAAAATTGTGTCCACTTTAAACAAAATAGAGACCCTTGGAGTGATAGTAGCCACACCTTGCCTCAAATTGAGGCGGGGTTGACTTTTACACATCACCAAGGAACCTTTGATCGTTCTTATAAAAGATCAATGTATTTGGAATGTGTTTGGTCAGATTTCCCTAGGTCAGTTGTTGTTTTCACTTAATATCTTGTCCATTTTAAACAAAATAGAGACCCTTTGAGTGATAGCGGCCACATCGTGCCTCATATTGAGGCTAGGTTTCCTCTTACACATCACCAATGACCCTTGGATCGTTATTATAAAAGATCAATGAAATCCGAATGCGTTTGGTCAGATTTCCATAGGTCGGTTTTTGTTTTCAATTAAAATTGTGTCCACTTTAAACAAAATAAGGACCCTTTGAGTGATAGCAGCCACACCATGCCTCAGATTGATGCAGGGTTTACTTTTACACATCACCAACAACCCTTTTATCGTTCTTATAAAATATCAATGAAATCAGAATGTGTTTGGTCAGATTTCTGTAGGCCAGTTGTTGTTTTCACTTAAAATCTTGTCCATTTTAAACAAAATAGAGACCCTTTGAATGATAGTGGCCACACCGTGCCTCGGATTGAGTTCGGGTTAACTCTTACACATCACCAAGTACCCTTGTATCGTTCTTATAAATGATAAATGCAATCCGAATGCGTTTGGTCGGATTTCCGTAGGTCATTTGTGGTTTTCAATTAAAATCGTGTCCACTTTAAACAAATAGAGACCCTTTGAGTGATAGAAGCCACACCGTGCCTCGGATTGAGGCGGGGTTGACTCTTACAGGTCATAAAGGACCCTTGGAACATTCTTCAAAAAGATAAATGCAATCGGAATGCATTTGGTCAGATTTCCGTAGCTCAGGTTTTGTTTTCACTTAAAATCATGTCCATTTTAAACAAAATAGAGACCATTTGAGTGATAGCGGCCACACCGTGCCTCATATTGAGGTGGGGTTGACTCTTACATGTCAAAAAGGACCCTAATATTGTTCTTATAAATGATCTATTCAATACAAATGAGTTTGGTTGGATTTTCGTAGGTTAGTTGTTGTTTTTACTTAAAATCTTGTCCACTTTAAAAAAAATAGAGACCCTTTGAGTGATAGAGGCCACACTGTGCCTCAGATTGAGGAGGCGTTGACTCGTACACTTCAACAAGGACACTTGGATCATTCTTATAAAATATTAATGAAATCAAAATGTGTTTGGTTGAATTTCCATAGGTGAGTTGTTGTTTTCACTTAAAATATTGTCCATTATAAACAAAATAGAGACCCTTTGAGTGATAGCGGTCACACCGTGCCTCGAATTCAGGCAGGGATGACTCATACACGTCACCAAGGACCCTTGGATCTTTCTTATAAAATATCAACACAATCCGAATGCATTTGGTCAGATTTCTGTAGTCCAGTTGTTGTTTTCACTTAAAATCTTGTCCATTTTAAACAAAATAGAGACCCTTTGAGTGCTAGTGGCCACACCGTGCCTCGGATTGGGGCAGGGTTGACTCGTACACATCACCAAGTACCCTTGGATAGTTCTTATAAAATATCAATTCAATACGAATGTGTTTGGTAAGATTTCTGTTTGTCAGTTGTTGTTTTCACTTAAAATATTGTCCATTTTAAACAAAATAGAGACCCTTTGAGTGCTAGCGGCCACACTGTGCCTCAGATTGAGGCGGGGTTGACTCGTACATGTCACCAAGGACCCTTGGATCATTCTTATAAAAGATCAATGCAATCAGAATGTGATATACTAATTATTCATTATGAAAAACACAAAGGTACCATTAAATACTTACATTGCCCCCAAACACCCATAACAAAACCCAACCACAACCTTCATCTCAATGTACTCAACTGATTTAAACACCAAGATGGATTTTTCCCAAGACTATCTAATTCAAAATTCCAATCATGTCATCAACTGACCAATTAATTTCTATGGTGCTCCCCACTATACGCTTTATCTCACAAACACCACCATCTGATGTTTAACACCTCCATCATCGTGAAAGAACCACTAGAACCCCAACTAAAACTCCACACCATACCCAACATGTTTTCTAAATTATCATGCTTACACATCCATGAGAACACCAACCAATGTTATCATCCATCCTTTCCATGAAAACCCCTTGGTATGGAAGTGAATCCATCATCCATACATGAATCAATGAAAAATCATCTTTTCCTCAAATATTGAACCCATTTTCAAAACATAATTAACATTTCAAAACATCAAATAGATGTGGCTTACAACTCACCACATTTATTCCTTTTTCCTGGAGGAATTTGAAACATGCACCACATAGGTTGTAAAAGCAGTAGAGGATAGATCTCTTTGATCATACAAAGCCATGAACCCAAGTTTATCCTTGATGAAACAGATGAGTGATGATTGTGAATTCTTTTTGGAACTAAGAACTGATTCGCTTGATGAAACACAAGAAATATCTTTAAATGTATCCTCACTTGCCGAATCATTGGAACAATTTCATGTATTGGATGCTATTAATGTCATATTTAGCATCCCATATTGTTCATCAAATGGATTGGTCAACTTCAAATCTATCATGGAGGCTTCCACACCACCTTTACACACAACTAATGATCAGAGGCAGCTTTATTAGAAAAACAATGTTGAGGGAACTGGACATGAAAGATCATGCGGTGCCATAATTTGTAAGAAACATCAATTTACCCCACATGATATAAGGATATAGCATTATGTCCAATACATAGTTAGAGGAGAAGAGAAGGTGAATGTCTCGTAGACAAACAACATAAACAATGAACATCCACCACCCTTTCATTATATACATCAAAATCATATATTTAAGAATTTCTATGTGAATTTCTATCTTACTTCCATCGAGGATGTTGCATGTCGTTCAACTTGTTTTAGAAATTTCTTATCTTCATTCGTACCTTTTACTTTCACCCATTAATTTGAAGGTGAGTATGCATACACGATAGTTGGCTTCCTTAGAGAAGAGTTTCTGGAAGAGTATAAGAGACATGAAGCAATGAAGATCATTAGAGTGTTGGAGCAAATGTGGTTGCTACAAACAATGTGGAAATCAGCTTATGCAACGTGGCCTAAGTTACAACTTGCAGGTATTTCACTTTATTTATTTCTGGAGGGTTTCAGTGTAAATTCGTTTTGGAATGATCATTGTTATTCATTGTCTTTTAGGTTTTTTTGGCAGCTGAGGGGAAAGGGTGGGGTCTGCAGACATTGGAGGATATGTCGAAGGTTGAATTTATGGGAAATTACATCCTATATTTTTGAAACATTTCTATAATATCTAACATCGAACAAAATGGACTCTTTGCCTCTCAAGCTCCCCGAACCTTGATCACCATCGGGTTTCGGGGAGCTTGAAGGGAAAAGAGGCCATTTCTCCAACATATTCACACACAAAAATCACCCTTCGATATATCCTCCAATGTCTGCAGACCCCACCCTTTCCCCTCGGCTGTCAAAAAACCTAAAAGACAACGAATATAAATGATCATTCCAAAATGAATTTACACTGAAACCCTCCAGATAAAAATAAAGTACAATACCTTCAAGTTGTAACTTAGGCCGTGTTGCACAAGCCGATTGCCACATTATTTGTAGCAACCGCATTTTCTCCAACACTCTAATGATCTTCATTGCTTCATGTATCTTATACTCCTCCCGAAACGCTTCTCTAAGAAATTCAACTATCATACATGTCACCAAGGACCCTTGGATCGCTCTTATAAATGATCAATTCAATCTGAATGCATTTGGTCGGATTTCCGTAGGTCAGTTGTTGTTTTCACTTAAAATATTGTCCATTTTAAACAAAATAGAGACCCTTTGAGTTCTAGCGGCCACACTGTGCCTCGGATTGAGGCGGGTTTGACTTGTACATGTCACCAAGGACCCTTGGATCGTTCTTATAAAAGCTCAATGCAATCCGAATGCGTTTGGTCGGATTTCCGTAGGTCAGTTGTTGTTTTCACTTAAAATCTTTTCCATTTTAAACAAAATAGAGACCCTTTGTGTGGTTCAGCATTCATGCATGTTTCTAGTGCATATAATCTATTAAAATGGGAAAATGACTCATTATAGAAAGGTTGTTTTATATAATAACAATTAAAATTTTCCTATGAACATTTACATACAAAAATGTTTCATCTTTTGATCCCCTTAACCCCTCTCAAAAATGACCATAAATTTTACATGTCCCCAAGTCAGATCTTCATTGTATTTGTGTACAATCTTCCATCAAGTATGTGTCCCACTCATTTCTGAACACATCTATATCGTCTTGTGAGTGTGAGGCTTTTCAGCAGTTATAGTAGTACTGCAAAATAAAAAAACAAATAATTAATAAATAACTTAAACGAACTAGTAGTTGTTTTTAAAAATACCACTTTAGGGATACTAGTTTGCTGATGAAAAATGATCTCTTTCATAAATTTACAAACATAATAACCACAATCATTATCGTTTGTTTGTTTTGGACACTGCAAAAAAATTGATCATTTGGAGAATAAGTAACTTGTGTTGAGATATGTTTGGATTGTGAAATTTTATTATATATACCCTGATATTTGTCCAGACGTCGTACTTGATCGCCTCCTTATTCTTATCCCCTGGCCTCATTCCTTTTTTAGATGATAATGATACACCTCCCTATCAGTAAAAGATAATATAAGTTATTTTAAATGATGTTTAGACCTAAAACGTAAGATGTAGTGTCTTACAGATTCACAAACTCCCTCATGTGTGGTCGGTTTGATGGATATCCATGATTTGAATCTAGAAAATAAATCTTCGGAGTATCCAAGTTCACCGCAATTAGTAACCAATGATTCCAAATATCCCAAAAAGGAATAATAAATAAAAGAAGTGAAAATATAATTGATATGCTTTAATTGTTGAGTATTACCCCTACATGGTTGGTTTTAGGAAAAGTCTGTCATCTGTAATCTTGTGTTCAAATGTTTTCTGCAAGTCGTTCACTATTTCATCCCTTTTTGATGGCTCTATTTTTCTTAGGTGTGTTGATGTGATATGAGGACTAACCAGTCTAAATCTTGGCTCATAGGAAAATTCCTTCAAATTTTTTTCAAAAATGCATCTGTCAACAATATAAAATTCATTTATTCATAATTTTCACGCTAGATCAGCTTTTGGAAAATCAATTCATGGAAACATACCTCATATATACATTTAAAACTATGATGCCTAGCCAACCATTTTTGAGGATTTTATTTACATTTTTAGTAGCAACGAAATCTTGACTTTCCTCTCCATATATACTCTCTTCGAAAACCACTATATGACTATTACCATATTTTTGCATCGTATCCACATGAGTCTTCAGTGCTAGTAAATGTGGAAAGAGAACAGGTGGTTTTATTGTGCTTTCAGTAGCTCCTTGGGATCGGTTGGTCGATCCTTTAGATGGTTTTGAGATGACGTTTGTCACCCCCTTCCCTTTCTCCGTCTATAACAACAATCATTGGTTTAGACCCTTTATTTATTAATTTATAAGGGTTTATCTTGAAAAGAAAAGGAAATAAATACCTCTTTGTCTGCATGTACTCTTACAAGTTGTGACGACCATGAAATGAATGTCCCAATAGCCTTTCCGACTGTATGAATATCATCCTCATGAAGTTGAATAGGTAGCTCTGGCATTGGCTCATGAGCTACAGTAATCATCACATTCAGATGATCTTTCAGAAGTGGTCTATTATGTAGTGTGGCATCTGGGATATTGAACATTGTAGCCCTCGCTACAAGGTAACAGGTGGGTGTTAACAGATATAAATCACAATCATTATCACCCTGTAGAAGATGAGTACATAAAAATTTTCAGTGTTTGTCTGATTCATATTTCATGGGAAAAATTATTAGAATATTGATTACCAAGGCTAAGACAGTTTTTTGAGGCAAATGGCTCACCTTAAAGCTGGTTGGGGGTGGGGCGGGATGTTCATGCAGTAGTTGTTCTTGAGTTGTGGCTTCCCTTTTCTTCCCACCCATAATAGTTTCTAGCAACTCTCCCTTCCATTGCAATTGTTCTTCAAGGGTTGCTATTTTTTCGCTCATTTGTTCCAATTTTTCATCTGTATCATCCATTTTTTTCTTCTTCTCATAATATACTCAGGGTGTCACCCCAAAACCTGCACCTCTGACATGACCGTATTTTTCTGGCTGCTTCAAAGCCGTTGATAATAGGTATGTATCAGCTGCAGGAGTAACTGATTCCTGTGACTGTCATATATAGGAAAATAACTAATTATTTTTATGTAATGGTAATTTTAAACAAATTATTTTATCTTCGTGTCATACTTACACATATTTCCCACACTTTCTATGTGTTCTCATCTACTAACTTCCAATCTTTGTTTACACGTGCCTCCTTCCATAGCACAAGACGTGGGATGGAAGTGAATTTGGTTTTAGACTCATCAATCTACATATAAACATAGAAAAATAATTATGATGTTGTTTATTGGCACCTAACAATATTTTTGTAAATTTAAAATACGTACCATTTTCTTTTCTAATGAATCGTACCCCGCCCATACTTTTCGATTGGGGTATGTTTGTTTTGAAGCACGTTTCTTATTTTCAGTACAGAGTTTCTGTTTCATAAATGAAATATTAACAATCAAAGTTATGAATACAGGTATCCTCAAACAATATATTATCACTCACAATGTACCTGAAACTTCTCATCCCCATGATGGCCAATAAATGCATCCCATGCTTCTTGGGATATCAGGTGAGCGTAGACAATGGGTGGGTGCGGGTTTATTTTACCTTTAGAATCATTGAAGTGACATATTGCTAAAATAGTGCGAAAAACACAATGAATCTTTCCTGCAAGCCTTAGTACATAATCCTTGTGTGAATCATCTGCTATAAATGTACTCTGCAATAGATTAAGAAGAGTAAGAAATTGTTTAATTAATTTATTTGCAAGTAAATTAGAAAAAATAAATTCATAATGTTACCGTAATTTCTTCCAAGATCACAGCCTTCAGCCTGGACACAACATGGTGCCATGAATCTATGTCAATCATCACGCGTTGCCGAGTGACAACTCCAATGTAGCTTCTAAACATAGCCTTGTTGGCATTCACATGTTGGCCTCATGCATTCCATCCGACTTCAAATTTGATGCCTTTGCTTTTTGCCTTATGAATTTTAGCTAACACCGTCAAACTACGACGCACCTGGTATTTCTGCGATGCTGGTCCTTCACTCCCGCCCATTTCATCGATATCGACATCATCTTTATGTTCATCTAGAATGGTATCAACAACATGTGTTGATGGTTTTTTGACCACAACACAAAGAGCAGCAGGAGCCGCAGCAGCAGGAGCAGCAGGAGGAGCAGCAGCAGTAGGAGCCGCAGCAGGAGGAGCAGTAGGAGCAACCGGAGCCGCAGCAGGAGCAACAGCAGCAGCAGCATGAGCTGCAGGAGTAGCAGGAGCAGCAGTAGGAGCAACAGCAGCAGCATCATGAGCTGCACGAGTAGCAGCAGCCGCAGCAGAAGCTGCTTGAGAGACTTATTCAGCCTCAAGGTTTGGACATCAAAATGTGCAGTAGTCATTATCTGCAAAAGTGGTTAAACAATTAATTCAGATTACATAAATTCAGTAATGATAAGATAATAACATGAGATAAAAAGATCTATATTACAAACAAAATATAACCATTTTACTGAACTCTCATTCTTTTTTTCAAAGGTTGAATGGATTTGACACCTCTATCGACTATCCAAATCCCTTCATTGTGGTCTCCTCTAACATACAAAACATCATCTGCATTGGGACTGCTCCGAAATGATTACGACGTACCACTAAAAGGATCGTCCTCAACTGAATTTTCATCGGAACCTTCAGTAGTTTTGGAAAATAATAGAAAATCTACCACTTTTGGTTTTTGGGATCTGGAACATAAAAAAACTTGTACCGCTTAAGATGACATTATAAACTGCTCATCTTTGTACCCTTCTTTACTAAAATAAACTTTCACAAATCCACATTCATTTATTTTAACACCACTGTTGTTATCAATCCATTTGCATTGAAAAATCGGCAATTAGAATGTCGTATAATCCAACTCCCATATTAGTTTGATAATTCCAAAGTATGACATATTTGCATAAATTGGATTTCTGTCCTTAATACCAGAAACATGCATCGCATCAGCCACTAGTGTAACTCCACTATTTTGTGTGGTACTATCTTCATCATGATCATCTGTATAGAATGTATAACCATTAATTACATAACCACTGTAAGATAATACATACACACTTGGTCCAGCGGCTAGCCATCAAATATGTTCTGAAATTGAATTAGAATTTTCATCCAACTGCATAAAAATATGGTCCTGAAACCATCCTATAAATTGGGTATTATGTGTATCTGATAACCATTTTTCATCCCTCGATGGATTCAACTACCTAAGAATTTCTTTGTGAGTTTTAATATATAGATCAACCTACCAACTGTTATGAAAAACATAAAGATGAGCCTGCTCCCGATCTGTAATACTGATTATCACAACTTCTCTTCTAGAAATTCCCTCACCCTCAATGCGTCCAATGTGATGAGATTTTGGGAGACCAATGCTTTTCACATCAGATAGGTATTCATTACAAAATTTAATGGAATCCTCAACAATATATCTCTCCACTATACAACCCTCTGGCCGAATTCGATTTTTGACATACCCTTTCAAAATCATTATATACCGTTCAACATGATACATCCATCTATAGTGAACAAGACCACAAAGTCGAATCTCTCAAACCAAGTGAATCATCAAATGAACTATCATATCAAAGAATGTTGGCAGGAAGAACATTTCTAATTCACATAATATGATGACAATTTCATTTTCCATAGCTGGCAATTTCCCTGGGTCTAAAACTTTTCTACATATAGCTTTCAAAAAGAAACAAGGTTTGGTTAACATATGACGAACATTATTGGAAAAAATGCAAAGTAAAGCTATAGGAATTAGATCCTGCATTAAAACATGGCAATAATTTGATTTCAAACCTTTTAACTTCAAATCATTCACTGACACAATGTTCTTGATATTTTATGAGAACCCATCTAGAACCTTTACATCATTGAAGAAGTTGCAAAACTGATATCTCTCCACCCTAGAAAGATTATAAGCAGCTGGAGGAAGAAACATTAGATTTTCACCCTTCACAGGAGAAAACTCTTCTCGTATTCCCTTGTCAACCATGTCCAACTTTTCCTTAATTCCATCTTTTGTTTTGCCTGGGGAATTTAGCAACGTTCCAATAACACTATCACATAAAAAATTTTCCACATGCATCACATCAAGAAAATGTCTGCCATAAAAACAATTCCAGTATGGTAATTCAAAAAAAACTGATCTCTTTTTCCAACCTATTTTTGTATGGTTTTTCGAAAATGGTTTACCAAAAATAGTTTTCAGATCTTTTACATTCTCAAACAGTTGATCACCTGTTAGTAGAGATGGTGTTGCGCATTTTTCTGAACTTCCATTGAATGATGTTGTCCAAGATCGATACTTATGCCGGTGAGGTAGAAATCTATGATGTCCTAGAAACACAAATTTTGATGAATGTTTCAACCTAATTGATTCTGTATCTTCTTCGCACATGAGACACCCTTGAGTTACTTTAATGCTATAGCCTGAAAAATTTTCATAAGCAGGTAAATCATTTATTGTCCCATACAACATCGCTCTCAACGTTAAGTATTCACTTTTATAATAATCATAGAACATTACACCTGAGTACCACAATAACATCAAATCCTCGATCAAAGGATCCAGATAAACATCAATATCGTTACCTGGTTGTTTTGGTCGTGATATAAGCATAGATAACATGATGAATTTCCACTTCATGCATAACCAGGGTGGCAAGTTATAATTTACCAACATAACAGGCCATGTACTATGAGTTCTGGTTTGAAAACCAAAATGATTCACTCCATCTTTAGATAATGAAAGACGAAGGTTTCTCGACACTTTTCCAAATTCAGGATACTCTTGATCAATTTTATTCTATTGAGTAGAGTCGGCCGGATGACGTAATAACCCATCTTTATATCTTTTATCTGCATGCCATGACAATTGTCTTGCAGTTTCTTCATTTCCATATACACACCTAAACCTTGGAATGATTGGAAAGTACAATACAACTTTCGTAGGATTGGATTTATCTTTCTTGTATTGAGAAGCACCACACATTGGGCATTCAGTAAGTAATTTGTTCTCTTTGTGAAACCATATAAAGTCTTTTGGGAAGGAATGTATTCTTTCAGAAATCATTCCCATCGAGCGTTGCATTCGTATAGCTTCATATGTCCATCTTGGGAGCTCATTATCTTCCGGTAGAATGTCATTCAAGAGAGCATGTAGTTTCGTAAAACTTACATCACTCCATCCGTTGCCTACTTTCAATTTATACAACTTCAGTATAGATGAAAATGTTTTATACCTAGTGCAAGCAGAATACAATGGTGTCTTTGCACTGTAGAGACCCAAAGCCTGACGTACATGGACATTACATTACCTTTTCGTAATACTTAATACATAACAAAAATAGACACACAAGGACCGTAATAGTTTAGTGTCTTTGGAAACTTGGAATAAAATCTCCTAACCGTGGTGAAAGATCTTCAACATCTCCCAATAAAGATCTTCCCCTTTTTTTCTTACCTAAAACTTTTATTTATATCCTGGGGAAAAGAAAACATGAAAGGGGTGAGATCAAATTCCCAGTAAGGGTAAACATAGAGAACATAAAACAATCCATAAACATTTGAATGCAAAAAACTTGAATATAAAATCTTAACATCAAAATATTGAGCAAAGTCATGAAAATTGGAAGTACGTAAGGCATATATCATAAGGGAAATCAATCATGATAAAATATCATTGGAATAAAACATGTAATTTTGGCAACCATTAAGCACATGATATGATTTCCATAGTAGCCAATGCATTGCTGCCAAGACCATCTTAGTGGACAAAGTCCCTTTCTGAATCGAGTTCACTCCTCGTTCCCGTCCTGTATTACTGAACCAGTTTAACTTTCCATTCCAGCCATGACTATCTCATTAGATATAAATCATTACCCAATGCATTGGAGGGATATATAGGTCCCACCCATCTCATAATGAAATTATTCTTACTTGTGCCACAAAATAAACATACATCATTCATAATAACCCAATAAATAAAATTGGTTTCATAAACATCATCCCATCATCACATAATCTATATAAAAGAAATGGATATCATTTCATAATAAGAAAAGTGAAACCATGTAAATCATAGAGACATTATACTTGAAACATACACATGTGAAATAATGTCATCTTAGATGAAAATGGTTTTGATAAAACACTTGAAATGAATTCTTGAGGAAAATATCCTTTTTTCTTCAAAATAATTTTCTCTTCACAAAATGTCATCCAATTTTAGAAGAAAAGGTTTTTGTTGAAAATAGTCATGAAATATTTTGAAGGAATCTTCATGAAAATAAGGCTTTATAAAACCATAAATATCTTTTCACGCCGTATAAGTTAAAAAAAACATTCTCCCCGTACTTTTGTCGGAAAAGTAAAAAAAGTACCTCAAAACGTAAACAAAAGAAAGGTTCCTTACATACCATGTAGTAAAAGTAGAAAATGGGTAAAAATGACATTAAAAATAAATGAAAACACTTTTATAAAACATGGACATGGATGATAGAAATAACCCCAGTAAATACTTACGAATAAACAATCTCCGATAAAAACGAGATTGGAAAAGTTATCCCTTACCTTAGGTCTGATATGCTTCGTATGGATCCGAACCTTCTATATAATTATTTAAATAATGTCATTGAATTATTAAATAATCATATTCATAGATATTATATCATATATGTTTCACTTATGACTTTATATTACCCGTTCTTTTGTAAATTCCATGTTAAAGTAGCGTTTTGGGTAAAATCATTTCATTTATCGTATGTGTTTCGACTTGTCGTTTTTTGATATTATTACTTATATCCTGATTTACATAATTCCTGAATGTAAAACCTGATTTATATATAATATATATTAATCATATACATATATATTATAGATCGATAAAAGGAATTAAATACACCGTTCATGGAGACGGTAGGTCGTACGTACACATTAATGCTGTTTTCGTTTCCTTATTAAATTGAATGGAATTAAGTAGATGACATAAATATATATATAAATAAATCCAGTAGAATTATTATGTAATATATTTTATTATTACTTATTATATATACTTTATAATCATTCTTGAACGGTTATCATGGAGAGTGAATCTCATCGCGTCATTGAGACGGTATTCCGTACGTACGCACAAGCGATGAGATCATTCCCATGATCATCGAATTGTATTAAAGTGTATGTATAATATTAAAGAATCAATATAACTTTAAAATAATCATATATATTCATTAATTTCACCATTATACCCATCCAATTAAGGTGGTGGTGGAAAATAGATTACACCACAGCGTGGAGACGGTATTTCGTACGTACGCACGCACGGTGATTTCATTTTCCATAGGATGGATAGATGGTGAAAGATGGTTGTTTCATACTTATAATAACATATCTGTATATGAGTGATACTGATGTTATTACTTCATAATGAAACAACTAAAGAAGAAGAAGTTGAAGAAGAAATAAAATTGATTGAATTGGTAACAGATATTACCTCTTCTTTGAAGCGCCTCTTTAATACTTCCTCTTAGGGCACTAAAATTGGACTTTGAAGAAGACCAGAACCTCTAGGATGTTTCTAGGAAAGTTGATAAGGGAAATGTTCAGGGTTTGTCCGAGATTAAAGGCTCAAATTGGTGTGAGGAAGAGTGGGAGGAGGTGCCCTTTTATAAGGGAGGAGAGGGCCACCTTTGGAAATCTTAAAAATATTAATTTATAATAAATCTAACCCCACTTAAAAACTTCCAAAAATGAAACATATTCGAAGAATAGATGAGATAGGGTTGTAATCTCATCAACCATTAAAATTTAGAAATGTTAGGAAATTATTTTAAACATTATAATCTTGATTTATCTTTACTTAATCAATTTAATTTTATTTGTGGTAATAATATTCTAAATTTTAAATTAAAACAACAAATTACTTATTTTTTTTGAATTCTCAATAATTGGTTAATTTATAAAATTTTAAACCATATAAATATAAATTTATAATTTTTATATTTTTTTGTGATTTTTAAACAATTTTATAAAATTTTATTTTTATAAAATAACAATATTGTCAATTTTGACACTATTAATTTATTTGAATTTAAATAAAATATATACAGAAGATATGTTCAAACTAAAAGCATTAATATATTCATAAAAGGTCATGTGTATCTAGAAAATTAGTGGAGAACATTAAATAGTTCATATATTATTTATGTTATTATTTTTATAACCATTTATTTGGTTTATCTCTTAATAAAATAATTACTACAACAATTTTCTATAATTATTTAATATTCTTATTTGTTTCATAAAAATTAAAAATAAAATACTATGATGAAGATAAATCTATTAACTTTCACAGTAATACTTGTACTCGAATTTATCATCTTAAAATCACAATATATAAATTTTTATATTTATTAAATTATGAAGGTGAAAACTTTGGCATCATTTGAAATAAAATAATATAAATGTCATAATCACTTTTATAAGACTCAAAACGGTTATATATTAGGTAATTGGATTATTATGGTATAGATATACACAACCAATAAGTTTCATTCAGGTTTTTGGTCTTTTTAATGGGTATTATTATTTCAATAAAAACTATATTACTGATTTTTCACTTAATGAATAATTTCTCCATCATTAATGTATCACCATTAATGATAGTTATTTAATCCCTAAAAATTCTAAATAAATTATAATGATGTAGATAATTTTATTATCTTTTTGGAGACTATTCATGTTATAAGTTTTATGATGTTTATCACTACATTAAAATTATTATACTTATAATATTTAAGAGGGTGACATGTTGTCACTTTCTTTGGTTTTAATAATAATTAAATTATTTTCATGGTAAAAAGTCTATAAAATGAATCTAATCTGACCCTTAGGTGACATGGGTCGACTTTGAGTCATCCAATATAATTTTGGCATGTGTTAGGTTAATTTTATAATATTATATTCACCCTTAATTACCCGATTTACCTTTAACTATGGTAAATAAAATTTACCGTAGTTACTATTCATAATTCCCAAAAATAAAAAGTAGACTATTAACATAATTTGGACCCACTTATTACAAATATGGAATCCAGTTTTGCAAATTCAATACACAGAAGCTATATAAATTAAATTAAAATTAATCTCATTGTCGAATGAAAACGGGTTTTTGTCTAAAACATTGCAAAAGATTGAATTGATTTAACCTAGGAATTCAATGTAAAATCAATGAAAATGACATAAATTATATTAAATGGTAAAAATCTATTCTATTTATACTTTAAAACCATTCAATATTATAATTTAACCACATAATTTATTACGATGAAAAAAGTTGTTTTTAATTAAAATATAGCGTGTTTTTACTATTCATTAAAATATGAAAGTTATCAGAATAATATGAAAGATTTATCCAAGGTAAAATTTTATATCCATATTCCAAAGAATAATTTTATTTTGTAAAATCTAACTTATAAACATGTGAAAAACTAGATTTAAAGTGGGTGCGCCATCAAAAGGAAAAAAAACTGCATTTTAAAAAAAATACTTATTTTACCCGAAAAATTTATTTTGTTCACATAAAATGTTTTAGAAAATTTATAAGATGAATAATAATTTTATAAAATTCAAAATGTGGTTAATAATATACATAACAGCTATTTCATAAAAATATTATAATAACATATCGTTGTATAGTAAAACCCGGTATTGCGTACAACACACGCTATCGAAGAAGGTCGCGATTGCGTGTAATGAAAGCCAAGTCAGGGTTGCGTATATTGAAAGACTCCTTTGTTGTTTCGTTATAATAGAATCCAACCATTTTTTCATTTATACATTGAATATCTATATATATATACTATATGTTGTGTAGAATGACTACTATCAAACGAATTTGAAATTGTGTGTAACACAATCTAAGAATAGTGTTTCATATACTGCAACATAATACGGTGTTGCGTATAGTGCAAGATAATCTTGGTGTATTGTACAATAGAAGATATGAAAGAAATTAAAATGAATATATCTTATAAAATCTCATATTATTACATGCACAACTCTTTATCTTCTCAAACAATTTGGGGAAATCAAGGAGTTCATCATGAATTGTCTTTGTCATTTCCTCAATACGATCATCATCATCATTGACATCTGTAATCATATCCTCCATACGGTCTTATTCATTATCCATATTTGATTTCATATCTGACGATCCATAAAATGCAGTTTTATCCCAGCCAGTAGCTACATTCGCTTTTTCTCCGTGTTTATTCCAACATTTATAACTCCGATCTATTCCGTGAAATATCAAATTTTCTTCAAACTACTCTGGAGTAAGTAGTCTAGAATAAAAAAAATGTAAACACGGAAAAAGTATTTGAGAAGGATCCTTTGCGTGATCCTTTTCAAACTTAATGAACTCTTTCACTCCGTTCTCGTACTCTATTGTTAAACGATTAGCATCCATCCAATCTTTATTCATCTCCATCCTATTTGAATCTCAAATATTAGTATTTATGGTTCAAGTAAAAAAAAGAGAATTCAAAATACAGTAGAAGAGAACCAATTCCTTGTAAAAATGGAGATTAATAGAGCCTAACCGTTAGTATTTAGTCATCATGCCTAAATACTCACTGCTGGTGGAAGTGAAACTATTCCTGATGATCATGACAAGAATAAATGGAAACCAAAAGGGGGAGTGAATAAAAATACCCCAAACAAGATGGAAAAACATGGTATTTGAGAATAGGTTGATTTCTTTCATGTTGTCTAGAAGGAAACCTAATTTATTTCAATGAAAAAGGTTAATTCACAACAAGATACCATCCATTCCATATATTATTTTCATTAAAAGGGTTATTTTGTGCTTCAAAATAATCAAAACATGTCTAACCAACTTATAATGGATAAAATATGAATTCATGAAACACATGAATCCCAAAAATAAGATATAGTATAGAAACACCCACTTGGAATCTGAATGAGTCTGCTCAAATGAAGAACATCATACATCTCCAACTACATTGATGCTTTCTCATATACAACGACCCCACTAGCTAGATAGTGGCCCTCACCAAGAACATCATACATCTCAAAATAAGAGACTACAAACACTAACCATAAAGAACATCATAAGATTTAAATATACTAATAACACATCCCTTCACCAAAATAAGAGACTACAACCACTAACCATGATAAACCACTAAGAGAATAATTTGAAACCTAAGGAAAGGTACACCCAAAACATACCAATGAATTCAAATGAAATACCTTCTAAACCAAACCATTGAAATCCTAAAATGTTCCTAACATCAAACCCCATCATATCTCCTAATAAAATTCTTTTATAACACTATTTCATGGCATATACCCATTTAGACCCCTCTATTTGTTAGTAGATTATAGTCTAGTGACCCCCTAAAACCATCCTCCAACATGTCATGGGTTGGTGAATGCACCGAGGTATTTATCACAACCATGAGTAATGTACTTATAATAATAAATAATTAATATAATTTAACATCAAGTTGTATAGATGATTTTTCGAATGATACTAAGTTAATGTTAGTATGGTAAATATGTGTGATAAGAAATTTTTGGTCTAACTAAAAGGGGATATAGCCTAATGAGTGTATTTAGGATTCAAAAAAAATATGACCCTACGTGGTATAGGGTTTTTTCAACTAGTAGGAGTATGGACCACTAAGTGAATATGGTCCTCTATGTGTGGGCATGTTTTCATTTAGAGTATGGCCTAATATGTATGGTTCCCATAGAATAAGGCCAATTTGAATTGGATATTTGGGCTCATTACACGAGTTGGATCACATTTTTCATGTGAGGAATCTACACCAATTTGGTTCATAAAATATATTCATTGCACATAAGGATTTCTATATTCATCAACTAATGAATCATGTTCTTATCACACCAGGTAAGAACATAAGATCATCTACTAAGGGAAGTGTTTAGTGATTGTATGCTCATCACATAAGGGATTCTTTGGCACATCACCTAAGGAATCTCATGCTCCTCATGTGAGGTATAATCCTAGGATCATTACCTAAGAGATGAATAAGAGATCATATAATCATCACATAGGGGATTCTTAGGCATATCCTTTAATGAATCTATTTATAATCTCATGAGGTATAATCAAGGGAACATTATTTGGGAGATAAAGAAGATCACATATTCCCATAACATAGGGACTTTATATTCTCGTCACCTAAGGCAACCTAGGATTATCACCTAGTGTTGGATGTTTACTTGATTAAGAGTGGTCATAGGTTTATATCTTCGTAAATGAACTCACTTATTTGAATTTTAGAAGAGGGAACCACCCGATACACTCATCGCGTAGGGGGTGAGCATAGTTTTATAGCCACCATTTCATTTTTATCCATGTACTTATTCAATTCCCACCAAACCCTTTTCAATTTCATCATTAAAAAATATATTCTATGTCACTGGGAAACTAAAAGGAAAACCCATATCAACTAACAATGTCATCTCCCACAATAACCCACTCATTACATATTTTTAACAATGGAAAGGTTTATGCTTCCCCACTGCACGATTTACCACCTCAACCATCTCACATTTTCCCCCAATGGAATCTATCACAACCAAACTAATAAAAAAACTTCTAAAACAACCCCACCAAAAAACAATGATGATTTTCAACAATAAAAGTAAATAAGCACCATGTTCTTGAGAAATATAATGAAAATTAGTAAACACATGTGAATCATCCCCTTTACATCATTTTCCATCAAGTATGGTCCATTTTCTTCAATCGGTCAATCCATAATACTCACCCATAGATTAAAAAAGAATGTTAAAAAATGATATACAAATGGGAGAGGAGAAAAATATTGAAAAAAGATTTGGAAAACATGCCTTAAAGGAGGTCCTGCAAACCGAAGCTTGAAAGCGTTGCGGGTGGCGGAGGTCTGGCAAACTGAAGCTCGGGGGCAGCGGAGGTCTGACAATGTGAACTCAGTGGGCGGCGGAGGTCCGGTAACAAGTAGTGTGGGTGGCGGAGGTCAGGAAACATGATCTCAGCGGGCAGAAGAGGGGATTCCCAGAGTTCCAGTACCGCGAGAGCTTTAGTTCGTGATAAAATGAGGGCACTGTGCGACCGACCATATAAAAAAATGCACTAAGGTTTTATCAGTGCTAAAAAAGCGCTGATAGAGACTACCTTTATCAGCCCTTTTTTAGCGCTGATAATAGTACCCTTTATCAGTGCTACAAAAGTGCTGATAAATCCTTAGTGTATCAGTGCTAAAATTGTAGCCCTGATACAGGGTTTCTTTATCAGCGCTAGAAAAGCGCTGATAAAGAACTCCTTTATTAGCGCTAAAATTTTAGCGCTCATACAGGGTAACCTTTATTAGTGGTTTTGATTAAAGCTGATATAAGGGGGTTCTTCCCTTGCCCGTTTTTGTAGTAGTGATATGAGTAATTAAATTTTTAATTAAAATAATCATTTACATGTAAAATAAAATTTTTAAATTTTATTACTAATTTGATAACACTTTGAAAAATTAGTTAAGTTCTCATAAAGATACCTAAAAATCATAATAAACAAAAATATTAATTTATAAATAAGTTTTGTGAAAATAAATTTTCATTTAAATTAATCAAAAAAATTACGACTTATAGAAATAACAACACTTAATTATTAATTTTTAATTTTTATATTTACTTATACTATGATATAATATATCATATTGTGACTTATTATATGGATAAATTTTATTTGTTCTATCATTGGTATGATTACTATTCACTTGGCCGATTTACTATTCACAAAGATGATACTACTATTCATTATGGTAAAATTGTTATTAATAAGTGTAAGTTACTATTCATAAAAAATTATATTTTCCATATTTTACTCCAAATATCATTCTGATCACAAACATGTGTTTCATATTTTCAAAATTCAAAACATGGAAGTGGAAAAATTCTATTTAATAACTAATATATAAAGTTCACATAGTATTTAGTATTTCATGTAATAATTATGAGGTATTATGTTTTCTAATTTAATTTTATGTTATATAATTATGACAAGGAAATTTCCACTAATAAATATTTGGGTCATTACATTATTCCTTATTTTTGAAATTTCTCCCATTAAAATTTGTTTTAAAAAAACTGTTGAGGGTACTTCTCCTTCATGTCCTCTTCTGGTAACAATGTTTCTTCTTCATACTTATGGTTCCTCCAAAACACTTATAGAAGGTCCATTATCTTGTTGTGTAGAACCTTATCTCTCCTTTCTGGAATCATTATTTTCTTCTCTTCCAACTATACCACCTCTAAGTTCAATACATGTGATGGATCTGGTATGTGCTTCCTTTGGAGTGATACATGGAACCCATCATGAACTTGAGCCATTTTTGGTGTAAGTGCAAGTCAATAGGCCATTGATCCAATGTTATTAATGATCTAAAAAGGGAACAATGTACCTTAGTCTTAGATTCCATTTTTTTCAAACCGCTTGAATCTATTCCATGGTGATATTCAAAGGAGAATTTTTCTCCATTGTTGAAATCCATGTCCCTTTTATGTATTGTAGAATAACTATTTTTTCAATTATGAGTTGATTATATATTTTTCTAGATTGATTGAACAATTTTTATCATATCTTGTTCAAGATTAGGTCTAAGTATCTTTTATTCTCCAACTTCATCCTAGTTGGTTGGAGTTCTACATCCCTTTCCATAGAGAGCTTCATTGGTATCCATATGAATGCTCCAGTGGAAGCTATTATTATATGATAACTCAACCAATTGGAGATACTAGACCCATCCACCTTTTAATTCTAATGAGAATGATATTAACATAACTTCGAGAATCTAAATAGTTCATTCAGATTTTCCACTAGTTAGGGGTGATAGGTCATGTTGAAATTCAATTTAGTACTTAAGTAATATTAAAGGATCCTATATAATTTATATGAGAAACTAAGATCATGATCAGAGACAATCAAGAGTGGAACCCCATATAGTCTCATCACTTACCTCACATATATCTTAGCATAATTTTCAAGTGATAGATCATCCAAGATAGCGATATAGTGAGCAGTCATGGTGAGTCTTTCCACCATAACTCATATCACATTATTTCCTTTGGATGTCTTTGGGAGACCCATGATAAATTCCATGGTGACTTTAACCAACTTCTATATGGGTATTTCCAATTGCTTCATCATCCTTTTGGACTTTGGTCACTCTGATTTAACTTATAGACATATCAAGAACCTTGAGATATATTCCACAATCGCTTTCTTCATTTTATCCTATAAGAAGTGTTCTCAAAGATCCTAGTAGATCTTACTAGTACAAGGAAGGATATAGAATGTGGAGATATGTGAATTTTCCAATATATCTTTCTTTATCCTGGGTGATGATGGCACATAGAGTCCTGTTCCAAACCGAATTACACCATCATCATTGATATAGAACTCTTGTATATTTCCTTCATATACTACATTCACCTTCTTTGGAAACTATATATCATCAATTTATACATCCTAATCATTTCTTAGATACATGGTTGGGAAATCATTTGGGAAAGTTAGGATCTATTACCAGCAATTTTTATTTCAAAATACATCCTTTTCGTATCCACAATGATTGGGTCTTTATAAATCAACAACATGGATAGAGTATCCAGAACATTTCTGATTAGAGCATCAGCTACCTTGTTTTCCCTACGATGATTAAAATGAATAGATAAATCATAGTATTTGATTAGATTAAACCATCTCATTTGATTCATATTGAGAACCTTTTGTGTGAATATATACTTTAGGCTATTGTGATCAATATGTATATCACACTTCTCACCATAGAGGTAATACTTTTATATTTTCAATGTAAAAACCACAACTTCAAGATCTAGATATTGTGCTGAGTAATTCATCTCATGGATCTTCAAATATCGTGAGGCATAAGCTATCACATTATCATTTTTCATGAGTACAAAAAGCAATACATTCTTGTAAGAATCATTGGATATAAAAAAACATTCTCCAAATTTCAGTAATGTGAGTACAAATTTAGTGATCATCATTAACTTTAGCTCATGGATGCTTTATTCAAATTATTCCATCTAGATATAATTTACCACATTCCATTTTATCATAGTTAGTGGTCTTGAAAATTGTGAGGAATTTCTCACAAAATGTTTATAGTACCCAGCTAATCCAAGAAAACTATGTATTTCTGTTGCACTAAAGGGTATGATTCATTCCTCAATTTCCTTGGTTATTGAGTGGTCTACATAAATTAGATCACATGTGATCACATGTCCCATGAATGTGACTTGTTTCTTTAAAAAGTCACACATTTTGAACATGGAATACAACTTCTCCTTCCTCAATGTTGCCAACAAAAGTCAGAAATGTTCTTCATGTTTCTCATTGATACGGGAGTGTATAAAAATATAATCTATAAAAACTCCCAAAACATTTTCAAGGTAATGTAAAAAAGGCTCTATTCATCAAATACATGCATATTTTCATGGAATTAGTAATACTGAAGTGAATCACCAAAAACTCATAGTGTCCATACATTGTACGGATGGTAGTCTTCTAATTATCTTCTTTATTCACATTTAGCTCGTGATATCTAGAATAGGGATCCAACATTGAGAAATATCGAGATGCTATAAATAGATCAAACAAGTCACCAATTCTCCTTAAATGATTGTTGTTCTTTATTGTGATAATGATGAGTTCTTGATAATAAATAATCAACTACATTGATCCTTCCTTATTCTTAACAAAGAGCATTAGATAACCCCAAGGTGATACACCGGGACGTATGAATCCTTTGTACAAATTCCCATACAGATTATTATTTAAATCCTCTAGTTCAAAAGGAGACATCCTATTGGGACACTTTGAGGTAGATTATCTCAGGGTATGAGTTCTATTGAGAACTCCACCTCACTATCTAAGGGTTTTACAGGTAACTCTTTAGAAAATTCATCACATTATTCCCTCACGATGGGCATTTCCATTTGGTGGATAACTTCCTTTGACTCAACCATTTGAGTGAGGTATTCCTATTCACATGGAATAAACACCCACATTGTTGAAGGCCTTTTCAAAGGAGATTCAAGATCATCCTTGAATTTTTAGAGGATCATGGGATGGTTTGTAATATGAAAAGATATTTCATTTTCCTGTCAGTTTATATGTGTTGTATATAAAGAGATCCATTCCATTACCAGTATAGCATAGAATTCCTCTATGGTAAGTATAATGATATTTTCTGGAAGAAACTTTCCATATACACCAATAGGTGAAGAGTCCAACACTTGGTTTGCAATTATTGCAACACTAGGTGTTTTTACAGATATCTCTACATTAAGGTTTTGGGGCCTCAATTCAATACGTTCCCTTGACCCTTGGATTTTGTGGCTGATTACTCAGATTCAAAATTATTTTTTTATTGAAATAAATCCCCTTTAAAGTCCTTAGGAGGAACCCATCATGACATCAAGACATAAAGGAAACATCATACCCCAGCAGAAGAAATCTCAAGATCCAAAACATCCCTCGCTACAATAGAAAAGCCCCTATAGGTAACAAAAACATTAAGTCCTAACCCATTGTCTCATCGTAGCACACATATCTATCACATGCTGAAGAGAAAGGGCCTAGTCCCAACTGTGAAATCCATACCCTATCAAACATCTAATTCTGAAAATCCATGAAATTGTGAAACTATGTGCCCTAAACTATTTCTAGAGTAACTTATTGCAGTAAAATGGTTGGAGAATCCCTTGAGCTGTAGACAACTAAGGCCAAAACCAAAATAAATTTCATAATATCATCATTGCCTTCCTTCCATAAAAATTAGAGAAATAACCATACAAATTCAAACATAAAAACCAGATTTCTAGAAATATGGAATGGAGATTTCAGTGAGGAATTCAATGGAAACAAGGCTTGTAGAAGAAAAAGATACAGAACAACAACACCAATCATGGATCAAGAACATCATCCCACGGGCTAAACCTACTCATCCCAAAACAAAAATAAATAACCATAGAGAAGGAAAAGATAAGAACATAACCATACCTATAGAAGGAGTCTTGTTGTTGAGACCCCTTCAATGCCAACCTGTTTTTACTCAAAGATTGGAGAAAAACACCCACCGCACACACTGGAGACATGGAAGAATTTTCCGGAAGTTTGATTTGGAACCTCAGTCACAGACCGACACAACACCTCCATAGAATTTCCTATCTAGTGAGGTTGTTATTGGGAAAATAGAGCCATGAAATAGTGAAAAGCGAGAGGCAAACAGGCCCATGATGCCACTGCAATAGAGGAAACACCTTCAGATCTCACCGAGCATTGGGATAGCCCCCGCGACAGCCTGAGAGAAAGGAGGTGGTGATGAGGAAAAATCCCTAACATGTTGTTCCCATTAAGGCCTCATACAAATAGTTATATGTACTAAATTATGTGGCCTATGACTCTTATGACCCTCAAGAACTTGAGGTTTAGTGCACTAACATTCATAATTCTATTTTTCTCTAATTTTTTAGCATTGGACCAAGGGTGGTGTTTCATTTAGTCCACTACATTGTTTTTAATTTTCATGTCTTTTCAACATTCATGATCATGGTGGCTTTATCTTTCACATTTTATGCATTTCTATATGACTTTGAGGTGGGTTACATGATGCTTCTTCCCACATTTTGGACATGTGGGTGGTTGAATTTTATTTTCACTTTTGTCATTATATCATCCATCATTAAAATCCATATTTTTTTTCTTATCACCACAGCCATGGGACCGTTATCCAAACTCCATCTCCACTTTTAGAGCACATCTAACAACATCTTCATAACTCCCAATGTTTCAAATTGAATTATCATTTAGAAGGTGTGGTTTTTAAACAACTAAATGTTAATAAATTTTTCTATCATTATCGATAACAAAACCCATAGAATACCTTGCAATCCTTGTGTAATTTGCTTCAGAGTTCGTGATATATTATCCATCCTTTTTTTGTATCTATGAATTCTCTCTCCAAATTAGTTTGTAGAGTTCGATGAAAATACTTATCAAGAAATATAATCTTAATGTCTTCCCACTCCATCTCATCAATTTCATCCCTCATCATGGAGTTCTAAATCTAATTCCACTATTGTTCAGCCCCTCCGTCTAGATGTTAAACAGAAAGATTCAACTTCTCCATCTTAGAATAGTGAACCATAGAAATGACCTTCCCCGTCGAGTTGACCCACTCTTCTGAAACTTGTGGATCAAATGATCCACTAAATGGTGGTGGTCATTGTAGCATAACACACTAGATCTCTAGTTACCCCCTCTTTGGTGAAGGGGGATGTTCCCTATTATTTAGGTTATTGTTCATAACCTAAGATAGCTAGGTAAGAATCACCATTACGTTTTTAACTCCGCCTCCTAAAGCATAGGGGATTTAATTCAGGAAATTGTTGCACTATCACTTGCAGGGCTTGTTTTCCAGGTTTCTCCTAGTTCTCAACATTTTCTAAACTAGAAAAGGTTATAACAAAAAAAATTCAACAAGTCAATAATAATATATCCCTTTATAAAATTAACTCTAATGTAATATCATATGGGATCCCTTTGTTTACCATTTTCTAAAATAAAGCTTCCTTCGCACTCACATAGTATCATACTAACAATTTTCACTAAGGTTTCTAATATTAATTCCCAAATTAAATAAAACAACCTCTGATACCAAGTATAATGATGATAGTATTTCATACATTACTTTCACATCATCTTTAAGACAATCAACATAAAAACATTACACCGTGAGGATCTAATGGTTACATTTATTTGGAAAATTACGAACATACCTTAATTTTACAAAAATAAAACATAAAACTTTATGTAATTCCTTCTTCTCTAGATTCTTATAGGACCTTTAATTCTCTTTAGTATATTTAGTCAATTGAGGATATACATCAAATGGGGTGAGATAAAATCTGAGTAAGAGGATAGAAAATAAAATGAAATTGTACAACATGGTGGTGATCATAATTAGTATCATCATAAAAAAGTAAATGGATGATAATCGTGAGAGAAAACATTAGATAAAACCATGAAATGTGGAAATGCATAAAAATGAAACATCATGTCTTAGTGTTCAATTTCCACACATAGTTGTGAGAAAATATAACATCATGTTAATGTATATTTCACTTACTCATGAGGTTATTCACATTACCCAATGCATTGGAGGTCTATATAATTCCAGGTGCACCTATCACATCATAACATTTACATTGACCTACATAATTCTGATCACACGCATCACATTATAACCTTTAAACTATCATGCATGACACATAGAACATATATTAATCTTGAACCTAAAAAACCAATGTAAAAGAATGGGTTTTGTCTCATAAACAAACAATCATAAACTTTGGTCTCCAAAATGAATGAGGGAATTTAATAATTGATAAAATAATCATCAACTTTAAGTTGGAGGTAAAAGGAGTGTTTTGAAAGAAGAGTTATGTTGGTTTTTTTTATAAACACTATTAGAAAAAAAATTATCCCATAAAATATAAAATAATTATAAAGAAATGATATTTAGGTAAAAACCATACTGATAATGGGGCGATATATGGAAAACCCAATGAAAGAGAGTTAGGATCAAGAATTTACCTTACCTTTGACTAAAAGGTTCCATCACATTAATATCCTATATAATCACGTTAGATTCATTAATTAAAAATTAAATAAACATTTATACCTGAATATGATTCATTAAGATTTTATAATGTTTTTTATAGGCCTTTGGATGAGTTATAGTGTTTAAATTCATTGTTCGAGAGTGTTTTTTTCTTAGTTTTCATTATTGGTTCACTTATATACATGAATGGTAGTTCAGGTAAGGTGTGGGTAAACATCTAGAGTGTTTATTAATTTTTTTGATAATATTAAATATATTTTAATTAGATTATGATTTATTATTTTATATACCATTATGATGATTAATTAGATAAATGTTTATGATGATCGGTTTAGGATAATTTTGGTAGGTTTTTATCACAACAAACTTGTTTTTTTAGCATTTGGTATTATGTGTATAAGTTAGATCCTGAAAATAAAAGGGGTTAAAAAATAAATTTAAAACATTTTCAACCATTTAATGGTTTTATTAATAGACTCCAAGGAAATTGTGGAAAATGAATGTTCATCACCCACAATCATGGTAAATTGACACTTCATAGGCAGCAGTTTCATTTTTAAGATAAGAGAGAGAGGGTGGGAGGTTTTAGTGTGGAATATTCCATTAACAAGACATAATTAAAATATAGGTATGTTTAATGAGTTATCATTACACTTGTATGATGGTAGTTGGGAACTTAATAATAAAATAAATTGAAATTTAACCGAAATTAAATGAAAAGAGAGAGGATTCACCTCTTGAATTCTCCCATTGAGATCCATCTCAAAGAACCTTCTATTGGTCTTTTGATGAGACCAATAACTCATATAAATTGGGAAGAGACTAGGGAAGAGTATTGGGAATAATATATTCATGGATCGATGCTTTAGATGTGTGAGGAGAAAAGGGTGTGAGGGTGGTATTTATAGTGGAGGAGAGAGGTGTTTTCTTATTATTTTAATATTTAGTTTATAATTTTTCTCAAGATAAGAAAAATTGTTGATTATTGTGACTAAATGAAGTAATTAGTGCATGTGAGTTCTAACAAATGGTAACTTCCATCATCCATGACTAAAGCATGACTAAGAAATTCCGGTTTTTAGAATTTATCGTAAATTATCATATTTTACTACTCACCAAAAATTCATATATTTAAGAAAACTCCAAAAAAATAATCCTTTACCATTTATCAATGTTTAGAATTCAAAAATGAAATCCATTTTATGAAAATAATTTTTTAAATATGAGTAAGTTAGTTTTTTATTAAAAACATCATTTATTTGGTAAATAAAAATTTTAAAATTTATAAATAATATTGTTACCCGTTGAAAATTTACTAAAGGTACCATAATATTATCTTAAAATAATAAGACAAAAAAATATTAATTTATGAATACATTTTATGAAAAAAAATTACTATTAAATTAATCGTAAAACAATTGTGAATTATAAAACTACCAACAATTAATTATTAATTTTTAAAATAATTATTTACTTATACAATGATATATCTATATCATATTTTGACATATAAGATGTATGAATTTTATTTATACTTTCATTGGTACGATTACTATTCACTTGGCTGATTTACAATTCACAATGGTAATATTACTATTCATAAGTGTAAGTTACTACTCCATGAATGTTATGTCTGCTCTATCAGACTCCAAATATCTAACTGATCACAATCGTTTATGTCATGTTTTTGAAATTAAAAACATAAAAGTGAAAAAATTATGTTTAACAGCTAGGATAAAAAGGTCACATAGTATTTCGTATTTCATTTAAGCTTGATGTGTCATTGTGTTTCCTAATGTGATTTTTTGTGACATAATTATAATACATGAATTTCTATTGGTAAAACAATGGGTCGTTATAGAGAGGCTTGTCTGTGGTAATGTAAAAACAGCCAGTCATGGAACCAATTGAGTGGTCTAAAGCATAGGGGTGTTAAAAAGTGGTATTAGAGATTTTTTGTCTTACTATTTGGAATTTGGTAGACATGTGATCTAGGAATTTGTTAGTGCATGTGATGGCCCTTATATTAGTGCATCATAAACACCTTTCTATGGGGGATTCATGGTCCCCAAGTATATGGAAATTTTGTTCCTGGTTTTTAGTGTTATATTTGATTCGATTATTCTTTCAATTCATTATCATGTTATTTATTAGAGTTATATGTATGAATTTTTTTGTCCTTGGATCATTGTAATGTTTCTCATATACATGCGTTATATTTCTAACCTAGGACTAAAATAAAATTTTTGTGTGTTCTTATGATTGATATCACATTTTAGGTAGGATTTCTTGTTTCAAATTTCAATAATAAATCCTATAGTGTATTTCCATATTAATTTTTGGTGGTATTATACGTAGATAAACCATGGTATAATTTCTCTAATGATGTTCCATGAAGTTCTCATGGAGTGATTCCCCTTGATGAAAATTATAGGGTCTCTCTTATAAGGGTTGCATAATAACTCCTAGTGGGTTGGTACATCCTTCAAATTTACTTATAATAAGCCCCTTCCTGGTGATTTTCATGATGGGTTATTCATATAAAGAGTTTGAAATAACCTATGTGGTGTTTACCCATATAGAAAAACAAACCATATTATCACGGAATTATACGATAAATATAATCATGTCGATTTTGATATATGTATATGTAAATGAGATTATAATCCTCTAGAGTGAGTCTCTTATGTGGATGCCCAGTGAGGAATATTTTTTCTAGTGTGTGTTCGTGACATCACATGACATTATATATATAAATATATATTATATATGGTAACACAAGATTGGTTTTTTAGCATGTTGGTTTCGTTTGGATACATAAGACAGGAGCATTGATGCTTCCCCATGAGTTGTAACCTATGTGAGAGTAATGGTTTATGGGATGGGTGTGAGAGCATAGTGGCCTTGTGATATAGAATAAGATATTAGTGAGCCAAGTGATATATGTGAGTGTTATATAATAAAAAGGTACCATATTAAGACTATCATAGAAAAAGATATAGTAAAAATGATTCTATGCTTCAGGTTGTGAGAACGGTGCATGGGAGGTGCTGCCGTGTTTATGGTATTGGCCTATAGATGCTTCACACTATTGAGGAAAATAATTTTGAGTGTTGTAGCATTGGTATCAAGGACTAATTTTCGATGATGTGATCTATAGGATACTCGACCCAATATATTTCAAGCATTGTTCCTATTGAAATAGTGAACTTTGGTCCAAGATCGATGGTTCTAAGAGGGAAAGAGCAAGGGTAAACACTCCTAGTTTTCAAACAACACCCATGTTAGTGGGTTATCATGTGGTAGAACATCTTATGTAT
Source organism: Viscum album (assembly GCA_963277665.1). Classification (NCBI taxonomy): domain Eukaryota; kingdom Viridiplantae; phylum Streptophyta; class Magnoliopsida; order Santalales; family Viscaceae; genus Viscum; species Viscum album. Next base: position 1,211,821,632 of record OY728122.1, read on the forward strand.
GAAATTTATTGATTTATAAAGAGGGGGTATGGGGTGATTCTATTTATATGTTATCAATATGATGAGAATCAGGGTTAGTGTTTAAGAATGTGATCGTATGTACAATGATATTCAACTCATAGAACATGAGTTAGGTTGTGTGAATGGGTTGTACTAGATTATACACCTATTCTGTTTGGATGAGATCATGATGAATAGTGTATATGTGCCTATTTGAGGGGTATGGGTAAAAAATTTCCTCAATATGAGGAGACTGAGTTTCATAATGGCTTGTTAGATAAAAAAGAATTAATGTGTGAGAGAAAGTGTTCATTAGTTATGTGGGGTGACTACATTTAATGGGATGGGGAGATGTTTTGTGTGGGATTAGGACCAATCATTTTGATGAAATATTATGGGAATAATTACCCTTAATTTTTATTAAATAATAAATATCCATCTATGGTGAGAGGTGAAATTAGTTTTGTAATGGGGTACCATTGTACGGTCAAACCAAGTTTGTTCCTTTACACAAATATTTACAAAAGTCATGTTGTTGGAACCAAATGAGGTTGTTATAATGGATTGGAATAAATAAATTCACATAGTGATGAGCTTAGGATTCGTCGTTAGATGTCCTTAAAGTTATTTTTATATAATTTATATTAATAACAAAGATGGAATTCCTTATAAGCTGGGAATGGGTAGAAATAAATGTTTTTTATCAGTGGTCATGTATAGGTAGGCCAATCGCATCCAGTTATTATGTGTGGTAATTGATAAATCATGGGTCATAGAGGATATGATCCCCATGTGGGAAGGATAATGGGTGTGATGAGATTATTCATTGGATAGTAAATGTTTCATTAAAATTTTGATGTGAAAATAGGTCATATTTTTTCTAGATCTATGGTAGATTGAAATTTTTTGGCTGGGATGAAATTTTAGATGAATTTTTTTTTCCAACAATACTCAGTATGATTTTCACATGATATGTGAATGGTAAAAATCAACGCTTTTTCATTTCTTCATTTAATTGCATGATATCTAGTTTCAAAAGTTTTGGATCCAACTATGGGATTTCATTGAACATTGGTTATGGGATTTTCTGTAATTCTTTGGAAACAATATGAGATACCTTTGGAAGATAAAGTGTTTTAAATATGTTGTTAGATTGTGTGTTAGTGGTTAGGACCAACCATTATTAGAATAGGTCCTCCAAAGAAAGAATGACTGATATGATTTCTATAAAATTTGTTCGTTGTGAGGAAAACCACATCGAGAATGTCAGTTGACCGCTTGAAATGTGTCTTTAGTAGGCAATTCTAGTAGTGGTTTTCCCCTAAAATATAGTCAATCCTTATGATAAGATACACATATTGGGTATAACCATGGTACATGGAATGGTTCAATTGATGAAATAATGTTTTCTTGAGATATATGTGTGTGGTTAAGCATCGTCTTTGTGATTCAATGATGGTAGTGAGTAGTAGCATAGATTTTGTTGAATAGTGTAACCTATGTTTGGATTTGTGTAGTGAGATTTTGGTTTTAATTCTATAAAATAATGTGATGAGTTAGTTATGATATTATAATCTAGAAGGTTCAAGTTTCATGGTTAAAGGACCCCCAATCATTCTCATAGATTAGAAGTGCAAGGGTGGAGAGGTTTTAAAGGCAATCACCATTTTCCAAATTATGGATTTCAGGCTAAATTTTAATTTTAATTTCCCAATAAACATATGATGATTAAAAATATTAATCTATCTTTGTAAATGGTCTCAAAATATTTTTTTATGATATTTTTATGTTGGTATTGGGTGTTTACCCTAAGGATGGAATTTTCTGAGATTCTACGATACTAGTGTTTTATATAACATGTTAATATTTGTTGAATATTATTAATCATTCCATTTAAATGAGTTTTGATATCTTTTTGATGAATTAATAGTCTAAAAATATGATTTTTTCCAGTCTAAAATGATTGGTTTTACTTAAAGAGGTATAAACTAGAAAAAATTCAAGTTATCTAATTAGATATTTAAGTGAGGGTTTTATTATATTTTTTTTATCTTATCACCTTTTTATCCCACATTTTTTACATGAGGAAGAGGATATACAACCTCTAAAATCCACTCAATTCAAAATAGGTGAATGGGAAGAGGGGAATGAATTTTCAATGAGGATCTCAATAAAATTCGAAACAAGATGCAATAGCCTTATAGCATAGGTCTAAAAAAGAACATCAGTAACTTTTTTATGAGGTAAGAAGATAATATTTATTATTATAATTTTCAATTTTAATTTAAATTTTAGTTTTTTTATGGTTTATGTGAGTAGAGGACTTACCTATAGGTGAATTGGGGAATTAATTTTTTGATTTCATTTGTTTTTAGTTTTTTTATTAATATTAAATAATAAATATTTTTTCATTCATAGATATAATATTTTAATAATTTTTAATAAGTATTTGATTGATATAATCCCTTAAAATTTAACAATTTCAGTTTATTTTCATTATTTTTGTTTTTTTGTGTCTTTTTGGGAAAAGTATGAAACTTTCTTAATTCTTTAATTTTAATTATCTTTATAAAATTTCTATTTCAAGTATAACATTTAAGATTTTGATCCAACATTAATGATTATATTTTTTATAAGATTTAATTATTTTTTGGATTCAACTTCTTTGTCTGTAACTACAGAAAATTAAAACATCCAAATTACTAAAAAATTTAATCAATTTTAAAAAAAAATTCACGACCACAGAATGGACCCCACCTAATTTAATGTTTAATAACATTGGATACACACCGAACATTTAGGTTATAATAGATATATTTTCAAGGTTATTTGAATGATTTTTTTATAATTAAATATCAAGGAGACAATCCCTCTTTGAGGATACCATTTGATGCTTATAAGTGGAGGATGATTCCGGGAATCTGTGGCAAGAAAAAGTATGGCCGATTAATTAGGACATAATATTTTTTATAAATTTCCATATAATTTTATAATTTTAGGGTCAATATACAATTATATTCAAATAATATTTTAGGAATTCCCCTTTTTATATTCTTTCATATGGTGTATATAACACGAAAAATATTTTGGAGAGTAGATTTTGGAGGAGAAATTTTCTACTCTTATTTTTTCTCTGTTTTCTTATTTTTAGTTTTTTAATTACTTTTTATTCACTGTTATTATTATTTAAACATAACATGGTGGGGTAAAATATTGAGTGATAGTTTATAGGGAGGTTCTCTATTTTGTAATTCTTGAGCTTTTATTCTTAATTTAATAAAAAATATTTATCTCTTCTATGAAGATTATTTCAATTTCTAATAGTAATTTTTGTTATCAAGTATGACCATATTTAGTTTTTGATTCGGTAATTGATTTTTTTCTTTTTTCAATTATAATTATCTCCAAATAATATTTTATAATTTATATAATATAGAATAGACCTAGTATTAGTTGTTTAGTATTCGATGATCTATAGTACGTGTGGGATGGGTAGTGGACATTCTTGATTTTTTTGGATTAACAATACCCAATAAGGTATTAACTTTGTCAATTGAGGATATTCTCTATGAATACCTCATATAAGGAATGATATTATACCTAACTAAAATCTTGTAATTTTCTTCTCTCACCATCAATATTTAATTAATGTAGGGAGAGTATTTGATTTTGGAATCTCATTTCAGTTGTATTAGTAATATTGGATTGGATAAATTGGAAGTTGGATTGAATTTCAATATAAAAACTAACCCTTACATAATCACCCTTATCATATAATATTTTCCAATAAGTTTCATTTCCAATTTTTTAAATTATTTTCTTAATTTCATTATTTTTTTCATTGCTTTAATTTATGTTCAAACCCAAAAAAAATTCAAAATCACCCCATTTTTCCACTAATTAAAAGTGAAAAGTTGATTTTTTGTTAAATCGTCATCTGGATAATACCCCAGGTTAGCCACCAGACTATACATAGGTAATAAAAAATTCATGTTCCCCATTATTGTTGTATTTCAATCTTGGGGTTGCTTCCATGGAGGAATTGAAACATAAAAACATAAAAAAATTAAAATAAATATAAATGAATCGAAACTCAAATAAACTATTTATTTAATTTTATTCATTAATTGAAAGAAAAATAACCCAACATTGAAAAATATAACAATCATGAGACATTAAGGAAATAAAATTCTCATTTTCAAGTGACACTCTTAGAGTTCACTTTGAACCCAAAATCATGGATGACAATCAAAATAAAGACCTTTTTGTGATCTTTGCATGCCTCAATTCACTATTAAAAATAACCAAATCATTTCACAAACTACACCAAATTATTTGGTATTACATTTTAATATGATTCATTTTCTTCTAAAATTTCATGGTCTTGTAGTGGAAGAACCAAATCAAAATATCTTGAAATTCGTCTTTGTCTCCTTAAGATTCAGGCCAAAATAAACACCTCAAGACAAATTTTAGTAGAGGTAATTACCCTTCTCACTCTAAGGATATAATAAATAATGGTTTTAAAATATTCCCCTAGGGGAGATCATAGATTGAGTACATAAATATAATCATTCTGCAGATATTATTTTCAACATCCAGGATTTCTTCCATCAATAAATCGATTGATGTTATATGACAATCAACTCGAGAGACCCTCTATGAGTACTAGGGGCATATCATGAATATCTATGATAGATACCCACATTAAGAAATGGATTAACACAAATTCTATGTGTTCATCGACCAAGTACATCTCGATAATGATAAAAATATTATAGTGTCCACATATAGAAGATCCCTAATCAGAAAGTCGCATAAAGATGTTAGAGGTATCATTGAGATGATTGTGAAAAAATCACATAAACATTAAATGAGAGTTATTGGAACTAGAGGGACAAATTCAGTATAAACATGTGATTCATCTATGTTAAATGAAACCATATGTCATGGCAATACATGGTTAGTCTGAAAAATAGAATTAATTCAAGATAATAGACAATAATATTCAACTCATGTATTTATGTTCATCTCCATATAATTATACTAAAAATTATATTGACATACAGGGGACATAATGTAGCATTATAGACATTCATATAAGATAGTTACATTAAAATAAACCACAAGATCCCAAATCCCTAAAAGGATATTGAAAGAAACAAAACAAAGAAAGATCGTTCCAATATATCTTTTATCCTAATCAACCTCCCTACCATCAGGAATAAAATCATAACCCCCCCCCCACCATTCCAGAAACCCTAAAATATTTCCTACCAATAGAAATAATTTCAACAAACCTCTTTCTAGAGACCCTAAAAACAACCATCCCCTAGTGTAAAACATTTAATTCAAAACCAAAAACACCAATATGAGTTTGAGGGGTTGAAACACAATGTAAAAGATTTATAAAAAACAAATAGTATCATAGTCAACATAAACAATAATCCTAGAAAAATCTCATCCCAGATAGTCCCAAACCCCAAATAATGTCACATGATAACAACAAGACGTTGAAAAAAACTCCCACCACTAGCCAGCATTGAACTGGAAATAATACGAAGTTTGCTGAATGATAATGATTTTTGGAATTCTGAAAATTAGGTGAAAATTAACAGAGATCAAGAAAACCAATATATAGATAATAAGGATATAACAAGAATGAATAACAAAGAAACTCCATTTCAAAGTATAAAATTGAGAATAAATACATATCCCCACCATTAACATAAACTATTATAGAATCAAATATATTTTCTTAAGAAGAAAATCACAAAGAAATTATTGGCCCCTTTCAGGATGTGGAATTAAATATCCCCCTGCATGACATGTTTAAAAAATAGTAAGATATGAAAAAAATTAATGATATTTACACCTAGAAAAGTTTACATCAAAGGAATGAGATTATTAATATGAGAGGAAGTGTTTAAACCCTTATCACACCACAATTTTTAACCAAATGTTAAGAACTAGGGAAACATTACATTCAATGCACCATTGGATCTATAAAATTTGACTAATTATTTATATGATCTTGGAGATTCAATTTATGTATTTACTTAGACATTATACACTTCCTTTTATGAGTGATACTTGAAGTGTGACACCCCTAAATTCTAGAGGACAACCTTGTATTTAGTAGCATGTTTGGCACACATCACCCAAAGGGTAAGTTAATATAATATCTTAAGACTCTTTTATATATTTCGTATTTTAAATAAATTTAATGCATGATATATATTTTAATTTATGAAACACTGAGTTGGAATTCATCACATGCAAGAGAGACCATCCTTGAAATATTGTGTTACATGCAAGACCATGTTCCACCAAATAATAATGTATTATTAAAATATTATTATTTAATATAATATGACATTAGTTATTTATTATTTTATAGGTTTTTAATATTATTTACTAACATATTAAAAATTATGGTTTATCTAAATATAAAATTAATTCAAGGGTAACCAATTAATGAGAAACGAAAATTAGAACCAATTGAAAATAAAATGAAATATAATTATTTTTATGCTTTCGAAGAAGTTTTATATTAATAAAAAAAATTAATTACAATTAATGAATGATTTTAATGAAATATTTATGTTATATATTTAACCATTTTTTTATATTCATCCATTAGTTTTGAAAGTAATAATATAAAAGAACTATATTTTACACATAAAATACTATATTATTGTTAATGAAATTTTACATACTTTTAATGGATACCAATTTTGAAAAATAATTTTTACACTTTACGTGATTATATATGATAAAAAATCATATTTAAGAGATAGATATAACAATTATGTTAGGATGAATTGATTATATTTTTCTAAACTATTTCATTTTTTAATGAATAATTAAATATAATAATTTTATATCAAAAGTTCTTTTTCATGTAATTTATTTATAAGGATAAATTATACATTTAAATTGTTTTTAAGTTTAATTATATTTTATTTTTGTCAATTAATAATCATTATTTCATTATAATTAATTTTACTTATAAAATAATTATAAAATAATAAGAAACATTCTTATGTCTTTACATCAAAACCCTGCATTGTCAACCAGCCTACGGGATGAATATTATATTAATTTCTGTCAATTATATAATTTTAATTAATAAAAAGTGATAACATATATTTAATTAGATGAATTTAAATTATAAAATATGTTCAAATTTTTTAAGAAAAAATTTGTGAAATTAATTCCAATTAATTACAATTATTAAGGAAAAATTAAGCATATCAAAGGGAAAAACCCATAAGGTAACGACCCAAATGACCTATAAACTTTTAAAAAATCCATTGTATCTCTATATTTATAATCTATAATACCTTCTATATAATTGGGTACATTATTGGTTCCCTTATCAATTTAAAAAACATTTATGGAATTCCTTTGTCAAAAATATTACAAGAGTGTCACTCCTCCTTCACTATAAAAGGACCTCTTCTCCTCCCACTTCATTACACCTCTCAAGCCAAATTGGATTGACCAATAACTACCAAGATAGATCCTCTAATTCCAAACCCTCAACCAAGGATTATATCCTTGGTAATGGAGAAAAAAATTGAATCCTTTGGTTTAAAGAAAAAAGAGATACCCAATTAAGAGGTAAGATCTTTACATTGGGTTTTTAGATTTATTTAAATTCTCCAACCCTTAAAATATTATAATTATTTTATTTTATTTCATCAATAGTATCATAAATATAATAGTATTTTTTAATTCTTTGGTTTTTTTGAAACATACACAAACATCCACTTAATTGGTAATGAACAAATCATTTTTGTGTATAAAGAACCACCACCCCACAAAATGATTATAGTTCATTGTTTACTTTACCACCTCTCACAGGGGCCATTAAGATTAAAAATATGCTTATAATGTTATATGTTATATTTATAATGTATTTATACTTATTTTTTTCTTTTACAACACATATATTTATACTTTCCATTTTATATGAAAATGATAATATCGTTTGAGAAAATGTATACTACAGCCCCCTCAAAGCGATGTGAGTTGTTCACAGAGTCCATTGAATGCATAAAAGATGATTACAAATAAACATATGATATTTAAAAAAAATATATATGATATTAATGAAATAATTACCTTTCTAGATATATAAATATATATACATATATATATATATCATTTTCATTATTATCCCTTCACACACAAAAAAGTGATAATGTCAGTCGTGGGTGTGTGGACTACCACCTACTCGACATGATTTGATTCCTTTTACATCACAGGAATTATATTTATAAGAATATATTATTAAATAATATGGTATTTATGATATATTTATCATTAATTATTTATATAATTATACTTATCTTTTTTCCAAAATGATCTTTGAAAACGATAACATTGCTCATTCTTGTGTACGGTCTACCATCTCTATGATCATTACATTGATTTATTTTTCAAAAAAATATTTAATTATTTCTTTTACAAGTATTATTTAGTTATAAATCATATAATTATGTCATTATTATATTTATGAGGATATTATAGAATTTCATTTTTGACCATAGATGACGTACCAAAGTGGTTTTTTACACATGGATCAAATTTTGTCAAAAACCCGAATTAAAATTAATTATTTATGTAGATGAACAAAACATAGTAAAGAGTGAAAAAAAGTGATGATTAACATTGAAAATGATTTGAAGCATGTATAAAATTAAAATAAGTTTATGGACATTCACCTAAAAGGAAACTGAAGGTAAGGAATTATTATCTCACTTTTTACATCCATGAGACAAATGTCATGTTCACCACATATATATTTTATTTTGGTTATCTACTTACCATTTTTTAAATTATATCATTAATATATTTATTTGAATGGTATTTTTAAGTCTCATTTAATTTTATTCTTCAATGATTGTTTTGATTTAAAATGGTTCGTAGTCATAAGGGAAACTTTTGAATGTTTAAGGATTATTTTCCCCAAAAATAACTTCAATGATATTTCAATGGGTTTTCCATTAGAGGAAATTATATGGAACTTTATCTATAAAACTCTTCATTTTATCTCCTATTGTTATTCATTTTCTTTTTCATGTATTTTTACCATTTTCCAATCTTTGGTACTCAAAATGTTTTAATAAGAGTTTTTGAGAAAACCCGACATTATATATCACTTTTGTTAGAGAACCTACTTTCTTATAAGAACCATGATTTATTTAACTTCTTTCAAAAATTATTTTAAAATTATTTTTTAATTTTATTTTTACTCCTTTTTTATTTCACCAATGTTTTCAAAGAAATCTTCTTATTTCATTCTGAATGAGACATTTTTCTAACCATTAATCATAAAAAATGAATGTTCTTCTTACCTCATACAGCTTGTATGAATTTACCAACCATAATTTCTTTTAATATTTCATTTCATGTTTAGAAAGTCACTTTTTAAAAAATTGATTTTCAAAAGTTAGCTTCATAGAAAATTTTTAATAAAAATCAAAACAAAGGGATACATTTTTAAATAATTTTTTCAAAAGGTCTTTTTATAATATTTCAATCCATCAACAATAACAACCCTTTATATTACTCCACTTGGGTTATGTTGTGTTGATACCATCCTTAATCTTTTTATGGATGTATTATGATTTATTTTTCAAATCATAGTATTCACATTCACATCCTTGATTCCTTTTATTCCCATTATATTATTCAATTTCATGTTATCTTTTGACATTGAATTTCTCAAAATATCCATATCACTTTTCAGGGATATGATTATTTCCTAAACTATATATGATTTTTTATGATGTTTAATTTGAATGTAATTTGATTATTTGGGGAAATCTTTATAAATATGTATACCTTATTCAATATAAATATTTGATAAGGTGTATTGTTTATTTATTATGAGGAATGTTTTGGACATGAAATACATGAGATGGGGATTGATTAAAGAAATCCCTACAGGTTGGGGACTCGTTAATGAAATTAAAATGATTCATAGATAATATCATGGTGAGAATTAGTTGTAAAAATTGGAATTGGTAAACAATCTCTTGATGATATTGGTTTGATATACCTCAAAAACATTACATCCAATAATTATGAATTTATCTCATTTAGTTTCATTTATTTTTTATCTATGAGAAATTATTTCAATGTATCTATGGATACCTTTCATTTTAATTTCATTAATTAAATGGAATATTATTTAGTTTTTTAACATTCCATATTTACTTTTCCTCATCTAGTTATTTGAATGGAACGTGTTTCCATTATTACATTTCCTTATTATTTATGAACTTCCTTATCAATTTCTTGATTATGTAGTATGTGTGTTATATTATTTTCCATTCCATAATTATTGATCTCATTGAATCATTGTTTCTTCCACTATACATTACCCTGACACTGAATTTTATCTCACCCTTATTATGTTTCTTTCCTTAGGAACCCAAGAAGTATACTACGATAGATATTCAAGGACTTACTAAACAGAATAAAGTTATCTGTTATGTCATTTATAAAACAAGACTCATTTATCTATCTGGTTAACTAATAATAATAAAATATTTGGTCCTTAGAGATTTGATTCCATTTATTCATATCAATATAATTGATTGCAGACACCTGATCTCGGCTCACTGGGGTCAGTTCGTTATAGTTGGTATCAAAGGATGTTTGGTAGCAAACTTGGGAACTAGATTTAGGAATAAAAATTTCAAAGAACATACCCATAAGGTCTAATTTGAGGAAAATTATATAAGAACATAATAACATTTTAGTTAGATTTATATTATGTAGTTTTCCTAGAAATACAACCATATCTGCATACTACAAGTGGAAATAGTTCTGGAGAAAATGTAACTAGAGTAAAAAATTTGACAAGGTGTACCATGCCTAACATGGTGTAACCTAGTACAAGAAAATAGACCTTACTACGAACATGGTTTGACACTCTTGGCAGGTACTCTAAAGAAAGATTCCCATTTTTTTTTACAAACCACTAAGATTTATTTGGAAAATGAATAACCTAGTTTAAATATCAGTTGTTTTATATTTAAAATAAGGTTTCATGATTTATAAATACACAAAATATTATGGTTAAACCATTAAATAATGAAGGAAAAATTTTGAAATTGTTTTTTTTTTTGGATTTTATAATGAAATTTTAGAGGTATTTTACCAATGGTATTTTGGATGTTATAATCATGAAATGTTTAAGGAATATGCTTGATTTTAAAAGAATATATTTTAGAGGAAAATTTTTATTTGGGGAATAATTCTTTCACATTTATATAGATCTAATTTTAATGTTATTGATAACCTTTATGGTTTATATGATCATTAATTACATCATTTTTATATTAAAATAAGATTACGAGACTTCGAAAAAAAATTATACTGAAATTCATAGTTAAGAGTCTATTTAAGGATTAAATTTCATGGATTTCCATTAGATAAATTTAGAAATTATATCAATATAGTTTTTTGAAAAGAAAAACATGAATTTTATATGACAACCTGTCATGTATGGAATGTACATAGGTCTTGAACACATGACTGAAGTACCATAATGGTTTCACACCAACCACAAACCTACGCATTATCTTGGTTAATGTTACATTTTTTTAGTCAAAAAAATTGAAGAATAAGTGCTAATGATAAACCAGTAGTATCAATTTTGATTATTAGTGATTAATCTATTAACTATATTGATTTTGAAATATATTTAAGGATAAATAGTTAGAATTTTAACTCTTTTGTAGGCCTTAGGACCCTTTAAAAAGTATATTTTAGGGCTTCAGGTTTAAAAAAATTCAGTACTGTTAATTAATTTCTCCGTGTAAAGGGATGAATTTGAATTTGATCAAAGAACAAAAAAAATTATTATTTTTGAAGTGAAATTGAAACCTAAAAAGTAAAAATATATCATTATATTCTTGATCAGTAAAATAATTACCCAACATTAGAAAAATTACATACAAATATAATTTTTTCCTAATACCATAATTTAAATTGAATCAATTGTCTCTTAAATCATCAAATATTAATGGATTTTAGGACCTAAAATTTCTATTAATAAATAACTTGTTTTTGATTTATGGCCTCATTAACTTCCCTTAAATATTTACACTTTTCCTCAACGTACATACTTTCCCTTTCCACTAATGTTATCTTATATAGATACATAGTTAGATGGTAGTTTATGTGACATAAGTACTTCCCAATCTCTATATTCTATAGGAAGTTTTAAAAAACATTCTCATGATGTGGGATTTCAATGTTGGAAATATCAATCAATATATTACTAGGATCGTGTTTAAATTGTGAGGATGCAATTTAACTATGTTGGGGAGAATGTAACACACTGAAATACTAAAGTACAACATTATATTCGATAGTGTGTTTGAAAAACATCACCAAGTGCATGAGGGAATATAATTATGCAATACTGTAATATATATTCAATATTTCAAATAAATTCAATAAATGATATAGATTTTATTTTATGAAAAACTTTTTTATCTTTCATCACACTCAATAGAAACCTTCCACGAATGCTTTTGTTACATTCAAGATCAAGTCTCACCAAATAACAATGTACTATTAAAATATTATTATTTAATTTGGTATTATATAACCTAGATGTTAAGTTTGAATTTATGAATATTATTAACTAAATTTTTAAAATTTATGGTTTATATAACTATAAAATTAATTCATGGGTTACAAGTTAATGAGAAATGAAAATAAGAACCAATTGGACATAAAAAGAAATATTATTAGTTTTATACTTAATAAGGAGATTTATATTAATAAAAATAATTAATTAAAATTATTAAACGACTTATTTTAATTATATATGTTATATATTTAATCAAATATTTTTTATTCATCCATTAGGTTTTATGGTTATAATATAAAAAAACCCGCTATTTTATATATAAAATAACTTATTTTTTTAAGATAATTGCACTTCCTTTTAATAGAGAACCCATTTTAGATATGAATTTTAAAACTCTAATAGATTTAATATACAAAAATTGAGTTCATATTTAAAATATGAAAAAAATAATATGTTTAGGTTGAATATTTGATCTTTTTCTAAAACAATTTATTTTCTAAAATGAATAGTTAAAAATATTAAATTTTAGTTCAAACCCACTTTTTCATATATTTCATTTATAACAGGAAATTATAATTATAATTGTTTTTTATGTTTAATTAGATTATATTTTTTTAATGAAATTTATTTCATTTTAATCAATTTAACTTCTTAATTTATTAAAAAACATAGCAAACATTCAGAAATTGTTTCTTTAAAAATTTACATTGTTGTCCCGCCTATAGGGTGAATTTTAAATTTATTTCTATAACTTATATGATTGGTAATTAGACAAATTTATTCAATAATTTTAATAATAATAATAATTCCTAATTTTATATAATTTAAAATATTTTTTATTTAAAAAAAATTAAGGAATGTAATTAAAATTAATTATAATTATCAAGGAATAATCATGCATAACAAAGGAAAAAACCATTAACATAAGAGCCCAAATGACTTATCCACCTGTCAAAAATCCTTTTTATGGCCATATATAGAACCTATAATCCATTTTATCTAATCAGGTCCATTATTGGAGCCACATTCAAGGATTATAGGTCCTTTTTACAAAATATTACAATAGTGTCACTCCTACTCCACTATAGAAGTACCACCTCTACTCCCACATACTAACACCTCTAAAGCTACATTTTCTTGAAAAATATCTAAAAAAATTTATCCTAAATATATCTACAATAATCATAGTTGTCTCCACTTGGGAAGAAATAAATCCAATTAATATTTTCGTTCAAGCCAAAAGGAGTTACCCGATTAAAAGGTATCATTTTTCCTTAATCTTATCAATTTTACTTCCAATCTCCAGCCCCTAGAATATTATTATTATATGATTTTAATAAAAAAGTATAATAAATATACTATGATGTTTTTATAATAATTAGAATACCTAAAAATACCAAAACTTCTCTCAAATGGGTAACAATCATTCTATTTCTTTGACGGTGAACTTCTTCCTCATTAAATGGTAATTGTTCATTTTTACATTATAACCTCTCATGGTGGCCATTATGATGGAAATTTTTATTTATATATATTATATATGATATTTATAATATATTTATTTTTATTTAATTTTTTTAAAATACATATCTTTATACCTTTTACTGTATGTAAAAACGATAACATCGTTTGAGAAAGTGTGGACTACCGCCCCTCGAAGCGATGTGATTATTTCAAACAAACAATATAATGTATAAAAGATGATTATTATTAAACTTAATAGATATATAAAAAAATTTAATATATTTGTGAAATAACTAAATTTATGGAAATATATATATATCTATATATCATTTTCTTCATATACTTTTACACACTAAAAAGTGATAATGTTAGTCATGGATGAGCGAACTACAACCTCCATAACATGATAAGATTCCATTTACATTAAATAATTACATGTATTATTACATATTATTAAATAATATTTTATTTATGATATAATAATCAATATGGAATGATATAATTATACTTATCATTTTTCCATAATGATCATTGAAAAATGAGAACATTTCCCTACAACCTACCGTATCCATGATCGTAATGTTGATTCATTTTTCATAACCATATTTAATGATTTATTTAAATATTTAATCTATGTATAAATATGATAATTTTTTTCTAGTGATGATATATAATTACCCCTTGGACTATAGTTTACCAACTGAAGTTTATTTTACACAGAAATCAAATTTTTACACAACAAAATATATAAAATTAATTGTATAAGTTAGTGTACACATCATAGTAAAAAGTGAAATAAATTTCATGATAAAAATGAAACACGATATTATGGAACCACAATCATTTTTTTTATTTTCTAAAAGACACTTTTTGGAAAAGTGGGAACCGTACAGAAAGATCCACAAGCCAAGTCCTCCTTAAAACAGACCAAAAATACCCCCATTCAAAGTTCCAAATCCAACATTCAAATTCCAAAAAAAATAAGTTCAAATCACCCCCCGCGCCATCCACATATTTCAATCATCCACTCCACATTTCCTCCAGTGAAACCAAAATATCCATTTCAAATTTTGAAATTAAAAAAACTGTGAGACCGTCATCACTACCTCAGTTGTCGAGCAGCCTCGATACACACACTCTAACATAGAAGAGTCGGTCGTCAGATCGCTGATAAGATCCATCCACAGTAAACCCCCATCACCACCTTGATCTTCGTTGTCATCACCGTCATCATAGAGTATCAACATAAACCATCAACGGTGCCAGTGAGAACACCCTCCTCGCCGTCGTGAGATACAAAAACCACAATCCATCAAAACCAAAAGATTAAATCTATCCATAGATAAGGCATCGACCATCACTAACAGCATCTTCACCATAAGAACTCACAGAACCGGATACATCCACCACTGTTCAAATTTCTCTGTAACTTCATACCGCTCCCCTAACACATCCCAAAACCTCCATGGTAACCGTCGCACCCAACCGACCTGTAAGGGAGAGAGGAAATAGGATGCTAGAGAAGGAAGGAGTAGCAAGGAAGGGAGGAAGAACAGGTCGAAGAAAGGAAGCACAAAAACAGAGATAAAAACCCAGGAGGCAGGAATAATCCTAGAATGCAAAAGGATAAATTAGGGCTGAAACCCTAAAGAAAACCAGAACAAAGGGGAAATCGGGTGTTGATACCCTAATAGATCCACCATGATACAAGTAAGGGTAAACCGGGACTGAAACCCTAAGATAATGAAAAACATAAAGAACAGAATCCACCGAACGGAGGTTCCCACATTTCCCCTACTCCCACCACCATAGTCCAAAACCTATCTAAAAACCACCACAACTGACCAAAGTGGGGTCTTATGTGTCGGACCAGACCAGCAGAGTAGGGGAGGGAGAGGAGAAAATGTGAAAAATTCTGGCGCGAGGAGGGAGATATTATGAAAGTATAAAATTATCATAAATGTATTGTACAGGATGTTAATGAATATTCACCTAAATGGAAACTAAATGTAAGGGATTCTCATCACACTTTTAACATATATGAGATAAATGTAATGTTCACCGCTTATATATTTTTTGTGGTTTATCTACTACCCCTTATGTTATATTATATAATTAATCCTTTTATATTAATGGTATTTTTAACATTAATTTAATGTTATTCCTCAATGAGGATTTTGATTTAAATGTTCCAATGGGGTGTGGGACATTTTGGAATGATAAAAGATCATTTTCCTTAACAATATCATTAATAATCATTCACTGGTATTTCCCATAAAGGAAATTATATGAACATTGTTCAGTAAAACATTTTATTTTCTCTCCTCTGGTCAGTCATAAACAATTTCATATATTAGCATCATTTTTTAACTCTTTGGAATGAAAAACTTTTTAGAAAATTTTATTCAGAAAACTCGACTTCGTATCTCTCTTTAGTCGAAGAACCTATTTTTTCATAAAACCGTGATTTATTAAAATAATTTCAAAAAAAATATAAAAAATATTTGGTAAAGAAATTTTTTACCCTTTTTCATTTCCAATGATTTTAGTGTAATATTCTATTCAGATTTCAATAAAATAACTTTTCTAGAATTTAACAATGGAAAAGAAATGTTATTTTCATAGCGTATGGATTCTATATATTTACCCACAATCATTTATTTTAAGAATACATTTCATGTTTAGAGGGATAATTTTAAATGAATGTGTGTTCAAAAGTTAATTTGAATGATGCAATTTTTCAAAATAGTATGATATTTTCCTCGAGAATGTTGTTATAATATTTTTTTATAATGTATAAATTCATCCAAGACAAAAACCCTTAATTTAACTCCAACTGGTTTATATTATATTCATACCATACTAAATATTCCTATAGATGTATGATGATTTATTTTTTCATAGATATTATTCACATTCACTTCCCGGATTCCTTTTAGTCCCCTTGAAATATTCAATTTCCCGTGATCATTTTACAATGAATTCCCTATAAATATCTATATCATTTTTCATGGATATTATTATTGCCAAAACCATATACCATTTTTTATATGGTGTTTACATTGAATTTTAAATGATTATTTGGGGAAACATTGACAATTCGGTATACTTTATTCACTATGAATATTTGATATGGATTATTGTTTTTTCGATATGAAAACTGATTTCGACATATAATACCTAGGTGGGGGAAAATTTTAGGAAATCTCTATGGGTTGGGTACCATTTAATAAAATTCTCTCAATCCATCGGTTGTATCATGGGAAAAATTAGTTTTGAAAATTGGAATATGTGAACTTTCGGTTGATGGTAATGGTTTCACATACCTAGGAAACATGAAATATAATAATTAAGAGTTTCCCTAATTTTGTTTCATTTATTTTTGAGACATGAGATCTTTCATCAACCTAACCATGGAAACATTTCCTTATTAGTTCCTTGGTTAAATGGAATGTTTTTCAATTTCTTAGCTTTCCTTATTTATGTTTCCTTATCAATTTATTTTAATGGAATGTGTTTCCATTTATTACCTTTCCATATTTTTTATGCACTTTCATTTTAGTTTATTGATTATATATTGTGTGTGCTCTATTATTTACCATCCCATAATTATTAATCTCATTGATTCATTATTTCTTCAACTATAATATATCCTTATTGCAAATTTTAACACAACCTTACTTTATTTCTTTCCCTAGGAATCCAATAAGTATAACATGAAAGATATGCCAGGATTTAAATGATGTAATAAAGTTATCCTCATAGTTATTTATTTATTTAGAAAATAAATATTATGTAAATAGAATATTCATTTGTAATACATGAATCATTTACATATCCAGTTTACCAAGACAACAAATCTATTCAGTCATTCAGAATATGATTACTTGTAATCAGGACAAATTTACTTGATAGAAGACATCAGCTACAAGTTCTCTTAGGCCAGGTCACTACATGAAGCCCATAAGAGTGGTGGTCCACCTTGAAAACAGATCCATAGTATTCTCAGATTGAGTGTTGGAAGTTTTCCTTGTGAATGTAAATGATCTTTTACTCAAATATGACTTATATATTTTGAATATGGATGAATATGGGATACCCTCACACTCACCCAAAATTGTGTGGAAACCTTTATTATAGACTACCAAAATCATTATCAATTTACAAGAATGGAAACTCACCACGTAGTTTGGAGATAACACTAACTACTTGAATATTTTTTAATCCACGATTCACCCATTGTATAATTACTAACCCTTTTCACTCTCTAGGGAATTTTGAATAGATAAAATTGAATAGTAATTTGTTTTCCATAAATTTTTTTACTTATGAGATAATTTTTCCATTGAAAATATCACTAAACATGTGAATACTGAAAACACTAGAGAATAAGATTTCATTTAGGAAGAATAGGTAAAAATTATTTCATTGATGAATTGTTAAAGGATAAAAAGGTGATATTATTTATTGGGTGTAGGAGTTCAAACTATTAAAAATGGGGAACCTTAATTTAATTTTATCCCTTGAGAAGCACCTAAATCATGAATTTAAACCACACCCCAATAATTCTCAATATGTGTACCTAATAGAGAGAGATAAATTATATCGGATAATTATTAATAATCTATTCGAATGAATAGAAGAATAATTTTTTGATATTATGAGATAGATTGTAAAAGAAATATGGTTGAGAATATTTAATATCCATGGAATAAACCCAAAAATATTCTCATATAGTTTTCATCTTGATGGATATTCAAAAACCTATTAGACTTCTCCAAATAAGATTTAATACCACCTTGATTTATGTTGTGAAGGATATTGAGAATATCTTGGAAGAGATATCAGTAGGGATAACTCCTTATTGCTTTCTTGATGGAGTTTCAGGTTATTTTCAGTACCTATTTCTCAAGAGGATCAAAATAATATTACCTTTACATGTCCCTTTAATGCTTTTTCATATATAAGGATTCCATTTTGATTATGTAATGATTTAGGAAAATTTTAGTGGGGTATGGTATGTATATTTTATGATCGCATTGAGGATTTCATGGAGGTTTTCTTGGTTGATATCAATGTTTTGGAAATTATATTGACCATCATCTAAAAAATAATTACTATTTTGGAAATCCTGTTTTGAAAAGGTTCATGTTTTAAATTTTGTAAAGCATAATTTAAGGGTCTATAGAATAATTTTCATTAGGTCTGTCATTTCATAAAAAAGGAACTAAAGTGGATAAATTAAAAATTGATGTGAAAATATAATTACATTTCCCTTATTGTGTGAAAAATTTTATATCATTTATTGGACATGAATTATTATATAGATGGTTTATAAATGATTTTATAATGATTTATCTATCTATATCATGATTACATTCAAAATATTTTCATTTTGATATCAATGGAATGTTTTGGGAAGTTGTTTATAAATTAAAGTTGAGACTCATTACACCACTAGTGATGTAGCCACCATATTGGAAGGAAAAACTCATGATACATTATCTTACATCAAGACAAGAAGTTGGATCGCACCATTCCTAGTGAATTGAGGAAAATCCAAATGCCATTTCATATTCCTCAAGAAACATAGATGCATACAAATTCAATTAGATAACTAAAAAAGTGTTTTTAGCTATTTTTATTTTTTAAAAAATATTTTGATCATATTTTCTTAGAACTAAAGTTACTTTTTTCTGATCATGTATCTATTAGGTACTTCATCAAAAAGGATAAAGATAAAATGAGTCCTGGGGGATAGATTTTACTACTAAAGGAGGTCAAACTAGAAATCAAAGATAAACAGGGAGTTGATAACCATGTTTCCCATCACTTAATTCAACTTCCCAATACTACTAAATCTATAATTCCAGAGAAAGAACCACAAAATTATAACACAAAAAGAGAGAGCTTATAATTGAACATAGGATAAGTGCCTTTTTATTCCTACAGGGTCAATTTTATGGAAGCATCATAGTTCCCATCTTATTTAAATTCCCACAAAATTCAAAAACAAGAATTTGAATCCAGATATTATATTTGGTAATAACCATTTCTTTTAAAAACATTCAACAATAAAATAATAATGATAAGTTTTACTGAAAGTAATGTTGAATATTCCATTCAGTGTTTTCACACTTTAGCTTGTGTAGGCCATTTAAGACCTCAATGTCATCAATAAAGGTATTAGAATCTACAATTTATTGGCCCACCCTTCTTAATAATTCTCTTGAATTCTTCAAAAGGTGTAAAAAATGTCATTTTTCTAAAAAAAATTCAAATAGAGAAGAAATGATTCAAAATTTTAAATTTTTGTGATATTTTTAGAGTCAAGTGGTAGATTTTATGGGACATTTTCTAATTGAAATTTTAAAATTTTATATCAATCCTGAAGCTGATTATGTTTCAAAATACATGGTAGTAAAGTCAACTAAGACTAGTGATTCTGTAGTTTTATTAATTTAGTTAGGGATAACATATTTTGTATCTTTGGAGTTCCCAATGGCATCATAAATGTTCAAAAGAAATAATATTTAAATAGTTAAATGGATGATTTTCTGAAAAAATATAGGGCGCATCATAAAACATCAACTACCTATCATCTAAAAAAAAGTGGTAAAAATGAAATTTCAAATAGGGAAATCAATGAATTTTGGAAAATTATATTAAATCGAACATTAAGGATTAGAGCCAAAGGATGGAACGAATATTATGGGACTATAGGACATCCCACCAAACCCTAATGGGATTGATTCCATATATGTTTATTTGTGGTAGAATATGTCTTGTTTCTATGGAATTGGGGAATAATGAATATTGGTCTATAAGAAAGATGAATTCGGATCATGAAAGTGGTGAAAAAAAGAGAAGATTGAAGTTGTTGGATATAGAGAAAATTATAAGAAAATCATTTAAAAATTGTAGTATTTATAATGTGTAAACAAGAGTTAATCCTGAAAATAATATTCTACCAATCAAAATCCATCATAGATACACAATTTATATTATTCAATTCATCTCTCAAGATGATTCTAGGTAAACAACATTCTAGATGGGAAGGTACATTTATAGTGACTCATGCATATCCTTTAGATTCTATGTAGATAATTAAGGATAGAGAGAAATATCATAGAACATTCAATGGACATACGCTGAAAAATCCCATGGGAACATCCCATCTGATTCGGCATAGGTGAGTACACTCCTCCAACCTTTTTATCAATAAAATTGATTTGTTCAATCCTCTCCATAATAGATTCTATTTTTTTCTATTAAAAAATTGATTAAATATAAAAATATAATTTAATTTATTGATTACACTATATCTTTCTATTATGGTGAAGGGAACCTTTGAAGTTTATTATTTTATATTTTTCTTGTTTTTCATTTTTTCTCAAAAATAAAAAATTGTATACTTCTCATGTTTTTGTGTGTATCTTTTTCAATTTTTTTGTGTTATTGAAATTTTTCGGGTGGAATTATTATCTTTTAAATTTTTAAATCCTATTTTTATGAGTAAATAAATGCATTCCATGATATTGAGCTCAAATGAAACCCAAAATGACGTTTTTACAAGTTTAAAAATCTCAATATTTCATGAAAATCCCGCTGAATTGTTTGAAATCAATGCCACATATCACTATAGTAATCAATAAAATAACATTCCTATGAATATTTTTAATTCATTTAATATTATTTAAATTTTCCTCAAGTCTTTATAGATCCAAATAAAGATTTATTTAACCATGATTTCATTTATATCTCTTAAAACTTGAGGGTTTAAGTTACTTGTTTTTTAAATAATTGGGGAGTTTCTTTGGTTTCAGAGCACGATTTTTTAGAAGAATTATTCTTATTATGGAATTACATTTACATTTAATCCTTTTAGACCTTATAATACAAGAAAATCCAATTATTTTAACAACATTGGAAGCTAATTATCCCTATCCAACCTTCCTTTGAAGTGAAATTGGATGAGCTAGTATTGATTAGGTTTGCGGGGGAAGTTGTATTGTGATGTACAACCTCATTAGGTGATAATTTGGGTTGAAAAAAATGATGAGGGTCCTTTTGTTTTTAATAGATTAATTATATCAAAACAATTTCCTTTATATATCATTCATGAATAATATGTTGTGACTTTCTGATGCTTCTAAAGGACAAAGAATGTTTTGCACATCTGAAGCATAAAAAAACTAAAATTTTGGGAAATAGTTGATACGATAGTGATTAAGAATTGTACAATGTATGGTATTTACATTAAATAAGTTTTCATATTATATTAGACATTAATGTTTACTATTATGGGTGAGGGGGAGACCATACTTGAGTGAAAATTAGAATCATTATGTTTTTCTTCAAAAAGAGTTTGGTCATACTCATTCGGCCTCAAAAAATTTGACATCTATATCCTACAAACTAAAACCTAAAGAAAAATACCACAAACAAATCATGATAATCACATGTTCTTGATCCATTTCATGTGAATATATATGAAATTCTCAATACTATGATTACTTTTCCAAGGGTTTGGATGAGAAAATTGTTGTTGAAAAATTTATATTTCTAATATGAGAAAAAATTCATGTCAAACAGGTGTATTTTGTTCGTGGGATGATAAATGATCTTAAAATATAATGATTAATATGAATGGATAAAAAGAAATAATTATTTTTGAAGAGGCATGATATATTTTGATTCATGTTTAAGAAATTATCGATCTCATGGGTATGTGTTTTCAATTTTCATTGATTTGATATTAAAGTGTACCTGTCTAGGATTCCAAGTGATAAGTGTTTGTTAATTGATTGAGATAATATTTACATAATTTTTAATATTTATTTCTGTGATTCAACACCTCCTAATTTAACAATTTGAGTTTATTTTCATCATTTTATGATTTTAAGAGTGTTTTGGACAAAATATGAAAATTTCTTGATTTTGGATTTTAATAGATTTTATCACTTTGGTATTTTGAGAATTACATATTAAATAATGGTACAATATAAATTATTATTTTTTTAGGATTCCTTTATTTGTAGTCTTTGTCTTTTTCTCATTAACATAGAGAAAATTCATATATCTAAAGCCCAAAAAAGCAATCAAATTGAAAAATATTTATAGAAAACAGAATGGACCCCAACATAGTAATTTAGGAAAAAATGGGATAAATACCAATAAAAAAGGTGATTATAACTGGATTTTATAGATTATTATAATTAATTTTTTAGAATTATTTATCATGTATATATTCTCCCAATAATTTTACTATTTTATGCCACCAATCAGATGAAATAGAGAAAATCACCAAACTGAAAAGGTGTTGTGCATTAATTATGAAATATAAAATTTCATAAGTTTCCAATGACTTTGAGATTTTTCAGTTTGATAGAAAATTAAAATTATAGAATCTTATAAGAATAAAAAAGCGGATATTATTCCATATGGTTTACAAAAATGGATAAACCATTTATAGAACAAATTCTGGAAGATGAATGCTAAACATTTATTTTTTCTCTCTTTTATTCTTCATTATTTTTTAATTTGTTATTTTTATATATTCTTCTAAGTTTCTATTAACATAGTGGGGTAATAATTTGACTGATATGGGAAGCACATGATTTTTATTTTTTAATTCTTGAGTTATTTTTCTTTAAGGAATAAAAATTATTTATATCTTCTGTGAAGTTGCTTTTAATTTACAATAGTGGTTTTTATTATCATGTACGATTGTATTTGGTTTTTCATTATTTTATTTATTTTTTCATTGGTAAATGTTAATTATCTCCCTATAATAGGTTCTAGTTTATATATTATGCAATGTACTAGGTATTCTACATTATGTACTCAACGATCTCCAGTTTGTGTGGTAGGGGTATTGGAAATTCTTGATTATTAGGGATAAACAATACTCAATCGGGTATGGATGAAGTAAATTAAGAATTTTGGATGAAACTATATCACATATAAAAGGATATTAGACCAATATAATAACATATCCAGGTTTTCTCCTCATATCACCATTAGACTAATAGAGTGACAGGAAGTAATTTTGAAATATCATTTTAATTGACTTAGAAGTTAAGGATTGAATAAATTAGAACTAAGATAGAATTATAGTTTTAAAAAAAATCCCCAACCCGATCACCCATATCATGTAATATTTTAAAATCACTTTCATGACCAATTTTTTTTCAATATTTTTCTTAATTTATTTATTTTATTTTGTTGCGATCATTTTTTTCAAAACCAAACAATTTAAAAAACACCCCATTTTCTCTCTAATCAAAATTGTCAAACTGTTTTATGTGATCTCCACTTTAAGAGATTACATATGATTGACCACTATACTATACATAGGTAAAGATAACAAATTCCACACCCCACTATGGGGCCATATCATTCATATTCTTTGTTGAAGATGAAAATAGTAATATTAAATATATAAAAATTAATATGGTAAATTTAGGGTTCGCTCTCTATATAAGAATTACCATGATTAACCATTCACAGGGTTCCCTTGATGCATGTGAGTAAAATGGTTTACTATTATATAGGACCTATGATACATAAGCTTAACTTATTCAACCAATAAATTGGTGGTTGTGTTGTGTAAATATAAATAAGTTTATGATTATGTGGGATCTAGGTAGTGTTAGAGTATGCATTAATACCCTTACACAGGGGCGCCCCCTCATTATGTAAGGGTGAAGGGTTAAAAACTATTTTTACATAATATTTCTAAAATGCATATTTTTGGTATAAAAAGGGTGTTTTCAGAAGATTAATTTATTATTTATTACATATTAATTATTTATAAACTTAATTATGGAATAAATTTTATGTTTGATTATTAACTGTTTTAAACATTATTTTGAAATAAATTATAAAATAAAATCTGAAATTATTTTGTAATAAATTAATGTTCTATAAATTGAATTTTATCCTTTTATAGATGCATAGTGGTTGTTTGATCATGGATGTGCTTTAGTGAGGGTGGTTGTAATGACCAAACCCAAATTGTCCTAATAGAACCTTGTCGGGGGTCACTACAAGACCTCAAGAAAGCCTTCACATATGCTAGAGGCTTTCAACTAGCTACAAAGACCTAACACGGTCATGGGAAAACTATGTCCTCTAAAAGAATCCTTCTTGAATATATTTAAAATTATGTATGACCTGTCTATACAACAATCATCCCAAAATCTAGAGACAAAAAATAGCGATCCCCACATGCCCCTGTAATCCAATATTGAATGTCGTAGAATAACTATATGTTGCATTATCAATATCAGAGTAATGAAATTAAATACTAATGGATTAATATGAATTATATATAAAAAAGAAAAACTAGTTATTCCATATTGAACCATAACTAATAGGTAAATAATCCTTTTCTACCCCAACTCATATACCATCATGAAATTTCATTTACCACCAATACAAAATAATTAAACCATGTGTTTAACTCCCTTCAATACCTATGTCTTGATATAAAGTTTGAAGGTCTACCCACATACATCAAAACTCATGTTCTGTATGGAGGTAGGGGTGATTCCAATGATAATGTAGGAATATTATATTCTTCGACCATAATAAGTATTTTAGTAATCATTTTGATGTGCATTTGATATATAAAAATATGTGTAGTCATATTCATGAATCATTAACATTTGGAAAAATTACATACAATGAATATAAAATCGCATAGGTCTGGTCATTGTGTGATAACCAGACTATCATGATACAAAACTGCACATTCTATGACTCTACACCAGAAGTAAAATTCTCCCCATTGGACCACCCAAATCATAATAAAAGACAATAATTATATGTACTTTTTATCTACTTTCTTCAACTCATTATCATAAATAACATTCAGTTAGAATCTAAATATAAAATACAGCACACAAAAAAATTTGTATTGCTCATGTCACGACCTCTTCATGAAAACCAACCCATCCCCACTAATTAAAGTTATTTCATAGAAAAGAAAATTTACTCATCATTACAAACTCAATGGAGGTCATATCAGGAACACTAGACCATCCTCACACACTATAGGGTGTTTAAAACAAGCACACCCACCCATCCTCACACACTCAAAGAAATTTTCATCAAGAACACTAACTCATCCTTATTCACTCAAGGGAGGTCACATTAAGAACAAATACGCATCCTCATACATTAAAGGGAGTTCATGTCAACTAATCAGATCCATCCTGATATAATAAAGGTATAACATCAACCATAGGGGGTCATCCTTACACGCTCAAGGGAGGTTACATCAAGAAACTTGTCCCATGTATTCAAAGAAAATGTCCACGAGAATAAATCTATCACATGAAGGAAACAAAAAAAAATAATAAAACCAATATCACAAATCACCAACTCACCACCATGTCCTATCACTTTTGACCAAGTAATTCACACAATATAATCAACTAATTTTTTAAAATCCCAACATTACCACTTGGCCTCATCTAAAATTCTACATCACCTCATACATTCCTATATGTATAAAAGAGAATTCTAACTTGAATTAAGGGTATACATTTGATAATTGGAGGACTATATGCTCTAGTTTAGTGTAAAGAAGAAAAAAATAACCAATGTATAGCAATAAAAAATCATAATAACAATGAGGAATAATAAAGATGGAATGCATATCATTAAACAAATGATATCCCATGGTGGAAAGCCTAACTAGAGTACAAATAAGTAGATAACGTAAATAACAAAACATCTTGTCCTCTCATGTTCATCATGTTCTACTACTAGATCCATGATCATCTTCTTATATTTCAACAATTGGGCCCTATTCCTTCACTAGATTCATTATTAAATTGAAAATGGCACCAAAATTCCTATATAGGGTGCATTCAAACAATCATTAAAGAAAAATAACCCATTATAACTCTTTTTTAAGAGTTCTTAAGGGATAGTAGTTCTTATATGATTGAAGTCCTGGAAATTACTTGTGATTTACATTTTTATGGTTGATTATTGGTTGAATATGATTGTATTGAACTAAATGGAATAGTTTAGGTGTGTTTTTTACTACTTGAGACCTATAGTTATGAAACAATGTGTGTCGATTTGTGACATGAGTATGCTTAAATATCTTAATAGTCCATGTTTGATCTTGATCACATGTGTATCAGCTATAAATAATTCTTTTCTTCTTACTATGTTTATATGTTCACTCTTTAAATGATGTGATATTTTTATTAGAATAACTTGTTGACCCTGATTGATAGTGATCACATATTGGTGCATGTGTAGTTATGAGTCCCTTTATGATATTATTTTTGTAATTATACTTGTGTATCTTATTATAACATGTTTAATGATGATCACATGTTCTTGATTATTATTGTTAATACTCATGATGTTATGTAATTATATGATTTTCTTATATATTAATCCTTGGTGTATGTTACCCTTCCTTTAGTGGCATCATTCTAGGTGCTCGGAATCGGTGGAATGTAATGAGAGGTTTATCCCTTAAAGGGAGTGTGCACATAACATGCAATGATTTTGAAAAAATGACTAAGAACAGTGTGGATATATGATGATTCCATTGGATCCCCATGTTTATTAAAAACATAATACATGGATTCCATGTACCATGTTACTCGATGCTCGGGGAACAACTAATTAGAGCACTCAATTACTTGTGTTAAAATGAGTGTAATTTTATTTGGAACCTACTGAACTAGTAATTAGCACGCTCGATTCATGGTGTTAGGATGAGATTCATGTAACTCATTTTATAATGAACTATTGAGTACTGCACTAAACACCTGGTGTTATGTTGAGTATCGTGCTATACATGTGGCCTAAGAAATATCATGTATCATATGTGAACAATTTCACGAGGATCATGAATAACTGATTCCCTATACATAAAGCTTTTTTTGCTAATGACACCCATTATGATATATCCTTCTGAAATGGAGGTGAAGTAAGAAAAAATGGTGGTTTGTGGATGCTTAGTTATCACAAAACCATTTGGTATTAGATTCTATTTTTATTCATGTTTCAAATTTTGTAATATTATGGAACACACTTTTTTAATTGATAACACCTGGATGAGGATGCAATGGTGGTATCCCACTGAGTCTTTTACCCCCACCTGACATAGGTATATTAGTGAACTTATAGATTTCATGAGGGATCTGGAGAAGGTAATGTGGATTATAGTTAATATTAAATAAGAGCAGAGTGGAGCTTGTAGTAGACCATGAGGGGCTCCGAGGTACCATCTATTTATTTTTTATATTATATACTTTTCTATATATTGTAGAGCATCCCTTACTAGAGAGCCCATATATTGTGTAATATGTATGCCATCATTATGATTCCTTGTTATTACTTTGGTTGTTTATTATTATATATTGTTTATTTATTTATCATGTAATCTATGGTATATGGTATAATATCCCAGCTATTAGACATATAACTTCACCTCCAACCAGAACCCTCAAACATTTGATGAGGCTCACATAATGTCGTGTAGAATTTCGACTCAGGTCGGGTGGTTGGTTTGGAATGTTAAAAAATGGTATTATTGCACAAATATTTTTATTAAATATTATTTTTATATTATCTTGGTTTGGGATAGGGCAGACATGTGATAGGATGGTTGGGACTCTGGTAGGTGAACTATGATATTATCTGGCCAACACTATATATTGGTTGTCTGAGTTTCCATAATGTGTAGAATTATGATACACTGTTTACATTGATTCAATTCACCTTTTTTGATGCACAATATTTTGAGATAGGATTTATGAATTTTCATGCACGTTCATGCATCCTGACTATGAACATAGGTTAATATGCCTTGTATATTCTTTTTTGTGTTTTCTATTAGTTATTAATTAAATTCATTGATTTTTACTAACTATTCAGTATAGTTTTCTTAATTGTGTGATATATCTGTGTTTTCATCCCACTGTGATATATTAGTGTTGGAATTTATTAATCAAGATGAACATGTCATATTTTTAGTACATATATGAATATTCTGACAAAGGTTTAGGGATGAAGACTAGGGTTAGTGTTAGGATGGGTATACCGTGGGTTGACAGTTGAATCATAGTATAACCTTATACCATCCCAAAGACTGGGAATGACCTAGATATGTTTCTAATGTTACTCTTATTACGGATACATGAAAGTGATAGTTTGAGGTTTGAACTTAGGGACTATGTTATTCAAGAAAGACCACTATAGATAACTCTCTAGGATGAGAAGTTGATATAGGAAAATAATTTTAATATAATAAGGTTTTCATGTATAACAAAACCATATTTATAAATACTTTTGGTGTAATTTTATTTGATAAATATAAAGTTTTAACAAAAATACCTAAATTAAATGTTTTAAAGGCATTATACAATGGTAAAAACACTGGTAAAACATTGAAATATTTTATGCAATATTTTTAGAGACACATTATGTGTTTGTTTGAGATTTTTAGGCCCTTAGAGTCTCAACATTAATGGATAAAAATATTAAATATTTTATATTACATGTAGGTGAATTGTTCAAAAACAATCTCCCAAACCATGTATCATATGGTGAATTCAACAACACTAATAGATCTGTATGTGGGTTTTATCATTGGCATGAGATAAGATTCATAACCATCATTCATTTATTCAGATCCCATGAAATAATAACATATTTAAAATTTTGTTGAATGTTTATCTAAAAAAATTCATTATCTCCCAAAAGGTGTGTCATATGAGAAATATGAGACCATTGTTAGGTTATTATAATATGCTTTACAAAAGGTGTTACATAACATTTTGGAATCTCAATTGTTTGGTAACATCACTCGTAGGTTTAAAAAAAATTATATTATTTTTTTTGTTGTTGTTGTGGAATGAAATTGAAATTACATGTGTGGTGAAATTCACTTAATTGATGAGTTATGTTTTTTCATGGATGAAATTGTTTTCAGAGGTTTATTAATTACGTTGAAATATTTAAACTGTGATAAATAAATGAACATTTGGGATTAATATTAACAAATTAACTATAATTTGAATTTTATAAATGTTTAACTCAAATTGTTAATGGTGATCAATTTGGGAGATAATTAGTAATGATAATTGTAACATCACAATTAAATAAAGAATAAAATATTTTCATAATTATTAATATTTTTGAATTAAATATTAATTTTATTTTAATAGGGTCTCTATGTTTGATGGCATACCCTATACGCAACAAGGGGTTTCTTTGAAATCTTACGCCGCACACAAGGCTGAGTCATACTAAAATAATAATAATATAATATTATTATTTTAAAAGGTAGTTAATTTCTAGTCGTTGTAATGGAGAGAATGAACAGAACTAACTATAATATGATATAATTTTTTGTTAAATGTATTTACATTTATCCAATAAAAGTTAGAAGATTAAAATGCGAATGATTCTAATTTTAAGCGTAAATACTCTAATATTCATTAAAAGGTCAATTTACCACATTTTTATTGGTGATCCCTCTTTAAAAGAAGTTTTTGTCACTTTTATATGTTATATTTGACAAAATAAAATTATTCTTTATAATCAGGACTTCAAAATTTACTTGGGGTAAATTGTTTGGTATTTTTCATAAAAAATGCATTTTTTAATGAATAGTGAAAAATACTATATTTTAATTCAAAACTACCTTTTAATCTAATTTTTTATATGTATAGATTATCTTTTCAATTGAATTTAAAGTTTAATTACATTATGTTTTTACCATTTAATGCAATGTTGGACATTGGAAGTAATTTCACTTTGAAATTGTACGTAAACAGGTGCCAATCTATTGATAATTATTATTTCTTAAAAACACACTTTTTTGTTTTGAAAACAAAAATCTATTTTAAATTAATTAATGAAACTTATATATATTTAATTTCATAAAATATAAAAGTTTTTTGAATTTTTAATATGAAATATAGGATAGGCTTATTTTTTGGTATTTTTTTGAAAAACATCATTTTTTTAATTAAGAGTGAAAACACTGAGATATAGTTAAAAAGTTGAGTTTTTCATTTAAATGAAATTTTACCACTTCGGTGAATTGAATTTATAACATCCAAAAAACATGGTTTTTATTAGTAAGTAAAATGTGGTTCAATAAGAAAAAAATATTTTTTACCTGAATAGTAACTTTTGACTTTTATTTACTGTAGTTAAAGATACATAGGGTTATTAAACATAAAAACAATATTATAATAATATAAAATTACCTTAACACTTGTCCTATAATTATTGTATTTGTAATTTCTAACCAATACAATCCGTGGGTGAGTCTTTTGGCCTTTAAAGGCCACTTGGGTAAGATAATGATATTAATAACTTCTTTTTTAAAGTAAAAATAAAAATATCATAAACATTTATTGTTTTTATTAAACAATTTTAATATGAGGTTATATGATTGATATATTTGAATATAAAAGTTAATTAAAAATATAAATATATTTCCTACATTATGGTATTTTTTTTAATTTTTATACATCAAATAAATTAAATTATTTTTGATACAATAATGATGTAGTGTTTACCTAATTAATAAATGATTTAAATAAATAAGATTATTAAGATTAAAATAATATGAAAAACATGTCTAATTATTATACGATGATTTTATTTTGACCAAGAGTCATTTTATCTTCTAATTTAATATGTTTTGGATATTTAGAATCCGAAAATCATTATATAATAAAATAATATTTTCACACTTTCCTAAAGAGCCCCTCCTCCCCCTTATAAAAATAACTCACCACTAACTCATTACTCAAACCCATCCTTCCCCCTGGATCTTCCAAAATCTGCCCAAATAATCTCTCAAGATCCCTCTCTTCCTCCTAGAAACCTTACCTTAGGCATAAGGCACATCAAGAAACCATTTTGGTTCAAGCCAAAGGGAGTTACCTAATATAAAGGTAACTCCTTCTCTTAAGTTCTTTTGTTTTATTTTACATCCCCAGCCCCCTAACTTCTATTTATTACATTATTTTATATCAAAACCAGTATCCTAAATATACTAGTTGTTTTTTATTAGAATTATTTGAACTACACTTACACACAACTCCATCTACTGGGTAAAGAACATATTGTTTTTGTAGACGGAAAACTAACACCTCACGAAACGATGATTGTTAAATCTTCTCCTACCACCTCTTATAGTGGCCATTATGAAGGAACTATTTTATATATGATTTATATTATATTTCTATTATTTCTATTTTTCGGTATTTTTCATTTTTAGAATTCATTTATGGATTCCATGGTAGGTAAATACGATAATCTCATTTGAGGAAGTGCGGACTACCGCCCCCTCAAAGTGATATGACTCGTTGATGCCATACGTGGAACCTCTAAAGGATGGAGATAATATGATTATATATATGATATTATACTAAAATTATAATATAGCATTGTATAATTATGTTTTAATTCCATTAAATATGAAATTGAAATGAAAGTTGTGCTCATTAGTACGTACGGCTTACCGTCTCTATGAACGGTGCATTTCATTTCTTACCTACAAATGTTATGTACTATTATAAATACTTGTATATACAGGATATATATGTTATATATGTTATCTAAATCCTAAATATCATTCTGTATATAATTAAATTTTGACCACATTAACAACATGTAATTATAAGAAGTCCATTTTTTACTCAAGTACAAAATATCAACAAAACGACCATTATTAACGTAAATGATTACGTAATGTTTTGAAAGTTGTAATAAGTTATTTAAAAGGAATAAAAAACTTAAAAAATTGGTTCTCAATAAAGTATAAATTAACTTTAGTTTATTATTTTGGAGATTAAAGAATGAATGGTTCAAGTCGGACACGAGGTAAGGGACTTCGTCTCAATCTTCTTTCATTGCGGCATATTTTGTTTTATAGATGAGTTTAATTTATACGCTGTATAAACAACTTTGAAATTTTATTTCATTCAAAGGGAATATTTTTCTATAAAGAGTTTTACTAATAAAAAAAATGTTCCTTTTAACGTAAGTGGAGACAACGACCTTTTCTTCCACCTCGAGTATTATTTGACCTTTTGGAATCCTTAACAAGTCGTAATGTTTCTAGATGAAAATGAATACCATATACATTGTTACATATTTTGGTATTAAAAATAGTTGTGATAATGGGCTTGTTATTTCAATATATTTTTATGATATATTTTTATTTAAATGTGGAAATTTTATCTTTCTTTTATATTTTTTTATGTGTTATAAATATGTTATGGTTAATGGGAATTGTTACGTATACGGGTGGTTCCATGATAAAACTAGTGTGGGTGAGCCTGAGATAGCCCTCAAATGAATTGGGTAACATTATGTAGGTAAACAAGAATGTTTCTCCTAAAATATTTAATAAATATACTCTGATGGGTATTCCAAATGTAACTCCCTTTGTAGCTGGGAAAGCAATAATGTATCTATGTTATGGATGTCAAAATTTACCTGTTATGATTTGTGTTTACTATGTAAATCTTATGATTTCATGAGGTATTTTAAAGAGGTTATATTATGTATGTATTGATGAATTAATTTTTTCTTTCTTTTTTTTATAACCCTTACTGAGGTTTTTATTCTTATCCTATATTGGGAAATGTTTTTCACAGGACTTAAAGATGAATAGGTCAAGGATGGGATCAAGGAAAATTCATGTTGTCTAAAACATGAGACTAGACATAACTTCTTTTTTCAAGATATTTTATTTTATGAAAAAAATGGTAACTGGGTAGAAGTTTCTACCATGAAATTTTTCAGATGAGATGTAATAGTTATGGCATAATTCTCAAAAACATTAAACATGAAAAGATCTTTAATGTGAATTATTCATTTAATTTGTGATTATGAAATGTTTAAGGCCAGGTCCTTATATATGGTATCATAGGTCATTTTAGATAACTTTATAAGTTAGAATATTTTTAAATTAATTTCCATGTATTAATTTATTGTAATATTGAAGTGATATAGTATTTACAGAGTACCATATTGCTTCGCCTAAGATATTTTTGTGTTTAGGATGGTTTTCTGCAGAGGAAATAAGGCAGCTATGATGGAAAGACATCAGAAAGAAGACCTCCTTCCAAATCTGCAACCTAAGATGGTCAGAATCAGAACTAAATAGTGTGTTATAGTGATGGAACATTTGACTCAAGCTATAAATGGTGGTGGTATCCATGCACGACATTAGCCAGATCAACCATATATGAACATGTCAGTAGTGGAGCATTTCATGAGGAAACATCCCCCATATTTCAGAGGATCATCTGAACATGTGCTAGTTAAAGGGTGTATTAAATCACTGTAGAAGATTTTTTAGGTCATGGGGTGTTCAAAACATCAAAAGGTCAATCTCGTTGTTTACCATTTTGAAGGTGAAGCTGATTAGTGGTGTTGATGGTGAAAAATATCAAGGATATTGAGGTGATTTATGCTCTTGACGGGGATGAATTAAAAGGTATGTTTCTTGAGAAATGTTTTCCTATGGTGGTTCATATTAGGATGGGAAACAATTCTTGAAATTGAGGTAGGAGGATGAATCAGTGGCTTTTTATGAAGCAAAATTCACTTGACTGAAAAGGTTTTCTTCAAATTTCATACTATATATTGATAGTAAAATCATCCTTTTTTACTCAATATTAAATCCAATGTATCTAAGGGATTTCACTTCTCTTGAGTTCAAAAGTTATGAAAAACTTGTTCGATATGCGTAGAAGTTGGAAAAAGAGTTTTCTGATGATCAGTTATTCTTTGAAAAAACAATATAATAAGAGTTCATGGTGGTAGACGAAAGGGAATAACTCTTCAAAAAAGTCTGATAGTAAGAAACTTAAGTTTATAGTTTTTGAAAATTGTGGTAAAAATCTTGCTGGGGAATTTCTTTTGAGTTCTGGTAAGTGCATCCTATGTGGTAAAATGGGACATAATGCTCGTAATTGCACTGAAAAAATATCAGGGTAATGGTAAGACAAAATTTGATTTAAAATCATTAAAATGTATTAAGTGAAATGAAATGGGTCATTATACAATTGAGTGTCCAATGAAGAACTAAACTGAGGGAAATCAACCAGACTACAAGAAGAAAGGGGTGGTGAAGTCCTTTGAAACTACATCAGAAGATGTTTGTCCATCAAATGAAGTAGAATCAGGCACACTGTTTGTTTGTTCTGATTATTCCAATGTTTTGTTTGATTCAGGGTTTACACATTCTTTCATTTCTGAGAATTTTTCTTGTAAATTGGGAATTCCATCTCAAGATATTAATACTGAACTTATGGTAAAAACACCTAGAAGAAATTTGTAGACCAAAAGAAATTAAAAGAACCTTCTAGTCCTTGTGTGCATAAATAATCTACTTGCAAACCTTATTGTTTTTCCTCTAATAGAGTTTGATGTTGTTTTGGGTATTGATTGGATTTCTATTTATCAAGATAAAATTGACTGTATAGATAAAGAGTGTTATTTTGAGAAATATTTTAAGTTTGTTTCCAAGAATGAATGCTTACTTTTGATAACATATCCAGAAGATGAGAAACTACTAAAAGATGGAAATGAATGTTACCTTGCATATATTAATGAAAACAAAGAAACTGTGCAGATTAATAATGTGCTAGTGGTAAATTAGTATATTGATGTTTTCCTGATGAGTTGTCTGATATTATACCTGATTGGTATGTTGAATTTTCTGTAGACATAGTTCCTGATGCTAAGCCAATTTCAAATCCCCCTTATCTAATGACTCAAATTGTACTTTTACAGTTAATGAAGCAATTGAATGATTTATTAGATAAAGCTTTTTTTCAACCTAGCACTTCACCATGGGGTTCTCCGGTCTTATTTGTTAAAAATAAATATGGTTCAATGATACTTTGCATTGATTATAGAGAATTGAATAACATCACTATTATGAACAAGTATCATTTGCCTCCTATCAATGATTTGTTTGATTAGCTCTAGTGAGCTCAGAATTTTTTTAAGATTTATTTAAGGTCGGGGTACCATCTGTTGAATGTAAAGGATGAAGAAATTCCAAAGACCGTGTTTATTACTAGATATAGCCATTATGAATTTGTTGTTCTGTGTTTTGGGTTATCCAATGCACCTACAATATTCATGGATCTTATGAATAGAAATTTCTGTCAGTTTTTGGATAAGTTTGTGTTTGTGTTCATTGATGATATTTTGGTTTATTCTAAAAGTAAAGATGATCATTAAATTCATTTAAGGGTTGTCTTGAAAACCTTAAAAGAAATGAAACTGTATGAGAAATTCAGAAAGTTTGAGTTTTGGTTATAAAAAATTTCATTCCTTGGGCACATTGTTTCAAAACATTCCATAAATGTTGATCCTGATAAAACAACTATTGTTGAAGAATGGACAAGACCCACAAATAAAACCAATATCTGTATTTTTCTTGGTTTGATGGGTAATTACCAGAGGTTTGTTGACAATTTAACATGGTTATCTAGTCCAATTACTAAGTTAACTCGAAAAAGTGTTAAGTTCATCTAGACAGAAGAATGTGATGATTGTTTTCATGAAATGAAAAAAAGATTGGTGAATGCTCTAGTTTTGGCACTACCTTCCAGAAATGGTGAGTTTGTTATCTATAGTGATGCTTCATTGAAAGGACATAGTTGTGTCCTTATGAAAAATGATCAGGTAATTATTTATGATTCACGTTAGTTGAAACCTCATGAGTTAAATTACCCTACACATGATTTGAAATTAGCTGCTATTGTTTTTGCTTTAAAAATTTAGAGGCATCATTTTTATGGAGAAAAATGTTAAATATAAACTGACAACAAATGTTTTTAAGTTGATATTCACTTAGAAGGAATTGAACATGAGACAGAGGATATGGTTAGAATTAATCACGGATGATGATTGCATGATCCATTGCCATCTTGGAAAATAAAATAAAGTGGTTGATTATTTGAGTCGAAAAAGTAATGCTTCATTAACCATGCTATATTTGGAATGAGATACTTTGGTTTTGGATTTTATAAACATTGGAATAGAAGTTATTGGTGCGGGAAATTCCTCTGTTTTTTTAGGTGTCAGTGAGATCATCTCTATCAGACAGAATTAAGCAAGTGCATAAAGAAGACAATGAGTTTCATAAAAAGGTAGAGTTGGATCAAAAGGGTAAGTTTATTGATTTTAACATTGATAATGATTGTATTTTGAGATTTGGGAAGATATTATCCATGCGTTGTGATTAATATTTGAGGAATGAGCTGTTATGTGAAGCTCATAGTTCTCCATTTTCAGTTCATCCTGGAAGTACTAAGATGTATATAGACCTTCAGGAGTATTACTGATGGGATGGAATGAAAAGAGATATTGCTAACATTAATGTGAGGTGTTTGAATTATTAGCAGGTTAATGTTTAGTGGCAGATACCGAAAGGGACGCTTCAGTATTTACCAGTGACAGACTGGAAATGGAAAAATATATCCATGGACTTTGTTGTGGGATTACCAAAGACACACTAGTATAAAAAAAGTTGTTTACGTCACCATTTTTTATGTCGGTTATATATAACCGATGTGATAATCTATGAAATATGGTTTTTTACGTTGGTTATTTTATAACCGACGTAAAAAACGCGGTGATTAAATTTTTAACGTCAGTTATTTTAACAACCGATGTTAAAAATTGTGTGCGTTCATTTTTTATGTCAGATAATTTATAACCGATGTCAAAAACCAAAGCGCACCTTTTTTTACGTCGGTTATTTGATAACCGACATAAAAAAAAGAGGATCTAGGTATTTTTTACATCGGTTATTAAATAACTGATGTAAAAAAGTGGCATTTGAGGCACCTTTGACGTCGGTTATTTGATAACCGGCGTAACAAAACAACCTGCAGAATTTTTTACGTCAGTTATGAAATAACTGACGTAAAAAACTGTGATTTCTTATGTATTTTTTATGTCCGTTATTCTATATCCGACGTAAAAAACCAACACGGGGATTTTTTTACGTCGTTTATAAAGTAACTGATGTATAAAATTCGTATCTAATGCATTTATAACATACATTATTATAATAAGTGATGTTATAAATGTAATAAAAATGGTTTATAATGCCGGTTGTTAAATAACTGGCCTTATAAAACATTTAAAAAATTAACACGCCTCGTGGATTGACATTTACGATTTTTTGGTCGACAGTCTGGTGACTCGTCTCTCTCGTGTGGTAATCCCTAATCGACTCGTCAATATTTTTGCATTAAACTCGTTTTTCCATCATCTTTTATCATCTTTACTCTCCTCGGATCTATCATCTCAACTCGTAACAATCTGGAGGGGAGGATGGGCTGTCTAGAGGGGTGGGGGCTGTCCAGGGGGGTGGGGGGCTGTCCAGGGGGGTGGGGGGCTGTCTAGAGGGGTGGGGGTTGTCCAGGGGTGTCCATGGTGGTAGGGGGTGGGGGTGGTGTCCAGGAGGGGAGGAGGGGCTGTCTAGAGGGGTGGGGGCTGTCCAGGGGGGTGGGGGGCTGTCCAGAGGGTTGGTGGTGTCTAGGGGGCTGTCTAATTGGGTGGGTGGGTGGGGGGATGCCCAAGGGGGTGGGGACTGTCCAGATGGTTTGGGGGTTGTCCGAGGGTGGGGGTTTTCCAGAGGGTTGGGGGTGTCCAAGGGGGTTTCCAAGGTGGTGGGTGGGTGTGGGGGTTTTCCAAGGGGGTGGGGGCCATTATAGAGGGTTTTGGGGGTTGTCTAGGGGTGCAGGATGTCTAGAGGGATGGGGTGTCCATGGGGGTATCTAAGGGGGTAGGGGGTAGGGGTGGTGTCTAGGAGGGGTGGGGGTGTTGTCTATATGGTTGGGGGGCTGTCTAGGGGGTGTGGGTGTCCAGAGGGTTGGGGGTGTCCAGGGGGTGTCCAAGGGGGTAGGTGGTGGGGGTGTTGTCCAAGAGGGGTGGGGGTGCTGTCTAGAGGGGTGAGGGGATGTCCAGGGGATGGGGGTTGTCTGGGGGGTTAGGGTGTCCGGGGGGTTGTCCAAGGGTGTAGGGGTGGGGTTGGTGTCCAGGAGGGGTGGGGGTGTTGTCTAGAGGGGTGGGGTGCTGTCTAGGGGGTGTCCAAGGGGGGTAGAGGGTGGGGGTGGTGTCCAGGAGGGGTGGGGGTGTTTTCCAGAGGGTTGGGGGCATGTCCAGGGGTGGGGGTGTCCAGGAG
Source organism: Viscum album (assembly GCA_963277665.1). Classification (NCBI taxonomy): domain Eukaryota; kingdom Viridiplantae; phylum Streptophyta; class Magnoliopsida; order Santalales; family Viscaceae; genus Viscum; species Viscum album. The sequence goes on from OY728122.1 coordinate 1,211,860,943, forward strand.
GGGTGCGAGGGGGGGAATTCCAAGGGTGTGGTGGTGTCCATGGGGTGTCCAAGGGGGTAGGGGTGGTGTCCAGGGGGTGGGGGGATGTACATGGGGGTGGTGGTGTCCAGGGGTGTCCATGTTGGTGGGTGATAAGTGTCAGTTGGGATTGGATAGTGCATCATGGGTTCTGAGATTATGACATGATGATTGTGCCGTGATGATTGGCTTTACATTGTGATTTTCTCCATCTTAATTTTTATTTTAAATTTGATTTGGTTCCCTGGTTTACTCCATTTTCTCCAATTTTCTATCAACCACTTTAGGCCCCATGGTTTTCTTTGGTTCAATGGAGTATAAAACTATTATATCTAACTATATTTTATTTTTAAAATAATATTCAAGCGTATTTTTTTTAAATACACATATATTTGTTTTATATTTCATTATTGTTTTACATTCAACTTATGATTTTTTTCAAATAAACACATATTTGTCTTATCTTAAAAATATATATATTTTTGATATTTGTTTTAGGTAATAATGAGTTGAAGATGGATTACGGCACATCGAATGAGCAATGAATATGAGGAAGGTGTTAATGCCTTTTTGGAATTTTCTAAACGAAATGTTCCAAGTAGTGACATTTTTTTCTGCCCATGCCTGAATTGTTTGAATATGAAGAAGTTGAAAAGTAGAGAGTTAAACGATCATCTGATTTGTCATGGTTTTAATCTGAGTTATAGCCCTTCTATTTGGCATGGAGAAACTGGACAGAATGTCACTAATGATAATGATTTGCAAGATGGTAACTCCATTGTAATTAAAGAAATGATTCACGATATTTTAGCAGAACAAATTGGGATAGAACCGACAGTTGCGCATCTATATGGTGATGCTGAAAAACCATTATATCCTAGTTGTACAGATTTTACGGTTTTTTTGGTGGTGATAAGATTGATTAACCTGAATGCGAAACATGGATGGAGTGATAGATGTTTTACAGAGCTGTTATAATTGATAAAATACATTCTTCCAAAAGATAACGATCTTCTAGATTCACATTATAAGGCCATGAAAATATTATTCCTGGTGGGATTGGGATACAAGAAAATACATCCATGTCCGAATGACTGCATTATATATTGGAAGGAATATGAATTTCTATCAGAGTCTTAAATGTGGGACATCACGGTATAAGGTGAAAGAAAAATCACAGGCTCATGTAGAGATTACAAAGATCCCTTCAAAGGTATTTTGGTATCTTCCTATAATTCATTGTTTTAAATGTTTATTTACTAATTCACGTGATGAAAAAAGGTTACGATGGCATGCTGATGAGCGGGTATGTGATGGAAAAATACGCCATCCAGCTGATTGTCCACAATGGAAGAAAATTGATGCGCAGTATTATAAATTTGTAAATGAAATTAGAAATCTCATACTAGGATTGTGCGCAGATGGAATGAATATATACCGAACCCTCAGTAGCACACATAATTCATGGCCTATTTTATTGGTAATTTAAAACCTCTCTCCTGAAGTTTGTTTGCAGCACAAATATTTCATTTTGAGTATAATGATCTCTGGTCTAAAGCAACTAGACAATGATATTGATGTTTACTTTTCACCATTGATTGATGATTTGAAACTGTTATGGGCTGATGGTATTAGGGTGTATGGTTCTTATAAAATGGAATATTTTCAACTGTATGCAGTGCTTCTGTTCACTATAAATGAATTCCCATCATATGGAAATTTGGTTGGATACAGTGTTAAAGGGCATAAAGCATGTCCAATTTGCGAACAACAGACGTTATATTTTCAATTGCATCATGGGGGGAAAACAACGTACATGGGTGATTGAAAGTTTTTGCCTATGGATCACCCTTATAGAAGACTAAAAAAGGCATTAAATGGCTCACAAGAATTTGATACTGCTCCAAAAACTTAATCCCCTGATCTGTATTTTGAGAGGGTGAAAAACCCTGATATGAAATTGGGAAAGACAATGAAATATGGTAATGATAGACATATTTGGAAGAAAAGGTCAATATTTTTTGAGCTACCATATTGGAGGTATCATTAAGTTAAACATAATATTGATTTCATGCACGTGGAGAAGAATATATGTGATTGTTTGATTGGAACATTGTTAGATATTAAAGGAAAGAGAACAGAGGGGTTGAATGCAAGATTAGACATAATATCAATGGGAATACGTTTGTAGTTAGCTCCCAGTCCTAAAGGAAGACAAACATTTCTTCCCCCGGCTTGTCATACATTATCGAAGAGCGAAAAAATTATCATTTTTCAGTGTCTTCATGATATCAAAGTGCCTCAAGGTCATTCTTCAAATGTAAAAAATTTTGTCTCATTGAAGGACATAAAGTTGATAGGTATGAAATGACATGATTGTCACGTCATGATGCAACAAATTCTACCAGTTTAATTGTGCGGAATATTTCCCATCCATGTTAGAAAGACTATAATGAAGTTGTGTTTTTTTTTTAAATTCAATTTGTAACAAGGCGATTGATGTGAATGCTTTAAACATTTTGGAAAAGGATGCAATATTTATACATTGTCAATTAGAAATGTATTTTCCTCCAACTTTTTTTGATATAATGGTGCATTTAATGATTCATATGGTTCAAGAAATAAATCTTTGTGGACGTGTATATCTTCTTTGGATGTATCCTTTTGAAATGTATATGAAAATATTAAAGGGGTATGTTAAAAATCCATATTGAGATGAAGCCTCCATTATTAAAAAGTATATTTCTGTGGAGGTAGCAGAGTTTTGTATGAGCTACATGGTTGCAGCGCAACACATAGATTTGCCTCCATCTCCCCATGAACGAGTTAATAATGAGGTAATGGGGATTTTCTATTTGAAAGTCAAATCATTGTCAGCTGAACAGATGAAGAAGTTATAATCATTCATCTTGAATAACATAGCTAATCCTCAACCGTATATCACATTTCATATTAATGAGTTGAAACAATGTCATCCAAAGTAGAAAGAAATGTGTATTTTGAATGATCACAAAAAACCATTTTTTGTCATGGTTTAAAATACCTTTCTTGGTAGATTAGATGTATTATAGACATTAAAATGGATAGTGGGTGTTCCATGGTTAAATGTGATAACATGGTCCGATTATGACATTAATGGATATACATTTCATACAAAATATCAGGAAAACATAAGTGCTGTTCAGAATAGTGGTGTATTGGGGTTTGCAGAAGTAATGCATTTTTCGAGTGCCAAGGACAAAAACCCAATTTCTTCATCAAGTGCATATTATGGAGTGATTGAAGAAATATGGGAGGTTGATTACATTAAAATTAAAGTTCATGTTTTTAACTGTAAATGTTTTATCAGTAACAACAGTGTCAGACACGATGAATTTGGAATGACACTTGTTAATCTGAATAGATTGGAAGACACATATGATTATTTTATAATGGAAACACATGCAAAAAAAAAATTCTATGCAGTAGATCAATTAGATATGCAGTGGGCTATTGTTTTACAAGGGAAAAACAATATGTTGGTGAGGATGAACATGATGAAGATGTTTCTTTATGTGAGATCCCTACTTCCATGGAATGATTAATAGAACATAATGATGAGCATGTTGAAGACATGGTTTGTGCCCTAAAGAACAATCACGATGAAGGAATTTGTGAAAACAATCCATTTGTACGTTCCTAAAATTATAGGTAACATGTGTTTATTTCTTGTTTACATTTATTTTTTTCATAAAATGTTAGATATTGTATGTTTTTTATTTATTAAAACATGTATTAAAACAAAATAAGAGTAAGTTTTTGTCTATTTTATGTTTGTTTTGTTTACTTTATCATGTTTAACATTACATAACTTATATATCTATTATTTTTGTTCTGTGACAATTAGTTTACCATGTTTACCAGGTTTACCATGTTAACCATGTTTACCATGTTTACCGTGTTTACCCTCTTGACCATCTTTACCATCTTTACCACTGTTTAACATGCTTACCATATTACCAATGTTTACTATTATGTAACTTAGTACACTTTTCTATTTTATGATTACAGTAGTATTACAATATTTGAATTTTCATATTTGTGAACTAATGTTTGTTTTTTTATTTGAAGTATAATGGAAGATCATTCAGTTGATCAACCACATGATTCTGGATGTGAGCATATTGGTCATTCCTCTGGGGAGGAATATTTACATTCTCCTCTTGATGTTCCTCAATCTTCCTCATGTGATCCTATTACGACAAATATTTCAATGGTAGGTAAACGTGGGTGCACACGTTTACCAAAATTAGCACTTTCCTGTACGCAGGACCAGAGGATACTCGTTGAGTTTGATGATGATGATATTCCTAGATGTCCAAATGCAAAATATTTTAAGAGTTTTGTAGCAACTCAGGCTAAGAGAAAAGTAATAATTCTGTATGATGACTGGAGAAGTGTGGATAAAGAGATAATATCTCTGTTGTGGGAGACGATTTTGGTAAGATCTTTTTCTAATGTTTCACTATTATTTAAATTTTTCTAGTATATATAATATGTTTAACCTCTTCTTTATCAGATGACATTTGATATTCCAGACACTAGAGGAGTCAGGAAGAAATGCTTATCGTTAGCTGCCAGGAGATGGAGGGATTTCAAATCAACCCTCTCATCTTATTTCATTTATGGTCATAGGAATCATGACAATCCATGTCGTATATATCCTTTTATAGATGAAGACACATTGAGACAGTTTTTTGAAAGTAGAAGAAAAGAGTAATTTGTGGTACGGGCAATGTAACATTTCATAAGATTTCTTATATAAATGATCTTATTAATGTTTTTTTAATGATTTATTATTCTTAATTTAAAGAAAACAAGGAATGATCAGCAGGAGATCCAATCTAAAAATGTATACCCTCATAGTTTATCTTGGGGAGGGTATGCATTTTTGGAAGAAAAACTGATGGTGGAAAAATTTCAACAACTAAGAGCTGAGTCTTCATGCTCTAGAGAGGTGGCCCATCCATCCCCTCCATCTAGACATAAAAAACGGAAGAGAGCTTGGAAGGGAAAAAAAGAGAAATATCATTCGAAGAATCGAGAATAGTAGTTGAGAGGATTGTAAGATATCTATTTTATTTATTTAAGTTAACTATTTTATTCATATAATTTCAATCATTATAGAAATGTTCAATTAATTAATACAGGACTCTCTTGAGGAGCAGAGTCCAGAGGGGCATTTACAGTTTTTGGGAGGCAAGATATTCTATCTATAGCATTGGGAAAGCCCAAACATCCTGGTCGTGTAAGAGGATATCTGGTAGGTGTTTCGGTAAGAAAAGTGTTGCCACGTTCTTCAAATTCTAACTTTGAGGGGGTTTATAATAAAAAATAGAATCCTTGGAGGCTAAACTTTATATTATTAATTTGACGATGGAGGAAAAGATTAGAGTGTCGGTACAGTCTATGTTTGCAGACATGCAAAGACAATTTCAGACTATAGCTCCCACTCCTCCACCTCCCCCTGCAGAGCCCATTATTTATCCTCCACCTCCTCCTGTAGTTCCCACTCCCCCACCTCAGCCTGCAGACCCCATTTTTTATCCTACCCCTTCGCCGCAACTTCCTTCTTATTGTGAGTTTTATGTTGATGATCCTCAACATCATATAGTTTCATATGGGATGGTATATATTATAGGAGATATAGTTCATCATCAACATTTAGAGGTAGAGAATCAGATGGTCACTGTACAGGATATTATAGATAGATCAGCTCGAGTACCATTACCTACAGATGAGATGACGACAGTTGGACATAGTATCGGTCATTTTTTAATATGGCCATCCAGACTTCTTTGACTCATTACCATTGAGGTATGAATTTTATATCTTTTATTTTATTTTTTATTAAAGTTGTTTTATCATTTGAAAATTAATATATTTTTCTGTTTATTTTTACATGAATACTTCAAAGGTAAAGTAATACTGTATAGACAACAACAAAGACAAATGGCTATGACATCAGATATAGATTCTAGTTGTCTTGATTGATTGTCAAGATATTCAAATTTTTTGGCGGGTCATTATGAGTTTCAAATGGAAGCTCATATTTGTGGACGTGCAATAAGTTTGGTGATTATGAAAACTGATATCATGGAGATTTTTACTAGAGATAAGTTGGCCATCAACGTGGTGAAAATTTTTTCCATGTAAGTCTTAACACCTTTTCACAGTGTTTTATTTATTAAAAATGTGTACCTATGTCTATTTTTTATTAGGTATATTTATAAAATTTGTGAGAAGAATGAACTAACAGATGTATATGGATTCATGGACCCACAATTGATTTCCCCTAAAGCATGTTCATTGGATGAGGAACAAAGAATTCTTTATATTTCTGAAAGAGTTGAAGAGAATATAATCACACAATGTTGGATGATACCTTTTTGTGAGAGGTATGAAACACATCTCTCTCAAAGATTTCATTATCTTTTAACATAAAAAATCACTAACATTAAATTTCCTTTTATCAGTGATCATTGGATGTTAGGGGTTTTTTCCCAAGGGAGAAAGCACTTTATTGGATATGCTCGGTCCATGATGATGTGTGGTAATGTTTTAAGAATATATTGGAAATGTAATTTTCAATTTATTAATAGTTTTAGATATTATAATGAGTTTTAAATTTACCCCATTCGTATTGTTTTCTAACAGGGCATGGGCCTACTTTCGAAAAAACACAAAGAAAAGGAGTTAAATGATCAAATATGTAAATGCGAAGGGAAATATACATTTATAATTTTTACTTTTTGATTTATTACATAAAAATAATATATTGAATTTACACCAATTGAAATAGAATTTTCATGAACAACAAGGCGTCATTGAATGCGGATATTATATGTTAAGATTTATGTATGAAATAATATCAACTGGGACAGTTGTGAATTTTGACCTGGTATGTTTTCCTCTTAAAATTTTCTATAATATTTCAATTTGATTTATTCATTATACATGTTAACTACTATCCTTCTCAATTGTAGCTTTTTATGACCCCCAACCCTATACTGCTGAAGACATCAAACACTTACAAGTGGAGTGGTCAAATTCTTTGAAAACTGTTATTGAATTTTAGTTGTTTGTAATGTAAAATGTAATTTTGAAAATTGTCATTGTAATTATGTAATTGGTAGTCTTTTTGTTTGGATTTAGTTTTTTTTAAGTTGGCAGTGTATGTTTTGAATGTTATATATGTGAATGTTTAATTTTTATCTACTTCTTGTTTTGGTCTACTTATGATGGTTTTTCTAGTATGGATTCTGGTCTGGGGGGATGGGTTCCAAGGGTGTGGGGGGTGTTCAGTGGGGTTGTGGGTGTCCAGGGGTCTGGGAGGGCTCTTCGGTGGGGTGTGGGGGGGGGGGGGTTCCATGGGGTGGGAGCATTTCTAGGAGGGTGGAAGGGTTGTCCAGGGGAGTGGGAGGTTGTCCAGGGGGTGTCCAGTGGTGTGGGGGTGTCTTGTGGGGTGAGAGGGGTTTCCAGGGGGTTGTCTAGTGGGGGGGGGGGTCCAGGGTGTCTATGGGGATGGGGGAAGTCCAGGGGTGTGTTGGGGGCTGTCTAGTGTGTTGAGGGGGTTATGGTCTGCTTTTGGTAACTTTTTGGTCTATTTCAATGGTGTGGGAGGGTTATCCAGTGATGTGGGAGTGTTGTCTAGGGGGTGGGGGTCTACAGGAGGGTGGGGGGATGTCCAGGGGGTGGTGATGATGTGAAAGGGTGTGGGGGGGGAGTGTCCAGGGGTGTGGTGGGGGCAGTCTAGTTGGGTGAGGGGGTTCTGGTGTGTTTCCAGTAACATTTTGGTCTATTTCAGGGGTATGGGAGGGCTGTCCAGGGGTGTGGAATTGCTGTCCAGGGGGTGGGGGTATACATGAGGGTGGGGGGAAATCCAGGGGTGTTTGGGGCTGTCCAGGTGTCAGGGGGGTAGTTCAAGGGGTGGTCATGGATCCAATGGGGTGGGGGAGGGTTGTCCAGGGTGTGGGGGGTATACATGAGGGTGGGGGGTTGTCCCGGGGTGTTTGGGGCTATCCACGGGGTCGGGGGGGTGGCAGTCCAGGGGTGTGGTGGGGGATATCAAGTGGGGTGAGGGGGTTCTGTTTAGGAGGGTGGAGGGGTTGTACCGGGGTGTTTGGGGATGTCCAGGGGGTCGGGGAAGTCCATAGGTGAGGTGGGGGCTGTCAAGTGGGGTGAAGGGGTTCTGTTCAGGGGGTGGTGGGAGTCCAGTGGGGGAGGGGGGGTTTTCCCTGGGTGTTTGGGGCTGTCTAGGGGGTCGGGGGGCAGTCTAGGGGTGTGATGGGGGCTGTTAAGTGGGGTATGTTTTATATATTATCAATTTAAATGCTTAATTTTTCTTTAGTTCTTGTTTTGGTCTACTTCTATTTTTGTGGTACAAATTCTTGATTTGTTTTCTGGTTGTTTCTGGGGGAGAGTAGAGGACTGCACTAGATTTTAAAATAAATTTGTCTTCCATGTCAGTTATTTTATAACCGATGTGATAATGAAATCGGAAGGGTTTATCAAGTCGGTTATTTTAATAACCGACGGGATAAACACCTGTGGAATGGTTTATCACGTCTGTTATTTGATAACAGACGTGATAACCCCAACCCCCCCCCAGACTAGTTTAGCACGTCGGTTATTATATAACTGACGTGATAAAAGGCCTGAGAAATGCTTTCTCACGTCGGTTATTTAATAACCAACGTGATAACCCCCCCCCCCCGGACTGGTTGACCACATCGGTTATTATATAACTGACGTGATAAACATCCCCTGAATGGGTTTATAACGTCGGTTATTATATAACCGACCGGATAAACCCCCCCTGTTATTGCACATCGTTTATTAATTAACCGATGTGATAAACACCATGATGTTATGTTTTTTACGTCGGGTTTTAAATAACCGAAGTAAAAAGCGTTATTTATAATGTCGTCCGTATTAACATCGGCTAAAAACGGATGTAAAAAATAAAAAATAATCGATGTAAATAACATTTTCTACACTACTGACATCTCTAGGTAATAAAGAAATCTGGGTTATTGAGGATCTGTTGACTAAATCTTCTCATTTCCTTCCTATTTGAGATACTTTTTCTCTAGATCAAATTTCATTGTTTTATGTTAACAAGATAGTCAGGTTGCATGGAGTTCCCCTCTCCATTGTATTTGATCATGATCTTAGGTTTACTTATAACTTTTTGAAAGGCCTTAAGAACTAATTGGGTACTGAATTAAATTTTATTATAGCATTTCATCTACAATCAGATGGGTATTCAAAATGAATAATACAGACCTTGGAGGATATGCTATGTGTTTTTTCACTGGATTACTAGGGAATTTGGGACCAATATATTTATATGGTTGAATTTTCATACAATAACATTTTTCATTCCAATATATAGATGAATCCACTTGAGGCATTATATGGGATGCGGTGTTGAACTCCAACTTTTTGGGATGATGTTGGTGAAAGGGAGTTGATGGGAATAAAATTAGTATAAGAGATGGAAGAAATAGTTTATTTGATTCAGAAGCACATGAGATTAGCTCAGAGTAGGCAGAAAATTTATGCAGATAACTGGAGGAAGGATCTTTCTTTTGAGGTAGGTGATCATGTATTTCTCGATGATTCTCCATGGAAGAGTGTGATGTGTTTTGGTAAGAATGTAAAGATGGGTCCAAGGATCATTAGACCTTATGAAATCATAGAGAAAGTTGGATCAGTTGCGTATAGAGTGGCTTTACCTCTATGTTTATCCCAGGTGCACAGTGTTTTTCATGTTTCAATGTTGTGAAAGTATATTCTAGATTTATCTCATTTTTTGATCCAATAGGTAGTTCAGTTGAAAGAGAATCTCTCTTATGACGAAAAACCAGTCTAGATTCTTGATGGAAGAGAGAAAGTGTTGCAGAATAAGGTAATTCCCCAGGTAAACGTTTTGTGAAAAAACTATATGGTTAAAGAGGCAATGTGATAATCTGAAAATGCTATGATGGATAAATACCAAAACTTATTTGAAAGCTGAATAAAAAATTACGAGGAATAAATTTCCCAAAGAGGGGAAATATGTAACATCCCAAATAAATAAAGAATAATACATTTTGATAATTATTAATATTTTTGAATTAAATATTAATTTTACTTAAAAGGTATTTTTATGTTCGATGGCGTACCTGATATGAAACAATGGGTTTCTTTGAAATCTTAAACTGTACCCAAGGATGAGTGATACTAAAATAATAATAATATAATATTATTATTTTAAATGGTAGTTAATGCCAAGCTATTGGAATGGAAGGAATGAACAAAACTAACTACAATATTATTATACATGTTTGTTAAATGGTTTTACATTTATTCAATAAATTTTAGAAGCATAAAAAATGAATGAATCTATTCTTAAGCGTAAATACAATAATATTCATTAAAAGATCAATTTACCACTTTTTTAATGGAGAAACCTCTTTAAATATAGTTTTGGTCAATATTATATGTTCTATTTAACATAATAAAATTCTTCTTTATAATTGGGACATCAAAATTTACTTTGGGTAAATTTTTGGTATTTTTCTGATAAAATTCATTTTTTAATGAATAGTGAAAAATACTGTATTTTAATTGAAAACTGCCTTTTAATAATATTTATTAATATGGTTAGATTATAATTTTAATTAGTTTTATAGTGTTATTAGATTATATTTTTTCCATTTAATCAGATTTTGGTCATTGGATGTAATTTCACATTAAAATTGGACATAAACACCTGTCAATCTTTTGATAGTTATTATTTTTTTTAAACACGCATTTGGTTTTGACTATGGGAATTAATTTTAAATTAATTAATAAAAATTCTATGAATTTAGTTTGGTAAAATAGATATCATTATTTAGTTTGTAATATCAAATGTATCTTAGACTGATTTTTTGGTATTTTTCTAAAAAACATCAATTTTGATGAATAGTGAAAACACTAAGTAGTAGTTAAAAAGCTCACTTTTTCATTTAAATGTAATTTTAACACATCTGTGAATTCAATTTCAAAAATATGACTTACATGGTTGTTATTAGTAAGTAAAATTTTGTATAATAAGTTGAAAATATTTTTTGGTGAATAGTAACTTTTGAAATTTATTTACCGCGGTTAAAGGCAAATAGGGTAATTCAAGGGAAAAAAATATTATAATAATATAAAATTACCTTAACAATTCTTCTAACCTTATTGGATGAGTAATGACCGAACAATACAATCATTGGGTGAGTCTTTTGGCCTTTTAATGCCACTTGGTTAAGATAATTGTATTAATAACTTTTTATTTAAAGTAAAAATAAAAATATCATAAACATGTATGGTTTCTCTAAAACAATTTTACAATGGGGTTATATAATTGATATATTTGAATATAAATATTCATTAAAAATCTACAAATACTTCCTATATTATTTTTTTTATAATTTTTTGACATCATATAAATTAAATTATTTATGACACAACAATGAAGTAGTGTTTACCACATTAATAAATGATTTAAATAAATAAGGTTATAAAGCTTAAAATAATATCCAAAACAAATACAATTTTTATTGGATGATTTTATTTCCACCATTTGTCATCTTGTATTATATTTTAATAAGTTTGGGACATTTAGAACCCGAAAATCATTATATAATAAAATAATATTTTCACACTATCCTAAAGAGCCCCTCTCCCCCTATAAAAAGTTATCGCCTATAACCCATTTATCACACATCTCAAGCCCCTTGGATCATTTAAAATCTTCCCAAATAATCTATAAATATCCATCTTTAACTCCTAGAATCCTTACCTTAGGCAGAAGGTAGTTCAAGAAACCCTTTTGGTTCAAAGCAAAGTGAGTTACCCGTTTTAAAGGAAACGTTTTCTCTCAAGTTCTTTTGTTTTATTTTACTTCACCAACCCCCTAAAATATTTTTGTTCCTTTATTTTATAAAAACACCAATACCCTCAACATAACAGGTTTTTTGTTATGAGAATTATTCAAACTACACTAAAACAATCCTCTATCTAATGGGTAAGAACGTTCTGTTTCTGTGGACAGCAAACTAACGCCTCACGAAACGATGATTATTCAATCTTCTCCTACCACCTCTTATAGCTTCCATTGTGATGGAACTGTATTTATATATGATATATATTATATTTATATAGTTTCTATTCTTTTTTATTTTTCATTTGTAGAATACCTTTATGGATTCCATACTTGGTAAATACGATAATCTCATTTAAGGAAGTGTAGACTACCACCCCCTCAAAGTGATATGACTAGTTCATGCCATGCATGGAACATATAACGATTGGTGTTACAAAGATTATGTATATGATATTATACTGGATTATAATATACCTATGTATCATTATTTTTTCAATCCATTAAATATGAAATAGAAATGAATGTAGCGCTCATGCATACGTACGCCTTACCGTCTCCATGAACGGTCCATTCCATTTCTTACATCCAAATGTTACATAAAATTATAAATACATGTATAAACTGGATATATATGATATATATGATATCAAAATCATGAATATAATTCTGTATATAATGATTTTTTTACCACATGAACAACTTGTAATTATAAGAAGTCCATTTTTGTGTAAAGTACCAAATATCAAAAAACAAACTTTATGAACATAAATGATTGCATAATGATTATAACATGGTAATAAGTGATTAAAACGGAATTTTAAACATTTAAAAAGGTTCTTAAGCAAGTATAAATTAATTTTAGTTTATTATTTTAGAGGTTAAAGAACTAACAAGTCATGTCGGACATGAGGTAACGGACATCATCTCAATCTCCTTTCATTCAGGTATATTTTGTTTAATACAAGACTTTATTTCATTGCCTGTATCAAAAACATTGACATTTCATTTCATTCAAAGGGAATATTTTTCTATGAGTCGTTTTACTAAACAAAAAAAAAGAATGTTTCTTTTAATGTATGTGGTGACAATGACCTTTTCCACCGTCATGGGTATTATTTAATCTTTTCGCTTCATTAACAAGTCGTAATGTTTTTAAATAGAAAATAAATACCATATAATTTGTTACATATTTTGGTATTGAAAATGGTTTTGATAATGGATTTGTTTTTTCAATATATTTAAATTATATATTGTGATTGAAATGTGGAAATTTTATCTTTCCTTTATATATTTTTATGTGTTATGAATATGTTATGGTTCTTGGGAATTATTACATATACTGGTGGTTCCATAATAAACCTAGGGCAAGTGAGCCCAATATAGCACTCTAATGCATTGGTTAATGTGTCATAGGTAAACGTGAAATTTTCTCCTAATAGATTTAGGGAATATACTGTGATCGGTATTCCAAATATAACTCCCTATGTAGCTTTGATACCTACAACGTAAGTTTGCTATGGATACCACAAGTTACCTTTATGATTTTTGTTTACTATGTAAATCATATGATTTCATGTGGTATGTTAAAGATCTTATATTATGTATGTATGGATGAACTAATGTTTTATTTGTTTGTTTTAATACCCTTACTGAGCTTTCTACGCTCATCCCACAATTAGAAACATTTTTCACAGGACTTAAAATGAATAGGGTCAGGGATGGGATCAAGGAAAAGTCATGTTATCTAAAACATGGGACTAGATGTGACTCTTTTATTCATGAGTTTAAATTTTGTGAAAAAAATGGAAACTAAGTATAAGTGTCTACCATTTAATTTATTAGATGTAATGTAATAGTTCTGGCCTAATTCTCTAAAACTCTAAACCTTAATAGAACCTCAATGTGCATTATTCATTTAATTCAAGATTATGTAATGTTTCAGGCCATGTCCTTATAATAATAATTAATCTATTATTATTATTATATTGGGAATATAATGGAGGTAAAAGTTTATAATATATATATATATGTGTGTGTGTGTGGGATGAATTGTAATGTGTATATATGTACACATGTGTCGGGCTATATATCTATTTTCTGATATATATAAACATATACATAATGTGAATATTTATGAGATAAATATATATGTACATATATATTTATAAATTTGATTGATTTATTTTAAATATATATATATATTAATTCATGTTTTTTTGAGTTTTTGTTTGTGTTTTGGTGTATATATATATGACTTTTAAAATATATTTCAAGTTCTTAAAGATGAATTTAGAAAAGAAATTAAACAGAAGAGAGGGGTCTTAGTAATTACACATGGGATTTAGTGGATTCATGAGCCCAAGACTTATTAATAGATTAAGAAGATGGAATAAAATAAAAATAATTAATCAATTAATGGAATATTTAATGATGATTAGGTAAAATATTTAAAAGGGGTGGGAGACTCCTAAATGTAATAAAAACCTCCCCTCATGGCTTCTACCCCTCTCCCTCTATAAGATTATTTATTTTATTTTATATTATTTTATTCTTAAAAACTACTTTAATAAATATCTTATCTGATATTGATCAAATTTACATGTCATCAGTGACATTGGATTCATCTAGACGAGTTGATTTTTAACCCTAACTCTTCTTCTAAAGGGAATAATGTTTCACTGAAGTAGTTAAACTCGTACATCATTCCTTACGAAAAATATTCATTTTACATAATATATAAATTTCCTTACATTACGGTCTCTCGTTTAAAAAAATTTCATGTTATAATTTATGTGTAAAAATAATTTATTACTATTATTGATTATGAGTTCATGTGGCTATATATAGGTGGTATTGTTTTCTCTACCCTTTTTTTAGGGATGTTTATAAGAATGATATGTAATGTTCACCACATTAAGAAAATGACCATTAGTTTTTGTTTTCTCATGAATAATAAAAAAACATAACTATATAATGTGTCTTGAGTCTTAATTAATTAAATTAATGACTCCTAATAAGTTGAAAATTTTCCATGGGCTGCTTTGGACATTGTGTGTTGGCTTGTTGTTTGGTCCCTGATGGTTGAGTTTTCATCATATATGAGTGCATTAGAAGACATGAAAACTTTGATGTGTGTGGTAGGTATACTTGAGAAATATATCTATGAGACCATGTCTTTTATGATCACAAGTGTTACTCCTATAACCCATTATGTGATCATGCCTCATCCATTAGTAGCCAGACAATAACACAACACCCAAGGTCCAACACGACCCTTAGCACCATGAAAATTTATTAAAAATCATTAATTTAAATAATTATTAGTAAAGAATAATTATTTAATTAAGTATTATTATTATTAATGACACAATATGAACTAATTTCCATTTACCTGAAGTTGAGAAACTCATATCCCATGGCAAAAAAATGTGTATTAAACCCCAATGGAAATTAATATGATACCACATATACACACCCACGTGTGATTATAATCAATTTAAATTATCACTTATGGCTAATAATAAATTAGGACATTAGTAATTTCATAAATTAGATCCAAAAAATTGAACAGCCAACCTTAGTGAAATAATGATCGAAGAAAAAGGTTCAAGTCTGAGTTTGATTACACACTGAAACCTTTTGTCCCATGCGAATCATAGTTATGTTTAAAATAATAAACATTGAAAAATATACAATGACACTTAAGGTGAATAAGTTAAATAAATATCCCAAAAAATATTGATGAAATATGTTTGTAAGTGTAAAAAAATAAGATAAAATAATTTGATATAGGGAGAGAAAGAGAGAGGGGATAATGAGAGTAGATGTGAGGGGATGATTCTCCATTGTACTTCACATTCAGGGGAATCCCATACCTCCTCTTTAAATATTTTATTAAATCACAATTATATAATTTCTCTAATTGATTTAATATTATTATTTTATCCCCCCCCCTAAGCCATGTGTTCGGCATGGGCTCATAAATTCCCTACATCCCATTTGTAACGCCCAATCCCCCTCTCTTTTATTTATTTATTTATTTTTCTAAATTCATCTTTAATCACAATAATTATATTTTAAAATATTATATATTTATATTTATGTAGACATCTTCACACACACACACACACAAATATATATTTAGAACCACCCATATAAAATTATATATGCATATATATATTTAAGTCATATATATATATATGTGTGTGTGTGTGTGTTATATACATATATACACATCCATATATAGATATATACTCCCACACATGTTAGTATATATATAAATATATATATCCCCCATATATACATTATATATATACACATAGAAATATTATTCTCTTAAGTAAAAAATTATAATAACAATAATTATTATCATTATTAATTATTCCCAAAAATTTTCTCCTTTAAAAATTTCAATTAAAATTTTATTAAATTATAATAATTGTTATGAAATTAATATTGACACTATATTTTAATTTATTTAATATAGTTTAATTATATCACCATTATTAACATACCTCTAAATAAAATTTTACTCGTGTTGAAACGTGGCTCATCAATTAAGAAAAATTTATTACACAAGTAATTTCTATTATTTCTTCAAAACATCATATCATAATAATATAATTATTATTAACCTTAATTGTGATGTAACAAAAGACCCGGAAAGAAAAAATGTTATGTTTCTCCTAGGGTAAACATTATATCCTAGACCTAATAGTGGTCTCAAATTACTTATAAAATGAACCGTTTTGAATATATTTAGTTATTTATGAATAAATTTTTAATAAAAATATTTAATCAGTTATCCTCGTGTGTGATTTGACAATACCATCAACTCACAAAAATGTTATATTTCTCCTAGGGTAAAACCCACATGTTATACGGAACTATGGTATCATATTTCCCATATGATATACCATTTGGGAGATATTTCTTTGTTTAAATCATGTGTTCATAATATAATATATTTAACATTTTTATTTTGTCTACATTGAAGCTCTAGGGCCTTATAATCTCACATTAACATAGCTAAAAACTCTAAAAATATTCCATAGAATATTCCAAAGTGATAAAATATTTTTTACCATTGCGTAATCTGATTAAGGAATTTGTTAATTTACATTTAATTAAAATTTACTTTTTCACATAAAAATACATATAAATTATATAAAATGAGGGTTTTATTATCCATAAAAATTTGAGGATATTAAAAGGTTCTTTAATACTAATTTAAATGCCCTACGTGTCAACAATTTACATACAAAACTAATCACTACTCTAATACCATAAAATAGTTCTCATGGGGATAAACATAGAACATGGATAATGATGTAGAAATATACACATCATGAACCCATTTATAAGTGGAACATAAGTTTTTGAAAACTAGGAATCACCCATATAAAGTCAATTAGACGAAAACCTTTCCAAAAAAAGACAATATTTCTTCCCTTCAATAAAAAAATATACATTTTTAAATCCATTTCATAAGGCATCATATTCCATTATACTCTTACTAGTACCTTTTCTAAATTCCTATAAAAAGAATTTGGAAAATTCCTATTAACAATTTGAAATACCATTTCAAAACTCTTTCTCAAATCACATATTCCCCCTTTTAAATAGTATTCATCATAACATTTTAAAAAAAATTAAAAATGAAAATATTTTTACAATTATAAAATACACTCATGAATCTAAACATATCATATGTAGGTCCACTAGCACTCATTAAAACTGGGAAACACCATCAGATCATTTAGAAAAAAATATTTTCTATGGTTACTATTATAGTGACTCAACCACATTCTAAACTTATGGAAAATAATATAAATAAATAAAAATGAAGGATGACATACCTATAAGGAACATGAATATAAAAAGACCCAAATACCAAGAGTCTTAAAAAATTTCAACACCCCTTAACAAAAACGATGTTCTGAAAATATATCTCAATACCATACAATCTTCAATCGAGTCTGCGAGAACACATATCATCCATAAACAACAACAAGATAATTATTCACTCATTTAATAAAAAATTAAATTTTCATAAAAGGCTAAAAACTCACCAAAAAGTCATACAGTGCAAAAAATGCTGTGAAATGAGGCGTGGATTGCTCCTAACACACCCATTATCCAATGACACACAAAATCCCTTAATAAAACACCTGAATCCATGTTCAATTTCACCTAAACACAACTAAAAGCTAAAATAAATTTTCAGTAGAATATAATTCATGTAAAACAATAAACCGGATTATTTACGACCTCATTGGAAATCCTCTATGATCTTTATATGAAATATCCAACAAGAATGATCATTTATCCTTGATATGGAAAAAAATTATTTCCTAAAACCCTACCATAAAAACCAATATCAAAGAATAATGTAATAATGGAAAATAATAAAGAGGGAACAGGTATTACCCAAAAATTAAAAAAAAATGATAGAAAATGAGTTTCATCATGAGAAACCAATGAGGGGGGAGGGGTTCATCCTCCCCTATACCCACACATCGAAGGAGGATAAACCATATGTGGGTTATAATTTGGAAACCCATTTTCCATTTTTTAAACAAAATATGTTTTATAGAATGAACATATGTTAATTTCATGACTGGATCTGAGATAGGCATCTCATCCCTCCACCATATACATTTTTGTTGTGAACCATTGGTCCATGCCATGGATGGATTTATACTGCAACTTTTTTCTAGTATCATTCCTACTTAAAAAAGTCTCTAACACATTATCTAACACACGAAACTCCACATGAGCCTCAAACCATTTCAAAATAACATATTTCAAGGACATTGAAATGCTCAAAACACCTGTTTGAGTACTATTTCTCAAAAAACCCTCTCACCAAAATAAAAAATTAAAATTCCATTGAGAATTTACAACACATAAATCATTGAATTATATTATAATTTCTATTTGATAATTATATAGCTTTAATGGTAATTATGGACCCTTGAACACTATATTAATGTCTCTGTTGTCAATAGAAAGGGAATTTATCAAAAATATCTTCTATGAAATACATGGACCTAGAATGCTTATAATTAAGAGAACCTTGTTGTTTAAATTTCATTACGAACAGTGGAAGTTACAAGGGGAATATGGGCTCCTGGTAATTGGTTATCACCTCAACAATTTATGATTGGGGACTTTTTTACAAATTATTTCCACGTTAAAAAATAACCCCATAGGAGTATAAATTTATTTAAATTAATTGAATTGAAATATTTAGTGTAAAATGGATAGGTTTTTTTAGCCCTATTTATGTTATGAATGGAGGTAGATTGAAATTATTGGTGATGGGTTGGAATTGATAGAACCTTGAGACACATTATAGAATCTTTGAGTGCAGACCAGATAGGTGGGTAATTCTCCTTCCCAAATATCTTATGTGTACCAATCAATTATACACCTAGTAGAATTTATCAATTGGTTTTGTATGATGTGTTGAGAGGATCAACCAATGTTAATTAAGAAGTTGAGGTGGTTGGAACTGCATCTCCATGTGTGGTTATATATTTTAATAGAATAAAAGTACAATGAGATCATAATGTTAAGATAATTATTTCAAGCGATGCCACACCCTCAATGTGTTGGAATTGGACCTAGAAATGTTTTTGGATACTAATGAGGCTTGGGGTCTCTATGTGTTTTGTGGTGGATTTGTTGTGAACCCTTATAGTTGTTATCCTTGTTGAGTTGGAGTGCTGGATTATTGAGATGGTGATGATAAGTTGATTTTCTTGATTAATGGTAGGTGGAAGGCTTCATGAAGTAATTTTATAGCTTTTAAATATCTATCATGATAATGATGAGAGAAATTTTTATGATATCCAATAAATTGAAGAAAAATATAGTGTTTCACTATGAAAATATCATATAGAACATCCAATATCATAAATAATATAATATATTCGTAATGAAGTGATTCTGGAATAATTTGAGTGTGCTAAGGAATATAGCACATGAAAATAGAGAAAACTGTGAAGACACTAAAAATTATAAATTGTGAAAACATAGTGATTCCAATACATCTTAGGAAATATAGAAAGGGAATGATTTTAATGAAAGAGTAAAAGATTCATGGAAGGAAATAATAATTACCCAATGATCATAAAGTTCTGTGAAAATGGATTTTATAGTCTTCCTCATAAAAATATGAAAACAATATTTAATTTGTGAATGATTTATTATTTTATGAAATATTAGTGATTCATAATTTTCCTTTTCATGAAGTTTTTTTGTTTTATGAAGGAAACAATTTATGTAAAGATGTTATGTATTCCAAAGATTACAAAAATAATATATATACAAAGAAGTTTATTAAATAATTGGAGTTACATGAAAAAAATAAAGAGTTTTCGAAAAGGTTTTTCAGAGAGATAATGTTTTGAGAAGGGGTGGAAATGTTTATAACTATTTCTCTACCTACCACATTTTAGAAATCACAACTTTTTTAATTTATAATGTCTCAAAATTCATGAAATACTTGAGTGAAAATATTACTTAAAAAAAGTAATGCGTACATGTGTTACATGAATAAAGGACTTATATAACTTTGACTAGGTGAGTTTACTGACATATTTAAATAATCATAAATGATGGTATTTTAATAACATAGAAATGTTTCCAAAAATCTATGAGTTACATTAAACCGTGAAAATTGTTTGAATGTGTGTTTTGTGAATTTTCTTAAGGAGAATAATACATGAAGTGATTGGAACTCAATTTAGAGCTTGAAAATGGAATTTTTTATTCATTAAATACATTTTGAAAAGGGAATGTTATGTTTCTATAATGGTAATTTTCACAAACAATTTGTGAAATGGTAGTCTAGAGATCAATGTACACAAATTTGTGCAGCAATTATTTGATAGAGAATTCATTCATAGCCCTATGAGCCAAAAGTTACTCCCTACTGAAGAAGTTATAAAAGTGAGAGGAAAAAGGTATTTACCCTTGGGTGGAAAGGATGAAACCATAACCATTTTATGTTGAGTTTCCCTTGGAATAGAAGTGTCCAAGCCTAAATCCACCACTGAAATAGTTTTATTATATGTTGTCACATCGACACAATGTGAGTGTGTGCCCACTGGCAGTTTCTTAGAGTTGGTGACATAAGTAAAAATTTTGTGTCTTGTGTCCTTGATTTTATTATATAAAATTGGATGATAATTTGTATATGTGTATGAACTGATAATCAATATTATCTAAATAAATCTATGATAAGTGCACCGGTTAATCAAATCCCTAATTAATTTATGGACACAAGAGTGAACCTACTAACAATTGAATTCAATATTGGTTAGTATAGTGAGTGTTTAATGGGTATGTGGGGAAATTAATATGATTTTTATGTCGTGATTCCCCCCCCCCCCAAGTCAAGGAACATCTCATCAAATTCCATTATGAGTTGAATAATTTCAACACAATCGAAGGTTTTTCTCATTGGATTTTTTATCTGAATTACTCTATTTGTTAATTTTAGGTGAATTATTTTCTTCTCATAAAGCATGGGAAAGATAAAGAATCTAAATAATAATTAGAACTCCCAATTAATTCCATATAATACAATAGTTTTTGAGATGTGTGAGACCATGAAAAAGGATCCCAATAACTCATTAACTATTGGAATTGACGAATATTATTGTGTGTATTATTTTTTATACAATATACTATAGAATAATATAAAAATATTAACATAAAATTTGATTTTGGAACTATTGGTTATGATAAGATATCATAAAATTTAACGTTTTATATTTTCCACATATCAATGAAACTCGATCAGGGGAACATAGAAGAATAGATAATGCAAAGAAAGATGAATGAGTTTCAAGGGATCTGTGCTTAAATACTAAGAATTTATATCAAAAAACTAAAAATACTTAATAAAAGTCTAATTTAATTCATTTATAATATTAGGGAGTATAATTATAATAATTCCAAGGTGTTATGGGAAATTTCTTCCAAGGTATAAGGGTGTAGAGCTGGTTCCAAAAAAAAGAGCCTTAACTCAAAAGAGTTCTAAAATAATATATCCATGAAGGATAACTTTGTTGCACACATGGAATTGTTAGTTTATAAAAACAAAAGGTTGAGAAAATTAAATGACTCTTTGAATTATGAAATTGTGAATATGAGTGAAAAAATAAAGTGTCAAAGTGACATACTTGAAAAACCTACACAAGAATTGGAAAAAGAAATTGTCCTAGATAAGAAGATAAAACCTAGAATTATCCCTCCCAAAACTCAACTAGAAGATATTTGAAACTCCAAGAAAAAAGAATTATCAAATGTGGCTACTATTACTGCCCAATTATTGGAGAAGTATGTGAAGATCAAGGATCCCTATATAAGGCTGAAAATATTAAATGAGAAAAATAACATCCCTTCTATGGAAACATCAACATGTGGAGTCCACAAAATTTAAAATACAGAGTAATAATGTTACTGTATGAACTATTCTAAAACTAAAATAGATGAATCATGGAGAAAGGTAAACACTAAAATATACTAATATAAAATCATGTTGCATTCAATTATTTTCCACATTGAATCTAAATGGATAAAATTAATAAGGAATCCTAATAAAAAACCAACTCAATCTAGGCATGAAAATATGTGGTATAGTTTTTATTATAAATTATTTATCTATGTTGATCGGGTTTATATGGATAATATTTACTACAAAAAGGGAAATACACGTTTCATAAAGAAATCATTAATTACCTTGGGTAATGGGAATAATATTTTCACTAAATTAATGTCTATAAAGTTGGAGAAAATATATATAACATTAGTGAAAAATAATGGACCTCAATAAAAGGTTCATCAAAATATAATATAATATTACTCACAGAATTCATCATTGAATGATTGAAATCAAATTTTTAAGAAAAATAAATAAGCTTCTCCATATTTTATAAATATTTATGACAAAGTGATAAATGATTCACAAATTAATAAAATATGTGAGGTGTCTCGATTACCTATAAAAAGAGGCAGGACGCGCGGCATGCCTGAGTTGTATTTCAGAGTGTACCATAAAGAAGAGAAAAAGATAACTATGATATCTCCAAGGAAAAAAGGAAATTAAGTTGTATAA
Source organism: Viscum album (assembly GCA_963277665.1). Taxonomy (NCBI): domain Eukaryota; kingdom Viridiplantae; phylum Streptophyta; class Magnoliopsida; order Santalales; family Viscaceae; genus Viscum; species Viscum album. The sequence goes on from OY728122.1 coordinate 1,211,884,033, forward strand.
ATATTCCTTCCAAATAATTAATTGAACATATGGGTTCATGTAAAGAAAAGAATAAGACTTTAAAAATGGAATGGAATCTAAAAGACACTCATTTGAATGAGACGTCCCAAAAAAGGCATTGGTTGTGAATGCTGATGAATCAAGGAGGGATAAATAGAGCCACATGAATATTTGTAGAAAATGTTTCCAATTAGTGATGTATTACAAGATCCTTGTTGGTAAGAGTACCCAAGGAATATTAATTTCTATGTTGGGAAATATAGAAAAAGGAATTCTTAAACTAATAAATTGTAATTACAAATAAAAAACTAAAATGAAGTTTCTATAAGTGGAACTATTAAATGAAAATCCACTTATAAGGTACGGAATAAGTTTACCTTGAATAATGAAGATCGTGATTCCTTAACCTGAGAAAGTGAAACTGTCCCCTCTCCCTATGTGTTTAAAATCTATTAATTTTTAATGAAGTATTTCTAGTTTTTGGGGAGATATTATTAATTTAAAATTTACATAAAAATATAAAAAGTGTTGTTGTGACATGCTCTATTGTTCCAACTAATTCAAATCAGTATAAGTGGAAGGTTTATTATATCTTGAATTACAATAAATGAAAATAGATAGAAAATTCGAGTAATAATGAGGAGTCATAATTATTTGATTCGTCTGTTAAAAATTATATTTTAGTTGATGTAAATTGGTATCAAGAAATTAGAATAATTGACTTAAAGATCACTTGACCTCTCTAACTTCAGATCTTGATGTTGGAAAATGGGTAAATGGTAATAAAATGATCTCTCATTATTATATTTTTTTGTTCTAACATGTGGTTTTCTTTGATAGTTCATTTTATATCTGAGGCTACTATGTATGGATATATCTCATTTTGTATTCTAGTTCAATATTATTTGAAAAATTAGAAAAATGTAAGTGGGTTTTTGAAATGAAAATTTCGTGGATTTATTCTCCAATAAATAATGAAGTACACTATGTTTATTAGAGAAGAAATCTATTACCAATTAAAGTCCAAGAAGTTCTCTTGAGAGAATAATTGGTTCATCATTTCAAAAATTGGTACCAAGAAATATTCAATTAATGGCATCATCTATCATACTAGTATTTTATGATAGTATAAATAATATTAAAAAAAATTAATCTTTGTTTATAGAGCATAAAAATAAATTGAGAACAATTTCATGAAAGAAGAAAATTTTCTTGGACTACCTAAGATGTATAGAAGTAAATGAGTTAAATGGAAAGTTTTGGGGATATTAACTTCATAGCATGTTTAAAATATTTATTCATTAATCAATAGCATTATAAACTATTGTGATAAGTGCACCAGTTAATCAGATCCATAATTAACTGATGGACACAAGAGTGAACCTACTAACAATTGAGTTCAATATTGGTTAGTATAGTGAGTGTTTAATGGGTATGTGGGGAAATTAATATGAGTTTTATGACATTATTCCCCCCATTCAAGTAATATCTCACCAAATTCCATTATTAGTTGAATAATTGCAACACAATCGAAGGTTTTTCTCACTGGATTTTTTATCTGAATTATTCTATTTGTTAATTTTAGGTGAATTATTTTTTCTCATAAAACATGGTAAAGATAAATAATATAAATAATAAGTAGAATTCCCAATTAATTCCATATAATGCAGTAGTTCATTAGAATTTTGAGATAAATAAAAAGGATCCCAACAACTCATTAACTATTGGAATTGATGAATCTTATTGTGTATATTATTTTTTTTATAAAATATACTATAGAGTAATATAAAAATTTAACATAAAATTTTATTTTGGAACTACTAGGTATGATAAGATATCATAAAATTTAATTTTTTAAATTCTCCACATAATAATGAAACTTGATCAGGGGAACAGAGAAGAATAGATAATGCTAAGAAAGATGAATGAGTTTCAAGGGATCCATGCTTAAATACTAAGAATTTATATCAAAAAACTAAAAATACTTAATAAAAGTCTAATTTAAGTCATTTAAAATATTAGGGAGTATAATGATAATCATTCCAAGGTGTTATGGGAAATTTCTTCCAAGTTATAAGGGTGTAGAGCTAGTTCCAAAAAAGGTCCTCAACTCAAAAGAGTTTCAAAATAAGAAGTCCATGAAGGATAAATTGGTTTCACACATGGAATTGTAAGTTTATAAAAACAAAAGGTTGAGAAAAGTAAATGAGTCTTAGAATTATGACATTGTGAATATGAGTGAAGAAATAAAGTGTTAAGGTGACTTACTTGCAGAACCTACAGAAGAAGTGTAAAAGGGAATTGTCCGAGAAAAGAAGCTAAAACCAAGCATTATCCCACCCAAAACTCAACTAAAATATATTTTAAAGCCCAATAAAGAAGAAATATCATGTGTGGATAATATTACTGCCCAATTATTGGAGAAGTATGTGATGATCAAGGATCCCTATGTAAGGATGAAAATATTAAATGATAAAAATAACATCCCTTCTATGGAAACATCAACATGTGGAGTCCACAAAATTTAAAATATAGAGTAATAATGTAACTATATGAACTATTCTGAAACTAAAATAGTTTAATCTTGGAGAAAGTTACACACAAAAATATACTACTATAGAATCATGGTGCATTAAATTATTTTCTACATCAAATTTAAATGGGTAAATTTAATAAGGAATCCTAATACAAAAACAACTCAATCGAGGCATGAAAATTTGTTGTATAGTTTTTATTATAAATTATTTATCTATTCTAATCGGGGTTATATGGATAGTATTTAATACAAAAAGGGAAATAAAATTTTCATAAGGAGATCATTAATTACCTTGGGTAATGGGAATAATATTTTCACTGAAAGAATGTCTATAAAGTTGGAGAAAATATATATAACATTAGTGGAAAATAATGAAGCTCAATAAAAGCATAATCAAAAAATAATATAATATTACTCAAAAAAGACATCATTGATTGATTGAAATAAAATTTGTAAGAAAAATACAGAAGTTTCTCCATATTTGAGAAAGTTGTATGAGAAAGTGATAAATAGTTCACAAATGAATAAAATATATGAGGTGTCTCGATTACCTATAAAAAGAGGAAAGACACGCGGCATGCATGATTTGTATTTCAAAGTGTACCATAAAGAAGAGAAAAATAGAACTATGATATCTCTTAGGAAAAAGAAAAATAATTTGTATAAATAGACCTTCCAAATCATGAATTGAACATATGGGTTCATGGAAAGAAAAGAATAAGACTTTAAAAACTGAATGGAATCTAAAAGACACTCATTTGAATGAGACATCCCAAAAAAGGCATTGGTTGCGAATGCTAATGAATAATAGAGGGATAAATAGAGCCTCAAGAATATTTTTAGAAAATGGTTCCAATTAGTGATGTGTCAGGATATCCTTGTTGGTAGGAGTACCCAAGGAATAATAATTTGTATGTTGGGAAATCTATAAAAAGGAATTCCTAATCTACTAAATAGTAATTAAAAATAAAAAAAACTAAAATGAAATTTCTATAAGTGGAACTCTGAAATGAAAATCCACTTATAAGGTACAGAATAAGTTTACCTTGAATAATGAAAATACTCATTCCTCAACTTGAGGAAGTGAAATTGTCTCCTCTCCCTATGTGTTTAAAATCTATTAATTATTAATGAAGTATTTTTTGTTTTTGGGGAGATATTATTAATTGAAAACTTATAGAAAAATATTAAAAGCGGTGTTGTGACATGCTCTATTGTTCCAACTAATTCAAATCGGTATAAGTGGAAATTTTATTATATCTTTAATTACAATCAATGAAAATAGATAGACAATTCGAGTAGTAATGAGGAGTCATAATTATTTGAGTCATGTGTTAAAAATTATATTTTAATTGATGTAAATTTTTATCATTATATTTGAATCGTTGACTTAAAGATCCCTTGACCTCTCTAACTTGAAATCTTGATATTGGAAAATGGGTAAATGGAAATAAAATGATCTCTCATTATTATATTTTTTTTTTCTAACATGTGGTTTGATTTGATAGTTCATTGTATATCTGAGGCTACTATGTATGTATATATCTAATTTTGTATTCTTGTTTAATATTATTTTAAAAAGTAGAGATATGTAATCAGATTTTTTAAATGAAAATTTCGTAGATTTATTCTCCAATAAATAATGAAGTACACCATGTGTATTAGAGAAGAAATCGGTTACCAATTTTAGTCCAAGAAGTGCTATTGAGAGAATAATTAATTCATCATTTCAACTATTGGTATCAAGAAATATTCAATGAATGGTATCATCTATCATACTAGTATTTTTTGATAGTAGAAATATTTTTTTTAAATTAAAATCCTTGTTTATAGAGCATAAAAATAAATTGAGAACAATTTCATGAAAGAAGAAAACTTTCTTGGACTACCTAAGATGTATAGAAGTAAATGAGTTAAATGGAAAGTAATAGGGATATTAACTTCATATCTTGTTTAAAATATTTATTCTTTAATCAATGGAATTAGAAACCATTATGATGGATCTTTCCTAAGTAATAAGTCAAACAATAAAAAATCCTTGTGAATATAAATACAAAATAAATATATTTTTTCAATAGAGATATTTCTCAAACCAATAGTCACAAGTGAAGAGATAATGAATGAGAAAATTAAATTTTTATGTCAATAAAATATGTATAAAAATAGGATGAGTTTAATATCACTAGTGTATAATTATATCTCTTTATCAAATACAAGGACCATGGTGAAAAAGGAGTACAAGTATAAATTTACCTATTTACATATTTAATAAAGGAGACAAAGTTCCTTGATTTCCTCAATGGTCTTAATGGATTTGAAGGATGGAATATTATCATGTATAAAGAATTTAAACATGGGAGAAGGATATAATTATACATGTTTTTATCTTTGTTTCCCAAGGTATTATTTTTCTTGGGATTCTATATATGTTTCATATTTATATAGCAGACTTCTGAGTTCAATTAAATGGGAAGGAGAAAAAAATATGGATCCTTATACAGTTTCTATACAATAAAAAAGGATCATTAAGATTTTTCTTTCCATCCTAAACATATATATGTGGATTAGTATGCTAAATCAATAAATCTGATAATGATGAGGATGTTTTTCATTAAATCTAAATCATAGAATGAGTTCTTGATGAAAGAAGAATGATGATGGGGATGAAGAAATTTGTCCTCATTTGTTCCATACATTGTTAAATAGTTTATATTTATATCCAATATTAATCAATTATTGGTATTGGTATTTATAGATAGTTTTTATCAAAAAAAGTATATCACGTGGCATCAAGATAGTGGAAATGAATTCATGTATGTGTTTCCAAAAATTTAAATGGGGTAGATGGTTGGACGCTAATGAGACTAGGTGTTTCTATGTGTTGTGTGTTTGAAACATTGAAAACTCTTTTCATTGTCAAACATTAAGTGTTAGTGTGTTGGATTCTTGAGAAGGTGATGTCAAGGTGATGTTCCTACTTTAGGTAAGTTGGCTGATTTCTTGAATTTATGTGAAATCCTAGAATTTTAATAAAGATAATTATAAGAAATTGGTTCAATATATGAAGGAAAGAGGATCACTTGCAGAGTTTGTGGAGAAGTTATAAGACCATGAATAAATGGAATTATTCATGTTGAAATGTGTCTATAAGTTTTTAGATTCATGCGATAATTTGGAATATGAAATTGGAGTAATGGAAGATGAATTAGAAAATTAAATGTTTTGTGAACATGCAAACTCCAAGCCATATTGAGGAAATATTGAAAAATAATGGTTTTTACACATGTGAGAAGTTGAAATAAAGGTATCAATAGTTTCATTAGAATTATTTTTTGAGACCACATCATCCAAATTTGGTAAATTAATGGAATTAATGAAATATTAGTTGTTTCTTGAATGTGCTATGACTCACAAAAGAAAATTTCCAAAAATAGGAATGTTTTTTGTTTGAAAAAAGTTATGAGATCACACAATGTTATTGAAAATCATATATGAAATAAATTTATTCTCATAATTGTGATAAATAAATGGAGTTACATTTATATAATGAAGAGTTTCATGAAAGGAGTTCATGAGTGAGAATGTTTCAGGACGGGGAAAAAGCATCTATAAATAGGATTCCACCCCTAACCCATTTGACCAAGCCAGAACTGTGGAATTTTCGATGGATCTAAATTCATGAATGTTTTTTGAGAAGTTACTTATTATATAAAATACTATTGATTACATGAGTTATTTCAAAAATGAACATGTGTTCTTTTGAACATATGATTTTATCAAAATATGGATAGACTTGTGAGGGTTGTATGTTTCACAAAAGTTTTTGTTAATGATATGAGTATTGTGAAGTAATGATGGTTTTTAGAAATTTTCTATCAGGAATCCGTTTAAATATAATAGTATAGTGATCTACCGGAACTCATTATAGTATTTTCCCCTGGAATTTATTATTCCTTGAATACATTTTCAATAGGGAATGTAAATCTTCAAAAATGGTGATGGTCGCAATTAGTTTATGAAAGATAACTATGAAGATTAATAACAACCAACTAGTTTGTCAAATAACAGATAGTGAATTCATACATTGGACAGGGAGGAAAAAAATATTCCCACATGAATAAGTATGAAAACTAAGATGACAAAGGGATTGACCCTTTGGTGGTAGTGAGTCGACCCTAAATATTATAAGGGGTGTGACCCAAGGTATTGGATTTACCTAGCCTAAATCCATCACAGAGAAATTATTAGTATGTTTTCAAAAATTGACTCTATGTTAGAGTTTATCATTAGATGTATCCCAATGTAGATTAACCAAGTGAAATTCATTTGTATTATGTTATTTTTATTCCTATATTCTTTTGGAGGACTTTTCAGTGCATGCAGATTGAGTGATCATTCATATTATTTGAATAAGGAAAATATAATTCCACTAGTAAATTAGAAAATCACATAATTAGGTAACAAAATAGTGAATCTGATAACATGTGAGTTCATCATCAGTTTAGATAGTGATATTTCCATAGGTACATTGTGAAATGTGAATGAGTTTTATAACCTAATTCAACCTCTCATCCCCACTTTGTTAATCTCTCACTAAATTCCAATGTGGGTCAAATGGATGATGTCATGATTGAGGAACCCATTTCCATTTCCCAAACTATAATGTGAACCCGAATATGGTAATGGCTTCCCCAATTATATAATAATCCCATTAAGGGTGAGTATACAGACATTAGTATCACAAATTTCATGTGTCACCATATAACCTGAAGTTTGATGGAGTGACCCTGGAATGTATATAGGGATAGGAATTGGTTATGTACTCGAGTGGACATCATAGGAAATGTATGAAGGGTTTGTTGTTTGTCCATAACATATGATGATTATTACATGAAATATATAGGGAGGACGATGCCCCTTCACTTTATTAATAACAATAATAATAATAATAATAATAATATTATTATTATTATTATTATTATTATTATGAGATATTATCGGGTGCATAATGGCCCTCAGATATATTATTTGATATGGATGTGAGAGACACACTACCCTCTGAGCTTTATATTGTCAGATTCCTAGAATTCCTAGGATATGTGGGATATATGATGTTATTATATGATATGAATACGATGTTTGTGGTATAATTTTATTCTTGTCATTATTATATGATAAAAATAATGATTCCTATTATCTACTAATTATACCATGTGATATGGGAGATTCCAATAATTCATAGGATCTAGAGTAATTCTTGGTTACATCATATGTGATTTCTAGTGATTCTTAGTATCAGGTTGATGTACTATGTGAGTAGTTGGATGACTAGATTTCTTAGGATCTAGTTATATGCTTGGTGATTTAATGTGATATATCTATAAAGCCCGGGATGTGGTCATTATACCTATTGATATGTGAAATGTATGTGTTGTCCATAGGATTTGGAATTGTACCTGAATCTATATTATATCCCTAGTATACTACCTGGGATATAGAAATGAACCTAATACATGGGATTCTTAGGGTATGTTCTGGGATCTAGTGTTTATACATAATACATACTAAGGGTTCTGTGAGATGATTTGGGTGGGATTCACTTCCCCTTGAGTGATCATATAAATTTATGATGATTTTATGGATGAGAATTTACCCAACACATGACATAATTATACTATATGATTAGAGAAATCCCTTCTCTAGAATAAGATGTTATAGTCAATTTAATGTTTCATTTAAGTACCTGATGATTTATTGTGATTAATTTATTCTGATTCCACTATTTCATATTTATTCCTATTGATTCACATTGGTGTACATTTACTCAACAGTTTTGTTTGGGAACCCATTAGAGGATCCCTTGAGTGGTGTACTTACACACCATTTGAGAATACATGTTACTTGTGTACTTTTGTAGACATATATATTCATAGTTTTAGGTTCGGTAGATAGCCCAATCATCATGAAGGTGTTTTATATCATGGAAGGGATAAAAATATTGGGATAATATGATGCTTTGAGTTGCTATTAGTGCCTTTTTTCTATTTTATTTATATTTTTAGTCTTATTTTTTAGTCTAACTGTGAGCCAGAAGTCAATTTATAATAGTATAGTTTAAGATCTATATGATTAATTTATTCTATATTTTCATTATTCATAACACTTATGGGGAGTTTCACCTATGTTCAAGTAACAACCAATGGTCTAGACCCTAGTTTATTATTCTTAAATAGTTGGGGGTTTAACCAAACACTGATTCATCATATATAGAACCACTGAATGTTCATGGATGGGTGTCTAATTACTAAAAAATAGTGTATTAATGACATAAAAACCCAACTAAACTTTAAATCAGTCTATATGTTTGGAATAAATAAAAACAAATAATAATAATAGTGTACCTTAAACCATATGATTAGACCATTCTTGGAACTTAACAATAATTTGACCAAGATCATAAAAAATAAACCAAAAGGATCCTTTCTCTAAAGATATCCACATATAATAATAATATACTAATTCCTAAGAAGGATCTATATCCTTTCAATGTTTTCTTGAACAAAGTTATTAATTAGTTGAGAGAAAATAGAGCTCAATAATATTCTTCATTAGTGGAGTTATATAAATATTTGTAACTCAATATAATAAATAAACATGTATGATTAATGAAATGATTTAAATTGGACTTAAAAATCCAAAAAATTTCTAAAATATTAATTTTAACATTTCATAAAAATTCCATAAATTTCAAAACATTTAAATTCTTCATCACATTTCTCATTTATTTTTTATTGTTTAAAAAATCATGAAATGTTCTGTAACATCCCCTAATCATCATTAAATTATGAATAACAGATACAGATTGCTAAAATAGGTTAGTTGTATTGATTATTACTCTTTATTTTATAATGGTATTATACCAATAATGAATCACCATGGAATATATACTTACAAAATGTTGTGTTTCAGACAATGATATACCATGGTGTGGTCAAACCCACCATATCATATCAGTACCTTTAGTGAAAAAAATACATCCTCAACCCCTATAATTTAATTTTAAAACATAAGTAAATCTAACCAAAATAACCCATGGTTAGGGTACTAAAATGTTGAAAAGTAAATGAAATATAAAGATAAGAGATAGCTAGTGACACAACATTAATCTGAATCATAAACACCAAAGGATATTGGGGTAATGAATAACTTAAGTGAAAAACCAAAAACAAAATTTCACAAGAGACTCATAGATTCAAAGGGTCACATAGTTGAGAAGAAATGGGACCCTTTAAATAGTTTTAAAATATTTAAACTCATGTTTTATGAGTTCTAATTTTTTGATTCATAATTTGTAAACCATTAACATTTATGAAGTAGTTATTCTACTTTAAATTATCATATCGATATGTTTTAGTATATATTATTTTTAAATAAATCACAAGAATCATGATTAATCAAAAAACATTTTAAACCTTTTTTCACTAGTTTATAAAAAATAAATCATTATACAAAAAATTAAAGTGTCGTAATTTTTCCTATCATGTGAATTTATATCCTTTAAAAGTCATTAAACTCATTCCCTGAAGTTTTTTAACCATTAAATCTACATGTGGGGTCCACTCTCCTATTCCTACACCTAAAATTTATCACGTGAATATAATACACAAACCAATGGAATGATTATTTTAACAAACAAATTCATCTATATAAGTAGAATTAAATGATTTTTTAGAAAAAATATATACCAACATAAAAATCAAATTTATCCTTTTTGAAAAAATGAGAGGTGTTTAAATAATATTTCTTGGATTGATATATGTTGAACCCATCTTGAATAATATTTTACTAAAGTAGAAAGGATAAATGATATGTAACTTATCCAATATGTTTTGTAATATTAAATGACTTAGCATATTGAGGTGATTTTTTCCATACATATCAATTAAAACATACCAAAATTGAGGGATCATTTTAATAAATTCATAATCTCCAACGGAAAAATAAATAGGTCATCAAATATTTTTTGTATAATAATTTTTCCAATTTTAGAATTTATAATTATGTTATTAATCACAAAAATTTTATTAGTATTATATTATTTCAATTTAATCCCTAAAAGTATATACTCTACCATTTCATCCAAAAATAAAGGTGATCAACATGGAATTCAAAAAAATTATTAAAATGAATCCTTGTGAACCAGGGGTTGATAATTTTTATTATATGTAAATTATTCCCAATGAAGATAATTTTTGGAACTGAATGAATTTTAAATTAATTCAAACAAAATTGTGTAAAAAATTTATTTTTTTAAATAAAAATAAGTTTCAGTGTCAGAGAGAAAATTTTTCCCAATACCACCATTCAACTAACATCCAAAACCTATTTTCAACCAGTGCGCACAACCACATTCAACTAGTGTAACTCTCCCTCCCATATCATCATGTTTGATTGAGATTGTCACGTGTCCACATTTAGCCTCCCCATAAGCAATAGGAAATTGATGAGTGATGAGAACCTATAAAATGCTATAGGTTAACTATCTCCTAAATATCATTATCCATCAATAAAAAATAAAGAAAAATTTAATAATAATAAAATTAATGTATTATAAATTGAACCAGATAAATACATCACATGCTATGGGAATATCATTCTTACCCAGTCATTGAAAAGGATCCCCCATGTGGTGGATCATTACATGAGATATGATTAAATAGTTAATAAATAAATAAATACCATTATAAATTAATTCTATTAAGTCCTGTAATTTATTCTAACCCTGAAAATTTTTACATTATTAACAGCCTAACAGAGCTCTCTCTCCCTTCATTGGATCCCTAAAAAAAGGACTACACATTCTATAAGAATCCCACGCAGGGTGTGAGTAATATATCAAAACAGGATATCATCAATATGTCCATATAATAAATTTATCAAATAAATTTGGTTTTATAAAATTCTATAAAATAAATAAAAATTTAATTTGTCATCCTTGTAAAAATTTTGTTTTCTAACAAGGCCCCCACAAACCCCAAAAATGCAAATTTTGGATCCATTCCATAAGGAGTATTCTTTTTATTCCAAGATACTTCGAAGAACACTATTAGTAACATCTCAATAATGTAATATGACCACATAAATACCCATATTGTGTCCCAAACACCCTCTTTCACTCATGGAAGGTTACATATAATGTTCTATACAAAGTCCAAGACCGGACCATCTCACTCAGGGGGGGAGGGGGTCACACATCATCATATTGGTACCCAACCGTATCACCCATGGAATCACCAATACCCACAATACCATGCGATCACATCATAAGACATCATCCATTATCACAGTACATGATCACTAAATCATCAGCCTCCTCATATAATATAACACCCAGCAAAAATATCAAGTGGTCATGAAATTCCCTATGGATACCCAGTAGTCCTAACATGACCTCATATGCATAATGAAACCACAATTATAAGGCCCTAGCCTTAAAACTTACTTAATCTCGAGTTATTACAAGATTACACATTGAGGATCTTTTTTAGGTTAAGAGTTTTAGAGAATTAGATCATAAAACATGCATTACATTCCACATTTAAACAAAGTGGTTACATAAAAGATAGTATTCATTTTTCCCATTAATGGAAACATATTTAAAATAAAACATGGATTCTTTCTTAACACTTCCTTGACACTATCATCATATCATGTACCATTCCCTTGACCTGTGAAAAACATTTCAAAAACGTGGGATGAGCATAAAAAGCTCAGTAAGGGTTATAAAAATATGGAAAGGAAACATGATCTCATATATACATAAGAATGAAAGCATACTTTACCCATAAAATATAAGTACTTTAACATACCTCATAAAATCATAAATAAATCATAGAAATCATAAGACATAAAGGTAACTTGAGGCATTCATAACATTCTTACGTAGGGAGTAACCCTCTTGGTTACATTTGGAATACCCATCATAGTATATTCCCAAAATCTCTTCGGAGAAACCTTAACGTATAACCCCTTCGCGTTACCCAATGCATTTGAGAGCTATATCGGGCTCACCTGCCCTTAGATTATCACGAAACCACATGTCTCCATAACAACGCCCAAGAACCATAACATAATCGTATCACATAAAACATGCATAAAGGAAACATAACATTTCCACATTTCAATCACAATATATCAATACAACACATTGATATAACAAAAACATTATGAAAACCATTTTCAATACAAAAATAAAATAAAAGTAAAACATGGTAATTATTTTTCATTCAAAAAAAAGTTATGGCTTGTAGAGGATGTCGAAACTCAAATAATGGTCACAGCGGCGGAGAAGTCATTGTCACCGCATACGTACGACAAAAAAACAAAAACACATTCCTTTTGTCGTTTAGTAAAACCCTTCGTATAAAAAAAATATTCCTTTTGAATAAGTATAAAAGTAAAAGGGGTTTATAGACCATATAAAAGAATGTTGTGTATAAAACCAAATATGCCTCAAGGAATGAAGATTGAGACGAAGTCCTTTACCTCGGTTCCGACTTGACTCGATCGTTCTTTAACCTCCTGAATAATAAACTTGAGTTAATTTCTAATTTATTAAGAACATTTTTCAAGTTCATTATTCCCTTTATATCAATTATTACCATGACATGAACACTATGTAATTATTTAAGTTAATAATGGTCGTTTTAATGATCATTGGTACTTGAGTCAAAAATGAACTTCTTATATTTACATGTTGTTCACGTAGTCAAATATCCATTATCTCAAGAATGATATTGATGATGTAGATTACATATATATCATATATATCCAGTATATACATGCATTTATATTACATAATCATTTAGAGTTATGAAATTAAATGCATCGTTCATGGAGACGGTAAGCCGTACGTACGCATGTGCGCAACTTTCATTTCTATGTCATATTAATGGAATTAAAAATAAATGAGAGATATGTATATTTTAATTACATAATTATATTCATAATTTACATGCAACATACATCATATATATCCATTATATATATGTACTTATAATACTACATTACATTTGGGGATAAGAAATGAAATACACCGTTCATGGAGACGGTAAGCCATACGTACGCATGAACGCTACTTTCATTTATATATCATACTTTAATGGAATTAAAACATAATGATACATAATTGTATTATAATTCCAGTATGGTATCATATATAATATCATTAAATATATCCTTTATACGTACCACATATGGTATTAACGAATCAAATCACTTTGAGGGGGCGGTAGTCTGCACTTCCTAAAATGAAGATATCGCGTATACCCATAATGGAAGCCATAAAGGTATGACATAAATGATAAATACATAAGATTAAGGAAAACATAAAAATATTATATATCATATATAAATATAGTGACATCTTAATGGCCGCCGTTGAATGTGTTAGATGAATATTGAACAATCATCGTTTCGTGAGGCAGAAATTCGCCATCCATAGAATCATTATGTTCTTTAACCATTAGATGTAGGTGTGTGTAAGTGTAGCTCGAATTATTCTTATAATAACATCCTAGTATATTGAAGATAATGCAGTTTTTACAAAATATATGAATAAAAAGAGTTTAGGGGGTTGGAGAAGCAAAATAAAACATAAGAACACAAGAGAAGACACTACCTTTAAATCGGGTAACTCTTTTTGATTTCAGCTCAAAGGCTTTCTTGGGAAGACTTCTCCCCAAAGTGAGGCTCGTAGGAGTAATAGAGGGATGTGGAGAGACAAAATGGTCATGGTTTGGCCGAGCCAAAGGCTTGAGGGGTGTGGGTAAGGAGGTAGAGGTGGGGGCCTTTTATAAGAGGAGAGGATGGGCACTCTTCGAAAGGTATAAAAGGATACTTTATTATAAAATGATTTTTCTGATTAAAAAGGTCCCAAAATAATATATTTCGCGTATACGGTGATAATAGTTCTAAATACACCCATAAAATATGTTTTTGACATGTGTAGGTCTTATATTTTAGATTATCTTTTCATTTTATTTAAATCGTTAAATAATGAGGTCATCGCTGCATCATCATGGTGTCATAAATAATTTAATTTATTTAATGTCTAAAAATTATAAAAAATATATCATGAGGTAGGAAATATTGTTTTCTTTCTAATGAATATTTATAGTCAAAAATATGACTTGTATAACCCCATTTAAAAATTGTTTTAGTAAAACAACTCATGTTTGTGACATTTTTACTTTAACATTAAATAGAAAGATATTAATGTCATTTTCCTTCCAAAGTGGCTCCATGGGGTCCCCAAGTTGACCCATGTATTGTCTTGGTCGTCCATGACACATCCAATAAGGGTAGTACATGTGTCAAGTTCATTTCATATTATTAAAATAATATTTTTACCTTAAATTACACTAATTACCTCTAATCGCGATTAAAAACGTAAAAGTTACTATTCACCAAAAAATTATTTTAATCCCATTGAACCACATTTTACTTCTTAATAATAACCATGTATGTCAGATTTTTGAAATTCAAAACACAGAGGTAGTAAAATTTTATTTAAACGAAAAATCGGTTTTTTAAGTACCACTTAGTGGTTTCACTATTCATCAAAAATTGTAGTTTTTTAGAAAAATACCAAAACTTCACCCTAAGATATATTTGACATTATGAATTAAAAAAATGGTGTCTATTTTACAAAATTCAAAACATATAAGTTACATTAATTAATTTAATAATTAATTCTCGTTGTCTGAGCAAATAGCGTGTTTTTATGAAACAATAAGTATCATAAGATTAACACTAGTTTAAGTCCAATTTCAAAGTGAAATTAATTCCAAAGACCACTATTGGATTAAATGGTAAAAATATATTCTAATTTAACTTTAAAACCAATTCAATAGATAATCTAACCATATAATTAAATTATATGAAAACGGAGTTTTGATGTAAAATGCAGTATTTTTTATTATTCATTAAAAATGAACATTCTCAGAAAAATACCAAAAAATTATCCAATGTAAATTTCAATGTCCCAATCATAAATAATAATTTTATTTTGACATATATAGCTTATAAAATTGTCAAAAGTTTTATTTAAAAATGGTTTTCCTTCAAAAGGAAGTAAAACAATCTTTTAAAAATATTAGTGTATTCGAGGATTAAGATTGGATTTATTCTCATTTTAAGCCTCTAAAACACTATCTAATTAATTAGTATACATAGATAAAAATATCTATTATTAATTACTTACTTGGGATGTTACATACTTCCCCCCTTTAGAAAATTGTGTCCCCTCAATTTATTTACTTATCGAATAAGTGGGGGTATTTATCCCTCATTGCATTTTCAGATTCCCATGTTGCCTCTTCAATCATGTGGTTTTCCAAAAAACATTTACCTGATGAATCACCTTATTCTATAACACCGTCTCCCTGTGGACAAGAATCTGGACTGGTAGTTCCTAATAAGATAGTTTCTCTTCCAGCTGAACTACCTCTGGACTCAAAACATGAGATGGATCTGGCATGTACTTCCTTAACATTGAAACTTGAAAAACATTTTGTACCTAAGATAAACTCGGAGGTAAAGCCACTCGGTATGCAACTGATCCAACTCCCTCCATAATTTCATATGGTGAAATTAACCTTGGACTTAGCTTTCCTTTCTTACCAAATCGCATCACACTTTTCCATGGTGATACTTTGAGAAAAACATGAACACCTACCTCAAAAGAGAGATCCTTCCTCCTATTGTCCGCATAACTCTTCTACCTGCTTTGAGGTATTCTCATGTGGTTTTGTATCAGCTGAACTATTTCTTCCAAGTCTTCTACCACTTCTGGTCCCATCAACTTCCTTTCACCAACTTCATCCCAGAAAGTTGGAGTTCGACACCACTTCCGATATAACGCCTCAAACGGTGCCATCTGTATACTGGAATGAAAACTGTTATTATATGAAAATCCAACCATAGAAAGATGTTGGTCCCAACTTCCCTGATAATCCATCGAACAAGCACATAACATATCTTCCAAAGTATGAATTTTTCATTTTGACTGCCCATCTGATTGGGGATGAAAAGTTGTACTAAAATTTAATTCAGTACCCAACAACTTCTGAAGTCCTTTCCAAAAGTTAGAAGTAACATGGGATCACGATCAGATACAATGGAGAGAGGAACTCCATATAACCTGACTATCTCTTTAAGATACAAACGGTAATGTTTATCTAGGGATAAGGTATATTCTATAGCAAGGAAATGAGCAGATTTAGTCAAGAAATCATCAATAAACCCAGATTGCATTATTACCTCGAGGTGTCTTCGGAAATCCCAGAACAAAGTCCATGGATATATTTTCCCATTTCCACTCTGGCACTGGTAAAGGCTGAATCACCCCTTTTGGTAACTGTCACTCTGCTTTAACCTGTTGACATGTCAAACACTTCACTGTAAAATCAGCAATATCTCTTTTCATTCCATCCCACCAGTAATACTCCCGCAGTTCTCTGTACATCTTAGTACTACCAGGATGAACTGAAAACAGAGAACTATGATCTTCACATAACAAATATCTCTTCAACTCTGAGTCACAAGGCACAAACAATCTTTTCCCAAATCTAAAAACACAATCATTATCAATGTTGAATTCTGGCAACATACCTTTCTGAACTAGCTCTACCATTTTCTACAACTCACTGTCTTGCTTCTGTGCTTGCTTGATTCTGTCTGATAGAGAAGATTTCACTGATACCTGAAACAAAACAGAAGGACATCCTGCACCAACAACTTCTATTCCAAATTTCATCAAATCCTTAACCAAAGGATCACGTTCCAAACGCAACATTGTTAATAAAGAATTAATTTTTCGACTCAAAGCATCATCCACTTTATTTTCTTTTCTCAGATGGTAATGAATTGTACAATCATAATCCTTGATTAATTCCAGCCATCACCTCTGTCTCATGTTCAATTCTTTCTGAGTGAATATATACTTTAAACTTTTGTGATCGGTATATATTTCACACTTTACTCCATACAAATGATGCCTCCAAATTTTTAAAGCAAAAACAACAGCAGCTAATTCCAAATCATGTGTAGGGTAATTTACCTCATGAGTTTTCAACTGACATGAAGCATTTCCAATTATGAGATCTTTTTTCATAAGGACACAACCAAGTCCCTTCAACGAAGCATCACTGTAGATAACAAACTCACCATTCCTGGAAGGAAGTTCCAAAACTGGAGCATTCACTAATCTTCTTTTCAACTCCTGAAAACAATAATCACATTCTTTTGTCCAGATAAACATAACACCCTTCTGAGTTAGCTTAGTCATTGGACTAGATAACCATGACAAATTTTCAACAAACCTTCCATAGTAACCTTCCAAACCAAGAAAACTACGGATCTCAGTTACATTTGTGGGTCTTGGCCATTCTTCAACAACATTTCTTTAGCAGGATCAATAGCTATTCCATATTTAGAAACAATGTGACAAAGGAAAGAAATTTGTTGCAACCAAAAATCACACTTTCTGAATTTCCCATACAATTTCTTTTCTTTTAAGGTATGAAAGATAACCCTTAAATTACTTTCATGATCCTCTTTACTTTTAGAAAACACCAAAATATCATCAATAAACACAACCACCATTTATCACCTGATTCAACTAAGCCATCAATGTAGTAAACATCTCATTTCTGATTCTGACCATCTCTGGTTGCAGATTCGAAAGGTCATTATAATCTATATGCCTTCCTAGAAAAGCTGATCTGTTTCTTCTACGGAAAACCATTCTGAAAAAACATGTCTTATATGAAGCAACATGGTAATCTTTAAATTCTATATCATTTCAATTTGACCAAAAAAAGTCTTTTTGGATAATCATTTAATATAATTCTAACTCCTAAAGTTATCTAAACCATCCTATGATACCAACTATAAGGCCCCAGCCTTAAACCTTACTTAATCTCGATTTATTACAAGATTACACATTGAGAATCTTTTCAGGTTTAGATTTTTATAGAATTATATCATAAAACATGCATTACAATCCACATTTAAACAATGTGGTTATATAAAATATAGTATTCATTTTTCCCATCAATGGAAACATATTTAAAATAAAACATGGATTCTTTCTTGACACTTCCTTGAAACTATCATCATATCATGTACCATTCCCTTGACCTGTGAAAAACATTTCAAAAACATGGGATTAGCATAAAAATCTTAGTAAGGGTTATAAAAATATGGAAAGGAAACAGGAGCTCATATATACATAAGAATGAAATCATACTTTAACCATAAAATATAAGCAATTTAACATACCTCATCAAATCATGAATAAATCATAGAAATCATAAGACATAATGGTAACTTGAGGCATTCATAACATTCTTACGTAGGGAGTAACCCTCTTGGTTATGTTTGGAATACCCATCACAGTATATTCCCTAAATATCTTCAGAGAAACCTTAACGTTTAACCCCTTCATGTTACCCAATGCATTGGAGAGCTATATAGGGCTCACACGCCCTTAGTTTATCACGGAACCACCCGTCTTCATAACAATGCCCAAGAAATATAACATAATCGTATCACATAAAACATGCATAAATGAAACATTACATTTCCATATTTCAATCACAAGATATCAATACAACACATTGATATAATAAAAACATTATGAAAACCATTTTCAATTCCAAAATAAAAGAAAAGTAAAACATGGTATTTATTTTTCATTCAAAAAAAAGTTATGGCTTGTAGAGGAAGTCGAAACTCAAATAATGGTCACGGCGGCAAAGAAGTCGTTGTCGCCGCATACGTACGACAAAAAAAACAAAAATACATTCCTTTTGTCATTTCGTAAAATGATTCGAATAAAAAAAAATATTCCTTTTGAATAAGAATAATAGTCAAAGGGGTTTATACACGGTATAAAATAATGTTATGTATAAAACAAAATATGCCTCAATGAATGGAGATTGAGACGAAGTCCCTTTCCTCGGGTCCGACTTGACTCAATCGTTCATTAACCTCCTGAATAATAAACATGAGTTAATTTCTACTTTCTTAAGAATATTTTTCAAGTTCATTATTCCTTTTATATCAATTATTACCATGTCATTAACACTATGTAAGTATTTAAGTTAATAACGGTCGTTTTAACGATCATTGGTACTTGAGTCAAAAATGAACTTTTTATATTTACAAATTGTTCACGTAGTCAAATATACATTATCTCAAGAATTATATTCATGATTTAGATTCCATATATATGATATATATCCAGTATATACATGAATTTATATTACATAATCATTTAGAGGTAAGAAATGAAATGCACCGTTCATGGAGACGGTAAGTCGTACGTACGCATGAGCGCTACTTTCATTTCTATGTCATATTAATGGAATTAAAAATAAATGAGAGATATGTATATTTTAATTCCAGAATTATATTCATCATTTATATGTAACATACATCATATATATCCATTATATATATGTACTTATAATAGTACATTACATTTGGGGATAAGAAATGAAATGCACCGTTCATGGAGATGGTAAGCCGTACGTACGCATGAACGCTATTTTCATTTCTATCTCATACTTTAATAGAATTAAAACATAATTATTCATAATAGTATTATAATTATATTATGGTATCATATATAATATCATTAAATCTATCCTTTATGCGTACCACATATGGTATTAACGAATCCAATCACTTTAAGGGGGCGGTAGTCCGCACTTCCTAAAATTAAGATATCGCGTATACCCATAATGGAAGCCATAAAGGTATGCCATAAATGAAAAATACATAAGCTTAAGTAAATCATAAACATATTATATATCATATATAAATATAGTGACATCTTAATGGCCACCTTTTAAGGTGTTAGAAGAATATTGAACAATCATCGTTTCGTGAGGCAGAAATTCGTCATCCACAAAAACAGTATGTTATTTAACCATTAGATGTAGGTGTGTGTAAGTGTAGCTTGAATTCTTCTTATAAAAACATCATAGTATTTTGAAGATACTGGATTTGTTACAAAATAAATTAATAAATAGATTTTATGGGGTTGGAGAAGCAAAATAAAACATAAGAACACAAGAGAAGACACTACCTTTAAATCGGGTAACTCTTTTTGATTTGAGCTCAAAGACTTCCTTGGGAAGACTTCTGTCCAAAGTGAGGCTTCTAGGAGTAATAGACGTATGTGGAGAGACAAAATGGGCATGGTTTGGCCGATCCAAAGGCTTGAGGGGTGTGTGTAATGAGGTAGAGGTGGGGGCCTTTTATAAGAGGAGAGGAGGGGCACTCTTGGAAAGGTATAAAAGGATACTTTATTATAAAATGCTTTTCAGATTTAAAAGGTCCCAAAATTATATATTTCGAGGATAAGGTGATAGTAGTTCTAAATCCACCCATCCAATAGGTTTTCGACATGTTTAGGTCTTATATTTTACATTATCTTTTCATTTTATTTAAATCGTTAAATAATGAGGTCACCGCTGCATCATCATGGTGTCATATATAATTTAATTTATTTAATGTCTAAAAATTATAAAAAAATATATCATGATGTATGAAATATTTTTAGATTTATAATGAATAGTTATAGTCAAAAATATGATTGTATAACCCCATTTAAAAATTGTTTTAGTAAAACAACTCATGTTTGTGACATTTTTACTTTAGCATTAAATAAAAAGATATTAATGTCATTTTCCTTCGAAAGTGGCTCCATGGGGTCCCCAAGTTGACCCATGGATTGTCTTGGTTGGGCATGACACATCCAATAATGGTATGACATGTGTCAAGTTCATTTTATTTTATTAAAACAATATTTTTACCTTAAATTACACTAATTACCTCTAATCGCGATTTAAAACTTAAAAGTTACTATTCACCAAAAAAATTTATTTTAATCCCATTGAACCACATTTTACTTTTTAATGACAACCATGTATGTCGGATTTTTGAAATTCAAAACACAGAGGTGGTAAAATTTCATTTAAACGAAAAATCAGTTTTTTAAGTACCACTTTGTGGTTTCACTATTCATCAAAAATTGATGTTTTTCAGAAAAATACCAAAACTTCACCCTAAGATATATTTGATATTCTGAATTCAAGAATGATGTATATTTTACAAAATTAAAAACATATAAGTTACATTAATTAATTTAATAATTAATTCCCACTGTCTGAGCAAATAGAGAATTTTTATGAAATAATAAGTATCATAAGATTGACACTAGTTTAAGTCCAATTTCAAAGTGAAATTAATTCCAACGATCACTATTGGATTAAATGGTAAACATATATTCTAATTGAACTTTAAAACCAATTAAAAAGATAATCTAACCATATAATTATATTAGATGAAAAAGCAGTTTTGATGTAAAAGGCAATATTTTTCATTATTCGTTAAAAAATCAACATTGTTAGAAAAATACCAAAAAATTATCCAATGAAAATTTCAATGTCCAAATCATAAATAATAAGTATATTTTGACAAATATAGCTTATAAAATTGTCAAAAGTTTGATTTAAAAATGGTTTTCCAACAAAAGGCAGTAAAACAATCTTTTAAAAATATTAGTGTATTCCATGCTTAAGATTGGATTTATTCTCATTTTAAGCCTCTAAAACACTATCTAATTCATTAGTAGACATAGATAAAAATATCTATTATTCATTTCTTACTTGGGATGTTACAAAAATAATATTACATATTCTATTCCTTGTCCCACCTGTATAGGTTTCTCACACTAACCATGTCCATTCACTAAATACCAATCAAATTTAAGAAAATCATCAACCATACCAATTTACTAATCCACAAGTCACCCAAACCTCGACTGATCCCAAATAGATCACATTATGATCTATTAAACAATGTGTACATACCTATATCAATCTTTGAAATAGGGTGATATTTCATCATTCTTGAGACCATTCAAGCATATTTACCATCGAAAAGGCATATTACACTAATTTGGAATCACCTGAACACTTTGATGCCAAAAAACATATTAGGATTAAAAATTCTTCTATATACATTGTAGTACATACTACCATTTATAAATTTCATAACATGTTATGTACATCCTTAATAAAGCATAAGGGACCACCCTCTCCAAATCATACCCTCTAATTCAATATCAATTCATTGAATCCAAAAAAATCTGTACATACTATAAATTAGGGATTTAGGACTGAAAACAATCAATCTGTGATATAAATGAATAAAAAGGGAATATATGGGGTTATTCATACCCAATGGGATAACATTCCCCAAATATAAATTCAAAAAAATATTGTAACAACATGGAGGATAGTATGAATCTTAGAGGAACCCTAAATCGACACTGGATGAATTTGGGTTGAGGGAGGAGTAGAGGGGAGGAAAAGGGGTCAATGAAAAAATTCCAAGAAATACAATAAAAATGTAAATAGGGGCTTTGTTTTGGAATGATCATTATGTTCATTATGAAACTCATTCCACCCAGGTAAAATTATGGGGTGGACCTTTGGATCATAAGGAAAGTACCCCTTAATAATAGGACCCAACACCCTGAAGCTCACCATTAAGGATTGACCTATGGTGTCATCCACAATTTCCCACCCTAAGGATAAATCGCAATAAAACCCATATATTTGTTACATAAGACTTCTCAAATCATGACTACAAACCATTTTTCATTGTTTCATTACATAACCTCCTGCTTATAGTATAATTTTCATCCCCAAAGTAGTTCAAATACAAAAATACTTCTCTCAGGTCACCACCAACACTCAAAATAGAAAAATTTTAAAAATACAATATATTTGATATAATTTAAATAAAACATTCATTTAAATTTAAATGGAATTAAAAAACCCCGTTAAGATATTCTTGTTCCTAAGAACTGTCAATAGGCCTCCTCATCAAATAATTTTGGCCACAAGGACAAAAAATAATAATATCATTACATAATTTCATATTTAATTAGCATATATTACCTTAAAACCTAACCATGAGTTACTATCCTTTGTTAATTTACTTTCTCAATTTGGCCCAAAATACTCACCAAACACTCCTCATAAGATACATATTACTATAACTCTGCATCATCACTATAAATCACTTGTGATGGTTCTTTCTCATACTTAAAAATATATAGAACATGAAAAACAAATTTTATACATCAATTTCATAATGTAAGAGATAATTGAAAATCCGCATACCTGATCCCATCCACAATCCTGAATAGATCCAAAAATATGGAACATGATTCCCTTACTTCTTTACATGTCTATTCCACAACTGAGGAGATACCTATAGAAATAAAGAATCATCGACGGTAAATTCTAGGGGTTACCACATATAATATGAATATGAGAGACAATTTACCTAATAATTAACCAACTTCTTCCTTATCAACATTACCTTCCATGTTGTCTTCTAAATTAAACCTGGAGAAATCGCCACTAACATTTCCCCCTCTAACTAGTACGTGTTGTATTTGCAGATATATATATATATATAATAATATATATATATATATATATATATATATATAAGTATATATTTAATTCATTCATGTGACAGATGATTTTTTATACATGTATTCAATATATATGGGATGACAAATATATGTACATATATATGATATATATTTATTTCTTCTAAACAATTTCAACATCAATTATAAAATTTTATGAATTTATTAATGGATTTTTATTAATTTATTTAAAAAGTTAAATGAATTAACCCAATAGGTTGAAATGCACATTATGTGGGGATCCTTGGAATATACCTATATAATTGTATATTTTTCTCTTATATTACTGTATAATTTATATTTTTTTATAAATAATTGAGAAGATATTCTGAAATATTTTAAAAATTAATAAAAGAGTGTTTAAAATTAGTTAATTATAAAATGTTTATGGATAATTGTAAATTATATTCAAAATATCAATGGTTTAAAAAAGTTTATAAGTCCTATAAAAAGATGGGTGTTATTTTGAATATTGAAATTTATAAATTGTTTATAAATTAATTAATACAAAATTTTTAATAAAAAATCATAAAAATATTTATGAATTATTTTTTAAAAAATATTCAACATAATAAATGAAATTATTTAAAATATATTTTTAAAAATTATATGTAATTTTTTATGATAAATTGTTTATTTATAAATCATAAAAGGTTATTTATAAAGTGTTTATAAATTCTGGTATATATGGTATTTATATTCTATAAAGCTATTAATAC
This sequence comes from Viscum album, assembly GCA_963277665.1. NCBI lineage: Eukaryota > Viridiplantae > Streptophyta > Magnoliopsida > Santalales > Viscaceae > Viscum > Viscum album. Next base: position 1,211,908,871 of record OY728122.1, read on the forward strand.
AATAGATATTAAATTGTAAAATGTTTATAATTCAAAAACAATCATATAAATTTCATTAAATATAAAATATAAAGTTGTTTATTTTAAAATAAATACAAAAAATTTACATTATTGATAAATTATAAAATGTTATAATTATCATATATTTATTATAGTTTAAAAATATCTCTTGTTTTGTAAAATAAAAAACTCATTTATTTACATGATAAATTTATTTAATATTATTGTGTAGTTCATAATTATTTAATTTCAAATTGTTCAAACTAAAGTGGGGCTAATTTCAAAAAAATTTATGACCCATCAAAAGGTGTTTTGAAACCTAATACGGAATGTTTTAAATAATAATTATGTATACGATATTTGGATTTTGTAAAAGATTACATAATATAAATTAAATTACAAATAGTTTAAAATTTATATAATATCGTATATTTTTAATCTAAATTCCATATAATGATAAATATGAAATATTTTACATTAGAAATAATATAAAGTTTCTATACTATAAATTATGGCATTTCTATAATGTTAAACATTAACTTATAAATGGTTTTATAATTAGATTTTATTAATGAAATTCTACATAAATGTTTATATGATTTTAAATATTTTGTTTACTCATTTATTTAATGGTTATTATCTATGTTATTCATTGTTATATGTTTTTTATATTATGAATGATTATATTCCAACATTTAAATGATAAATTAATTATAGGACCGTAATTTCATTACATAATTAGTATTATAATGAATTTTATTTTTTCATCTACCTTGAAATTAGTGTTTAATTGAAGTTATGACTATTAATTTAGTTATTAAATATATATATTCGGGATATTAGGTATTAAAGATTTCATAAATTAAATTATATCATGTCTAAAGTCTCATGGGAAAAGGGACATTTGGTCACTTTTCTTTCCTAGGAAAGTGAAATTGGTGACCTATCTATCACTCTAGGATTACTCATGTGCATTTCATGATTCTCATATAACTCTATCATTTTTAAATGAATTTTTTATGTAACCTATAAATATGATGCATTTGGATACGTATAAATATTCTTGACTTCTATTTTTAAGTTATTAATAAGATCTTGTGGGATTGTCTAAATATTTACAGATTAATATAGTGTAGAACCATAAATTTAGTGGTCTATTTGGGGATTCCAAAACTAAATCATTAGAAGAATGCAAACACAAGAAGGGAATAAAATATGGGATGTTTATTTTTTACATAGGAGGTTATAATTATGAATTTAATGTGAATGTGATGTAGATAAAATTGGTGAGTCTTTTAAAATGAAACCCCTTAAATATTAAGTGTGAGATTCCTTCCATAAGACACTTCTCTAGACCTGAATCATTTAACTAGGTTGGTTACTATATTATTGGCTACCCATGGATTATCTGGTGTTTGGAAATAAGGTAATGGGTGACAATGGAAAATCATTGTGAATGTACTTCCATTACTACAAGCCCTTGGATTGACCTTTTGAATCCAATTTTTGGTGTTCAATTTCACTTACACTAAAAATAATGACCTGATATGATTGTTTACTAGATCAATATAGTTTAGTAAATCAATTTGATGGACTTGGATAATGGTTTATCCCCTCAACTATTAAAGAGTCACAATTTTTGGGATTTCAATGATTCCCTACAAAACTAACTAAGTGATGAGAGAAATTACTTATGGAACAAACCAACTCAGGTTAACCTAACTCATCACCCAAGTTATCATACTGAATTTTCCAAAGCATGTTCCTGATCACCACAAGCTGGAAAAAAGCATCAGGCATAATAATCTATTAGTTGGGAATGATTTTTCCATATGTAAACTGACATGAACCATTAATAAAATAGGATTTCCATGCAAACATCATCATAGTCAGTAGAAAAAGATAAATAGATACCATAAACAAAAAAACATCACAATACAAATATTAAAAAACATGAAAGATACATATCCATGGAATCTCAAAATAAATTATCCAATATCAAAGGATAGTGTACAATTCCAGACAAGGCATAAGTAAAACTCAGCTAATAAAAAAATCCAAACATGACACTTCATAATCCCAGCCTTGTAAGACCATGTCATCACTAGAAAACACAGGATGAAGGTGACCAAGAAGATCCACTCAAGAACATGGTGACTTTAGCATTACCTTTTTCATAAAAAATAAAATCAATAAATGCCCAAAATGGCCTAAGAAGGGTGTGAGACATAAATAATAGTAGGATACCACTATGAATATACAAAAGGATTTTACCCAAAAAACTAGAAAATAGTTTAAAATAATTTACAAAACTAACCACATGAATATAAATAGTTTATAGTAAATCACTAAAATAAAATTGGTTTTACTTTTCAAAAAAAGGTTTGGTTTTCAAAAAAATCCTAAAATGGATTAAATAAACAAATAGGACTGCAAGGAACATTATTATAAACACAACCAAGAAGGCCTAATAAATATGAGAATAATCTTCAGCATAATATAACCATAAAAATGGAAAATTAAAAAATAGGTATAATACATAACATCACATCAAAATGGAACTAATAAAATGCATAAAGCATATATAGATTTCTAGAATGAGTAATGTGAACCTAGGTCTCTAACTATAAGGCCAATAGTGAGTGAGTGAACAAGTACTGTAGCTATATAATTAGTGGAATTATCACGATATTTCCTAGGCCCAACTCTAAGAGCTCACATGGTCCCTAAACAATCAATATGGAATATCACATAGTCTTCTTACCGAATTGTTCACTCTGTCCGTTGGAATCAAATGTAGGTTCACATAGTATTCCCTTTAATGTCTCAAATGGTCCATATTGTATACCTATCACTCAATCGTCTGTTAACCCACACTTATCTCCATAGCAACACATCATGAGAAATTGAAAATATGAATCAATATATAACACAAACCATTTCATAAGAAAACAATACTAATTTTACAAAAAACCAATCCCTAGAAAATCCCATTTCAAAAAACACATTATAAATATAATTTAAATAAAAAACATCTTTTATCCATTCTATCAGACATATAGTGGGCATTCAGGCCACACCCATTTAGAAAACCCCACTGTAGACAAAAGAAATTCTGATAAAATCCAAAAAATTCATCATACATGGAATACAGTCCCAGGATAAATAATTTTTATAGAAATTTAAACAAATCAAACCAAATTATTTTCTGAATTTAATGTTATTACATGGAAGGAAAATAATAAATAGTGATAACAACCTTGTAATTGGTCAAAATCTTATATCCCTTGATAAAGAACACTACATTATAAGTTTTTTTGACCTGACGTGTTTAACAATCTCCCCATTATTCCATTTTCTTCCCTCCATTAATTCCTCAAGAATTTCTAGAAGAAATGAGGTGAGACAACTTCTCCCTCACCCAACCATCCCAGTATCATGTCTCATTTATATCATCACCATTTTTTCATAGAACAAGGACCAATGAGATCAATTACCAATACAGAACCTTACTTTAATCATTCATGATACAAACATGATTCTCCATCATGGTGACATTAGGATATAACTCCTAATCTTCCCACTCTAACACATTAGATGGGTTTAGATAGTATCTATTTTTCTAAGAAACATTAATGATTTAACGGATCATGATAATCCATAGTGGAATCAAAAAATGGTAGGGAAACTTCCTAGGATACTCCACTATAAGAAAATTCCTAACATAATTTAGTTCCAACTTCACCTATTTTCCCTAGTGATGGAGACCCAGCTAAACTGATACATGAAAAACTCCTGATCAGAAACCTAAAAAATAATTGGATGATAGTAATAGTCTTCATATTCCATCAAGATAAATTTATCTATTGGTATCTATTTATAAATCAGCTTCACTGTCTTAGCCATTATCTATGTAGGGCTCAGTCCATCCATACAATGCTCACCCACTTTCGCCCATCAAAATAAGGACTAGTATGGCCACCGGTAAAACACAACAAATAGGACCATCCTTCTCTAGACATAATAGTTATTATTATATGAAAATTTGAACAGTGGAATGTACTTTTTCCACAACAATGAAAATAAAACACACACACTAGCAACATATCCTTGAGATTCTGGGTTATCCACTTAGATTGGGGAATGGACTGTGGGTGATATATGGTTCTCAATCTCAACTCAGATCCAAAAGAATCCTGGAGTCCCTTCTAAAAGTGATATACAAAATGTGCATCCCAGTCGAATACTATTAATGACGAAACTCTATAAAACCAAAAATCCTCTTGAACATAAATGCATTTGAGGTTATATTCCTTTTTGAATCTATGAGTTGTTGAAAATCGGATTATTTTATAGGATTATCATCAATCACCCATATTGTTTTATTCTCACACTATGTATGAGGAAGTCCAATCATGAAATCCATAGATATGTCTTTTCACTTTCACACTAGCATGGTTAGTGGATGTGAAACCCTCAACGGTCTCTGGTTATTAACATTAATCCTTTTTAATTCCATGGTTTTGGAAACAAATTCCATTATAACACTTCTCATCCTGGGCCACCAATACTAGACTCTCAAGGTATAGAACATCTACGAACCAACTATAATGGTGTGCCTCCTAAATCACATCATTTCTCAAACTGAAAAGAAGAACTATCTATTTATGAAATAGAATATAACTATTATGAAAACAAGAGAAACCACCCACAGTCTCCCCACCATTTAAGGAACTATTATTCTCATGGAACTCATGGTTGAATACATGCTCAATTCTTATCTGATCAATAAGAGATGGTGTAATTTACACACTGCGAAATAATAAATTACATCCATCCCCTTACAAAACTAGTCTCATATTAGAATAATAATATATTAAACCCCATAAAAACATTTAATCCTAAACTTTTTTCACTGGAATATTATTTCACAATGCTTCGGTGAACACATATTCTATGTTGGTAATTTAAACAATATAAAAATCAAAAGTCTAAAGGCATTCTACACAATTCATCTTCCCTATTTTCATTCCCCTATAATTGAAAATGTACTTCCTAATCTTTTGATTTGAAAACACTCTAAAACGCTTTCTAAATAGATAATGTCACCATGACTTTAGCACGTGCAATGGATACCAAATCCATGTCATAGGTAGGGTAATTCCTCTCATATGTAAATGTCTTACACAATACATAGGTCATCACATGGTGATAAAGAATCATAAAACACCCTAAACCCCACAATAAAAGCATCATAATACCATGAATATATTCTATCAAGAATAGGTAGATTCAACAAAGGTGAATATTTTGAATAATTCTAATAATTCTTGGAAGCACCCTAAAACTTATCATCCCATTCTAAATCCACCCATTTTATAGTCAATTTAATTAAAGGAGAGGATATCCTAGAGATGTCATGAATAGAATTTAAATAATAAATTTTCAAGCCCCAATAACTATAGATCATAAACATGTTCATAGGATACTCCCAATACATGACTACTCTAATCTTCTCCAGATCCACTAAAACACATTCCTCAGAAATCATGTGGCACAGAAACCACACATCCTGAATCCCAAATTGGATCCTAGTAAACTTTAAATATTGAAGATTTTATCCAAAACCACACAAAATGACCTCCAAGTTGTCATAAATACCATCCTCAATCTTATAATACACTATAATTTCATCAATGACCATGAAAATGATAGAGTCCAAGTAGTGATTGATGATTTGGTTCCATAGTGAAATTATGATTGTTGGATAATTGGTAAGACAAAATGGAAAAACGAAATTCTCAAAGCATCTATACCAACTAAGAAATTAGGTCATTTAAATATCTTCATCATAGAACCTCAACATGTGGTACCCGAATCACAAATTAATCTTTGAAAACTTGTATCCCCACCCCAAGATGATCAAACAGATCAACAATTTGGGGAAAAGAGTATTTATTCTTTATTATCACCATGTTAGTATTTTGATATTATAGGCATATTCAAATGATAACATCCACCATCAATGGAAATAGCATAGGTTCATCCCCCATAAATATTCAAGGAGGTATCCCTCATGACCCTCTAGTTGAACATTATATTCCTTTTAATCAGATGTAGTCATTCTAAAACATGGAAAGGAATTCGTGATTTTTCTGTTGAGAAGATAAATGGTAAAATGACCTCACACTGGTGAAACAACAGACACAAATACTATTGAAATTTTTTTGGGTACCTATCCATGATCACTATATGATCACATACAGAACCATACTCAACAGCTTCATGGAACAACCTAGAAAACCGAAATGATATCAACCCTATTTCTAAAGAATCTAGTCCATCCCTCCGTAAATGTGGATCCCACTCACCCTAAAATATGTCATTGTTCCCTAAATATTTTATGAACTTGACCATATGTTGATAACATTCAAACCACATCTTATAATATGGTCAACTAATAAATATTGATAATAATTTTTAAAACATCAATGTTGAAAATAAGGAAGTCATGTATGACTTCCACATCATATACATCAATAGAGAAGTTAAGAAAAATCTCTCTATTCCTACCCAATGGGGTATTGAGACCCATAAAATACAATATAAAATATCCCACATACCAAAGGGGTCAATCATTTTAAGTGAAATAAAAAATTGGATACACCTATTATAAATAAAAATAGATTCCATATAAGAATAAAGAAATACCATACCTCAAACACTCACTAGCCTAGATTCTGAGTCCACTAGAATGAACTTTACTGCATGGAGTTACCATGGATCAGACTAACCTTCAGTCATATTACCCATGTGGGTATCCCCCTTTTGTGATGATGAGTTCATCCACCCTTGGAATCCTATGACTACACCTGATATCACCTAAAAATATAGATCCAACACCAATCCCATGAAAATACAAATGACAAAAGCACGGGATATGCCTTGATTTCAAACATAGGTGGTACATCTTTAGACACTCTCATCACTAAACCCTAATTTGTCATACCAACCCATAACTATATTAAATAGTAGGCTTATTCTGTGAATATGGCACATGAACTGAACCTAAATTTTATTGAAAACCATTGACACTATCACAGTGAGACTCTTTATGCATCCACTTCTATCCCGATGAAGAACTATGGATACCAACAACTGAAGGAACACCACATAGGCCTATATTTCCAATCAAATATTCCAATATCATATCTCCCTTATCAACCACATTTTAATAGGATGGTAGAAACTGGAGAATGAGCAGAGATCATATCACTATCATTAATCTCGTCTCAAAATGTTAAGTGTTGACATAATAATTCATTATTGGATCTGGAGAAACATGAACCAAAATAGTAAGTCTTGTAGCATAATCCATCACTGAATGATCACCTTGATTCAGATTCAATGTATCATGGGCCTTATCCACTCTCAAGGTATCGAGGTTTAACATCTGTGTAAAGGACACTTTAATCATTGTCTAGGTGAAATAATAATCCTTTCAAGAAAGAACCATCGAATACCCCATCTTTTTACCTGTTCCTTATAACATGTACATGGATATTCCAAGTCTATATGTCTCAAGGGTCTTTAATAATTCAAATATATTCTTGATACAATCCAACCACTCTGCATTAATATTGGTTCCCTAGTTTCCATGTCACACCAATGTGTCTTACCTCAAAAACTTCTTAGCATGGTCCACCATCCATTTCTTCCGACGAACAAAAATGTGTCCCAATGTATGGATAATGTAAATCACAAACTCCACTAATGATTGATCAATATGAGGGTTCAAATTCATGATAATCACCACAATATCCTTTCTATGCCTCTAAAATATTATTTTTGGAGTCATTGTGTACAGTACAAGAAAAATAGACATCATTAAAAAAATTACAACATCAAACCCCATAAATACAACATAAAGAGACCACTAACATGGGAATAATCAAAAAAATCCAATGAAGGGGTGAATGAATCATAAAAACAACCCAAAAACATGATAAAAACTCAACTATAATCCTATAAAACCCCTGGAAACATGATACTCATAATGAACAAGATCTATCTAAGAACTCCCATAAACCACTAAATCCATAATAATAGCACTGATACCTTTGTTTAATGAACCAACTCAAGTTGACCCAAATCATCACTTGATTTATACTGCAACATAGCCCTATGTTTTTTCCCAATCCCCAGTGGCTAGTGAAAAGAACCAGGAATAACCATCTATTTCATGGGAATGATTTCACCATAGTTAAACTAGTATCACCCATTTAGAAAATGAGGTGGTCGTGCTGATATCATCTGAGTTAACAATAAAAGAATGTAGATAACCAAAACCAAAACATACAATACAGTAAAAAAATTCCAGAGGAGGATATATATATATATATATATATATATATATATATATATTCATGGTATATTTAAATAAATGATCTAAACTCAGTGGAAAATGTACAATGCAAAATAAGCCCAAATTATAGACCAAGGAGTACAAAATACCAAAAACTACTATACAAGAGTCCATCCTGATGAGATTATATCTCATCCACAAAAAAACTATATGGTGGTAACCAAGAAGATCCACATTGAAACATGGTTCCATTTCCTTAATCTATGTCCAGAAAAATGAAATCCTTAAATTCCAAAAGGGGTCCAAGAAGGATATGAGGCATGAAGATCAATTGGATAGACCCATGATTCCATTTTTTTCTTTTACCCAAAAAACAAATAAACTAGTTCGAAATTATTTTCAAAACTAAACCACTTGAAAAAATAATAATTTTATGTATAATTTTTAAAAACATTTCTTTTTCCTTTTCAAAATAAGATGTTGTTTTATATAAAACAATTTCAAAACATGGATAAAAAATGAACAAGTATACAAGGCATAGTGTTCTCAAAATAACTGAGAAGTCATATTAAAAGTGATTGTAAACGTCAAAATCATCTTCCCATAAAAATAAAAAATGAGAAAATGAGAATAATACATATCATAAAATAAAAATGGAACTAACCAAATGAATAAATCATATAAATTAATATGGAATTATTTGTTTTCCCCTAGGTATCTAACCATTGACATATCGTGAGTTAGTAAACATGTATTCTATCTAATGATGAAATAGATGCTCTCATCTTATTTTGTGGGCCCAACTATAAGAGCTCACATTGCCTCTCAAAAGTCAACATGAAAATTCACAATTTCTTACTACCTAATGGATCACTAAATACAATTGAAGAAAATGGAGGCTCTCACGGTCCAACCAATGAAGGATCACACATATCCATGAACACACCTCTCACTCACACCCTGATTAACCCATGTTCTACTCTATTAAAACAGATCACAAGAATGTTCCAATATTAATCTAGCTATAATATAAGCCATTTTAAATGAAAACACACCCAATTTAACAAAAATAACTTTTCCAATTAAAATAATTCTAAACCCACATTATAAATCTATTTAAAATCACAAAATTTCTTGGATCCATTTTATCAAACACTTGTTGGGAATACAAGCCACACCCATTTGGAAAATCCACACTTCAAATTAAAAAATATTAAAATGCATTACATGAAATACATAGAACATTGAATAAGGACCAAGAATAAATAATTTAAATGTAATTTTATACAAATGAATCCTAATGAGATTAGAAATTTAATGGTACTTCATGTAAAATACACTTAAATAGAGACACATACCTCAGATTTAGTCCAAATATTGTCACACATGATGAAGTCTCCCGTAATAGGTAGAAAAAGCTCTCACACACCTAATCTAAAAGGAAAAAAATCAAAACCCCAGTCACAAATCTATGATTTAGAAAACACTATCCATTGAGTTCCACAATTCCACAAAAATGGAAGCAATATTCTTGAAAATGTGAAGGGGAAGAATAAATCAAGGATAAATCCACTTACCCCAAGAAAAGAACCATGAATACAAGGGGCATCCACAACCACGTAAAGATAGGATCTCAATGGTCAATGAGAAGAGGATTCATGCTTGGGGAAAGGAAAATGATCCGGAAAACCAAAAGAACCTAACAGGGGTATTTTTATAAAAATCCAATTTTTAATGATATAGATAGACCCACAAGTTTTGGCCACATTGTTAGGAAGATTATGTTCTAGCCATGTAGGTTTGACCCCTTCTCTATCTCCGTAAAAAATATTGTGTTTGACCCCTAGAAATTGGGAACTTCAAGAATTCATTTAAAGACAAATAAACTCAAAATTATATGTACTAATGAACCATTGGGTTTCAAACCATAATAGTATCATTGCTTAGTTAAATAGGAATATTGTCTCACTAAATTGATATAATGTATGGGGACCTCAATTTTTTTGTCACACTATCATTAAAAGCAGTTAATTAATAGTTAAAAGTCATGATTTACATCTAATAAAATTTATTTTTTAGATAACTCACCATCATAATCAATCTAATCATTATATTAACCCTCGAAATTAGAGTATTAAAGTAATAAAATCTTGAAAATAAAAGATGAAGAAAATTTATTAAGAAATAGAAATATTATATCTATTATAAATGTTCTTTTCTAAGTAACTAAGTGATGAATATGTTCAACAAGAAAATAAAGATCCACATAATAGGATCGAATGATTCATTAAAAGATTAAAGTGTATATGATTATAATTTATCTATGTAATTATAGTCTCATATTCTCAACATGATTTCATATTTAAATTATTTTCAATATTATTGAATGTGTTTGGAGCGAATAGAAAATTAATATAAGGAACATTATGGATAGAAAATTAATACTATTTTTATTTATGTATATATTATGATATAGTGAATTAATTCATGAAATTATTAATGTATATTCTATAACTATAGATCACAAATGGACCTAGAAAATGTTTTCTAGATTCTGTAATAGTGAGGATAGTGTGAGTGCGAAAATGTTAAAACTATAAAAATAAATGTTGATAAAAAATTTTGACAGTGCTTCATTGAATAGATGATCGAGGTCATTGAAACCTATGGTTTTCATAATGTAATAGTTTTAATTCAATATGATTGGATTTTACAAGATATTACTAAATAGTTTTGGGAACCCTGTCAAATGTTTATGATAGTTATTTATTTCCTATAAATTAATTCTTCTATTTTTAGGGGTATGTAATGCTAAGTGTATATTTTATAAGTCATGGAAATATAAAAAGTTAACAATAAAAGGATTAATTGACTGAGATAGTAATCTAAATTCATAATATGAATTAAATAGATACATCATCAAAAATTATAATTTAAATGAATGTGTAAAGATTGGATGAAATATAAGTAAAATATGTGTATCATAATCTCACGTCTCTAATATGATAATGTGGATATTCGATAACCAAGAGTTATTATGAAATGATTTTATTTATACCAATGGTTTATGATTTATTATAATTTTAGCAAATGTTTGGAGAATAATATTTCGATAAAATAATTTACCTAGGATAAATTTGTTTATCCATGTATTTGTTAAAATATTTTGGAATGTTTTCCTACCACCAATTAGTGGTTTTCTTAATAAATTATTCTTTTCAAATAGGAAAATTTTAAAAAAATAGATTACGATATATGATATTAAAAGAATATATTATTTTTAAAGATTACTAAAAAATTTAATGAATGTTTATTTCCTTCAACATGAAATAGTTTTTGTTTTATATTAAAAAATATATTCTTAATAGAATAGTGTCCAAGAAGCAAGTGGGAGCATGTTTGAACATAAATAATTTCAAAAGATAAAAAAATTATTTTAGCAGATTTAGTATATATTATACCCTAAATAGTTAGGATATGAGATAGTAAAGAAAAACATTAATAGCTTTATTTATTTACTATGATAAAGTAAATTTCACTATTATGAATTCTTTTTTACAAAAGTGAAATTAAATTCATTTATTGAAAGTGGTTTTAAATAATGTTAAAGATAAATGTGAATGGTTAACTATTTTTACCATAATTATATGAATGTAATTTTATCCTAAAATAGTTTAGGAAATGTTGGAAAAATTATAAAGAGTAACATTTATTCATCATAAGAAGTGAACATCAATATTCCCTGAAGGCTTATACAAACCAATAAAAAACGTTTATCACTTGGTATACTAATGTTTTTTAGGGTATGATGGTAAATATAAATTTAATTAGTTACACTGGTTACTATAACCAAATTGATTTCACATTATCCTAAAATTGTTTATGATGTTCTTATAAATTAATAATGTATGTTGTTAAATTATTTTCAAAATATTTCATGTAAAAAGTTTGAAGTAAATGGTTCCAAGGATGATGTTGATGTATTTTTAAAGAGTTATAAGTATAAAATAAGAGAACCTTATAACATTTGATGTTATGAAGTTGTGGAATTTGAATATATGTTTAAAGATTTTATCTTAATGAATATGATTCCATGGTCTAACCAATGTTGAGACATTCATTTTCCTAAAAGTTAGCCAATAAGATTTTAGTGGATTTATTTTATCATATGGAGAATAGAATTTTGCATGGATGTAATATTCTGAAATCCATTACTATAGTAACCATATATGGGTCATGTTTTATATATGTGTGTTTAACTCTTAAAATATAGGTTGTAAGGGCTGTAAAAAGGATATGTATTTATAGTAAATGTCACGAACCAACTCGGGTACCCTGATAACCCAATAACCGATCCAGCCCTGACATAGCCCGAATGGCGTTCCCGATCACCATGGGTCAGCGACTAGCACCTGGCATCACACAACATGCAAGAGGGAATGATTTTTCTACAAGAATGCGGATGAAAAAGAAACAAGACAGTATGAAAAACAAAAAGAAACACCCCTAGGAGTATTGTACTAGAATAAAAAGAGGCATAAAAATACCAAATTACTACAACCCATGTTCTAAAAATGGAAAAAAACAACCCCAAGGTCCCTATGGACACAACTCACCAAGACCAAAGATCAACTGCTGGATCCACCTCCAAGAGGACCCTTCTCTTTGCTCGATCCTGGAATAATAATGTCTACAAAAACCCAAAGGAAAAAGTAGGGTGTGAGTCTAAGCCCAGTAGGATACCACCAGAGATTCCATAATAGATGCCAAATATCAATTATCCAAATAAATTCATTCAATTTTCAAATAAACAGGTTTGGAAATTCAAAAGCATATTTTAACAAATCATGCTATACATTTTCAAATGATGGAAAAATAATTTTAAGAAAAGGATTTAAAATGATGGAATATATCTAAAACAATGTCTTAAGAAAAAAAATTATATACAAAATTTTATATAAATTCAGCAGGCACGTAAGGCAGTTCAAAAGCATTGGCATACATTTAAATCTTTCATATAAATAAACAAGCGAGAAACATGGTCATCTTCCAAAAGGTACGAATGTATTTACCAGTTATAGGATTCCACACTCTCTATGTGAACTCAGAAAAATGTTTATACACACGTCCCTATAACACTATCCAAAGGAGACTAGTCACCAACCTATCGGGGATGTGACCCGCCGCAAGTATGTTTTAGAACGTTGTCGTAGCGTTGAGTGTATCCAAATAACTCACTAACTACCAAAGGCTTTCATGCACTATTACATGATAGGTGAATGGTTTTAAGAATTCATAAAATATGATCAATCCCATTCTCCCATTTCTCAAGTTCCAATTTCATTCCATTTAAAACCAAAACAGGTTTTATTCAAAACATGTCTTTTTTAAAAGATAAAACCAATGGGTTTCTATCAAATAATTTTAAGCCATTTTCACCTATTTGAAATTAATTCAAAACCAATTCCATCATTACACAATTTATTTCCACAATTTAAATTCAAAATTTTAAATCCGCCAATTTCCATAAACACACCCAATTCAATGGAATTTGAGTTTTCAAAATTTCCATGCCAAAACCATTTCAAATGTATCGAATCAGCGGAATAAAGTTTTTTTCAATTTAATTGAAATAAAACTTGAGAAATTGGATTTAAATAAATAGTTTAAATAAACCAAGAAAATACAATGTTAATCAATTTGGCAAGTCGGAATGGAACCACCTACCTCGATGGGTTTGACCAAAAACACAATGGTCGAGAATGCTCAAGAAAACCAGGTTTCTTCGTCAAGAAGCCAACTTAGATCTCTTCTAATAGAAAGATCAAGAAAAAATCTCATCAAATTTGGTACCACAAACTTATATCTACCCATAACAGGCATAGATCTAAGAAACTGAGAGAAGAGGAGAAGTAGATATAAGTATATCTAAGTAACCGATCAAGAACGATGAAGAACGATCACACACCTTAAGAATACGGCTTAGATTCACTAAGAGGATCCTTTGTATTTCCTTCAAAATGATGGTCGAACCTTTTATGACCTTAGGAGAAGACAAATCCCGAGTTGGGGCTGCTTAGGAGAAAAAATGAGGCACTTAGAGGCAAAACTGAGCGAGATCCACAATTTAAGGATCTAATTTAAGTGGTCGCATGGTTAGATCACACAATTTGAAAAACCGTGCGCTAGCCGTGTGTTAGCTTCTGCCTCGGCCATCCTTCTCACAAGGTTTGTCCACACGGTTAGACAAACTGTGCGCCGCCCGTGAGGAAGCTACTACCTCCAAGACCAACTAAGCACAATTTGGCCGCACAGTTTAGACAACCCATGCGCCACCCGTGCGACTTCTCCTTTTCCCCAAAAAACATTTAAAGTTCCCCAGACTCTCCCAATGCACTACTCCAATACATAGGTACATAGAAACATCAAAAGTACCTAAAAACATAACGTGATGTTACAACCTCCCCACCATATGATCTTTTTGTTCCCAGAAATCCTATGAACAAACCTCCACGTCAAAAAGATGAGGCCACTGCTCTCTCATTAGTGCCTCCCTTTCCCACATATCATGAGAATCAGAACCATGCTGCCAAAGTACAGGGACCAGAGGTATCGTTCTCACATGAAGTACCTTGGTCTCAGAATCAACAACCCTGACTGGTCGTTCAGTAACAGATAAATCTGGTTCCATCTCAAGATCACTATAGCTCACAACATGAGATGGATCAGAGAGATACTCTCGCATCTGTGATACATGGAACACGTTATTTATCGATGTCAAATGTGGTGGTAGATCTAGATGGTAAGAAACTTTCCCTATAAGGCCAACAACCTAAAAAGGTCCCACAAAACAAGGAGAAAGCTTCCCTTGACTCCCAAGATGTTGATGACTTAATCAGGGTGAAACATTCAAGAACACCTGGTCACCAACTGAGAACTCTAAAGGTTTACGATGACAATCAACCTATGACTTGTATCGACTCTGTGCTTTCAACATTCTCTGAAAAATCAACTAGAACTTAGCTGTCGTCTCTTTGACCAAACTCGGTCCTACCAAAGAACATTCCCCAATCTCCAACCAACATAAAGGAGATTTACAAGGATGGCCATACAAAGCCTCAAAAAGAACCATTTTGATCACAGACTAGTAACTGTTGTTATAAGAAAACACAACTAGCCCCAGATGATCATACCAATATCCCCCACAGTCGAGAACACATGCACAGAGCATATGCTCAAGGATCTGAATAGCTCTCTCTATCTGGCCACCTGAATGTGGATGGTAGGTCGTGCTCAAATTGACCTGAGATCCTAGTGCCTCATGAAGGCCTCTCCAAAATCGAGAAGTAAACTGAGGATCCCTATTTGAAACTATATCAGACGGAACTCTGTGCAAATGAACAACTTCTTTCACATAGATATTTCCCAACTCCTAAACTTTGGCATTATCTCGAATAGGTATAAAGTGTGCCGACTTGGTCAGTCTGTCGATCACAACCCATATCGTGTACTTATTCCTCTGGGTTTGAGATAACCCAACCACATATTCCATGGATATTTCATCCCACTTCCATGTAGGGACTGGAAGTGATTGAAGAAATATCGAAGGTTTCTGGTGCTCGGCTTTAACCTGCTGGCATGTATAGCTATGAGATACAAACTTAGCAATGTCTCTTCTCATACCTGGCCACCAGAATTGTCACCAAATTTCATAGAACATCATCCTGGTTCATGGGTGTACAGCTGACTGAGAGTTATGGCAACCCCCATCACATCCTTCCTTTCCACTAACGGCACAACGTAACAGTTTCGATAACACAGAACACCCTCTTTAGAGAACTACCACTGAGTGTCGGTCTCCCCACCATAAAGAGAGTCCATAATGCTATGGAATTCATCATCCAGTTGTTGTTCCTAAAGAATTAACTCAAGGAGAGAAGAATTTAACTAAACACTGGCTAAAGAAACATCATTCCCCTTCCACTGAACTCCAATATGCAACTGAGCTAAAAGAGCCATCGCACTCCATTCTTTCGAATATTCTTTCACATCATGTGATCGAATATTCCTGTTTAATGCATCTGCAACTAAATTCCCTTTCCCTGGGGTATAGGAAATGTCAAAGTCGAAAGATTGTAGGTACTACACCTAATTCCTATGGCAGATATTCAAATCTTTTTGGGAGAATATATAACTCATGCTCTTGTGGTCTTAATACATTATAAACCTTTCTCCATAACAGTAATTTCTCCAACACTTATGTGCGTGCATTACAGCTGCAAGTTCAAGGTCATGGGTAGGATAGTTCTTCCCATGAGGCATAAGCCGTCGAGACCCCTATGCAACAACATGATTAGCCTACATGGGGACACATCTCAAACCTGAACCTGATGCATCACAGAAGACCACATAGCCTATCCATGCCTCAGGAAGAGTTAACACCGGCGCAGTAGTCAAAAAACACTTAGGTCAACAAAAGAACTCTGACATTTATCATTCTAGGAAAACATCACTCCCTTTCGAGTCAGAGTAGTCATTGGCGAAGCTAACTTTGAGAAGTCTTTAACAAACCAGCGATAATATCCTGCTAAGGCCAAGAAGCTCTGAATCTCGAAAACATTTTGTGGTTGTTCCCAACTCATAATAGCCTTCACCTTTTCAGGATCATCTGATATTCCCTGTTCTTACACAACATGTCCTAATAATTTCACCTCCCGAATCCCGAAATCGCACTTTGAAAGCTGGGCATAAAGTTGGTGATTCCTTAGAAGACTCGGAACTATTCTTAGATGATGCACATGATACTCCTTAGACTTGTAGTAGAAAAGAATTTCATCCACCAAGACTACCAAAAAAGTATCTAGATAGTCATGGAAAACATAGTTCATCAAAGCCATGAAAACATCAGGATCATTCGTTAGGCTGAAGGTCACAACAAGGTACTCATATTGGCCATACCTACTCCGAAAAGATGTCTTATGAATATCATATTCTTTTATCCTCAACTAATGGTAACCTGATCGAAGATCAATTTTTGAAAACCACTTTTCCCCTTTCAATTGATGAAACAAATCATCAATTATTGGTAACAGATATTTTTTATTAATCGTAACTCGATTGAGATTTCAATAATCAACACATAAGAGAATAGAACCATCAGCCTTCGTGGCGAAGAGAACTCGTGCTACCCAAGGTGATACTCTCGGGCGTATAAATCCTTTCTTAAGAAGATCGTCTAACTGAGACATCAGTTACTTTAGTTCAGCTGGATCCATTCGGTAAGAGGGAATAGAAACTGGTTGAGTACCCGGCATTAAGTTAATAGAGAAATCAACCTCCATTATTTGTGAAAAACTAGAGAAGTCATAAGGAAACACATTAGTAAACTCAGCGACAAGTCGAGGAAGATCAGCACACATTGAAAATCTCTCTAGATCAAAATCAAACACTAATATAACTTTCCCCAAATGTGGATAAGGGGGTCCATTTCTTCTTGACCTTGGGTCCCATTCTCCTTGAAAAACAAGAGTTACACCACTGGGTGTAGTAAGGTAGACTCGTCAAAGATAACAATCGATCGAGGTTTTATTGTCAATGAATCAATCAACCCAAAATATGACGTCAAAATATTTCATGTTGAGAACCAAGAAACTCCAAGAATAATCAATTTATGATAGAGAGAAGACTTAAGCAAGACTACGGAGACCATTCTCTCTCATTGTACCAAAGGGGTGTAGTAATATCCATCACACAAGACAAAAGTTCCATAGGTAGATTAAGCAGATTAACAAGTTGGGATAAAATAAAATACTGAGATTCACCAGTATCAAAAAGATATATCAGTAAAGATAAAGCTATAGTAATGGTACCTCTCACAGTTGCAGGACCTGTATCAGCTACCTCTAGAACTCTTCAACTTTGTGAATAAGCTTCGTTCCAGATTCCTGAGGTTGGAACCCTTTTGTATGTGAAGCATTTGATTGCCCCACATATTCTGGAGGTGCTGATGATCTTGTTCCACTATGTGGAGTAGATATGTGATGGAATAATCTTTGTAAGTTCCCTAAACGTCTGCAGGATCTATAGATCTTGGGTGCCTCAGTGAAAATCCTCTTAGAATGACATGGCTTCCCACACAGATAGCAAGTCAATGAATCCCCTTTTGGTGCTACTGGAGGTCAAGGATGACTTTGCTATCGAGAACTACCATGAGAAAAGTCACACATATGTTTTCCTTTAATGTAACCCATACTGCCACTATGAGGGAAAAGAACCTCCTTCAACCCTGAAATTCCTGCCAAGTCCACCTCAACCATCATCGCCATATCCAGCACATCAGCATAAGTGGGTAGCTTTAGTAGGAAAACCTGAGAATGGATATCTGATCGATGTCCCAACTCGAATCATCGAGCCTTCATCCTCTCATTAGATACAATCTCAGGAGAAAACTGTACTAGATCAAAAAAGAGTTTTGAGTACTCAATCATGGTTTTGTTGGCCTGGTCAATCCTGAAAAACTCCACATCCTTGGCGAACACCATTGATTCTGGATAGAACTGGTTAGTGAAAAGAACCCTAAAGACATTCCACTCCAAACACTCATGTTTCCCATCCATCACCATTGTTTCCCACCATCTTCTACTTGGTCCCTCTAGTACGAAGGTGGCACACATCACCTTGATCACATCATGTGTCTCCAAGAACCCAAACAAATGTTCAATCTTACTCAACCATTCATCGACATGTTGAGGGTCAGTGGAGCCTTTGAAAACAGGTGGCTTCTGGCGTAGGAACTCTTGAGAACGACTTCGGAGAAAATCACTATGAGGATATATAGCTTGAGCCTGAACAAGAACTAGAGGTGGTACGTGTCCCAGTACTTGGACAGTGTGAACAATCACCTCAACCAGATTTAGATCCACAAGAGGACTCACTTGCTGAGATTTAGCAGTAGCCTATTTTTGGATCTAATTTCCACGTCCTCTCAGAGGAATGATGCTACACAGCATAAAAATACATAGATTAACACCCAAACCGTGTAACAAGGAAAACTATTCATAAAATAGGGGATAACATGATTTGTATTCCACTCTATCCAAATAAAAACATGAAAAATACTAGATCTAATTCACAATCCATATTTCCCTAACCAACCATGGAGACTTAAGGTTCATTTTTGTGAGAGTTGTCTAGACACTCAATCACAACTACATCCTAAGTCCCTACAAGAATACTCAAATGCATACTTTCATCAAGGCAAGATGCTTAACCTCCCTCTGATACCACTTTGTCACGAACCAGCCTGGGTACCCTGGTAACCCGATAACCGAGCCTGCCCTGACATAACCCTAAGGGCATTCCCGATCCCCATGGGTCAGCGACTAGCACCTTCCATCACACAACATGCAAGTGGGAATGATTTTTCCAGAAGAATATGGAATCCAAAGAAAAAAAATACTACGAAAAACAAAAAGAAACTCCACTGGGATTATTGTACCAGAATACAAAGAGGCATAAAAAATCTCAAAGTACTACAACATAATTACTAAAAATGGAAAAAATATCCCTAAGGTCCCTAAGGACACAACTCACCATGACCAAAGATCAACAGCTGGATCCACCTCCAAGAGGACCATTCCTTTTGCTCGATCCTGGAAGAAGAAAGTCTACAAACACCCGAAGGAAAAAGTAGGGTGTGAGCCTAAGAAAAATAGGATACCACAAAAGATTCCGTAATAGATGCCAAATATAGATTATCCAAAAAAATATTTTAATTTTCAAATAAACCGGTTTGGAAATTCATAATCATATTTTAACAAAACATGCTATACATTTTCAAATGATGGAAAAAAATCAATTTAAGAAAAGGCTTTACAATGATGGAATATTTCTAAAACAATGGCTTAAGCAAAAAATTTATATAAACAGTTTGTATTAATTCAGAAGGAACGTAAGGTAGTTCAAAATCATTGGCATACATTTATATCTCACAGATAAATAAACAAGCAAGGAATAGGGAAATCCGCCAAAAGGAACAATAGTATTAACCAGTTATAGGATTTCACACTCTCTATGTGAACTCAGTAAAATTTGTATACGCACGACCCTATAATAGTGGCCAAAGGAGACTCGTCGCCAACCCATCGGGGATGTGACCCGCCGCAAGTATGTTTTAGAACATTGTTGTAGTGTAGATTGTATCCAAATAACTCACTAACTACCTAAGGCTTGCATGCGCTCTTACATGATGGGAGAACTATTTTAAGAATTCTTAAAATACGATCAATCCCATTCATCCATTTCAAAAGTTCCAATTTCATTCCATTTAATACTAAAATAGTTTTTATTCAAAACATGCCTTTTTCACAAGATAAAACCAATTGGTTTCTATCAAATCATTTTATTCCATTTTCACTAGTTTGAAATCCATTCAAAACCAATTCCATCATTACAAAATTTATTTCCATAATTAAATTCAACAATTTAATTGAAATCATTTCCATCAAATACACTATTTAAATTGCCCAATTTCCAAAAACACAACCAATTCAATGGAATTGGGGTTTTCCAAATTTCCATGCCAAAACCATTTCAGGTATCTTGAATCACTGGAATCGAGTTTTTTTCAATTTAATTGAAAGAAAACTTGAGAAATTGGATTTAAATAAAAAATTGAAAGAAACCAAGAAAATACAATGTTAATCAATTTGGAAAGTTGGCACGGAACCACCTACCTCGAAGGTTTTGACCAAAACCACACTGGTCGAGAACGCTCAAGAATACCAGGTTTCTTATTCTATAACCCTCCTTATACCTCTTATCCTAGATAGATCAAGGAAAAATCTCATCAAATTTCATACCACACACGTAGATGTACCCATAAAAGTCTTATATCTAAGAAACCGATCAAGAACGATGAAGAACAATCACATACCTCAAGAATCCGGCTTGGATTCACCAAGAGGAGACTCTGGATCACCTCCAGAATGATGGGAGAACCTCATTTGACCTTAGGAGAAGACAAATCTCGTGTTAGGGCAGCTTAGGAAAAAAAACGAGGCAACTAGAGGCAAAACTGATTGAGATCCACAATTTAAGTATCTAATTTAAGTGGCTGCATGGTTAGTTCGCACGGTTTGACAAACCGTGCACTAGTCGTGCTTTAGATTCTTCCTCGGTCATCCTTATCTCATGGTTTGTTCGCACGGTTAGAAAAACCTTACGTTGCCTGTGCGGAAGCTACTGCCTCCAAGACCAACTACGAACATTTTGGCCGCATGGTTTAGACAACCCGTGCGCCGCCCGTGCGACTTCCCCCTTTCCCCAAAAAAACATTTAAAGATCCCCCCGACTCTCCCAAGTCTCTACTTCAAAACAGAGGTACTTAGAAACATCAAAAGTACATGAAAACATAACCTGATGTTATAGTAAAGTATACCTCCATTTATCATTCATTCATATATTTTATAATTTATTCTACTTGATCTATTAAATGATAAATATCCCTCTAAAATATAAACATAATCTTATCCCTTACAAATAATCATCAAGAAGTATAAGGGGTTTTCTTTATATGAAAATGTTAATTTGAATATATTTTTATATCCATTACAAATATTTTTATATGAGATATTTTAGAATATATTCATGATGTAATAAAATGAGAATTTTTACTTATATTATTCCATTAAACAATATATCATGCAATTTCATATGGTCAGAGATATACTTATGGGTGTATGATTATTATTAGTCCATTTTAACTAAGGTTAGTGAGATACCTTTAATGAAATCCTTAATAATTTCATACCCTACATACACAAGTCGCCATATGAACATTTCTAATCAAGGTGTGTTTGGGTATTTTACAGATCATGTCGCTGGTTAAAGTAACACCAATATATAATTTTATCCAATTATATTATAAATATATATATATAAAACATGATAAAATTCTTCTTAGTAAATGCATGACCATTATTAGTTAATTCAAAAATAATGTGTTCAGCTACATGCATAAGTGACATGTGATGTGCTTGTTATACAGACAAATTACTTGTGATGTATTCATCCAGTGGGTTAGTCTTCTTTATAAAATCATGAACTTATTGAGAGGATTATAATATATTTACATGTTCCATGTATATATTTCACTAAATTTCATGGATTACTAGATTATCTAAGTTACATATTATTTATATGATACATCATATGGGGAAATGTTCGTATATAGATATTGGTATCTTTAAAGGATATCACACAAAACCCGTTAGTTGATTGAGTAGCACTGATGTTTTTCTTAAGACTGCTCTTTTTTTTACTACTATGAAAAAGAGATTCCAAAGTTATTTTCAATTTTAATAAAGATTATAGGGTCACTTATTTATGATTCTAGAGAAAGATAAAATTTTGGAAAAAATTATACTCAAAATGAAGAGAGTTTGATGAAAATATTGTGTCAAAAATATTTTTGATTTATTCAAAAAAAAATTGTGAAATTATGCATAACCCCCTGATAGGATTTAAGTAAAATAGAGTTCTTTTTTATGTGTATATGTTTAATATGTGATATTATATATATAAGTGTTTATTAAATACAATCATATGATGTTGTAATTTTGTACATGTATTAAATATACATTCCATAATAAAAATATATGGGATATATACTTTTTTCCATAATGGTTTTATTATCATTTAACACCATTAAGAATGTTTTAATAGATTTATATTAATTCATTGAAACTTTTAAATTAATTATCCCTCTATTATGAAATTCATATGTCTCAAGGAGCCTCATATCCTAGCTATTTTAGAGGATGGAATCCTCTTTTGTTGGGTGTGGGAATTTTTTTTATTCTTTTAATATTATTGTCTATCATTTGAGATGAAGGTTGGAGAACACCTTCATTATTTAGGTATCGTAGTGATATAGTCCCAGATCTGTTGGTCAGTGTTCCCCCTCAGATGTAGTATTATTTTGTATAATACATCATGATATTTATCGGCCATTATCTTTCATGAAGGAAGAAGATGAATATTACTATTGTAATTTTCTAGGTTATATATTTATTATTTTAAATTTTAAATTTTGATGCATAATGATAGATTTTAAGGTGTTTTTGAGTTGCATCTACTGCCTAAGGTCATATAATGATCATACTAAACCCATCAGTATAATGATAATTGGCATGGTATACTATACAAATCCATGAAGAAGGTTATCTATATTGAATCCTTCAGAAAAAAATTATGAACTCCTCAAAGTCTATATAGTTTTCCCACACACCCTAAATTTAATAATTGATAAAATAACCATATCCTTGAGTATAAAAATTGTAAAATAAAACTACCACTCTATCTATGTGACTTGCACAATACTCATCTTCTATTGATACCCCATGAATTTCTATTGGCCATTCTGTAATCTATATATAAAACACACTCTAGGATCTTGTAAAATGATTCTATATACTCCATGTATATGACATATATCCTCCACATACAACGTTACCTTATCAACTAATGACTAAGGTTACTAAAAATAATAAGTAATCCTCCATCATCTAGAAATCTACCACATAGACTAAATCTCAACCCCTCGGGTTCATGCTTAGTCCCATAACAAAAACCACAGTTATCTAACCCACCACTATACTGGCACTGTAAGGGGTTTAAGGAAATCACATGACCATAAATTATCTATCTTTATCATCTGAAAGGTAAGTAAATTGTTAATGAACTTCACAATATCATTTCACATACCCTACCATGATAACTTATACCAAATATCATTGTTTATTTTCGTAACCCCTAAATGAACTACCAAACATATTGTGTGCGAGTCCCTCAAGAACCTATCTCTCATGTAAGAAGTGACTACCATACAATCATGGGTATAAAATACCGCATCTTCTTCCTAATAATATCTTGGGACATGGCCATATCACACGATTTATTTCCACACCATGAAAAAATCTAAATCAGTCTCCTGAATAGTCTTTATCATATCCACCTAAGAGAAGTTAATTTCCAAAGGAGAAAAATTAATCTCCACATATCCTTATAATTCATCAGTCTCATATCTAGTAAGTAAGCTCATCATCTTCCACTCCCCATAAAATTGTTGAATAACGAAACGTATGTCTTACTAATAACAGCATTTTCTATGATGCTTATTGAGGTGACTCTATTATAAGAATCATAAATATTACATCATTTAAGAAGAATATTCAATTCATATCATGATTATACATTCCTAAGGACTAAAAATTTTAGTGTATTTTTAAAATTGAGGCATTCTCAACTTACTTATTAAATTATATTCAACCTAAAAAGATATATTCATTTAACAAACCTCCAAGAAATATAAAACTTATAACCTTTAATCAATCTCCATAGAAGGAAACATAATAAAGGGTGAGCTAATATGATCATTAAGGGTAGATATATTAAATATAAATCATAAAAGATCACAAGGTTAGGATAACATTATCAAGTGAATGTTCCCCATGTAACAGATTTATACCTTGAACATCATAGATCATAATATCAAAAATCAATTCATATTTACAACCATAATTAATAAGGTTTAAAAAGTGGTATTCATTATTCTATAGTAATAACATAGGCATGTGGGATCATAAGAATAGTTAATCATAATCTTTTGAACATATCTATATGAAATCATGTTCACTCATAATATTTTGAGAAAAGCTAAAAGTGATTATATTCATGAATCAAAATATTATAATAGCCATTAAAAATCAAGTTTAAACATATTTTCATTTGATTAGCCTAAATCAATAAGAATCATTAATAAAAAAAATTAACATTTTCATTTGCAGTCATTTCCATTGTAGAAATCATCATCTCATGTGATATCAATATAGAATTACCTAATACATTGGAGAGTTATATCTGGCTCACCCATCATATAATCTATATAATCACCACCCATAATCATCTATAGTGGGCTCAAAAACCATCATCAATAATATATAAAATCCATAGATGAATATAAAACATTTAATATTGAGTTTTCATCATCAATATTTTAAAAATATATTTTATTCCTTTATAGATGGATTCACCCATGGAAAAGAAATGATTTCCATGATAATATCTTTAAAATAATCATAAGACATCTTGATATATAATATGAATGGTATCATAATATCATACTCTTAGTGAAGTAGGGTAATAATTAAAGGATTTTTTAAAAATTGAAATTCATTTAATAGAATATTGGAAACATTTCATTTATAATAGTGGAATATACCATATTATTTTGATGCCTTTAAAAATGAAAAGTTTTCAAAATATTAATAAATTAATTTTATTTGAATAGAAAATGGACTCTTAAAAAATAATTATCAAATAAATTATTTGTTATGGTGTTTGGAAAATATATTGGCATGGTATATGTTTAAAAAATTATTTCATTCACACCATTAGTGAAAAGAACATCATTCATAACGAAAATAAGATTCCTCTTAAAAATTTTATAGGAATTAAATAATGGGTAAAAATGACTTTAAAAAATCATTAGATAAATTTTAAAAACATTTCTGAAAAAAATTAAACAAAATGTTGACATGGAAGAAAATTTTTTCTGTCAAAAGAAGAAATAAGGTTGATTTTTCTTTCTCTATCATTTTAATTATAAAAAATAGGAAAATGAATGTAAATAATGTAAAACTAAAAACTAAATAATAGATATTATTAGAGAATTATTTTATGAAATTTAGGTCATTAAATTACCCCTAATGAAACCATGAACCTAAAAAATCATAAAAATGAGATTGTAATAAAAAGACGTTACTGCTTTGGTAACTTTCAAATAAAAATGTTTTTAAAGAAATAATAGGATATGGAAATATAAATCTCATTAATTACATTAGTTAAAATTAAAAAATTAATTCCTAGATCTATAATGAAATAATACAAATAAATAATGGTTCACAACATTAACATGTATCAATAAAATGAGATTATGATAAAGAATACCCTTCCAACGATCATAAAATATTAACTGATAATTAATCCATGATGTGATTAGGTGGAAATACATAATTCCCAAATGAATTAATTTGATAATAAAAAGATTATATATCAATTCACATATAATCAAGGCATAAAAAATTCAATCAATAAAGGTTATAACACAAGAATATGAAAATTTACTTAAGAATCCCCTTTCCACAAGTCCCATATTAATTCATATGAATTCATAAATCCTATAAAAAATATTTATTTATTATAAATATATTAAAAATCCAAATTAATATATATCATATCATATATGACTTACTTATAACATCTTATCACACATTTATTAACAATTATGTATTAAAATAATGGTTTAGGGTGATAATGTTTTCAGTTTTCATGCATATTTTGGTTTTGAAGCTATGGTCTTTATACATTGATCATGTTTACATAATCTATAAAATTATATTTATATCATATGTATCATATTTAATCATTATATAAAATTTTATAACCATTTATATAAATCGGTGATGAATAATGAATTACATCACTTTGTTGAGACAATAGTCTATATTTACGCACGAGTGATGTTTTATCTTTTTGATGGACGGGTGGAAATAAATGTAAAAAATAATTATCCTTTATAATAATAATTATTATATAATTAATATTTTATATATTAATTAAATATATCCTTATTACCATCCATGTAGTTCAAAAATGAAAATGAATCACATTGCTTCATGGAGGTAGTAGTCCACATGTACATACAAGCAACATTATTAATTCCCAATGAATGAGAAGGTAAGAAGACTGATACAATATTATAATAATAGTAGAATAATTATTCCATGAATATAATATATAAAACCCCCATCATAATAACCAATTATGAAAAATAGTGATGGAAATCAAATCATATCTCTATGTGGGGGTGGTAGTACACATATACACATGAGTCATACCTTCATTTCCAATTTGATGGAAATGAGATAGAAAATGGTTGTCCCATAATCACAATAAAATGTCAGTATATTTATTATAATTGATTTAATATTTTAAAATTGATAAAACATATTTATAGGAATTACAAGAATTAATAATCATTAAAATTTTCTAGTAAGATGATTACCTCTTTATTGAGAAACCCCCTTCAGATTACACCTTGAACCTTATTAGAAAAATTTTAGGTGATGACTATGTGATCAAGGATTAAGTTAAATATTATAGGAATGTATTAAAGGATCTATTTTCTGATATGGGTTATTATAGTCTTGTATAAATGAGAATAGGTGGTTCATTTAATAAGTGTGGGAAAGGACACACAAGTAATTACTTTAAATATTTAAATATAAAATATATCAGAATCTAGTCCATTAGAACCAAATGGACATAATTTTGAAGTTATTACATGTTAAGGTCCAAATATATTTAACCACTAAAATATATACATGTTCAAGTTTATTTTTAAACATTATTTTATGTTTAACCCCCCTATTTATCTATGTTATACCATAACTCTTGTAACCTATTTTATATCCATTAATTGTCATAAATTTAATATTAAGGGGAAAAGTGGCACAAAAATGGTCTTTGCATAAAATTTTCTACCATTTAACATAACACTTTACTTCTTAAAATATATTTTTTTTATTTTTCAAACATTTATTTGAATGTTAGTTAAAATAAAATATCATTAAATTTATTTTTGGGACTATTAATTTAATTAGACTTCAAAGACCTCAATAAAGTTATATAATTTGAATCTAAAAATATTTTATAACATTTATACTTTATAATTACCAATTAAATTCATGGAATACCAAAATTTATATAAATAATATTAATTTTACTATTTTTCAAATAATTTACCTTGATTTTTATACTATTCATGCAAGCATTTTATAAATGATTCCTAATTATTTAAGGTAATTATGTATTAATTTAAAATTAAATATAATTTACTATAATTAATATTATTTAATTCCAAACTAATATTTTATATTATTTTATAATGTTAATTATCTCTTTAAAAACATATAATAGAAATTAAAATTTATAATGTAATACTTTGTATTTATCCTTTCCATTAAAAATATTAAAATCTTATATCCAAAATAAATTGGAAAGAAATTTCCATATATTATTCTCTAGTATTTATTTCTATAAATGAAAGTCATCAAATAAGTTAAAATAATTTCTTAGGGAGATCAGTATTCATTATACCATATTTCTATCCCAGGTTTTTCAATTTTTCCCTTAAAAGATGAAAAATATTTACATTAGTTACTGTTCGGAATGAAAAAAACTAAAATGAGTATATTAACCAAATTTTATCCTCCTAATTCAAAATTTTTAGTCCATATTTTAATAATAAATTTATATTTTTGGAAGAATTTTATTTAATATAAATGTGAAAAATGAAAAACCAGTTGTTAAGGAAAATTTTATTTTCATGTATAAAAATTAACTAATTACAAAATAATGAATAATATTACTTTCTACGTAATTAATTATATTATTCATAATGTTACTTTATCTTCAAATTCAAAAAAAAATGGTACTTTTAAATTTCTCTTTATAGTGATGATAAATGACTGTATTACAAAAATCTGTGTTTTCCTTTATTCACTTGAAAATAAATCTTTTATGAAATATTCTAAAATTACAATCCAAGATAATTCTGACATCATTATGTAAAATTTTATATTCATTTAGTAAAATAAAATTTGTATAAAAATGTATAACAAATTTATAATTTTCTCACATAAAATAAAATAATTTTTTTTTGAAGAAAACCTATTTTTGAAGAATAAAAATACTTTAATGAAAATTAAGTACTTATTTATTATGAATTAATAAATAAATATGAATTACATAAAACTATTATAGCTTTTATTTATAATTTTTCTATTTCTATGAATATTTCCAATATAATTTATATTATATAATATATCACTATATGTTTTATTCTCAGTGTTCCATGTTAATAAAGATATCAAACACTTCTAATTTATTTAAATAGAAATATATTATATAGTCTCAAAGTATTTAGTTCCCATTCTCCAAGGCCTATTCTATCTCAAAATTGATGGTATGTTGGTATTCGACTCAATACCTCTCTAACAGGTTTATTTCCCATTAAGTTAATATATATTTTAATCTCATGTAGTCTAAGTAGATTAAAACAATCTTCTAAAGAGATAATGGTAATAACACTTTAAGGACTGAACCATAAATGGTAGCTCTAAATAATGGGTTGGATATTCCATTTCAAAGATCCGTAGATGGAAAAACCCATATGAAATCACCCACCCTCTCTACATCTAATCATATTCTAATCATATCTGATAGGAATCAAAATTCAAAGTATAACCCTGCCCTGGGTTGGGTCGGATTATAATTGGAGAAGTCATCAAACATAGCATCAACTTCCTCAAATACACTTCAAACTATCTTCCCACTAAGATTTCACCAAATTATTATCCTAAAATTTCATGGAAACTTATAAGAGATAAAAGTACTAAATTATATACCAGCAATAGTCAACCACACCATGAAAAATACTAATCATGAATACATTCTTCGATCATGGACACGAAACATCATATTTCAATTCCACTAGGGAAACTGAAATACCTTCCTTGAAAATCTTATACCCAAAAAAATACCTACTAAATTTAAAAGTTAATAATTATGTACTTGGTATAAATCCAATTTTCATAAACTTTACTAAACCAAATATCTAGTTTTTTGGAATGTAACTCTTGGGAATGTGATTGTACCATAATATAATTGAAAAATAAAATAATAATGGAGACCACGAATTAATGGAATGTTTTCATAGTTTAATGAATATTTACTATTATTTAGGAAACTAAATAGAATAATTATATACACATATAACCCACCCCCCTAATCCTAAACACCGTATTTGATATATCATCTTCCATAACCCATAACAGATCAAAAACAGATCAATGTTCAATCATAGAGAACTATCAGGCACACCTAAACTGGTGAAAAAGATAATCTATCCATGATATTTGATCCATATTATTTTTTATCACCTATTTTATCCAATTTTATTCTATAAAAAAACTTAGTCCATCATCTAAATTCATACAAAGAAAACACATTTACCTTATAGTGAGGTACTCCAGAAAATAAAACCATTAACCTCAAGATCTCCAGTTGTACCATCAACTCTCTTGGATTAGCCAATTTTATTTGATAAGTAGTTATTAGTATAGTTCTGTTATCCTAAATGAGGACAAATATAAAATAAATCTCCATCTCATGAGGTAATACTAAGAAGTCCATAGGTAAACCATCAAAGAAATGGACCATCACTACTGAAAACCAAGTGTAACTGCTACATGATTCACTAAAAGAACCATACACACTATCTTCATAATAATGGTTCCTATATAAATAAAGTAAGTTCCCAATCTACCTACCTCAATATAAAATTCATCCAAAAACAAACAAACTCCTTCCCCGCTCTAAAAGTAAAAGTCACCCAACTCTAGTTGTATTCAATGAGAGATGAAAATCACACCATCCACTTTATACTAAAGATGATATAAAAGATCATTATATCAAGAACAAGAGAATCCTAAAAGTTGTTATATCCTCAAACTACTATGAAACACAATGTGAATATATGAATATGATCTATCATTTTCTTGATAGGTGTATCAAGAGAAAATATCCGAATGGAGAAATCCACAGTCAACCACAATTTAGACACAAACCTAGATTTGGTAAAATAATTGGGGTCCCTTATATAAAAAAACGTAATAAAAAGTATTAAATCAAATAAAATCATATGTCATAGTATATAAGGGACCTATAATTCATCAATAATAATCCAATCTAATTTATATTCATTTCCTACATCAGATCTTCAAACATGACTTAGTGATGCAAATATCACTTAAGGATTTATCCACTATAGTATATGTGACTACCTACACCTATAAGACCATAGGCCATATTTGTGACCAATCCTCCAAAATTTATCCTATATAACTATATGAGGTCTTCCATCCCATGAGTGAGTATCCTACATCTACCTAAAACCTCTACCTAGACCCAGCTAAGACATACCCAAATAGAAGTGTTTTAGGTTACCCATCCTACCTAATTCATGACACTCTTTTGGTGGACATGTATACATGATATGAAAACACCATTTATAACCAAATTAATAATACATAAGGTGAATTACTCTTATGGGAGGAATTTATAAACTATAAACTAGCATGGACATCCTCTCACCACCCTATAATATCCCATTTCACCTCTTCATCAGGGCACTATAACAGATACCCCCTGATCTACTAGAAAGGCCATGTCCTTGGCCACTAAACAAAAAAAGATAACCAATTTCACTTTTCTAAAACATGTATTTATCAATACTATTAGATATGAATAAAAATTAGAATAAATCAATTGGTTGAACATCCTCACATTGAGCCACATAAATGGATAATGAATAATCACTAAATTTGTGGCCTTATAAGCCTCGTTCATTGCCATCATGGGAGAAAAGATGATAAACTCAACAAAATGTGTATCATAGTCCATATTTGAAATAAACACCTTTTAAATATTTATAAAAACCTATGTATATGAATGATTCTATTACTTAATGAAAAAATCCTCAGAGAATGTATCCTTGATTTCATCCCATGATAAGAAATCATACCTCTAGGTCTGAACCCTAGCAGACAAAAATCCATTGGTAGGTACCTGAACCATATAGGAAAACAAATTCACCTACTTTTCATTATGGATATATACTAGCTTATAGAAACACTCTATTTTTTATCAATTCCTTAAAATTTTGAGGTCATCTAGTTACAAATAGTTAAAGTATCCAGTATCTCAAAGTATCAAGAAAAATCATACATGGTACGTCCACCTCTATGAACACATATTCCTTTAACCAGTATTATATGAATATCCCAAAGATAAAGGTTCTCTACAACCAAAATCTATAGACTAAACTAAACACCATACTTATCTCTACCCTCTTAAAGATATGGAGGCATAAAAAGATCATTCCCACCCTCAGTAACATCCATGATTTGATCCATAGGTGAAACCATAAGATATCATCAAAGTGATATATTCTATATTTACAAAAAATTAACTCAAAAATACCTTTCAACTATTTAAATCAAACTAAAATTTAATAATTTTGTTGGAACATATGCAAACTATAATGTTATGATACACAACTGAATTATATACTCACAATGACAGGGCATAAACACCCACTACTCACTCAAGGCCTATGTCCATATCACTTGTACCTTCATGTTTTTTGTAGTCATATATAAAAAACTGATCAACATGATTATGCTAAATTAATTATACTTCATCAATTAATTATTTTGGAAAACACTAAATATAATATTTTTTGAATTAATTTATTTTAAATTTGTATTATCCACATTAAAATATGTGAATTACATGTGAAACTACATTCCAAGTCAGGATTCATGAACACACATTCTCTCACTACTCTAGAAAAGAGGTAAAATCCCCAAAACCATAACTATATTATAATACTTGATGAAAAAATTGAAACAAAAATAGAATATAAAATATATAATTCTTTGAATTTGGATCACTCACCAATGTCCATAATGGTAAAACAAAGTGACATTGGGTGTGCAACGCCATGAGTAAAAGTCATCCAATTAGTTGTGAGGTCCTAAATCATAATCTTTTGAGATGATAACTAAAAATTAATATAATAAAACATGGAAAATACGAAATAAAATATAAATTTAAAAATCATATCACACATTATCAAATAAAAAATAAATACATAACCATATTAATTGTACAGAAAAATAAAGTCATACATACCACTTATCTCCCACTCGTCATTTCACTTATACAAAAATAAACAATAGAATAAAATAAAAGAGTCTCTAGTTCCATCCCTAAGACTCAACTCAATGTAATATTCAATAAAATATTCAAAAACCCCTTCGCAGTCAACTACACCACCTAAATTCAACCTACAAGTATACATGTGGTCTACACACACATCAATGTGTCTATGAAGGGAGTGAGGAATAATTTTCAATAGGGTCTCACCAAGTGCACCAGATTTACACCATAATATACATGTATGAACATGTTATATAAAGAAATATTCTTGTATAATAACATAGAAATTTCATGTTCTATCTAGCCAACTATAAATATATGTGCATTAGGTTTCTCTGTGAATTTTGATTTTTGGAAGAATTATTGAATATAGTTGCCTCTTATCGTTGAACTCATATCCTGGCCTATAAAAAATGTCAAAGGTCAGGTTATCCACTGAGTACATACCGGTTCCTGAATTTTTAATGTAGAAGAGTCCCTAATCCATTCCATAGAGGCACCTTCTCATTTAATGTAGCCCCGTATATAAGAAATAGGACTTCCCTTATCACACAAGGATGGTCATACATCATATCTTTAACTGCTAAATTATCACTCAAGGTAGATCCTCTCATCAAATCTAAATCCAATCTGCACCCTCTCACATATGACATAGTTAACAAAAACATATTACTCATGGTATGTATCCATTAACAACCGCTACCTCATCACTCTAGGTAAGGCAAAGAATCACATCAAAACTAGACTGGATTTATCTAAGAATGTTGTACATTATCTCTACCACTAAATTATCACTCAAAGTAGGGTCCTTCATCATCTCCCAATATATTCATTCTATCTCAAGGTAGGGTCCCTAAACAGCCGCTACCTTATCACTAAATGTATGGCCTAAATTACATGACTTTACCCACATCCCATAACATAGGGAATGGTGGACCTATCCTCCTCACTCAAGGTAAAGACCCTTCCAAATTCACTTCCTTATCTCTCAATGTAGGACCTAGATACACATAAACCTTATCACCCAAGGTGAGGACAACACATGGGATCTATCATTAGAAATGGTGAGATCTATTTCAAATCACATGAATTCATAAGAAGTAGGGAATGAGTATATTTATATAATCTCACAAGCTCCTCCACTGAGAAAAATTCACTTAACCCTTAGTCTCGCTCCCCGATGTACCTCACCATCCATCCACCCTCTCTAAAAAAAATCCTTACAACAATTTTTGTCACATAAGGGTAAGATACCTTTTTTCTACCTTTCCAACTCACCCATCATGGTTCCCACTATGCTCCTGAAGAACCTTTTTGACTCATTAATACATTTTAAATACTTGAATACCATAAATTATACACAAAAAACATTTCAATAGGTATTCATATATTCACTACCAATTTTTACTTCACAACCATCACTTAGGTCCCATTTCAAATTTATCTCATAAAATACCTCATTATCATTACCCGGATATAATTTATCTTCATCAGGCCTCATACAGTTGTAGAGGAATCTTTTGATTCATAACACTCATCAATACTCAATCCACCCTCACGTGGACTCTCTTAACCAGGTGAAAATACATATACTTTACTCACCCATTATGTAGGACTAATCCACTCAGGATTTCTCAACTGGGCCTATAAAAACCATACCAGTTTACACATAAATAAAATCACATCCTGAGTCTGATGAGTGATTTCTCACCCACTCAACAAGAACAATCACCCATTGTATACACGGTATTTGAGTGATCCCAACTCACCTAAGATCAAAAGGGCACATATCTCAAATCTAGGCGGCCATACACTATCCTAAATCTCCCAACAGGGACTGAAAGGTCTCAATCCCACTATTTGTCACAAAAAACATTCTCAAAGGAATGAAATCATTCATAAGAAAACATAAGGCTTTATATCATAAAGAGAAAATTCCTTAATCATGGATTAAAACCCTGTTCAACGTGCTCACGGCCTTGGCCAATCCCACCAAGTATTGTCAAATATCATTCATGCTCTTAAGAACCTATCCTGCGAAATATGATTCAATTAACTAATTATATAAAAAATATAGTTAATTATCAAATTTAATGTAAATATTTATAATTACCTAAAAGATCATCATATATCCTCACTACACTAAAACAACACCAAACAGTATATATCCCTCATTTAATGTTCTCCTCTAGACAATACTTAAAAAATCATAGTTGTTCTCAAATAATTTCACTTTTTTATGAAATGGACGTGAACCATACTTCTCAGTAATTGATGTTACATATTATTATATAAATATTCATTATATAAAATATTTATCCAGGCCAAAATCATATAGGTATTGTTTCTCTAGAAACCTTGATATATAAAAAATTGTTCATAAGTTAACTACATCATCCCCCACTAAGTTCATCATAACTATAACCCTTCTTAGACATATCATAAATAATACATTTCATCATAATATGGGGAGAGAAAAATATGTAATGTACATATGATAGGTATGGGAAAAAAATAGATATTTTGATGACCAACTTAACAAAACATGGGCATAAATTTGTGAGAATAACATTTTGAAACCACACCCCTACATATTTTAGATCACAATTATTGATCATGACATAATTCATGGTTTTTCATAAGACATGAATCGTAATGGAATAAAATGACATTACACATGGGATCATAACAACGACATAACACATAATTTTTTGGAATATATGTATGAATTGAAAATAATTTCCTTAGTAGTCAATGATCACTACAGAAACTGTTATAGTGGATTTGTGTCACTATACATTCTATCATAGTTTTAACAGTTTCATTACCAAGATTATCATAGTTGATGGTGTCTCATTTTAAACTAGGATAACACCCAATTTGAGACCTGTTTATAAGATGATATATCCATCAATACCCAACACATTGTAGGGATCTATAATTATGATTCCACCCTTAAAATAATGAAAATCATTCATAAGTGTTCCATAAGATCATAAAACGTTCATCATATCCTAAACATTGAAAATAATTTGATTAAAAAAACAATTCATCATGAAAAAACCTATAGAGAAAAAATGAGTTTCAAAACATTTCGTCAATTCATAATAGAATAAACTGGGGAAAATGCATGGGTTTCAAAAATATATTGCCACCATAAACATAAAGAATACATGGAAATAATATGGATGGTACCATTGGATCATATCAATATTAAAACATAAGTAACATAAAAATATGTTATCTTAGTGGAAATATGTCTTCAAAATATCATTTTGAACATTTCCTGAGGAAGATACACTTTTATATTTAAAATCACTTATTTAAATTACAATAAATTTAAAAATATTAAATAAAGTATTCTATTTTAAAAAAGATTGAAATTTTTTTAGTAATCATTAAATAATTGGTTTTTATGATGATGGAAAATTCCTTTCACTCCTTGTAAGTTAAACAATAAATTTTTTAAAACCTTTGTAAAAAAAATAAAAAAGTACATCAATTTAAAAAAATAAAAAAAATATTCATATTAAACCATTTTTTATAAATTCATTCATTGGAAAATTAAAATTAAAAAAATCCAATTATAATATTTAAAACATTATTGAACACATTTTCAGAATACATGGATATGGAAGAAAAATTATTTTCAAATGAACAGGGAACTGAAGTCAGTTTTCCTTAATAAAATTATCTTAGTCTATTGAGTATTTATAAAGAATAAAATTAAATGATAAAACTTTATGTCGATAAATAATAACTGAAGAATAAAATTAATTATATTATTTATAGTATGATCATGAAACTTCATTATCTGAATTAGAGTCCTAAGAATCTGAATAAAAAATGAAATTACAATGTTAAACCCTTAACTTCAGTCTAAATTCCATTACACATGTTTGAAACTAATAAAAAATATATATATATTATAAATATATTACATAAACATTATCATATATATCATATCACATATTAATTAATAATATCTTTTTATCAATCAATTATTAAAAATACTTTTATAAAATCATTATTCTGGGTGATAACTTCTTCATTTATCATGTGTGTTTTGGTTTAGTTTTATTATTATTGTAATTTTATTACGTTTCCATCAAATCCATAATTCTAATCATGATATTCATTTTATATATAATCATTATATGCATATTTATAGTCATCCATAATTTTTATATTTATAAGAACTAACAACGCAGTTCATGGTGATGGTAGGTTGAATGTACGCATGATTATTGCTTTCATTTTAGGAAGGAAAAAATAACAATAAATATAAATTAATATTTATAGAATAATTATTGAATCATATATATAATGTATATTCAACAAATACATACTCATTTCCATCCATTTAATTCATAAATAAAAAATTAATCACATCACTTCGTGGAGGTGGTAGTTCACACCAACGCTTGATCGACATTATCATTTTTGAAAGGATTGGAATGTAAGAAGGTAGATATGATATTATAATTATATAAGTATTGTTATTAAATAAGTAATATATATACTTTTATTAAATTAATTATTATATCTATCTTTGATAGGTAGTGATGGAAAACGAATTACATCGATTCGTAAGGTGTTAGTCAACCGTACACCTGATAAACAGTTTCATTTCCCATTTTATAGAAGAGTAAATGGATATAGGATATTACATTAAAATAATAATTTCTTATTATATATAAGATATTTTAGTTAGTATTTCATCAATATTAATGATTAATTTAAGGAGGTAGAATATTGAATTAAAAATGCATGGTTAAGAACTATACCTCTTTTTTGGACAACCTCTTTAGGTTTATACCTAAAGCCTTCTTAAGATTGTTTTATAATAAAAATAGTTACTCTAGATAATGTTGGGATTTAATTATGGTATTTTGGAATTTATATTCCAAATAAAATGTTACATTAATTGTGTATAAGAGAGGATATTGGGTGTCCTTCTATAAGTGGGGGAGAGGATGCACTTTATCCTTTTGAAATGAATAAAATATATTATTTCTTTATTTCCAAAAATGAATAAAAATTTGAAAATTAATGCTAATTATATATTATATGGTATATATATTTCCGTGAAATAATATTTATATAGGTTTTTAAGTCATATTAACCGTTATATCTTTTTTTATCACCAGATAAACCTGTTTCAAACATAACTGTAGAAACATATTGTTTTCTATATTTAATATTCAATATGAAAAAATTAAATTAAACATAATAACTAATATTAATTATCATAATTTAAAATATATAATCCATTTTATCAAATCAAATCCACTATAGTGTCAGATTTAAATTTAAAATTAAACCCAATAACATGATGAAAATATGATTTTGGAAAGAAATGTTTCCATAAATATAGAGTGTTTTTACATCAAAAGTCAACATAAAATTGATTACAATGAGGTAAATTATATTAATAAAAATATATTGTAATTATTATTATATTTAAAATCATTTTTTAATATAAATTTTAGATTATTTAAATAGAAATGTAATTTTTAATAAAAAATAATAATTTTTCACTATTCATCAAAAAATAATTATTTTAAAAAAAATCTCAAAAATTCACTATAACATAATTTTATAATTTTCACAAAAAATATTGAGTTCAATATTTCAAATAATTCTTCCTAAATAGGAAATAATAATAAATTATATTATTTTTTCACAAGAAAACAATAATACAATTTTAAAGGAATGGTTTATTTTTTAAAGAATATAAAGACTTAATTATAAATATATTTTCTTGATCTAAAAATATTAAACATAATTTTTAAAAATATTTTTATTATAATAAATAATTTTAATTTAATATTAATATTATAAAATTATATAATAATATAGCTCATTTGGACTTAGGGTTGTGTGTAATATAAGTTATTGAAAAAAATAATTTCATTGGAAATAAAATATATATCATAAAATATCATGGTGTTAAATTATATCCCCTTAAAAATATATTAACCCTAAAAATTCCATCACTTCAAAAAAATGTTGATGTATTTGTTTCATTACATTCTCAGTTTCTGATGTAGCTTTTTCAAATATTTTATTCTTATAGAGAACCTTAACTAAGTGACTAGTCTTGTTTCATAGCACATTGTATCAATGATAAATATTTATACTGGTTGTTATTTGTAAGAAATATCATTATCAATTGCTGCGAACTATGATTTTATTACATGTGAATTATTGTTTTTCCACTTCCTCATAAGAGATATAAGGAACACATTATGAACATGAAACTAGTTAAATGGATGTGTGAATTGATAAGTCACCATCCTTACATGATAAATATTATTAATGGGATCAATATAATAGGGGTAAATGATTATTGTCTTCCTAAATCTTATAATATAATTCCTTGTAGAAATTCACATAAATACCTTCTCACCAACCTTGAACTCCATATCTTCCTGATGAGTATCAAAATTAATTTTTATCACTACGCTTCCTTTATGTTTCCTAAAAACAATTTGACATTCTATACCATTTCCTCTAATATATTGGATCTCCTTAGATTTATAAATACAAAAATAATTTTATTATTTTGGAGTGTTTCACTTATTTTCATATAGTGTTTCATAAGGATCTATCATAACTCTTGAGTGAAAGATATTTCTATAATAAAACTCAACTAGTGGAAGGTTTTTATCCCAACCACCTTTCACATTCATATAATAAGATTTCAGCATATACATTAGGGATTGAATGGTCCTCTCAAAAATACCATCTATATGGGGAAAATAATTTATACTCAAACTCATACCTATATCCATATTCTGTTGAATACCTCTTGAGAACATTAAGGTAAACCACATATCATCATCAGATGAAATGGAATATGGAAATCCATTCACCCTTATGGAATAGTTAAGCTCTATACTAGAAAAATGAAAAATATATAAATATCATCTAATAGAAATAATGTATTCAAATTTTGAAAATTCATTGACAATAAACCAAAGTGTAATATAGAATATAGAATTTAACTATTCCTATTACAAAATCCAAGGTGATGTTTTACCATTCCCATTCTGGTTTAGGTAATGTGTGTAACATCCCTCTATAATTATATCTCTTATTCTTAACATACTGAAAAATCAAGACCCAGTATAAATACTCATTAACATCTCTTGACATGTTTTCCCATCATAAATACACTTTCTGATCACTATACATCTTCATACTTCAAAGACTAATAAAGAGTGATAAATTATGATCTTCATACAATAGTTCCTTCTTAATGAATTGTTTGGATTGAACAAATACTTGGTTCATAAACCTTATCATTCAATCACAATCTAGGTTGAACTTGGGATCATTTCTGAACATATTCTACAGTTTGACATATTATTTTTGTGCCTCTTTAATCCTCACATTGATAGATAGTTGATCTTTCGTTTGATAAAAATAGGATTTTTGAACTTTCCTTTGGATTTAAAGTGATATCTTTAGTAAATACATATGTAACAGATCTCTTAAATTCCACATCAATTACAAAATATCATGGTATTTTTTACATAGAGAATCATCCACCTTCCTCACCTTCCCAGGGTGGTAATGTATTGAGTAGTCATAATCATTAATCAATTCCAACAATATTCTATGTCACAAATTAATATATTTTTAGTGAATATATACATTAATATTTTAGGATTATTATATATGTCACCCCATTCTCTATTAAAATCAAACCTCCATATCATCAATGATAAAATTATTACAGCTAACTCTAAATCATGATTTGGGTAATTTTTCTACTTAATCTTTCATTATTTGAGTCATAAGCTATAACCATATCCTTATATATAGTGATTAATTCCATTATCTTCTTTAATGCATAACTATAGATCACAATACATTATCCAATGGA
Source organism: Viscum album (assembly GCA_963277665.1). Lineage (NCBI taxonomy): Eukaryota > Viridiplantae > Streptophyta > Magnoliopsida > Santalales > Viscaceae > Viscum > Viscum album. Next base: position 1,211,950,036 of record OY728122.1, read on the forward strand.
AGTTAATTTAAGTACATGTTAACTTACTCACCTTCCCTTTAGTTTCTTGAAATTTTCATCACATTCATTTATTTTGAGAAATTATTCCCCCTTATGAGTTATCATGGTGACTGGATTAGCTAGTTGAGATAAATTATCCAAAAAATGTCGATAATATTCATAAAACCCAAGAAAACTTCTTATGTCATTTACTATGGTTGGTTTGTGCTAATGTTCAATAAATTTTTTCATTGATAAATCCACTGATATAAACTCTCTTGAGACTATATAACCCAAAATGTAAATATTTTTTTCCAAAATTCAATATTTGTATCTTTTTCATAAATTTTCTCCTTACTTAGGGTCTTCAGTACAATCATTAGGTGATCTTAATTCTCTTCCATTATCTTTGAATATAAAATAATATAGTAAATAAAAGTTACCAAAAATATATCCAAGTAATCCCTAAAGACTCTTTATTAAATCCATGAAGATAATAGGTCATTATTAAGACTAAATGGAATCACTATATGTTCCTAGTTTTCAGAAAATTTATTAAATTTTCTCCTTAGTATATCCTCCATCATGACCCACAATTAATGATATCCACATCAATATTCATTCTTTAAAAAATATTTATTTCCATATAGTGGATGAAAAAAGTTATCAATATGGGGTAGAGGATATTTTTTCATGATTTTGATCTTGTTATGTTATCAATAATGAATATATAGTCACAGTTATCCATATTAATTATTAATAAATATAATATGTTCACCCTATGTTGATGAACTTTTATTAATGAATCACTTGTAAAAATTATCTGAGAGTTTCTTATTCAATTCTCATTACTCTATTTGGGTCATTCTATATGTAGTGTTTGATATAGGTTTATCACCATGTGTGAGTTATATTGAGAACTCAACTTTATGATACAGTGGAAGATTATTAATGTCTATAGGAAAGACATGAAAACATCCTCGTACAATAGTAATATCATCGATGGTGGGTTTTTACAAAACCATTTGAGATAAGTACCCCTTTCGAATAGGAATCAAGTCCTAAAAATGGATATTATATCCATTAATATTTATATTTATCACCTCACTAATAGAAATTCCTAGGTTGATTTGAAATATAATATTTGACTTTTTTACATCAGAAATTAATGTGGGATTTATATTTGTAAAGATAGTTTGTTCCTAAGATAAAATCAATTTCAAATTAATATAGAATAATTTGATCCTCATGAATAATATTTCCCCAAATATCAACTAAATAATAATCGTAGACTTGAGGTGAAATAATATTACCATTAGTCTATTTCACTAATAATTCAACATCTAATCATTAGGGTTGAATTTTAATACTTTTATCAAATTTCTTAAATATATATGTCTATAGTCAAATAACATACTCTTAGTTCTAGTTTGGATGGTAAATGTACCTTTGAGCATGTTGTTAGCATACCCCTCATCAGAAATCGTTATCCCATGAGATTTCTTATGTCTATGGGTTTAATTTTTATTAATATCAATATTCATAAGTAACATTTATATTTCATCAATGGTTAGAAAGATTAACATACTCCTTAAATTGGAAAAAATAGATTGTGGGTGGTTCATTCTATAGAGATTTATCTCTATTTTAATCATTACCTAACTTATTCATGTCACATTGTCATTCAATTACATGATTAAATTCCTTTCTAAACTTAAAATTTTTTCCAATACTCTAAAGACACTTTCCTCCATGTTTCTTTCCATGCTTTGAGCATAAATAAATAATCATCTTCTTATCTCAATGATTTTTAGAGTTTCCATTTAAATGGATATTTATTTTATAATAAAAACCTTATGACTAATGGGTAACTTCAATCTCTATTCCCACCATGATAACACATAAAATGATTTCCTCAATACTATTGAAGTCCCTTAACGGTAACTTTCTTTTGAGACATAGTTTTAATCCAATAAATAATGAATCAAACATAATTAAAGTTGGATGAAAATTATAGAAGAATACCTTTAAATTATTTTAAAACATTCCTCAAAGGCACCAATGGATTCATCATCATTATACTTTCTCTTAAGAAATTCATTCTCTATTTTCAAAAAAATAACATGAGAAATGTACTTAATAAAAAATAATCTCTTAAACTCATCCCATTCCATAGAGTTAATTTATTCATGTTTCCTTGAATTCTGTATAGGATTCCACTATTCATCTACTTTATATGTTAAATTATATACAACTAAAATTATTTTTTTATTCTCCAAATACTGTATTAAAAAATATATTTTATATGGTATTGATTCATTACACAACAACTAGTTAATCAGAAGACCCACTAAAAGAATTTTTTTCCCTCATGAAGGACTCATTATAATGATGTTCTCTCATTTTCTCGTTTTAAAGGTTATCATGATTCATATATTGGAAAAATATTATGCATAAAAATGATGTTTTTTCATTCTGGATACTATAAGATTTGGTTTCTTAAGAAGAAAAACATTACATTGTCCGTTACATTCTATTTTAACATGATTCTTTCTGGTTCAATCAATTTAATAAAATCATATAAAATATTTTGAGCAAGAGTAATCCGAATATAAAACCAAATAATCATGAAAAACATTTATATACTATCTAAAAAGTGACACCCTCTTTTAAATATATGAAAAAATAGGTTTAAAATAGAATATTCATGATAATTATCTATTCAAATCATTTATTATGGTTCATAAATAAAATATGAATTAATTGATGTATACCCCCTGGGAGTGTAAACATAGGTTTGCGGTAATGTAACACACACCTTGCAATAGAATGAGGGACAATATACACCCAACCAACTCATTTCATGGTTATTAGTCCTAGATGAATATAAGGAAAAACAAAATCCACCCATTTGTATCTAGATAGGGATGTTTTTTAAGAAAAATACACTCTTTTATTTACCATAACATTAGAAATTCTCCAAATAATTAGGTTTTTCTTAAGTGTTCTTACTAATGTTTACAAACTATATATTCTAAATGATTACTAAACCTTGATCTGATGGAAACTAAAGTGACTAATACTTTTTTTCAAGGATATAACATATTATTAGATTAATATTCATTACATAACATAATTATCCATAGCATAATCATATAGGTCTAGTATTTTGGAAACATGGATACATAAACAACATGGTTCATAAGTGAATCACACCATCCCCCACAAAGATATTCATAGATAGACCCTATATTATAAATTTCGTACATAATAAATTTCTCCATAACATGGTTAAATGAAACATAAGAAATGGTGAGCTTAGGTGCACAGTAATGGTAAATAAGAGATATATCAATGATGAAATAATCATACCATGAGCATGAGTGTCCTAGAATAACATATTTAAACTGCACAATATATATCATAGATCATATTATTGAATCCTAGAATTATTGTATAATATCCCTAGAAAATATTATGTAACATCAAAGGAGTTAATATTAGATTAAAATGTATTTAGAAGATTAGTTGGAACATTTTTTGAGGAAAATTCCCTTTTCTCATTAAAATCACTTATTTAAAATCTCAAAAATCAAAATATTAAGAAAAAAATATTTTAAAAAAATGAGTAAAATTTTAAAGTATTATTCACAGCATTGAGTTTTCATGATTTATATAAATTATTTTCATGTCGTATACATTAAATAGAAACATTCATTTTACACTATCATAAAAAAGTAAAAAAAATACATCATTTGGAAAATTAAAAGAATGTTCCTTTTAAACAATTTGGGAAAATACAATAATGGGAAATATATAATTTTAAAAAATCATAGTATCATATTAAAAACATTCTTGAAAACATATTTATACAACATGGATATGTAATAAAAAGGATTTTCAACCAAAGGGAGAAATGTAGATAGTTTCCTTAAAACAACCATTCATCCTCTTGAGTACTTAATGTGAGGAAAATTAAATGAAAAAATTATTCCCTAAAAAATATCAGAATAAAATTAATGATATTATATTTATTTTTTTCATGAAATTATATCCTCATATGAATTCTAAATACAATCATAATAAACAATTAGATTGTAATATAAAACCCTTACCTCGGATATATCACCCTTTGTATGTGTTCGAGACTCCAATTAAATACATATATATTTGTTTTAAATATATTAAAAATCCATAATAACATATATAATATCATATATTACTTACTTAAAACCTTTGGTCACTAGTTTATTAACAATTATTTATTAAACTCACTATTCTCGGTGATAACTGCAATGGTTTTCATGTATGTTTTGGTTTAGTGTTCTTGGTCCTTATAATTTGATCATGGTTAAATCATCACTAGAATTTTAATAATCATTAAAATATCTTATAAATTAATTATATACATATTTATATCTATCCATTAGTTTTATTGATAGAAAATTAATTACACCATTCATGGAGATGGTTGGTTGTACGTATGCATGAACATTGTTTTCAATTTTTAATAGATGGAATGGAAGAAAGGTATATAATAGTTAAAAATTTAATAATTATTATTATATAATATATTTCATATATATTATATAAATCCATACTTATTAATATTCTTGTAATGTGGAAAAAATAACTAATTTCACCGCTTTGTGGAGGTGGTAGTCCACACGTATGTACGAGAAATGTTATCATTTTCCAACAGATTGAATGTAACAAAGTATATATAATATATTAATTACAAAAGTAAAATTATTTCACAAATGTAATATATGTGTATTAATTATATCATTATATGTATTTGTGAGAGGTGATGAAGGAAAATGAATTACATTGGACTGTGAAATTGTAGTCTACCTTACAAATGAACGATGGATTTTTCTCCCATATGATTGAGTAGGAGATAGATATATGTTAATATATTACAATAATAATGTATTTATATATTTAATTTACTTGTTTTAGTATTTTATAATTATGGAATATTATTTTTTGGACGTATAATAATTAATAAAATGAAAACACATGGTTAAGAACTATACCTCTTCTTCAGACAGCCTCTTTAAGATTATAGCTAAATACCTACTTAGATAGATTAAGGATAAAAAAGGAACTATAAGGCATTGGGTGTAATATAATTAATGTATTTGGGGTAGGTAATTTATGAACCAAAATCTTTCTAAAAGTTGGAGAGGGGAAGAGAAATTGTGTCCTTTTATAAGTGGGGGAGAGGACACGCTTGGATCTTTTGAAAATAATAAAATATATTGAAGAATTATTCCTAGAAAATGGATCTAAAATATAACAATGAAAAATATTAAATGATATAGGATTTAAATAGTTACATCTAATATAATTTAGTATATTTTTAGTCCATTTTGGTTATTATCTATTTAGTTTAACCTTAGGAAACCTACATTAACCATTACCATGGTAACATATTTTTTATTATTTTTACTATTCATTATGACCCAAAACAAAGTCGAACTTGTTAAATAATTATTATTATACTAATTACAAATATTTATTCCATTTTATCAAATTCAATTGAAATAGTTGGTGGAATATAATATTATAGTAAACCCACAAACAATATGAATAGTGGTTTTTCCAATGAAAATGATTTCTTAAGTATAAATTTTTTTATATAAATATATGAATAAAATTGATTCAAGTGAACTAAATTGCATTAATAATAATTTATTTAAACTAATTTTACTTCTAATTCCATTTTAAAAAAATTGTAACTTTTACAATTCTTTAAATGAAAAGGTAGTTCTTAATAAAAATTAGTTTTTTTACTATTAATCAAAGAATTAATATTTCTAGAAAATTATCAAAACATCACTTCAAGATTATTTTGACTTCTTTATTTCAAATTTGGGTTCATTTTTTCAATCAAAATTTATAAAATTTTAAATCAAATTTTTATATTATTTTCTCATAAAAACAAATAAAAACTATTTTAATGAAAAAATAATTTGAAGCACATAAATACTTCAATAAAAATATAATTTATTTTATAAATCCATTCTAAAAGATTTTAATTTAAATTTGTTTATTCCTATTTAAACCACCATTTTAATGTATATTTTATAATGATATTCTATATTATAGTCCATTTAGACTCAGGATTTCATGTATCACATACTATCAAAAAAATACATTTATTTGAAAAGAAATAAATAATAAAATCATGGGTTGTTAAGTAAACCACCAAAAAACATGGAAAAATCCACATTAAATCAATTACTGTAAAGGGTAGATAAGAACATAGTGATATGTTTAATAACATAACTTTAATTACTACCAAATATCACCCCAAAATACCTCATGCCAATAAAAATAAAATATAGGAAATTGATGGGAGAGTTTGGTTGAAATATTCTCCACCCGATGCCACCGGTCTGTAAAACTCAATAAATATTACACTAAAAATATTAGTTTAACCATTCTAAAGAATTAGACCCATGATTTAGTCATAGGAAAATCAAGGTGATGTGGAATGAAGAACCCCTTAAGTCCACATAGTTATGGTCAAACCAAGGGGGTCACTACATATCCACCAAGGCATAAAGAATATACCTTGTCCTGCATCAATTTGGTGCCACCTGGAGGGGTCACATCCTGATGCCCCTTTCGATGGTGAATAAGGAACTCGATTCCTCTATCATTTAGTATTACCTTCGTGTTATATGTCATTACAACAACATGGTACACCCATGAAATAAGACATGTTGGCATGACCTATAGGTCATGGAATGAAGTACTATTCTTTTTGAAATCACAAAGGCAATGAAATTTATATTCTATGGACCCTATGTAAGAATCATCATCACAAAGAAACACTCCCTACGTAGAAAAACTACTATAAAAGTGTTCTTCCCTTTTCTAAATACTACCAAACTCATTTCACCATGAATCCCTTAACCATAGAATGATCATTATTCATGTAAAAAATCCGTGGAATTATATAAGGTCCCTCTTTGTGAAATTTATGGGTTGTGGAATAACCTAATAAAACTATTGATATTTTTTATATGGGTCACTCAGAACCCACTGTGATGTTCACCTAAGAACTCAAAACATATATCTATCCATGATTGACATCCAATAACATCTCATAAAGATTTACTTATGATCATATTCCCAAATTGAGTCCTAATTCATTAAATAAACCATGCTCCATGAAAATAAATTCAATGCCTTCTAAATTTCACAACTCATAATGATTAAGGTCATTATAAATTCCACAACATAACACTTCTCTAGCACAAGAAACTGTCTTAGTTATCCATATATTAACCTTATCTAACAGATATCATTAATTCATCATCATATGGTCATGTTCTATCCCTAAACACCAAATGTGCATCCACAATGCAACTCTAAAAAATCCTGAGAACTAATCACCAGAATTTAGGTAATCCACTCAACATCATAACCAACATCATGTTGGAACTCATCACACTTATCTTCCCTGAGAAACCATAGTTTCTTCAATAAATAATTTAAAATATTATAGTTCTCCAAACCATATGGATTTACACCAAAGAGGCCAATCCTAGATTATGGTTCTTCCCACCAAAGGAAATTACTAACGAAAATTCACTTATATCCATCCAATGACATGTCTGATTTGGTTTCTATTTCACAGTATCAAATTCCATTTTGAAACATTTTTCGGACCATCTCAAGAAGACCTCTCCTAAAAATACTCAACTCAACATATTGATGCACCATCACCTCCCAATCATATTTCATGATCTCCCATAGTTATCATTGGATGATCCAAATTTAACCACCAAACTAATAACCTGAATCATTGTTTAATTTCACAATAGAATCCTAAAATACCTAAACCCATCATCATGGTTCACTCTGATCCTTGGTGAATCTCTAATCTGACTCTCTTAGAACTTGTAAACTTTATCCATTTCCTGAAGTCAATATCTAGAGAACATCCAAAACCTCCATCAAATTTTGAATATATTTTTCTATAAGGAACCATATATCAATAGATATTCCCAAAAATAGGTAACGAGGTGCCACATTAACTTTCCACTAACTAGTCTCGCCACATCCTTAATCCTTCCTGCATAAGAATCATTCACCTATGAATGATTCAATTTTCAAACTTCTAAAAGTATTCTAATCATTTATTTACTCAACCAAATTACCAAGAATCCAAAATAAAATCCCTATTAATTGTTGAAAATAATGACTATATATGGTGATCCCACTCATACCCATAGAAACAATTTGAAACACCCAGTACAAGTCACTCATATATTATATAGAATAAAATCTCCATCATCCACCAAAAACCACCCAAAATAGGGTCACACCTTCCCACATCCAATATACACTCCCCACCATATGGATTCCCTTACAATTCTCCTCTAGAACCAACTTAGTCAGGTCCCAATATCACATGAATGGCACACCTCCCGATTCATGCTCATCCATATGATTATCCTTGACATCGTACATCTATGATGCCTCCATCAGTGTCGGAGGTAACCTCTCCCAATATCCTCTAACACCCTAACCAATATTTATCATAGAATTTAATTAAACCCATACATTATCATCTCGAACAAGACTATCTCCCAATCCATAGCTCAACTAGCACTATGCAAGACCATTGCAAACCTCCCCCCTCATCAAAGATTTTATCTAAAACTCATTCCATCTACACTCTCCACTTCTCAAGGAAGAATGATCCTGTAATACCTTTCCATATATTATCACCCACCATATACGTCAACCTCAACTAAACTCAGGGGTTGTATTCTTATGTACAACCCCATCATACAACCAAATACATGCTCTCAAAAGTTGTTTCATACCAAACATATGCTCATGTGCCTAACCCACTAATAATCCCTCCACATCATATTATCTCCTTTAATAGCCAAAGGTTTCTCACTCATTCAAAGGCTAACCACATGATCACCCACCACCTGGGAATTATTCCAAAATAATGTGTTCCTACCAATTCTACCCCATACCACTAAATGCATATCCAAAATTAGTGTGTCCAGACATCCAACTGATATCATCCTTTAACCCAACCTAAATTCCAACTGAAAGAGGAATTTCACATTCCATTCCTTAATTATATCTATTGGTTATGTATAGTTCCAATAATAATCCATATGGTAAATAACCATATATTTTTTTGGAAAAATATAAGCAATTAAACCGCATTATAATCTCCCCTAAGGGGCATAACAAAGGGAATCTAATTCATGAAATTACCCTTCATCTATCATGATATATCCATTTTACAAGCGAATGTATTTATTCCATTTAAGATCTCATTACACCATGATTCACATGTCCAGTTACTAGAATAAAATACAATGGTTTGGATGAGTATAATGGAAATAATATGTTATATGGGAAAAGGGTTTATAATTTATGGAAACAATAAATAGTAGAACATATCATTAGCAAATACAACCACACATAAGAAAAAAAATTCATGTGAATCCTATGTGCCAAATATGATGCATGAGGTACCTCTTTCCTTGATTCCAATAGACAAAACAGAAAAATAACATCTCTAGTAAACATTAAAAATTCAACAAACATCTTAACCAATGTAGTGAATAGAAATTATAGCAATCCCCTAAACATGGTAACTAAGAAATCACAATGGAAATGTGTTCAACAATGATTAGTCCAAGGTCATCACAAGATCTAAAATATATTTGTTCCATATTTAAAATAACCCATAATAGTGAGATAAAAATATATTCTCTAATTCCATCGTGTAATGTCCTCGAAAGGGACTAATAAATTGTTTTTAGACATGTGATTCTTTGTATCCTCAGTTGCTCCTACCGGTATTCCATAGCTTAAATACTAGTGGGAAGGGACTATATTAGACATTGGGGAGACTATACTCATGATTTAGAGTAATAAAAAAAGGAAATATCTAGAAAATATCAATCCTAATCATTAGATATTTTATAATAAAATAAAATAACAAATTTATAACAAATTTTCTCATGTGGAATCATATTTTCATACATCCCATTGATCTAATAGTATAATTATCACGTGTAAAAAAATATATAAATGAATGTAATACTACAGTCTCTACTAAAATCCCTAAAACATTTCTCATACAAGTTTCTAGTACATTGTCGATATCACTCAAATAGATCGACTACACCACCTATTCTCAACAAGAAAGTAGACATATAGTTGACATTAACATTGTATTGTCTATGTTTGGTGAGATAAATTAATCTCAGTATGTTCTCATAGTGTTCCCATGATATACACCATTATATAAATTTATCCATGATGAAGATAATTAAACATGCTCACACAAGAACCCTGGAACGTTCTATGTCAATAAGGCATCCATGATTCAAAATGCATTGGATTATATTGTGAAAACTAGGACACCATGAAACTTGATCACACATACTCTGAAATCATTCCAAAATCAAATCACATCATGATATCAAACCCACGTTTCATCCCATACCCAAATACCTTCGGTAGGGAATCCACTATATCCTGAAAACTATACAAAGTTGTAGGGAATGGTTCCTCACCTAATTCCCAGACTCTCCATATCACTATAATAGGTCTTATATTATTTTTCTAGGCCATCCCTTATAACCTAATAGTGGTAATCCATCAAATCTTCACCCACTACCTTGTTAATTTATGTAGTTCATCTCATCCATGGATAACCCAACCCATATCCTCTCACTAAAGATGTAGTCCACCAAAACATCTCAATCAAGGTGAGGACCCTATTGGAACTATTACCTTATCACTCAAGGTTGGTCCTGGATCCACATTATAACTATACTGGCCTTCATTCATAAAATTATCCTGCATCTTGTCCCCTAGGTTATCACTCCATGTTGTGTCCTTCATCATCTCCATCCACTACCATATCACTATTGGAAAGGAACATATATAACCACTACTATATAAACCAATGTATGTCCCAGTATCATGTGCCTTAACAATAACATCATGACATGGGATCCCTTATAATTGGTTCCCTATTTCGTTATGTCGTATGGCCTCATGAACATCTCCATGTACACCAGAGGCTTCTATATAGTAGTGAGGGTCTAAGGTGGTATAGTGGGGAGGATATACTATCATGTCAGTGTGGAACAATAGATATGATAAATAAAAAATATCATAAAGAATATATAATAGATGGAATATAGAAAAAAATTAAATAATCAACTGTGGAATATTAAAAAACAAGAAATTTCAACAGCAGTCAAAATCCCCTAGGTTGAACCATATATATGATTATTTCGTTGAATGATGGTATAAAAATTGGAAACATGGAATTCATGGGATATGAATCTACAATACGATATATATAAAAAATAATCCTCAAGAATCATGAGTATAAGATTGGTTATCTACTCTAATATTATATGTTATAAGTGGAATAGATTATTGATCTATAGTAGGGATATTTCCCTTATCTATACCTACAGAAATAAATTCTTATCAGGTACTAACAGCCTTCGGAGTAGGGGAGATGTAGAATCAGTAGGCCACTACCAATGGTGTCTAGAATAATCCATCCAGTTTTCCAAGAATTGTATTGTGTAGGGATAACATATAATAACAAACATTTCAAAGTAACAAATAATGATTGGTACAAGTACCTATTTGAAACCTAGCTGGCTCTACCTGCTTCGACATAGTGTGGAATGAGTATGATAAATAAATCTATATATATAATAATCCTATATATATTTATAATATTCATACATGTATACATTAACTATACCTTATTTTTTTTACATCTATATACATGTATATTAGATTCGAGATAGACCTAGGGTGTAAAGCATGCATCCATAACTAATGAAATGAGCTAATGACTTCAGAAAGGGTACATGACCGTAATCTCATATGAATGTAATATTCATTACCGTCACTCGAGATAGTGGGGTGATTTGTCATACCTAATACCAAAAGAATATGAATATGTATTTCCATTCCCATCAACCAGGTATAAGTATAACAATATGGGACAACATTACCAACACCCAACATAAGGGGTCATGAAATGCCATTCTCAACATAACTGTTAAATTTGTACAACATCCAATAGAAATGGAATAATTCTAATGATAATAATAATCATGAGGAATCACCTAAATTGAATTTATAGTCAATTTATATAAATAAAAATGGGTAAAATTTACATATAATTTACATTTGTAAATATATAATGTGTGATGTGGCCATTCTACCAACTAAAATTATTTTTAGTCAAACAATTTAATTATTTAATAATGGAAAATCCATCTTGGTGATAATCCAATCACTTATAGGTTGTTTTGGTAAATCAAATTAAATAAAAGAGGGAAAATCCATTATCAATGTCAATCAGAACACTTAGAAGGTTATTGGTCATATAAATATTTATATAAAGGAGAAAATATCATTTGGAACCCAAAAATCGGTGTCAATCCAGATTTTTAAATTTTTTAATAAATTAATTTTATTATATGGGTATATCACATCATGATTTAATTTAATAAATAATGATGAATTTTTTTAAACAAATGTACAAAATAATTTATCATGCTGAACATTGGAAAATATAATCAAAACACAAAATATTGAAGGGAAATTACTAGGAAACTGACCATAGGTCTATAAATGGCTACTCATCTAGTTTTAGCCACTAATTTTTAGAATAAAGGAAGAAATCAGATAAAAGTTCCAACACCATGAAAATAATGAATATGATCTTGAAAAAAAATATCACAAGATATAAGAAGATACATGATAAAAGGAAGAAATATGATTAGGTATCATACCAATAAGAATCCAATACATTTTATGGTGTTCAATTATTATTTCTAATTGAGGATGTAATGTCCCAGAAAATTACATGTAATTTTTTTAATTTACTTGGGATTATTACGAGTCTGCGAAAATTGACGGCACGTAATTATGAGGCCTCTTGTGCCCGAAATGAATTTCTGAATTTTTTTCGGGTACGTTCAGTAAACGCACAGGCAGAGTCTTATATCATTTGAACTGGAGCTCATATTAGAAATCTGAGGGAACCGTTGAATCTGCAACACTGTGATTCGCTTAAGGTAACATTCACTGTAACTGCAGTAGGTTAGGAGAAAAAAGTTGAATTTTGGACTTTAAAAAAGTAAAATAACATGTAATTGTTATTTTATTTATTTTTCGTTTTCATAAAACCTATTTAGTGGTTGAGGCGGTGACCATAGAGGTGGTCAGGACTTTAATTATGGGGCTTTAATTGCACAGTTACACTTTGGTTGAGTAACGACCCCTTATGTCAATTAATGAAGAACATTAATTACATTGATTAATGAGGAACTTTAATTACATCAATTAATGAGGATCATTAATTACATAAATTAATGAACCTCATTAATTATATCAATTAATGAACCTTATTAATTATATCAATTAATGAACCTCATTAATTCCTCAATGCATTACTCGCATTTCCCCATCCTATTTAATTAGAGCTCGAGGTGGGGTTTTGGAATGACTTATCCAAGCGAGGAAGCTTTGGAGGAGTTATGCGTCAACATCCACCTAAAGGATGAGACCAGATTCAGTGAGTAGTGGTGGGAGCCACCGAATCACAAATTGACGACAACGACGTAGGATGTTCCATCGATCATTGTCAGAAGAAGTCTCATCCAGGTAGGGGGTTTAAATTGTTTATGTGTTTACACATTTTTTTCTCTATTAATTCTTTTTTAATATGAATAACGTGGATCAACCAACTATCAGGTTGATCCATGACTCAATTGTTTTTATGGAAGGTTGTCACGGGGATTCATTTTGGGGTTTCATGAAATATTATAATGATTTTTGTTTCACCCATATGGTATAATGCTAACGAGGTGGGTGCGGGCCAATACGAACAACGCTCGGACCCACCTTAGAACTTTTTGTTGATGCGTTCTTCGTGGTAGAATGATGAAGTTATTGGAAATGAGGAACTGAGGGCCACGCAGTGAAGGTGGTGTCTCAAGAGGCTCATAAGCGCAAAAGACACCAAGAACGAACCACCTGAGCATGTCTGGTGGCTTAAGGAAAGAACTGCTAGTGTGCCATGCCGGTGGCGGCCGGAGGTAACTTGAAGAGGCCCATAGAAACCGGGCATGGGTGGTGAGAAGGATTTGTGCCATCGCGCGTCGTGGCTTCCAGTGGTGGCCGACCTGATCCTACTGCATGGGAGATGGTTGGGGCATGCAGGCACCAACGGCGCCAGCAGTAGTGTCCAATGGGCCGCGGCATGAGGGGGGTGGCACGGTGTGGCACTACGCTGCGTCGGTTGGGACCGATCAGCCACCTGGTCGACCCCGTCCAGATGAAATGGCCCCACATCCACGGGGCCATATAGTAGATGTGGGCCGGCCGAACGGGCCGGACCTACGGCCTAGCGGACCCGCACGGGTGGCCAAGCACCTCCCAGAGGGTCGAGCGAACTGCAACCTAGTCCGATGAACTAGCATGGCCGCCCTGATAGGACAAACCCAGTGAACCGGGCTGACCCGTAATGGGTTGGACCTGGGTGGGGTCATGGAGACCCTGGGACATGGTGCGTTGGGTCGGCCTGACTGAGTCGGCAGGGCCTAGACCCAGCCGACCCCCAAATAAAGAAATGCTCGTGAGTGACAAACCAAGTGTCCGTTTTACACACTGTTAGTGGGGTTGGTACCCCTTTTGGGAAGTGGTCCCTTTGGGAATATTTCAGCAGGCATGACTAAGCAGTTCTGGACTAAGGTGTGATCACCCATGTTTCATGAAAAGTGGTATAATTAATAGATCGGGTATCTGATCAATGTGTCGTTTATGGCATAAGGACCCTTGTGACAAGTAAGTTGTTTGGGATACTCTATGTGGGTTATGATTGATTTTGAAGTGTGACCTGGGATGGAACATTCATGAATCCAATGTTACACTTTTTACAAAATTTCCCACATCTCACAAACCGTCATCTGAACGATGTGTCGTCCGTCACGTTGGGACCCATACGATGGGGTCGTCCCTTGGTATGATTTTTGTGGGACTTTTTACCATTTGAAATATGATTTATGCCTTGTGGAGAAGATTCTTCTGGGTATTAGGCGTCCTTCATGCAGGAATCCAGTGGCTAGCTGTTACATGAAGAAGAAGAGAATACAATGCGGGTCAGCAGCAGAAACACCAGAGTGGGACTATCTAGATGTATGACTAATCATCCCTTCCTCAAAAATAGAGAACAATACGGGTCAAAACCAACGACTAATAGGGGTCAGCACCAGGGACCAATAAGGGTCAGCACCAGTGACCAATAGGGGTCAGCACTAGCGACCAATGGGGGTCAGCACCAGCGACCAATACAGGTCAGCATCTCATGACCAATATGGGTTAGCATACATTGACCATTACAGTTCAGTAGTAGAGTTTTTATGGATACGATGATCTAGCATTACTACTAGTCATTCCTATCCTAGTAACCTTGATGTTATACCGTTAGATTGAGCGGTCTCTTTTTCTTTTTTCTACATGATTTATATCATGCTTGTGATATTACCATTGTTTTATTTCTTGTGATGTTTTCATTTGTGGATTACTGAGAGACCTTTGGGGGTCTCATGGTCCCCTACTAGGTATTATTATACTCACCCCTACACGGGCTCCACCCGCACATGTGTGTCTGGTGCAGACTACTGATGCTCCGAGGTAGACTTTGGAGGTTCGGGACATGGTGGATATTTGTGTGACGGAGCAGTCAACATCCACTTCTATGACTTTAGACATGTAGCTACTACCCTCTAGGTAGAGCTCAAAGGCTGATGCAATAGCTGTTTATATTCTTTTTAATTTCTAGGGTTTGTATTCATGCCCACTATTTTCAGTTTATAGGTGTACATGTGGATGTACATTACTCTCGTGGTAATACCTTACTTTTTTGGTTGTTTACTTCATTTTCCCTTTTTGAATTTTTACAGATATATATGTAAATTGCTTCTCTATTCAGGAAAATCCTTCAGGTGCTAGTCCCCAACTCCTGGCTTATGAAAGGTGTTCTTGGGGTAGTCACGTCCGAGCCCCGTGGGATGGGTCATGACAAAGTGGTATCATAGGGTGGACAGTTCTACCAGAAGAACTAAGAGTCTAATTTTAATGAGGAAATGCCGTAAACTGTCTTGAGTTTGGTTCTTAGTTTGGGGAGTCATGTTTTGGTGTGGCGTCTGACATATCCATACACGGAGACACTAAATTATGTTTTCTGACTCAGTACATGAAAACACCAGTTGATAGTGTTTTAAAATAATTTCTTGATATTACTAGAGTCATCTCCCCAGGTATAACTGATTGACTATAGTACATCTGTTACTTATAGGGTGCCTTCAGGAATATATCCTTCCAGGATTCTGGTTAGAAATCGTGATAGTGGCCCACTGAGCGATGAGGCATTGGTACATTGACTACTCATAGTGATGGAACCTTTGGGTGGTGTACCAGTAGAACCACAACTTTCTGAGTAGAATATGATTCCAGTGGATCATTACTGCTGAATGAGAATTTTGTATATGTTCCAGAGGTAGAGGCCTCTGAGGTTTCAATGTGAGACGGACCCCCAGGCAGTAGAAGACTGGCTTGAGGCGGTTTCGCGGGTCATTCTCCTAGTAGAGACACCAGCCAAGTAGATGGAGATCTTGGATGCTATACTTTTTCAAGGATCAGTAGGATGATGGTGGAGCTCAATGCTCTAGGTGCATGAGGAGAAGACCCTCACATGTTTGTACATTGATTGCCTTTTCAGGGAAGAGTTTGAGCCAGCGACACTACGCTCTGTGCATATTCAAGAGCTACTGCATCTACAATAGGGAAGCTAGACTATGGCTCAGTACTCAGCAAGGTTTACTGACCTCTCCTGATACTCCTCTTACATGGTACAAGACCCTAACTTCAGGGACCATACCTTTGAGAAGGGGCTCCGACAAGAGATTAGAGTTGCGCTAGTTTCTCTCAGTATCCCGACGCAGGATGGGGTACTAGAGTGAGCTTTACTGATGGAGATCTTCCTTGAAGAGCAAGAACCAATAATGAGATTCCCTGCCAGATTAAAGGTAGCATATTCATCTACATATATCAGTAGATAGATGACACAAAATCCCAAGTAGGCTAGAACTTCCAAAGGGTGACCCCGGGACACAGGGTTAGAGGTGTGAGGTTTGAGAGGCCGAGGGAGACAGCAGCAAGGCATGATCTGTTTTTCATTTAGGGGAAAGGGTCACAGAGTTTGTGATTTTTCAACTCCCGCATGGTTGATCAACATAGAGTGAAGGGGCCACCGAGGCAGCATCAGCAACATGAGCATAAGAATCAGCAAGGCGGCAGGCAAGGTAGGGGAGCAAGACGTGCAACGGGATATAGTTGAGGTCACTAGGAACTACCACCACCACCCCCAGGTAGTCAACCACAAGCTCAGGGAGTAGGTGGATGGGGATATGCCCAGCTAAAGGCAATAAAGGTTCATGATCATGACGTAAAATAGATGATATGTGGTACGATCTGTATCTTCTCTACTTTAGTAGCAGTTCTTATCGACATAGATGCTAGACAATATTTCCTTGTCGCATACTTAGTTCAAGACTCTAAGATTCCAACTGAGATTTTACCTCGATCATTGCGTTTTTATACTCCTACTTATGGTTATTTCGCGGTCACACACTGGTGTTGACAGTGTAATCTTACTCTCGAAGGATAGAGTTTCAAATGGGATCTTCTCGTAGTGGCATTGAAGCCCTGCGATGACATTCTAGGCAAGGATTGGATATTTGTAGTTCACGCACATTTTGAGTGCTTCATACGTACAGTGCAATGTACGCATAGAGATGGAGGAAAGTTTTACTTTATTAGTGAGAAGGAAAATAGAGCATCACAAGATGTAATTGCTCTCAGGAGGGTGCAACTGATTACATATCAGCTGTCTTGCATGACCATCGACCAAGTGGATGAGGCAAGTCCACAGTTCCCAGTAGTGGTGGATGAGTATGAGGATGTCTTTCCAGAAGATTTTCCTTGACTACCTCCTCGTAGAGAGGTAGAATTCCTCTTTGACTTGTACCCAGGAACCGCACTGATATCTACACCATCATATTGGATGGCCCCTACAGAGCTTCGAGAGAAGAAAGAACAGTGGTAGGAGTTTTTGAGGAAGAGATTTGTAAGACCCAGTGTTTCTCCATGGGCATCCATTGTGTTGGTTCCCAATAAGGAAGACGGAAGATTGAATCAATTCATGGACTTCTGGTGCCTAAACCAGGTGACCGTGAAGAAAAAGTATCCTCTGTCAAGGATTGATGATCTGTTTGATCAGTTGAAAGGAGAGAAGTGGTTATCGAAGATAGACCTTGAATCAGGATATCATCAACTCAGGTTATGTGATGACGACGCACCGAAGATATCCTTCATATGTCAGTATGTCCATTACGAGTTCCATGTGATGACGTTTGGCATGACAAACTACCCTACAGTGTTCATGGGTCTCATGAATAGGATCTTCGAGACCTTCTTAGACTAGATTGTAGTGGTCTTCATCAATGACATCTTGGTGTACTCCGCATCCAAGGAAGAGAATGTTGTACACTTGAGGATAGTTATAGACACACTCTGGGGGCACCAATTATATGGGAAGCTTTCAAAGTGTATGTTCTAGATACAGATAGTACACTTCATGGGACACCTCATCTCATAGGCTGGAGTTGCAATGGAACCAGTGAAGATCGGAGCATTACTTGCATGGGAGACACCCAAAAGTGTTACTGAGGTGCGAAGCTTCCTTGGTTTAGCATGCTTCTATCAGAGGTTCATACCTTATTTCCCCAGAGTAGCAGAACTTATGACTACCTTGACAAAGAAGGGGGAACCCTTCCTGTAGTCAGAGACATGCTAGTAGAGCTTTCAGCATCTGAGGCAGAGCTTGACCTGTGCTCCCATCTTGAGGTTGTCGGAGGACGTAACTGTCTATGTGGTTTACTGTGATGCATCAAGGACCAGAATCGGTTGAATCCTTATGTAGGATTATGTACTTTTTGATTATGGATCATGATAGGTGAGGCATCATGAGTATAATTTTGCAACTCATGACTTGGATTTGGCAGTAGTAGTCCTCGCACTGAAGATGTGGCGACACTACTTGATGGGTGTGGAGTTCATTGTTTACGCGGACCATAAGAGTCTTAGATATATCTTCACATGTAATGATATGAATCAGAGATAGAGATGTTGGCTATAGTTCCTCCAGGACTTTGACTTTGAGATAGTCTATACATCTTGGAAGAATAATGTAGTGGAAAATGCACTAAGTAGAATATCGAGTTCGCTACTACTGAATGATGATTCAGAGCAGTTAACCTCACTTCCGATATCCTATGTTGATGGAGATGAGACAGTCTACCTCCAGTTGATGGTACTTTCCCCTCCACTACTTCAGTGAGCCCAGGAGGGGAAACTCGAAGATAGCAGCTGCAAGACTATGCATGCTCGGATATCCTTAGGCCATGCACCTAATGGATATTTTGATGGTGGGTAGCACCCTATACTTTTAAAGGGATGTATAGTTATAAAAATGTCTCTACGAGAGGAGGTGTTGAGGGATTTCCATACATCCCCCTAAAAAGTTCATCCAAGCATGATAAATATGTATCAGGACATGTGGAATTAGTACTGGTGGCCGGGTATGATGAAATTTGCGGCAGAGTTTGTTTCTAAATGCCTCACTTCCTAAAAATTGAAGGCCAAGCACCAGGTACCGGCTGGCTTGACCCGACCCCTCGAGATACCAGAGTAGAAGTGGGAAGGGATATCGATGGATTTCATGATGGGGTTACCACGTACGTCTAGAGGGTGTTCGATACCTATAGTGTGCATTCTGTGGTATCACGGGAATCTCCAGGAGATCACATGGGTGTGAGGGGATCATATGCATGTCCAATACCCCTCTTTGTTTGTGTAGCATTATTTGGATTTTAGGGATGTAAATCCCCAAGCTGGGGAGAATGTTATGAACTGAAAAAATACATGTATTTTTTTAAAATTTATTTTTTATTATTATTAGTTTGCAAAAATGGAAAGAATGTAATTCCGAGGTTTGGTGTGCTCAGAATTAATTTCAGATTTTTTTTAGGTACGTTCAGTAAATGCTCAGGCAGTGTTTTCTATCATTTTAACTGGTGTGTGGATTAAAAATCTGATGGAACCATTGAATCCATAGTGCCTGTATTATCTTAAGGGAAGCTTCACTTCAACTATAGTAGGTCAGGAAAATTGTTAAAATTTTTACTTTTTAATGAAAAGTAAAATAATATGTAATTGTTATTTTATTTCTTTTTATTTTTCCAACCACCTGTTGAGCGGCTGTGGTGGGGACCAAGGAGGTGGTCAAACCACTAATTATGGGGTGTTAATTGCACGGTTACACTTTGGATGCATAAAAACCCCTTACATAAATTATTTAGTAACTCTAATTACGTCAATTAATGAGGCACATTAATTACATCAATTAATGATGCACAATAATTATGCCAATTAATGAACCTCATTAACTTCTCAACATGTTAATCAGCTTTCCCCCTCCTATTTATATAGAGATTGAGGTGGGGTTTTGGAATGAATTATTTGAGTGAGGAAACTCTATAAGAGTTCTACAGTGACATCCACATAGAGGATGAGACCAGATTCGGCAAGTGGTGAAGAGCACCACCGAATCAAAAACTGACTACAATAATGAATGAGGTTCCGTCAATCTTCATCAGTCGATGTCTCATCTAGTTTGAGGGGTTTAAGTTTTTTATGAACTTAACTGATTTTCTCCCTCTGTTCTTGATTAATACAAAAAATTTGGATCAACCAACTAACATGTTGATCTGTGACACATTCATTTTTACAGAAGGTTTTCGTGAAGATTCATTTTGGGGTTTTATCAAATCTTATGAATATTTTTGTTTCACCCATATATTATAACGCAAACGTGGATGGAGAGGGATAATCTGAACAAGGCCCAGACCCCCTTTCAAACTTTTTCATGATGCGTTCTTTGTGGGAGAATGATGAACTTATTGGTAACATGGAATTGAGGGCCACGTAGTGAAGGCGGCATCCCAGGAGGCTTGTAAGCGCAAGCGACACCAAGAATGGACCACCAGAGCATGCCCGGTGGCCCGTGGAAACAACTATAGGTGCACCATGCCGGCGGCAGCCAGCAGTGGATGGAGGAGGTTCACAGAAACTAGCCATGGTTGGTGGAGAGGTGGCGTGTCGTCACGCACTGTGGTGGCAGTGGCGGCGGCCAGCGGGTCGCTGTAGTAGGGGGCAGCGTGGCATCGCGTTGGCTGGGACCGGTGGTCCACTTGGCCGACCCTAGCCGAATAAAATGGCCCCTCATCCAAAGGTCTAGCTAGAAGATGTGGGCTGACCAAATGGGCTCGACCCACGGTCCAGCATGCCTTCTAAATGGTTCGGACCCACGGCCCAGCGAGCCAATGCGAGTGGGTTGAGCCACACTTGGCGGCTTGGCCCATCCGCAGACCGGGCCCACGAATTAGATAGTCTGACCCCAATTGGTAGGACCCAGTGAACTGGACGGACCCTTAATGGGCCAGACCCGGGTGGGGTCTTGTAGAACCCGATAACCTTTACGTCGGGAAGGCCAAACCGAGTCGGACCGGGACTAGACCCAATTGTCCCGGAATAAAGACACACATGTGACTGACAAACGAGGTTTCTGATTGACGCGCTATCTGTCACGAACCATCCTCGGGACCCGTGCCATGACTACCCCAAGCCCAGCTTCCATAGTCCAGGGTCTAGTGACTAGCAACAAAGGCGTAAATCCCAATATCAGGGAAGGGATCGCCTTTAAGTAAAAAAACAAACACCATAGAGTATGCAAGAATAAGTAAACACTAAGTAAACTGAGTACAAAGGTATGTTTTGGAAAGTAAATGTTCCAGAATACAATCCCAACTGAAATTAAAATACAACTGAAAAGAAAGTACTATGGAAAAAAAGTAAAGCAGCAACACCAAGCTGTCCTCTGGAAATCCCACCTGAAGGGTGGGTACAGATAGTCTCCTCTGCTCCTCAGCTCCAACCGTCAGCTCCGTCTACGTATCGTCTAGTGATCCACCTACAGGTACCGTCCAGCTCCACGAACTCTTACCTCGATCAGCGCTATCCGTCGTCTACATTCAACACAACATAGTACGAATATAGCTCGTGCAATGGTGAGTATATGTTACTCAGTAGGGACCCTGAGACCCCCGAAGGTCTCCCAGAATATAAGAAGGATAAACCACAAAGGAAAGTTACAATCACGAAGTAACAACCAACCCTACTTAGGTATATGTCCATACATATGCCTAAGTCATCAATTCCAGTTCGACTCCAACATCCGAGCCCATATTCGATCTTGTCCACACAGGATAGTACAACCTAATCCACACAAGAAAGCACAACCCAATCCACACAGGAAATCAAGTCAATCATATTGAAGATATTGATTGAAAGTCAAGACTCTGCTAACACGGGTATAATTCTTCGTAAGATGATAGAGATGATCAGATGTAACCACTGATTCATCTAAGCTGTCATACCCACATAGGATACAAGACATTCTAAGTTGTCAGACCCACAAAGGACACAAGTCCGGCTACTCTGTCGAACCCACATAGGATACAAGTACAGATTCAAATACTCTCGGACCCACATAGGATACAAGAACAGTAGTCAAGTACTGTTGGACCCACATAGGATACATGAACAGTAGTCATTTCCATCGAACCCATAGAGGATTCTAGTACGGTCTTCATCGCTACCGAACCCATGGAGGATCCTAGTATAGTGGTCATCGTCATCACAGTTGCATCCATCTCTAGGGTTCCCGCACACAGCATGCTCGATTCCGGGAGGGTCTGCTACACGAGCCAAGGGGGGTCGATACATCAACAGACACGAAGTCCGGAGTTGATGTATCCCAAAGTTCTGTCTCGTCAAAAGGAACTCAACGTGACAGACGGCGCATCAATCGGATGCCCAGTCTAAGAGTTATTGGCCTTTTCGTCCCAGGGGCCCAATAGGTTTTTAAGTCAAAACCAACCCGACCGTACTCCAACTAGTTCCAAACCTCAAGAGAAGAAATACAAGAGAACCGTATCACTAATAGGAATCCAACAAAGTCGATGGCATGTCAATCGGACGTCCGGAGCTGAAGTTATAATTGTTTCTGCTCCGAGGGCTCGGTTGGTTCCGTGTTCGAACCAACCCAGCCATAACCAAAGTTCTCCAAAAGCTTGAGTGTAATATACCAAAACGACCGTCTCAATCCAAGGATCGTTGCGCATCTTACGGTGCATCGATCGGAGGTCTATATCCCATGTTATGGGTGTTTCCACGGTTCTGTCTAGAAAGCATGGGGTTAGGGCCCAGTCCGACCCGGCCCGAGACCCCTGGGTCGGCCTGAACCGGGTCGACCCGACCCGGGTCTAGGTGAGGCCAGATTGGGCGCGACCCAGCCTGGATAGCACAGCCCAGCCCAGCTGGTGCGGCCCGGCCAGGCACGTTGGTTCGTCCCAGCGCGAGCGGCCCGACCCAGCCCGGTTGGGGGCGCCCGTGTGCTGAGCGGACGTGGAAGGGGGGAGGCTGCCGCCCCCTTCGAACCGAATGGCAGACCCTTTAGGGTCCTCCTTGTCCATTGACTGGGGGTTTCAACCCCCGGTTTTCCAGGGAAGCGGCCGACCATTATGGTCGGCCGTTCGATTCATGAGGGACCCGCGGGGGTCCCGCCTCTAGGGTGTGCCAGTGGCCGGATTAGTCGGCCGCCTCCCGGAACCACTGAAGCCATGGGCTGCGGCTCTTGGCCATCCGACATGGCGTGACGGAGCTACACCCCTCCGACACGGCCCCCCTTGATGATCCGATGTCGCGCGACGGTGTCGCTCCCCTTCACCGCGGCCCGACTCCGGCCGTGGCCTCTGTCGGTCTCAATGGCACGGCGCGACGGCGCTGCGATCCTTTGTCGCAGCCCACACCGGCCATGGTTCCTTCATTTCCGCGCGGTGTTTTTGCACTATGCCGCCTCTGTTCCGAGCCACAAAAAAAAATACGACAACAATGGGGAGGAGGGTCAGTTGTTTTTGTGTTGTCTGACCTCCTCCCGTTAATTTGATAACAAGCGGATATTTATTTAACGAAGAACGCCAGAATTATTCACGAATGTAAAAACAAACCCCTACCTCGAAGAAGTTTTTGAACGATGATCGTCACAGGAAAACGGCGTCGTGAGGTGAAGCTCTGTATATGTTGACAGAGAACGTCCAAGGAGGAGCGGCGTCTCCCTTCCTTTGACGCGAGAATAAGAATGAAGGAAGGCTCGTTGTCATTCTTCGGGAAAGGTGTCACACACTGGCTACAGAGAGGAGAGGACACGGTACATCGATCTCTCCTTGCGGTGACGACGTTCTTCATCGAATTCTTGGCGTTCTTCGCGTTCTCCAAAGAAGAAGATGAAGATCCTCAATACTTTGAGTATTCTCTCCCAATCTCCTCACACAACCCAACAACCCAAAATAAAATAAGGCCTTCCTTATTTTATTAACACATGCCATGCATTTTCAAAACTTCCAAAACTCAAACTCAAAATGAAATTCATTGAATATCTTTAGTCAATCAATTTAATTTGAGGGTTGACATGCAATAAAGAGGGGAAGTGGGTGAGTTACAAATTAAAGGGGGGTTTCCAAAACTAAGACAGGAGTTTATGGGAACTGAAGGGGTGGGGCTCGTGTGGACCGCACCTCACTAATATCCTATCAAGAGGATTTAGGTTCAAGTGAGTCCCACTCAACTTCCACACATTTTTTATAATTAATTATAATAGAAATAAAATTATAGTGGAAATTTTATTTCACTCTCCAGTTAACCCATTTATTTAAAAACACCTCCCGAGCAAACGTAATTCCAGAAAAGGGCTTCCAAAGAAATTACCGGCACTGCAGTTTCATCGGTTCCCTCGGATTTCGATTCCGAGCACCGATTCAAAAGTTAGGAAAAATCGCTCGTTCGTTCACTGAACGTACCCAAGCTAAAATTCAGAAATTGATTTCGGGCACACCGGGCCTCAGAATCAGGTGCCGTCAGAAACTATGTACTCATAAAATTTCAAAGAAATTAAGAAAAAAAATTCCCTTGAAATTTACAGGTCTTTACATTACTCCCACCTCAGGACTTTACGTCCCCGTAATGATACATCACAAATTAGGGGAACAAATGAGGGTACTGAGCACGCATCTAAGCCTCCCGCTCCCAAGTGCTCTCCTGGTGGTTCCTGTGCTGCCACATGATTCACACTAGAGGAATCGACCACCCACGTAGGACCTGCTCCTGTTGATCCTTGATCTCCACTGGGACCTCCACCAAATTAGCCCCGTCATCAATTTACAGCTCCCCATGGTCGATAATATGCGTCGGGTCGGGCATATATCTCCTCAGCTGAGATACGTGGAAGACGTCGTGCACCCAGTGCAACTCAGGTGGTAGAGCCAGGTGATAAGCCACCTCGCCTATCCTGCTGAGAACCGGGAATGGTCTGATGGAGTGCGGAGATAACTTGCTGCCCCGGCCAAATCTCTGTAATCCACGTCGGGGTGAGACCCGTAAGAAAATGTGGTCTCCATCCTCGAACTCTAGTGGTCTCTTCCTCCTGTCTGCATAAGACTTCTGTCAGCTTTGAGCTTTCCTCATCCAATCCTGGATGACTTGAACCTTCTCTGTTATGGCCTGGACCATCTCTGGTCCCACAAGTGCTGACTCCCCAGGGTCTGTCCAGCACAGAGGTGATCTGCAAGGTCGGTCGTACAATGCCTCGAATGGTGACATCCCGATGGTGGAGTGGTAATTGTTGTTGTACGAAAACTCCACCAAGGGTAGGTGATCCTCCCAGCTGTGACCAAAGTAGAGGACACATGCACAGAGCATGTCCTTGAGATTCTTAATGGTCCTCTCTATCTAACCATCAGTCTGAGGGTGAAAGGCGGTGCTCAGACGTAGTTGAATCTCGAATACCTCCTGCAACCCCTTCCATAGCTGGGAATTAAAGCGAGCATCTCGATTGGAGACAATAGATGATGGCACACCATGAAGCCGCACAGTCTCCTGAACGTAGAGGTGTCCCAAGATCTCCACTGATCCTTGCTCTCTGATAGGTAAAAAGTGGTCCGGCTTTGTGAGTTGGTCGACAATCACCCAAATGGGTTCGTGACCTCTGGAAGTACATGGAAGTACAGTCACAAAATCCATAGATATCCCATTCCACTTCCACTCCGGGACCTCCAAGAGCTGTACCAATCCTGCTGGTACCTGGTGCTCCACCTTTACCTGCTGGCAGGTGAGGCATCGAGAAACGAACTCTGCTACAACCTTCTTCATACCCGGCCACCAGTGCTGTAGTCTGAGATCCTAGTACATCTTTGAAACTCCTGGATGTACCGCTAAAGGGGATGTTTGAAACTATCTAAGCACCTCCTCCTATAATGAAGCTGGTACCATGGTACGTCCTCTAAAAAGAAAGATGTTCTCTCCTCCTATAGAAAAACCATCAGGTTCCTGTCCTATGAAAATCTGTGAATGTCGCATCTCACAGTCAACGTCCCCACGTTATGCCTCTCTAACCAGCTAAATAAGTGGATGTATGACTGTGAGCGACTGAAGGAAGGCTTCCCCATCTCTATCCATGAAGTATATCTGTAAAGCGGCTAGCTGCTCTGTAGCCTCTCCACGTAGTTGAATGCTCATCCTCCTGCTGAGAGCATTGGCTACTACATTCCCCTTTCCAGGAGTATAGACTATTTCAAAGTCATAGTCCTGGAAGAACTCGAGCCATCGCCACTGTATTAGGTTCAGGTCCTTCTACGAGAAGATGTACCTGAGACTCTGGTGTTTAGAATAGACTGTAAAGCGCTCGCCCATCAGATAGTGCCGCCACATCTTCAGAGATAAGACCACTACTGCTAACTCCAGGTCATGGGTAGCGTAGTTCTTCTCATGATTCCTTGACTATCGTGATCCATAGGCAATCACTGCTCGATCCTGCATCAGGACACACCCGAGTCTGGTCCCTGATGCATCGTAGTAGACTACGTACCCTACTCCCTCCTCTGGTAGCCTCAAGATGGGTGCACTGGTCAATCTCTGTCTCAGCTCCTGGAAGCTCTGATGACATCTATCTGACCATACGTAGGGTTTCCCCTTCTTCGTCAAAGCTTAGAGTGGTGCTACAATTCTGGAGAAGTCTGGCACAAACCTCTGATAGTACACAACCGGACCTTGGAAACTCTGCACCTCTGCCATGCTCCTGGGTGGCTCCCAAGCTAGCACTGCCTCGATCTTCACAGGATCCTCTACAACTCCCACCTCAGAGATGACGTGCCCCAAGAAGTGGACCTCACGTATCCAGAACTGACACTTCGTGAGATTAACATAAATCTGGTGCTCTCAGAGTGTATCTAGTACAACCCGCAAGTGGTTAGCGTGCTCCTCCTCAGTAGTCGAGTAAATCAATATGTCGTCGATGAAGACTACAACAAATCGATCGAGATAAGGCTGTAAGATCCGGTTCATGAGACTCATGAACATTTTTTGAGCATTGGTTACGCCGAAATGCATAACAAAGAACTCATAGTGTCCATACCGGCATCTGAAGGTCGTCTTCTGCACATCCTCGTCTCGAACTCTGAGCTAATGATAGCCTGACCTAAGGTCTATCTTTGAGAAACAATGTGCTCCTTGAGCTAATCAAATTGGTCATCAATCCTCAGTAGTGGATACTTTTTCTTCACGGTGACATGGCTCAGGCGATGGTAATAGACACACAGTCGCAATCTCCCATCCGCCTTCATGGAAAACAAAATCGAGGAAGCCCAGGGTGAAACACTGGGTCGAATGAATCTCTTTCCCTGCATGTCCTCCAGCTGTACCCGTAGCTCTCAAAGCTCAGCGGAAGCCATCTGATATGCTAGAGTAGATATCGGGGTTTTCCCGTGGTACAGGTCAAAATAGAAGTCTACCTATCTAGTATGAGGTAGTCCTGGAACATCGTCAAGAAAAAACGTCCGCATACTGATCCACCACTATAGGAAAACTCGGACTCCGCACGTCCACTGATCCTAGGGTGAGGCTAGCCAACTGATGAGTGATCATCTTTCCTCTCCTCTGTGTAAGTCCATCCTGCACTGCAAAGGCTCCCTTTTCTCCTGTGAAGGTAGACCTGCTCCCATCGGTGCAGACACACCGCACCTTACGCCTAATACAGTCTATCTGAGCATGAACTGAAGATAACCAATCCATGCCCATGATGACTTCGTAAGGCCTCGACACAACTACAAGTAGATTCCAGCCGAAGATCTCTCCTCCTAGAGTAAGCTCACACTACTGATACCAGTGTGTAATCATCGAGTCTGCTCCCGTAGGAGTCTCTAGCCATAAGGATCGAGCCAACGACTCTGTCAGAATCTCCGAGCTCCGAACAAGGGAAGCAGCAATGAAAGAATGACTCTCTCATGTGCCTATAAGAACTGATGCAAGGGTGGAGTAGACACAAATAGTACCTTGAATAATCTTTGGTGCATTGTGGTCATAGGCCTCCACTGCCTGGAGCTGGGCCTGTCTTTGTCTGCCAGCTCCCTGTGGTCGGGGTGGACCTCCTGGTGGTGGTGGTGGTGGAGCCACAAAACGTCGTCCACCACCTGCCGCTCAGCTAGCTCCTCTTCCTCGTCAGCATGCTCTCTGTGGACTACCACAGTCGAACCTCTGACTCTACCTGGGTGGTCCCTCAACCGTCTACTACTCATCTGCATGTCGGGTCGGGCAGTCATGAGCCATGTGGCCCTACCCGCCACATGCATAGTACTGTCTGCTCCTCGTAAGGCTGGCTCTATGCCATGTGCCCCGCACCTCTAAGCCAGTATCCTGAGTTTTTCAACCTGATGGTCTGGTCCGCTTGGACCTCTGTGACATTCGTTGACATCCAGCTACAGAAGACTCTGTTACGTGCCGCCCTGGGGTAGGTCTCGCTGCTGGTGTCGACTCTGCTTGAAAGCTCTCTACAAGAAGGGCTCGCTCCAATACTCCTACCTGTGTCAGAATGTTGAGGGAGATCATCGGTGCCCTGATCTCATTCCTCAGTCCCTGCTCGAAGGTCCAGGCCTAGAAGAATGGGTCACGTACCATGTCTGTCGAATAGCATGAGAGATCGATAAATCTTGTCGAGTACTGTGCTACCGTCATGCTGCCCTACCACATCTGTAGTAGCTTCTGAATGCGCACCGCACTGAGGGTGGCTGGTACGAACTCCGATTGGAAGAGGCCCTCGAAGTCCGACCAAAAAAGAGATGCCTCGTTGTGCACCTGGATCATCAGGCTCCACCATCTACCTATTGTCACATGCAGGAGACTCACTACAAGGATCACCATGAGGTCAGCTGGTGTCCCTACTAACCTGAAAACTCATACAACAGCCTCCAGCCAATCCATGTTTGCCTAAGGGTCCGTCTCCCCGCGGAACTTGGGAGGACTCTGACACTAAAACTCATGCAGTGCACTAAGGCAACGTGCACTCTCAACTGCTGGGGCTGGTGGCATCGGTGGCTCAGCGGGTAGAGGTACCGCCGGTGCCTCCGTTGTAATAGGGACCTGCACTAAGGCCCTGTCACTCAGTGGGATGTCGTCTCTCACAATGCTCGGAACCCTAGCTGGCTACCATCGTGGGGCCATACTGAAAAGAAACAGATGTTCCATGGTCAATACAGTATACCTGGTGAGCTAACACAAAGTAATCACAAAGAAAACTTTGAAACACACATGCAATCCATGTTTTTATGCACTGAGTCGGAAATCCGAAGTCAGGGTCCTAGTGTATGGATACGTCGGCCGCCACTACAACACTGGACTCCCTAAACTGATAACCACACTCAATACCCTTAACACTACTGCTTCACATAGAAGAATGATCAGATTCCAGAGTTCTACGGTAGAACTGAACTCCTTTGATACCAATTTGTCACGACTCGTCCTCGAGACCCGTGTCGTGACTACGCCAAGTCCTCCTTCCATAGGCCAGGGGCTGGAGACTAGCACCAAAGGCATAAATCCCGATATTAGGGAAGGAATTTCGTTTAAGTAATAAAACAAACACAATAGTGTATGCAAGTAGAAGTAAACACTAAGTAAACTGAGTACAAAGGTAAGTGCTCGAAAGTAAATGGGCCAGAATAAAAACCCAACTGAAATTAAAGTACCACTAGAAAGAGTGTACAACGACAGAAAAGTAAAGCAGCAACACCAAGCCGACCTATGGAAATCCCACCTAATGGGTGGGTTCAAATAGTCTCTTCTGCTCCTCGGCTCTAGCCATCCGCTCTGTGTACGTCTCATCCAGTGATCCACCTCTAGGTACCGTCCAGCTCCACAAGCTCCTACCTCGATCAGCGTTGTCTGTCGTCTGCATTCAACACAATGTAGTGCAGGCATAGCCCGTGCAGGGGTGAGTATGCACTACTCAGTAGGGACCCCGAGACCCCCGAAGGCCTCCCATAATCCACGAAGTATAAACCACAATGGAAAGTTACAATCACGAAGTAACAACCAACCCTACTTAGGTATATGCCCATACATATACCTAATTCATCAATTTCAGTTCGGCTCCAACATCCGAGCCCATGTTCAATCTAGTCCACACAGGATAGTACAACCCAATCCACACAAGAAAGCACAACCCAATCCACATAGGAAAGCAAGTCAATCATATCAAAGATATTGATTGAAAGTCAAGACTCAGCTCACACAGGTATACTTCTTCGTAAGATGATAGAGATGATCAGATGCAGCCACTGATTCATCTAAGCTGTCAGACCCACATCGGATACAAGACCAGCTAAGCTGTCGATCCCACAAAGGATACAAGACCAGCTACTCTGCCAGACCCACATAGGATACAAGTACAGAGTCAAATACTGTCGGACCCATCTAGGATACAAGAAAAGTAGTTAAGTACTGCCGGACCCACATAGGATACATGAAAAGTAGTCATCGCCGTCGAACCCACTGAGGATTCCAGTATGGTCGTCGTCACTGCTGAACCCCCGGAGGATCCTAGTACAGTCGTCATCGTCGTCGCAGTTGCAGCCTTCTCTAGGGTTCCCGCACACAGCATGCTCGATTCCGGGAGGGTCCGCTCCACGAGCAAAGGGGGTCGATACATCAACTGAGATGAAGTCTGGATTTGATGTATCCCAAAGTTTTGTCTCGTCAAAAAAACTCAACGTGACAGACGGCGCGTCAATCGGACGCCCGGTCAGAGAGTTATTGGCTTTTTCGTCCTAGGGGCCCGGTTGGTTTTTAAGTAAAAATCAACCCGACTGTACTCCTTCTGCGTCCAAACCTCGAGAGGAGTAAGAAAAATGAACCATCTCACTAAGAGGAATCCAAAAAATTCAACGGCACGTCAATCGGACGTCCGAAGCTCAAGTTATATGTGTTTCCGCTCCGAGGGCCCGGTTTGTTTTGTGTTCGCACCAACCCGGCCATTCCCAAAGATCTCAGAAACCTTGAGTGTAATATACCAAAACGACCATCTCGATCCAAGGATCACTAAGAAACTAATGGTGCATCGATCGGAGGTATGTACCTCATGTTATGGGCATTTGAACGGTTCTGTCCGGAAAACAGGGGGTTTAGGCCGGGTCTGACCCCGCCCGATACCCCTCGGTCGGCCCGAACCGCGTCGACCCGACCCGGGTCCGGGTCAGGCCAGGTTGAGCGCAGCCCGGCCCGGCTGGTGCGGCCCAGCATAGCCGGTGCGGCCTGGCCTGGTGCGGGGGTCTGGCCCGGCGCGGGCAGCCCGGCCCGACCCGGTTGGGGGCGCCTGCGTGCTGAGCGGACGCAGAAGGGGGGAGGCCACCGCCCCCTTCGAATCGAACTAAGGACCCTTTAGGGTATTCCCTGTCTTTTAACGGGGGTTTCAACCCCCGATTTTCCAGGGAAGAAGCCGGCCTTTATGGCCGGCCGTTCGGTTCATGCGGGACCCATGGGGGTCCCGCCTCTAGGGTGTGCCTGTGGCCAGATTAGCCGGCCGCCTCCCAGAACCGTCGCGGCCATGGGTCATGGTTCTTGGCCGTTCAGCGCGCCGCGACAGCGCCGTTCCCCTTCGTGGTTCCTTCATTTCCGCGCGGTGTCGTTGCACCGTGCCGCCTCCGTTCCAAGCCACGAAAAAAATACGACAACAATGGGGAGGAGGGTCGGCCGTGTTTGTGTGGTCAGACCTCCTCCCATTAATTCGATAACAAGCAGATATTTATTTAACGAAGAACTCCAGAATTATTCATGAACGTAAAAAATAACCCCTACCACAAAGAATTTTTCGAACGATGATCGTCGTGGGAAAACGACATCGAAAGGTGAAGCTCCGTATATGTTGACGGAGAATATCCGAGGAGGAGTGGTGTCTCCCTTCCTTTGACGCGAGAAGAAGAACGAAGGAAGGCGCGTCATCGTTCATTGAGAAAGGAGTCACACACCGGATGTAGAGAGGAGAAGAGATGGCATGTCGATCTCTCCTTGCGGTGACGGCCTTCTTCATCCAAGTCTTAGCGTCCTTCGCCTTCTCCAACGAAGAAGATGAAGATCCTCAAGACTTTGAGTATTCTATCCCAATCTCCTCACACAACTCAACAACCCAAAATAAAATAAGGCCTTCCTTATTTTATTAACACATTCCATGAATTTTCAAATCTTCAAAAACTCAAACTCAAAATTAAATTCATTGAATAGATTTAATCAATCAATTTAACTTGAGGGTTTACATGCAATAAATACGGGAAGTGGGTGAGTTACAAATTAAGGGGGGGGGGGGGGGGTTTCCAAAATTAAGAGGGGAGTTTAGGGGAACTGAAGGGGCGGGGCTCATGTGGGCCCCACCTCAATAATATCCTATCAAGAGGATTTAGGTTCATGTGGGTCCCACTCAACGTCCACACATAGGTTATAATTACATAGAATAGAAATAAAATTGTAGCACAAATTTTATTTTACTCTTCAGTTAACCCATTTATTTAACCACACCTCCCGAGAAAATGCAACTACAAAAAAGGTCTTCCTAAGAAATTACTGGCACTACTGTTTCATCGGTGCCCTCGGATTTTGATTCTGAGCACCGGTTCAAAAGTTAAGAAAACCCACACTTTCATTCACTGAATGTACCTGAGCTAATCTTCAGAAATTGATTCTGGGCTCACCGGGCCTTGGAATCAGGTGCCGTCAGAAACTGCGTACACGTAAAATCTCAAAGAAATTATGAAAAAACTTCCATGAAATTTATGGGTCTTTACACTATCAGTGGTGTTAGGACCCCTTTTGGGAAGTCTTTCCTTTGAGAATATTTTGGCGGTCCCGAATGAGCTAGGAATGACCGAGGTCTGATCACCCCAGTTTCACAAAAAGGGGTGTAACTACAAGATCAGACGACGTCTGTGGAATAAAGACATATGTGATAAGAAAATCCTTTGGGATACTCTAAGTGAGTTTTTACAGAGTTTTATGTGTAACTTGGGTTGCATCAGACCTTATTCGAACATGTCCCTTTTTACAAAAGTGCACACATCTCCCAGACCGGGCGTCCGAACGACGTGCCATATATCATGTTCGGACCCATATGATGGGGAGATCCTTTGGTATGCTTTTCGGTACTTAGTAATAGTTGAAATATGACCGATGGATGGAGTATCAGTGTATTTTAGGGATCAGGCGTGCTTCGTGCGGGAATCTAGTGGCTGGCTGTGACATGAAGAAGAAGAGAGACCAATGCAGGGCATCAACAGAAATTCCATAGTGTAATGATCTAGTTTTATGACTAATCATCCCTACGTCATCACAAGTGACCAATACTAGTCAACCCTAGAGACCAAAACGGGTCATCACTAGCGACCAATACGGGTCAGCACCAGTGACCAATACGTGTCAGCACCAAAGAACAACACGTGTCAACATCAGCGACCAATACGGGTAAGCATCTCACAGCCAATACGTATCATCCTACAGTGACCATTACGGGTCAGAAGTAGAGTTGTTATGGATAGGAAGATATGGCTTTATGACTAGTCATCCCTATCCTAGTAAACTTTACGTTATACCATTTGAGTGAGTTGTCTCTCTTTCTTTGTGCTTCAGGACTTAGATCATGCTTGTGATATTACCTTTGTGATATTTCTTATTATTTTTTCCTTCATGGATTACTGAGAGACCATTGGGGGTCTCGGGGTCCCCTAGTGGGTATTTTTATACTCACCCCTACACGGGCTCTACCCGTACTTGTGAGTCTGGTGCAGACTACAGATGCTCTGAGGTAGACTTTGGAGGTTTGGGACTTGGTTGATCTTGGTGCGATGGAAGCAATCGAGATTATATTTTTCTACTTCATACATACATCTACTACCCCTCATGTAGAGCTCCCTAGCAGATGGGATAACTATTTACTTTCTTTTCATTTTCTAGGGCTTTTATTCTGGCACGTTGTTTTTAGTTTAATGTTTTACTTGTGGTTGAAGTTTACTCTCAGAGTTATACCTTACTATTGTTGGTTGTTTAGTTCAGTTTCCCTTTTTGAGTTTCTATAGATCTCTAAGTAAAAGCCTTACCTATTTGGGAAAAACCTTAAGGTTCTTGTCACCAACCCCTACCTTGTGGAATGTGGGATTGTGGTAGTCACGTCTGGGCCCTGTGGTATGGGTTGTGACAGAGGAGTTAGCCCAATACCTAGTATAGGAGGAGGGAGAGCTCATGGAGGAGGAAAGTGGTGTTTCGTTCCAAATATGCAAAAATGATATTTTTATGAGGATTTAATTTCATTTAGGTACAAACTATAAAATCACCCCTCAAAATAAGGTCACAAATTTTGGTTTCATGGTTGGTCAAACCATGTGCCAATGGTGTTTCCCCCACTTCCCAATTACCCCCTTCACACATATTTGCCGTGTAGGTTTACTAAAAGGGAACAAGTCATATGTAAACCCTCCATCACAAACCTCTAAATTCCAGAAAGGGTGTATGGTATTTCTTGAATTTTTTTATAAATATCATAATTATAATCATTTACAACAAGTTCCCCATATGTTTAAGTCACACAATTAGTTTTAACAATGCGCTAACAGTATTGTCCACAATCTTTTCGAATTTCTAGAGATTAATGCTCTGAACCCCATAATCTATAGTGAAATAATTTTTTCCATAGCTAAAACATACCATCATAAAACAAGGTATTTTACCAAAAAAAATGGATCATACGTATCTTTCTGAGAAGTCAATCTGTTCTTTAAAGCAACTCATCCCAATGTTGGACTTCAGAGGGTAAAGATGTATCATTTGAAATAATCTACATACACTAGGGTCATATATAATATTTCCACTCTTAAGTCTCATCATGAACACTATATTTCTACCATATCACTCATACTAAAGAAATAGACCTAGCTCAGAGTTTCTTCACACTCCAATCCATGATACAAACTAAATACTCCTCAAACAAATCATCTTCATCTAACTCAACCACATTATCCTATAGAAAATGTGATGGGTATATTTAATAAATTTTAAGCTTCGATACATGAAAATCATCATGAACAAATCTATATCATTGAGGAAATTTTATAATGAAAAATAATGGTCTGACTCACTTCAAAATCTCACACAACCCAAAAAAGAGAGGAAAAAATATTACCCGGCCACTGAATTATTCAATGGCTCAACATGGCTGAAATTCCCAAGAAAACCTAGTCCTAAAACTCAAACTCAAGAGATCTTTAGTGGTGGTTGGAATAAAAATATATTTCTGGAATATTATCCCAACATGAACTTCCTGATCAGCTAGACCTTCTCAAAAGTCTCCAAGATGAGACATGCTTTAAGCAAAACTATTTACTGTATCTCTAACCATCATGAAGGTGATTAGAAAGGGATAGAATATAAAGAATCATAAGGAATCATATGCATGGTATCCAAAAAAATTTATTATAATATTACACTACTAGGGGTGTGTGTTCCTCCCATGAACCCCGAAAATCACAGACACAATAATGAAGCATTTCATATAACACATGAATCGTATGTTGTATATCCATCAGTTTGAGGATGGTAGGTCAGGCTCAAAAGAACCTGTGCACCATAGGCCTTCTACAAACCCCACTAAAACTAAGATGATAAGTGATAAATCTTATCTAAAATGACATAATGTAGTGCTCCATGAAAACATATGACCCCCCTAACATATTTCCTCCCTTTTTAATCTTCTTAAAAGGTATATAAAATAGGTAAGAAGTGTTAGACCATATTAAAACAATCAAAAAATACCCACATGGCATCATTTTCATAACTATATCATGTAAAATATTAATGATTTCCATAGGGGAATCATTCCATTTTAACATGGCAATGAAAAATAACTACGAAATTCATGTTAGTTGAGGATGTTATGCCTTCACCTTCTAAAACATTGAACACAATGTGATGAATCTGGATATCACCCATATCATACAAGTCTACCAATATAGGAGATATATGTCTTGACAGATATTTTTTATATAAATATGTACTACACTAAATAAGGCATTAATTCCACACATCTTTTCTTCTCTGATGTTTGTAGGAACCCATACACGCACATGAAAGCGTAAGGTCTCATCCTTTTCTAGGGTCTAACTAGAAGTTTAATCATCATCTAAGATACATACAATTAGAATTCAGAACTCAATATCTGATGGCTTGTTCATTATAAATACTTTCATAAGGATGTAGGTCACTGCTAAATCTGAGAGGATAGTCTTTCCCTGATACTCATGATCCTCAATGTGAATTTTTGAAAACAAGGCCATGGGAATCCACTGACCACTAGCCTCCTAAACCGCTTTTGACTGACCCTTTTGGCTCAAAGCATCAGCTACATAATTTCCTTTTCCATACATGTAGGCATGCTCAAAATTAAAAAGAAATAGTTATTCAACCCATTTAGGATGCCTGGGATTCTGATCACATTATGTAATGATTTACTTGAGAATTATATGATCCATGAATACCAAAAAATACACCCTAGGTAAATAATACCTCTAAATGTGTGTATCACGGACTATAATAGACTGTTAGATATCATGTGTCAGGTAATTCTAATCGTGAGGCCTCAATTAATGAGACTGGAATTCCATGACTCACTCATCCTATATCAGAATATCTCTTAGCCCAATACATGATTCATCAAGATAAATAATATAGTTCCTTCTTGCCTCTGAAAGAATAAGGATCAGTTATGAATTCAATCTTCCCTTCTACAACAGAAAGGATTCCTTACAATATTCTGACCATATGAATTTCACACCCTTATTAGTTAATCCTATATGAGTCTCTCTTTGGCCTAAGAATTTCACACCCTTATTAGTTAATCCTGGTCGGTCAGTGGTATTTCAGCTGCCTACCTAATGAGATACTACTGACCCCACTTTAGAACATAGGGTTGGTGCAGATCATCTATCAATAGGCACTAATGGAAAATTCATAAATAGGTTCTGGATATTCTCCATCATTCTGCATCCTCAACACTTCCCTTGATCTTGCACACACTAAGGATTTGAGTGACCCATCTTATCACACAGGTGACATATTATGAAGATATTAGTATTAGTTTTCTCACTACTCCTACCCCAAAAGAAAACCTTGAGATGCAGTCTCCTTCCCCTAGAATAACCAGTAACAGTTCTGGGTGATTAACCCACTAGATCCCACCATCAACATCCCTCATATTCCACCCAGTAATGACGTAATGGTTTATTATCACAGAAATAGTCATCAGCTAAAATTCTTTTACCTATATTCAGAGAGTGTATACCATCCTGTCATAAAATAGCCTCGCATGCATGAATTCATCACCAGATAAAGTCAGTGTGAAATAATTCTTCTTGGTAAAATAAGAAGAATAGTCCATGATGAGAACAACTACCTATTGTAATTTCATAAACTCTCTAGCATAGTTGGTGTAACAACCCCTAATTTTTTCTATTGAATTTATTTTCTTATAATTATGTAATTAGACACATACATAACAAAGAGAACCAAATAAAATAATAATTATCAAAAGTGAATAATGATAAATTAATTAGAAAAAAATATTTTTTGAATTATAAATATTATAATAGGATCATAAATAGAAAATAAGATAATAAGAATAGGAATTTTTTGATATTCTCGACCCAGTAGAACGGATGCACACAAGAAAAAGGGTGTAGAGATAAAAGATAGTAATAAAATATTTATTTTGAAGATGAAAGTATATAACCATAATATAAATTATTATAATTAAATAAATAAGAGGTATTTATTTAAATCAATGAACTTGTACCATTAGAATAGTTACTTAACTGGTGGGATAAAAATTTAATAGTTAGGAATAGTAATCTATTTGTTATAATAGTAATCCATATTTTATAATAGTAATATCACCTATGAAAGTAGATTTAATATTTTTTCATCATATAAATGAAAATATGATATATTTATATCATGGTATTATTAAATAAATGTTTTTAAAATGAGAAATTATGTTTTGGTATTTTGTGTAAAAAGTAAATGCTTATTTACAATTTTATTATTCATATAATAATATAAAATTAAATTAAATTTCATAAAATAATATTAATAAATTAAAATTATTTCATATTATAATTATGATATTATTTTATGTGGCCTTAATTAATTTTTAAAATGTAACTTCGCTACCCCAATTACCCAGATTCGGTGCATTATTACATAACATTGGCATGATCACTAGGGATCGAATCCAGAAAGACCGATCAGTTTTGTAGGTTTGAAAGTACTAGAT
Source organism: Viscum album (assembly GCA_963277665.1). Taxonomy (NCBI): domain Eukaryota; kingdom Viridiplantae; phylum Streptophyta; class Magnoliopsida; order Santalales; family Viscaceae; genus Viscum; species Viscum album. The sequence continues at coordinate 1,211,988,986 of OY728122.1, forward strand.
ACATTCATAAGTTTTACATTACATTATATAATTAAAAACAACAACAACATTTTTTCCATTGAACACATTCATATCCCTTAGACTATTCCTTAGACTATCCCTACTTGTCAGTCATAATATACTTCTTCCCATCCTTGAAAAAATAAAACAAATAAAGGTGTGAGCTTAGATGCCCAAAAATGATAATAGTATAGTGGGAACTTTCATAGATAAGATTAAATATTTAAGGAAATGTATAATACTAAAACATTATCCTTGAAACATAAAATTATGTATAATATGGACAATATAAATCAAATAATTCCATTTACTTATTCACATGGATATTATACTAGTCGAATAATCACATGCAATTTCAACTGTCAATTTCATAATTATTGAATGTATAATGGTAGACATCATAACCACATAGTCAAGGTCTTGTGTCAAGACTACAAATAAGATTTTGTCTAGGCCATGTGCCAAGACGCTAGTTTGTCTCATGAGACCTACTGATCCATTGAAGAGCTATATCGGGCTCCACTAGTCACTTACTATGTCCAATGCATTCCTCATATGAAAAGGATTAAACATAACATAAACATTCTAATTAAAACTATCATACCAAAGGTCAATACTTTATCCATAAAACATGAATATTTTAAAAATAACACATCCATAGTCAAATATATCACAAAACCTACAATAAAATATGTAATTTTTTTATTATAATAATTCAACTTCATACAAGCTTAAAATCCTTCAAAGGATGTTGACATAGATGAAATCAAAACATTTTTATAGAAATATATCATTCTATTTTTAATTCATTTAAAATTAATATAATTATAAAAGAAAACATTTAATTTTGAAATATTCTTATAAGATTTTATGGGATGCTTTGACAATGTTATAATGGAAGAAAATAGCAGCACCTTCCATATACGTTAAAAAATGCATTCTTACCGTAATTTTGTCGAAAAGGTCATAAAGCACCTTGTTTGGAAAATGATGAATTATTATTTTCAAAACATATATGGTAAAATAAGGGTATAAATGACTTTAACCCATATTCTAGTAAACAGTAAGAATGTTTTGAGTTACATTTTTAAGAAAACACGGATGTGAATGATAAAGAGGTCCTAGTAGATACTTATGTATTAACAACCTTGGATATGTAAATAGATTGTATAATTAACCCTTACCATATACTTTTCCTTAGTGTATGGTATGTTAACCAATTTTATAATAGTTATAACATTGTTATTAAAGTATAAAAGAACTATATATATAAATTTTATATCATATATGATCCTCTAATATTTCTTTGTTAATAATATTTCTGTTGTATCCTCGTTTCAGGTGTTAACTGATTCGATTTACTTTATATGCTTGGGTAGGTAAGACAAGTTTTTTATGGACACGGTGTATTAGATTCATATACATAATTATATTATGTTCATAAAAATTATTTTTAATCATAAAATGAAAAACATTCTTGAATTATTACGATGGAGAATGATTCTCATCGCGTTCGTGGAGACAGTAATCTGTACATACACACGAGCGACAATATCATTATATTGATGATGAAATAATTTTTAATTGGATTGTATATCATATATAAATAATAATTAACATGTTATATTTATTATTTACATTAGTTATTCTCATTATTATACCCATCCAAAATAATGAAGTGTTTGAATAACAAACTACACCTTGACGTGGAGACGGTAAGCCGTACGTACGCATGTATGGTGACTTTGTCATATATAGGATGGGTAGAATAACGAATAAGGTTGTTCCAAATTTATAATAACATAAAAGTATATAGAAGGTACTATATTTATTATTTTTTTATGGAATCAACAAAGAAAAAGGATGGGGAAGAATAAAAGACCGTGAAAGAGGGTGTTGAAATTGTTACCTCTTCTTTGGGTGTTTCCTTTTTAGTTGATCAAAAGGGATCCTTAGGATGGCTTTTGGATCAAAGTAAGTATACTAAGTTGATTTGAGGGATGTTGGGAGTATATTTGGTCTGGGTTTGTCTGGGCCAAATGGATTTGGAGGTGTGAAATTAAGATCAGGGGAAGTACCCTTTTATAAGAGAGGTGAGGGTCACTTTAAGAAAAGCTTAAAATATTATTTTAAAATCAAATCATTTTAGGTTTCTAATGGCTCCAAAATTATTTATTTCTAGGATAAGGTGTGGATTGGTCGCAAACATCTCAACAAATAAATTTTAGACAGGTTTAGGTCACCATATTTACATTATCTTATAGATTTAACTCTTTGTTAAATAGTTTTACATTTACCATTTCTCTTTGTATTTTTATATGATATGGTTAATAAACATAATATAACAATCCAATAGAATCCCAAGTGGGTCATTATTAAAATATATAACATTATCCATGTTTTTTGGCCGAACCTTGGATTTTTAGGAATATTTTATCAATTAATAATATAGTATTTGTTTTAAAAACTCAATTATGTCAATTTTGACACTATTTAGAATTTGGTTTTTGTAAAAATTATAACAACATGATTACTTCGAAAAAATAATTCAATCAACACTATCATGTTATATTAACCTAAAAAATTTGTGGAATTCATCAAAATTATCAAATTTCATTTATTTTGATATTTATAATATCAATTATTTTATTCTTTCATTAATAAGATAATTATTTCATTATCATTGTGTCATAAATAAATTAAATTATTTAATTTCTAAAAATTATAAATAAAATAAAATTATATAGTAAATATTTTTATCTTTTTAATTAATACCTATAGTCGAATTAATATTGTGTGTAACCCTATATATAAAATGTTTAATTATTAAACATTAAATTTAACTCTTTTAACTCTTTTTTAAATAAAATAATAATAAATATCCTAATCTAATCCATGGGGAACAAAGAGGATTATATTTTATTAATAAGGTTTTTTGGTTGAATTACACTTATCCAATATAATTAGGTCATGTTTAATGGTAATTATGATATCATTTTTACCCTTAATTGACCTATTTACTTTTAACCGTGGTAAATAAAAGTCAAAAGTTACTATTAACCCAAAAATTATTTTTATCTTATTGTGCAACATATTACTTACTGATATCAACCATGTCTCTCGGTTTTTTGAAATTCAACTCACAAAAGCGGTAAAATTATTTTGATGCAAATTTTCAAATGCTTCTAGAAGGTGGGTAAAAGACTGTAAAAAGTTCAATAAAATTTTATATATCTAAAATTTTTATAAAATGACTCCAATGAATTAAATTGAACAAATATAGTTATTTTGTATCTATTTTTACCTAAAATAAATGAAAATAAAATAACTAATTACTTAAATAAAAATTTGGTTTAAAACAATAATGTAGTGTTTTTAACTATTCATCGAAAATTGAAAGTTTTCAGAAAAAACAAAAAATTCACCCTAAGTTTATTTTGATATTCTGAATCCAAAAATGAAGTCCATTTTGAAAAATAAAATTATATTATTTGAGAAAGTGTGTATTATTGTTCATAACGGCTAGTTTTATTGGTCAAGGTGTGTTAAAACTCCAAGTTGCATACAACCGAAGCTATTGCATTATTTGAAGGGAAGCATATCGTGGGAGATTGGGGTGTTACATTCTCCCCTCAATGAGATAATTTCATCCAAAAAATTTCTATAACATTACTACATAAAATTATTTGGGTGGTTCTTCATCATAAGATCCTCAGGTTCCCACGTTGCCTCTTCTATCATATGGTTTCTCAATAGAAGTTTTACCCAATGAGTCGTCTAGTTTCTCCGCACTTGTTCTCTGGTATCAAGAACTTTGACAGGCTCTTCTCAATAAGACAGATCATGTTCCAGTTCAATTTCTTCATAGGTGATTGCATTCATAGGGTAAGACATATATTTTCTCAACAATGATATGTGGAACACATCATGAACTTTTGAGAGACTTGGAAGAATTTCCAAACGATAAGCTACAACTCTAATTCATTCTAGAATTTTGAAAGGTTCGATGTACCTAGAACTCAATTTACCCTTCTTACCGAAATGTATAACAACCTTTAATGGAGATACCATAAAGATAAAATGGTCTCCCACTTGAAATTATAAATCCTTCCTTCAGTTATCAACATAGCTATTTGGCCTACATTGGGCTGCTTTGATGTGTATTTGGATAATATTCACATTTTCCATTGTTTTCTCAACATGTTTTGGGATTACGAGTTTTCTTTCACCAACGTCATCCCAAAAAGTTGGTGGGAGACATTTCATTCCATATAATGCTTCATATGGCACCATCTAAATACTTGAATAGACTCATTTTTTATAAGAATAATATACCATAGGTAAATATTTATCCCATATACCTTGAAAGTCAAGTGATCATGATCTCAACAAAGCTTTTAAGTTTTGAATAGTCCGTTCTGATTTTCCATCGGTTTGAGGGTGGTAGGCAGTGCTGAAACAATGTTCAGTATCCAGGGCCATCTGAAGACTTTTCTAGAATCTTAATATAAAATGGGGATCACGATCCGAAATAGTCAATAGATGAATTCCTTGAATTCTTAAAACTTCATTAATATATAGTCTTTCCAGACGTTCAAGTGGTAAATCTCTTATTATAGTAATAAAATGTGATGACTTGGTAAGACGATCAACAATGACCCATATTCCATCATTCCTTCTGGTAGACTTTGGTTTCCCCATGACAATGTATATCGTAATATTATCCCATTTACACTCAGGTATTGGAAGAGGTTTCATGAATCCTCTAGGATGTGGCCTTCCAGCTTTCACTTGTTGAAAAACTATACATCTGACATGTAATCAGCAATATCTCTCTTCATGTTGTCCCACCAAAAATGTTCCTTCAAATATTTATATGTCTTCATGCTCCCAGGATGTAAAGAGAAACTGGAGCTATGAGAATAATCCAACAATTCCCTTTTTAGACCAGGTATGTGATAAACACAAAGTCTCTTCCCAAATTTCTAAATTCCATCTTCATATCTGAATCCACTCAATCTCTCATCATTCATTGCATTAATCTTCTTTTTAAACTCCTCATCATCAGTCTGATAACTCTTTATCCTTTATTATAAAGATGGTGTGACAACCATTTCGAAAAGTATTGATGATTCACCATCAATGGTTATTCCCATATCCATCATTACTAAATCTATGAAAATAGGATCCCTTTCAACTATCATATTGTTCAAAACACCATGATCCTTTCTAATCAAATAATCATCCACTTTATTTTCCCTCTACTGGAGGTAGTGTATTGTGAAATAATAATCCTTGGGTAGTTCAATCCATCTACTTTGCCTCCTGTTGAGTTATTTTTGTGATAAAATATACTTCAAACTCTTGTGATCTGTATAAATCTAAAATTTTCACCATAGAGATAGTGTCTTCATTTATTTAGAGAAAATATTACAGCCACTAACTCAATATCATGAGTAGATTGTTTTCCATTATTTTTTAGCTATTGTGATGCATAGGTTATAACTGTATCATTCAGCATAAGGATGCAACCAAGTCATTTATTTGAAGCATCAACATAAATAACAAACCCATTTTTCCATGATGGTAGTGTCAAGATAGGATAATTGACGAATCTTCGCTTCAGTTCTTCAAAAAATTCTTCAAACTCTTTTTTCCAAACAAATTTAACCCCTTTACGTGTGATCTTGGTTAATGGGTTAGTCAAATGGGAAAAAATTTGGACGAAACATCGATAATAACCTGCTAAACCAATAAAAATGTGTACCTCAGTTATACTCATCTGTACTGGCCATTCTTGGATTGACTTGGTCTTTTAAGGATCAATAGAGATTCCATCCATACCGACAATATAGACAAGAAAATAAATCTCTTGAAGCCAGAATTCACACTTTCTAATCATTCCATATAATTCATTTCATCTTATGGTTTTTAGAAGAGTGCGCAAGTGATTTTATTGATCTTCGTAGCTTTTTGAGTATACCAAGATTTCATCAATAAATACCCCTAAAAATTCATCAAGATATTCCATGAAAACTCTTTTCATTATATCATAGAAGACAGAGGGTGCATTAGTCAATACAAAATAAATTATTGTAAACTCATAATGCCGGTACCTGGTTTGAAATAATGTTTTTGGAATGTCTTCCTTCTTCACATACAACTGGTGAAATCGAGATCGAAGGTAAATCTTTGAAAAATATTGATCTCCATGAAGTTGGTTGAATAAATCATCAATGTGAGGTAGGGGATAATTGTTCATTATTATTATAATATTGATCTCTATGTAGTAAATTCACAACCTCCATGATCTTTCTATCTTGTTAACAAAATGGACAGGGGCTCCCCATGGATAAACACTAGGCCAAATAAATCCCTTATTACTAAATTCCTCTAGTTTTTTATTTAGTTTCACTAATTGAATAGTGTCCATTCTATTAGGGGTCTTAGATATGGGCCTTTAAAGAGGAATTAAATCAATGGAAAACTCAATTTCTCATTCTGGAGGTTGTCTAGGTAAATCCTCTAGAAACACATCAAAAAATTCTTGAAAATAGGAATGTCCGGTATTCGAAAAAAAATTCCACACCCATAGTTATATAATTATATTCCTTCCTAATAATTGAATTTAGTAGATCTGCTAGGGGTGGATCTAGATAATAATCAGGTGGTGATGTTTCTACTCTAAAGATAAGGTAATCCTTATCATCATCGAAACTTGTAACCTCCTACTTCATACAATAAATTTTCCCATCATGGTTTGAAAGCCAATCCATTATGAGGATTATATCAAATTCAATCACTGTATCATGATGAGATTAGTAAATAATGAACATTTATATGCCAAAATGGGAACTGATTCACAAAACAGATTTGTGATGATACTTTACTTAGGTGTTTTCACTGACAACTCCCTTGTTAAGTGAAATTGAAAATATCTAATTTTCCTTGAAAACTAGAAAGATATGAAAAAATGCGATGATCTAGAATCAAATAAAGCATTGGATAAACTTGAGGAAACCATTAAATTACCTGCCACCACATCATTTGGAGTATCATCCTCAGCAGTAGTAATCACATAAGATTGGAATTTCTCCCTTGGAATTTCCTAAAGTATGTTCCCTTGGTGCTTAGGACATTCATTTTCATAATTCCCCTTTTCTCTACAAATTTAGCATTCAACATTGACAGCCTCTTTCTTCCACTTATAATCATGAGCTTGGTGTCATTTTTCACCACACTTTTAAGAGACTATCATTCCTTTCAGGCAAGTATCAGGGTGTTTCTTCAACATTTACTATATGATGGATATTTAACATTTCTTTTCATCCCCTTATTTCCATTTCTAGAGTGTTCAATAGATCTATTTTTCTCATGATTTTATTTAATGTTGCAAGACTTAGAGAATTCATTTTCTGTCTCAATAACACATGAGATAATATCTTCATATGATGAGAAAGATTTTGAGACTAATGCTCAATGGAAAAATGGTTTTAACCCATCAAAGAATCGATCAATCTTACTCCTTGGGTTATGTAAATAATCTGGGGCCTGCCCTGCTAACCTTGTAATTTTAGCCTCATACTTCGCTACATTCTCATCCTCATTTTTCCTCAGACTCATAAATTGTCTTTCCATATCTGCTCAATGGTCACGAGAGAAGTATTTTTATAAGAAAATCACTTTAAACTCCCTCCATTACATTTTCCATACTTATTCATCTTACTTTGTGTTTGGAATTAATGACCATCACTGATCTGTATCCTCTATGAGGCGATAAAATTCCATGACAACTTTTTCCCTTTCTTTACTCCCCAAAGAATGAAATATTTTCTCAGTGGAATTTATCCATTACTCAGTTACAATTGGATTTTTACTCTCATTGAATTTTGGTGGTTGTTTCCTCATTAAGAAGTCAAACATTGATCCTGCGCATTATGGATCAGGGTGCTCCATACAAGTAAGGTTATTATTCATAAACCAATTTAGTTGTCCCAGTATGGTGATTAGCTAATTAGCACTAGTTGCATCACCAGAACCACTATAATTATCTTCAGTATGGGGGAAATACCTACATGGATTATGTTTGTTGATATGGTTTCCATTCCTTACACTATGTGTCATTTATAAACAATGTCATAAAATATATTAGTTTATGAATTGTGATAAAAAATTCCAAACATTTAAAACAACTTAACATAAATTGAACAGTTTATGGATATAATCCATAATCATAAAAATTCATTCATTGATAATGTATATACTCATAAATCCTTCATAATGGTTTGTATAGAAAATTTGAATTATCATAAGCATATCACCCGTGACTGTCGTAACAAAGAGTGTTGCAAGGCCCGTTTTCATGCACCAGTTCACGTTTGAGTCTAGCTCAAAGCGGTGTTTTCTCGTTTTACCCCTAGGTACATATGTTCCAGAGCTACCTCTACCAGATCGTATCCAAACAGGGATGTATTGTTTGGAAAACTCACAAAATCTCTACATTAACAAAATTATATGAATTTCTTCTATACTAATCCTCAAATTCTATCTTAGGGTAATGTTATCTAACCAGATATTTTCTAAATCTATCTTCCAAGGTTTTTACTAAACATCATGTGATACCAACTATAATGCCCCTAGCCTAGATACCTAGAGTTAGTGAATTATTATATAACATTGGCATGATCACAAGGGATCAAATCCAGAAATACCGATCAGTTTACTAGCCTTGGAAGTAACAGATACATTCATAAGTTTTACATTACATTATAAAATTAAAAACAACAACAACGTTGTCTCCATTTACCACATTCATATCAATTAGAATATCCCTTAGACTATCCCTGCAGGTTAGTCATAATATAATTCTTCCAATCCTAGGAAAAGTAAAAGATAGAATGGGGTGAGGTCAGATTCTCATTAAGGATTACAATATAGAGAAAACTTTCATAAATAAGCATACACATTTTAAGAAATGTATAAGACTAAAACATAATCCTTTTAAACATAAACTTATGAATAATATGGCCAATATATATCAAATATTTTTATTTACATATTCACATAGATATTCTACTAGTCAAATAATCACATGCAATATCAAAGGACAATTTCATAATAATGGAAAGCATAATGCCAGACTTTATAACCACATAGTTAAGTCCTTCTACCAAGACTACAAATAATATTTTGTCAAGGCCTTTTCCAAGACACTAGTTTGTCTCATGATAACTACCGATGCTTTAAAGAGCTATAGAGATCCCCATCCATCACTTACTAAGTCCAATTCATTCCTCATATTGAAATGTCTAAACATAACATAAACATTTGTATTAAAACTATCATACTAAATGTCAATACATTATCCATAAACCATGAATGGTGTACAAATAACACAACCACAGTCAAACATATCACAAATCCTTAAATACAATATTGAATTTTTGTATCATAATAAATCAAATTCAAACAATCTTAAAATCAATCAAAGGATGTTGACATAGATGAAATCAAAACATTTTTTTTGAGAAATATCTCCTTCTATTTTGAAATCATTTAAAAGTAATATAATTATAAAAGAAAACAATGGTTTTGAAAATATTATTATAATATTTAATGGGATGATTCAACGATGTTATAATGTCATAAAATAGCCTCACCCACCATATCAGTTAAAAAAGACATTCTTACCTTAATTTTGTCGAAAGGTCAAAAACACCTTATTTGGAAAACGATAGAAAGATTTCTTTAAAAAATTATATGGTAAAATAAGGGTAAAAATGAATTTAACCGATATTATAGTAATTATTAAGAATGTTTTGAATTAAATTTTTAATAAAACATGGATGTGGATGATAAAGAGGTCTCGGTATATACTTATGTGTTAACAACATCGGATAAGTAAAGAGATTGTAGAATTAACCCTTACCTTGTACTTTTCTTTAGTCGATGGTATGTTAACCTATTGTATAACGGTTAAAACATTTTTATTAAATTAAAAATGAACCATAATCATAAATAAGATATCATATATGGTCCTCTAATATTGATTTCTTAATAATATTTCAGCAGTATCATCTTTTCAGGTGTTAACTTATTCATTTTCCCTTATATGCTTGGTTATTTAAGACCTATTTGTTATGGATAGGATGTATTTGATTCATATATAGAATTATACTATGTTAATAAACCTTATTTTTAATCATAAAATGAAAATTATTCTTGAATTATTACGATGGGGAATGAATCTCATCATGTTAATGGAGACGGTAATTTGTACGTACGCACGAGCGACAATATCATTATACTGATGGTGGAATCGTATGTAATTGGATTGTATATTATATATACAGAATAATTAACATGTTATATTTATTATTTACATCAGTTGTATTCTTTATTAAACCCATCCAAAATAATGTAGTGTTTGAATAACAAACTACACCATGACGTGGAGACGGTAAGCCGTACATATGCATGTTTGGTGACTTCGTCATTTATAGGATGGGTAGAGAAATTAATATAGTTGTAACATATTTATAATAACATCACAGTATGTATAAGGTACTAGAAGAATTATTTTGGTATGGAATCAACAATGAAAGAGGAAGTGGAAGAAGAAAATAACTTGAAAGAGGGTGGTGAAATTATTACCTCTTCTTCGGGTGTTTCCTTTTGAGTTGATCCAAAGGGCTCCTTAAGCTGGCTTTATGATCAAAGTAAGCACCATGGCTAGATGTGAGGGAAGTTGGGAGGATATTTGGTCTGGGGTTTTCTAGGACAAATGGCTTTGGAGGTGTGAAATTAAGAGAAGGGAAAGTACCCTTTTATAAGAGAGGTGAGGGTCACTTTAGGAAATGCTTAAAATATTATTTTATAATAAAATCATTTTCGATTTTCAATGGCTCCAAATTTATTTATTTCGAGGATAAGGTGGGGATGGGTCGAAAAACTCTCAACCAATAGGTTTTAGACAGGTTTAGGTCACCATATTAACCTTATATTTTGGATTTAACTCTTAGTTAAATAGTTTGACATTTACCATTTCTCTTTGTATTTTTATATGATATGGTTAAGAAACATACTATAACAGGCCAAAAGAACCCCAAGTAGATCATTATTAATATAAATTACCTTATATAAGTCCTTTTTACAAACCTTAGATTTTTATGAATATTATATCAATTAATAGTATATTATTTGTTTTAAAATCTCAATTATGCCAATTTTGACATTGTTTATTATTTGGTTTTTTTGAAAATCATTACATTATTACTTCGAAAAAAATTATTTAATCAACCCTAAAATTTCATATTAACCTAGAAAATTTGTTTAATTCATAAAAAGTCTTAAATTAGATTTATTTTGATATTTATCATATCACTTATTTTAATCCTTCATTAATAAGGTAATTACTGCATCTTCATTGTGTCAAAAATAAATTAAATTATATAATGTCTAAAAATTATAAATAAACTTCCATTATTTAGGAAATATTTTTACCTTTCTAATGAATATTTATAGTCTAATTTATATTGTCTCTAACCCAATATTAAAAAATAGTATAGTTATTAAACATTAAATTTAACTATTTTAACTCTTCTTTAAATAAAATAATAATAAATGTCCTAATATAATCCAAGTGGACTAAAGAAGATTATATTTTACTTCTAAGGTTTTTTTTCGTCGAATTACCCTTATCTAATAGAATTAGGACATGTATTAGGGTAATTATGATATTATTTTTCCCCTTAATTACCATATTTACTTTTTACCATGGTAAATAAAAGTCAAAATATACGATTCACAAAAAATTATTTTCATCTTATTGAACCACATTTTAATTACTGATATCAACTGTGTCTCTCGGATTTTGGAAATTCAACTCAAAAATCCTTAAAATTATGTTTTATTGAAATTTTCAAATGCTCCTAGAAGGTGGGTAAAAGATAGTAAAAAGTTCAATAAAATTTTATATATCTAAAATTATTAAAAAAATGAATTCAATGAATGGAATTGAACATATATAGGTATTATGTTTCTATGTTGACCTAAATTAAATTAAAAATAAAATAACTAATTACTTAAATACAAATTCAGTTTTAAACAAAAATGCAGTTTTTTTCCCTATTCATCAAAAATTGAATGTTTTCAGAAAAATAACAAAAAATTCACCCTAAGCTAATTTTGATATTACAAATCAAAAATTAAAGTCCATTTTGAAAAATAAAATTTATAAAATTTCAAAAAGTGGGTATTACTATTCATAATTGTTAGTTTGATTGGTCGTGGTGTGTTAAAAATCCAAGTTGCGTACCACGCAAGCTACTGCATTATTCCAAGGGAAATGTACTGTGGGAGCTTGGGGTGTTACATAAAATGCTCAAAAAATCAATTATAATATTAAATTTATTATTTTTTGAATAAATTAGGATTTTATTTAAAAAATAATAATATCAAATTTGGATAATTATTTTCATTAAATGTATTTATTTTTTGAAATCTTTGTGAAAAAATGGTTTGGATCAATTTCATGGATTTTTTAAAAATAGGTGAATTTATTGTGAATAGTGTAATAAAGTAACTTATAGTATTTAACATTATAAGAATTTAAAAGTCTAAGTTGATGTAATCATAACGTAATCACCCATTGTTTCAAACACTCGTGAACTATTTACTATATTTAGTCACATGAATCAGCAGTATTTATTTTTTTGAGCCAAAATAATAATCACATAAATATATAATAAAAACACCCCTCACCTCCCCCTATAAAATACCTCCCCTCCTACTCACACATTATAATCCTTGTATATTGTTAATATTCTTACAAATTATGTTCCCAAGCCTCTTTTCTATGTCATATATATCCTTGTCTCAACAAAATACTAGGCACAAGTTCCTTAATGAGGTTCTCAAAAAGGAGACATTCAATAGGTTAAATCCTCAATCCTTATCCAATAATTTCTTTTCACTTCTTATCCTCACCTCAAAGTCCCTTTCCAAAGAGAAATGATAACTAAATTATCATATATATACTATAATTTTATTGTTTTAATAGAATAACCATCATTAAATCTATTCTATTCTCTATTTATTCCTAAAATGAATACATCATTGGTGATATTTCGATTCACCACCTTCATGGACAATGAGTTTTAATTTTGAATTACTACCTTCACGGATGGTCAAATAAATATTTGTATGGTTAAACTAGATATTAATACGAATATTATAACATTTTATCAAGTTACTGAACTAAAATATACATATAATATAATATAAAACAAAACTTTTTCATGATGATCAAAATATTATGAAAAATAACTAAACCCCAAATAGCCCAAAGGCCTTATTTTTTTTATTGATTTTGATAACCCCCCATTAAAGGTATGAAGGGTGTAAGAACACATATCTTCTTTTCAGGTATGGATCTTCTTTTCATGTTTCTTTTGAGTAAAAAGCGAAGAAGGTAAATTTTAGGATTACACGCCATGTACTTGTACACACCGTGTACTATGGAAACTCTTTCAGGCCATGTTTAACCACATCACGACCGCATACACGACCGTGTGACGACATGGTAGGGTTGCTTAAGGTGGGCTCGATAAATTCCTATACACTCAGTATATCTTAAGAGAACACGCTGGGTATTTTTATTATTAATTGTTATATCAGACAGGGGTCGCGTCTTGTTTACAGAAACATCTTCTTTGGACTCTGTCCCATCATATAGTGACTGAAGATTGCAGATTCTTCTCTGAGCCCCCATATCGTCTTTCATGCCCCAAATCATACTTCTCAGATTTCGTTGGAATTTCATCGGTGATTTCTACCTTCTTCTAGAGCCTCATATCTTGATTCATCCTCTTTCATGATTTATCCATGGTTGAACATTTTAGACGTTTTGGTATATCTATGATGTTCTAGGTCGATCCAGAGGTTGAGGTCCAACTATATCAATAGTAAAACATTGAGGTAGGTGTTTTGTGCTTTTTTTAGATTGTCTTTAAGTTATATGTGCAAAAAGTTTCCGATTTTATAGTTTAGGGTATTGCGTGTCTATGGAATTTAACCCTCTTAATGTCTGCAATTCCGTGCTTACTTGAGTATTTCTTTTTTTTCAAATAGATTTATTTACATTTCTATGGATGGGATTTCCCATGTTTGATCTCATATTGGCCATTGGGTCTAGGATTACTTGTTAGGCTTCTCTGTTTTCTGTGCCTAATTCTATTAGGATGGAGTGATATTATCTAACTTGCTTGTGTTATGCTTTCTATATGTTTAGAAAAGTAATTTTTGTGATTTAATATTTCTTATGAATATCATTTGTGCACGATTTCATTACATGGGCCTTTGGGAACCTGTTGTAGAGAGACCATAGTGGGAATTGACGTTGAGGGCATCCCCAGAGTGTCTGTTGTACTTTTCACGCTGCAAGACCAAAGGGGGGATTGATGTTGAGTGCTCCATCAGATTGTCTATAGTTATTGTTATGAGACTGTAGGGGGAATTGACATTGAGTGATTCATAAGGGAGTCTGTAGTTCATCGTTAAAAGAATATACAGGGAATTGATGGTGAGATCTTCTTCAGAGAGACTATGTTTGCACAAGACAAAAGGGGTTAGACTGTGTGAGGTTACCTAGAAAGTAATTATATCTTTTTGTTAAGTTGAACTAGAGGGGTTAGGCTGTGTGGACTTTCCCATAGTATTTCTTGTATTGTTTTGGCTGAATAATTGATAATATAAATGAATGTAGTTGAAACTGTAGTATTATTTCCTTTTGAGTACTTCCTTGTTAATTACATCATTTTTCATATTTCTTGTTATATATATTCACTGATAGTTATGAACAGATATTTGGGTGGTTTACTACTAGGATTCATCTCACACCCTATTTCGGTCATGCTTTTGGGCCCAAATAGATTATATTATTGCAGGTATAGATAAGGTAAAGCACCCTTCTACTTCAGGTTCTTGACTGTTGGGGAGCTGGGGAGCACGGGAGCAAGCTGAAACTTGAGATGCAGTTGGAGTTCAATTGTTTCCATGAAATTTGGTTTAGTAATGTATTCCATCATTTTGACTTGTTTGGATTCTTTCCTAGATACCTGTGACATGCATCACTATTTACGTATATATAAGATGTGGTTGTTTATTTAATTTTAGTCTTTCGCTATTTACTTATTGTATGGAATTATTGTTTCCTCTACAATTATATGTTTGTTTCCACTGTGTTACTCCATCAATGAGGGAATAGTTTCCACACTATCATGCCCCAGTCCCTCACTGGTAGTTGGAAGCCACTGGAATTCGGGGAAATGCACTGGAGGCCATGTGACCAACCGGGTATGGGGAACCTTTGGGTGACACCCGAAAATGGGAGATTTAAAGTGGTATCAGAGGTAGGTTGTTTTTAGATTTTCCATTCTATTTGGAGCCAATAGATATAGATAGGAAATAATAGATAGTTGGTAATAAGTTTTTCCTGGTCCTAGAAAACTCGTGTACTGGGAAAAGCCAATTTACCTCAATTTTTAATATTTTATGGTTTTGCAATTGTTATAGTTGATTAATTTCACTGTTTGGTGAATCACATGTTATGTGCTATTATCATTGAGGTTATTGAGGTTATATTTCTATTTCCACCCAATGAGATGAGGGTATTCCAAATCATGCATCATATAGGAACTTTCTAGAGACCACATGTCATGCATTCGTGTCATGCCATTTTGGGTGCATTCTCGATTGCTTGTTGTTTTGATAGATGTTTTTCTAGATATGCATGTCATTATAATAGATTTCGTGATAGAACGCCTACTATTTTGATAAGTTATTTCTAATACGTAATTTTTCTTTTGGATGGGTGCCAAACATTGGTCCCTAAGTTGTTATGGGCCCTCATGGATCAGAATTTGGTGGATCATGTGTTTGTTTGTGCTGTTATTTTTGTTATGTGATATGAATATGATGCCAATCATTTATTTTCAGGGAGTATGGCCCCCCAAAAATCGTAATTTGGCACATTAATTCATGTTTTAGTGTTTAATGGGGTTCTAGATTAGTTTATGAGGCTTATTATCTGGAAAAATCCAGAATACACAGTTTGTAATGATGAATACATGCAAAGTATCCTTCTATTTAGGAAGGAACATCTTTTCTTAAGTACATACAATGTACTATATGTACATGTCGTGTTGTCCTTAACCCTATTCTTAGATGTGTGGGTAGAGACACGGGGTTGGTAAATGTTTGGTGGAACACGCCATGTACTTGGAGTACACGTCGTGTTGTAAGAGCTGTGTATCTAGTAGACTGACCAATGAAACGAGTGGATAAATCCTAGGTTTTACACACTGTGTCATTTTCTTGTATTTCGTGTAGATTCGACCATGTCACTGACTGTTTGACTAAAGAAATGGATGGATGTAAGTTAAGGGGCACATGTTATGTCCAGGACGCACACGCCATATGGAGTTACACTAGAAAGAATCATGTGTTTAGTCTTGTGGAGAAACTATGGTAAGGGGAAAGAGTTAAAGTAAACATCGTGTCTCAAGGAGAACACACCGTGTTTATGGGGTGTTATATGACTAAGGCTTGAATAAGTACATGGACATGTGAAAGATTGGTGGGAACACGTCGTGTAGGGGTCATACACGCTGTGTATCCATGTTTTGAAAAAATTAAATTATTTATTTCTCCAGTTAATTTCCTACAATTCTATGTTTCTATCCTTGATAATATTTAACTAAGGTGTGTTCTTGACCTTGAAGAGTCATGTCACCGAGATGTCCTTCATTGGTACGCTAGATACCTGGTAGTCATCAAACACCGGACATGGTAGATCAGGGACTACCAGCGGACCCTCCCATCATGCTCATCTTGGCACCCGCTATTATCCCAGATATAGGTGTTGATGCACTATTCCAGGAAGGCTTCATGAGGTTTATGCAAAATTTACTCTAGTGGTGGATCATTTCAAGAATGTCTTTATAGACGAATTTTTAGGTTTCTCCCCAAAGCGAGGCGTAAAATTTTCTTTTGATATTGTTCCTGGAGTGGCATCGGTGTCGATTAATCCTTATAATATGGATACACCAGATTTTCAAGAGCTCAATAAGTAGTTAGAGGAGTTATAGTAAAATGGATTCATCCATCCTAGTACTTCTCTTTCAGGTTTGTCTATCCTTTTTGCAAAGAAGGGGGGCGGTACCCTCAGAATCTGTGTGTATTATCAGAAGCTGAACTAATTGATAGTGAAGAACCGATATCCCTTTCCTAGAATTTATGATCTCTTTCATAGGATTTGAGGAGACCAGGTGTTCTCAAATATTTACTTGAGATCTGGTTATCATCAGTTGTTCATTAGAGAATATGATATACCTCTTAAAGTCTTTCAGGGAAGGTATGGTCTATACGAGTATGTGATTATGTCGTTTCACCTCACAAACATGCCTTTATTTTTTATGGAACTGATGAAACAAGTGTTTCATCCATACTTGGATTCCGTCATTGTAGTTTTAGTGGATTATATATTGGTGTACTCTCACACTTGACATGACCATGCTACCCATCTTGAGATCGTTTTGAGTACACTGAGAGAGCATCAGTTATATGCTAAGATCTCAAAATTCCACTTTTGGATGGACGAGATTCACTTCTTGGGTTATGTTATATCAGAGATAGGAGTATCAGTATAACTATAGAAAGTGAGGGTAGTAGTTTCTTGGGATAATCTAAATAATTTCTTTGAGGTACAGAGCTTTCTAGGGATTTCGGGTTAATACATGCACTTTATATAGGACTTTTCATTCTTAGCAGCACCACTGATGCACCTGACTAAGAAGGCTGAGAAGTACTTGTGGAAAATTTATTTTGAGTCAGCCTTTCAAGAGATGAAATGGAGTTTGACTTCAGAACTGATACATGTTTTCCCAGAGCTGGAAAAGAGTTATACAGTTTACAATGATGCATCAGGTATTGGGCTGGAACAGTGCTTATGCAGGGGGATGGAGTCGTTGCGTACGGGTCTCGGAATTTGAGGCCACATGTGTTGAAATTACTCAATGCATGATCTTGAGTTAGAAGCAGTTTTTCATGATTCAGCTATTGAAGACATTATCTTTTGGGAGAGCATTTATTGTTTTTCCCTAACCAAAAAATCTCAATTATATATTTACTCATCACTATCTGAAATTGAGACAGTGAAGGTGGGTTCAGTACCTTTATTCCTTTGGCATTGAGCTTGCCTACACGCCTAGAAAAGTCAACCCAATGGATGATGCATTGAGAAGGAGGAATCAGATACAGGCGGTTCAAGAGTCCAGCAGTTAGTGGATTTTTATGACAATGTTCTCTGAGAAGCATTTGGATGTGCACAATGGAAATGGAGGGAGGTTTCTTTCTTCTATAGGTGTTACCTCTACTCTGCTTGAGAGAATGTGAATGAGGCATCTATCAAATGCTGAAGGTCTAGTCCTACGGGAGAGTGTGTTAGTATATGACCCTATTTCAGGATGGATCATAGGCAAGGATGAGATCTGGCACTTTCATGGGCACATATGGGTGTCAGAAAACATATGTGAGGTGCGGATGCATGATTTACATTCTTCAATTTGGGCAGTTCAGCCTGGTATCACCAAGATATATAGAGATCTACACTATCAGTATTGGTTTCTAGTCATGAAGAGATATGATTATGGGTTTTTGATGAGGTGTTCCACTTTTTAGTAGGTGAATGTAGAGAATCAGTGACAAGAAGGGAATTTGCAGTAGTTTCCCATTCTCGAGTGGAAGTGGAATGATGTCGTGACGGAATTTGTGACCGTCTTACCTAGGTCTCCTTAAAGGAACTATGCAGTTTGGGTTGTCATTGATAGACTCACAATGGTTGTGCACTTCTTACCTATCAAGGATACCTTCAGTGTTGATTAGATGGGATGTTTTTACATCCGAGAGATTGTACTCTTGCGCGGGGTTCCGCACTCCATTGATTCAGACAGGGATTTCTGTTTTACATCTCGGGTCTGGAAAGGACTACAGAGGTCTTTGGGTACATAAGTACTTCTATGTATAGATCACCATCCCTAAAAATATGCACGGTCCAAGTGTACGATTCAGGTTCTTGAGGACAAGCTTTGATCATGCATCCAAAATTTTGGATGTTCTTGGGAGAAGCACATACCTCTGGTAGAGTTTTCCTACAACAATAGTTTTCAAGAAACTAATCATATGAAACCATATGAGGCTTTATATGGTAGGCCATTACAATTAACCCTATGTTGGATGGAGCTAGGATGAAAAATCTATGATGGGACCTTTTCTTGTCCAGGAGACTACGGAGCAGGTGAATTTGATTTAGAAGAGGGCAGTTATTGCCTAGTCATGACAGAAGTCTTATGCTGATCGACAAAGATGACCACTAGAGTCCGAGGATGGATATCAGCTTTTTCTATGTGTCACATTGAGGATGGTATACAAGAGGATTATGAGACAAGGTAAGCTTTCACTGAGATACATCAGGCCATTTTTTGGTTTTGGAGGGAGATGGGGAAGTTTCCTATCAGTTTTATTAACCACAGAGGTACCAGGCTATGCACGATGTCTTCCAAATTTCACATCTAAGGCGTTACTTCTCAGACTTGTCTAATGTTTTTCAACTTGAGGAGGTTGAGTTAGCGGTGAACGCATTATTCAAGGATCATCCAATCTGTATTGATGATTGAAGAGAGAATGTTCTCTGTGGCTGTTCTGTTACTCTGGTACGGGTGTTGTGGCAGCACATTCGAGTACAGGACAAGATTTGGGAGAGGGAGACTGATGTTCAATCATAGTGGACAAAGTTGTTTGAGGATTCTTCTCCATTACCACCTTCTTATGGAAATTTTAGTATGAATCACTTTAAGGAGGGATGTTTATAAGAACCGAGATCTTCTTTTCCGGATTGGAAATTTTTTTCATATTTCTTTGAGGAAAAGGGGAAGAAGGAAAATTTTAGGAGTACATGTTGTGTACATCCTTATACACGTCGTGTACTCCGGAATTGAGTACATACCATGCTTTTCCATGTCACAGCCGCATACACCATTGTGTGAAGACGTGTTATGGCCACTTAAGGTGGGCCCAGTAAAGGCCTATACATGTCGTGTATCCTTAGGGAACATGCCATGTATTTTTATTTTTAATTGTTATATCGGATTGGGGACGTGTCTCATTTACAGAAACATCTTTTTTTATCTATCTAATCCAGGAGTGACCAAAGATTGTCAATTCTTCTCTGAGGCCTTAAACCACAGGATTTTATCCAAATAAAAATCCTTGTATTGCATTTGAATCGAATCGGTGAGTCATTCCTTCTTCTAGATCTTCATCTATTGATTTTTCCTCTTTTATGAGATTTCCACGGTTGAATGTTTTAGATGTTTTCATAGATCAATGGTGTTCTAGGTCAATCTAGAGGCTGAGCTTCAACTATATTGATCGTGAAACATTGAGTTTGCTGGTTTTTTCCTTTCTGTAGATAGTCATTGGGTTATATGTGACAAAAAGTATTCAATGCCCTAGTTTAGGGTATTGTGCGTTTGGGGAATTTAACCCTATTAATGCCTGTCATACGTTGTTTTCCTGATTATGGTTTTTTTATTGAAAATATTGTTATTTACCATTCTATATATGTGTTTCCTCGTGTTTTTTTGGATATTGTTTGTTGGGTCTTGGATTTTTTGTTAGGATGCTCTGTTTTCCATGCCTAGTGCTATTAGGATGGAGTGATATTATATGGCATGCATGTGCTACGCATTTTAGCTTTTTATCCAAGTAGACATTGTAATTTAATTTGGATGCTGAATATCATTTGTGGATGATTACTTTACATAGGGTTGTGGAAACCTGGTGTAGTGAGACCATAAGGGGAATTGAGGTTGAGGGCTTCCCCAAAGTGTCTATGGTACTTTTCATGTTGCGAGACCATAGGGGGGGATTGACATTGAGTGCTCACTCAGTGTTTCTATGGTTACCATTATGAGGACATAGGGGGAATTTAAATTGAGTGATTCCATAGAGATTATGTAGTTTATTGTTAAATGGCTATATGGTGAATTGATGGTGAGTGCTTCCTCAAAGAGTCTTTATTTGTACAAGACAAATGGGGTTAGATTGTGTGGCCATACCTAGAGGCACATTATATCTTTTTTTATGTTGAACTAGAGGGGTTAGGCTATGTGAAATTTCCTATAGGGTTTCAGGTATTTTTTTGTCTAAATAATTGATAATTTAAATGAATTTAGTTGAAACTGTCAGATTGTTTACTTTTGAGTACTTCCTTTTTTATTACTTCATTTTACATATTTATTGTTATATATATTCACTAATAGTTAGGCATAGAGATTTGGGTGGTTTCCTGCTGGTATTTGTCTCACACCCTATTTGTGTCATGATTTTGGGCCCAAACAGATTATATTTTTGTAGGTATAGATAAGGGCAAGTCCCCTTCTACATCAAGTACATGACTATTGTGGAACTGGGGAACATGGGACCAAGCTGAGGCTTCCGATGCTGTTGGAGTTTACTTGTTTTCCTTGTACTGTGGTTTAGTACTATATTCCAGCATTGGGACTTGTTTGGCTGCATTCCTATATACTTGTGACACGTATCATTATTTACATATATATATGTTGTATTTGTTTATTTACTTTCAGTCTTCTATTGTTTACATGTTGTATTGATTTATTGTTTATACTACTATTATATGTTTGTTTCTGATATGTTTCTCTGCCAATGAAGGTGTAGTTTTCCCACATTCACACCTCAGGCCCTCACTGCTAGTCTGTAGCCTCTGGTGTTCTGGGAAATGTGATTGAGTTCATGTGACCAATCGGGTACGAGATACATTTGTGTGGCACACAGTACTGGGATGTTACAAGGGGGAACCATTAAAAGGCCCATAGTCTTTAAATATTACATGACATGTTGGTCATAGGAAATATATAGACTATACATTGAACTACTATTCCCTATCTTTATCATCATGATATCAGCTCTCCACCTTCACATGGCTTGTTCGACTAGGATTTTCATGCATGAACAGGTTGGTTCTGATGGCAATGCCATACCATCTCTTTCTGACAAATCTACTTAGCTTCATCTCTAGTGAACGTTCCTACTCTGAATCCCCATCAAGAGTCTGCTCCTAGAGTCTATCTGTTCATTTTAGCACATTTTCAGGTGGACCGAAGACCTTGAGGTGGCCTGAAGGTCTTTAGGTGGCTGATAACCCTTACTTTCCCGATGGGCATAGGTTTCTCGAAGGCCTTAAAGGACCCAAGGCCCAAACTGGTGGCCTGAAAGCCAAAATGAATGAATAGTTCTAGCTGCTACAGTACCGAACAGTGCTTCTATTTTCGATGCTACAATACTACTATAGAGCCCCAAAAATTATGTCTCCACCTGGTTTTGAACTCAGGTCACTTGGATGCGCTTGTTGAGTCCTCACTAACTAGGATGAGGCTCTTATGCAATGAAAATAAACTAAACATTTATCATTAATGTTTTATCAAATGAATCATCTTAATACGAGAAAAAAAAGATTTATATGACCATTTAAACATATATAATTTCATTAATACCATATAATTTCACTTCTAGAGAATAATTCATATTTCAAAAGAAATCCCATAATTATACACAAGCAACCTGACTATGAAACCATGAAAAAGAATGCTTCTCTAATGATAAAATTGAACTTTATAACTCATCATAATGGAGATAAATTTTTTTTTAAAATTATTATAAATTAAATTAATATATAATATGTTTTTAATTAAATAATTAATTGATCTAATATGATTCTCTAGGACATTAATTTCATGTTCAGAATGAATTATGATATAAGGTAAGGGATCTCTCCGAACCTCCAAATTACCTTTGGGTTGTGATTTTTCTCTCCCTTTTCCCAATTTATTTCTTCACTAGTCTCAGATACTTCAAATATACTTTTTTTGTGTGTAAAAAATGTATATATGTGTCTCAAATAATAGTTATTTAATGGGTAACTACATTTTTTAAAATGTTCCATTCTAATTTCCTCTCAATATGTATGTCTGATTACAGTGATAATCTCTATTTCTTACCCATTTTCATGTACACATCCTGAACTATTTTAATTCATAAAAATAATTCTAAAATATCAGATTTTATCATGAAAATTGTTTTAGTTTTATTCAATAAATTATTATTTTTCTTCTCTAAAGTATCTTTAATTTTTTTTATACTAAACTACGGTGGATCATTTATAATGTTTTTTGAACACTAATTTCTTGTATTCACTTAATTTTCACACAATTATTCATCATCTATCATTACTATTATTATTTTATGATTGTATATAAATTATTTAATCTCATATTTGATGGATATAATTATGATACACACTTTGTTTATTCCCTATGAATTGATTACAATACTCATTTCATTCTATAGGTAACCCTTATGTGTATTTTTTATATTTGATTATTTATTTTGAAAAGATATGAATGAACATGTTGGTATGGGTATAGATAGATGGTTCTCCAATGTGTTGGGTTATGTTTTGTCTCATGACGCTTCATGTATGGGATTAGGTAGTAAATCTAATCCATTATGGTGAATTGTCAACCATGTGATATAGTATTAACAATTAGATTTGACCAGTGATTATGACAAGTTATATGTTTCTGACACATTAAAATATTTCCATGATCATATTATTCCCTATTATATATGTTATGTTTCTAAATGTTTATTCATGGTCCATACCATTTATGTTATCGTGTTATTCCTTCTAAATCATGTGAAATTATTTCATCACAAGCTTATTCTCTTGCTGGGCTCTTTAGATCATCCTTCTATTATTTTGTCCCCAGGTTATGATATGAAGTTATAGGAGAAAAAATGGAGATAATATCCCATAAAAAATATTATATAATGTTTTTTTTAAAATTTTTGTTTAATTTTTTCTAATCATGTAACTTTCCCTACTAAGACGCTAGGATATTCAATCCTTGGTTTCTACTATTCTTAATATCATATAATATTTTTTCTGAAAGTAAAGGGTCACCATAGTTGGTATCAAATCATAGTCTAGATATTTTTAGGCATTAAGACTATAAAAATATGGTAATAATAATAGGGATAAATCTTTCACCATGAATAGAATATGTCTAAACATAAGAAATTATATGTTACAATATACTTTTCATTTTTTATTTATTCCCTCTATGTCTATGGTTTTCTTTTTATATTATCATTATATATGTAATAAAGAACCCGAATTGTTTTATCTATTTGTTTAAATTATGTTGGAAAATATGAGAACTCATGCCAACAATCAATGTGATTGCAAATGTGATTATTTCCTAGATGGGATGCCAAAGATAACGAGAATGGTATATTATAACATCATGATAGTATTGGATCAAATAGTTCTAGTTTTGAATAATAACTTCGATCCTATGGAAATCACTCCTCATAAAAATATCATGTTGCGGTTGAATAATTTACGAAAAAACATCCTATATTTTTTGGACCTTCTAATCTCATCATCATGGAACAATGGATTAACTCTATTGACAATATCTTCTATGTACATCAATACATAGAATAGAATATTGTTGTACTTTTGGTCTATCATTTTTATGGGTAATTTTATTAGTCTTTGAAACTAATTAGAAACATAAAAAATATGTAAAAATTCGATTCCATGTATTTGGAAGGATTCAAGAAAATATTTTTTGATAAATATTTCCCCTGAAGTCCCCTTCATTATATGGCGAGGTAGTTCCTTTGATTGAAGAAAATGGAAGTTGAATCTATCAGGTCATATGAGGAAAAAATTACAATGCCTTCACAATATGCCTTAGGATTTTTCATTAACATCGAAATCAAGGTGTATTGATTCTTTAGTGGATTAAAGATATGTCTATGAAAAGCTCTATCGATTTGAGAAATTTTAAATTATGAAGATAATGTATGTTGTTCCCTTAAGGATGAAATGGAGATTAGTGAATCTCAATTGTTTCCTCGAATCTACGATAAAATGTTGAAAATGGAGATTAATATAGGAGGATTAACAGATAAATCCCATAATGGAAAAAAATGAACATCCCGTATATCAAAAGTGTGGGAAGACCCATCCTAAGAATTGTCTTAAGGGAACTAGGAGATGATTTAAATATATAAGAGAGGGGTATCAGTCTAATTATTATGAAAGGGATTTGAAGATGGCCACATATGAGAAATAATAAAGGAAGGTTTATATCAAAACTTATCATATAGTGTGGTTTTTAAACTATAAGGAACATGGGAATTATGCAATACAATACCCTATACCGAGGGTTTTCAGAGACCATAAACAAAAACAACCTCTAAGGAAACAAGAAGGGGCATATTCTATTACTACTTCTGAGGTGGAGCCTGAGAATGATGTGGTTATAGGTATGTTGGTTATTCATTCTAGAGAAGCTAATTTACTATTGGATCTAGTGCTATGTTGTCTTTAATTCCATGAATGTTTAATAAAACTATTCAAACACCACCTCAAAATATGAAGGCTGAGCTAAATATGAGAACAACGAATAGAGATATTATTTCATTGAAGATATTTAACTACTTCCCAGTTAATATTTTTTGGGTTGAACCTCCTAGAAAATCTATTCTTATTCCCTTTGGGTGATTTTTATGCTATACTGGGAATTTATTGGCTATCTTTATACAAATATAACATGAATTTTTGGGAGATGGATTCCATTCCTCACATATCAAGGAACCCCCCAATCCTTTTCAATTTCACGGAGGTGGTTTAATCATTTTTATAATAATTATCTCAAATTTGGATATTGTTTACTTATGAGAAAGAAAATATAGCTCAAATTATTGATACAAATGAGAGAATCATGCTTGAAGACATGCCCATTATGAGGGACTACACTCATGTGTTCCCTATAGAAATATTTATTATTCCTCATAACCAAGAAGTTGATTCCCCATTTTGTTACATGAATCTCCACACATGTCAGACACTCAATATATGATAGACACCACTAAGTTTGAGGGACTAAATATGAAGTTACAATAGAATATGGACAAGGGTATTTTATTCTTCATTATTTCGGCATGGGGTGCACTAGTCCTCTACATCATAAAGAATAATGGTTCAATGATCCTCTTTATTGATTACCATGAGCTCAAAAAAATCATGATAACGAACTTGTATCCCCTGACAATGATATATGACTTTTTCGGTCAACAATTTGGGGCCAATTATTTCTCTAAGGAATACCATCAGTCGAGAAATCACCAATTAAAGGTTATGAAGGAATATATTAACTAGACTACTATTTCAAAAATGTATAGACACTAAGATTTCAAATACATTTCATTTTTGACTCAATGAAGCTCCAAAATTTATAATGGACTTACTGAATAGAGTCTTTAGATATTACCTCAAAAAAATTGTGGTAGTCTTTATAGAAGATATTTTGATATACTCCTTGATCTTGTAGAAAAATGAGGATCATTTTAATATTTTTATAAAGACTTTGAAAAGAGATAAAATTTATGAAATGTATAATAGATGTGTGTTATGGATAGTGGATGTATCATTCATGGGTAATGTTATCACCATTAAAGGGATATCTATGGAACCCTAAACAACAAAGGTAATTGAAGAGTGTCCCTAGAAAACATTTGTAATGGAGGTCCTAGTTTCCTTGGTTTAGCTAGGTATTACTGAATATTTTTGAAGAAATTGTCATGATTTTCAAAATCACAAAATAATATGAATTAGAAGGGATTAACGTTTATTTAGGATACTGAATGTGAAGTCCTCTTCAAAGAGTTGAAATATATACTAATTACTACACCAGTACCTATACTTATGATAAGTTGGAAACTCTTTTTCGTATAAAATGATTCATTAAATATGGGATTATGTTTTTTAGTTAAGAAAGACGATAAAGTTATATACTATTCTTTAAGGTAGTTGAAATTTCATTAACAAAACCATATCACTCATAATCTTGGGCTAGTGTCTATTATCTTCACATTTAAAATCTGGAGGCATTATCTATGTGGGGAAAAATGTGATCTATATAATGTTCATAAGATCCGTAAATATATATTCACACATATGGATTTAATATGTTTCCAGGGAAGGTGGATATAACTCCTCAAGAATTGGGACTTATCTATCCACTACAATCCTAGTAAAGAAAATAAAGTGGCATATCTATAAGTTGAAATAATTCTATAACATTATCTATTATGAGAATTGAGAATGATCCAATATTAATAGACACTCATATGATGGAAATGGGAGTTATAGAGAAAGGAAAAATATTATTCCTTTCTCAAATGATTACTCAATAACCCCTTATAGAGAAGATAAAGGATCCTCAAAGAGATTATGTGGAAATTTATAAAAAGGTGGAAACTAACTAAAATTTTAATTCCATAGAAAACAAAAATTGATGAGGAATGAGTCATAATATTTGGGTAAGAACAATGTGTATCATTTAATCATAAGATAATGAAATTGATTTTGAATTATACAAATAGATCGGCCTTTTCAATCCACCCAATGACCATAAACATGAATCAAGATCTTAGATAGCACTATTTGGTGGGACATTATAAAGAAGGAGATGAATGAATATACATAAAGGTATATGTAATTTTATTAAATAAAGGCTGAAAATAAAAATTCTTAGTTGATGATGCAGAAATTACCCATACCTAAATGGAAATTTGAAAACATCACCAAGGACTTTTTCACTAGACGTATAAATATTTCATGAGAAAATAATCATATATGGGTCCCTGTGTATAATCATACAAACACTTATCACTTTATTGAGATTTGATATGACTTCTCAATATAACAACTAGAAAGGATATACATAAGATAAGTGGTTAAGATTCATGAAGTACCATTGTTGATTATATCAGTTAGTGATTTGATATATACTTATATGTTTTGGAATATTCTACAACATGATCTAAATACTGAGTTAAACTTTATTGCGGATTATCTACCCAAAATGGATTCTCAATCTAAGTAGTCTATTAATACACTCTAAAACATGTTTAGAGCATGCTCAATGGACTTCAAAAGAGGATGAGATTGACATATCCCACTGGTTGAGTTATTTTACAACAATAGTTTCCACTCAAGGAACCAAATGGATCCAT
Organism: Viscum album; assembly: GCA_963277665.1. Taxonomy (NCBI): domain Eukaryota; kingdom Viridiplantae; phylum Streptophyta; class Magnoliopsida; order Santalales; family Viscaceae; genus Viscum; species Viscum album. Next base: position 1,212,017,216 of record OY728122.1, read on the forward strand.
ATGGATCCCATTACAGTAAGAGATGTAGAACACCTACATGCTTGGACAAAGTTGTAAAAGGTAAGACACATGGACAAGAAATGGTCCTCAAATGGAAGAAAAACTAAGGACCATCTAGCAGAATATCTATTATAAAAAAGTCAATAGAATAGCTATGCTGATAATCATCAACGGGACTTAGAGTTTGAGTTTGGTGAAATGGTATTTCTCTTCATATCTCCATGTAATAGGGTTATTATATTTGGGAAGAATTTAAAGTCTTGAGTACATCGACCCCTTCGAGATTCATAATGGGGACAGAGTTTTGTCCTATAAACTATCACTTCCACCAACCATTTCTCAAGTATATGATTTATTCCACATATCCCTACTAAGGAATTATATACTGGATCCATAACATATAATGAATTAATAGGTGGTAGATTTTTAAAATTATATCTATTGTGCGGAGAATTCGGTGAATATTTTGAACCATAGAGATAGGTTTATATACAAGATATCACTCACTCGATCAAGGTAATACAGAGAAATCATATGTATGAAGAGGAAACATGGGAATTGGAGGAAGAAATTAAGTAGAAATACCATCACTTGTATCAACTTTATAATAAACCTACTCTTTATTTCACTTTAATACATGATTTATTACATAAAATTACACTTAATAAAATAAAAAGGATCAATTAGTCTAGTGTATCTTTTAAATAGGTACATATCATAACATCATTAACCTGGGATACGACGACAATATTGAAAAGTTCCATTACAGCTTCCAAAATTCCCTTGCCTTTTAAAACTGCACGAGATAACCTGAAAACAAACATAAGTAATGGGTGAGATATAATTCCTAATAGGGAATGAACATGGAATAATGAGAAGCATGTTAGAAATTAGGCATATTAATGTGTCATAAATATATTATTAATAATAAACATGAACAATGAGACATTATATAGCATGATAATCATAAAGGAAATAAGGGAAATGTGGAAGAAACATAAAACATAGCATCATATTCATTGGTCAAGGGTAGTCCTCTATGAAATTATGGTGGAAAAAGTACCATAAAAGAATAAGGTTCACTCCCTCACCCATCATAATGTATCATGATTCCAAACATTACCCAATTAATCGAAGCACTATATAATTCTGGGTGAACCCATCAATTTCATTTCATTATCATGATTAAGTGTTCCATATAGAATATACACCATAGATTCATTCATCACAATAATTCAGCCCAAAATATTGGAGTGTATAATACATATACGTATGTCCACAATCAACAAATCATATGTGTATAAATTTGAACACCCTTGATAAGAAATGGGTATGGTATTCACTTAAAAATTGTTTTGGCATTGAAAATCATGGTAAAATATTGGTAGCATAATTATGTCACATATAGACTCATGATAATCGGTTAATGATAGAGAAGAGTTTCTCTAATCACATATAAATAAATTTTCCATTCATATTAAAATGTTAAAACATATCCCAACATTATAAATTGAAAATACAATGAAAATTTTAACGATGAAACTTGAATAAAGAAAAGAATCCTAAATATATTTCTACATGGTAAAGAGTGTACATAAAACAACATGGGAATATTAGTATGAGTGAAAAGGGGCCATAATAATTTATACATTAAATGTAAAGTAATGGGAATATGGATGAAAATATCCCAATATAAGAAAACATAATTTAATATACATAATATAAAAGTGCTTGAATGAAACTGAGAAGAGAGAAATATGTTACTAAATTTAGGCATGGTAACATATGTACATAAAGGATCATGGAAGAATTAGTGAGAGTGGATTGGAGCTCCAATTTTTTAAATGTAAAATTTATATTAATGGGGATATGTAAGAACACATAACAACATAAGGAAAAATTATATTTAAAGACATAAAAAAATAAGTCCGTGATAAAAGGATAGTAGTGAATATACCTTACATCAGTGTGTCAATCCAAAATCTTAAGAGGGTCTTATTTGGAGAATGTGGGAACCATGGGAGGACCCTATATTGTGTATGATAGAGTATGTATGTTCTCCAAAACGTTTTACAGAATATAAATCCGACACTTGGTGGGTTTATATAGGAAAAGAGTGGGATTTCTTTATTATTTAGTTTTTGGACTCTACATATTAAAATAACCAAAACCACAAACCATCCCATATTTTTCCATCATTGTTTCTTCAAAATGGGTGTGTTTATGGGTATTTTATAATTCTATGGGACAAAAATAATAAAATATTTTCTTTTTTATTTGTTGGTGAATCACACTCATAATGAAATGACATTAAAATCCTAAATTATATTATAAGTTTTAGAGATTCATAATGGCTTTAAAAAATAAATAAAATAAATATATTTTCAGGTTGAAAAATTTATTTGGTGATGGATCTTATTTATAGTAATTATTAATTCACTTTTGGGTCATTATGTTTTCATAATACACAAATTATTTTTATATTGTAAATAATTTTTACCTGAAAATATGATTATCTCACAAAATTAGGAAAAGTCACTATTTGATCATTTCAATTTTATTATTCCAAAAATAATATTCATCTTAGATAGATAATTTTATAAATATTTTAATTTTTTTTCTTTTAAAAAATTCAACATTTAGAAAGAAATGATGGGTTTTTTAAAAATAACATCTTTCGAACCCTTATAAAAATTACATCTGAACTCATAAAAATAATATGATCATTCATATTTGATAAAAATTCTTTAATAATATTATTGAAATATTATATATTTATAAAATAAATTAATTCATATATTAATTAATTTAATTTGAATATTAACCAAAAATAATATTTTTTATTTATTGTATAAAAATAAAAAATATTTAAAAAGTAATTATAATTTGATGAAAATATATTCATTACTCTATAAAAAATATTTTAAATATTCACATTTCTATGAAATTGATATATATCCCTTTAATGAACTAATAATATCCTTAAATATAAGGTTTGTGGTGGTGATACATTCATGGGGTGGTTCGGTAAACATGGTTTGGGTTATAATCTCGATGAACTTGAACTTCTCCCTTAAACGGTTTATCTCATGTGTAAGTTATTTGATATCATCTTGGACATGGTAAAGGGAAAATCCTAATGATGTTATCTTCGTTAGAATCTCTGATAAATGGGCTTTATAGTGTACGATATTATTGGTTGAGTCCATTATTTTTCAACGGCTATATTATCAATAGTAATGATTTTTAACAGTAAATTAAATATAGTTGTATATAATAAAATAAAATAAGTGAATTTTTTTTGATAACCTTATTATATAGTAAAAAATTTAATTAAATCAAAAGGGGGATTTTATTTATAATAGTTTTGGTTATTGCAATATACCCTCTTAAAAAATTTCACACTTGAAATTTTAATTTCCTACATTACAATAATGAGGATAACTCGATTTCATCACCTCTTCTGATTCTAAAGTCACTTGTCCAAACATCTGGTTTCTACAAAACACTTTATTGAGGTTAATTTTCTTATTTCATAGTGTGTTGTCCCAATCATCTAATATTATTACCAGCTACTCCACATATGAGATATCATTCTCCAATGGTACCAACTTTGGAATGAGTACATGTGAGGGGTCTGGTATATTCATTCTCTGGAGAGATAAATTGAATTTCTCATGTACTTGAGAAGGTTTGGTCGGAGATTTAGTCGATAGGACACTACTCTGAAGCAGTCAATAATATCAAACAGTTTAATGAATCATGGACTAATATTTCTCTTATTCCCAAATCTCATTACTTTCTTCCATGGATATATACAAAGGAATTAGATGTCTCCAATATAAGACTCTACATCTCGTTGATGATTGTCAACATAGAAAATATTTCAACTCTGACCAGCCTTCATGTATTGATGAATGGTATTAACCATTTCTATAATTTCCTGGACCATTTCAATACCTAAAGTTTGCATTCCCCAACCACATCCCAAAATGTAGGTATTCTACACCGCTACCCATGAATGGCTTTATAAATAACCATTTGGATGCTTGATTAGAAAATGTTATTGTATGAGAACTCAAACTAAGGATGATTATGGTCACATACTCCTTTGAAATATATAGAATATTCTCTAAACATTTATTACATTTCCTAAATAGTTCTCATAGATTGGCCATCAGTTTGAGGATGATATTTCTTACTAATGTTTAGCTCAATGTTTAAAGAATGTGGTATATTTTTTCAGAACATGGAGGTGAATCTAAGATTTCAATAAAATAAAATCAATATTGTAAATCCATGAATCCATGCCAATTATCTATTTTATATTTGTGAAACTTTATTGAGATAAAAATCCTCTAAAATTGTGACAATGTGAGCTATCATTGTAAGACGATCCACAAAACCCCATGTAGCATTGTTTCCCATAGATATCATTGGAATTCCAGTGAATGACTATAGGGTGATGTTCTATAATTTATATTTTTGTATGGGTAATGGATACATCACCCTTTTATACTTCTTCCTCTAATCATTCACATGTTGGTATACTAGGCAATTTTATGTATATTCAATGACCTCCTTCTTCATGTTGTTCCACCCATAGTGCTCATGGATATCTAGATAAATATTTTTTCTTCTAGGGTGAATGTATAATGTTTAACAATGTGCATCATCCAACAATTCCTTCTTTAACATAGAATTTTATTGAACACATATTCTTGACCCAAATCTCACAATTTAATCTTCATCGATGCTAAACTCTGACGATGTACCGTTTCTTATGGATTCAAAATTATTCTAAATTTTTACATCATTTCATTTAGCATCCATTATTTTATCCATAAGGGATGGTTGAGAAATCATTTGAGAATGGATTTATGATGTTCCTTACATAATGATTTCCATGTCCATCATTTGAAAATATATGATTATTGGATCATTATAAATTCTCATAATTGATAAAGATACAGGATTGTTTCAACTTAGAGAATCTTCCACCATATTTTATTTACCAGGATTGTCGTGGATTGAGTAGTCCTAATCATTGATGACCTCTAACCATATTCAGTGAACATATTATGATCTTTGTGTGGGAATATTTCATTTATTATATTCTGATCATTATATATCTCGCACTTCTCCTCATAGATATAATGGTGTCAAATTTTCAACACAATGATCACAAATACCAACTCCAGATCACGCATGGGATAGTTTTTGTTATGAATTTTCAACTGCCTTGAGGTGTAGGATATCACTTTATTATTTTGTATCATTACCTATCCTAATAAATTATTTTAATTATCTCAATATACCACAAAGAGTTTCCCACTTTTTGGTATTATGTGAATGAGTTCAGTGATAAGACACATGTTGAGCTCTTATAGATTTCCTCTCATTCTTGCATCCAGAAAAAAATCACTCATTTCTAGGATAGCATTGTAATAGGTTTTTAAAATGATTAGAAATTTCTCACAAAATAGAGATAATAAATACCTAACTCCTGGAAAATATGGATATATGTCTTAGATGTTGGACTCATCCATCATTCAGTTTCATCCATATTTGAAGGGTCTGCAAATATGCCATTTCTTTTGATGATATTCCCCCAAGAAGGTGACTTCCTTTACTAGAAATCCAATTTTATTTACTTGGAATCAATATTATCCTTTTTTAGGGTCTTTAGAAAAGTTATTAGAAGCTCCCCATGCCCCTCCTTTCATTTTGACTATATTAAAATATCATCTATAAAGTCTATCACAAATTTGGTGAGGGAATCTCAAAAGACTCTATTCGTAAAGTCCATGAAAATTTCTAGAGAATTAGTGTGTCCGAAAGGAATCATTATGAGATCAAAGTTCCCATACGTTATAGGAAAAGTAGTCTTGGGGATACTTACTTCTTAACACTTACTTGATAATATCCCAATTGGAAATCTACCTTGGAAAAGTTTTTTGCTCCACATAGCTTATCAAACATTTCATCAAACTAAGGTAGATGATACTTGTTCTTTACTGTGATATTATTAATCTCACAATAATTAATGAAAAGGTGAATTCACCCATTCATATTCTTGATGAACAGGACCAGTGAACCCCATGGTGAATAACATTGGAATATGAACCCTTTATCATGATTACACTATAGATATTGATTTATATCCCCGTGTTCCACAATATCCATTATATAGAGATTATTCGATAATAGTAATTCTCTAGGTACAATATCAATTGAAAATTCAACATATTGGTTAGAAGGAAGACTATAAGATTCATTGGAAAACACATCGTTGTATTCCATCATAATGGGCATGTCATTTAGGATGATTCTTTCCTTTGACTCAATTATTTCAGATAGATATGCTTTATCGCATTGTATTAATATACATTCTTGAGATATTAGTGCTAAATAATATTCATCTTCCTCCTTGTACATTTACAGAATCAATGGTCAATTTTCAATATGGAGAGTTATTTCTTTCTCATAGCAACTATGTTATATATATATAAGGAAATCCAATCCTTTCCTAGAATTCAATCATATTCTGCCAAAGAGAGTATGATAAGGTTCTCTATAATGTTCATCCCACAAATAATTCAATGGTATGAGTTATATACATGAGATGAAATAATTTTCATATTTATTATTTTCACTGATAAATACAATTCAAAGATTTTTTGTGGTGTTTTTATATTTCTACTAAACATTCATAATATAATGAACTGCATGGTACCAAAATCAAAAATTATACTTTATATCTTTGAATGAAAACTAGCATACTTATAACCACTTCATTTTTGAGATTCATCGTAGTATTTATGGTGTAAAAATATCACCCTTTCTATGATGGATGTTGATGTTAGTCTATGAAAACCCTTGTCTTTGTGTATTGGTTTTAAATGTTTAGTGGTTCCTTGATGTTTTAGTAATGAACAATGCACTTAGGGTTGAATAGATAATTAATTTCCTCTATCACGTTAATAGGTTTCTTCTATCAAAACATGTTATCCATGTGACCTTCCTTCCCACACCTATATAATTTCTTCACCCCCTGAAGCCTATTTTCAGGGTGCTTTTTTCCTCGCCATTGACAAGTCAGATGATGAAATTTCATGTCTCCAAAAGGTTTCTCCATGTTACCACCCGCATTAAACCCCAATTTATGATTCTTATACCCACGATACCCTTCGTATTCATGAATCTTTTATTTCGTTTTAAGGGTAGAGAATACAATATCCTAGTATCTATAAATGTATCAAATTTCTAGATCTTTTCATAGACTAGGTTTTAGCCCACAAAAAAGTACCAAGCCTTTTATTTGATGGTAACAAAAAAGCTTGAGTAATATCATGAAAGTATAGTGAAGTTTTCCTCCTACACCCTGATATATTCTTTATTGTTTTTATTGAGGGATATATTTAGTGTGAGGAAATATTTATCAAAAAAATTCCATAAATCCATCAACTCCATCACTACGGTCTCTTCTGCTGGATTTGTATTTTGATCAATTCCCCTCACTGATCATCTTCTATATCTATATGATAATCAACCATTATAACCTTATATTTCTCAATACATTAATGGATGGAGAGGTTTTTCTCAAAGGATTTGATCAATTATTCAACAATTAAGGGATCATATGATCAATTGAAAGTAGAAAACCATTGAATCTCTTGATTTCATATTATTCTCTCTTAGAGTGATTTGGAAACTCTTATTGATGTTGGTAAATATTTTTAACCTGAGTCATCTAATAGAGTATCATCATAATTTTCACTATTCTCGCTCCCATCGGGTTAGGCATCTCTTTGGGGTAGTCATCACATTTCTCATTGCATTGATTGTTTACCTGATTCCTCCTATTTTCATCCATTGTCTATAATAAATGGAATATTAGGGATGAGTGCCTTTATACAATTAAACACATAAAGTGTAATATAATTACATTAAATAAATAACATAGAAACTACAATTATTTCCTTAGCTTATTATTTTCTACACTTCAATCAATGTTATCCGTGATCTATTTTCCAACATATATAGTTATGGGAATTTTTTTTATTCCCATAATAATGTTTGTTAATAAGATTATGAATATACCATAGAATATCCATCTAGGATTTTAAAAACATTTTTTCATTATGTCACGTTGCTATGTACCAAATTACCCTGAGTTGGGCCCTGGACACCATATCAGAGTTGTTACCCCTATTTACATTTGTGCTTGAACCATATAATCTAGCAGTATTAAGGCAAGATTTTTTTTAATGATAACCCAATTGATATATTGTTAAAAATATTATATATGTTTTCTTATACATGGTATTACTTTTAAAGATTTCTCTAGAGTTTTCTAATTCTAATCCCGAAAATAAATAAACGTTTTCTCTAATATAATCTATGACAACCCTACTATTGATTTTACATTAATAAATGATTTATTAGATAAAATTAAACCTAATAAATCCCAAAATATAAATAATTATAGTTTATTTTGGAATTAGGTACATATCATAACATCTTCAACATGGGATACAAAACCATTAATCAAAACATCTTTAACATGCTTCTAAAATTCCCATGAATGTTAAAACTGCATGGGAAAACATGAGGGAAAACTTAAGAAATGGGTGAGATATAAAAACCAGTAAGGTAATAAAAAAGTAATAAGGTGATAAGTGATAGGAAATAGTCATATGAATGTGTAACAAAAAAGTATGATACATAGTCTTGAACAATGAGTCATGATATAGAATGACAATCATAAAGGCAACATGGAAAATGTGGAAACAACTAAAAAAACATCATAATCATATGTCATTCCTAAACCAAAATAAAATCATGTTGTAAAAAGTCCCATAAAAGAATATGATTCAATACCTATCCCAAATTTCTATATCATTATACCAAACAATACCCAATTCATTCAATCACTATATAATTTTGGGTTCACCCATCAGATTCATTTCATTCTCATACTTAAGTGGGTCGCAGAGATCAAACAACATGTATTTATTCAAAATAATAATTTATTAAATGTTCAAGGAGTATTGAATAGATATTATGAAGTACCAAATAATTAATTATATGAAAATAAATTTTAATAATTTTAATAGTGAATGGTTATGGTATTCAATTTAATATTTTTTTGTCTTGAAAAAATCATGGTGAAATTTTGGCAGCATAACGACATCACATAAAGATTCATAAAAATGGGTCCATGAGAGAAAATATCATCCATAATCACATAGATATAGAATTTATAGTAATAGGAACATTAAAAAAACTATCCCAACATTATAAATTGGAAATAGAAGGCATAAGATACTGAATAAACTTGAATAAAAAAATAATTCTAACTATATTTTGGTATGGAAACTTGTGTCCATAAATTATCATGGGAGGCATAATGAGAGTGAATTGGGGAACTAATCATTTATAAATTAAATTTTATGTATGTTTAATATGAAATAAAATATCCCAACACAATAAAATGTTATTTAGGAGATGTAACATAAAATAAGTTCTTGAATAGAAATGATAAGGGAGAAATCCCTTATTAAATTTCGATATGGTAATGGGTGTACATAAAAGATCATGCAAGGATTAATGAGAGTCAAAGGGAGATATCATAATTTATAAATCAAATTTACAGTATGGTTGATATGTAATAATAGATCCCAACATAAAGAAAAAGTAAATTTTGAAACATAAAAAAAATAAGTGCATGTTAAAAAGAGGAGAGTGGAAGATCCCTTACTTGAGTGTGTGACACCAAATTATTAGGAGATTATTAAGAGTTTGGGGGAACCTTGAGAGGAATATAGAGAGTATAATAAAGAGTATTTAAGTTCTCCAAATATTTTGAGTGATTATTAATGGGAGAATGAGAGGGTTAATATAGGAAAATATTGGGATTTCTTGGTTATTTAGGTTTTTGACTCTACAAAATAAAATAATCAAAACCACAAACCATCTAGTAAGTTCTTCCAGTGTTTTATGAAAATTGGATTGATTATAATATTTTTATAAGTAAAAGGTCCTAAATTAATACAATAATTCCATTTATTATGTGGATGTGAGTCAAACTCTAAAAGAAAGGCTTTTAAAAACATAAAATATATTATATATTTTGGAGGAATCATAATTTCTTTCCAAAAATATATAAAATAAACATAAAATAACCTTATTTTAAATTTAAAACATTATTTTTCAGTTTACTCCATTTATATTAATTATTTAATCACTTTTGGGTCATTATGATGTCATAATAAGCAAAGTATGTTGAAACAGTATTTAATTTTTACCCAAAAATTTGACTATCTTAGAAAATTATGAAAAAATTACCATTGGATAGTTTCAAAATTAAAATTGAAAAAAATAATATTCAAATTATATAAATAATTTAATAAATATTTGTATTTTTAATTTTAAAATAAAATCTATATTTATTAATAAATAATGGGGTTTTTTGACAATAACAATTTTCAAACCCTTATTAATATTACATTTGTATTGATAAAATATTATATGATAATTTATATTTGATACAAATTATTTAAAAATGATATTAAAGTAATATTTATTTCCAAAATCCACTAATTCAATAATTCATCCATTTAATTTGAATATTAACCAAAAATAATTTTTTTATTCCATCAAAATAAAAAACATTTTCATAGTAAAAATAATAGGATGAAAATATATACAATATTATATGAAAAATAATTTACATTTTCACATTTATATGTTCTTCATACATATCACATTAATACACCAGCAAAATCCCTATGTTTTTGGTGTTTGATTGTGGGACATGCATGGGGTGGTTTAGGGAACATGGTTTTGGTCGAGATCTTGATTAGCTTGAACTTCTCCATTAACAAATTTATCTCATTATTAAGTTAAGGTATCTCAACATGGTCTTGGTCAAGGGAAAATCCCTATGATTCTATCTCTAAAGGATTCTCCAATAAACAGGCTTTAATGGGAATGATCCAACTGGTTGAGGCCACCACTTTCTTTTTTATGTCAATTGGATATGTCAATACCTTATGTTAATACAAATCATTTTGTCATTATTAAATATCTATATTATCATTGGCAATGATTCTGAAATGTCAATTAAATACAATTGGGTATAATAAAACAAAATAAGTGCATGTTTTTTCTATAACCATATTATATAATAATATATTTAATTTAATCAAATGGGGAATTTATTTTTTAATAGTTTGTATCATTATAACCTTAGAATATAAAACAAAATTTCAAGGGTGCAATATATTAATGGGGGAAGAATGTAATGACCTTGAATTTGGTCAATAGAATTTATCTTCTTATAATTATGTCATAAAAAGAATACATCACCTAGAGAACCTAATAAAAACGTTATTATCATAAATTAATATTGATACATTATTCATAAAAGAAACCAATATTAATTCCAAATATTATAATGAGATAATAAATAATAAATAAGATAAAAATAATTGTAATGTATGGATCCGTTCAATCCATTAGAATGATTTCACACCAGAATAGTGATGTATAAATAAAAAATAATTTTAGTAAGAAATAAATTATTTTAGAAATTAAGTTATATAACTTTGAGAGAAAATAGAAGAATTAATTATGTAAGAGGTGATTATTAAAAATAAGGAAACTATACTGTTGTAATAGTAACCTGACCATTGGAATTGTAATTTAACTATTATAAATAGTAATATAGGTATTAGAATAGTAACCAAAATTATTAAATCATAAATAAAATTTATGAATCTAATAAAAAAATCATATATTTATATCATGGTGTAAGGAAATAAATGTTTTAAAAATGATAAATGAAGTGATGGTATTTTAGAAATGTAAATGTTTTTTTAAAATTTAAGAATTAAAATAATAATTTAAATAAAATTAATTTTAATAAAATAATATTCTTATATTAATATTATGTAGTATTATAATAATAATATAATTTTATGTGACCCTAGTTAATTTTTCAATGGGTCAAAAAAATAATTATAATATAAAAATTGGTATTTTTTGAATAAATGATGATTTCTTTAAAATTTTAAATTATCATATCTGTAAAATTATTTTACTAAAATTGAATTAATTATTTAAATCTACTCTTAAATATGATCTGGTTGAATTTTTGGGATTTTTCTGAAATAATTTACTTTTTTAATAGTGAAATACGGTTACTTTTTGTATTTGACATCATAAGAATTTTTGAGTCATAGATAATGTAATAATTATATAAGAACACATTGGTTACAAAACACTAAAAATATTTACTATATTTATTCATAAGAATCAATACTATTGATATTCTTGAGCAAAAATAATAATATGATGAATATAATCATCAAAACACCCCTCTCCTTGCCTTTAAATATATCCCCTCACCACCCCTTCTCCTCACAACTTATAAGCATTGTAGCGTGTCAATATTCTACCCAATTAACTTTTAGGCCTCCTCAACATTTCCAAGAGCTTAAAGTATCAAAAAATCAACTCCATATTCCTTAATTAGGTTCGTATGGAGCCATCATTCAAGTGTTAAAATACTCAATCCTTCTCATTTAATTTATTTTATTTTATTCTCTTCTCCTCGCATTCCCTATCCAAAGTGTCTTTAATACTCCATAAAAATATATACACTATAATTTTATTGTGTTAATATAACAGCCATTATCAAATGTCTTCTCTTCTCATTTTATTATAAACAAGAAAATATTGTATGTGATATGTAGGTTAACCACCTTCATAGATGATGAGTTTTAGTTTTTCCTCACCACCATCAAGACTTGTAATTAAACCATAATTATGGTTAATAAAAATATTAATATGAATATTTTGTAATTATTTTGTTCTATAACTAATATATAATCATAATATTAAATATAATGAAACTAGTATATGAAGTTCAAAATATGGCCAAAATAAACTAAACATTACTCATTAACATTTTATCAAATGAATCATCTACTTACCAGAAAAAATGATATATTGGAAATGTTAAACTTCTAGAAGATAGTTAATTAGATAAATTTTTACTTCTTTATAATTATTCCCATTTTAAGAGAACTTCCATAATTATACACAAGTAAACCGACCATAAAATCCTGAAGACAAACCCTCCGAAAATGAAAAAATGGACATTATAACTCACCATAATGACCATAAATGAACATAATAAAATTATAATAAATAATATATATATATAATTTGTTATTAATTTTATTATTTATCAATAAAATTTTATTCTATAGTACATTAAGTGCATATGCTAAATGCATTCATACATATGGTAAAGGATCTCTCTGAACCTCAAAATTACCTTTGAGTTTTTATTTTTATCTCTATTTTCCCCAATGTGTTTATTCAATATCACTATATAATTATCATATATTTTTTTATGTAAAAAATATTTATTTATCTTAATAAGTCATTATTTTATGGTAATTTTCAATTTTTTAAAGGTTCCCTTTGTAATTCCCCTCGATAAGCATGGCCGAGTAAAGGGAAATTCTATGTTTTGTAAAAATATCAACTGTACTTAATAAACTATTTTAAGATAACTATATTTTCGTGAAATATCTCATCTTATAATAAAAAATAATCAATTTTTGTTTTTATAAAAACAATTATTCATTTTTCCTCTTTGAAGGCACTTTAATATTTTCCCATAAACTGCAATAAAGTAGAGCATTTTTAAAGATTCTTAAACACTATTTTTCTTATATTCACTTATATTGGACATCATTATTCTAGAAAAATTATTTTTTTTGTATTAATATTTCCCAAAAATTATTTAATCCTTTATTTCATGGATACCATTAATAATACACCCTTTGGTTATACCTTTTTAGAGGATTAGGATACCTATTTCATTGCTTGGGTAACCCTTATGTGTATTCTTTATGTTTGATTGTTTATGTGGAACACATATGCATGGACATGTTATGATGGGTGAATCCAGATAATTATCCAATGTATTGGGTAATGTTTAGTCTCATGAGACGCCATGCATCAGATTAGGGAGTAAACTTAATCCATAATGGGACATTATCCACCATGTGATATAGTTTTAATAGTTATCATTGACTCATGTTTATGTCATGGTATATGTTAGTGCCACATTATTATATTTTCGTATTCATATGACTACCTATTATATATGTTATTTTTTCACATGTTTATTCATGATCCATACATGTTATTTTATCATGTGATGCCTTATAACTCATTTTTATGGACTATTCCCCTGTTTATTCCCTTATTCTTCCATTTAAACATCTTTTTTATGTATTCCCCATGTTATCTTATGTTTTTATTGAATCTGAAATAAAGTTAAGATCTCATAATTAACATTATATGAAAATATTTTGTTTTACTTTTAGTTTAAAGTTTTCTAGTCATGTTCTAAGTCTTCCAAAGATGATATACAATTAAATATAAAGTCTTTTTATGCTTAAAATCATGTAAGATTATGTGTAAAAGGATCTAAATTTGATTTTTTCCCTTAGTGTATATGGAAATATTTAATCATAGAATGTCATCTATAATTCCATATAGATCATGTCTCAAAGTTGGACAACATGGGTATTAACTTCCCACTATCTCTTGGAAGAACCATGTAGCATATAAGTAATGAGATAGACACTCCAGTCGAGAGGTGTCTCTAGATGACTGAAATTAGAAAACATGGACTCAAGGAATTACTCTAGAGCATGTGGTCCACCATCCCCGAAAAATTTGGATTATTTTTATATTGTAAATACTAAGTCAACTCTACCATAGTTAGGGTATTTCGAGCAGTACCATCCATGGACTACATCATATGGAAAAAACTACTCTCAAAACTGACCAATGGTGGAAATATATTTAAGATCATGTAGTTCAATATGTTGAATTATAGGAGGTATCACTGGAAGCTCATGGACCACCACCTCTAGTGCAAGGTCATTGTAGCCTTCATAGAATATTACTCGAGGACATCATGGTGGTATGATTCTACAATTCCAAACACACGCCTCAAAAAATAATTTGGAAGTTGAAAGTGATCACTAATAGAAACTGGATAGAAACACTGTCTTTGTAAAGAAAATTTCACACCTCTCAACAAACTCCAAAATCTAGGTTAATGTTGTAAAGAAAAGACATAATAGGTCATAAAAACACAAGATACTTCCAACTACCCACTACTAATGTTGGATATGGTTCTAGGACTCATAAAACATAGCAGGGTTTCCATTATTTGGAGTGGAAATTGTAAGGTATAGAGGAAAACACTCTTTACATTGAAATTGGAATCCCATTAATCAGAACCCATTTCATTTAGATGTTTTTATTTTATTGATTTAATACAATTTTATATAAATATATTTATTAATATACATCATTTTTTAGTTAAATGCTTCACCATTTACAATTTATAAAAGTAATATACATTATAAATTACAATTGCCACATCATTTGACTCTAACTTGATCTTTATATCTAGTATCAGGACGTGACTGGTAAAAATATATGATTGGATTACATGAATCACCAATTTGGATTTATATAATAAAAGGCTTTCTAAATAACCATTATAATTAAAGTAACCCAATCAATTAACATTGTCTCCATCCATTGAACCACTAGGTATGGAACCCACAACATTCTATAATTGGCCAATTAAGGTGTCATCACCTATTTATGTTGAAAAACCCATTTAGATTGATGAAAGTACTTTAATTAATCCAATTAAATTATAAATGAATGAAATGTTATCACATTTCAGTGTACATTATAATTTGGTAAATAACTATAAATAGTTGGAAAATTCATGTAGAAAGTGGACATCCCACAGAAAAATGAATGGCATATTAATCCTAGAGTTCCTATAATTGTTCAAGAGATGATTATTCCTTTCTATACAACGAAAAAAATACACTATCAAATTAATAATAACATCACAAATCATGTGTTTCCCCCAATATTGAAATTATATCAACTATAATAATCATAATCTAATAACTCTAATAACCCATCTCATGTAATTTTGGTCTCCCCTGTATGTCGGTTAACAACTCCTAGGTAAAGGTTCATTACCAAATTCCATTTCATCTTATTCTATTATTTACCGCAAAAATAATAATAATAAAAGAATAAATAAGTTCCATGATGCCACTTTGTAACATCCTAACCTAGGATCCCCCTTAATTGATGCCCGTAGTCAGTAGGTCACATGTCTTCAAGTGTGCCTCCCTATATGGAAGAGGCTACCATCTTGTAGTGAGGGACTAAGGTGGAGTAGTTGGGAGGTTATAACTACATATTAGTGTGTTATAGTGGATATGATAAATAAATAGAAATATAAGAATCATTATATAATATATGGCACAACAGAAACAAATATAATAATCATTTTTAAAAAAACAATCAACAAAAAGAATAATGAAAATCCCATAGGCTGAGTCATATACATAATGATTTCATGAAATGATTATATAAAAAATGGAAATATAGGATATAGGGTACATACATATACAATATGATATATAAGAAAACAAATAAAAAGACTGCTCCTCTAGCATCGTGAGAATACGCTTGGCCCTCTGTACAAATACTATATTTTATAAGTGTAATAGATCAAGAATATCTAGAAGGGAACTTTCCCTTATACATAAATATAGTCATGAAGTCTAATTGGGTAACAAATATTATACTATTAGGGTGTGAGATAAATATAGTAGGCCACCACCACCGGTATCCAGAAAAATTCATCCAGTGTACATAGCATAACAGTATGCAGGTAGAAAAAATAATGATAAAAATGAATAATAATAAATAAAAGTTGGCTCAAATTCCTATAGGACACTTATATGGATATAACTAATTTCTAATAGTCCATAATGAGTCTGATAAGTACCCATATATATTGTGATTATATATATAATATGTATACATGCATATACACACTATACATGAGGATGTTTAGATCCATATACATGGATACTTGGTTTCAGTTGGACCTGTGGTGTAACTCTGGAATCCATAACTTGTAGGATTATCCAATAGTTCTAAAAAGGTTACAAGACCATAATATCATATGAAATCAAGACATAATTCCTTTAAATAGATATGGTGTGGTTAGTATTCATTCCCAACTCATGAACCATCAGAATGTAAAGCGTAATACCCATCATCGAAATATAAGTATAATAGTTTGATACATAATAACCATTAACCAACATAATGGAGTATGAAACACCATGTTCAACATAAACCATACCCAATTTTTATTATCCAATAGTAATATCATACTCCTAATAATAATAATAGAAAAAATTATGGATCACATCTAATGAATTTATGATCTCTTTTCATAAGTAATCATTGGTTCACAATTCATATAATTCACATTTATAAATATATAATTTTTGATGTGCCCATTCAAAAAAAAATATTTTAATTTAATAAATTTAATTAATTAATTAAGAAAAATCTATTATAGATATATTCCAAACTCATAGAAGGTTTGTTTCTCAACTAGATTATTATTTAAAAGTGGGAAAATCCATTTTCCATTTCAATATAAAAACATAGAAGGTGTTTGGTAATATAAAAATATATATAAAGGAAGGATGTAAACTTGGAGAACCCAAAGGCGTGTAAATAAATAGATTTTAATATTTTAATAAATTTATAAGAGTCTATAGGTATATCACATCATGGTCTAATTCATCAAATAACTAGGAACACCGATTCAATAATTACATTGAAAATTACGGCATGTGGCACGACCAAAAAATGTTATGAAGACACAAAAACCATGAGGTAAAACTTCTATACCACCTATCATAGGTTCTTGGATAACCACTCATCCCACATCGGGCTTTGATTTGAAGTATAATGGAAGAAATCGAAAAAATGGTCCACTACCCTGAAAATATAGCATATGATCTTCCACCAAAATATTCAAAGAGAGAGGGACATAAATGATTAAAATAATTTTAGATATTTGGGAGCTTACTGATTCATATCATATTATTCTAATGTCATTTGATTCAGATTTTATATCGAGCACTTATATTAATAATAAGGATTAGAAGAGGGAGAGCTCACAGAGGAGGAAGGGGTGTTTCACACTAGAAATGGGAAAAGAAAATAGGGGGTGAGGTTTTAAGATCATTAAGGGAAATAACATTAAATACACCCTAAATACTTTATCACCTAGTTTGGTCACATAGTTTAACAATCCTTGAACCAATCATTCCCCATCCAATTCCCAAGGATCCTTTTAAGCAGGCTAGGCACACAATTTGGCTATCTTATTGCAAGCCGTGTGAAAATCCTCTATCAAAAACCAGTGAAATCACACATGGCAATGTATCCTGGCTTTCACGGTTGTTGAAAAACCATACATCCACTCTTGTACAAAAATTTCACCAAATGGTTAAGCTGCACAGTTATTGGTAACCATTCTCTAACTGTGCCTCCCACTAAGTTTGTCAAATTTATAGAGATCCAGGCTATGAACAAGCCTCAAATTCTCCTTAGACCTTCCTTAGCTCAGAGAGAATGTTTAAAAAGATAAAAAAGTTATTTTTACTATAAAAATAATCCATACCTTCATGATAATATTGTTCATTACATTAAACCATATTCTCTCATTCATGGTGTGGTCTACTAAGCCTTCTATCTCAAAGTAACACCCCTTAAACCCTATCTTATTACCCAATGTACAACCTGGATTTTCCAACACCTTTTCACTCATGATAAATATATGACTCGGGATCTATTAGCATCCACACCAAGATATTTCACATATCACACAGATTGATAACAAGAAGGTAATTCACCCCATTATGCATGATTAACATCTCATCACTCAAAAACTATTATGTTGAAACCTTTCCCTAGACCTTGATGTACCACACTGTATATCCAACCACTTTAGATAAAATCATAGGAACCAACTCAGCCACAATAACACAACTTCCATTCCACTTTGAATTTCCATATTTCCTATTAGGACATCCACTATGGTCCTCCATACCCTTATTAACTCATTAATACATCATAAATCCTTCATCACTTGGTGATCTCATATCTCATAGGTTCTACTCAATCTAGGCCTTAAGAGGTCAATCTAAATCCTCTACCAATTACCAATTCATATCCCTCACTCATGTCCCATATCATATCACTCTTATAAAATCCATAAACCCTATCACTCATAGTAAATCCCACTATGTCATACCTAAAATAATCCTAGAGGAATCATCCCTTTCACAGAACACACTAAAAACTCGAACCACCCTATAGAGGGTTCTCCTCACTATGAATAAGATTTTTGATTGTATGAACCTTTCATTGGGATTATACCACTCATTTATACCAAATAATCCATATACAAACAATCCTAGACTATCCAAAATGAATCTCACATATTTATACCTACAAGAGATCTCTAGTAAACACAACTATAACCTTTTCCCAATAGGAATTCCCTACGGCTGATCCTAAACGACATAATATCTAAAGAGAACATATAAAGTATCTTGGATTCTAAAAAATTCATATCTCTCCCTCTATGGCGCTCACAGTCCCTATCCCTCTACCCAGTCTAATAAAACAATCATGTAGGAATGAAGTCATGCATAACAATGTTTAAAAATAAATATTGTAGCGAATTTGTATAAAAAATTTGTATTTAACCCCTTTCTCATATCTTCATTACATTATTCAAGCCATGAATAAACTCATCCAATTTATTGAGAACCTATCTCACACCACAAAAAATATTAATCATCAAACTTAATTTAAATAATAAAAATCATCTAAAAATTATCACAAATTTTAACCACCCCAAAAAATACCCCAAAGGTATGTCTCCAACATTATCAAATATCCTCTAACTAGGCCACGTGAAATTCCAAACATATTTGAATGATTTCACCTTTCTCTAGTGAAATCATCATCAAAATAGTCGTCATAATTGCTCCAAAAAAAAAAGTGGTTATCAAGGAGAAATAATAATTTAGGGATAAATAATAATTGAGGGAAAAATAAAAGAACATACCAAAAATAACTACCAAATCATACACAAACCCCCCCCCACACACACAAAGGGAATCAATGGATGGAATGGGATTGTAGAGGCCAATTGATATAGACTCATCCCAACATTTATTGTACAAAAACCAAATTGGATTATCCAAAAAAGATAGGATTTGTCTTTCTAAAAAATAGTTCCAAGACATGGTCAAGGTGTGAATCATAGGTAATGAAATGATGAACCTATTCACTAAATATAGTGATACTACAACCAAGGGGTCATAGAATGACCACCCAAGAAGAGGTAATATCCCTATACCTATCTCTATTATGGAGTGAGAAAAAGGGTAATCGTTTGATGCCCCTTTCATTAGAAAAGGAGGTATTATCTCCCTCTTTCATAGTGTAGATCCTTCATGTAATGAGACATGACACCCTCATTGTAAACCCATTCTAAAAGTCATCTAGATGCACCTATGGTTTGTTGTGTGACATGGTTAGCTCTTTCACATCACAAAGAAATGTACTGTAAGAGTAGTTTAACCCAATGTAAGAATCAACGTTGTGGTATGACACTCCCATCAAGACACAACCATTATGGAAGTGTGCTTCCTTTTTCTAGTTATATCTATACTGGTCTCACTATGAATCCATTGGCTAAGGTGTAATCAGTTTCACAAAAAAAGATATAAGGTCTAGATAAACTTCTATCTTATCATGACTTATTGGTTAGGGTGTGACCTTCTACAGCTACTGAGATTTAGCATGTGGGTTACCATAACCCCACTTCAAAATTCACCTAATCACCCAAAACATATCTCAAACCTCAATCAATGTCCAAAAACATATTCCAATGATGGTCTGGTACTCATATTCTCAATCTGAGTCCCAATTAAAGAAACAACCACCACTCTAGAAAAAATATAAAAATTCCTCAAAATTTCGCAAACCATAATGATGTAGCTCATTAAAAATTAACAAAATTCCATTTACCCAAAAATTCAAACATCCACTGAATAGTTATCCCTCAAACATAAGTGTAGATTCCCACTCAGTTCCCAACAATCATATCTCTAATCTATTAATAACCAAATAAATAATCAAAAAAAAGGGGATCTATTAACATTTTTATATCCTCAGAAAAATCATTTAGTCATATATGTATAAGAACATATCATCATGTACACCACCCCATACCTAAGAGGTTGTAGACAAGCAGTGATGGCATGTGAGATACCGTTGGGAGAAACTACTATCAATATTTGTATTCATCAATATATTAATAGTGGAATAAAAATAATTAAATAATAAAAAAGATAAATCAGTGGTAAGCG
This sequence comes from Viscum album, assembly GCA_963277665.1. NCBI lineage: Eukaryota > Viridiplantae > Streptophyta > Magnoliopsida > Santalales > Viscaceae > Viscum > Viscum album. The sequence goes on from OY728122.1 coordinate 1,212,038,608, forward strand.
AACTAGATAAATACATCTCATGGTATAAAAAAATTGGAATATTAGTTATACATAATCAGTTAAAAGGTTCCCCAGGCATAGTTGATCAGTACACATGATATACTAAAAGAAGAAAATAAAAAAAATGAACAACAATAAAAGTGTCCTAGTAATACCTAGAATTACTTATAACCCCAATCAAATCCACAAATTCAGTAGCCCAAATAGTGTAGTTTCCCTTGGATGGATTTTTGTAGATAAAAAATCAGGCATACTAAGATTATTTCTTAGTGTGTGAGTAATAAAACCTAGTAGGGAACCCCTAATTAGTCATTAATATAGGTGAAATAAATATAATAGATTGCATATAATGAGATAAAATGAATAAATACTTGTTTTTCATGAGATAAACAATATCCCACTAAACCTAAATGTACCCACTTTTGAATAATAAATAAAATAATAATCTTCTCAAACTTACAAACATCTCATAACATGATCGATGCTTTCACACTAAAGGAACAGTCCCAAATCATGTCCCACATTGAGCCTCAGACCACAAAACTCACTTATGGGTGGTCAGAAATCAATTCCCATTCTATATCTGAGTCTATACACTCTCATTCAGGGGAGGCCTCAAATCATCATCTCAGTTCCCAACCCTATCACTCAGGGGGGCCCCAATACCCAAAATCCCATATCACCAATAAAATAGGTAATCTAGTAACTAAATATGTTATAATATAGTAATAAATATTAATATACAATATAACATTTATTAGAAACATTGGATAGTTATGAAATTCCATATGGTCAACAAATAGTCCAAATAGAAACTCAATGTCAAAAAGAATCCACAATGATGGCCTATAGTTTACACCCAATCATAACCCTCTAGGTTACTCAAAATAACCATTTTCATTTTCCTAACACCTTCACAATATATGTAATTCATCAACCATACCCATATACCAAAACAAACTGTCACACAACCCTCAAGTGAAACCAAATAGCTCACACAAGGCACAATTACCCTTATTTTACATCCACAACTCAAACCAAGAGAAAGTTGATATTTCATCAATACAAATAAGATTCACCAATATGTATCATCTACTCATACAATCACACCAATTTGTTCTCTATTTTCCACTCAAATTATAAAAGTAAAATTTTTCAATCCAATACATGCACCTACATGTAGAAAAATTGATGTAACTACATATATATGTTGTAACATGGTAAGGGATACCTACATTTAGTTTTTGGGAGAATATTCTCAAATAAATTATTGTAAATTCCATACTGAAAAAATAAAATCCCTATAATCATCTATCAACACTCTAGTTAAGTGATTTGAGATATAAAACAATGATATAGTGAGATAAGGTATCAACTAGTTCATGAATGGGGTTATCCCTTCCAAATTTATGCCAACATAATAAAGGAAACATTAAATGGAATAGGTAAGAGTATATAAAATATTTTAAACATAGTAGGAGGAAAAACAAGAGAAATAATGAAATTTGGGTTTTTGGAGTAGGATAAGAGGGTAAAGGGGTTAAAGGATCGTATTCTAGGATCACCCCTAAAAAACTAAGACGGTTTTTGTGGTGTGACCATGATGTATATATTTCAATTCATCCACACTATAGACATGTTGTGGTGTGGTATAATGGATCATGGAACAACCACCACCTTAATAGAGGGTCCTAATATCACTCAACACATTATCTCAGTGTAACCTTCTGTCACACACCACAATGGTCCACCCCATAGTTGTCTCATAGCAAAAACCCCATGTATACATCATGAGAATTCCCAAAATTTGGAAATCATGTCACATTCAATTTTTTGCATCATGGTATATTATATATTTGTATACTTTTATTTATAGAACAAGGAATTATTCCCTAAATCATTATCTTAATCTAACTCCAACACAAAAAATAGATAAAAATAATCAAAAAACATTTAATTAGATATAAATAAACACACCTTGTAATTATAGGTGTGTTACAACTAGTATGAATAAACTCCCTTCAACTATCGAGTGTTTTCTTATTGTATCTATTTTTCCCCGTTCTCCCTTGATAGTAGCACACTCGAGCCCCATTAACCAAGTTGTGCATCATATACAGCCCCCATAGTGCAAGGTTGTAGAGATAATTAAAGTACATAGTTCGGAACATAATTTGGGGTCTTCTTAAAAATGACCCCTTTAATCATAAAATCAGTATATGAAGGCATAAAATAGATACAACTCCACTACATGTCATAAGAACCCATATATGTGAACTTATGATTCAATAAACCTTTGAAGGTAATTTATTAATCAAAACCGAAGTAAATTTCTTGGGAAACATGGGTATTTGATACATCTGCTGGATTCATAAAAATAATCCTCATAAAATAACACTTAAACTAGGTTTAAAAATAAATTATATTAATGGCCCCCCATGAGAAAAATAGCTAATAAATATAGGATAATTTTTTGGATTCTAAATTCCATCAAGTATAGGCTTGTTGCGTCCATCCATCCAGAGCTAACTTGGGAAACCAACTCACTCTAGTCATCTATCAAGATGAAATAACTTAATTTCACACTAGTGTCATATAAAATAAAAATACCATCATTTAACCTTGTTTTATCATCCAGAAAAACATTTTTCAATCATCCAACTACCTTCATATTCATACATACATGACTGGTTCACTTCTAAAACACATACATCCCTTGCAATCTTGTATTAATTTGATGAGGGGAGTATTATATCATTTATGATATCTCTCCCTAATTCCACATCCACATATAATGGATCATTTTAATCCTTTCAATCAATTATAAATTAAATAATATGGATCCCATATCATTTGGACATAAGTTTCATCACTTTTATCACATGTTTCATGTCTTGGGTAACCTTTATTAATACCCACTCCCCGTATGTTTACACAATTATATAGATATATGAATGGGATACCAAACCATTGAAACTCATTTTATTACTTACATGGGATTTTATACCAGGATAATCTATAAAGGTTTCTCATGTATAAGCCCTACATATATTAATTTTCTAAGAATAAATCCCATAGTGGGCCATGAAATATATCATTAATTTGAATTATATGATATCCCTTTTTCAGACCCATAAAAGGTATAAAATACTATTTTATTCATTAAATTAAAAGCTTAATAATGGTCCTAGATGAATGGAAATAATATTTACCCCACTATTATTGGTTACATGATGTTATAAGGAAGACTAAAGGTCCTTAAAATATGATCTAAAATGGTATGACATGTCATGAAAAATGGAATCGTAATACATAGGTTATTATAGCCTTTATAGTGAAATGTTTGAAGCCTAATTGTAGAGTAAATCAATCCATGATAACAAATGTTGTTTACCCTCATCCCATACACCTTATTAGATGGTGTAAAATTTTATAGTATCTTCTAATATTACATAAAACTATAGAGTAATATATAATTATGTTTAAATATGAGTAAATATAATTCCCTTGGTTAGTATTCTTTAAGATTATTTAATGATAATCAATCACTTTAAAAAAAGGGTAATAGGTTTTGAAATGGGAAATAATTTCAAGAAAATGATTTAAATATATAAGAGAGTCCTAGAATAGATAATTGGATGATTTGGAATCCAATCCTCTTGATCTGGACATGTGTGTCCCCATAAAATATATCAATTATGATTGCAAAGAAAAAAAACATAAATGAAAGTGGTGAACCTGGTATGAAATTTTTTTCCTCTAGAATTTATTAATTTCTTATGAATTTTCATTTATGATACTCCACTGTTGTGTTTGTTGTTTAGTTATTTACCATATGAGTAAAATTTGATTATAAAATAATAATAATAATAATGGAATTAAACTCCCTGAACAGTTTGTGGGAAAGTAAATAATATCCATGGTTTCAAAGAATTATAAAAAATAACACCATATACATATGATATTACTAACATTAGTGTAACTATATCAACTAAAATTCATAGAAAAACATTTTCACCCACACATAACTTATAACATCATGTGGTGAATGAAATAGTTTAGAAATTCCACCAAAATCGGTTATTTCATACATAAAATACAACTCATGACAATTTATAGGATATGGTGCTACAGGGTCTATCTCCATACCAATAAATCATAAATAGGAAAGATTCCCCCATCACGATATCAAACCATTTCCAGATTCCATCAACACAGTGAAACAATTACAATCTTATATGCCTAAAAAACATGAAAATGAAATCTCTTATATCTAAATAACCACTTCAATCCTATAAATAGGGATCCAACCCATCATGATTTTCCCAATATTTTTATCCCAAAATCTCATTTTAAAATCCCAATGGTTTCATGGGGAAAATTTTAACTATATTAATCATTGAACATATTTGAGGTGAATGTTGGGGACTACACCAACCAATTCCTCACAAGTAAAAGATAACAACCACCACTGCAAAGGTCCTCTCTATAGTGGCATGTAAATTGCGTCTTGAGGTACTACCTATAGTACCTATCATGAAGACCCTCCTAATAGAAATGTGGAGATAGAATATATATAGGTCCTCCTCATGTAAATAATGGAGAATACACTAACATTTGATCATGGTTGTCCTCCCCTTGGTACTAGTTATAGTATCCCTACTTATGGAAAAATATATGACCATCAAGGTATTTCCCAAGGAAATTATTGATAATTTAGTAACCTTGGAGGTCATACCCATGATAATGTTCATATAGGTGACCATGGAATTTATTACCATGGTATCAGTTGTTAAGGACCTTCCAATAAAAAAATATACAACCATAGAGGTCCTCCCCATGGTGTCCAACACATAGGTCCACCCCATGCCTATAATAAAAAATACAGTAACTATAATGGTCTTACCTAGGGAACCCATCATAAAAGTATTACTCATTATGATATATAACATATCCATGAATGTATTTCTTGTGTAATTATCCCTAAATTTCTTCCTTATAACAACATCTTACACTAACATAGAGGATCTCCCCACACCAATATGCAATAAAGTTACAACATTAGACTTTCACATCCTTGTATATGACATATTGGTCCTCCAATTTCAAAAAATAAATAGTCAAGTATATATATAGTTTCTCCCCATATTATCCATCATAAGGGTCCTCAGAGTGAAAAAATAAATAAATAATTATCTAGGTACTTCACATGGAAATCAAGAATTAAGAATTTAATAAATAAATTATATAAATACTTTTTCATTGATAGTTTCAATTATAAAAAAGATAATATTTCCTAATTTATGGTATTTATTACATTTATTATAGTATTATTATTTGATTATATTTTATAAAATTTTGAAATAATTTGATTAAAATTGAAATCCACGATATTGTGGGCTGGTCATTTCCACATCATGGTCTTTTATAGAAGAAGAAATATTATTATATGGAGAAAAGGATCAAATAAGTCATATGATATGGTCAACAATAAAGGATAAACTATGAGTGAAATGTGTGTAGAGGAATAATTCTTGGATCATAGGAGTTTTATTTCTCAAAATGAGGAAAACTATGTGGTGTTTAAAATGGTCTAATAGGAAATTGGATTCAAATGAATAACTTGAAAAAATAATCATCCTTATAACTATGACAATAATATTTATTCCATATACGAATAAAAATAAATAAATTGGTAAATTTAAAAAGATAAATTTTTGTTGTGGGATATTGTAAATTATAGGAGTAAATAATGCATGTGGAAAAGATAACTCGATTACACAACTGGATAATTATGAGTAAAATAGGGCTCGCATAATACTATATATAAAGGTTTATAGATAATGAAAAATTAATATGAATTATACATATAGTATTAATTTAAGAATTATTCTATATTTATATAAATAAAATTCTTTCAGTGGAGTTATATGAATACCATAAGAAATTTTTTGAATGATTCTTCCTTGTTGAGTGTAGACGTCAGATATAAAATGGATAAATAGATTGGAACTTTTGAAGGTATAAGGAGATAAATAAATAAATATGAAAGAGATATGATTATTATTCTATAGTGTAATATTCAAATTGGAAGGGTGTTAAAAATATGCTGAAATGTGATGAAACATGTTGTGTGGAATAAAGATAATCTATAATGTTTTTAATATATAGAAAAAGTCATTCGAATCCAAGATGGGTGAGAAACGGTGGGTTCCTGGTGGTTCTCATGGTGAAAAGGATTCTTCGAAGGATCCCCTGTCTAGGGATCCAGATCAGATTCCTCCTCAAGATCACATAGGGAATAGGACTTATTCTCTCGATGTGGTCCGTAGTGGGATTTGTCTTCGATGCCATCCACTTCAAAAAAGAGCTTTGCGGATGCGGTTAAATCGGCAGGGATTCCCTTTTTTTCTAACTACGTTTCCCCTGCTCCTGGTAGGGTGACTAAAAAAGGTAGGGTTGCTCATGTTGCGGCAAATCAAGACGCGGTGGAGGAACGAGTTAATCTCTACAGGTTCTCTATCATTTCCCTTGTGATCACTCCAAAAGGTGAAAATATGTAGAGGTTTGATGAATTAAACTGGAAAATTGTTGCTGCGTGGGGATTTGAGGATTGGAAGATGACCGCAATGGGCAGAGGCTTCTTCCACATTATTTTTCCCAATGATGATTTTAAGAGGAGGGATTGGTGTGTCATATCTATTTCCCTTGAACAAGGAATTATCCACATTCAGGAGTGGGACAGGAACTTTAACCCCTTTAATCTCTCCAACACTCATGTGCAGGTATGGGTTATAATTTAAAAGATCAACTGGTTGTATTGGCATCTGCAGATTTTGTGGGATATTGCATCTTCTATGGGTAATCCATTCAGAATGGATCATAAAACTGATAATCCTCGATTTGGTCATTTTTCTCAGGTGCTGGTTGAGATTGACATGGCATGTACTCTGGTTGAGGAAGTGGTTCTCACAACCAGAGATGATAGCATCACTTTGGGTATTTTTTATGAGAGGAAGCCAAAGTTTTGTAAGGAATGTAATTTATTTGGACACCTTTATGAGGAATGCAGTAGGATGAGTATATGTGATTTTTGCAAATCTAAAGGACATGAAGAGGCTGGTTGTAGAAATGTGGCTGATTTGAGGGAAAAAAAGGCATCTTATTCCTCTGAGCTGGGGTTGGAGCAGGAGGTGCTGAATGCTGAACTGATTTCTCTGGCTCGAATTGTGAACATTGAACTTCTAGCAAAGGACCTTCTTCCTTAGGAGCAGTGCTTGCTGACAGGACCAAATATGGCTTTCATTGAGGTCTCAGATTTTTCACAATATTTTGGTGTCTCCCTCTCCTAACCTGTTGTAAGTGGGGAGCCTTCTCCTGCTTTCCAGTCCATTGATGGTTGTTCTGCTCCTTCTAAGGATGTTCATGATTTAGTTAATGGTCAGGTTATTATGGTTGGGCACATTGTTGATTATCACATGAGTCCTAATGTTGAGGATGGGTTTCCCCAACCCATGGATTTTAATTTCATGAGTGATGATGTTGATCCTTCTTTAAACGTGAAGGATGACCAGAAAGTTACTACCCAGGGTCATAATGACTCTGTCCAGGATGACCAGCAAGTCCCTCCCCAAGAATATCTGCAATCGCCTCCCCAGGATGGACACCATTGTGACTCTCAGTCTCATGGGAAAGAAGTGGTGGTTAGTGAGGATCCTATGGCTCTGGAAATGTGTATTCATGACACTGGGTTTTAATGGATAAATCTGTCCCGACCAACTTTCCAGGTTTGAATACAGAATCACAATCATAGTTTTCCGGTGATTTTCTGGTGATTGAAAGTGATTTCCCACCAGATATGAGTTTGCAGATACTAGGTGACAATCGGGTTACTGATGGTGATGGGTCTTTCACCCAGGTACCTATCAAAAAGGATTCCAAAAAGATATTTGAAAAGGATGATGTGGTGTGTCTTAGTAAATCTTAAAATCAATTCAGTCCACTCTCTGGTGTGTTTTGGGCAGATGATACTGGGGCTGAGCACTGTGATGATGTCTCAGATGGTATTCCTACTATGGGTGGCATTTCTGTATCAGAATTCCTTCATGAAGAAACCAGCAACGAGTGAAAGGGCACGGCCAAAATAGATTTTATTAGGGTTGGGTCTCAAACATGGGCCAAGACAGCCCTTCATAAATGAATACTTTTTTATGGAATTGTCATGGGCTTGGGAATGCTCCCACGGTCAAGGCCCTTAGACATTTTCTTATGACCAACATGCCGTTGATTATTGGTATTGCTGAGCCAAGGATGAGGTTTGTTAACTGAAAAGCATTCAAATGGGAAAATCATGGATACTCCTTTGTTAATCATAATGTTAAGAAGGATAATGTTGATAGCCTCTTGTTACTTAAACATGATTCGATCAATTTGGTCTCCTGCACCCAAGGGAATCAGTTTGTTTCTACCTCTGTTGAGTGGAAAGGGATCAACTTGGTGGTGTCCTGTGTTTATGTTGCTAACTCTTATCTGAAGAGAAGGTAACTATGGAGTGAAATTTTTTCTTTATCCTCTCAAATGCCAAAAAATTGGAATATAATAGGTGATTTCAACATGGTGCTTCAGCCCGATGAGAAAACTGGATCTAATTTTAATCTGGTTGCTGCAAAGGATTTTTCTCAATTTATTGATACTTGCAATCTGATTGAATTATTGATGGTTGGTTCGTATTTTACCTGGGGAAGATACACCCTTAATGGGAGGCAGGCTAGTAAATTGGATAGGTTTCTTATTCAGATTGATGACAAAAATGTTCCCATCAGTGCCTCTGGCCTTCTACTTCCGAAAGACCACTCTGATCATAATCCTTTGGTGCTGCATATCTCAATTGATGTCCTGCATATGGATCCAATTCCTTTTAAATTTAACAATGCATGGCTTTCAATTAAAGGGAGCTGGGAGAATGTTCTTGATGTTTGGAGCTCTTGTAATATGGGATCTTCTTTTCAAATTTTGTCTTCAAATCTGAAAATCACTAAGATGAGGCTGAGGGAATAGAGTAAGCTTTCATTTTCTAAGCTGGATGAGGATATAAAAGATGTTGAAGGTCACCTTGCTAGGTATCAAAATCTCAATCAATTTAATTCCATGCCTTCATGTGATGAAATTCAGGCTTTATCAAAGTTGGATTAACTGGTCAGTTCTAAGGATAATCTGGCCAGATCTATCTACAGTATTCGGTGGTCGAAGGAAGGGGATAGGAACTCTAGTTTTTTACACCATCTAAATAAAGAAAGAAAATTCAGAAGGGTAATAACTTCCTTAAACATTAATGGAAGGCTTCTCACTACTAATAATAACATATCCAATTCCATTGTGAGTTACTTTTTAGATCTCTACACTGGAAATGGGGCTAATAGATCCCCTTTGATAATGAAAAATATCACCTCACGTATTGATGATTTTAACAATGATAAACTTGTGGAGGTACCTAGGGGATAGGAGGTCCGAGAAGCACTTTTCTCTCCGAACATTGACAGTGTTGCTGGGCCAGATGGTTTCACTAATAAATTATTCATGTTTAAATGGTAGATCGTTCATGATCAGGTCATTAATGAAGTTAGAGAGTTATTTTTTCTGCCTCCATGAATTATGGTGCTAATTCTAATTTCATTGCTCTTATCCCCAAGAAGGAAGGTGCAATTGATATTAAGGATTTCAGACCGGTTTCTATTGGTAATACTATACCTAAGATCATCAGTAAGATAATTTCCACATTGTTAGGTAAGGTGGTTAATGGACTCATTACCCCCAAACCAATTTGGGTTTTTACCGGGAAGAAGTATTCAAATGTGTATTTTCACTACCTCTGAATTTATTAATTCTCTGAGAAGGAAGGTGAAAAAAGGTGTCCTTGCAATGAAAATTGATATTTCAAAGTCCTTTGACACAAATGAAATAGTGTTTTCTTCTTTCTTTTCTTGGAATTCATGGATTTTCTTCAAGGTTCATTAATCTAATCCAAAATATTCTTAAGAGTGGCAGGTTATCTATTCTGATCAATGGCTCGGCCAGGGGTTTCTTTCAGTGTTTCAGGGGGTTTTCGGCAGGGGGACCCTCTTTCGGGACTCTTCTTTGCTCTTGCTAAGGACTATTTGAGTATCTACCTTAATAGTATTGTTCAAGATGGATTTTATAATCAGATTAATGTTGGTAGAGATATCTATGAACCTACTCACCTTTTCTATACTGATGACATCATGTTATTTGGTAATGCCAACACAAGGACTATGTCTTAAATTAAAATCATTTTCAAGCATTATGTGGATGTGGTTCGACAGGAAATTAGCTTTTAGAAGTATTTTTTGGAATTTGGGGAGGGAGTCTCCATTAGAAAGCAAAATAAATTCATAAGATCTTTTGGGGTTAAAAAGGGTTCATTGCCTTTTACTTATCTTGGAGTACCTCTTTTCTGGGGATGTGTCAAGAGGTGTCATCTTGATTATATTGTTTCACGAATTATTTCTCAGCTAGAAAATTTGAAAGGGAATGCTATGTCTCAAGCTGGGATTGTCTGTCTTCTCACCTCAGTGATTACCTCTATGTTTGTTTATGTGTTTTCTATTTACAGTTGGCCAAAGAATCTTATAAAAGATATCCAAAGGCTTATAAGGTACTTCATATGTACTGGTTCCATATATGAAAGGAAATTGGATGTGGTGGCATGGAAAGAGTGCATTAAACCAGTAGAGATGGGGCAGACTTGGGATTAAAGATTTGATTCTATTTAATGAGGCCCTGCTCATCAAGTTTACCTGGAATATTATTATTTCTCAACACTCATTGATGGAATTTCTCTCAGTCCGGATTACCTCAAGGCTCTGGGATGGTTACTCTCACTATATATCTTATTCCATTTGGCCTTCTTTAAATTCTTTTTTATTGGGATCATTTCCTATTCGAAGTGGATTGTGTGCAGGGGGTCTACTCTGAATGCTAGGAGTATTACTTGGTAGGACATACCGATCCAAGATGATATTGATATTCCATCTAATGTGTTGCACTATTCTGTTGCTGATATACAGTATGGTAGAGCAGGACTTTATGATTTCATTCCTCCTCAGATTAAAGATGAGATCCATAGATACAACTACATTGAAAAGGACACTCTTTTATGGAAACCATGCTCTAATGGGGTCATCACCACCTGAGCAGTGTATCCGCACATGTGTGATGGGCAGGTCGCGGCCCCAAGGTGGCTTTCTGCTTGCCGGACTTTTTTCATCACTTCTTCAGTGTATTTACTTCTTTGGAGGATATGGAAGAGAAGGCTCCCGGTGAAATTCTCTCTTCAAAGGGATGGGATTCATCTTTCCTTGGCCTGATCTATCTGCTTTTCCACAGTGGAATCAATTGATCATGTTTTTTTGTCTTGTTATATGGTATGAAGGCTATGGAAGTATATCCAGGACATGACAGGTTTCTTCTTGGACTTGACATTGGTTGACAGACTCCTCCATTCGGCGGTTTCAGCCAGCTACAGTGAATAGGTTTCGGTTATCATTATGGTGGTTATTTAAGCATCTACAAGGTTCATTTGGAAGGCTAGAAATGATCAGGTTTTTGAGAACATCAATCCAACCTTCTGGTCAAGAGTGAGGGTGATTCATAGGGCTATTTTCACACCCTCAAGAGGATAGGTTGGTTGCATGCAGAATGGTCTAAATGATCTCATTATATTGTGGAATTTTATCATTTCAGGCAGGGTTATAAAACCATTAGTGATGAAGTCAATTAGATGGATCCCTCCTATTCCCTCTTAGTTTAAGGTCCATGTTGATGGGGCGGCTTCAGGTGCACCAGGTCCTTTAGGCTGCGGTGGTGTCTTCCGTACCTATCGGGGCTTCGTTAAGGGCTTCTTCTAACATTATATTGGTCAGGGCTCTACCATTGAGGCTATGTTTTGGGCCATGATTAAAGCTATCAATTATGCAGTTCAATTTGGTTGGCGATTTCTCTGGCTTGAATCGGACTCTATGGTGGCTGTTGATATCCTTCGGTGGCAGTCAAGAAATGTCCCATGGATAACGTTTCCATCTTGGATTGATTGTCTTCGTCTCCTTGATGGTGTCATTTTTGAGGTGAGACATGTTTATAGGGAGGCCAATCGGGTTTCTGATGTGTTTTCAAAAAGGACATTGTGGAATCATGCTCTGAATGGTGTTTTATGGCTTTTGATTGTTGTGTGCCTTTTGTCGAGGCTGATGTTTGTGGAAAGTCTTTCAATAGGATTTCTAAACCCCCCTTTTGACGTTCTGACTGTGTACTTTATTTTTTAATAAAATTTTGGAAAGAGCGGGTCTGACTCACTCCTAGGCCTTTTGATTAATTTATAGAGAAAATTATATATCACGGATATCTATATTTTTTATGACATGATGATATATTTCTAGAAATATATTGGTGATATCACAATTGTATTTTGATTAATATTTCAAAGGAAATGGTTTGAATAAAACTAAGATATATTTATGGGAGATATAAACATATACTCGGGAGTATTTTATCTATAAAAGGAGATCATTGCAATAACAATAAGGCTTTAAACCACTATAAAATCACTACTTTGAGTTATTTGTTAGATACTAGAATATTAGTGCATCTATTTTATTAATATTAGGTTTTTAGTAACCAATATATTTTCTATCATGGATCGAAAGCTATGTTTTTATGAAAATATTAGGTGGTAAACATCTTTTGTGGTGTTTTATAATATTGACTGATTGAATTGTTGATTTATTTTCTTTTAAATAGTTATTATTATTTGAATTATGTGTTCATTATTTCTTTTACATATATTAACCTTTCTTCATGCTTGGGAAATGTTTATTAATTGATGAATTCTGATTTAATACATAAATTAGTCACTTCAATTCTCTCTTGACCATAGATTGAAATTCAGTTCTTATGATTAACCATGGGTTCATATCACCTATTTACTAAATAAATTCATGTAATATATTATAATAAAATATAGGTTTAGTGATCATAAAATAAATTTATAGATCAATGATTTACATAAATTCAATTAAAAAAACAACATAATCACTAATTAAAAATATTTTTATTTTAATTGTCTCATTACCTCAGATTTATAAAAATCACAATGTTCATTTATAACTTAATGTTATATTAATTATTTTTTGGATTATTTTTTATTTAAATAAATTTTTATGACATATGGACTATAGTTATATGAAATGGATCACTACTCACTTGGGTTCTACCTTGGACATAAACTATACTACGCATTCTTAGTTTTAGTTTGAAGGGAGAGTATTTTTAAATTATAAAATTAATTCCCAAATGGAATTAATGATCCTCAGGGGTGATAAAAGTTTTTATAAACATTAATATGGAGTTTAAACCCTTGTATAACCATTGTTTTAATAGAATATGACAATCGTTTTCCCAAAAAATTATTTTTTACTTATTTTTTCGTGTTACACTTGGTGTGATCATCACATGATTTTTCGCTATATCTCATGAATGCTCAAATTAAGGTCATGAAATCTAGAGAGGTTTATGAAATATAAATATAATCTTATCAATTATAATCCCATGATAGATAATAGCATATGGATATATAAGAAATAAGATAACAATTCTAATGTGGATTGAGTAAAACAACTAGAACACTTTATACAAGGAAAAAACTGAGTTAATGAACTTTAATGGAGTATGGATTACCCTCAATTGTGGGGGTAAAACCCATTACCCAATTCCTTTAGTTTGTATAAAATTAATTTAAATAAATATTCTCATCATCTAAATAATCTCAAAGTAAGTCGAATTTATTGGTCTACCATAAGAAGATAAAAATTCACACATTGGAAGTTTTCTTTAGATTATTGATAATTTTTTAATGTAATGATGTTTTTGGATTTTTAAAATTTCATTACCAAATATAGTTAATATTAGATCTATTGATTCAAACCACATTCTATTGAAACAAGGTAATATATGGTAATATAGTTACTTACAAGACTCTTTCATCCCTAAATATTAGTGAATATACAAGTAAATAGTTTACATTTTATTAAATTTTATGATGAATCTATTTGTGATACAATGTATTGGGTTATGTACTTATTAATAGATTATAATCATCTTGGTTTAGAGATGTAGTTACTGATGCATGTGATTTATAATTTTTTTTCAATGAAATATAAAAATATTGGATGCCTTTTATTGAGAATCAATAATGAAAAAACTAATAAGATCAAAACTAGATAAAATGTATAGAAATAGTTTCCAATATAAAATAGATATTATAAAATGTATATTGGTTAACATTATAGTTATTAATAGATGTATAGATGCCCAATTGGAATCCTTAACAAATAATATGGATATTATGATGACCATGAACCAACCCAAAGATACATACACTAAATATGCCAATTATATTGATTTTAATCATTAAAAAATTTTAGGTGGAGATCAAAAAAAAAATTTAGAGGAGGGGAATAAGGTTATTAAAATAGAAACAACTATCACATTAAATACAAAAATAATTCATTGGAGGAAACCTTGGCAATAGTTAGGATAAATAACAATATAAAAATAAATAATCAAGAATTCCATACTGTGAAAATTTCCCATTAACTCTTGGAAAATATAAAATTCATAATTATAGGTGACATGTAGATCAATCCATGTATATATTTTAAATCTATCACCTTAATGAGTGGAAAAAAATTGTAATAATGTGATAAATGAATAGAATCCAACATGATAGGAGAGAATAAAATAGAGAATAAATAGGTGTAAATGAGGATGGAAAAAAGGGAAAAACAAGTAGATATGGAAGTTATAGAATAATACAATTTTCCATAAAAAACCACCACTATTATTATTTAAAGGATGATATGAGGGAAAATAGATAATTAATGAAGTAAGTTTCTATAATTTTTTTAAAATCATGATATTAAAATTATATTTGAAAATGCATTTAGAAACATTCCCACTTTTAAAAATATCATAAAGGATTTGGTTTCATACCAGAAGATTCTTGAGAAGATAAGAAAAATACCACATAAAAGATATTTTTCAATTGTGATGTTGAGGATTCTATCCAAAATGAAATAAGTTTTGATTTGTTTTCGTATTCCTATTCTTGTTGGATATTATGTGTTTGGAATATCTTTGTGTGATGTAGGTTAATTTTTGGACCTCATGTCAAACTTAAAGTGGAATATAATGGAAATATAGGTGATAAGGACCACTAATATTTATTTATAATTTTAATATTCAATAGTAAGATATATATATATATATATGGTATAATTAATGATTTTTTGTTAATGTATATACATTTTACATTCCAAATTATTTTATTATTCTTAAGATACATGAAAAGAAAACAATCATATTACATGTATGATCATATTTAGTAATGGTATTGTCTTTTATTTATTTTCTTAGTGGTGAGTTTTCTTTGAGAGTTTTTGGTGAGAAAATTATATTCAATATTCATTGAGCACTTAAATTTTATGTTAATGAATGTGAATAGTTGAGGTATGAATTTTATTTTATTACAGAGAGAAAAGACAGAGGTTCCATTAGAAATAAAAAAATAAGTAATCTTAAAAAAATATAGGGATAATTGAAACAATATTGAGTGTTGTTTAAATGATTAAGGGAAATAGGATTTCAAATAAGGATAAAAATTTTGGCTAGTCTATAAATTAAAAACTTATTTTTCTGGATTAAATAAAAATTGGTGGATTGAACCTATGAATGTTGAGAAATTTATACCACAATGATTAGTAAATCTTATTTCAAAAAATAAAGAGACTCATATTTTTAAAGGAATCGCAACATTAGTCATTCATTGATTGAGATCATGTAACTTATTCTATTATTCTATTAGTTGACGTAATGAGGTTATGTTTAAAAAATAGACTTAAATCAAATTGTTAATAGAATGAAATGTTATTTTTTCTTTTTTTTTTAAGAATTATTTATTATAAATCATTAGATATTAAAAATAATCTGGATTGGGTAAGTTCATTCCATTTTTATTATTTTTGAGTAAATGAGAAGAGGATAATACTTAAAAGTGATAGATGTATTTTGAAGGATTTTATTTTAAACAATATTTGATTTTATAGACTGAAATATAATTGATAAGTGATATTATTTTTTAATCCATGACTTGGAATATTTAAATTAATAACCTACCAACCCTTGTCTTCAAATAAGTTGAAACCGTAATAAAATTTCTTATGATTTGTGTATTTTTTTCATGTTGTGATCTGGATATATAAGAAGCCTATTGATAGATGTTATATACTTCATATTGTCTATGAATTTAATTAAAATATCTCAAGTGACAACAGGGATAATTTTATTATAAGGTGGATTGTAGGTGTTCTTAGATACTAATGAGATTTTGAAATTTGTGTATGTAAGTGAGGACATGTATACTTAATTTAAGAGAAAAAGTAAAATATATGGTTCATTTTTTTCTTGAAAAGCGAGGAGTTGAAAAAACATTATGTTATTATTGAAAACTTATTACTCATTTATAATTATTTGATTTTTTAAATATAGTGTTTAAATATTGTATATAATATATTTTCTCTTTAATGATATGGAGATCTATACATGAGTCTAAAAAATAGTTAAATTGTTTAAAAATTTATAAATAATCAATAAAAATTATTTTTCATTGAAAATTTCTTCTATAATTGTGTGAATATTTTCTTTTTCATCAAAATTGAAATATAGATACACTATCCTTCTACACAAATCATTACAAGATTTCCAGCATAGTAAAGCATCATATTATAATCCAGGGATCATAAAGTCTAATTTTTTTATAAGACTATGTAAATAAAACATAAAACATGGAACCAAATATAACATTTCTCTCTTTAGGATTCATAAATATCCCATAACATCCATTATACTCATACATCTTCATAGGATAACCTGAGGATAACCTGAACAGAGGGATGATCTAAAAAACCCAGTAAGGGAATAAACATAAGAATAAATCTGTAGGATATGGTTTAGAAGGCGTGACATAATGATATAAAAAGGCATGTAAGATGTCGAATCATGACATATAATAAAGGGATCATATTAACAAGGATTCATAGTAATGTGGATGAAACAAAAACATGACTTTAGCATGATTCAATGATTATTTCACATAAAGGATCCCAAGTTAAGGTTTTCCACAAAGACTGTTGCACACGGTAGCACGTGTCACGGCTAAACACAAAGACAGTTTCATATAACCTATCATGAGACTCATCAATACCTAATTCCTAGGAGCTATATGTGGTCGCACCCATCATAACATGTTCATGAATATTCATTCCACATATAGAATCATATATAATTAATCATTAATTAAACATATGGGTACCCATGGAATGAAATGGGTATCATAATATTGTAATAAAGAAAAATAAATGGGATTATCAAAAAAGATTACAGAAAGGAAAGGAAATAAAACATACAAGAAAATTCATAAGGTAAAATAGCTATATATCAGGGTATGTTATGTCAAATAGAAGTGAAAACATGTAAGAAGGGTACTTAAGAAATGTTAGCATTAAAACATTTTAGTGTGGTTATAAGGAAAATATTAAAGAGCATTTAAAATAGAAAAGGGAATAATATTTTATATAAAAGCATAAGTTAATAAATATGATTATAATAATATAAATTTTTATTTTTTAAAAACAATGGTAGCATAAAATATGTGATACAGTGAACTTAAAAATGATTAATAATTCGGGAAGTTCCCTTAAAATGAGGTTTCATTTCAGGAAGTATTGAGGATGAAACCATTTAAAAACATGTATATTCCAAAAAAGATAATGAATGGATATATATATATATATATGATTTCAGAGAATATACATAGAATTTATAAGATTTGTATAAAAATTAATGATATATTCTTTTGGGTAGAAAGAAAGATAGAGAAACTATACAGAATAATTGAGGATCAGGTAGAACCCCTTACCTTAAATCTGAAGGTATTCATCCCTTGATGTTAATATCCAATATAAGAAAATTAATTTAATTAATTAGTATTTCCAGAAACTGTAATTCATTTAATTTATTTATTTTAACCTTATTATGTTCATTCATGAAATTATTGATGGGTAAGAAAGATCAATTTCATTATTTGTTTCATTGGGTTTCATGATTGGTTTACTTGTATACATGTAAGGATAGTCATGTATGATGATAATGAATTTCCATAATTGAAGATGAAATTTATTTGTGAAAATGCAGTAGATTACGTGGTTATAAAATTGATTTCGTCATTTGATGTGAAGATGAACCACTAAATAAAGATTCAATGATAACTATTAGGGTTAATGGGTGGTTTCTTATCACATCAAACACATCGGGATTTATAATTTAATATCACATGTACAAAAGATTCCAAAACCTTAAATTAGACATAATACATATATTATATTATGGTTAAACCATAAAAATGGTATCATGACAAGAATTGAAGATGGAATTATAAATTCAAAACTTCTGTCCTTGAATGTTATAAAATAACACATCTCATATGTTGTTTTCATTTATTGTATAAAAGGAGGAGAAATGAGATATGATGATGGAATATTCCATTATCAAAAACAATAATGTATATTTAAGGTACTAGATCTATCATAACATTTGGATGAAAGGAGGGGATGAAAGAAAAATAATAGAATGGAATTTGAAAGAAAATAAGAGAATGAAAAGAGGAATTTACCTCTTGAATATGTCTTCCTTGAGAACCTCTTTAAGGGAAGGGATTAGGTATTTTGAAGAGATAATGAGATATTGGACGTGGTGGAAGGAATTTGGAAGATATTTGAGCTGAATTGGACAAGGTACAATGCATGAGAGGAGTGAAGGGAATAGGTAAAGATGGTGGTATTAATAATGTAGGAGAGGAGAGGAAACCCATTATTTTAATCAATAGAATAATATTTTTTCTCAAGACTATGAATATTCTTCATTATTATGACCAAAAATCATAATAATATCATTTTATTTTGAAAGAAATGTATATTTACATCATTCATAACTCAAGCATGATTCATCAATTCAAATTTTAGCACTTATCTTAAATTATCGTGTTTTACTATTCATCAAAAAAATTCCTGTATTTCAAAAAAATACATAAATTTCACCCTAACCATTTTTTTTATGTTTAGAATCCAAAAATAAACTCCATTTTATGAAAATAATTTTCTAAATATGTAAATTTTAATTTTTATATAAATTTATCATTTACTTGAATAATACATATATTAAAATTATAACTGATTTTATAATACTTTGAAAATTTAACTATGGTCTCAATAAATTATTCTATAATCATAAGATATCAATCCAAAAAGTTATGAATAAAATTTATGAAAATAAATTTTTTAATTTTTTAATTATTTCTAAATTTCTAATTAATTATTTATGACTTAAAAAAATACAAACACTATCATATTTTCACTTATAAGATGGATAAATGTTATTATAATTTCATTGATAAGGTTACTTATTCACTTGTATTATTTACTATTCATAATGGTCTTATTACAGTTCATAAGGGTAACATTACTATTCATAAGGGTCTGATACTATTCACCAAAAATTAAGTTTGCCTTATCAAACTCCAAAAATATTATTGATCATGATCATATATGTCAGATTCTAAAAATTCAAATCACAAAAGTGATAATATTATGTCTAAAGGTCACATAGTACCTTTTAGTTCATTGTATTTTGATTTTATGTTATTATATGACATAATTATAAGAAGGTAATTTCTATTGATTAAACTATGGGTCATCGCATTCTTCCCCCTTATGAAATTTCGCCCTAAAATTTTCATTTTACATTCTAAGACGTAAACAGTTGAGGGTATTTTTCCTTCATTACCTCCTCTAATTCCCATATTACCTCATCGTACTTATGGTTCTGCAAAATTACTTTTACCAGGTGAGTAGTCTAGTAATATATAATATTATCTCTATGATCCAAGATTTCCACTTTCTTCTCCTTGTAAGAAAGATAATTCTCCAACTGTACCACCTCTGAAGATAGAACATGTGAATGATCTAGTATGTAGTTTCTTAAGAGGGATACATGAAAGAAATCATGTAATTTAGACATCATAGGTGTCAGTTCAAGTCGATAGTCCACAGCTCCAACACGATCAAGAATATCTAAGGGGCCCATGTACCAAGGACTTTGCATTCTTTTCATAAAAAATTGTCTGACCTTGTTCCATGCATATAGGTTGGGGAATACCAGGTCTCCAACTATGAACTCTATGCCCCTTCGACGATTGTCTGCATAACATGTCTATCAACTTTGTGCTTCCTTGATGTGCTGCTGAATGGTTTTCACCTTCTCCAGCATTTATTTAACTATTTAAGGTCTTGTCATCTTATTCTCATCAACTTTATCCCAACATGTCAGTGTTCTACAAATTTTCCAATAAAGGGCTTCATATGGGGATGCTCGGATGGTTGAGTGGTTATTGTTGTTGTATGATAATTCAACCAGTAGAGGATGTTGGTCTCACCATCCTTTGAAGTCAATATAACACACTCTCAACATGTCTTCTAGTTTCTGAATAGTTCCCTTATATTAGAATTTAGTTTGAGTATGATTGGTCCTACTGAGGTTTAGTTCAATGCTTAGAGAAGGTTGGAGACTTTTCCTAAACATTGAGGTGAATATTAGATCTCTATCGAATACAATAGATAGTGGTAATCCATGCAGCCTTACCACATCCTTGATATAAATCCCTAAAATTTGATCCAATGAGAAGTCCTCTTGAATTGTAATAAATTTATATTCCTTTGTAAGATGATCCACAATGACCCATATAACATTTTTTCAATGGATGTATTTGGAATTCCAATAACAATGTCTATGGTGATGTTCTCCCACTTCCATGTTGGTATGGGTAGTGGTTTCATCATCCCCTTAGACATCTTTCATTCATCCATCACTTGTTGACATACCAGTAAGTTTGAGATATACTCAGTAATCTCCTTCTTCATATTGTCCCACAAAAATTTCTCTCAAAGATCTCGATGCATCTTTCTGCTCCCTAGGTGAATAGAAAAAGTTGAGCTATGTGCATCATTAAAAAGCTCATGTCTCTAGATTTTATGGTACACATAATCATGACCCAAATCTTACAACACCTTCTTCATCAATCATGTCCTCAAAGGATTTACCATTTCTGATAGCTTCCACCATTTTTTGAATTTCCACATCTTTTCTTTGAGAATACCTTATTTTCATCATGGGGGATGGTCAGGCAATCATTTGAGAAAAGATTGATGATGTTCCTCCTTTAATAATTCCCATTTCCATTCTCTGTGAATATAATAATATTAGATCCCTTTCAATTCTCATCATTGATTTATATGAAGGACCATTTGTACTTTGAGCATCCACCACCTTATTTTCCTTACCGTGATGGCAGTGGATTTAGCATCCATAATCTTTGATGAGCTCTAACCAGCTTCACTGGTTCATATTAAGCACCTTCTATGAGAATATATACTTAATACTCTTATGATCAAAATTTATCTCACACCTATCCCCATAGAGATAATACCACAAAATTTTCAATGCAATGATCATAACCGCCAATACAAGATCATACATGGGAAAGTTTTGATCATGTATTTTCAAATTCCTTGAGGTGTAGGCTATCACTTTATCATTTATCATTAGCACAAAGCCTATTCCATTCTTGGAGGCATCAATTTACACCAAAAAGATGTCTCCACATGTTGGGATTGTGAGTATTGGAATAGAGATAAGCCTCTTTTTGAGTTCTGTAAAGATTTCCTCACATTCTTGAGTCCAGAAAGCTTCACCCCCTTCCGTGTCGGCTTTTTCATTGGGTTTGGAAATCTTGATAAGTTCTTCAAAAATCGTCAATAATACCAAGATAGACCCCAAAAGTTGTGGATTTCCATTATATATTTTTACCTAGTCCATTCTTCAATTTCCATTTCCTGGAAGGGTCCACTGATATCCATTTACTAGTGATAACATTCCATAATAATGATTCTTACTCCATATAGAAATCACTTTTACAGTACCTTGCATAAATTTTTTCCCATGGAAAAGTCATCAGCACTGTATTAAATACTCCTCTAGTTCCTCCTTGATCTTGTAGTATATTATAATATCATCTATAAATACTACCAAAAAATTGTTGAGGTAATCTATAATTACTCTATTGATTAGATCCATGAACATTTTTGGAGCATTAGTGAGTCTGAAGGTCATCATTAAGAACTCATAGTTTCCATACCTTGTTTGAAATGTAGTCTTGGGAAGATATTTCTTACAAAACTTTAATTAGAAATATCCTATCTAAAGGTCTGCCTTAGAAAAATAACTAGACCCATGAAGTTGATCAAAAAATTAATATATCTGAGATAGTGGATACTTTTTATTTATCATTTTTTTATTGAGCTCGCGATAATAAATGCATAGGTGCATTAAATGATCTTTCTTCTTGACAAAAATGAATGGAGCACCCCATGGTGAAGCACTCAGGCATATAAACCCCTTTTCTAGATTCTCTTATAACTACTACATTAGTTATTCCAACTCTATAGTGGCCATTCTATAAGGTGTCTCTGATATAGGAAGAGTCTCATGAATATTTTCAATTGAGATCTCTAACTCTTAATCTGGATTAAGTCCATGAAATTCATCAGGGAATACCTCAGTGTTATTCCTCGTGATGGGCATATCTTTGAGAAGTGTCATCTCATTTGTCTCAATAATTTGAACTTGAAATGCTTCCTAATAAGGTAGTAATATCCACACTTGAGACAATTATTATAAAAGAGATTCATCTTCCTCCTTACACTTGTGAAGAACTTGAGGAAGCTTTGGGATGTGAAGAGTGATCTTAGTTTCTCAAAAGATGATGTTAGATTTTTATAAAGACAGACAATCCATGACCAATATATAATTGAACTCAACTAAAGGAAATATAACAAGATTTTATGGGAGGTTTAGTCCAATAACATTTATCGGGGAGGAGTTATAAACCATGGACTCAATAATTTCCCCATTCTCTATTCTCACAGATAACATATCCTACAAATATTGACGTGGTGTTTGAATAGTTATAATAAACTTTCAAGATATGAAATAATTCACATAACTGTAATAAAAAAGTATTTTTTCTATTCATGAATGAATAACTATCATACCTATCATCACATCGTTGTCTTGATCCACGTCAGCAGAAGTGATAGTATAATCACATCCTTGTTTTCTTGGAGGTTTTTTTTGATTGCCTTCAACAACCCTTAGATAAGGGAAATTATTCGCATAATTCTCTTGCTCCTTGCAATTGTAACACTGCACTACAGGCTAAGTGTTTATAAAAAATGTCCTTTCTTCTTCCACATTAGTATAACATTTCATTTACCTTTGGTATTTCTTTTCTATATATCATATCTTTCAATATTTTAAGCAATTCCAAGTTCCCTTTAGACAGTTCACAGGATGCTTCTTCCCATAATTTTGACACATGGGATGTCCAATATTATTTCCATTATGGTATTTATTTTCTAAACCACCCATATTAGACTCCATGTTATGATTTTTTTCATTAGTCCCACAATACCACTAGAAGTCTTCAATATTAATTTCAAACTTGTGGTCACAACAGAGAATCTCCTCATAACTATCAAAGTCTCGAATCACCAATTTTTTTGTAGACTCGGCATTAGTCCACTAAAGAAGTATCCACCTTTCTTTCGGTGTTCAAGACAAATATGGAGGCATATCATGCAATCCTTATGATATTTTCTTCGTACACCCTGATAGAATCATCTTCCTTCTAATTGATTCTGAGGAACTCTCTTTCTATATTGAGGTGGAGGGTTTGTGGAAATTATTTATTGAAAAACATTTTCTGGAATTCCTCCCAATCCATGGAATAAATTTCTTATTAGTACATAGTATTCATGATCAGTTTCCACCATTGATCTGCTTCCCCATATAAACGATATACTTCCAATACAAATTTATCTTATTTTGAGCACTAGAAGACCTAGAATATAATTTTGATAGAGTTAATACACTATTACATGATGAGGGGTTGGAATATCCACTTAATATATGAGGCCTTTTCTGTATGAAGGATTCAATGGAAATATTCTCTTTCATTGGAGTAGAAGGTTGTTCCACATGATTCAAGTTATTATTCATATCTTGAGATAGAAAATCAAGTACTATGATGATGTGTTGAGAGCCTGTTCCCATTATACTTAGAATATCATTAGGGAAATCATCCCATTACCTATACCCTTGATTACCGACAAGTGATCTTATATTTCCCTACATTACCATTGAAAAAGAACATACAATTAGGGGTCTTGAAAACATAGTTGATAAAATAAATAAGAAAAATTAAATATAAATGGATAAAATATTAAAGAAAAATTATATCCTATGTTGTGATTACCTAGGTTTCAATCTAGGTTATCCATCATTTTTTTCTTAACATATATTCTTATGGGATCTTTTTTATTCCCTTAATAATGGTTTGTACTAAGAATATTAATTTACCAAAGAATATCCTCCAGGGGTGTCAAACCATGAGTGCAGTAAGGCTCATTGTCATGAACAAGTTCTCGTTCAAGTCCAGATCAAGTAGTGTTTTTAGGTTTTACCCCTAGATACATCTGTGCTAGAGCCACATCCACTTGTTTTAACCCAAACATGGATTTATTTTCTACATAATCATCTTACTCTATACTTAACAAAATTTTGGAATTTTTTCATATACTTAGTCTCATCCTTATGGTTCTTTCAAATGATCTCTATTCCTAATCTCCAAAAATAACTAAACCTTCCCTATAATACCAAATATAGAGACCCTATACGTTTACATATATAATTACATGATTTCTAGCATAGTAAAGCATCACATTACAAGGCAATTATCGTAATGTCTAGTGTCTTAGAAGACAAGTTACATAAAATATTAAACATGGAACTAAATATAAAATTTATTTATTTAGTATTCATAAAGATCAAATAAAAAACATTGTTCTCATACATCTTCATATGATAACTTGAGGATAACATGAACAAAGGGATGAACTAAAAAACCCAGTAAAGGAATAAACATAAGAATAAATCATTACCACATGGGTTAGAAGGGATGACATAATGATATAAAAAGGGATGGAACATATAGAATGGAGACATATAAATATGGTATCATAGGAACATTGATTCAAAGTAATGTGGAAGAAACATAAAATGTGGCTTCATCATGATTAAAGGATCTTTTCACATAGAGGACCACATGTCAAGGTTAACCACCAAGACCATTGCACATAGAAGAAGCAGTCAAGTCTAACCACCAATACCGTTACACATAACGTCTCAGGAGACTCAACTTTACCCAAAGAATTATTTCTCTATCTAGGTGAACCCATCATATCATTTTCATTAATATTCTTTCCACATATAGAATCATACATATTCAAACATACATAAACATAAGGGTTGCCATGGAAAGAAATCGGTATCATAATCATGTCATAAAGCATAATTAATGGGCGTATCAAACAAGTGTCCATGAAATAAAGGAATTAAAACATATATGGATTATGATAAAGAAAAATATGAATATAGCCTAGTATGTGATGTAAAAAAAAGTGACAACATGTATGATGAGTATTTAATAAATTTTATCATTGAAACATTTTAGTGCGGTTTTAAGGAAAATACTAAAGATTATTTAAAATAGAAAAGGGAATAATATATTATATAAAACCAAAAGTGAATTGAGTATATTTTCACAATATAAATTAATATTTTTCAATGAAATGGTATCTTAAAATAGGTGATTACAATCACTTAAAATTGGATCATAATTGTGGAAGTTCCCTAAAAATAGGTTTGCTTTTTGAGAAGTATTGAGGAGGGAACCATTTAAAAACATGTATATACCAAAAGAAGATGATGAATAGTTCTTGATACATGAGTTTGTAGAATCTAAACAGAATTTATAATATTTATATAAAAATAAAATATAACTTCATTTGGGTAGAAAGAAATATATAGCTACCTGAAGGAAATAATAGAGGTTCGATTAGAATCCATTACATTAAATCCGAAGGAGTTCCTCCCTTGATCTTAATGTCCATAATAACCAAATTAAAATCATTAATTAATATTTCTAGAACCTATAAATAATTTATTTTATTTATTATAACCTTATTAAGTTCATTTATTTCCTTTTTGATGGGTTAAGAGGTTTAATTTTATTATTTGCTTCATTGGTTTCATGATTAGTTTACTTATATACATGTAAGGATAAACATGTATGATGAGAATGGTTGTCCAGAATTAATGTTGTATGTTATTAGTGGACATACAGTATATTAAATGGTTATAAATTTTTTTTTTAATTTTATGTGAATATGAATCATTATATAAAACATTAATAATAACTTTTTTTCTTATTTGGCAGTTTTTTATCACGTTAAACACATATTGCTTTATAAATTATTATCATGTGTAAAAAAGATTCTAGAACCTTAAATAAGAAATAATACATATATTATAGTCTATGTAAACCATAAAAATGGTCTCATGGTCATAATTGATTATGGTAATATAAATTGGAAACTCGTCGTCCTTGAATGTGAAAAAATCAGACATCTCATATTGGGTTTTCATTTCTAGTATAAAAGGAGGGGAAAGGGGAGATGATGATGAGATATTATATTATCATAAAAATTATATTAAATTTAAGTCAATGGTTCCATAATAAAATTTGAATGAAAGGAGGTGAGGAATGAAAAGGAAAATAGTGGAACTGGAAAGACAATAAAATAATGATAAGGGTAATTTACCTCTTGAATATGTCTTCCTTGAGAACCACTTTAAGTTAGAAGATTGGGTATTCTAAAGATAACAAAGGATAATAGACATGGGAGAGGGGATTTGGGAGATTTTTTATCAGAATTTGGACTAGGAAAAAGGTTTTAGAGGAGTGAAGAGAAGAGGTAATGACATGTGGTATTTATAGTGGAGGAGAGGAGGGGTTTCCCATTATTTCAATCATCAGTTTAATATTTTTTTCTCAAGACTATGAATAGTATTGATTCTTGTGACTTGAAATAGTAATAAGTGCATGTGAGTTCAGACTAATGGCCATTTATATCATCCATGAATCATGCACGATGTAGTAATTCAGGTTTAACACTTTTCATAAATTATCATATTTTACTATTAATCAAAAAAGTTCAAGTATTTCAGAAAAATCCCAAAAGTCCACCCTAACCATTCTTCAATGTATATAATCCAAAAATTAAATCAATTTTCTTTAAATAATTTTATAAATATGGTTAATATAATTTTTAAATAAAATCATCATTTACTTGGAAAATACATTTTTTTATATTATATCTGATTTTATAATACATTGAAAAATAAAATAAGGTCTCATAAAATTATCCAATAGTCATAAGATATTAAAACCAAAATCTTATGAAAATAAATTATAAAAATTAATTTTCTTTTTTAATTAAAAAATTATTCATAAATTTTTAATCAAATAATTATGATCTAAAAAAATATCAACACTGTCATATTGTCCCTTATAATATGGATAAATTATTTTTATACTTTAATTGGTAAGGTTACCTATTCACATAGAAGATTTACTATTCATAAGGGTTATATTACTATTCATAAGGATAACAATAATATTCATAAGAGTAACATTACTATTCATAATGGTCGGTTACTATTCAAAAAAAATAAGTCTATCTTATCAGACTCCTAACATCTTACTGATCCAATAATGTTGGTTAGATTTTCAAAATTGAAATCAAAGAAGTGACTATTTTATGCTTAAAGGTAACATAGTACATAGTAGTTCACAGTGTTGTGATTTCATGTAATTATATGAAATAATTATAAGAAGGAAATTCCACTTCGACGGTGGCGTAGTGGTGCAGGGTAGAGGGCCATAGTAACGGTGTTCGATGAGGTCTGGGGTTCGATTCCTATGAGCCCGCTCTGGGGGAGATTTTCTTCCTCCTATGTACCACTAGACTTTCTAGGTCACCAAGTGTCTCACCGGGTGGGCAGAATGGGCGCACTTCACCTGGCTGACGGCTTGCGATTTCAAACCATCGCTGATCACAGTTTAACCCTGTGGGATGTGCTGTTATCTCGGCTGGCAGCGGCTCCTTCCCTACTGGGGAATCTTTGGATTATCTCTTCATTGGAAGGGGGGTTCTCGAGTGTGGAGTGTTCAAAAAGGCCACTCTTGGGGATTCCCATCTTCTTTATATTTAAAAAGGTAATTTCTATTGATTAAGATTTGGGTCATTACATTAAATGATTTGTAGAAATTATTTTTCTTGGAGATTAATTTGGAGGAGTTTAAATTAATGTAAAAAAAATTATTCTTTATGTCATGGTTCTCTCTAAACAAGGTTTTGGTCGTTTTTTAAGTTGTAATGATGAGATTTAGAGTAAAATTTTCTTAGTAGGAATACATTTTTGATGACC
The DNA here is from genome assembly GCA_963277665.1 of Viscum album. Lineage (NCBI taxonomy): Eukaryota > Viridiplantae > Streptophyta > Magnoliopsida > Santalales > Viscaceae > Viscum > Viscum album. The sequence continues at coordinate 1,212,067,237 of OY728122.1, forward strand.
AAGGAGGCTATAATGGTGTTTGAAATGGAAAAATAAGAACAACCCATGGATTATAAGAGTTATATTTTTCAAATATTGGCCACAATGTCATGTTCCATGTCATGATCAGAGGGGAATAAAGTTGCGTATGAATAACTTAGAAGATCAATGATAATTTTTGTAACACCCAGACCCCAGTTACCTAGAGTCGGTGCATTGTTACATAACATTGGCATGATCACAAGGTATCAAACCCCAAAAGACTTATCTTTTTAGTATCCTTGGAAGTAATAGATGCATTCATAAGATTTACATTGCATCAAGAAATAAAAACATAAACAACATTTTCCCATTTTGAACACACTTATATCCTTATCCTATCCCTGAAGTTCAACCATAAAACACTTCTTCGCATCCTAGGTAAAATATAACATAGAAAAGTGTGAGATCATATTCTAATTAAGGATAACAATATAGAATAAACTTTCAAAAATAAGAATAACCATTTAAGGAAATTTATAAGTCAAAAACATAAGAGTTTTGAACTTAAACATCAACATAATATGCTAATAATAAAATCAAATAATTCAATTTACTTATTCACATGGATATTCTACTAGTCAAATAATCACATTAAATATCTATACCCACTTTCATAATGATAAAATGCATAATGCCATACTTCATAACAATATAGTGAATTCCTTGTTCAAATACTACAAATAATATTTTGTTAACTCCTTATTCCAAGTCACTCTTTTGTCTCATGTGACCTACTGATGCATCGAGAAGATATAACGGGCTCCACCCGTCACTTACTAAGTCCAATGCATTCCTCGTTTGGAAAGTTTTAAACATAACATAAACATTAATATTCAAACTAGCATAAAAATGTCAATAATTTATATATAAATCATGAATGATATAAAAATAAAACATCCATATTCAAACATATCACAAAACCTTCAATACAATATCGAATATTTCTATCATAATAAATCAACCTCAATCAAGAATAATATCCTGTAAAGGATGTCGACATAGTTGAAAGTGATCAGTAAAAATATCTAAGATAAATTTCCCTTTTTCATGAAATCATTTAAAAGTCACATAATTTATAAACTAAGTTATTTAAAATTAGTTTTGAATCAATGTGTCCCTTACCACTTTGAAACTTTTTAAAGGAATTATAATTTTAGAACATTCATGTAAAAATAAATAAATCCTTAAAACCATTTTGAAAACATGGAAATTATTGAAAAAAGGTTTAGAATAATAAATCTTTAAAACATTTAAAATTATTTTTTAGTAAAAAATTCCCTTAAAAATAATCCCCTTGAAATTTTTTTAATGAAACATGGACATTGATAATAAATATGTCGCATTAGATACTTACGTAAAAACAACCTAGAATAAGTAAAGAGATTGTCTAATTAACCCTTAACTTGTACTTTTCCTTGGTTGAGGGTAAATTTACCTCCTGTTTAATAGTTAAATAATACAATAACTATATACACAAATATGATATCATATATTATCCTCTAATATTGCTTGGTTAATAATATTTTAGTAGTATCATCGTTTCAGGTGTTAACTGATTTGTTTTCCATTATATGCTTGGTTACGTAAAAAACATTTGTTATAGAGAGGATTTATTTTATTCATATACAGAATTATATTATGTCATTAGACATTATTTTTAATCATAAAATGAAAATTATCCTTGAATTATTACAATGGGGGAATGAATGTCATCACGTTCTTGGAGAGGGTAATCGGTACGTACGTACGAGCGATAATATCATTATATTGATGGTGAAATTGTATGTAATTGGATGGTATATAATATATAAATAATCATTAAAATATTATATTTATTATTTAAATCAGTTATACTCATTATTATACCCATCCAAATAATGATGTGCTTGAATAACAAACTACACCACGACGAAGAGACGGTAAGTCGTATGTACGCACTTATGTTGAATTTGTCATTCATATGATGGATAGAATAATTAATATGGTTTTACCATATTTTTAGTAACATCACAGTATATAGAAGATACTGGAGTTATTATTTTAGAATGGAAACAACAAATAGAGAGGAAGTGGAAGAAGAAAAAACTTGAAAGAGGTGATGAAATATTTACCTCTTCTTCGGGTTCTTCCTTTTGATTTGATCAAAAGGGATACATAGGTTGGCTTTATGACCAATTTATGGCCTCTAGGATGAAGGGAGGAAAGGTTTGAGGATATTTGGGTAGGTTTTGGCCGATCCAAATGGCTTTGTATGTGTGAAATTAAGATAAGGGTAAGTACCCTTTTATAAGATAGGTGAGGGTCACTTTAGGAAAAGCTTGAAATATTATTTTATAATAAAATCATTTTCGGTTTATAATGGATCAAAAATAATTTATTTAGAGTATAATATGGGTATGTGTCTAAAAAATCCCAACCAATATGTTTTAGATAGGTCTAGGTCATCATATTAACAATATATTTTATATTAAACTCTTAGTTAAATAGTTTGACATTTATCATGTCTCTTTGTATTTTTATATTATATTGTTAATAAACATACTATAACAAGACAAGACAACCCCATGAGGTTAATTATTAATATATATATAACCTTATCTAAGTCCTTTTTCCGATCCTTATATTTTAAGGAAAATAAAGTCAATTAATAATATAGTATTTGTTTTAAAAACTCAATTATGTTGATTTTGACACTATTTAGTATTTGATTTTTTTGAAAACCATAAATACTTTATCCCTTAGAATAAAATAAATATACCCAACCCTAAAATTTCATATTAACCTATAAAATTATTGGAATTCATCATAAGTCTCAATTTAATTTTTTTTATATTTATAATAACAATTATTCTAATATTTCATTGATAGGTAATTAGTGCATCATCATTGTGTCATAAATAAATTAATGTATTTACTGTCTAAAAATTATAAATAAAAAAACATTAGGTATTTAATCATTTTATATTTATAATGAATATTTTTAGTCTAATTTATATTGTGTTTAACCCTATATTAAAACTGGTTTAGTTATTAAACATTGAATTTAACTCTTTTAACACTTCTTTAAATAAAATAATAATAAATGTCCTAATCTAATCCAAGTGGACCGAAGAGGATCATATTTTATTACTAAGGTTTTTATTGGTCGAATTATACTTATCAAATAAAAATAGGACATGTATATTGGTAATTATGATATCATGTTTTACATTTAATTACCCTATTTACTTTAAACCGTGGTAAATAAAAGTCAAAAGTTACTATTAACCAAAAATTATTTTCATCTTATTGAATCACATTTTACTTATTGATTTCCATCATGTATCTCAGATTTTTTAAATTCAACTCATAGAAGCAGTAAAATTTTGTTTTATGCAAATTTGCTAATGTGCCCAGAATGTGGGTAAAATAGGTTAAAAAGTTCAAGAAAATTTTATACATCTAATTTTATTATAAAATAACTCCAATTAATTGAATTGAACTTATAAAGGTATTATATTTCTATTATGACTTAAAATAAATTTAAAAAAAATTATTTAAATAAAAAGTCTGTATAAAATAATAACACAATGTTTTTCACTATTCATTAAAAATTGAATGTTTTCAGAAAAATAACAAAAAATCACCCTAAGCTATTTTTGATATTCCAAATTCAAATATGAAGTCTATTTTACCAAATCCAAAACATAGAAGTTGTATTTATTAATTTAAAATTAATTCCCGTTGCCAAAACCAAAAAACGTGTTTTTAAAACGTAAAAACTATCAAAAGATTGACATGTGTTTATGTCAAATTTTAATGTGAAATTACATATAATGACCTAAATTTTATTAAATGATAAAAATATAATCTAATTATTCTTAAAAACCTTTCAAATGCATAATTTGACACTATAAATTATTTCTATTAAAAAAGTTGTTTTCAATTAAAACAAATTATTTTTCACTATTCTTCAAAATATGAAAGTTATCAGAAAAGTACCAAATATTTATCCAAAAAATATTTTTTTCCCTATTCTAAAGAAGAATTTAATTTTGTTAAATTAAATATATAAAAGGTTCACATGTTTTTTCTAAAAAGGGTTCACCATTAAAAGGTGGTAAAATTGCATTTTTTGAAATTTACTTCTTTTATCTGAAAAAATGAATCTGTTCTTATATTAGGTCTAAGAAACACATAATATGGATGATAAAATTATATAGAGTATATAAGATTCATAATTTTATTAATAATATTCATAATTTCTTTTTGAAAGGCTTGTTTGGTAAGTTGTGGTGCGCTAGAACTCAGTGTTGCATGTAGCGCAAGCTATTGAATTACGTTAATGAGACAACATTCTATGAAATCTTGGGGGGTTGCAATTTTTAACATGATGATGAGCTCCACACCATAATAAATATATATTTTAATAAATTACAAAATATGAATATTTATATAAATCATTAGATAAGGGTAAAAACTGAAAATCACTAAGAGTATTTTAATAATAACCAATGGACTCAACTTCTTATATATGAGTAAAATGAGTCTCACATAAGAATACATATGAAGGTTCATGGCTGATATTAGATTTATTTTAATAGAAATTTAAATAATAATCAATGAAATTAACTCTCAATGTGTGAATAAAACTCAATAAATAAAGTTATAGGAATATTATCGGTGTTATCTATATTTTTTTATCATAGTGAGTGAAGATATAAAATATAAAATGGATGAAAATATAGGAACAAGTGATAGTGTAAATGTTAAAATAGAATAAAACTTATTAGGTTTAATAATAACATGATATCTAGTTTTAAATTAAATAAATATAAGAATATATCGTATATCTACCATTTTTGAAACATGAACATATCTTTTTATGGAGATATTTAAAATACTACACTAGGATTTCGAATGGTATTTTTGAATGAGTATGATTTTTGAATTAATCAATGAGTTATAAATATAATATATAAGAATATTTTTAGGTGAATTTTCTCAATAAAGGTTGAAATTGGCTTGATAATGAGGCATTCGACCTTTTTGGATCACATTCTAGAGTGCATGGTTGGATTCTAGATGATTGGAGGCTTTTTTTTATATTATGATTTTAAGATACTCTACCATGTATATCATATATAGAACCCATGGTTCTATTTTAAATATGATATATATGCATAATTTGAATATTTTTCTAATTAATGTTGATTAGATAGGAGATTTATACTATTTTTAATTCTGATTCTTTTACGTTTTATTCTTTTATTCATTATTAAACGTCTTTTTATCATCCTTTATGTGTGAAAAATATAAATTAATTCATTAATTTTCATTCAATTCATAAAATAGCCACTATAATCAATTATTTAACATAGATTGATATTGAGAACCTATTTTTAAACATGGTTTTGAGTCACCTAGTTATTAAATTAATATATGTACTTGATTCTATCAAATGATTATTTTTGTAATTAGAGAATAAATTCAGAGGCCTTGAATTTTCTAATATTAAATTACAAAAATAAAAACATACATAATTAAGAACATTAAATTTTCAATTATCACATGACCTATAATTTATAAAACCTCAAAGGACTTCATCACTCATAATTCTCTTAATTGGATATTTATTTTTTTAGTTTTAATTGGTCTCCAAGACATTTGAATTCAAACCTTATGCTATGGATCACTAGTCTCTATGGGATTATCCTCAATCATAAACCATGTTATTAATTTATTATTTTAGTTTTAATAAAGTTTAATTATAAATTCTAAACATGAATAAATCAATGCATTAACAACACCACAGTAGTGGTTTAAGTTTCTCGACATTAATCAGGTGTGGGTGTCATTAATTCCAGTTGATAATAATATTTATAATTTTTATGTAACCACCCTTAAAACAAAAACATTAATGGAATGGTATATTTTAAGCTTGAGATAAAACCCACATAGGTAAATGATACCTAACATGAATCTTTAACCCAAATATTAAGACTTATAATTTGAATAGTCCAATATATATTTAAAATAAATTAAAGAATAGTGAAATAATAAAGATTTTTGAGTTTTTATAAATCTAGGATAATGTGATAATTGAGGCTCTAATTTTTTCTAATGGATGATCTTAGTATTTTTGGAATCAGATCTAAGTAAAACCTTCATATTATAATTTAATATATAATTAATATAATCTTTTTTAATGGTAAATTACTTTTATCCAGTAATTTATTATGTGATCCAAAGAAATTTTTTAAATATATATGCTTAAGAAAATTCTATGATCAAGAAAGAATATCAGTAATATTTATGTTATTAAATTGAAATTAATCAATTCCATTGATTATCTATATATATAAACAAAAATAGAAGAAAATATAATATTTTAAAACCAAAAAGAATAAATTTTAAAGACAAAATAATTTAATAACTCAACAAACCTTCATTTAATTTCCCAAAAAAAGAGTAATTTACCCTCAAATATATTAATAAGAACAAATGGTTTTAACTTTATTATAAATAACAAAGGTGAATTAAACCAGCTAATATAAAATATATCTATACCCTTCATGATTAAGGACCCTCCTTCCAATTTCCATTCCTCTTGAATTCATTTTTTGATCTCCATCTCCATGATAAATAGATAATTCCTTCAAACTCTATTTTATTTTTTATTTTTAATAAATCCGATTTTTGTTAAGAGGGAACCAAATGAATTCTGAGAAAAAATTAAAAAAAAAATTGTATTCACATATTCAAAACTCAAAAATCAAATCCACAAACTTCAATGATAGGCGGGACAACCTAGAGACACCAAGTGTTCCTTGTGGTTTTCACTTGGAAAGGATTAATGAACCATGAGGTTGTAGAAATAATGTCCCCATCATAGGCCACAAATTATGATTACCATCTTAATGTCATCTCATCAATGCTAACACATGTCATTGGCACGACCACATCCACCAAGCCAATAATTGATGAATAATCAACAAGAAACATTATGGCCAGTACCTTGGACCACTATTGAAGTATATGAAAAATGAGGAAAAACACTTTAAGAGCACTAATTAAAGGATCGTCATGAATTAAAAAATAGTGGGAACCTAAAAAACACCACTAAAACCTATTAGGTCCAACAGAAACACATAAATAATATCATCACTAATGTAAACCATACTATAACAATACTACATTAGGGCTTCTCGTATCACCAAATAATAACCAAAAAATATATATAACTGATAAAAAAATTATGATACTAAAAATATCCATCCACCCCAAAAAATATGAAAAATATGAGATAATTCAGGTTAAGCCCCACGGAAGACCATCGGAGTCCAAAAAAATGCATCACAAATCTCCATTGAGAACTATCACGTTAGACTGACCATGGGAGGAGTAATGGTAAAGGAAAATATATGTGGTTTTTAGTAGGATAAGGCCAAAATAGTGGGACATTACCTTCACCAAGACCAAAAATCACGTTCATAAAATTCCAAAATCATATAAAAAAATAACACCATGCTACCAAAAGTGTTGTAAGTTACACCTCTATTGACACTGATGTTGCCTCTCCCAGCACATCCCAACCCATACTCAATAACCAGTGAACCAAAACTGATAGATTTTCTAATGTATTAATTTATAGTAAGATCACATAAATGTTCACTAACAAATTAAAAAAAACGATCTGACTATGAGGAAATTAAAATGCAATATCTATTAGACCACAACCAAACCATTAGAAAAAGTCCATTTGATGAAAGAGGAACTGATATGAATTCAAGGAAAGACCACTGAAGTGTAATATCCAAGGAATAAAGGGGGATGAAATGAAAGGTACATCAGAAGAAATATGAAGGACCAGATTTTGGGGAGGTGGAGGAATCTTAAGAGAGGAAATATACAATAATCCCTAATACAAATCACCACTAAGGGGAACCTTACTGGTAGAGGAAGTATATTTGACACTGCACACAGGCCTTCACTCCACTAACTCCCTTCATTTATAAAGTTAATATATATCTCATAACTTCTTATATATACTAAATCATATTTCCTTTAATTATATCCAAATAAATATTAATATACTCCTTAAAAGTTGAGTGGGATGTTCCAAATATCTTATATAGTTTTTTCAAGAGTTTACATATTGTTTGAGGATATAAAACCTTCATAATTGTCTATTTATTGTAGAAAAATGATTTTTATGACTTCACCACACTATTTTATCTTTCCTCGTGGTGTATAGAGTAAATAATCTAATAAAAATTTCTTTATCTGCATGACATGAAGAGTATCAAATGATAATGGTTACTTTATCCCTTCAACACAAGATTCTAATTATCTTCATACCATTTTTCCTTATGTTTTTGGGAAAGGAATTTTTATATGATATCATTATGATATAAAAAACACTCATGAAAATTCCAATGGAAATCCTCATGTATCTCCACTACAATAATTATATTTATTTTCCAATAATTGAATTACCATTTTAATCTTATACTGATCTAGTATCTTTACCCTTACATGATCCTCATTTTACACATACATATCCAATTGAGCCTACTAATCAATCTTACATGTCCTCGTAAGAATCCTTGGCTATGATATGTTTCCTTAAATCCATTAATTTCAACCTTTTAGTTTCAATTAGTCTTCACATGTTGAAATTCACTATGTAATTATCCATGATCTATTAGAAATTTTTTTAAGGCATTAAATTAATATGATCCCTGACTTGTTCCTCAACATTAAATACTAATAATTTTATCAATGGAATTTTCTCTTTGATTAAATAATAACGTCATACTTATTAATGTAAAATTATATAAATCACATGAATCACATCATGAAAACTATTAACAATTTTTCATATTAATTTAAGAATTACATTTCTAGAATAAATATAGCCATGAAAATTGAAAATACTAAAATGGGATAAATAATAGAAAATAAGATAACTGTAATTTAAAATTTTTATCTTCTCATTCAACCAGGTTAACCACACTCATGAACCACACTGTTATAATGAAACAAAATATTAGTTTTGAAATATTCATTTGGAAAATGAAAATATACAAAACCTTGAAAAAAATTAGGTGAATGAAAATTTAATGAATATTTTTGTATTTATAGAATGTAGAGAACCCATGTGACCATAAAAAATTTGATAGTTGATATACTAATATCACCATTGGGATAGTAATTTGACTTTTATGAATAGTTACATGAATATTGTAACAGTTTCTTCACTTATATATGTGTAAAATAAAATTTAGGTATCTTAAAAAATGATAATATGGCATATTTTATCACGATACAAGTAAATAAGAATTTCAAATATTGTAAAATAAGTGTTTTTTTAAAATATTATTATTATTTTTTTATAAATAATATAATGATTTAAAATAATTATAATTTTTATAAAATATATTTATAAATTAATATTATGTTTTATTATGATAATAAAATAATTTTATGAGTCCTTAAGTAATTTTTCAAACTATTGGAAAATTGATCATTATATTAAAATTTGTATTTTGAAAATTAATGAGGATTATAATTACATTTTAACTTTTTATATTTAGAAAATTATTTTCATAAAGTTGATTCCATTTTATTATTTGACACATAAAAAAATTAGTGATATTTTTGTTATTTTTCTAAAATATTTGAAATTTTTTGAATAGTAAAATACGGGGAATACAATATTTAACATTATAAGTAAAATACATGATTTAATGAATATGTGATGATTTAAGAACCCATTATTTAAAAAAACATTCCATATTTACTATATATCATAAAAATATTCAACACTTTTTTTAGTCTTCAGAAAAAATAACAAACTAATGAGTATAATATAGAAAAACACCACACTCCTCCCCTAATAAATACCAACCCTCATAGCCCCTTTTCTGCACACCTTAAAATCCATAGAGAATACTCATACTCTTCCCAAATATAACATAATATCTCCCAATGAACCCTATAAGCCTTTTTCTTATCAAAATAACAATCCAAGGTTCTTTAAGTTGACGTTCACGATGAGACATTCAGAGGATGAGGTAATTCCCTTGACCATGCCTTTTAATTTTTCTTCATCCTCATCCTCAAGAAAAAATTTCATACAACATGGGATAATATCTATAGTATTTTAAATTTAATATAAATTTATTATATTAATGTAATTTATACCATATTTTATATTCTCTTATAATTTTATTCAAAAACTAATAACATCATCCATTTTATATCGGTTCACCACCTTCGTGGATAATGATTTTTTTTCCATTACCATAATAATGGTTTATTTAATTTCACTCATAATGGTTTTAAATGACTTAAATATTTATATTATATATTTCTCATTTTCTAAAATTAATATATATCCATAATATTTAATAAAATGAATATAGGTTGTGATGGTCAGTATAAGAGACTAAATAAATTAAACATTTAATGAAAATGTTTATACTAAATGAATCATAATTATGTTATAATAAATGTACATTTTAAAGAATTATAATTTATATAAGAATATTAATATTCACTAATTTAACTTCTGGATTTTTATTCCCAATTTAAAATAACATCAATAATTATCTATAAAGGGCCAGACCATGTAAGCATGACGTAAATGCCCTGAAAATAATGAAATTAAACATTATATCTCACTGAAATGGTTTTAAATAAATATAATATAGTTATATAAAATTAAATATAGTTGTAAAATTATATGAATTAAGAAATTTTTGAGTATAATTTTATTATCTGGGATGTTAAGTTCATGTAATGAATGGTTCTCAAACATAAGGAAAGTGATCTCTCTAAACCACCCTATTCTTTTGGGTTATGAACTTTCTATCTCTAACTCAATATATCACAGTTTTTTTCAATATTATATTCTTATAAATTCTTTATATATTTATCACACTTACATAACTAGCTTATTCTGACTTCCATTTATGGGATTATACATTTTTAAGTTCATTTCTCACATTAATTATATAAAATCAAACTTGGTTAATGGAAAATTTTCTATATCTAAATCATTTTATGTAAGTCTATTTTAAAGTGTTTATTCCCATTCATAAGTTCATTAAGTAAATTATGTTTTTAAGGATAACCATTTTTTCTACCTATGGATTTCCAGTAAAACTCATTTTTATTCTTTCCTCAAAAGTCTTTTAAAAATTATATTAAACACAATTTTGAATGATTATTTCTATACATATTTCACTACCCTTTTCCATGCCTTTTATTAAATTAACAAAAAAATTGAGAAGTATTATTATTTACTATGATATCAACATATAAAATATTTAACTCCTTCCTCTCTTTGGAATCATTATAAAATATCATTTCATTGTAATATGAGGAATGATTATGCATCCCATTTATTTACATGGGTAATTCATATGTTTATAACATTGTTTTTATTTCCATAGGTGGAACAAATAAGAATGTCTATGTAATGATGGGTGAACCTATATTTTTATCAAATTCAGTGGGTATTGATTATATATCATGGGATGATACGTATGGGATTAGAGAGTAAACCTAATCCATGTTGGGACATTGTTAAATATATAATGTTTCCTTGGTAGTTATAATTGATCTATGCTTATGTCACGTTCCATTTTTTTACCATAATAAAATGTTTCCATTATATTATGGTTATAATTTTTTATATAATTCACCCATATTATTATTCATAATCCTTTTATATTATGATATCAAATGTTATTAACCAACCCAAATACCCTAGAACATTGGTATCCAAGAAATCTCGGACATGACATAAAGGGTGTTATTAATCCCCATGAGTAGGACATTAGTACCTGATCATCATCAAAATGTATATGTGAATGATTTCACCAAAAGTGTATATAAAAATTAAATTACATTAGAAGATAAACATGTAAGAGTTTTCATTATAAACACTTCTTACAGAGAAAAAAACTACATACAGATAGGTGAGCATCAATGTGATTCATAATCAAAAATATTTCACAAAAACCATCAAAATGAAACCCCTAAATCCTCATGTAATGAGTTGACCATAGATCCACCTATTATCACCATAAACCATGTCCCATTTTCAAGCACACCCACCAACTCCAAGTATATATTTACCATTTCTCATACCTAGTAAAACAATATCTACGAACTCCCAAAGGAAAAGGTTGGGTGTGAGAAAATGATCCCATTAAGATTTCACCAAATGTTTCATAAGTATTTCCCATAAAATTAAAACATATCATGCTTAAATTTAAAAAATTAATGAAAGAAAACATTCAAATTTTCATTAAAATCAATCTTTCACATTACTAATGTAGAAGATATATCAATTATAGGATTAAATTAAAGATATTAATAAAAATAGAATGGACATGAATAATGAATTTATATAATAATTAACATGTAATAATCAAATTAAAACCACTAAACATGGTAATAATACCAAATAAAAATTAATTTCCCACTATATGATCATCACACTACTCAATCACTAATCATGTATCAATGTGTGTTTACACATTCCTATTTCTTAGTCTATCTGGATAATCAATCAAAAAATAAATTCAAGGAATATTTTATTAAATATAATCATATTTTCAATGCTAATAAAAATATGTTTTTACTCAAAAATCACATGCCTTTGAAATCAATCATCAAATCAGTCGAATCCGAGGTTTATAAAATAATAGAAAACACATTTCAATTTAGGATATAAATTTATGTTTTAACAGTAAAGAAATTACTTATAGAACCACCTACAATTAATCACAAGTTAAATCAAACACATGTATGAAGAAATTAGAAAAAATAGTTGAAGGGGTAAGGATCAAGGATAAATCCATGGAATTGAAATACATCAAAATAACTATCTATTCCATCAAAAACATGATGATTCATCACTATTGGAAAAAGATAAAATATGAAATATAAGTATTATAAAATAATAAGAGATGATATTACCAAATAAAGATAAATATCATTCACTGGCACATAGATATGAGAAGACAATAGTTTTAAGGATCCAAAAAACCCACTTGACATCTCCCAAAAGCCATAGGGATCAAATGGAGTTGAAAGGGGGGGATTTGTAATAATAATACATCGGAAAAATATTTCTAAGTATATAGAAAATTTAGACCACACCACATGCCCCCATAACCATGTCATAGAAGTATTAAAAATTGTTAGACCATGGAACAATTAATGGCACAACACCACAGTCACCTTCAGTCCAATTGGATTAGGGATCCATGGTGATTACATTTCCTAGATACTGTTTATATAGGGTAAGGATATTGTGCAGCCCACACACCACACTACAACTTTACTTAAAATGGAATAGGAACCCTAACATCCTCCTACATCACAAAACTTCTCCATATTATAACCATTCCCAATATAGAATATCCTCTAAAACTCTCCACATCATAGTCTTCTATGAACATTGCAATAGTTTATGAAATAGAAGTTTCCTCAAAATCATACATCATGGGGCTTTACATTGCATCTGATCCCATTTTTCATAGCTATTATTGAATTACATAAGGCATAAAAGTTTCATACAACAAAACCATATCATCCACACTATAGGTATCCCCTCCTCTCCATAATACCTCTCATTTATGGTGTATCCCCCTAAAATCTAAAGAGAGTCTATTGATAACCCAAATCCAAAAGGTGATCAAATAAAAGGATCAAATAGAACATTAATGAAGGTAATGGGATATTATAATTTCCCACCATAAATTAATTCATTTCCTAGAAAACATGTCATGAAGAATCTATGATATAGATATGAGGACACCACTAAATCATCAGTGCCTCATACTACAATGTCGCATGAAAATCAGAAGTGTGCTACCATATCACTCAAACAAAATTTATATACTACTCACAAAGAATAAATTTATCAAAATCAACTATACAAATAAGGATATTGGTTATAGATAAGTTAATTATAAATTTGAGGGCCTTATAGATCAAAATATGGGATGTGTTGAAGATATATTTTTGAAGATGTGATATTTCAAATGCACTATGAATCGACATCAATTAGGGTGTAAAAACTAAATGTTAATCCACCTTTCTAACATTATAAAAAATATTATATGGTCACACATATATTTGTGCATAATTACCCTATTTTCAAAGCTATTAGTGGCCCAACCAAGGATAAAATCTCAAAAAAAACTAGGTCACCAACTAAAAATGAAAATGTTGATGATAAGGATCAGTATATTATTTATAACTGATCTAGGATTTCACCATTCTTTGAAGAATCAAGAAAATAAATTTCTCAAATCATGGACCTAAATTGATCCACTAAAACATGTCTCACCAATCTCGAACCTATAAAATTTATATTTACATGTGTGACCATATAAGTCCTCAAAGAGTGCCTTATGGATTGTTGAATAGAAAATGTTGTTATAGGAAATCACAACCAGTACCATGTGGCTATCATGGGATCCATAAAAGTCAAGAAAACAATCATAAATTATGTATTCCAAGATTTTTATGGGTCATTATTTCTTGAAATCAATATTTTTATGATACATCATTCTCAGAATAACCTTGGATCCCTTCACCTCCTAGAGGCCACTCCAAAAATGAGATGTTAATCATGGGTCTCTATCAGAAACTATAACATATGGAACTCCATGAAATGTAACATTATCTTGAACATACATACATCCCATGTCCAAAAAATTGGTTGCATCATTTCTAGAATAGCCTGAAGGCCTTAAAGTTTATATTATTTTTAACAATCCACCTATCAAGAGGTTAATCGGAAACCTTAAAATAATAAAATGCTTAAATAATAGTTACATGACCCATAGGTCTTAGAAGAAATCACCCAGACAAGAAAAATTAGAACTGGTCCTCCCCAGAAACTGTCATGAAATTAGTACCCCACCATAACAAGGCTAGCCAGATATATATCCTATGCAAATTTGCACAGGCCTAGTACCATTGGAAATGCCATACCGTCTCAGTATTCCAATTCCAGTTAGCTTTGATCTCAGGAATGTGTCTGCTCTGAATCCTCATCTGGAGCCTTGTCGCTTATAATATTACTGGTACATATTCATATTTAATGTGGCTCGAAGGCCATGGGGTGGCCTGAAGATCATGAGGTGGCCCAAAGGCCTTGGGAGACAATTGTCTTAAAGGCCTTGGGTGGACTGAAATCCATGAAGGACCCATGAATTGTCATTTCATATCATAAAACTTCTTCATGGTTCCTGGGTGTAATACCCATTGGAAATCTCACAAAAAAAGGTACAAGGTACCACATATGAATGAAAATGGAAGACTCACTAGAAAATGACCACTAGATAATGGTTTCCCCACTATAAATAAAGTCCTCATAGAAACTTCATTCAACATCAATTTTATTCTCCTAATGAATCATCTCAATAATATTGGAGGTTAGTTTCAAAATTGTCAACACAACTTCGGTCTCATCCTCCCAAACTCCCATATGGATAAGAGTGAAGATATACATAAAATTCCACTATTATGATGATTCTTTCAGATTATAGGTTTGATGATTCCTATTTAAATAATCATAAATGAAATTCCCTATACCATGGGTGCAGAAAAGTTTGAAACAAAATGACTTTAAGTACTATAACCAATGCATCTATCAATGATTCAAAATAAAATTGTGAGAATATATAAACCAAAATATTTTTAGAAAAATTAAATGCTATACTATTCATTAAAAAAGTCATTCTACTATATACTAATAGAATACATCACATCTATTATTTCAAGGTCATGAGTAGGATATATTTTCTCATGTGGCCTAAGCTGTTATGAATTACAGGACACCATATGATCACCCTGTATTAGAATGCAGCCCAATCCTAAACCTGATGTGTCAAAAAACACCACATAGACCATCCCAATCTCTGAAAGAGTCGACAGTGGTATATAATTAAAAATTCAGTTAAAATCCCCAAAATTAATCTTATATTAATAATCCCATGATAATATTACTCCTTTTTGAGTGAGAGAATTCATTAGATAATACAACATTGAGAAATCATTGAAAACCCAGCAACAATACCCCCAAAATCTCATGAATCTCGAAATCTCAAACAAAATCAAGATTATTCCAATATCATGAATGTATTCAAATTCTCAGAATAAAATAAAATACCATGTTTTATGACCATGTGTACAAAGCGCATCACTTCCCAAATCAGGATATTTCACTTCAATAACAGGGAATACAGTTGGTGATCTATCAAAATTTCCAAAACTATTCTCAAATAACACATATTTTCCTCCTTGGTCTTATATTAATAAAATATATCATCCAAAAATACCACAAAAAATGAGTTGAGATACTCATGGAATATCTTTTTCATCAGTTCTATAAGAACTGCAAAATAATTGGTTAGAAAAATAAGTATAACATCACACTCATAATATCTATACCTACTCTTGAAGGTGGTCTCCAAGATATCATGTTCTCTGTTACTCCATAGGTGGTATCCCAACCAATGATCCATATTTTAGAACCACTTCACCGCTTTCAACTAGTTAAAAATAATCTCTATATGGAAATGGATAATTTTTCTTTACTATAAATTGATTACTTTTTTGATAGTTAACATAGATGTGATTTATCTCATTATCTTTATTTGAAAAAATAAATTGTTCATCAAAAAGTGGCGTATATAGGTGAATAAAAAATTTATCTAAAAAATAATCTTGGTTGAAATTCAACTATTTTAGTTAATCTAGTTCCCAATACTAATAATGAGTAGATATGGGCTGGGTTCTTAGTACCAAGTTGATAAATAAAATTTACTTCTTTTACTAATGTAAAATAATAGAATTCATATAGAAAAACACTAAGAAACTTGATGACCATAGGTGGAAGATCACCACTCAATCATTCGTTCTCTAGTTTAAAATAAAACATCAATATAATTACAACCAAAAATATAAGAAGATGTTTTAATCATCTAGACCTTAGGTATCATTCTCCCTCGAAAACATGATGCATCCCATATGAGGTAGTAAATGAGACCTGTTAAATATATTTTTCAATTTGTGATTTGTAGGAAATCAGTCAATCCCACCTAAAAATGACATCTAAAGGTTTCATGTAAAGGACTAGAAAATTCCAAGTGATCCCAATATCTCAAAAAGAGAAGACACAAGAATGCAATTAGAGACCCTTATATCTATTCATTTTCAAGGTTTAGAGATATCTACCCATAAGATATAAGATTCATAAGATTAATAAGAAATTTCACAACATGATTCAATATAAATGACTGACATGAACTACTATCAAATAAATACGTTTCAAAAGATAAATCTATTATGATGGTACATATCATTATCACTGGACCCACATAAGCTTCCTCTGGTGACTATTCTACTATGTGATGATGATTCATTTCAGATGCATTGGGATGGAATCCCATAATTCCTGAAGGTTATGATTTCAATGACGTAAATTTAGGTATTAGTGAGATTATTCTACTATGAGGGGCATAAAATACATGACTGAACATCTGTTGTTGGAAAAATTGACAGAATGAACTACAAATAAATGGTTTTTGATATAAAACCTCTTAGAAAGACCAACATTTCCACACACAAATACAAGTCACCCAACCTTTTCAAAACAATACAAAAGTTCTGGATGATGTTTATTGTTGATATCCACCATGAGACTCATCACACTCTATATTTACATTAAATTCACTAGTAGAATATCCACTAAGAGTAATATAAACTCATATAAATGCTACCATACCATTCTGGTCAATCTTTTCTATCAACACCCTATCCATCACGTCATCATAAGATTTTATCTTCATCAACAATTCATGTAATAAGATATTAGTTTAAATACCCATATAAAAAATTCAGGCCTTCAGTATCTTATTCATCACTCCCTTAGGTGAAAACTCATGAAATTTTTCAAAGCTATTCGCATACTAAGTCATAGTCTCATCACCTTATATATGGTTAAAGAACTCTATGTACTATTCAAAAATAATAAAATCTACATATACCAATTATATAATATAATTCTTGAATTATTTCCACTATATGCCTCCATGTTTCTTTATTGCAACAATCAAATAACCCCACCTCATACTATGTCCTTCAATCCTGAAGGAAATACTCATTGCCATTGTCAAATGTGGAATTGGAAAGAACTCAAAAAATCTCTCACTGTTTTACAGCCAATAATAAACCTATTGGTAATGATTTGAACTATGGAAAGTTGGTGGTTTCTGATAAATAAATTGTTGAGAATGATATCTAATTTTTTCCCTTTGAGGTTCCACTTCTAAATCCTAAAAGGAAATAGGTGTGATTACCTTTCCTAGTGTGTATAAAACATGCACTACCATCTCATAAGATGGTGGTCAACTAAATTTTTAAATTTCAATGCCTTACCAGAATCCCCCTCTTGAGTTCTATTCAGATATATTCTTGGGGAATGGAAATACACAACATCAGTAGGTCAAATTGAAACATTAAAAAGAGTACTAAGATCATAAACTCAGTCAATTGATATGGGAATATAAATTCCATCTGAGAAATTTAAAAATTTATGATTTCAATATTCTCAAATAAAATTTAGGAAAAATAATATGATCCGATCATGTTTCACCTCAATTATTATTTTCCCTAACAACCATTGTGACTTAAGGATAACTATGATTCTAGATAGAAAAAAATTGACTCACAACTTCCACTTAAGTCCTAAAAACCAACCCTCAAGTATACTAAGATATCTCAGACATTGTACTGAAATCAATTATTGTTTAATAACCTGTACCCTTAATACCATTTTTTCATAATCTAACCCAGATACCTTTGTACATCGATAGCTGAGAAATATTTGACATGAATCAAAGGGTGTTTCTGATCCCCACAGGCTCAAGAAAACCGCCTAGGAATCATTAAATGATCTGAGCGAATGGTTTTTCATGAATAATATAAAAATAATAATATAATAGTTTAATATAAACATGGAATAGTCAGTATTCCAAACACTCCACAAGGATAAAATTATCGCAAGAATAAATGTAAACATAAAATTGAGACATAAACCAAAATATGTTTCAACATCCATCCAAATGAAAGCCTGTAATATCCAGGAAATGAGTAGAGGAGATCTCCATATGTTACCCTCATCACCCAAATCCCATGATCAAGAACTCTCACCACCTCCAAGTGGTGCGTTCCCTTTCCCTTAACATGTAATAACAATATCTACAATTATCTGTTAGAAAAGTTTGGATGTGAGATAAATATACACATAGTATTTCACTAAATTTTCCCTAAGGAGTTCCAATAAAAATAAACCATATTATGATTAAATTTGAAAAAACAAAGAATGAAATAAAATATTCACATTTTAATTCAAAAAATAATTTCAAACTAGGTATGTGGTAGATATATCAAAAATATTTCCAAATAAACATTTTTCATAAAAATATAAAGGACATGAAAAAGGAAGTTCTATAAGAATTGGAATATAATAATAATAAAAACCACAAAACATAGTAATAAACCCTAATATAAATTAGTTTCCTGATATAGGATGATTATACTACGCATTAAATATTCAGGGATCAATGTGTGTGAGCATATCTTCAAGGCTCTTTCCATTGGGATAATCAATCAAATAATAATTTTAATCCTTATTTTTCTAAACGAAAATATATTATCAAAGCTCTTGAAAATATATTTTATTTCACAAAACACGTTCCGATGAAATAAATCATCAAAATCGAAGGCTTAAAATAAAATTAAAATTAAATTTTCACTTCATGTATGTAATGTAGGTTCCAATTTTTAGTAGATTATTTATGGAATAACCTACCTTTAATCAAAAAGATCAATCAAACACCCATATCGGGAACCACAAACGGAGGGTCAAGAGTAAGGGAGTTTTAGGAGACATCCCCAAAATCACAAACAATAAATATAAGGATCTATTACATTAATGACATAAGGATTCATCACTATAGAAAAAAGATTGAATATAAAAGATAATAATTATAACACAAGGAGTGATACACTTATCAAAGGAAGATCAGTTGAATCCACCGTCACATCGATCCCAGAAGACAAGAGGTTAAATAACCCAAAATCCAATATTCAGACCCTCAAAAATACCAATGAATTAAATTTAGTATAAATGGAGGGATTTATAAAAATAAAACATTGATTCTATATTTTTTAGGTTTGAAAAAAACAAGGTCAGGTTGTAGCCCACCATGACCATGGTATAAAAGTGCGGAAAATGGTTAACCCACAGTGTAATGCATGATGTTGCATAGAAGTCAATACTAGTCTAATTGCCCTTGTATTAATGTAACATACCTCACCTGGGTCCTATTATTATATGTTATTTCTATGTAACATCCCACACACCACACCGCAATTACCCTCAAAATGGATGAGGAACCCGAAATGCATGTTATTCAATAGATATTATCCATGCCATATCCAAGAAAAATATATAAGTGGATCCAAAACACTACACAAAATAACTATGTATCAATACCTTAGTTTTTCTTGAAATAGTAATGGAATCAAAAACTTCTTTCTTAGGGATCCGCACAATATCTAACCCATAAAACACATACATGAAAAAATTAAAAGAGGCATTAAAATTCCCTATGTTGTAGTTTAACCATCGACCCCAAAATTTGCCTCCCTATGAAACAACACCTCATCCATAAAATAGATCCCTAAAGTCATAATAAATTTTCTGGAAAATAACCATCTAAAAGGTGATCAATGTAAAGTATCAAAACTTACCTGAAATATTGTAACAATATGTCATACTATATTATTATTTTCATCTCATATTATACAATTAATTATCATGTGTATTCCCTTATTATTATTTATATTCCACCAATTTTTTTCAATCCATGTGTTATCTTATGCAATTTTGGGAGCATAAAGTGATTTAAGAGCTCATTATGGGGATTAAAATAAAGATCATTTATTCTATTTTCATGTTAATGTTTTATGTGCATATTTTTATAATTACGATAGGACAATAAATCTCTGGATATGTTTTATTGGATATTTCTCTTTAAATTGATGTAATAATATGTGTAAAAGTATTGGGTCACACTGGTTGGTATTAGATCAAGGTATCATGATTTTTGAGAATTTAGACTAAAATACCTTAATGATAATCCTAGGGATAAGTCTAAGTGTAATAAAATCCCATAGTTTTTTTTTTGAATTTTAGAGAGACTGGTTTTTTTGAAATTACATTCATATCTTGAAAAAAATATCGTATGTAGCTCTAGTATAAATATACCTCTAGTTGTAAGCCCAAAAATTATCTGTGGGAATTAACTCAACCTACAACTGATGCAAAAAAAAGAGGCCTTTCTTAATACCTATAGTGACTCTCCCAAGGTATTTTCTTTGGAAAATTCCAAAAAAAATTACAACCCATTATAAAGGACATGAATGGTTTATTAGGTTAGATACCCTAATAGAAAGACAAACATGGAAAACATAGAGACTCATAAGTTAGGTTATACATTTCAATAATATGTAAATCTATATAAGTTCATAGTTTCTATTTTACATGATTTTTAGCTTGAGTATTCTCATCCCTATTTTTATTTTCTATTTTTTTCAATAGTTGGAAATAGGTGGATTCATACCAATAATCAATGTGATAGTAAATGTGATAACATCACCAAAAAGATTTCTAGAATGATGGTAGTGGGATCGAAGAACCTTATGGAAGTATAGCCTCAACCAATTCAATTTATAAATTATGACATGAAATATAGTGAGCACCATCATTCTCTAAAGAAAGAGAATATTGTGGTTTGATCATTTTATAAACAAATGAATCTTACATTGAGTAGATATTATGATCCAATCATCATGGTTTAATGGATTAATTACCCCAATAAGTTATTTTTTATCCTTTAGTTCTCAAAATAATGGAAGGATTTACTTTTTAATTATCATCTTTAAGGGGAATTCAATTAGTGGTGAGAACTGATCAAGAACATGAATCCCAATAAAGAAATTGATTTCATGGATTATTAAGGATTAAACATAATATTTTTAAATTAATATTTTCCATGAACTCTCCATCTTAAAATATACAGGGAGTGAAATATAATAGAGAAAATGGATGATAAGTCTATTAGGTCATCTGAGGAAAACTTTAAAATTCTTTCATGCTATGCCTTTTTCTATTTCATCAACACTGAAAGTAATGTGGAAGATCTATTTAGTTGATTAATGTCATTACTATAAAAATATTTTTCTGATTCAAGTCATTAATATCATTGAATAGATTTTTCACTTTTACCTTAATGACAAGATAGAGGTTAGAGAGTCTCAACGATCTCAAGGGGATATAGATAAAAATAGTAAAACAGAGTTTAATATGTGTGGATCAATTGAGAAATCCTATGGAAGAATGAAATCCTAGTGGTCCACATGTCAAAAGTGTGGGAAGATGAATCCTAGAAACTTTATTAAGGGAACTAAGTGATACTTAAACTGTAGAAAAGAGGTGAATTGTGCTTATTAATGTTTAATGGAGGTGAAAATTCCCTCTAAAGAAACATAATTAAATAAGGTTCTATTCAATGATCGGTTTAATGTCCAATTTTCTCAATGCATGGAATGTGAGTATTGTTAATGAAAATTTCTTAAGGCAACAATTTTTAGATAAAATCAATGATATTAATCTACAAGTCCGGAAGAGAAAGGAAGGTAATATTTTATCAAAACTTCTAAAGAGTATCCTTGTAATTATATGATGATAGGTATACAATTTATTCATACAATAATAATAGACATGCTATTTGATTCTAGTTCTGAACTTCCTTTCATATTCTGTATGTTTAATAAAACTATTCAAACAACACCTCAAAAAAAAGAAGTTGATCTATCTATTAGAATATTAAATTGGTAAATTATTTCATCTCAAGTATATAACTCATCCCCAGTTAATTTTTCTAGACTGAACCTCCTAGTAATTTTTTTTCACACTTCATTTAGTATAATTTGAAATGATAATGGGCATGGATTGGTTGTCCTTATATAAAGACAACATCAACCATAAAGAGAGGGAGATCACTCTAAACATCATAAGAAATCCTCTAATTATATACATGAGTAAGGATAGGGATGAATATTTATGGAATATTCGTCTTAATAATTGTTATTATTTGTTTATGAACACGTATATTTATCTTAAATGATTAATAAAAATGAGATAATGATGCTCCATAATATTACCATTAGAAGGAACTGTTCTATTTTCCTCCCTAATGAGTTTCCCAATCTTCCTCCAGGCTAAGTGGATGAGTTCTCAATTGAACTTATACCAATATATTTGACTATATCTAATACTCTTTTCAGAATTAAAACCATTTATTAGAAATAACTGATGGATTAGTTATAAGAGAATATGGAAAATTGTTTTATACTCACTAGTACTTCACTTTGGGGCACAGTGGTCCTCTTCATAAAAAAATAAGGATGGGTTAATGTGCCACTACATTGATTGTAAAAACTCAAAAAAATCATGATAACGTAAAACTATCCCCTTCCATGTATTGATGGATTTTTTAATCTACTACATGGGGGCCAATATATATCTACAGTGGTCTTTTGGTTGGGATGTTACAAATTAATGATAATGGAAGATATTCTGAATATTTTATTTTAATCAAGTTATTGAAACTATATGTTCATAATGTTTCCCTTTTGAAAAAATAATTATAAATAAATATTTATAGAGATAGTTAATAGATCCTTTAGAGATTACCATAAAAATTTTGTGGTAGTCATCATGAATGATTTTTTATATAATCCAAAAGTAATAAGTACTTTGTGGATAATTTGAATATTATGAAAAATACATTATGAAATGAGAAAATATATGAAAAGTAGAGTAAATATCATTTTTAGATGGAGTATGTATTATTCATAGGGATGTATTTCACTTAAAAAGGGTAATCTACACCCTTCAAAGAAAAAAAGGTGATTGATTAATGACCTAGACCAGCATCAATAATGGAGATCTATAGTTTCCTTAGACTATTTGGTTATTACTAATGATATTTGAGAAACCGTTCAGGATTGTCAGACCCACCAACAAGGATGAATCAAAAGGGACTAAATATTATCTTTACTAATGAATGTGAATATATCATTTAGGGATTGAAAAAGAGTCATATCATTGCACTTTTCCTCATTTTACCCTCATGTCCAAAGCTTTTCATGGTATAAATTGATGTTTCAAAGAGTATTTTAAGCTTTGTACAAATTAAAAATGATAAAGTGATAGTATATTCCTCACGGAAGTTGAAATTTTATGAATATAACTACACAATGAATGATATGAAGTTGGCTGTAGTGATCCTCACATTAAATATTTGGTTCCTTTTTCTATATGGTGGGAAGATTGAAATATATATGGATTATAAGAGCCTCAAGTAAATATTTTCATATAAGGAGATTAATATGTTCCAACCAATATGGTTAGAGTTGATCAATGATTGTGACTATTAAATACATTATCATCCTATGAATGTGGATAAAGTAAATAAGAATATGAGTATAAAATATCATGAAACCTTATCTATGATGATAATTTTGAAGGATCCAATATTCTTATACTTGAAAATGATATACATGATGTCATAATGGAAGGAACGTCATCATTAATTTCTCAAATATTTTCTAAAAATTCATTTTTGGAGAAGATAAATTTTACTAAAATTAAATATGTATAAATTCAGAATAATGTGGGAGCTATAAGAAAAGAAAAATCCATAGAGATGAAATTTAATGAAGAAAAATTTGAAATATTTGGGTCCAGACTATATATACCATCAAATAATGATATAAATAAGGATATATTGAATGATACACGTAGTTTTACCTTATCCATCCATCCAAGGTGCATGAAGACGTATTGATATATTCGAGAGTAGTATTAGAGGGAGTAATTCATAAGAAGATTGTGAAATATACATCATAGTTACTAGTATGTCAGCATGTGAGGTTAGAAAGACAAAATTCTATGGTGATGGTACCATTACCCATACATAAATGGAAATTGGAAAACATATCCAATGTATTTTTCACAATTATTTTGAATACATCCGTATCAAATAATTCCATATGGGTTATGTTGGATATTCATTCAAATACATATAACTATTTTGAATTAAAAGATAACTTCTCACCTAATAAACTTAAAATGATATACATAACGGATGTGGTGAGTATATATGAAACACCAATATCGATTATATTGGATTAAGATCTGAGATTTACCTATGTGTTATGAAATATCCTCCCACATTATCTAAACACTCATTTGAACGTTTTTATGGATTATCACCCCCATATTGGTGTCCAGTATAAGTTTAACATCTTAATACATGATGAAATGTTGAGATCATACTCGATGGATTTCAAAGTAGGATGGGATCATCTTCTTTATTTGGTTGATTTATCTTTTTATAACAACTTTTACTCAATCATCCATATAGACCAAAAAATATAAATTTATAAGAAGGGATATAGAACACTTATTTACTAGGATGAAGTTGGTGAATGTAATCAACAGGACTTGAAATTGTGGATTAAATTATAGAAAAGTCAAAACTCTTTAGCAACACATTCGGAAAACTCAAGGTCAAAAAAGAGATATGTTGATAATTATTAAAGAAACCTATGGTTTTATGATATAGATATATTTTTCATACATATACCTCAATTAAATAGATTCATGAGATTTTTTAATAAAAGAAAGATAATTCCTAGATATATCAGTCCCTTTTAGATTCTTGATCACATCAAATATGTGGCTTATCAACTAACACTCTCACCAACATTATATAAAATACATAACATATTCTACATATCAATATTAATGAAGTACATACCATATCTCTTACATGTACTAAATTCATATTTGGTATATCTATAAAATGATCTCTCATATGGGGATCATCCATTCATGTTATTAGATTATAGAGACAAGTTTCTATGTAATAAGTTAACTCACCTTATCGAATTACTATGGAGGAACCATAAGTATAAATAGGCCACATGGGAACAATAGAAAAAAATGAAATATAATTACCCTAAAATATTTTCACCATAGTATTTAAAAATAAATTTTTTAGGTTGAAATTTCTTAAGGTGGATCGAAAGTAATGTCCAAGAGTTTTAATAATGGAATTTCCCTTTTGATTAAATAATTGTGTGATACATAGAAATTTATAACTCACATACAAAACAAAATGAAAACTATAAAAAATGTATTATATTAATTTGAAGATTATATTTATTGAATAAATATATCCCTAAGAATTGACAATATTATAATAGGATAAATAATAGAAATTTAAATTCTTGTAAAACGAAAATCTCGATATGCTCAATCCATTAGAATAATCGTACTCACAGAAAACACTGTAAAAATGAAACAAAATGTGTATAGAGAAATATTAATTTGGAATATAAATATTAATGTAACCTAGATGGAAATAATAGTTGAATATGGAATTTATGAAATTTGTGATATTTACAGAAATTAGGGAACCCATATGATTGTTACAATTCTGACTGTTGGAATGGTAATCTATCTATTGGAATAGTAATATGACCTTCAAGAATATTAACCTAACCATTATAGTAGTATCATAACCTAATTAAGTATAAAATAATATTTATTTATCTTATAAAATAAAAATATGAAATTATATTGAAATAATTAAATAAATGTTTTTAAAATGAGAAAATATGTTTTTGTATTTTTTTAAAATATAAATATTACATATTCATTTTAAAAAAAATTGATTTAAAATAAATTTTATTTTCGTAAAATTGGTTTAAAAATTAATATTATCATGTATTATAATCATAATATAATTTTATGATTCCAAAACTAATTTTTCAAAGGCTTGTTAAATTAATCAAAATATTAAAATAAGTATTTCTCAAATAAGTAATTATTTTAATTTAAAATTAAACTTATAATATTTATAAAATTATTTTCAAAAAATATCTCTCATTTTTGTAATATAATCATTAAAAATGGTTAGGGTGATTTTTTAGTCTAAAATGGTTACATTTTTTCTGAAGAGTGAAATACACAAAAAAATATGATTTTTTACATTAAAATTTTAATACAATATTTATTGCATATTGGATAATTTTGAAAAATAATTAATTATAAATAACAAGAACCATTGACTATATAGTGTCACAATATTCATCACTATTGTTAGCCTTGATCCAAAATAATAAACAAATGAATATAGTATTCAAAAACACCCCTCTCCCCCTTATATATACAACCCATATACACCCTTTTCCTTGCACTCTTTATGTTTTGGAGATTTCCCAAACTCTACCCAACATACTCAAAATATATCACTAATTTACCTAAAATAATTTCTCTTATCAAAATTCCAATCCACGGTTCCTTAATTCGAATCCCAAGTGGAGATATCCAAAAGAGAAAGAAATTTCTTCAACTGAGCCTTTTGATTTTTCTCCCTCAATCATCCTCCTAAAAAATTTCCATAAACATGAAAAATAGATCCAATAATATATATATATATATATATATTAATTTTATTTTATTAATGTAATATCTACCATGAATCCTCTTATCTTCCCCTTTGATTCAAAAAATAAAAATAATGTCTATATTATATCAGTTCACCATCTCAATAGATGATGACTTTTTCTTCATTACTGCCTTTATAGAAGTTTTGAATTCACTCATAATGGATTAAAATAAAGTAAATATTTATATTATATATTTTTTCACATTCTAGAGTGAATATATATCCATAATGTGAAATAAAATGAATATAGGTCATTGTGGTTTAAAAAACCTCCTATCATCCTTATATCAAAAATAAAATGGATCTATGTACCATTAAAATTTCTATAAGGATATTAATATATTTTTTCATTTTTGGATTTATAGTCCCATTTGACCAGAACATTCATTAATTTTCAAAAATGATCTTATTGTGGAACCATGAAATGTACACCCTTGAAATTTATCACCTTGATATTTGGAAAAATATATTTTTTAAATTAATTTAATATTTTAAATCTTTATCATTACATGAAATACTATTCTTATCTTTCATTACATGAAATAATGGTTAATGTTTCTCTTAAACACAACATCATGTTTAAACAAAACATGACTTGCTTTTAATAAATTTTTATTTGATATGATAGTTTTTCCCAACCTATGGGAATGATGAATATGAGTAGGATTCACTAAATTATTAAAATATATGGTATAAAATTTTATTTAAAATTAATTCGGGGACCAATTATTTTATAATGATAATAATATCAATTTGAAAATAAATGAAATATTTTTCTGAAGAAAAAAATTTATGAAAAACAACATGTTGTAACATTAGTAAAACAGAAAATGTTGAATTAGTTTAATGAAATGTATATATTATATATTAAATAAAAAATTATAAATTCATCTTATGTGTCTTCTATAAAAGAGATAGAATAAATTCAATTTTATGCTTAAGAGAATTATTTTAAAAAAACGGTTGTGCCGCATTTTTGTACACTTATTCAAAAAATAATTTCATAAAATTTTAAAAAAAATATTTGGAAAATTAAATTAAATTTTTTGAATCATCATTTCAAAATTATCTTAGGTTTAATTTTTTAGAAATGTTTTCAAAGATTAATTTTTTTTATGAACAATTAAGAATATTGATTTAAAAACAAAAATTTTGTAAAATTTATATATATAGATAAGTTATATTTTAAATTGGTTTAATATTAAATTTACATAGATAATATATATATTAATCCAATTTATTTTATGGGAATCATTTTTTTTCAATTTTTATATGAAATCATTGTAAACTTTTGAACATTTTCTCTTCGAAAACCCACTTTCTCATCACATCTCGATGATTAATTTTAAATAAAAAATTAACAATTATATGAATTTAATTTGGAAAAAATGATTCAATATTTAGAATAATAATATTTTTTATTATCTAATGTGACAAACTTAATTTTTTACCAAAATAAAAATCAAAATTAGAAAAAAAAAATTATTTATCAATTTAAGTAAACATTGTTTTACAGAGGGTTTATAAAAAATGATAATGGTTAAAATTATCTATAACATGTCTAAAATATATTTTTGTCCAAATTTCAACACTATAATTTCTATGTCTCGATAATATCTATTTTGGAGCCTTGTTTCCTTGGAATACCATTTGTACAAATTTTTCTTTTCAAAACATTACCAATGTGCCACTAGCCTAACTTATAAAAGGACACCCTCTCTCCTCTCTTCTTTAAAGAAACAAACACTTTTGGTTCAACCAATAACTTCAAAAATTTCTTATCAAAATCCCACCTCTCATCCAAAAATCATTATCTTTTAATAAATAAATCCTAGTAAGTATTTTAGTACAAACCAAAGGAGGAAACCCAAAGAAGAGGTAACGTTATTCAATGATCCTTTTTTTTTTATTTCTTCTACCACCTCCTTTAATTATTATAAAAACATTATGTTATAATAAAATAAATAAATTAAAAATAATTAAATTTTTTTATTATATTTTATTGACTTAGAACCATATAATCTTCCCTCATATGGGTAATGAAATCATTATTCATGTGTACAGCGGACTACCTCCTCACAAATCGATGTCATTTTTTTTCCATTACCACCTATCATGGTTGGTGTGATTATGGATGTAAAGAATATATATTTTATTTACAACTTAATTATAAATATTGACTCATTATATCATACATACCATTTTTATTTCTATTCCTTAGTGGATACGATAACGTTGGTCATATGTATGGCAGACAACGGCCTAAAGAAGTGAAGTGATTCGTTTTCAGTAACACTTTTCATGGAAAATAATAAGGATAAATATATTAAATATATGTGTTATACATGATATAAATATTATATTTATTAAATATTTATCATTCTTAAAATACAATGTATCATTTCATTTCTTACCTTTTCACTCATTGAAAGATGATAATACCATTCATGTACGTGTGGACCACCTCCTTCATAAAGTGATGTGAATCTATTTTCATCACCACACTGCATGGATTATATGTATAAGTATATTTAATGAAATAATATTTCATTTAAGATATTATTATCATTATTTAAATTTAATATATCACTTACCACCTTTCTATAATTATCATTGAAAAATTTAAACTTTACTCCTTCATACGTACGGCCTACCGTCTCCATGATCATAACGTATTTAAATTCTCAAAACAATATTTAATTATTGGTATTATATGTTTAATTTATGTGTTAATAATATAATTACATAGTTATTTTTATTCTATATATTATGTAACCAATATCAATGTAGTAAGACTGAAAATAACAAACTAAAACATATAAAAATATAAACCGATTATTAAACGGGACATGTCTTTAACATGGAATTGTTAATAAATAATTAATAAAAGAAAATAATTAAATAATATATGGTATGATATATGTATTTTTATTTCGTTAATATTTGTATAATAAACATATATTCATTATACATGCATTAATAATGTTTATGAATGAAGTTGAGACTTATGGTCAAGGATTTCTATTCTCTCTTTTATTTCTAAGTGACTTTTGAGAATTCACTACTCATTTATTTTGTGTGGTGTATATATTTCATATATTACATGTCATATAATGAATATAATCATTTTAGTTATATTCAAATTTTTATTTGATGTTATTATTTATTGGGAATTACGATTCAATGGATTTTTAAAGCGGTAGTGGATTTCAGACTCACTTCTACTTTTTTGTGAGACACATGCCATATCCACCATGTGTTTCTTTTAGGTGATTAATTTACTAACCATGAATTTATTTAAGTATTGTTATACTAAAATTTATTTTTATTTACATATCCATTTTATTATCTCTCTTACATTGTGTTTATGGTTCAAAACATACCAAATTCGTAAGTGACTTTTATCTCAATTTTCCTTCTTTAAGACATATGATTACGTTATATACCTATATTCTTGTAAGAGGTTTATAGATAGCCTTATTTAATTTTAATATAAATAATTTATTTATCCTCATATAATTTTAATATTCATTTAATTATATTAATTCTTATGTATTATTTTTTAATGTTATAAAGGAGGAAAATATTTTATGGTAGAACCTCATCATTTATCGTGATTTTTTTTATTTTGATTCTAACTATCGAATCTTATTATATATCTCATTAGAAACAAATTAATTTTATTATAATATGGTAATTTCATGATAATAAAAATTCCCCTTTAATTTTTCTCTCTTTATGTACCCAACATTTTAAAAATAATGGTTTTAAGAAGAATGGTTGTTTTTGGTTGAAAATCATTTTTCACCCAACAGAAACTTTTCTAAAAAAAATCCAAATATTTTTTAACATTATTTTAAAAATATTTATTAAATTAATTTTTATCTATGTTTTAATTTTTAATTAATTTTTTCATTTTAATATTAATTGTTTTTTCAAAAACATATCCAACTTGAATTTTCATAAAAATGTGAAAGGAATCATTATGTTTGATATGAGTGGAATTTCCCCACATCATGGCCATTATTTTCTATAAATAATCATTTATAAATTTTCATTATTATTTTCAAATAAAACAACATTCAAAATTATTTATGTTTTAAAAAAATTAAAAGTTGGAAGGATATTTTCTCAAAGAAAATTTTTAAATGATTTTTAAATCATCTTTATATATTTTCAATTTCATCTTCAATGAAAATTATTTAAAAATTGTTTTATGTTTTAAAATTAATTTAAAAGAAAATTTATTTACCTTATGAAAAGTTCTTTATTATTTATCTTTCAAAATATTTTTCCTTATAATATGATTTCCTTTTATGTAACTTCAAATTTAATAGGGATTTAAATCAGGGATATCATTCTTATTCTTTCTCAAAATGTTTTATGATGGAATTATGTTTATGTAACCTATTTATATTAAATGGGTTATACCATGAAAATTTTATTATGAAACTCATTTATTTTTCTATAGGATTTTCTTTGTTCAGAAGATGAAATCATTATAAAACCTATCACTTTTCCACAGGTGATTATATTATGAAATTTTTATGAAATCGATATCTTTTCCATGGGTAATATTATTATGAAATGATTAAATTACAATAAATATTGTTTTTTCTTCCATTGGATATTCTATGACGAAATGTTTTATGAAACCCTATTCTTTTAAGGGTGGTGATAAGATAAAAGTTACGTGATCCTATGGAACAAAAATTTATATATTATGTTATGGTTGGGAGCAACATATCCCTCAAAAACATTTTGTAACACTTAAATTTATATATTATAATAGAGTATATGAGAGTTTATCCCAAGCCTGAAATAGGATACACATGAGTTTATCCTAACCTAAAATAGGTTACACAGGAGGTCATCCCAAGCCTGAAGTAGGTATATAGATGGTTATCCCAACCCTAAAATGTTATGAATTTATTGTTGGGAAGCCTTCATATAATATTTTATATGATTATGTTAACACCATAAATTTATTCCTTATTCCAATGTTATACTCTCATGGATCATGTTATTTGATTTAAATATGATTCATTTCTTATGTATGGATAATATTTAGTCCATGATTCAGGACTATGATCAATTATTTGGAGGGTATGGTTTTAAAATTGTATGCCCATGTTCTCATACCATTATACTAATGTTATATTTACGTATTTCCCTTGTTTACTATTATTGAGCATCTGATCTCACCCTTTATTATGTTTCTTTTCCCAAGGTTATGAACACATGATTTAAGTGGGGTATATTTGCAAAGAGTGATATAGTGGGTGATCTTTTTTTGGAGATAATGTAGATATTTTGTGGATTAAAAATATTGTGTTATAAGATTCCAAAGGCAATAAACTATTATGGTCCTTTAAGGTGTGTTTATATAGTGTAATAAATATGCATATAAAAATGTAACACCCTGACCCTAGATACCCAGAGTCAGTACATTATTACATAACATTGGCACGATCACAAGAAAGATCAAGTCTCGAAAGACCGATTAGTTTAGTATCCTTGGAAACACTAGATATATACAAAAAGTTTACATTACATCAATAAGTTAAAAACTACAACAATATATTGTCTTTATATCCCCTCATATTATCCCTGTAGGTCATTCATAAAATACTTCTTCACATCCTAGGAAAAATAAAACATAGAAAAAGGGGTGATCTCAAATTCCCAGTAAGGATAACAATATAGCAGAACTTTCATAAATAAGAATAAACATTTAAGGCAATGTATAACTAAAACAAAAGCCTTTTAAACTTGAACTTCAACATAGTATGGAAAAAATAAGATTAAATAATGCCATTTAATTATTAACATGGATATTCTACTAATCGAATAATCACATGCAATATCAATAACCCCTTTCATAATAATGGAAAGCATAATGCCAGACTATCATAACCACATAGCCAAGGCCTCATGCCAAGACTACAAATAAGATTTTGCCAAGGCCTTGTGCCAAGACACTAGTTTGTCTCATGAGACCTAACGATGCATTGAGGAGCTATAGCGGGCTCCACCCATCACATATTAAGTCCAATGAATTCCCATATGAAAAGGTTCAAACATAACATAAACATTCGTATTAAAACTAGCATACGAAAGGTAAATACTTCATCCATAAACCACAAATGGTATAAGAATAACACATCCACAGTCAAACACATCACAAATACTTCAAAAAATATGGAAGATTTGTATCATAATAAATCAACTTCAAATAAACATAAAATCCATCAAAGGATGTTGACATAGATGAAATCAAAACTATTTGAGAAAAATATCTCTTTTTTTGAAATCATTTAAAAGTCACACATTTATTAAGGAAGTAATTTAAAAGATATTTTTGAATCAAAGTGTCCCATACCACTTAGAAACTTTTTAAAAGAAAAACCATTTAAAAACATTCATTTCCACATAAATAAATCCTTAAAATCATTTTCAAAACATGGACATTAATTAAAAATATTTAGAAAGATAAATCTTTAAAACATTTAAAATTCTGATTTTGATAAAGAGTACCTTTCATAAATTCTTAAAATATTCATTTTTAAATCATTTAAAAGTCACATAATTGTAAAATAAAACATTTAATTTTAAAATATACTTATAATCTTGTTAGGAAATCTTTGAAAATTTTATAATGGCGGAAAATAGCCGCACCCGCCGTATAAGTTTAAAAAAATTCTTACCTTAACTCTGTCGAAAAGGTTAAAAAGGACCTTGTTTAGAAAATGAAGAAAAGATTCTTTTATAAACATCTTATAAAAATTCAAACAAGGGTATAAATGAAATTAACCCATATTCTATCAAATAGTAAGAATGTTTTGAAAGACACTTTCAAGAAACGTGGATGTGGATGATAAAGAGATCCCAGTAGATTATTACGTATAAACAACCTCGAATAATGAAGAGATTGTGAAATATACCCTTACCTTGTACTTTTCCTTAGCTCGGGGTAGGTTACCCTCCTGTATAATGGTGAAATAATTGTTATTAAATTATACAAGAATCATATACATTAATATGATATCATATATGATATTTTAATATTGATTTGTTAATAATATCTTGGTATTATCGTTGTTTCGGGTGTTAACTTACTCGTTTTATTTTATATGTTTTGTTACGTAAGTCATGTTTGTCATGGATAGGTTGTATCTTAATCATATCCAGAATGATATAAAGTCCTTAGATACTATTATTAATCATCAAATTAGAATTATACTGGAATGGATACGATGGAGAATGAATCTCATCACGTTCGTGGAGACGGTAGTCCGTACGTACGCACGAGCGACAATGTCATTCTTTTGATATTAAAATAATATATAATTGGATGGTATTTCATATATACAGAATAATTATCATGTTATATTTATTATTTACATGAATTAAAAATCATTATTATAACCATCGAAATAATAATATATTGAATAACAATTACACCACGACGTGGAGACGGTAAGCCGTACGTATGCACGTATGGTGACATGTCATTTAAAGGATGGATAGAATACTGAATATGTTTGTACCATATTTATAATAATATAACAGTATATAGGATATACTGGATTCATTATTTTATAATGGGAATTACAAAGAAAGAATAAGTTGAAGAAGAAATGAATTTGAAAAAGGGTGGTGAAAACATTACCTCTTCTTCAGGTTCTTCCTTTTGATTTGATCAAAAGGGATCCTTAGGTTGGATTTATGATCAAACTAAGGCATATAGGTTGTAGTGAGGGAAGTTGATAGATTATTTGGACAGATTTTTGCCGAGCCAAAGGGCTTTGAATGTGTGAATTAGTGAGAAGGGAGAGTTCCCTTTTATAAGAGGGGTGAGGGTAACCTTTGGAAAAGCTAAAAATATTATTTAATAA
This sequence comes from Viscum album, assembly GCA_963277665.1. Taxonomy (NCBI): domain Eukaryota; kingdom Viridiplantae; phylum Streptophyta; class Magnoliopsida; order Santalales; family Viscaceae; genus Viscum; species Viscum album. The sequence continues at coordinate 1,212,102,821 of OY728122.1, forward strand.
TAAATTCATATTCGGGTTTTAATGGCTCCAAAGTGGATTATTTAAAGGTTAATGTGGGTATGGGTCGAACACCACTCAACCAATAGAGATTAGACAGGTTTGGGTCATTATATTAACCTTATCTTTAAGTATTAACTCTTATTTAATTAGTTTCACTTTTACAATGTCTCTTAGTATTTTTATATTATATGGTTAAGAAACTTACTATATACATCCAAATGACCCCCAAGTGGTCCATTAAAGAAACAAATATCATGATATAAGTCTCTTGTCCGAACCTTATATTTCCTGGAATTTAATATCAATTAATAATATAATATTTGTTTTAAAAACCCTTTTATGTCAATTTTGACACTATTCAATAATTGATTTTTTTAAAACTCATAACCGAATTATTACTTCTAAAAAAGTTAATTAAATAAATCCTAACATGTCATATTAACCTATAAAATTATTCCTATTTATAAAAAGTCTCAAATTACATTTATTTGGGTATTTATAATATCAATTATTCTAATTTTTCATTAATTAGGTAATTACTGCATCACCATTGTGTCATAAATAAATTAAATTATTTAATGTCTAAAAATTATAAATAAAATACCATTATTTAGGAAATAGTTTTATATTTCTAATTAATTATTACAATCGAATTTATCTTATGTATAACCCTATATTAAAAATGTTTTAGTAAATAAACTTTGATTTTAACTCTTTTAACTCTTCTTTGAATTAAATAATAATTAGTGTCCTAATCTAATACAAGTGGACCTAAATGATAATATTTTACTCCTAAGATTGTTTTTGGTCGAGATACACTTGTTCAATAGAATTAGGATATGTTTTAGGGTAATATTAATATCATTTTTACCCTTAATTGCCCTATTTACTTTTAACCGTGGTAAATAAAAGTAAATAGTTACTATTCACCAAAAATTATTTTCCTCTCATTGAACCACATTTTACTCCATGATATTAATCGTGTCTCTCGAATTTTTGAAATTCCACTCATCGAAGTGGTAAAATTCAGTTTTATGAAAAATTCGGTTTTTTAACTACCACTTAGTGGTTTCACTATTCATCAAAAAATGAAAGTATCCAGAAAAATACCAAAAATTAGGCCTAAGATATATTTGATATTATGAATTCAAAAAAGTTTTCTATTTTACCAAATTCAGAACATATCAGTTGCATTAATTAATTTAAAAATTAATTCACGCCGTCAAAACAAATAGCGTGTTTTTAAGAGATAATAACTATAAAAAGATTGACACTTGTTTATTTCTGGTTTAAATGTGAAATTACATCCAATGACCAACATTGTATTAAATGGTAAAAATATATTCTAAATAAACTTTAAAACCACTCAAATTAATAATTTGTCATGATTAATTATTTCGATTAAAAAAGTTGTTTTTAATTAAAATTTAGTAATTTTCACTATTCATCGAAATATGAAAGTTATCCGAAAAGTACCAAATTTCACCCTAAGATAATTTTCATATCATGAATCCAAAAATGAAGTCCATTTTGAAAGATAAAATTTATCAAATTTCAAAAATTAGGTATTACTATTCATAACGGCTAGTTTGATTGGTTGTGGTGTGTTAGAATCTCGAAGTTGCGTACAATGCACGCCATTACATTATTCAAAGGGAAACGTACCGTGGAAGTTTGGGATGTTTCATTGTAAATTTTTTGATGTCCCCATTCTAAAAAGTAAATTTATTTAGTCAAATTGAATATATAAAAGTTTAAAATATTGGATTTAAAAAGGGTTCACTATTAAAAGATTGTAAAAGTGCAATACTGAAAATGAATTTGTTCTTACATTATCTCTAAGAAACTCATAATATGGATTATAAAATTATAAGGATTATATAAAGTTTAAAATTTAGTTAATACTATTCATAACCTCTTTTGAACGGCTTGTTTAGTAAGTCATGGTGCGCTTGAACTCGGTGTTGCGTGTAGTGCAAGTTATTGAATTATTTTGATGAAATAACACACTATGATATCTTGGGGTGTTACATTATCCCCTCCTTCAATAAATTGTGTCCTCGCAATTTGAAATTGTTCTTCGAAAATAAAAGGTTGAATATAGAAAATACATTTGTGGAAATTGGGTTAATAAAATTTAGTCTTAATAAGAGGAGAAGATAAATGAAAGGGTCACCACCAAATTATGATCTCTATTCGGAGAACACTGGTAGAAATTAGAGACATATAATTGGAGGAAAAACATAAATATTTATAGGTAGTGATTGAGGTCATCAATCACAAACAAGTGTAAAATCAAGGGCCTTAAATTCATAAATCTACGATGATTTAAAATACCATCGGTTCAGAAAAAAATATGGTATTAGGATAACACATTTTTTGATTTAAGATCCCTTCACTACAGTATAAGAATTAATTTCTTCATTGAATAAGAGAGGGATAAAAATATATACTTGACAAGTAGAGTCTCATCCTTTAACAAAGTTCTACCACAAACTCATCTTTCACTCTAAAAGATAATAGAACTTAAAAATAATATTCTATCTATCCTATTCGTATAGGGTTAAAAAAATGAATTTATAAATCATCTAGCAGAACCATAAAAAATGATATTATTCAATCCAGGACATCACATGGGTCAGTGGTTGGTGATACACGCTTGTCGCCCTTCGGTTGTGGATTCAAGTCTCACGGCCTTTCCGGACGCGATGGGTTGCCGCCCGACCTCCAGGTTTTCATTTTATGGCAATCCAAAATAATCCAAACTAGAACTATCCAAAATACTTTAGTAAAAAATTTATAAGGAAGGTAAACACAATGAAGATCCATTTTTCCACGTAATAACATGTGAACACCTTCATCATGTATTCTTTTAAAACACTGCAAAATCCTGAATTACCATAAACCCTTATTGATTACATTCATGATCTCTTATTCCTTAATGAATAATAGATATACTCCTTCAATCCAAATTTGTTGTAAACCCAAACAATGATAGAATATACAAATCATTAATCATTTTTGAGGTAGTCAAGAATATCCAATATAATTTATCCAAATCAATCATGTATTATTCTAAAATCACTAACTCGGTATCAGAACCATATTATGGTTTATCTTTCTATCAACCATATATTTTCCAAAAATTTAACCTACTATTGAGTCACTTTTCTTTGTTCCACACAATCTCAAGTCCTTAATGAAATAGTACTGCAGTACAATCCTTATATACTCCATAATTATTATAACAAGTACATTGTTGATACAACACTCAAATGACAAAATCAACATAAGAACTCTAATCATTCCTCTGCATCTGTGGTAGTATCATAACTTGATTATTATCCAATGGCATCATTTGCAGCATAGTCTGATGACTGGGAAATAGGTTCGCGTAGTGTCCAAACTCCTTGCAAATGAAGCATTGTACATTTGAAACCATTTTCTTACCCTTTTAGTCACGTACTTTGTGCCATTTTCCTCCACACTTATAACCAACTCCCATTCCATTCAGGAAAGTTCCAGGGTGTTTCTTCCCATAGTTATCACAGATGGGAAAATTATTCTTTTCCCTCTTCCCTTCATCCATCTTTCCATCTCCCATCCTTTTCTTCTCTTACTTCCCTTCAAAGCCATAGGACTCAGTAAACTCTTTACATATCTTATCAACACATGATATTATTTCTTCATATGATGATAATACATGAGATACTATTTCTCTTATAAATTTTGGCTTAAGACCATGAAAGATATGATCCTTCTTTCCCTTTGGATCATGTGCACTGCTGGAGTTCTCATTCCTTCTACTGGGTGCCATTTCTAAACAATGGCATACACTAGATTAGTTTATGAATAACAATACCTAATCCAAAACTTGTAAAACACATAACATAAATTAAATAGTTTATGGATATAATCCATAATCATAAAAATGTCTCCTTTGAGGAAGTATATACTCATAAACCCTTCATAATGGTTTCTAATGAAAATGGGAATTATCCTAAGTATATCCCTAGGGAGTGTCGTAACCAAGAGTGCAGCAAGGCTCGTTGTCGTGCACCAGTTCCCATTCGAGTCTAGCTCAAAGCGGTGTTTTCGGATTTTATCCCTATGTACATCTGTGCTAGAGCGGCCTCTACCTGCTCATTTTCAGACAGGGATGTATTGCTCAGAAAACTCACAAAATCTCTACAATACCAAAATTCTAGGAAGTTCTTCTATACTAATCCTCAAAGTTCATCTTAGTTATACGTGCTCTAATCAGAGTTTATCTAAATCTAGCTTCCAATGTTTGTACTAAACTTCATCTGATACCAACTGTAACACCCCGACCCTAGATACCCTGAGTCGGTGCATTATTACATAACATTGGCATGATCACAAGAAAGATCAATTTGTGAAATACCGATTAGTTTAGTATCCTTGGAAACACTAGATAAATACATAAAGGTTACATTACATCAATAAGTGAAAAACTACAACAATATATTGTCTTTATATCCCCTCATACTATCCCTGTTGGTCATTCATAAAATACTTCTTCACATCCTGGGAAAAATAAAACATAGAAAAAGGGGTGAGCTCAAATGCCCAGTAAGGATAACAATATAGAGGAACTTTCATAAATAAGAATAAACATTTTAGGCAATGTATAACTAAAACAAAATCCTTTTAAACATGAAATTCAACACAGTATAGAAAAAATAAGATGAAATAATTCCATTTACTTATTCACATGGATATTCTACTAATCGAATAATCACATGAAATATCAATAACCCCTTTCATAATAATGGAATTTATAATGCCAGACTATCATAACCACATAGCCAAGGCCCCGTGCCAAGACTACAAATAAGATTTTTCCAAGGCCTTGTTCAAAGACACTAGTTTGTCTCATGAGACCTACCGATGCATCGAGGAGATATAGAGGGCTCCACTTATCACATATTAAGTCCAATGCATTCCCATATGAAAAGGTTCAAACATAACATAAACATTCGTATTAAAACTAGTATACGAAATGTAAATACTTCATCCATAAACCATGAATGGTATAAGAATAACACATCCATATCAAACACATCACAAAACCTTCAAAACAATATGGAAGTTTTTTATCATAATAAATCAACTTCAAATAGACTTAAAATCCAACAAAGGATGTTGACAGAGATGAAATAAAAACTATTTGAGAGAAATATCACATTTTTTGAAATCATTTAAAAGTCACACATTTTTTAAGGAAATAATTTAAAAGAGATTTTTGAATCAATGTGTCCCATACCACTTCGACACTTTTGAAAATAAATATCATTTCAAAACATTCATGTCCACATAAATAAATCTTTAAAATCATTTTGAAAACATGGACATTAATTAAAAATATTTAGAAAGGTAAATCTTTAAAACATTTAAAATTCTGATTTTGATAAAGAGTACATTTCAGAAATTCTTAAAATATTCATTTTAAAATCATTTAAAAGTCACATAATTATAAAATAAAACATTTACTTTGAAAATATCCTTATAATATTGAAAGGGAAGATTTGAAAATTTTATAACGGTGGAAAATAGCCATACCTGCCGTATAAGTTAAAAAAATTCTTACCTTAATTCTGTCGAAAAGGTTAAAAAGGACCTTGTTTGGAAAATGACGGAATGATTCCTTTATAAAAATCTTATAAAAATTAAAACAAGGGTATAAATGACTTTAACCCATATTCTGTAAAATAGTAAGAATGTTTTGAAATACACTTTCAAGAAACTTTTATTTGGATGATAATGAGATCCCAGTAGATTATTATGTACAAACAACCTCGGATAATGAAGAGATTGTGAAATAAACCCTTACCTTGTACTTTTCCTTGGATGTGGGTAGGTTAAACTCATGTATAATGGTGAAATAATTGTTATTAAATTATACAAGAATCATATAAATTAATATAATATCATATATGATCTTTTAATATTGATTTGTTAATAATATCTTAGTATTATCGTTGTTTCGGTTGTTAACTTACTCATTCTCTTTTATATGTTTTGTTACGTAAGCCATGTTTGTCATGGATAGATTGTATCTTAATCATATTCAGAATGATATCAAGTCCTTAGATACTATTTTTAATCATAAAATGAGAATTATACTTGAATGGATACAATGGAGAATGAATCTCATCGCGTTTGTGGAGACGGTAGTCCGTACGTACGCACGAGCGACAATATCATTATTTTGATATTAAAATAATATATAATTGGATGGTATATAATATATACAGAATCATTATCATGTTATATTTATTATTTACATGAATTACAAATCATTATTATACCCATCCAAATAATAATATATTGAATAACAATTACACCATGACGTGGAGACGGTAAGTCGTCTGTACGCACGTATGGTGACATGTCATTCAAATGATGGATAGAATACTGAATATGGTTGTACAATATTTATAATAATATTAAATTATATAGGATATACTAGATTCATTATTTTAGAATGGGAATAACAAAGAAAGAAGAAGTTGAAGAAGAAATGAATTTGAAAGAGGGTGGTGAAAACATTACCTCTTCTTCAGGTTCTTCCTTTTGATTTGATCAAAAGGGATCCATAGGTTGGCTTTCTGATCAAACAAAGGCCTCAAGGTTGTAGTGAGGGACCTTTAGAGAGTATTTGGGCAGGGTTTGGCCGATCCAAAGGGCTTTGAATGTGTGAATTAGTGATAAGGGCGAGTTCCCTTTTATAAGAGGGGTGTGGGGCACCTTTGGAAAAGATAAAAATATTATTTTATAATAAATTCATATTCGGTTTCTAATGGCTCCAAAGTGGATTATGTAAAGGTTAAGGTAGGTATGGGTCGAAAACCACTCAACCAATATAATTTAGACAGGTTTGGGTCATTATATTAACCTTATCTTTAAGTATTAACTCTTAGTTAATTAGTTTCACTTTTACAATGTCTCTTTGTATTTTTATATTATATGGTTAAAAAACATGCTATATACATCCAAGCGACCCCCTAGTGGTCCATTAATGATACACATATCATGATATAAGTCTCTTGGCCGAACCTTATATTTTTTGGAATTTAATATCAATTAACAATATAATATCTGTTTTGAAAACTCTTTTATGTCAATTTTGACACTATTCAATAATTGATTTTTGTAAAAATCATAAAAGAATTATTACTTCTAAAAAAGTTAATTAAAACACTCCTAACATGTCATATTAACCTAGAAAATTATTGGTATTTATAAAAAGTCTCAAATTACATTTATTTGGGTATTTATAATATCAATTATTCTAATTTTTCATTAATTAGGTAATTACTGCATCACCATTGTGTCATAAATAAATTACATTATTTAATGTCTAAAAATTATAAATAAAATACCATTATGTATGAAATATTTTTATCTTTCTAATAAATATTTACAATCGAATTTATCTTATGTATAACCCTATATTAAAAATGTTTTAGTAAATAAACATTGATTTTAACTCTTTTAACTCTTCTTTGAATTAAATAATAATTAATGTCCTAATATAATACAAGTGGACCTAAATGATAATATTTTACTCCTATGATTGTTTTTGGTCGAGATACACTTGTCCAATAGAATTAGGGCATGTGTTAGGGTAATATTAATATCATTTTTTCCCTTAATTACCTAATTTACTTTTAACCGTGGTAAATAAAAGTAAAAAGTTACTATTCACCAAAAATTATTTTCATCTCATTGAACCACATTTTACTCCTTGATATTTACAGTGTCTCTCGGATTTTTGAAATTACACTCACAGAAGCGGTAAAATTCAATTTTATGAAAAATTCGATTTTTTAACTACCACTTAGTGGTTTCACTATTCATTAAAAAATGAAAGTTTCCAGAAAAATACCAAAAATTAGGCCTAAGCTATATTTGATATTATGAATTCAAAAACGATTTCTATTTTACCAAATTCATAAAATATCAGTTGCATTAATTAATTTAAAAATTAATTCCCGTCGTCAAAACAAATAGCGTGTTTTTAAGAGATAATAACTATCAAAAGATTGACACTTGTTTATGTCTGGTTTAAATGTGAAATTACATACAATGACCAATATTGTATTAAATGGTAAAAATATATTCTAAATACACTTTAAAACCACTAAAATTAATAATTTATCATGATTAATTATTTCGATTAAAAAAGTTGTTTTTAATTAAAATTTAGTAATTTTCACTATTCATCAAAATATGAAAGTTATCCGAAAAGTACCAAAATTTCACCCTAAGCTAATTTCAATATCATGAATCCAAAAATGAAGTCCATTTCAAAGGATGAAATTTATAAAATTTCAAAAAGTAGGTATTACTATTCATAACGGCTAGTTTGATTGGTTGTGGTGTGTTAGAATCTCGAAGTTGCGTACAATGCACGCCATTGCAATATTCAAAGGGAAACGTACCGTGGAAGCTTGGGATGTTTCATTTTAAATTTTTTGATGTCCCCATTATAAAAAGTAAATTTATTTAGTCAAATTGAATATATAAAAGTTCAAAATATTGGAATTAAAAATGGTTCACTATTAAAAGTTTGTAAAAGTGCAATACTGAAAATGAATTTGTTCTTACATTATGTCTAAGAAACTCATAATATGGATTCTAAAATTATAAGGATTATATAAAGTTTAATATTTAGTTAATACTATTCATAACCTCTTTTGAACGGCTTGTTTAGTAAGTCAGGGTGCGCTTGAACTCGGTGTTGCGTGTAGTGCAAGTTATTGAATTATTTTGAAGAAATAACACACTATGAAATCTTGGGGTGTTACAAAAAATATATAATATAATTGTATGAGAATATTAGGCCACTAAATTTTGTATCAGAGGAAAGGTTTAGATAATATTTTGACACTAAGATGAAAAAAAATTATTGAGACCCCTTGTGATATTTATAAGGATATATCTTGGTATGTCTCTAAAGTTACGTCTAAGGAAGAGTAAAAGTATGAGAAAATACCCTTGAATTTCATTAGAAGATATAGAAAGTGGTTTTCATGTAATTACATCCCATTTTAGATATATGAAATTGATTTGGATCTGGTATAGACGTACCTAGGTGTAATAACTCTAAAAATGGTTCATTGAGATGGACTTGATCATCACCTATTGCCTCACAATGGGCCTTGATACACACCTAGTTTTAAACTCTCAGGGGATATGATTTGGAAATTCATCATCAATTTATTAACCATCATGAAGGATATAAATATATAATGACTATCAATGACCTTGGATAAAACTAATGTTTCATTGAAAAAAATTAATTCTTCGTGATTTTTATATACTAATTTTTATTTTTACGATATTTGGTTTCCAATTATGATTAGAATTTCTCACACAATTCTTTTTAGCTAACGTGAATGAAAAGAATAAGAAGTAACTATATTAACATTGAATGTGATGGTAAATTTTTGGGTGACCAAAAAATGAGATGATGACTGAAGGAAAGGATTTTTTCAATAAGGCCTAACTAGCTATCATAGAACATAATTAATCATGTACAGAAAAATCAACTCTCAGATTCCCCAAAGAAGAGAAGGATAGAGTTCTCAGAGAGTTATGGTAGTGGAGACCATGGAGGAAAAAAGATTAAATTTATTATATGTCAAGAATATGGGAATAATCACTCAATGGAATGTCTCAAAGGGAAGAGAATATTTTTTAAGTGTGGAAAAGGGGACACATAGCAAGTAAATTCAAAGGAAGAATGAAAATTTCAGTTAATGAAATGGATGAGAATAATTTCATCCCAAAATTTTCATCAACAGTTTAATGTTTTAAATGTGAGATATTTGGTAACTATGAAAATCTATGTCCCCAAGGTAAATCTCAAGAATAGAATTAGAAAGGTTGTATGGGTAATGGTTTTCTGTTGATGATGAAGTGAATATGAATGAAATATGAAAGGAAGGAGGTATTAAAGAATAATTTTATGAAGCATAGTTAATAGTTTAATTAATAGGTGGAATTATTGAATTGTTTGTGTATATAAATTCTTGAATTATATTATATAAATATTGAATTATATAAGGATTTTTTAGTAGAAGTTTTTCATATTGGATTTAAAATAATATGTTAGATGGTACTGATGACCTAAAAATTGATTTCAATGAATTGCTATATTTTATTTAAAACACATTATTAAGTTAATTTAAAAAATAATAAGTTCCTAATATTGTGAAAATGGTGTTTATTTTGGTTAATTATATGAATTATATTGATAAATTAAATTAGATGGTACTGATTACCTTAGAATTAATTAATGATTTGTTCAAAGGTGTTTTATGCTATTATTGATGGAGCTTACAACATTTTAGTATTTATGAAATATCTCTAATAACATATGTTTTATTTAGGAAATAAATAATCATGTAATTTTTTAGTATGTTATATGGTAATTCATGTTATTACCATGTTTCAAGAGAACACCTAAAAAGGTTTTCACATGTTTGGTATGTGACAATTAAGAGATAATTTATAGTGTTTGGGGTATTAATGATAAGTTTTTTTAGGAAATTTAGTGACCTTATATCTAATATTTTTATTTTTAATCTTTTGTAAGGGTAATAAGGTAACCCATTGATGGAATGGTTTATGATTAACTATGGTTGATTTTTTAGTGATTAATGTATTATAGCCCCATCTGAATAATTATTCAGATTTGATAGCTTGTCATAAAAGAAATTTAACTACAAATAGAAGTAATGGAATATCATTATATTATAGATCTTTTGAACTGTTAGTTCTATAGGAATAAAAAATGTATTCATCTTCATTTCATGGAGTATGATATGAAGTGGAAATGGATCAAAGCACAACCAAAGGATGAAATTTTTATTAAGATATAAAGTAAATAAATTCCTAGGTATATCGGATACTTTGAAGTTATTGGTATTATCAATATGGTATCCTATTAAATGGTGCTTCCACTGAACCGATCTAAGGTTAGAGATGTTTTCTATCTATCTCTCTTGAGGAAGTACAAACCAAATATATCACATATACTTAACTCAAAGGTTGTATTGTTGGAGAATGATATTCCTTATGAGGAATAGTAGATAGATGTTCTGGATCATTTAAAAATATATGAAACAAGACCACTCACCTAGACAACGTTTTTTAGATAAACAACTATCTTGATGAAGTTATGTGGGAACCTTGGAAAGTAATGATGTATAATTTTCCTCGGTTTTCGGTAGTAAAGTGATGAATTTTAAGGACGGAGTTCATTTTAAATGAGGTAGAATGTAACACCATGATATTTTGTGAAATATATTATTTCAAATAAATTTAATCTTTTTGATATTTTTGATTACATGAAATGTTATGTTTATATTTATTAAAATGAAAAACTGGGTATAATTTTCTTTAAAAATAACACTGAGTTTAAAAAAATGTGACTTACTATTAAAAAATTATTGTTTAATAGGATAGTTTCAACTAGTAATTATAATGGAGGGTATGAATAGGATTAACTAAATTAAAAAAATATAATGTTTATTAATTTATATAAAATGATTTTTTTGGTGACCATCAAATTAAAAAAATAAAATAAAAACTATTTCAAAATAAAGGAAATATTTTTCTAGAAAAAACTTTTTATAGAAAAAAAAAATGTTTTACCTTAATAAATTAAGCCAAATTATTTGGTGAATAATTTTAATTAAATTAATATATTATATATTCCATAAATTATTCACTATACACTTTACATGTTTTCTAGACAAATGATAAGAATTAATCCAATTTTATTCAAAAATGTGTATTTATTAAAAATTAAAAATTTTCCCCTTTTATACGCTTATTTTAAGACTTATTTTTGATAGTTTAAAATGAATAATTGAAACAAAAATGTTATTTTTCTAAATCATCTTGTAAAATTATCTTAGGGTTATTTTTTATAATTTTCTAAAAATATAATTTTTTTTATGAATAGTGAAAAATAATGAATTGAAATATTCTTTTTTGTTCAAATTATTCATAAAGTTAAATTTTATTTAAATAATTTTTAAATTAAAATTATAAAAATTATATATTTATAAATCCAATTTATTTCATTGGAATGACTATTATATTGCATTTTGATATAAAAACCATTTAATGATTTAAATGTTTTCTCTTTGGAAACATGATTTCTCATCATATCGACTGGGTTAATTTTAAATTAAATTTTACCCTTATAAGAGTTGGATTTTTAAAAATGTATTCCATATTTAAAATAATAAAATTTTATATTATCTAATATTTTCAACTTAGTTTTTGACCAAAATAAATAATAAAAATAATTATTATTAGTTGTCGTGGTTAAGTTAAAATTGTTTTACATGGGTCTAAACTAAAAAGAAAAGGTTCAAAATAACCTAAAAATCTGTATGAAATTTATTTTAGGGAAATTTTTATTCACTATTATTTAAATGTGTATATCATATATTTTTGGAATCTTTTTTCTTGAGAAATACATTGGTACACCTATTTATTTTCAAATCATTACCCATGTGCCACTCATATCACTTCTAAAAGGCCACCCACTCAACTCTCTTCTACACACCTACAAACCCTTTTGTTTTGGCCAACCCCTAAAGAAATAAATTCCCAAAATCAATAATATAATATTATATTCCTTATTTTTTTTATAAATTTTACCTATGAAGGATTTTGGTGCAAACCTAAAGAGGATACCAGAAGAAGAGGTAAGTTTCTTCAATGATCATTTTTGTTTTATGTCTTCATCAACCTCCTTCAATTATTATGAAATATTGATGATATAATAAAATTAGTATCTTAAATTTACGTATATGTTATGTTAATTACCTAAATCCATCATCTCTTCTAGAAAATTGGTTGTGGAATAATCATTCATCTATGTGGCCAACTAGTGCCTCTCAAATTGCTGTTATTTTGTTTTCTATTACCACCACTAATAGTTGGGTGTATTGTTAGATATAAAGTATATATATGATATTTATAAAATTATTATACCTAATTATTCATTATATCATATATACCATTTTACATTCTAATTCATAGTGTATATGATGATGTCACTCGTGTGTACAATGGATTACCTCCTCGTGAAGTGATGTGATTCGTTTTCACAAATGATTTAGATGGAATATAATATGGATAAATTTAATAAATATGAGTGATATACATGAAATAAATATAATATTAATTAAATGGTTAACATTCTGAAAAGTAAATATATCATTTTCTTTTTTCCCTTTTCACTAGTTTCATGATGATAACATCATTCGTGTATGTGTGACTACCGCCTTCACGAGGCAATGCGACTCTTTTTTCATCACCAAACCACATGCATGATACGTATAAGTATATAAAAATACATAAATATGTTATTTATAATATTATTATAATTATTCGAAGATAATATTTTACATACCTTCTTTACATAGTGATCGTTGAAGAATTGAAATGTTACTCATGCGTGCGTACGGTCTACTCTCTCTGTGATCATAACGTACTTAATTTATCAAACCCATAATTAATGGTTGACCTTATAATTATAATTTATATATAAATATCAAAAAATATTTAATTTTAATTATTCTATATATTATGTAAAAAATATCAAATTAAGAGGATATAAAATAACAAATCAAAACTTATATGAAAAAATCAGTTATTACGAAAAACATGTCTTTAAAATGAAATTGCTAATAAATAGAGAATAAAAGAACATAATTAAATAATATATGGTATGATATATTTATGTTTAGTTCTATAATATATTTATAATAAGCATATATTTATTATACGGGAGTTTTGAATGTTTATGATGGATGTTGAGACTTAAGGTAAGAGGTTTCTATTCTCTCTTTTATATATGGGCGACATATGAAATATACCACAAATTTTTTTATGGGGTATAACTTCCCATGTGATATGTTATATCATGAATCTCAATTTTTTTAATGATATTAAAACATTTAATATTAATTTATTCTTAACTGTGTCATACAAGTCAATTGTTTACTAATGAAATAAGGGATTTCTATCTCACTTTTTTTTTGTGACACACATTCTATATCCACTACATGTTTCTTGTATGTGGTGTTTTTTCTAAACAAGAATTTATTTAATGATTATTATTATTAAAATTATTTGTATTTACATATCCATTTTATGTTCTAACTTTCATGGGGTTTAGGATTAAAATATTGTCAAATCGGTAATGGATTTTTGTCTCAAATTTCATTCTTTGAGATATATGATTATATTATACACCTATCATTTTGTATGAGGTATATATAAATCCACATTTACATATTGTATCATGAATTTATTAATCATAATGATGTTTTATTATTTATTTAATGATATTAATTCTTAGGGATTACATTTCAATGATACCAATGTGGTAGAGATTTTATGTTACAATCTATTATTTATAGAGATTTTTTATTTTTATGTTTATGATTATATAATATTATGATATTTCTCTCAATAAACACATGAATTTTCTTACACTATTTTTAATTCAATGAAAAAACATTATTTCCCTTTATTTTTCCTTCTCTATGTGCACAAAAATCCCAAAAAAATATTTTTTTTGAAAAAACAACTTTTCATTCGAAACCATTATTTCATAAAAACCCTTGATTTTTAAAAATATTTTTTAAAAAATAACATTTTTTTTAAATGATATATTAAAAAATATTTACCATGACTTTACTATTTTATTAAAAAATAAAATTTTTATTCATGTTGTTTTCAAAAGAAATTCCTATTTTTCTTTTCCAAATATGATGAAAGGAATATTTTTATACTACATGAATAAAACTTCCCCAAGTAACAACCATTATTTTCATTGAATATTACTTTATAAATTTTCAGGGTTATTTTCAAGGGAAAGGATTTTAAAATATATATTTTAAAAATTGTTTTCAATGTGTAAAAGATATATTTTTAAGAAATGTTTTAAATGGTTTCTAAAAATTCTTTTATATATTTTCAGGTTTTTTGAAGAAAATAATTTATTAAATGATTTTTGTTTATAAATTTTATTTCAGAAGAAAATTTATCTTTAATGGAAACCATTCTATGTTATTTATCTTCCAAAATAATTTTTCATATAATATTACATCTTTTTATGTAACTTATTCTTTACTAGAGATATGAACCATGGATACCATTTTTATTCATTCTAAAAATGGTTAATGATGAAAATATATTTATGAAACCTGCTTCTCTTCGACAAGTTATACCATGATAGAATTCTTATGAATCCAATTTATTTTTCCATAGGATATGATTTTATAAGAAAAATCAATGATTATGAATCCTATATCTTTTCCACGGGTTATGATATTATGATGTTTTTATGAAACCCATATCTTTTCAATGGAGTATGTTGTGATGAAATGATGAAATGATTATGAAACCAGTTTATTTTCATTAGGTTATGATATGATGAAATGGTTTATGAAACCCATTTATTTTCAAAGGTTATGATTTAATAAATTTTATATGATCTTATGGCATATAAATGTATGGATTATGTGATGGATGGGGCCTATATATCCCTCCAATACACTGGGAAGTGACTATTGTTATATAAGATCAATGGGTACATGGGAGGTTATCCCAATCCTGAATGAGGGTACATGGGTGGTTATCCAAATCTGGAATGGGGGTACATGGGAGGCCATACCAAACCTGAATTAGGTACATGGGTGGTTATCCCAATCCTAACGTGTTATGAATTTCCTAGATGGCATCCTTGGCATAATAATATTTATACTTATGTGAACACAAAAAATTTATGTCTTATTCCAATATTATTATTATCTCCTAACTAATGTTCATTGATTTATTTATGAGTCATGTTTTATATACAATTAATATTTATTCTATAACTTAGGATTATGATATTTGATGTGAAGGGTATGGTTTTAAAAAGTTATAATCATATTATCATTCCCTAATACTCATATTGTTTATTTATTTCTCTTATTTACCCTTACTAAACATTTTACCTTAGGCTTTCATATGTTTTATTTCCCTAGGTTATGAAAACATTTTTATATATGGTATGTGTAAGAAGTGTACTGAAGGAGAAGATCTTTATGTGAGATGTTTAAGATATTTTATCAATTAAGAATATTACATTCCATCTTTTCAAAGCCGCTAAATTATTAGGGTCCTCATGAATTTTTTTATATATTGTAGTGATTATGAATCTAAAAAATATGTAATATCCATGTATGAGAATCATGGGACACTATTTTCAGTATTAGAGGAAAGGCTTAGTTTTCCTTTGGAAACATGAATGAGGAAAATTTAGTGGGGACTGTAGGCATATTTCTACATATATGTCTAAGAATTTACCTAAGGTAAAGTTTAAGTTTGATTAAAAGTATATGAAATATTCATGGAAAATATTTATAGGATAGAGAAAATATTTTCAATAAAATTACAATCTTGTACTAATACTACATGTTTATGTGGATCTGGAATAGAGGTACCAGGGTTTAATAACTCTGAAAAGGGAGAATTTAATTGTACTTGATCATTACCATGTTTATGACAATGGGAATTTCTCCACACCTAGTTTATCACTCTAGAGGGATATTCTTTTTAAACCCACAAACCCTTTTTGATCCATCCGGAATGATTTAAATAAATGATGACTATGAATAACCTAAGATAAAACATAAGATTCATTTATTAAAAAAACATGGTTTAGATATCCTCTAATTTATTTTTAGTATTATTTTCTTTCCCATTTATATTAGTATTATTCACATTATTGTTTTGGTTCTAAGCCATTGGTGAGAACCAAAAGGTACTGGGGTAACATTGGTTGTTATGGGAAATTTGTTGATGATAATCCAAATGGTATAATGACTAGAGAAAAGTATTTTAGGATTATTCCTAATTAGTTATTGTGGAACATGATGAAAAATGTACACCTTAACCAACTCTTAAAATCACCAAAAAAGATAAGTATATATTTTCATGAGAGTTTAAGTAGTTAAACCTTGGAGTAATGAATATTCAATTTCCAAAATTTCAAGAATGTGGGAAGAAGAAATTCAGATAACGACTCAAAGGGTAGAAAAAAAATTTTGAGTGTGGAAAATGACACAAAAAAAGTAATTTCTAAAGGAGAATGATAATTTTAGTTAATAAAAAGGATGATAATAATTATCTTTCTAAGGTATAATTGATAGTTTATTGTGTTAAATTTGGAATTTATAGGAATTATTCAAATAGATATACTATGGTGAAAATCATGTGAAGATAATAATTAACGTTATACGAATAATGTTTTTCTGTTAATGATGAAGAGAATATGAATGATATATAAAATCAAAGATGTATTAAGAAATAATATGATGAAGCCTAGTTAATTTCTTAAGGATTAGGTGTAATGATTTAAGTGTTCATATTTGGTAATAAAGAATTATGTAATTTGAATCATGAAATATATAAGGATTTTTGTATATCTGTATTTTATAATGGATTTGAAAGAATATCTTCAATTATATGGATGGACTAAAAAAGATAATTAATTTCAAGGTTTTATATTATAGAAAACACATTATTATAGGAATATAAAACATAATATGTTCCTTATTTTGAGAAAATTGTGTTTAGTTTGTTTATGGATGTGATTGATATAGAAAAAGTAAATTGTATAGTATAGTTTACCTTGGAAGTGATTAATTATTTTTTCAAATAGTGTTTTATGATATCATTGATTGGGTTTATAGAATTTTTTAATTTAATGTATATCTCTAATAATCTATTTTTAATTTAAGGTATAAGGAATTGTGAATGTTTTAAATAATTTTTAATAGTAATTTAGGTTATTTAAATGATTCAAAAGAATACTCAATATAGGTACTCAAATATTTGGTTTGTGATAATTATGATCTAATTCATATTTTTGGGGGATTAATAATAAATTTATTATTGAATATTAGTTTTCTTATTTCTAATGTTCTGCAATTTAAGCCTTTGTATGGTTTATAAGTCAAACCATTCATGGAATGGTTAAGGTTGGACTTTGGAAGAGTTGTTAATTATCAATGTGTTATATCACCATATAAATATTTATGCATATTGGATAACTAGTGGTAACCATTTATTAACTTGAGATATAAGGAATTACATTTCAATGTATTTTGGATCTTATTATTTGGTAGTTATTTAGGAAAAAAATATTTCTCTTCATTTCTTGGAGTAAGATATGATGTTTTAATTGATCCAAGAACAACCAAAGGAAGAAATTTTTCTTACAGAACAATAGAAATATAATCCCTAGGTATATTAGTCCCCTAGAAATTATAAAACATATCAGGATGGTATCATATGGATTTGAAAATTCACCAATCCTCTATCAGGTTCAATATGTGTTCCTTGTATATTTATTGAGGAAGTACGTGCATGATTCATCACATGCACTAAACATAGAGGTCACACCGTGGGAGCATGATATTACATATAAGGAATATCTAGTAGATATTCTGGATCAGTGAAAATACTATTAATAAACTCCATTCACCTAGTCAATGTTTAATGGAGAATCCAACAGCCTGAAAAGTTATGAGGGAACCTATGGATGTAATGGGGAGTAAGTATACTCAGTTTTTATCAAAAAATTTATAAACATAGAGGATGAAATTATTTTTAAGGGGAGTATAATGTAACAACCAGATATTTTTTAAAATATATTTTTCATATAAATTTAGTATTTTTTATAATTTTCATTACACATAATACCAATTTTATCTTATGTTACCAGAAATAATTAGTTTAGTTTTCATTACACCCAAAAAAACTAGTCTGCCTCACACTGTCTCCCCCTCTATAGGTAACCTAGGTGATGGCTGCATCGCACCCCCCCCCCTCTGCAACCCTGTTTGGCTGGGGGGAGGATAGTCCTCATCTTCCCTTTCCTACCCACCCTACTTCCATCACTATATGTAAGGATCCTACTTCCCTCCCACCCATATTTTCCTCCATTGAGGTTATCCGTAATGTTCAAAAATGCATTGATGGGGTCCCTATAGTTCCAATTCCATCCTAGGAGTTCACAAATTCTTTTGCGATGATGGATCTTTGTCAATTAACTCACTTTAGCAAGAGATATCCCCCCATTAACGTCTTCAATAGATTCATATCCAATAGGTGGAAGTTTCAACAACATGCAACTATAGGGATTTTGGATTCCAAGAATTTCATGGTTCAGTTATCATTGGAAGAAGACTTTATATCAACCAGGGAGAATGCTTCATGCTTTATCACAGGTTTTCTATTTTTACTCTTTCGGTGGAAATTAAATTTTCATTTGATGCGAGATCATCCTACCAAAGCTATTTGGATCTCGCTTCTTGGTCTTCCACTAAAATTTCAGAACCAAGTGATTCTTCATCTGATTGGAAACCTTCTAGGGTTGTCTTCTCTGCTCGGACCAGAGGACACGCGTTGTCTGCCATCCGATTTCTCCTAGGATTTTTGTTGAAATTGATTATTACAAGTAACCAAAGAACACTTTTTCTATTGAGATTTATGGTGAACTCTAGTGGTATTAAAAGGACTACTATGAATCATGGGTACATTTTTGTTCATCATCAATCATATTGGACATGAATACCTTATTTATAGGCATGGAATACATAGAAATTCACAAGAGGACCTTCCTTCAAGCAACACGGGTGAAGGACACTCTCAGCAGGAAAGAGCGGAGTGTGGAAAGGAAATTTCAGTTGCTTCCACTAACCGTGAGATGGTGGATCTGGATGCTCCCTCCTTCCATAAGGAGGTTAGGTCCATGCCTTCAGAGCCTCAGGTTTCTGATGTTTTTCAGCGGTATATGCATGATTTTGGATTTAAATCAGTGTCAAGGGAGGAGACCGAGGGGCCCCTTCCTAGGAACTAATCTCCCCTCTGATATGCAGAGGCTATGATATCAGTTGTGGGTGTTACTTCAGTCCATAAGTTTTATGAGGGGGTTTAAATTATTTGAAAATAGGGGCTACTCATCCTAGTGCAATAGAAGATCTCAACCTGGATATGCTCAAGGAAAATTCACAAGCTTTGATGGGGCTTGATCAACCAACTAATGATGGAAAATATACAGATGAGTAATAGGGGGTGCTAATTCTTGGAGCTATCATGCAACTAAGTCCCAAACAAGGACCCAATTTGAGGAATCCTCTGACCTGTATCAGTTCAAACCACTTTGAGGTTTTGAGTTCTGATGAAGGGTTCAATGTAACCTATTCTATCCCTCAGAAATAGAGTCGGATGAATAATGGGAAAACTCGGGTGTCAATGTTATAAGAGGTATTAGAAAAGGAATGCACAAAACAAGGAGGAAGAATGGATGTAAATAAAATAGGGACTCAGTATGTTGCATTGTTTATAGGAAGCAGAATCCAAATGGTCGAAAAGACTACTCATATCTCTCTATGAAAATGGAGAGTCGGTCAGCCCAAAAAGGCGGCATATCCACGTAACCTAGGGTCTAGTATGTGGTAGGTGAAGGGGCCAAATAAATTTGAGACTCCATGTCTACAAATAAATTCAAGGAGATTTATGATGAAGAGGATATATTAGAAATTTTGGTTAACCCTATAGGGAACGCAATTGAGATGTTGGAGGTTCTGCTCGAAGATATATAGGAAGTTATCATCCATTATGTGGAAGATATGTTAGAGAAATTACTACTATTCAATTCCTTGAAATAGTATTGTGATAAGATGTCTGAGAGAGCACTTCAGGTGGAAACTAGCAATATTTAGATAGAGTGGATTGAAAAACAAGATTGTATCATGGAAATAGGGTTTAATGAAGGGAATTTAAACATGGTTTAGTTCATACAGGCATGAGAAATGTTATCTATTTGGTTCGAGGACCTCATCAAAGATGAACCAGATTTATATGTAAATGTAATTCTATGGAAACAACTTAGGAATAACGTGTCTAATAGGTATACACTTGATTTAAATGGTTCTTCTATCTCTTTACTTGTTTGATGCTATGTTTTTTTATTGACATGGGTTTTCACATCCCCATAACATTTTCGGAGAAATAAAAATAATAATTTTCAGGTCAAGCGTTACATGCAACACCGAGTTTAAACGAAACATGACTTACTATTAGGAAATTGTTATTTAATATGATAGTTATCATAATTAGTTTGAAATTATGGGTTTGAATAAGATAAACTAAATTATAAATATATATATTCCACAAATGTATATAAAATGAAATCTTTGTGGATCAGTTATTTAAAAACAAAAATTAAAACTCTTTGAAAATAAAAAAAAACATTTTTCTAAAAAACAATTTTTATTAAAAGAAACACATTTTATATCAAAAAAAATTAATGATATTAAAGAAATGTATATGTTACATATTCAATAAACAATTTAAAATTCATCTTATTATTTTCTATACATGAGATAAGAATAAATCCAATTTTATTCTTAGAAAGAGTATTTTTCTAAAAAAGTGGATTTCTCATGTTTTTTGAACATATTTAAAAAAAGAGGAACTTTTAGAAAATTTATTTGAGAAATTAAATTTAAATATTTTGAAATAATTATTTCAATATTATCTTACAGTTAATTTGTGATATTTTTCTAAAGATATTAATTTTTTTTCTAAATAGTGAGGAAAAATAAATTCAAAACTACCTTTTTGTTTAAATTATTTATAAATTATGTTTTTGAATATTATTTTATTTTAAATTATATAAATTATATTTATATTATACCAATTTAGTTCATTGTAATCACTTTTATATTAAATTTTGATATAAAAACCTATTCACCTTTAGATCTTTTTCTCTTTGAAACCTTGCTTTCACATCCCATATGTGGGATTAATTTCAAATTGAATTTTTCATACTCTCTTAATTGAATTTAGAAAATGGATTCAATATTTGGTAGAAGAATGATTTATATTATCTAATATGGTTAACTTAGTTTTTTATCAAAATTAATAGTTAAAATAGTAAAATTTATTTTCTGCGGTTAAGGTAGATATGGTTTTACGGGGGTTAAACTAAAAAGATATGTGTTAAAATTTCCTAAAACCTTGTCTAAATATATTTTATTTCCATATTTTAACCCAATAATGTCAAATGATCATTAATACTCTATTTATTATCCTTTTTACATGATGGAAATGTGGGTATGCATTTTTATTTTCAAATAATAATATGTGTGTCACTCATCTCACTTATAAAAATTCACCCCCTCTCATATCATATTCACACCTTCAAACCCTTTTTTCAGAAATTACCTCAAAAATATATTGAATAAATACCTCATATAATCCCAAAATATTTGGTTTATATATATATATATATATATCCTAAAAAGTATTTTGGGAAAAACATAAGGAGGATACTCGAAAAAGTTGTAATGTTCTCCAATGAGTTTTTTTATCTGATTTCTTAATACACCCCCTGAATGATTTTTAAAACAATATGATATAAAAACCCAATAATCATTTTCTGGTATAGTGAGTCATTATAAATATAATATTCCAAATCAATATCTTATCTTCTATACATTTGTTTATGAGGCATGTACTTGGAATTGTAGACACATACCTCCATGATGGCCACAGATCAAACTCCGTGAAGGTGGGAAAGACCATATTAATTAAGTGGTGGGACATAACCCACCTATACTTACACTTATGTAAACTTTTGTAGTACTTCAATTTATACCAAGAAAATGAGTTGATGCTCAAATTCAAGAGAGTTACATTTGATTAGTTAATTCTGTGGAGGGATTTACACAATCTTCACAAACTCTGTCAGAGATTATATGAGAGTTATAGACATAGTATTCGCCATATTTTTCATGGGATGGTGGCCCCAAGAGTATTATTCATGGTTAGAGACTAGTATATCTATATTTTAGCATCATGATATGTAATTCCCCGACCCCAGTTACCCAGATTTGGTGCATTATTTTAATACATTAGCATGATTAAAAGGAATCAAGTCCCGAAAGACCAATAAGTTTAGCAATATTCAAAAATTGATTACATACATGAATGTTACATTACAATTTATAACATATAAAACAACATAAATAATCCTTTATGAACTCCATTATTCCCTTGTCTTAACCCTGCATATCAATCACAATAAACTTCTTGGAATCCTGAGAATAATAAAACATAGAAAGGGGTGAGCTCAAATGCTCAGTAAGGATAACAATACAGTGGAAACTTTCATAAATAATCATAAACATTTAAGGCAATGTATAACTAAAACAAAAGCCTTATAAACTTGAAATTCAGAATAATATGGAAAAAATAAAATGAAGTAATTCCATTTACTTATTCACATGGATATTCTACTAGTCGAATAATCACATGCAATATCATTGACCACTTTCATAATGATGGAAGGCATAATGTCAGACTATCATAACCAAATATTCAAGGCCTTGTGCCAAGACTAAAAATAATATTTTTTCAAGGCCTTGTTCCAAGACACTAGTTTGTCTCATGAGACCTACCGATGCATCGAGGAGCTGTAGCGGGCTCCACCCATCACTTACTAAGTCCAATGAATTCCACATATGAACAGTTTTAAAGATAACATAAACATTCATATTAAAACTAACATATCAAATGTCAATAATTTCTCTATAAACCATGAATGGTATAAAAATAACACATCCATAGTCAAACATATCACAAAACCTTCAATACAATATGGAAGTTTTGTATCAGAATAAATCAACTTCAAATAAGATTAAAATTCATCAAAGGATGTTGACATAGATGAAATCAAAACTATTTGAGAGAAATATATCTTTTTTTGAAATCATTTATAAGCCATAAAATTTAGAAAGGAAGAAATTTAATGACATTTTTAAATCAAAGTGTCCCATACCACTTTGATGCTTTTTAAAGTAATCAACTTTTTAAAAACATTCATGTTGATATAAATAAATCCTTAAAACCCATTTTGAAGACATGGACATTAATGAGAAAGATTTAGAAGAGTAAATATTTAAATAATTTGAAATGAGGTTTTTGTAAAAATGTGCCTTAAAATAACCCCTTTGAAAACTCTTTCCTGAAACATGGACGTGGATAATAAATATGTCCCATTAGATACTTACGTAAAAACAACCTCGGTTAATAAAGAGATTTTGAATTAACCCTTACCAATTTGGTAAATTATGAAACATAAACCCCGTGAAAGAGGTATATAATGATATGTAAATACACATAAATTAAATTTTATTACTCAAATAATAAAATTATGGGAAGTACATACACCACAAAAAAGGTAATACTGGAAATATGGCACAAATCTCACAGGAATAAGGAGTGAGATGAAAACCCCATACCTTTCACTTTCCTTTAGTCGAGGGTAAGCTTAACCTCTTGTATTAAGACTATAGTATGTTATTAAATTATAAAAAAACCATATTAATATTTATGATATCATAAATTATTCATTTATTAATTTATACTACGCATTTAATAATAATTCCTATGTTATATTAATATTTCAGGTAATAATCGCTTTCTTTATCGTACGTGTTTTAACTGGCTACTCTTGATTGTATCACTTAGATTATGATTTAAATACTTCTAGAATTTTAAACAAGATTTATATAACATATATATTTAGAATATAAATATGTATAATATACATATATATGAAATGGAAAACACAATTTAGGGAGACGGTAGTCCGTATGTACGCATAAACGATGTTTCTGTTTTCATATAGTATTAAACGGAAGTAAGTGAATAATATATATGTAAGTACATAAATACTTATATATATATATATATATATCTCCAATTTCTATATTATTTCATATATTACATACTTATTAGTAATATATATTTTTATAATCGTCGATGAATGGTGAACTTGGAAATGAATCTCATCGCATCGTGGAAACGGTAACTCGTACGTACGCACGAGCGAAAATATCATTATTTTGATATTAAAATAATATATAATTTGATGTTATATCATATATAAAAGATCTTTATCATGTTATATTTTTTATTTACATCAAATACAAATCATTATTATACCCATCCAAATAATAATGTATTGAATAACCATTACACCACGACGTGGAGACGGTATGCCTTACGCACGCACGTATGGTGAAATTTCATTCAAAGGGTGGATAGAATAATGAATTTTGTTGTAAAATAATTATAATATCATCACATTATATATAAGATACTGGAGTTATTATTTTATAATTGAAACAACAAAGAAAACTGAAGTGGAAGAAGAAATGAACTTTAAAGATGGTGGTGAAATCATTACCTCTTCTTCGGATTCTTCCTTTTGATTTGATAAAAAGGGTTATTAGGTAGGATTTCTGATCAAAATAAGGCCTATATGTTGAATTTAGGATATTTTAGAGGGTATTTGGGCAGGTTTTTTCCCATACAAATGGCTTAGAAGGTGTGAATTAGAGTGAAGGTAGAGTGCCCTTTTATAAGAGGGGTGAGGGGCACCTTAGGAAAAACATAAAATATTATTTTATAATAAATTCATATTCGGTTTATAATGGGACAAAATAGATTTATTTCTAGGATAAGGTGGGTAGGGTTATAAATACACTCAACCAATAGGTTTTAGACAGGTTTGGGTCACATTATTAACCTTATCTTTTAGTTTTAAATATTAGTTAATTAGTTTGACATTTACCATGCCTCTTTGTATTTTTTTAATATATGGTTAATAAAATTACTATAAACTTCCAATATACACCCCAAGTGGTACATTAATTATACACCTATCATGATATAAGTCCTTTGGAAGATACTTAGATTTTTTTTAATATAATATCAATTAATAATATAATATTTTTTTTAAAAACTCTTTTATGTAACTTTTGACATTATTGGGTATTTTGTTTTTGATAAATTCATAAATGCATTATTACTTCGAACGAAATTCATATAACTAATCATAATATGTTATATTAACCTATAAAATTAGTGGAATTCATAAGAAGTCTCAAATTACATTTATTTGGGTATTTATAATATCAATTATCTTAATCTTTGATTAATACGATAATTATTGCATCATCATTGTGTCATAAATAAAGTACGTTATTTAATTTAGAAAAATTATAATTAAAATAAAATTATTTAGGAAATATTTTTATCTTTATAATTAATATTTATAATCGAATTTATCTTATGTATAACCCTATATTAAAAATGTTTTAGTTATTAAACAATGATTTTAACTCTTTTAACTCTTCTTTGAATTAAATATTAATAAATGTCCTAATCTAATCCAAGTAGACCTAAATGATAATATATTATTCCTTAGTTTGTTTTTGGTAGAGATAAACTTGTCCAATTTAATTATTACATGTTTTAGGGTCATATTAATATCATTTTTACCCTTAATTACCCTATTTACTTTTAACCGTGGTAAATAAAAGTAAAAAGTTACTATTCACCAAAAATTATTTTTATCTTATTTAACCACATTTTACTCCTTGATATTAACCATGTCTCTTGGATTTTTGAAATTCCACTCACAGAAGAGGAAAAATTATGTTTTATGTGAATTTGCAAATTCTCCTAGGAGATGGGTAAAAGACGGTGAAAAGTTCAATAAAATTTTTATATATCTAAAATTATTATAAACTGACTCCAATGAATTACATTGAACATTTATAGGTATTATGTATCTATTTTGACCTAAAATTATTTTAAATAAATTATTTAATTATTTAAATAAAAATTTGGTTTTAAACTATAACCCATTATTTTTCACTATTCATCAAAAATTTACAGTTTTCAGAAAAATACCAAAAAATCACCTTAATATAATTTCAATATTCCGAATCCAAAAATTAAATCCATTTTGAATGATAAAATTTATAATATTTCAAAAAGTGGGTTTTACTATTCATAACAGCTAGTTTGGTAACTTATGGTGAGCTTGAACTCGGTGTTGCCTGTAGTGGAAGTTATTAAATTTCTTTGAAAAAATAATGTACTATGAAATCTTGGGGTGTTATATTCATCCCCCATTCAATAAATTGCATCCTCGCAATTTGAAATTGTTATTCTAAAATAAAAGGTCGAAAATAGAGAATACCATTGTGGGAAAACCCACATCAGAAATTGGGTTAATAAAATTTATTCTTAATAAGAGGAAAAGGGGAATGAAAAAGTCACCACAAAATTTGGATCTTGATTAGGAGAACATTGGTTGAAATTAGAGATACATAATTGAAGGGAAAATGTAAATATTTTTAGGGAGTGATTTAGGTCATCAATCACAAATAATTGTAGAATTGTGGGCCTCAAAGCCACTAATTTATGATGATTTAAAATACCATTGGTTCAACAAAACATAAGGTATTATGATAACACATTTTTGTTTTTAATATTCCTTACATAAAGTTTAATAATTTATTTATTCATAGAATAAGAGAAGAAAAAAATGTATACTTGTCAAGTAGATTTCCATCCTTTAACTAATTTCTACCACAAACTCATCTTTCACTCTAAAAGATAATAGAACATAGAAATAATATTCTATTTATCCTATTCATATAGGGTTCAAAAAAAATTAATTTATAATTTATCTACCAGAATTTTTTTAAAAAGACTACATTATTCAATCTAGGACATCACATGGCCTAGTGGTAGGTGATACACCCTTGTCTCCCTTCGGTTGCGAGTTCAAGTCTCGCGGCCTTTCCGGACGCAGCAGGTTGCCGCCCGACCTCTGGGTTGTCCTTTTATGGAAATCCAAAAATAATCTCAAACTAGAATTATCCAAAATACTTATTTCCAAACTCACAGTCCAAAATTTATAAGGAAGGTAAACACAATGAAAATACTTTTTGTCGCATAATAACATGTGAACACCTTCATAGTGTATTCTTTTAAAACACTGGAACATCTTGAATTACCATAAAAAATTATTGATTACATTCATGATCCCTTATTCCTTATAGAATACTGGATATACTCTTTCTATCCATAAATGTTGAAAACTCCAATAATAATGGAATATACAAATAATTAATCAGTTTCAAGGTAGTCAAGAATATCCAATATAATATATCCAAATAAATCATGTATTATTCCAAAATCACTACCTCGGAATCCGAACCATATTATGGTTTATCTTTCTCTCAACCATATATTTTCCAAAAATTTAACCTGCTATTGAATAACTTTTCTTGGTTCCACACAATCTCAAGTCCTTAATGAAATAGTACTGTAGTACAATCCTTATATACTCCATAATTTTTATAACCAGAAAATTGTCGATACAACACTCAAATGACATAATTATCTAATAACAACATAAGAACTCTAATAATTACTCCTCATCTGTGGTAGTATCATAACTTGATTATTATCCAATAGCATCATTTTGGGCATACTCTGATGATTTGTACATTGGTTCGCATAGTGTCCCAACTCCAAGTAGATGAAGCATTGTACATTTGAAACCATTTTCTTACCCTTGCAGTCATGTTCATGGTGTCCTTTTTCTCCACACTTATAACAAACTCACATTCCCTTCAGGCAAGGTCCAGGGTGTTTCTTCCCACAGTTATCACATATGGGAAAATTCTTCTTTTCCCTCTTCCCTTTATCCATATTTCTCTCTTCCATCCTTTTCTTTCCCTTTCTTCCCTTCAAAGCCATAGGACTCAGAGAATTATATACTTATCTTATTAACACATGATACTATTTCTTCATATGTTAAAAATACATGGGAGACTATTCCCCTTCTAAATGTTGGCTTAATACCAGGAATGATATGACCTTTCTTACCCTTTGGATCATATGTATTGTCGGAGTTCTCATTCCTTCTTCTGAGTGCCATTTCTATACTAGATTATTTTATGAATCGCAATACATAAATACAAACTTGTAAAATACCGAACATAAATTTAATAGTTTATAGATATAATCCATAAGAATAAAAAAAAATCTTTGAGGAAGTATACACTCATAAACCCTTCATAATGGTTTGTAAAGAAATTGAGAATTACCCTAATCATATCCCCTGGGAGTGTCGTAACCAAGAGTGCAGCAAGGCCAGTTGTCGTGCACCAATTTTCGTTTGAGTCTAGCTTAAAGCTGTGTTTTTGAGTTTTACCCCTAGGTACATATGTGCCAGAGCCGCCTTTACCTGCTCGTATCTAGATAGGGATGTATTGCTTAGAAAACTCACAAAATATCCACAGTACCAAAACTCTAAGAAGATCTTATATACTAATCCTCAATGTCTATCATAGGGTAATTTTCTCTAATCAGAGTTTATATAAATCTAGTTTCCAAGGTTATTGCTAAACTTCCTCTGATACCAACTGTAACGCCCCGACCCCATTATTCACTTGTCTTAACCCTACATATCAATCACAATACACTTCTTGGAATCATGGGGAAAATAAAACATAGAAAGGGGTGAGCTCAAATTCTCAGTAAGGATAACAATATAGTGGAAACTTTCATAAATAAACATAAACATTTAAGGAAATATATAACTAAAACAAAATCCTTTTAAACTTCAACTTCAGCATAATATGGAAAAAGTAAAATGATGTAATTCCATTTACTTATTCACATGGATATTATACTATTCGAATAATCACATTTAATATCACTAACCACATTCATAATGATGGAATGCATAATTCCAGACTGCACTACTGGAATGTTGGTTTTTCCCCACACTTCCATACAAACGGTTTCATGAAACTGTTGGTAAAGGGTGGTTTAGGGAATATTTTACCAACGGTTCCTTAGAACCATTGGTATTAGTGTGTTTGTGGGAGCTTTTACCAACGGTTCTAATGAACCATTGGTATAGATGTGGTTTAGGGGAGTTTTACCAACGGTTCAATGAGAACTGTTGGTATAGGTGTGGTTTAGGGGAGATTTTACCAATGTTTTTTAGGAACCGTTGGTATAGGTTTGGTCTGAAAATATATACCAACGGTTTATAAAAACCGTTGGTAAAACTTTCCCCCAAATTCACAGTGGCCTGTCCTCTCCCCCATTCGTGATACAGAACCCTAAATGGGATCAGTTTGGCGATCTTGGAGCCCCTTCGGCTTCCTCTTCCTCCATCTCATCCAAGGTGCTGAATCTCCTTCCGAATCTTATCAGAACCATGCTAAATTAAGTATTTTCTTAACTGGTACCTTATTTTTATTGAAATTTATCTAATATTTAGGTTTTAAGTTTTGATTTTTATGTGTATATGTTTTTTTTCTTTTTATTTAACCTATATGTGATGATCTTGTATCATCATTAAGATGTGTCCAATGGTTCTTTGATCATTGTTTTGTAGAGAATGAATTGTTTAGGACCAGCATTAGAAGTAGCTTCTAGTGAGACCATTTTATTATAAGGTGAAACAAGATTATGATCTACAAGGGGTGATTGAGTTGGTAGAGACCAAACATAGTTTGTTCCTTGTGTTCATGAACCATAAATAGAGTGTTCAAATTAGGTGTTCATCAGTAAATATGTAGGTAAAATTTCTAGGTCCTGTTTCATGAAGTTGAATATGTGGCGCTATAGTGGTTTTGGATTGTTTGAGGTACTCTTAGTGTATTGTAAACCCTTATTTGTTCCATATTCATTTAAATTGATTTAATATCATTTTTTTCACACACACTATTATATCCTTTCAAACTATATTTAGAGTGTATTTTTATTCTTATGGTGTTAAATATTTTAGTAAATGTCCATACTAACTTCTTTTATGTGTTATAGGGGTTTAGACTGATGACAGGGCTGGATGATTATTGTGGGGGTATTCTTTTCATATAAATATACCTATACTATGTCATCAAATGAATCAACTAGTTATATTCCATATAGATTTTTATTAAATGATTCTAAATAAGGGTTGTGTAATCATATGGGGATAGAAAAAATGTATTTTTTGTTATTGAGTGGGAATTTTAGGTGGGAAGTTGATTTGTGGACCACCTAGTTTATGTGATTGTTCATACTTTTATAGAATAGATTAAAGCTATTATGTTGGAGGATACCAAGGTTGTTATGGTTTTTTTTATGAGTTGGTTGTGATGATACCCCCTTGACATGATGTTGAGATTGAGATAGACCAAAATCCTGGTGCTTCTCTAATTTCAATATCTCTTAGTCTTTTGTATCCAATATTGACACACAAAATTATATTAATAAATCAAATTTTATTGAATTGTAATAATTAATATGTCATAGTGTCAATCATTAAAAAATAATTTCATAAACTATATTTTCATTTCATCTAGAAATATAATGATTAAAGAGACATTATACAGATGGAAAATCATATTCATGAGATCTATGAAGAAAATTATAGTGTTTATGAACCCAAAAGTCAGGGAAAAAATAATAAAAACCATATATACTTCTAAACTCAATCATGGGAATGATTATTTATATGACCCACTACTAATGTTATTTTTAAGGATATTAATCCATAGAAAGCAACAAAATTTCTTGTAATAGATCAATTTTTTAAAATATTTGTTATAGAGAACTTCTTTATCTCTATTAACTAATTAAGATTCATTTCTTCCAAAAAATCCATAAAATACCATCTTACATCTATGAAAATATAATTTTATCACATTATAGACATGTGCCCTGTATAATATTTATATTTCCCTAAAACATTTCATAATACATTTTATATACTTAGAGGGACCATCCCACTCTAAGAACCTACCAAGATTCCAATCCATCCTCATAAGTATTTCTTCATAAAACTCTAGGGGTACAATTTCCACACCTATCACTACCCTTGTTGAAAGCTCACCTACCCCACCCCCGGACACCCGCCCACCACCTTGGACAGCTCGTGCCCCCTGGACAGCCCCCCTCCCCCACCATTGTTGACAGCCCACCCACCCCACCCCGGACACCCTCCCACCACCCCCTGGAAACCCACATCCCCCCGGACGCCCCACCCCTGCAAATCCCCTCCCCACCCCTGGAAAGCCCCCCCCCCCCCCACCTTGAAACCCCCGACCCCATTGGACAACGCCACCACCCCCGTGGACAACCCGACCACTCCTTGTGGACAGCCCTTCCACCCCCCTGGACAGCCCGCCCACCCCCTGGACACGCTAGACCCCATGGACAGCCTCGCCACCCCCATGGGCAGCCCGCCCACCCCCTAAACACCTCGTACCCCCTCCCCCTCGGACAGCTCCACCCACCCCCTGGAAACCCTGCTCACCTCCTTGGACAGCCCGCCCACCCCCTGGACTGACCCTACCCCCTTGGACAGCCTGACCACCCCCGCTGACAGCCTGCCCACCTGGACACCCCAAATCCCCTAGACAGCCCCCCACCCCTGGACACCTCCGACCCCCCGGAGGCCCCGACACCCCCCTAGACACCATGCAACCCCTAGACACCCCTCACCCTCTTTGGACATTCCTACCAATCCCCTGATCCTCATCCTACTCCTCATCCTGATCTCCCTGAAGAAGATAAAGTATAAAACTCATGTACTCCCAACAAGTCCCTTAAGGATTATGTATTCCTTGATCCACATCCAATATCTTACTGGGAAATCCTTGAATATAGGCATTAGATATTCTGTATCTTATTTTCTTATATACACTGTATTTTGTTGTATTTCTTAATATGATTCTCATATAGAGTAATGTTTCAGTTATGCTTTTATATAAAGTAAACAATTGACATTTACCTAAATATTTTTTTGATTAAACTTCAATATTATTGAGTTTCTTTGAAATGACTTATTGTAATTTTTTCATAGAATGGATAGAATTTGGATGTACGAAACTGATCGGATTTCAACAGATTTTCAAAATAATTTGAACATCTTTCTAGATTTTTCATTTGACAAGGCTTTAGATAGTGGTCGCATACAGTGCCCATGTTTTAATTGTGTTGGAAGACCTTGGTTGAGTCATGAATAAATTATCTATCATATAACCAAATATGGTTTCCAAACAAACTATTATGTGTGGTATCACAATGGAGAGAAAATAGAATCTCAAACTTTTGATGATCCAAATGATAGGACTGAATTTGAGAGTTTGATATATGATCGGTTTCCATTTATTCGACATCACGAGAAGGAAAGGATGTCCAACCAACAAGATTTCGATACAAGAACACATGATGCGTCCAATGAAAATGATGATGTTTATAGGGTGAAAAAATTGAATGATGCTGCGATGACTCCAGTATATCAGCAATCTGGTAAAATTTTTAATCTGATTGTTTCACGAGAAACTATGTATGGGATTTCAAATACTTCAATTGATTACATTCTTACCTTCTTGAAGTACTTACTTACAGATGATGTGGATATTCCCTAAAACCACTATATGTCATGGAATTTAGTTGATGAACTTGGATTCTCAAAAAAAAATCATGTTTTCCCAAATGATTGTAGCTTATTATGGGAGAAAACTGCTGAAAGAAGTGATTGTATCAAATGTGGAACCTCCCTATGGAAGCCAAAAGATGATGGAACACCATCTCGTGTGCCACAAAAAGTAATGTGGCACTTTCCATTGATCCCCATATTACAAAACATTTTCATGTCTGATGAAATATCCGTAAAAATGTGATGGCATGACACCAAGAGAAAAAAGAATAATGAAGAGTTGGTTCACCCTGAATATGCTTTTCATGGTAGAGATTTGATGCTCGATATCCTGAATTTTCAGCTGATGTGTGTAATGTGAGACTGGGTCTTTCATGTGACAGTTTTAATCCATTTGGGTAGATGCATACTTCGCACATTACATGGCCGGTTTTCATACACATTTATAACCTTCCCCCTTGGTTGTGTATGAAAAAAACTTACACTTTCTTGAGTATATTAATATTTGTCCCTTCTGATCCTGGAAATGAAATAGATGTATACATGAAACCATTAATAAAAGAGTTTAAACTTCATTGGGATGTGGGTGTACCCACATACGATGCATGTTCAAAAGACATATTTCAGATGCGTGTTGCGCTTATGTGGATGATCAATGATTTTTCTGCTTATGCAATGCTGTCTGGATGGAGCACAAAAGGAAAATTGTCATGTCCTTTTTGTATGAAGAATACTCGATCGAGAAGACTGAAATATCGTCGTAGTTTTAGTTTTATGGGACATCGACGATTCTTGCCAATGAACCATCCATAAAGAAACAATCGTCGAAGATTTGACAATACCATGGAGAATGACGATCCACCTCAGCGTATGTCGGGAACTGATGTGCTTAATGAATTGAAAGATTTCCGTTATTCATTTGGGAAGGGTTTAATGAAATCTAGAAAGAGGGAAAATGTTTCCAATGATACCTGTTACAATTGGAAGAAGAAGAGTATATTCTTTGAGTTGTCATATTGGTCAACCAACTTGTTATGTCATTACTTAGATGTAATGCACATTGAATAGAATATATGTGAAATGTTGCTTTTGATTCTTCTAAATGTCAAGGGGAAGACAAAAGATGATTTAAGATCCCAGCGTGACTTGGTAGATTGGGGGATCAGACCAGAATTGCATCCTGTCTGTATCAGTGAACATAAATGGAAAGTTCCATGTGCTTCTTATGTGATGACACCTACTGAAAAAATCAACTTCTGGAAGTGCTAGAGACTATTCAAGTAATATATCAAAATGGGTCAATAGAAAAGAGTTGAAGCTGAAATCTTTGAAGACTCATGATTATCACGTCCTTTTGCATGAGTTGATTCCAATTGCAATTTATCATCTCTTGTCCAATAATGTTAGAGTCTCAGCAATTCGTTTGTGATATTTGTTTAGAGATCTTTGTGCTAAGAGGTTATCCAAATCCTTCTTGCAAAAACTATTGGCAAAGACACCATTACTTTTGTGTGAGTTAGAGAAAATATTCCCTCTATCGTTTTTTACATGCATGTTGCATCTAACTGTCCATCTTCCGACCGAAATACTTCTAGGAGGACCTGTTGCTTTCTTTTGGATGTATCCAACTGAAATAAACATGTTCACATTGAAATCATAGTTTAGAATAGGAATTATCTCTAAGTTTCAATTGTGAACGGTTACTTGGCTCAAGTACGTATGGATTTATGCTCAATGTATTTGTCTGATCATACTATGAGAATATATAGACCAATGAGAAATGAAGAAGAACAGTTTTGGAAAATTGAACCCAGTTTTCCATCACTTCCTCAGATAGGAGGAATTCTGGGATCATATACATTGACGACATTAATCCTTGAAGAGCGAGAGATGGCACATCGCATAGTGTTGTTAAATTTTGATTTGTTCGATGAGTATATCAAGTAAGTAAATTGTACATGTATCTCTTATCTTATATCTTGTAATTTTAAATATTTTTTAAACTATTATTATTTTTATCTACATGGAACATAAAGAATTGATATATAGAAAGCATCGTTCTTTATCTTTGAGAAGGAAAGAGACTTTGCATAGCAAAGGGTTTTCTGCTTGGTTGAAATTGAAGGTAAAAATATTTCTATAATAACTAAATAAAAATAAAATTTAATTAAGTTTACTATTTGTTTATATTTTAAGTATCGAGTTTTCCTGTAGATTTTGTTTATATGGAAATAAGAGCTTTGTCTTTTGGTCCTAATATCATGGTTCGTGCTTGTAAATCACTTGTGATCAATGGATACAAATTTATTATCACTAAATGAGAAAGAAACATGAGAACACAGCATAATGGTGTTATGATAACAGCCAAAATAGACTGTTATGCCAGTTCATCGGATACTAGACCTCATTCTGAAAATGTTTCTTATTATGGAGTCATGGAGAAACTAATAATTTTGGATTATTACTCGCATGGTCGAGTCACGATGATGAAATGTCAATGGTTTGATTCAATGATGAGGCAAGGAACTATTATTCATGATTGTGGATTTCGAGTTATTGACATGACTTGAACTCCTTCCACCGATGAACCATATGTATTTTCATCAATTGTGAAACAAGTTTTTTATGTCAAAGATCGTCGTCATCCTAAATTCGGTGTAATTATTGAAGTAAATCCCAGACATGTTTTCATTGATGGTGATGATGAAGTTGACATTATCCCTACTGCAATTGGAAGCAATCCGTTTATTACTTATGATGATGCCAATAGCTCAATTGTCAGATTTGATTGTGAACCCGAATTTGTGGTGGGAAATATATAGAATCATACAATCATGTTCTCACCTACATGTTTCACCTACACCATTCAGAGTGTGTATCCTAGTACTTACCTTTAAACCACCATAAATCTTTTTTTTCTTTATGTTTTTTTATAAAATGGTTTTTTTATCTTTTGTTTTTTGGGTTACACATTAGTTATCTGTTTCTAATAACTTCCATATTTGTTTTCATTGCAGGAAATGACACCCATTGAAGAGAGGCGGCTGAAAAATATGACAGAAAATAATCATCGCATGGTACAGATGCGTGTTCCTCCACTCATCCCTATTGTGAGTATTTTATTTCAAATATAAATATTTCAATAACTTATAATATCATGTGTTTACTTTTGTGTTAAACTTTTTTTCAGGATCCACCCCCTAGATGAGAGATATCTGACAAGGAGCCTGATATTGCTCCCAGTAGAGTGGCTGGTGGTAGGAGGGGTGTGGTGTTAGAGATGGACGATCATCTAGTGGTCCCGGTACTGAGGCTGGTGGTACGAGCGCTCTTGGGGCGAGAGATAGATGATCCACTACCACAAGAATATCTTCTATGCCCCATTTTGATCCTGGTGTGTCTTCAAGGAAACACGGGGTATTTAGACCACCGATGTTTACACTACCATTTGGCCAGACGTCTATGCCATCATCTTTTGCTTCTAGTTCATTATCTCCGATCTATTATATTCCACCTTCTTCAACTCCTACTTCGACACAGTATGTGGCTGAGGAGCATACACTAAGGGACACTCCACCTGTACAGGATATTCCTTCAACTTCTGCACATCCAGTGATTCCCATTGATCCGACTACCATAGGTATATTTATATAACTCTATCAAATTTTTATACCAAAATTTATTTTTATTATAACTTATACTGATATTATTTTTCTTTAATAACAGATTCATCTATAGATAAAAGGAGGGTGAGGGGTCGTACTCGCTTGTGTGCGTTATGGAACCGCCAGACACAGTTGATGGTTGAATATAATGTTGATGGACAAATGATTGAGAAATTTGGGCAGCAATGGCGGGGTTTTTTGGCGACGCTAGACAAATACTCTGATATCATTCTATTCAGCCCTCTCTCTTGGAGACATCTACCACACGAAGTCAAGGATAACGCGTGGGTACAAATATGGGTAAAAAATCTATTGGATTTAATGTATTATTTTTTGTATTTATATGAACTAATATATTCGGTCTTAGCTTTGTTTTAACTTCCCTGATTGTGAAGGTGCACGACCGGCACGTTTAAAAGATCTATGAGAGCTTTGGAGAGCTTATAAGCATGATCTGTATGTTGGCTAGTGTGATGGAGTGGGCATGGAGTTAGAGACATTACCTATCGTGGATGACTGCCCGATAGAGCAATATCGCCAAATGATTACCCATTGGGCGACTGCTAAATTTATGGTATTAATCTCATTTGAGGTATTTAAATGAGAGTTTTCATATATTGCATTAATATAATATTATTTATTATTAAACATTATTTAGGAATATTCTGAAAAAAACAAAAGAAACATAGATTCAAAGAAATACCTACACACTTTGGGGCGCACAACTATGTCAGATCATGAGAGGCAGCTGGTATGATATAGTTTACAATTTTTCTTTAGGACGTTCCCTTTTTATTGTTTCCTACTTAAATTATGTGATTTATTGAATATTGAATATATGATTATAATTGAAATTTATATTTTCTCAATGTCATTATAGAAGCACAAATTGAATATTGAAGGATGTATCCCTCGAGCAAAATTGGTTTTCTCGAGTAGAAGAAAAAAAGATAGAACTGTGGTAAATGAACCAACCTAAGAAAAGATTATACATTTTAATTTTTTTATTTAAAACATTAATATCTATTTTGAAATTTAATAATCTATTAATATTTTTAATAGGCTTCCTTAGAGGCTCTTGATGCCCAGGAGCCTAACAATTTTGGGCCACAAGATCATTTATAATAGGTTTTGGGAGATGGGCACTCTAGTCGAGTACGCTGCCGACCTGGTAAGAATATAGTCCCGACGAGGTATTGGTCCTCTCCAGGTATCCATTCTAGTAAAACCAAGTTGGAATAGGTCAAGGAGCATTCAAGATAGTCTGATAAAGGGGTCACAGAGTTGGATGTACAAGTTCAAACGAGGGACAAAGAATTTATGAAACTGATGAAAGCTTTATCTTCATCACTTCCACCAGAGGCCAGCACAGCTTGTCAGACATTTATGTCGTCGATGGGTGCATTGTCCAATGTACCAGGAGGAAACTCTAGAGGAGGTCTAGATGATGATGTTCCTAGTGATGATGAGGATGCTGAAGAGGAAAAGGGTGAGGATGAGGATGAGGACAAGGGCGAGGATGGGGCCGAGGGCGAGGATGGGGCCGATGGTGAGGATGGGGCCTAGGATGAGGATGAGGTTAACGATGAGCATGGGGACGATGATGAGGATGACGAAGAGGACAGAGATGGAGGAGAGGATGAGGCCGATGATGACTGTGGTGATGGTGATGGTGATCAGGGGCAGATTGATCCATTACATTTTTGAATTCTGTATAACTCTTTATTTTTTAACCTGGTTTTCCACTCTGGGGTTTTCCTCTACTTCATAGGGACATTATTATCAGATCTGTTTTTTGCACTTGATTCTTATTGTATGATTAGTCTAATACCTAGACCATTAGTATTCCTTGGTACTGTGATACCCATTTTTCTATTTTTTATTACTTATCTTTCTTAGTTAGCCATGTATTTCATGTTTATGCATGTGGAAAATGATATCGAAAATGTGCTTTGAAGTAGAAGGCTTTTTGAGTGGAATTGATATGATATTATCTCTAATGAAATTACAATTCCATGTTTATTTTATTCACACCATGACCAATTTTAATGAGGTAATGAGATATATACTGGGAGTGGTACCCAAAATCCAAAAATAGAGGAAAAGAACATATACCACTCAATAATGTCTCACTTTTAGTTGAAATGGACAAGATTTTAAGTGAAAACAACAACTGGCATACGGAAAACCGACCAAACACATTAGGATTCTATTGAAACTTTAGGTAATGATCCATGGGTCATATGTGACGTGTATGAGTCAACCCCACCTCAATCCGAGGGCCGGTGTGGCTAGTACCACTCAAAGTGTCTTTCTTTTGTTTAAAATGGATGCACTTTTAAGTGAAAACGACATATGGAAAACTTTCCAAATGCATTCATATTGTGTAGATACTTTAGAAAAAATAACCATGGGTAATTTGTGACGTTTATGAGTCAACCCTGCCTTAATCTGAGGCATGGTGTGGCCGGCACCACTCAAAGTGTCTCACTTTTCTTTGAAATGAACAACAGTTTAAGTAAAAACAACAACTGACATACGGAAAACAGACCAAACGCATTCGGATTCTGTTGATACTTTAGGAAATGTATCCAAGGGTCATTTTTGACGTGTAAGAGTCAACCCAGCCTCAATCTGAGTTGCGGTGTGACCTGCACCACTCAAAGTGTCTCTCTTTTGTTTAAAATGGATACGCTTTTAAGTAAAAACAACTGGAAAACGGGAAACCAAAAAAAACACTTTTGGATTGTGTTGATACATTAGAAAAATGATTCATGGGTCATTTGTGAATTGTTCGAGTCAACCCCGCCTCAATCCGAGGCACGGTGTGATCGGTACCACTCAAAGTGTCTCACTTTTACTTGAAATGGACAGGATTTTAAGTCAAAACAACAATTGGCATACGCAAAACCGACCAAACTCATTGGGATTCCGTTTAAACATTAGGAAAATGATCCATGGGTCATATGTGTCGTGAACGAGTCAACCTCGCCTTATTCCAAGGGCCGGTGTGGTCGTTACCACTAAAAGTGTCTTTCTTTTTTTTAAAATGGGTGAGCTTTTAAGTAAAAAAATGACATACGGAAAACTGACCAAACGCATTCGGATTGTGTTCATACTTTATAAAAACGATCCATGGGTCATTTATGACATGTAAGAGTCAACCCCGCCTCAATCTGAGGCGTGGTGTGTCCGTCACCACTCAAAGTGTCTCACTTTTCTTTGAAATGGACAACAGTTTAAGTAAAAACAATAACTGACATACGGAAAACGGACTAAACGCATTCAGATTCAGTTCATAATTTAGGAAAAGTATCCATAGGTCATTTGATACATGAACGAGTCAACCCCGCCTCAATCTGAGGCACGGTGTGGCTAGTACCACTAAAAGTGTCTCACTTTTATTTGAAATGGGCAGGATTTTAAGTGAAAACAACAACTGGCATACGGAAAACTGACCAAACGCATTTGGATTCTATTGAATCTTTAGGACAACAATCCATGGGTCATATGTGATGTGTAAGAGTCAACCCTGCCACAAT
Organism: Viscum album; assembly: GCA_963277665.1. Classification (NCBI taxonomy): domain Eukaryota; kingdom Viridiplantae; phylum Streptophyta; class Magnoliopsida; order Santalales; family Viscaceae; genus Viscum; species Viscum album. The sequence continues at coordinate 1,212,143,461 of OY728122.1, forward strand.
ATGAGGGCCGGTGTGGCCGGTACCACTCAAAGTGTATTTTGTTTAAAATGGATGTGCTTTTAAGTAAAAAACAACATACAGAAAACTGATCAACACATTCGGATTATGTTGATACTTTAGAAAAACGATCCATAGGTCATTTTTGACATGAAAAAGTCAACCCCGCCTCAATCCGAGGTGTGGTGTGGCTGGAACCACTCAATGTGTCTCACTTTTCTTTGAAATGGACAACAGTTTATGTAAAAACAATAACTGACATACGAAAAAGGGACCAAACGCATTCTGATTCTATTGATACTTTAAGACATGTATCCATGGGTCATTTTTGACGTGTATGAGTCAACTCCGCCTCAATCCAAGCGCGTTGTGGCCGGTACCACTCAAAGTGTCTCACTTATATTTGAAATGGACAAGATTTTAAGTGAAAACAACAACTAGCATACAGAAAACCGACCAAACGCATTCGGATTCTATTGAAACATTAGGAAAATGATCCATGGGTCATATTTGACGTGTACAAGTCAACCCTTCCTCATTCCAAGGGCCGGTGTGGCCGGTTCCACTCAAAGTGTCTTTCTTTTGTTTAAAATGGATGTGCTATTATGTAAAATAAACGACATAAGGATAACTGAACAAATGCATTGGGATTGTGTTGATACTTTAGAAAAACGATCCATGGGTCATTTTTGATGTGTACGAGTCAACCCCGCCTCAATCTGAGGCACGGTGTGGCGGGAACCACTCAAAGTGTCTCGCTTTTCTTTGAAATGGACAACAATTTAAGTTAAAACAACAACTGACATACGGAAAATGGACCAAACGCATTTGGATTCTATTGGTACTTTAGGAAATGTATATATGGGTCATTTTTGATGTTTAAGAGTCAACCCCACCTCAATATGAGGCACGGTGTGGCTGGTACCACTCCAAGTGTCTCACTTTTATTTGAAATGGGCAGGATTTTAAGTGAAAACAACAACTGGCATAAGGAAAACTGACCAAACGAATTTGGATTCTATTGAAACGTTAGGAAAATGATCCATGGGCCATATGTGATGTGTAAAATTCAACGCCGCTTCAATCGGAGGTCCGGTGTGGCTGTTTCCACTCAAAGTGTCTTTTGTTTGTTTAAAATGGATGCGCTTTTATGTAAAACAAATGACATACAGAAAACGGACCAAACACATTCGAATTGTGTTTATACTTTAGAAAAAATGATCCATGGGTAATTTGTGACATGTACGAGTCAACCCCGCCTCAATCTGAGGCATCGTGTGGCCGGCACCACTCAAAGTGTCCATCTTTTGTTTAAAATGAAAACGCTTTTAAGTAAAAACAACCGGCATACGGAAAACCAACCAAACGCATTCGGATTGTGTTGATACTTTAGGAAAACGATCCATGGGTCATTTTTAACGTGTATGAGTCAACCCCGCCTCAATCCGAGGCATGGTGTGGCTGATATCACTCGAAGTGTCTCACTTTTATTTGAAATGGATAGGATTTTAAGTGAAAACAACAACTGGCATACGGAAAACCAACCAAACACATTTAAATTCTATTGAAACTTTAGGAAAACGGTCCATGGGTCATATGTGACGTGTATGAGTAAACCTTACCTAAATTTGAGGGATGGTGTGGCCGGTAACATTCAAATTTTCTTTCTTTTTCTTAAAATAGATCTTCTTTTAAGTAAAAAAAATGACATACGGAAAACTAGCCATACAAATTCAGATTGTGTTGATAGTTTAGAAAAAATGATCCATGGGTAATTTGTGACATGTACGAGTCAACCCTGCCTCAATCCGAGGTGTGGTGTGGCCGGAACCACTCAAAGTGTCTCTCTTTTGTTTAAAATGGACATGCTTTTAAGTAAAAACAATCGGCATACGGAAAACAAACAAAACGCATTAGGATTGTGTTGATACTTTAGGAAAACGATCCATGGGTCATTTTTGATGTGTACGAGTCAACCCTGCCTCAATTCGAGGCACGGTGTGGCTGGTATCACATGATGTGTCTCACTTTTAATTGAAATGGACAAGATTTTAAGTGAAAACAACAACTGTCATACAAAAAACCGACCAAATGCATTCGGATTCTATTGAAACTTTAGAAAAACGATCCATGGGTCATATGTGATGTGTAAAAGTCGACCCCACCTCAATATGAGGGTCGGTGTGGCTGGTAGCACTCAAAGTGTCTTTCTTTTGGTTAAAATGGATGCGCTTTTAAGTACAACAAACGACATACGGAAAACTGACCAAACGCATTCGTATTGTGTTGGTACTTTAGAAAAATGATCCATGGGTCATTTGTGACGTGTACGAGTCAACCCTGCATCAATCCGAGGAGTAGTGTGGCCGGAACCACTCAAAGTGTCTCACTTTTCGTTGAAATGGACAACAGTTTAATTTAGAACAACAACTGACATACGGAAAATGGACCAGACGCATTCGGATTCTGTTGATACTTTAGGACATGTATCCATGGGTCATTTGTGACGTGTACGAGTCAACCCCGCCTCAATCTGAGGCATGGTGTGGCCAGCACCACTCAAAGTCTCTCTTTTGTTTCAAAAGGACATCATTTTAAGTGAATACAACTGAAATTTACACTCATCAACGATAGTCGCAAACTCTTTTTCATTAGTTGGGTAGTTTCACTCATGGGGTCATAAGTGACGAGATTCCTAAGAAAATAAATTTTCACCATATATTATAAACAATTAATGTTCAATGAAAAAATTTATCACAAACCAATATATACCCAAATCTAAGATCACAAAAAAATGGGATTTGAGCCAATTTCAAACTCTTATTCAACTGTAATAGGTATTTCTCATACTATTCTTCCTATTAGAATTTGATGGGGAGGTGGGGGAGCTATGCTATTTGGGGGGTTGTGCATGGGTGATGTGAATTATTACTGGATGATTGTTTTCATATGAAGATTGAAATAGGGAATTGTAGTACATGACATGGTTGGAAGAGTTTGATGGTTTTATGCGTTTTTTGGGCTATTTTAGGTTTTTTTATACTGTTCGAAGTTTTTATGTTGCTTTTGTGATATTTTTTATGCAAGTGTATAGTGGAGGGGCTACTGGGGGGTTTTTGTGCAATGGAGGGCTGCTGTGTAGCAAATCTAGAAAAACTCAATACCAACGGTTTTAAACCGTCGGTATAAGTGTTCTGGAATTATGGAAAAAAACAATACCAACGGTTTATAACCGTTGGCATAAGAGTTCTGGTAAAACACAATACCAACAGTTTTCAACTGTTGGTATAATAATTCTTGAAAATTAAAATACCAATGGTTCTAAACCGTTGGTATACATTGAGGTAAATTTAAAAAGCAATATAAACCAACATTTTCTGAAAACCGTCGGTAAAAATGTTATACCAACGGTTCTCTTGCAACCATTGGTATATCAATAAATACAGTGGGATATGTCGATGGTTTAGATCAAACCACTGGTATAAGTCTTTCCTCACAGCTTACTAGCCTATGGTTTGGAAAACCATTGGTATAGCCAATACCAACGGTTTTCCAGCCTATACCAATGGTTTGAAACCGTTGGTATAACCTTCTTTTCCAGTAGTGTTATCATAACCACATAGTCAAGGCCTTATGCCAAGACTACAAATAAGATTTTGTCAACGCCTTATGACAAGACACTAGTTTGTCTCATGAGACCTACCGATGCATCTAGGAGCTGTAGCGGGCTCCACCCTTCACTTACTAAGTCTAATGCATTCCACATATGAACAGGCTTAAACATAACATAAACATTCGTATTAAAACTAGCATAAAAAATGTCAATACTTTCTCCATAAACCATGAATGGTATAAAAATAACACATCCACAGTCAAACATATCACAAAACCTTCAATACAACATGGAAGTTTCGTATCATAATAAGTCAACTTCAAATAAGCTTAAAATCCATCAAAGGATGTTGACATAGATGAAATCAAAACAATTTGAGAGAAATATCTCTTTTTTTGAAATCATTTAAAAGTCACACAATTTTAAAAGGAAGACATTTAAATAAATTTTTTAATCAAAGTGTCCCATACCACTTTGATACTTTTTAAAGGAATTAACATTTTAAAAACATTCATGTCCATATAAATAAATCCTTAAAAACCATTTTAAAGATATGGACGTTAATGAGAAAGATTTAGAGGAGTAAATATTTAAAACATTTTAAATGATTTGTTTGTAAAAAGGTTCCTTAAAATAATCCATTTGAAAACTCTTTCCTGAAAATGGACATGGATAATAAATATGTCCCATTAGATACTTACGTAAAAACAACCGCGGATAATAAAGAGATTGTGAAATTAACCCTTACCAATTCGGTAACTTACAAAACATACACCCCATGAAAGAGGTATATAATGAATATGTAAATACATATAAATTCATGTTTATTACTCAAATAATACAATTATGGGCAGTACATACACAACAAAAAAGGTAATAGTGGCAATAAGGCATGAATCTCAAGGGAATAAGGAGTGAGATAAAAACCCCTTACCATGCTCTTTCCTTTAGTCGAGGGTATGTTTAACCTCTTGTATGAAGACTATATTATGTTATTAAATTATACCATAACCATATTAATATTTATGAAATAATACATTATTCATTTATGACATTATACTACCCATTTTATAATAATTTCTATGTTATATTAATATTTCGGGTAATAATCGATTTCTTTATCGTACGTGTTTTAACTTGTTACTCTTGATTGTATCACATAGATCATGATTTGAATACTTCCATAATATAAAACATAATTTATATATCATATATATGTAGTATATAAATATTTATAATAGACATATATATGAAATGGAAAACACCGTTTATGGAGACGGTAGTCCGTACGTACGCATAAACATTGTTTCCGTTTTCATATAGCATTGAACGAAAGTAAGTGAATAAGATATATGCAAGTACATAAATACTATTATATATAAATATATATATATATCCAGTAGCATTATTATTTTATATATTACATACTTATTAGTAATATATATATTTTTAATCGTCGATGAATGTTGAACTTGGAAATGAATCTCATCACGTCGTGGAGACGGTAATCCGTACGTACGAACGAGTGAAAATATAATTATTTTGATATTAAAATAATATATAATTTGATGTTATATCATATATACAGATTACTTATCATGTTAGATTTATTATTTACATAAAATACACATCATTATTATACCCATCCAAACAATAATGTATTGAATAACAATTACACCACGACGTGGAGACGGTAAGCCGTACGTACGCACGTATGGTGACACATCATTTAAAGGGTGGATATAATAATTAATTTGGTTGTACCATAATTATAATAACATAACATTATAAATAATATACCGGAGTTATTATTTTATAATGGAAACAAAAAATAAAAAGGAAGTGGAAGAAGAAAGGAACTTGAAAGAGGGTGGTGAAATCATTACCTCTTCTTTGGATTCTTCCCTCTGATTTGATTGGAAGGGATCCTTAGGTTGGCTTTATTATCAAAATAAGGCCTATAGGCTTAATTGAGGATAGTTTAGAGGTTATGTGGGCTGGGTTTGGCTGATCCAAATGGATTAGAAGGTGTTAATTAGTGTGACGGGGGAGTGCCCTTTTATAAGAGGGGTGAGGGGCACCTTAGGAAAAACATAAAATATTATTTTATAATAAATTCATATTAGATTTATAATGGCTCAAAATTTATTTATTTCTAGTATAAGGTGGGTATGGGTCTATATAAACTAAAAAATAGGTTTTATATTGGTTTGTGTCACTTTATTAACCTTATCTTTTAGTTTTAACTCTTAGTTAATTAGTTTGGAATTTACCATGCCTCTTTGTATTTTTATATTACATGGTTAATAAAATTACTATAAACTTCCAATAGACCCCCAAGTGGTCCATTAATTATACACCTATCATGATATAAGTCCTTTTTCCAATACATATATTTTTAGGAATATAATTTCACTTAATAATATAATATTTGTTTTAAAAACACTTGTATGTCAATTTTGAAACAATTAGTTATTGTTTTTTGATAAATTAATAAAAGCATTATTAATTCAAAAAAAAATCAAATAACCAATCCTAATATGTCATATTATCCTATAAAAGTATTGAAATTCATAAAAAGTCTCAAATTACATTTATTTGTGTATTTATAATATCAATTATCTTAATCATTCATTAATACTATAATTATTGTACCATCATTGTGTCATAAATAAATTAAATTATTTAATTTCTAAAAATTATAATTAAAATACCATTATGTAGGAAATATTTTTATATTTCTAATGAATATTTATAATCGAATTTATCTTATGTGTAACCCTATATTAAAAAAAATTAGTTATTACACTTTGATTTTAAATCTTTTAACTCTTCTTTGAATTAAATAATAATAAATGTCCTAATCTAATCCAAGTAGACCTAAATGATTATATTTTATTCTTTAGGTTGTTTTTGGTCTACATACACTTGTCCAATAGAATTAGGACGTGTTTTATGATAATATTAATATCATTTTTACCCTTAATTATCATATTTACTTTTAACCGTGGTAAATAAAAGTAAAAAGTTACTATTCACAAAAAAATATTTTTATCATATTGAACAACATTTTACACTTTGATATTAACCGTGTCTCTCAGATTTTCAAAATTCTACTCACAGAAGCGGTAAAATTACGTTTTATGTGAATTTGTAAATTCTCCTAGGAGATGGGTAAAAGACTGTGAAAAGTTCAATAAAAATTTTATATATAAAAAATTATTATAAACTGACTCCAATGAATTATATTGAACTTGTATAGGTATTATGTATAAATTTTGACCTAAAATAAATTTAAATAAAATAAATAATTATTTAAATAAAAATTTTGTTTTAAACTATAACTCAGTGTTTTTCATTATTCCTCAAAAATTGAAAGTTTTCAGAAAAATACCAAAAATTCAACCTAATCTAATTTTGATATTCCGAATCTAAAAATGAAGTCCATTTTGAAAGATAAAATTTATATAATTTCAAAAATTTGGTATTACTATTCATAACGGCTAGTTTGGTACATTATGGTGCGCTTGAACTCGGTGTTGACTGTAGTGCAAGTTATTGAATTACATTGAAAAAATAATGTACTATGAAATCTTGGGGTGTTACATGATATGACTACATAAATTAGGATTATGGTCAGGAATTACATGACTTGTGTATCCTAAAAGATATGGGGGTGTTCTAAACTAGGTTGATCAGCATTCTGAGTTAATCTAGAGGGATTTCCAATATATTTTATATGATTAATTATTTCTATAAATTCATTGATATGTATTAGATGGGAGTTTATACACCTATAATAGTGTTATATGTACATTGTGGACTATTCAGGTTTCTTTATTGAGATCCATAATTTTGAACAAACTCTTGCTACTGATGAATTTTCAAGAGTGAGATGGTTTGAGGATGGACTCATGTATACCATATGATCACAGTTGAATGTTTTTTAGTTGAATACCATTTCTGATATTGTGAACCAAGCCCTCATTTCCTAGCACAAAATGAGAAATGTTATAGGTTTGAGGATTGTCGGTGAAGTATAGAAGTAGTGAAGCATTTTATCGAGTGTTATAAAGAATAAATTTTGGGTTTCATGTTAGGATAGTGGAAAATATATTTTATGCATGGGATGTTATGTGTTATTCCATCAATGTGGGAATCTAGGCCATAGGAAGCTTTAGTGTGATAAAGATTGAGTTCAGTGCTAAGCTTGTAGAAATATTGGCCATCTTCAACACTTTTATAAGACATTTACTCTAATGGTCAATGAGAGAGTATTTTCATCATCTATAGGTTCTATAGTGGGATAAAAACTCCATGTCAGGTAGGGAGATAGAGTACTATAGCTCATTTAGGAAGAGGATATGGGTGGTGTCGAGGAATCCAGACTTATGATATGTAGTTCCCACTGAGCGAACCTTCCTAGGGAGTAGATAAGTTAGACCATGGCTATGGATATAGAATTTTATATATATAGTATATCCAACACCTAATTATAATTGAGTTTTGAAATCTATATTAAATGGTATAATCTTCGTAGCCTTAAATTTAATTTCTAATTTATTTTATAGAGGAACTTCATATCCATTTACATATATGGATTTAATGCAGACTATTAGTCTCAAAATTGAGTGATTATGTGGATGGGTTATTCCTTATACTTCATTGGGAGTACATTAAAAAGTGTATACTGGTGAAAGGACTATACCCTTTAGATCGACATATAAAGTTCATTATGTAATCTTTTCATCATCAAGATGATGGGATTTGATGTAATTATTGGAATGGTCTACTTGGTTCCTTACCGCACCCATATCGACTGTTATTTTGTATGGTTTTACTTTATAACCCCTTAGGTAAATAAATATGTTTATAAAGGTGAATGGTATGTCCATTAAGGTAGACCTGGACCTAAGCAACATGGGTTGGTCGGGATGTCATCTCATATTTTCAGTCTCTTTATTAATGATCATGGAGTTTGAAAATACACTTTCCTATAGTGGCAGATTGGTTCAGGAATGTTTTTTTGGATGAATTTTCTAGGTTGTCTCTTGAGATAGAGGTAGATTTTAACATTGAACTTGTTATGAGAGTTGAGATGGTTTGTATTCCTCTATATACGATGGATCCTACTAAGATTCAAATACTCAAGAGTTGGTTAGAGGAACTCAGATGAAAAGGGTTTAGATGACCCAACATTTATCATTGGGGTTCAATCATGCATTTCACCAAGAAGTAATATGGGACCCTCGGGCTATGTCTGGATTCCCTATAGTTGAATTAGATTACAATTAAAAACCGATACCCACTACCTCGTATCAAAAACCTATTTGACCAAATCTATGGACCCAGGGTCTTCTGAAAGATTGATATGAGATTAGACTACAATCAGGTGAAATTTAAGCCATCAGATATTATATGTACATCATTAGGAAGGTGGTTTCTTGCATGAGTATTTTTTTAATTTCGTTCATTATTATGAACGAGATAGCAGTTTTCATGGACTTGATGAATCAGGTTTTCCTCCCATACCTAGACTTCTTTGATGTAGTTTGCATGTATGATATATTAGTGTATTATCAAACTCGACATGATCATTTAAAAAACCTTGACCTATTATGGAATATATTGGGATAGTATAGGCATTATGCTAAGCTAACAAAATAACCCTCTAAATTGATAAAGTTAACCTTCTTAGTCATAAAATAATCAAAGGGGTATTTGTGGATCCATATATGGTGAGCATAATTGTTTCCTATGAGAATCCAAATAATTTATTTGATATATGAATTTTCATGGTGCTATATGGTTACTATTAGTGTTTTATTTAGAACATTTCATTACTAGCAGTACCGCTTAGGGTTTGACCAAAAAATGTAACACCCCGAGTTCTTGTGAACCTACTTTTTTAATAAATTAATTTTCATTGATGTCATTTGTTGCATGATACACTAATTTAAAAAAAATTTATATGATACACCAATATAATCTTCTTTTACATGCAACATTTACTTGTCTTGTGTTACACAAAACATCGATTTTCTACAAACAACATTTTATTATAATAATTATTTAAACGAGATAGTTAAAATATATCCATTAAAATAAGTAATAGAGATATTAATAACTATAATATAAATAATATATATAATGGTTTTATATAAATAATACATATTTATAATAAGAAATATATTTTATGTAAAGTCTTTTTATGTTTGAAAATGCTATTTTCTTTAATAAACTTCTTTGTATACCCTTCGATGAAAAATAATAAAATTAATTTGGGAATATTTCAGAAAATTAATATGATTAAATAAAATTCATTTTCAAATTCATAATTTCAGAATTATCTTAGGGTTAATTTTTTGGAGTTTTTTGTGAAACATCTTTTTTGGATGAATAGTGAGAATTACTGAATTTTAATTCAAAAGATCTTTTTCATATAATTTAATAGTATAGTTTATTTATGTTTTATATTTGTTTCAAAGTAAAAATAGAACAATTATAAATCTATTAATCCAATTTAGTTAATTAGATTAATATTTATATTTAATTTAGATATTAAATCTTGATGAACATTTGAACATTCTCACTTTAAAACCATGTTATCTCACCACGTCTTCGGGATTAGCCTTAAACTTAATTTTTAATATTTTTTGAACTGAATTTTAAAAAACAGAAATAAAAAGTTTCAATTAGTATAATATTTTTATTCCAATAATATCAACTTAATTTTTGACTAAAAAAATTAATTAATGTGATTAAAATTAATTACAATGATTAAGGTAAAATTAAGCATAACAAGGAACTAAAACATAATCTTAAGGGCCAAAACGACCTAAATTTTGGTCCAACCCCCATTTAATGGAACTATTTAAGACATAAACCATTAATTATTGATATGTTTTTGTTTAATAATACTTTTTTTAGGTAAAAACGTGGGTACACCAAACATGTTTTTAAAAAATGCCAAGTGTGTCCCTTCACTCCTATATTAAAGGCCACCAAATCTCCCTGTTCATTACACATATCAAGCCACTTATGTTCAGAAAATATCTACCCAATTAACTTCCCAACATCCCTCCCTTCATTCTTCGAACCTACTTTTCTGATAAAATCCAACCAAATAATCCCTTTAGTGAAAACCAAAAGGATTTACCCAAAGAAGAAGTTAAATCTTTCCTCAATCTCCTTTACTTTATTTTCTTCCACCAATACATCAATTATAATTATTAAATTCATACATAATATCATAAGTATTATAAATATACAAATATGTATTTATGTTAATGGTTCTATCTACACTTAAACACACTTCCATCAAATTATTAACAAACCTACCGTTCTTATGTACAGTAAACTACAGCCTCATGAAACGATGATGTACGTTTTTCCCTTACCAAAATTCATGGTTGGAAATTATGATATACACGCTGTTTATATATTATTTATGATATATTTATAATTCCTTTATTATTCTTTAATTTTTATATAGAACAAACCTTCATGTTTCCCAATTTGTGTAACTATGATAATTTTGATTGGGGAATGTGGACTACCGCCTCCTCAAAGCGATGTGATTTATTCTCACTCTACGTGGAATGTATTAAAGATGTGTTTAACAAACATATATTATAAATATGAAATAATAACTCTACTAAAATTATTATATATATAATTATATTTCACTTACATTTTTTTCAATATGATAATTAAACAAAAATAGTGTTCATGCTTTCCTTGGGCCTACCATCTCCCTGAATGGTGTCTTTCATTTCATATTTATATCATTAATATATTATAATAAATACATATAAAATAAATATACATGAAATTTATGTCATATTTTAAATTATGGAAATAATTATATAAGTATGAGGATCAAAAACATTAAAAATTATGACACATGTGAAAAACAAAGCGGATAATACCCAAAGTGAAACCGTAACATTGAATTGTTAATAAGAGGGTAACATAAATTCATAATAAAACCATATATTGTATTATATATAATAATATAGTTCTATGAAATATTTATAATAAACTTATATATATTATACATGAGTTTTTATTTTTACGAATTGATTAAACACATAATATAATGGTATTTATATTCTTGCATTAATTTCTGTGAGATTTAAGCCTTATACACCACTCTTCTCTTTAGTGTGTGATTATACTAAAGATTAATGTTTTTAATTATTTTATCCTTAAGTTTATGTGTATTTACATATCCATTCTTTGATCACTCATTCATGGGGATAATGTTTCAAGAGTTTACAAATCAGTAAAGTAGTTTTGTCTCAATTTTCCTTCTCTAAGACACATTCAACAAACTTCACGAATTTGTTTTCTTTAAAAATTCAAATATAATATTTTAATATCATTTTCAAGGGAAAATGATTAAATAAATTTTTCAGGGTTTTAAATCTTCCTTTATATGTTTTCCAAAAATTTCAAATAAATTGTTTTCAAAATGTTTTCAAGCTTTCTTTGTATGTTTTCAAGGAAATGGATTTCAAAACATTTTATAGATTTCCTTAAATGTTTTTGAATTGTTTCTAAAGAAATAGTTTTAAAAACAAAATCAATATTTCAATATATTTTTTTCAATGTGTTTTTGAATAAATGGGTTTCAAAACATTTTTAAGATTTTCTAATAAATATTCATGTTTAATTTCAAAGAAAAGGGTTTTCAAATGGATTTATGATTTAAAAAGAATTTCTAAAATAAAAATGGATATTTTCATAAAGAATTTTTTTTAAAAGGAATTTCAAAATTATTTTCAATCTAAGAATAAGTCCATTTTTGTTAGTAATTACTTTCTAGGGAAATGGTTTAATAATAACATTCATATTATTTCTTGAATGGTTTTTGTCTTAATAGCATGATGTTTATGACACCCATTTCACATCCATGGGTATACGCTTTTGAAACATACTTCTTTTCATGGTATATTCTATATTGAAATTATTATTAAATTTATCTATTTTCTATAGGTTATTTTGTGATGATATGCTTATGATACCCATCACATTTCATTGGTTATGATATGATTTTAATATAACCCATCACTTTTTGTGGGTCATTATATGATGAAAGTGTTATTAGCTTAGGGAAAATGTATGAATGGTTTTATTATATGATGGGTGGGACCTATATATCCCTCAAATTAATTGGGTGAAGATTTATATCTCATTATATAATTATGGGAATCAAGTCAAAGAGATCGATCTACAATAGGAATATGGGGTAACTCAATCCCATACAAGGAAAGGACTAGGACTAGGGATGGTGGTGTGACCCACCTAGTATGTGTAGTCACTATGAAGATTGATGATTGGGAAACATTATACACTATTATAAGATGGGGAAACTGGATCCACCATGGGAATATGGGTAAATTTGATCCATTACATGTAAATTTCTACAACTAGGGATGGTGGGGTGTCCTGACCAGCAGGTGTAGTCCCCATGAAGTGCCCTGATAAGTTATAGAAATATGTGTTTACTTATAGGGAAAAATATTACATGTTTATTTGTATTACATTATTCCATGTGTTATTCATATTCTATGATTTCATGGATAATTATCTTGATTCCCTTAAAATTATTATCTTATGAACTACTAATAGTTATATCATGATTTATGTTTATGATCATTGATATGAAGTGTGTGATATTTTAATGTTATGATCATGTTCTCATATCAATGTTATCATGTTTATTCTTACTTTTCTCCCTTGTTTACCCTAACTAAGAATCTTAGATCACCCATTTTATGTTTCGTTCTCTATGATATTAAGATATGTATTAAGTATGATGTGTCTAACAATGGTTTTAGTCATGAAGAACCTAGTGGTAGATAATGTACCTCAAATATATACTTGTGTGTATGTTTACATGTTTCAAAAGTTAATATAATAATATGGGCATTTGGAATCTATTTTTGTAATGTGTTAAGTTGTTTGAAAATTGTTTTAATGTTAATGATTGAAAATTAGGGTTTCTATAATTCATATCCAAGTAAAGGTTATGTTAATATTTGGAAACTAGGATATGAAAACCTCGGTGCGAGCCCTAAGGACATTCCTAATGATAAGTCTAAGGATGTAGAAAATAATAGGAAAATATAATGTATTTTTTTTAAATTATATAGAGAGGGGTTTCCTATAAATACATCCCTATCTAGATTATATGGGTGGACATTATTTTGGAACAGTTATACCAAGGACTAGTAAATCTAACAAGGTCTGTCGGGCCTGACTCAAGTATAAACTTGTACTTGACAATGAGCCTTAAAATATACCAAGTTTTAAACACTTGGGGGATAGGATTTGGGAATTCAAAAAATCATCATGAACCATCATAAAGGATTTTAAAATAATTTGGAAATTAATAGCCAATGATAAACCTAGAGTGTTATAGATTAAGGAAGGTGTCGTAAATTAGACATCTAATATGTGGTTTTTCGTGATTATGTGGTTCCTCACTATGAAAACTATTTCTTATTCTATGGTTTTTTATTTTAGTCAATGGATAGAACCTAAAATAACTGTGTTAATGGTTATTGTGATGAATAATTCAATGATTGTTCTCCTGATCAACAGAATGCTATGGGAGATGGAATGAAAACCCTTGGTATTATACTTAAATGGTTTTATCAAGCTATGAATCATGTTGATCACACAAACGAGAAAAGGATGCAAAAATGTTTTATTGATTACATCATGAGAAAACTTCCACCTTCTTTCAGTGGGTCTTCTGATCAACTTTTTTCTGAATATAATTTCATTACCATAGTGAATTTATTATTATTCTTAAATAGTGTATTTTTTTAAAAACAATTTTTCATATATTTTGTGTAATTATATTAAAAGAGATTTATGATACTTATAGAATTTTAATTTTTCAAATTGATTCAATATTTGTAATTAAAATTTATGAATATGGATAAATTAATTATTTTTTGATATAATTTAGTAATCATGGAAAAAAATATGTTATCAAGATGAAGGTTAAATTTTATTAACGGGGATTAATTTAATTTTTAGTGCTTTAAATATCTCTAATATTTCTATAAATGTGATTATTTTTGGATTAGAATTACCCTATACACTCTAATATTTGATAATTAGTTTCCTTGTTTCCACTTGACCAGGAATATGACATAATATTAACTTAAAATAATGGATTATTACTAGATTTCAACTATTCTCAGTTGTAAAAGGGAACCTCCTCTTCTCACTAGTATACATACTTAGATAACTCTATTTAAGAAAATAACTACCCAAATTACTTCCCAAATCTATATGGAATGTCTTAGAGGTTCTTGTCTCAACAAAATACAAAACCCAGAAGGCTTACGTTGTAATCGAATAGAGGTTTTCCAAAGAAGATATATAATTCATACCTTAGTGTTTCATATTTATTTATTTTTATAACCCATTAAAATATTATTTAAACATGTTAAAAATAGTAACTTTATTATATTTCACATACTTAAATGTTATTATGATTATGGAACTACTCTTTTTCATCCCCTTTTATATGTTAATGGAAATGAAAACATCACTCATGAGTACGAGTTGACTAGCACCTCCATGAAGTGATGTGTTTCATTTTTCATCACCAGATCATATAGCTATTAAAAAATTTGGGAATATATGTATATATATATATCAAATTTACTTAATAATTATGACTCTCAAAAAATAATATATTACTTAACTTCTTATCCTTCTATTCAATGGAAGTTTATAATGTTGCTCGTGCGTACATGTCGAATACCACCACCACAAAATGATATGATCCATTTTTTCATGAAAAATTACAAGGATGGTAATAAAATGTAAAAAATGAATAAATATTACATTTGTATCATATTTATGATTCTATAATATTAAAACAATGTCTACTTCATTTTTTCCACCCCTTAGAAAAATTAAAACATCATTCATTCATATGTATGGATAGTCATCCCCATAAAGTGGTGAAGATCATTTTTTAGGAATTCCTTGAATGGATGGTTTTTAAATTCTATTAGATTTAAATATATTATAATTTTAATATTTTTAATATTTTTTGCTTAATGGAACAATAAACTATTGGATCATGTCCAACACACTACTATTTTTTGAAGTTATAAACTAAACATCCTCAAAAGGTCCAACATAGACTTAACCATTTTAGTAAAAAAATAAACATGGTAAAAAATGGAATAAAGATAATAATAATAATTTAATGATCAGGATATATTTTCTTAATCATGTATAAAACTATGATAAATTGTTTATTTATTTTTTATAAAAAAAAATAAAAAACTAGACTAGACTTTAGGTAAGGGGATTCCCTTTAAAATTTCCCTTCATTGAAACTTATTCCATGGTCAACCTGTTTTTTGTTTATGTATTATATATACTACTACATGGATATATTTTATCATTAATTTTTTGAAATTCAAGTGGTTTAAAAATATTTTTTATGTTATCTCATTCAATGATCTTTTGATTCAATCTTTACCATAGTGGGAAGGGGTTTTTCTTTAAAAATATTTTTAACGTATTCCTTTCAATTCATTTTTTTCTATATCTATATTCATTAAAAAAATTAAAGTATGATCATATTTATACAAAAATTATTTTTAAAAGTAATTTTTAACAACCTTTTATTTTCTCTAAAAAATTGAAACAAAGTATTTTTAATATTTATCGTATAGGTTATTTTTACATTTTTACCAAAGTGTAAAAGAATGTTTTATAACATATATAGATTGACCACATTTCCCCAATGATAGATACATTATTCATTATAAATATTCCTCTTCATTTCTCAATGGTGTTAAAAATATAGTTCTACTACTATTATTCTAGGAATATTTCACAAAAAAAATCCAAAAAAATAATATATTTTCCATATTTTTATATGAAAATAGAAATTGATTTTAAAATGGGTTCAGTTGAGTTTGTAAAGGGTTTTATAGTGAATAATTTAAATATTATAAATGTTTTATTCATAATAAACTGCTTGAAAATTATATATTATTATGGGAGAGCCTGATATATTTCATGATGATGGGTGAGCCTGATATACAACTCTAATTATTTGGGTAATGAGGTAGTATTAGAAAGAAGAAAAGTGGGAGATAATCTAGATGGCCTCCCTATTATAATTAACTCATATTCAAATATTTAAAACATTTTTTAAACAATAGTGAACATGGATTATGAATATTATACTCTATGATACATATATTATGCTTTAAAAATGGTTTTATTAAAAAAAATTCATGGTGTAAAGAAACTTTAAAGGCGAAAGGTTTTATTTTCAAAAGAATGTTTTCATGATTTTTATCATTCCGTGCAATGACTTAATGGTTGTTGATATGATTTATAATTGGTTTTAAATGATTTATTTGATTAAATTTTTATTTTATCATATTGTAAGGTTATATTTATGTGTTCAAATTTTTATTGGGAATATTGTAATTTCATCCTCTGTTTTTATGTTCTTCACTGTACTAATGTGGTTTCTTTATTTTTATATCCCTTACATCACTTTTTTCTCATCATAATTTTCTAATGTTTTTCATATGGCCTAAATATGAGTACGAACAATTATGGATTCTATCTTTTAATATAATAAATTATACTTTAATTAAAAAGTTATTCCATAAACCAAATAGTGTTATACACTAAATAGTACTATTTTTTGTGAAAGGAAATGGATATTGTGTATTATTTTTCCCTATGTAATGTAATTATTTTAATAATTATCTAAAACTATAAACCTAAAAGAGCCATATAATATATTAAATTTAAAAAAAATCATAAGTCATGTAATTATGTTTTTTAAAAATACAGGTCACTATAGTAATCAATATTTCCATTGCATGGTAGAGTTGCACTTGTCTAGAAGGATTATCCTAGACCACCCAACTATATACAAAGGCTCTCATGGGATTTATTTAAAATATAAAATAAATTGTTACTCTTTGACTACGAATCATTTTTAACACTTATCTCACATGTATCCCCAATTATAATATCAAAACATTCCATGTTATTTTAAGAAAATAATAATTGTTATGGAATGTTATTTAAAAACAATATTTTCAATTTAAATCTATTTTCACCCAAAGTCATGAAGTTTTTTCTAAAATCCACATTCAAATAAGGTTCCTCATTAATTATTAAACCTATTTAATAATAAATAAAAATCATGTTTCAATATCACATAGAAACAAAATTTCAATACATGAAAGAAATATATATTACTATTAATAAAGACAACTTATCAAATTGGCTACCTCAACAATTAGATTGTCAAAAACAAGAAGGGGTCCATATATCAGAATAAGAGAAAGAAAGAGAGAGAAAGGTAAAATTGTAAAGAAATAATTATGAAATCAAAAACACAAACCCAACAAACTCTCTAGGATGACATGTCCCTAAGGTTATAGAAACATGAAAAATAAGGGAATCTATGATCAAAATGAAGATGGACTTACCAAGAGAGGATCATAGCTTAAATTGAAACTACGATCCACCAAGGATAAAGAATATGGAGAAAAATTGATCCCAATAGCCCCACAAAATTCATATGGATTGATTTTAGGTCTGGGGAGGATGAAGAGGAAATAAAAAAGGGGTTTCAGTGAAAAATTATAAAACCCTCACTAATCTCAAACACATTGATGATACTGGTTAGTTGTTGGATTCCGTTGGATGGCTTGTGAATTCACTAGTGATATGGTGGTGAATAGTGGCTGGCCTATGTTTTTATGAATAATTACTAAATTAATTTATTTCCACTGAATGTATAGTGTCTGGTCACTAGCTTGATGATGGACCTCCTATAGATTAGGTTATTCCAGATCAGTTCATCAGTTAGACGATACCCCTCATTAGCCAGTCGACGAACCTCCATTAGATTTTTTAGTTAAAAGTTTAGTTCCAATCCAAAAACAAATATACAACCTATACCCTCAACCATAAAACAAATGAATAAAAACAAATAAGATCATAAAGTAAAATAAAGGGAATGAAATCAGTAAGTGTTCTTATTTGAAAACAACCCTATTTGTGACACTTCTCTTCCAAAAGGAACCATGAAAAAATGTTTTTTTATCCTATAAATAATATATGTAATTAAATAAATTATAAATTATTTTCAAATAATTAAAAACTATTATATACCTTATATTAAATAAAAATATAAAAACATTAGAACATGCACACTATCCATATGAAACAAAACATAAAATAACATGTTAGTGTGCCAAATATAAGTAAATTAAGGAAAATACATTCAATCTATAAAATAATACTATGAGAAATATAACCTATACCGGTGGACCAATAAAAATGATTTGAAAACATTTTTTGTAGTTATGATTTTTGCTAACCTATACTAACAGTTTTTCCAAATATTTTTTATAGGTTTTGATTTCGTATTCCTATGTCAACGGATTGGTTAAACTATTGGTGTTTGTGACTTATAGAGATGTTTTGACCAAACCATTTTCATAAGTGATATTATTATTTATGTTTAATATTATAAATAATAATAAATAGTTAAAAGTTAAAAATTATTTTCATACATACATATTTATTTATATATGTATATTAGTATAAAAAATTGGTTTTAGCATAGTGAAAATGTCTTTGAAAAATAATATTGAGGTCTTAAGATCAAAACATGGTGCTAAATTGTTTTTCAATGGAATACCTAGACCATTGGTTTGTAAAAAAAGGTATATTTATTTTATTTGAAATTAATTATACCAACGCTTTTACCATACAATTGGTAGAGATCTATCATAATGGTATTTTCCCCAAAATGTTCATCAAACCATTGGTATAGGCTATACCAATGGTTTGAGGAGCTATACTAAAGGTTTCAAATCATTGGTATAGATTTTTAATAATAGTGTACTAATGATACTTCTTTGGGTATCCAGACCATTTTTAGTCCAATGAGATTTAGAAAATATTTCTTGGGCACCCACGCTATAGATAGGTTAATCCCCTTACCTCTAGAAGTATATTTAAAAATGAAAATAATTGTGAGACCAAATGATTGATTCAAGATCTTGTTTTTTTAGTTGTAAATTTTAGAAGGAAATTTAATTTTCAACTACATGATGGGTCAAATATTGAGTGGATATTCAGAATGGGAATTTGAAAGTTTGAATTCCTAAATGTTAATTTTTTTAGATGTGGAATAATTCTTAGAATATAGATCATAGATTTTTGGAGTGTATGGGGATTTCAATACCTATAATTTAAGTTTTTAAGGGGTATAGAATAGGGTTCATGGTTGAACATGGTTAATGAAAACCCTGAAACTTAATAATGTGCCCCAATTTTCATAATCACATGATATGGGAAACCATGTGGAAGGCCTGAAAAAATCATGATTATGTCTTATATTTATTGTGGACATGTCACAACGTTGGAACACTATCTCTTAAACTGTGTTCCATTCCTATGGGTGGGGTGTGTTTTTTGGGTAGTTCCAACCATAATTGTTGGTTCATGGTTTGGCCAACCATAAAAAAAACCAATCATCCCCTTAAAAAGGGTGAAATTAACATTCTTCACCTGGGATAGTTAAGAGAAAAGTCCCTCTTTTCTTACTTTTCTTACCTCATGTGTTTTATACTCTTTCTCACTTCTTCCATGGGAGTTCTCCCTTATTTTTTTTTCAAATAGGACATTTTTAGATGAATTGGAAGCTTTATTTTATGTATTCAACTCTGTTATCCTCCATTGTTTTATTTCTCTTCTTCCTTTAAATTTGGTTCCAATGGTTAGGGATTTTCATAATAGTTCCACTAGAGAATAGTATATTTGGATACCAGTATTAAAGAATTCATTATTTCTAGGAATAGGGTGACCAAAGAGGCCATATTTGTTTAGCCATGTGTCTTTTTAATGAGGTATTCCATCGTTATGATTTTATCTTAGGGTGTTGACCGAAATAAAATTAAATAAATGAATTTTTTGATATGGTTGGATATGAATTATCCTATGATTATTATTCATGGAATAATTAAAAAATTTCCATGCAGTTACATGAATTTACATCGAGTTACAATCATCTGATGAGTTATCTCTAGTTATACATATTTAGATCTTATTTAATATTTAATTGTTTAATGTTATAATTGATGTTTTAGGGTTGTGTTTGAGATTTAGAATGTTTTTTAGGGACTTGGAAGCCAATTTATCGTTACTTGGACATTGTTGATCTAGGATGAAACTTCTGACAGCTATTTGTATACTTTTTAATGCCACTTAATGATAGGTTATCTATTGTACCTACCTTATGGTATTTTTCACCTTTATGGGAGTATGTGTATTCTTATGATCAACCCTGAGGGTGATGCATCCTATTCAATAAATACCAATGGTTGTTTAATTAATTAAAACAAATATTATAATGAATGAATGTTAGAGGATAAAAAAATCCATGATTTCTATTCTAATTCATTGGATCATTGGGGTATAGAATTAATCCCTTGAGAGTTTGAGTATCCTCTAGGTCTCTCAGGAGTTGAGACTCCTCATGGTAAAACAAATGTATCCTTCTTACATGCCTAGGTGGAAAAACCTTAAGCAGACTAAAACTGGGTTGTGTGTGATTATCGTCCTAGAGGGACTGTTGTACTAACTTAGAGGATTCCAAGAGGGATACCTCTGCTTATGTATGGGCCTTAACGATCCTAATTAGAATATCTCTCTTATTTCTTGAACTAGGGGACACAAGTGGGTACCCCATTGGATGACCGACCCTAACCTAGTAAAAATGGGATTTGGAAGAGGTGGTAGTGGCAGACACCTAGAAAATATATCTAACATGCAATCCCATGAGGTTGTTATAGTGGTGATGGTTCCTTGTGTTTCCCCACCCTCACTCTTTTATTTATGTGTTCTCTTGGTTATTGTTAATGTAGATATGATTATTAGAGGTAATTTCTAGTAATTTTTTGATGAGACTAACGAAATATGATTCTATAATAGAAATTCACAAATGTACTTATTTGATCAACCTCATGAGCATTATTTTCTTGGTTACCATTTCTGGAATCCCATTTTTCTCCCTAGGGTTCCTCTTTATATAGGCATTTTTAATGGTGGATGTAGAGTTTATTAGAGAAATCCACTACAGAATGTCACCCTTTATAATAAAATATGGTAGGATTTTAGTTATTATATTAGTTTTTTGGATGGGAACACTTACCATAAGTTGTTGAAGTTGTTTACATTCTTAAAGTATTGATAGTTATTTCCTCTAGTGACACATATGATACTCCAAATGGTCAGGCGGATTCCCCATTACTCCTTTTCCCAGATCTACTGAGTAATGGGGATACTAATCTAGTTATTTAATGCATTTGTGAGTGTTATAATAAATATGAAGAGTATTCCTTCATATATTCCAGGATTCATCCCCTTTTGGGGTCATTCGAGATGAAATTTAATGATTTCCTATTTATCAAGAAATAAGAATATGACATTGGAAGAGATTACACATGGATTCAGTGGTGTGGAATCTAGATCAGTTCTTTATTTATAGAATATACTTTCATTACCTATCATCCTACATTATTGTGACATGAGTAATGAATGGGTGAACCCATAGCAAGATTATGTATCCCGTTATTGACATGTAGCTTGACCATGGACATTTATGGCACTAGAAGAATAAGTTATTGTCAATTGGGATTATTGCCTAATGATATACTTAATTATACATGGATTGAGTGGTACAAAATCTATATCAGTGCCTTCTTTATAGGTTTCCATGATGATAATGTTCAGATAACCAAGGTTCAGTTGTGGATTTAATTATTTTATATTATATGATGTATTTATTTAATTTCTTCTTTGTCATGGATAGGCTCATCACATTTATTGAGCATGCCTCGTATGAATATATTTTGTTATTAATAGTTTTTTTATTGTTTTTATTCTAATAATTAGTTCAAATATACAGAAATTTCATTAACATGATATTTATGGGACAACATTGCAGGTTCCCTACTGTGTTTTGAACTCACACCCTACTTGGGCAGCCATTGTACTAGGGTAAGCAAGAATATTTTAACTTGGAAATTGGAAAAAGATGGGAAGAGGCCTAAGCCTAGTCAAGTTAGATGACTAAGATGTGTATGTAGAGATAGGTTATGTAATTCAACATGACATTATTAGAAGATCCTTGTAATTTTTTTATTACCTATATTTATATATATGAGAACATCCCAATGGGTGATCAGTGTTGTATGTATGACATGGTTGTTCATGAGTTTACTACATTCCATTTTATTACAACCTTGTTTATATTTACTACTCCTACATTGTTTATTTAAAACAATGTATGGTTATAGGTTACTTTTTATGTTTTTCATACTCTGATATGAGGGAATAGTCTACCAAAGGATGCACCCAAGGCCCTTAATTCTTTTCATCAACCTCTAGTGTATTAGGAAACACACTTAAGGACTTATGGAAAATTATAATAGGACCCCATTTTTGTGGATCCCTGGTCAAGATGAGGGACTGTGGTTTCAAATTCATTCAATTCCCACTGTTTTACTCTTTATGAAATGGTAGAAAGAAGTAATAGGAATGTGTCAGAACCTATGACGGATATCAGACTGTTGTGTCGAGAAAAACTATGCCCATAAGAATTCATGTCTTCCAAAGATATGGGATTGAAGTCTTAATCTATAAAATTACATTTTTATATGATTTTATCTATGATTGATGCATATTTTGTTTGGAGTTTATGACATATGATGGATTTATAGCTCTCGGCCTATTTTTGAGAGACCATTGTTGGATTTCTAGCCCTTGGCCCACTATCAAGAGGCTAGTGACCGGTTTTGAATTTTTTCTGACAAATAAAATATGATTCTTATTCATTGTATTTGGCACATAGGCTCACCATGTTATAGGTCACACAGTGTTTTATTTTACTGAAAGTAAGTGATATATGTTTATAGTTTCTAAAACAACCAAAATAGTGTTTTCCCATTTAGGTTCTTTGTGGGATTCTACTAAATTAGGCTAACTTGTATAGGTAATTTTGTAGATGTTAAGTCATGTGGATCTAGGGTGTGACATTTGATAGTGATTATGATTACTCATTACTCATACAAAAAAGGTGCAATGACCCTAAGAGGTCAATATAATACATGGTTCCCCTGTGTCGCATCCATATTAGGGTGTCATTTATCAGGATTTTTTATTTACATTGTAAGTAACAACATATACAGTTTTTTATCATACATATTGGAATGGAATTATAATTTCTCGAAAAATGTTCATGTGGTATGACACATATCGTTGAGACAATGTTTTCTGATATTTTTTAACCTCACAAGTTAGCTTTAGAAATTAATTACCTTAAAGTTTTCCCTTTCTGGGTGTATCCTTTTTTGGAAGTAGTTTACTATGTATTTGTAACAACCTAGATAGTGTTCACCTATATGGATTTCTACGATATTTTATTTAACTAAACATTTATTATACTTAATTAGTTGGATCCTATATCATGATGTTTATAGGAACCATAATATTTACATTTAATTAGACCTTGAGGGGTTATTATTGTGTGCATATTCTCAATGAGTTTTAATTTGTTATCTTTTATATGTCCATATCCTAAACCTCTAGAGGGATGTCCCTTTTGAGGATGTTCAAAGTGGATCATATTATGGTATGAGGATTCCTGGAATTTAATGTAATTGTATTTTTTTCCTTTTTTAGAGGTTACTAATGGTTTTCACTTAATTGGGTTTTGAATTTAAAATTATAGGGTGTTTTCCACAATAACCTGGAAATTGAAAACCTATAAAATTTAACTCAAGTTGAAAGGTTTTGACCCTTTTTTCAGGGTTTTATTTACCTCCCTTATAGATTTATGATATTTTTGTTAGATACCTAAGTTAATATGGGTGTGCGGATGATGCCCCATGAGATTTGACCTTGGAGAAGTTTTATTTTTGGGCTAGGTGGTTAGACTTGGTTACCCTACCATGAAACATGACATATAGGACATAGTGGAAGACCTAGAGTCCATTAGTTGAAAATTTGAAATATTCCACTCATATTTAGTTTTATTTAATGGAAAAATATGATTAGGGTTATCCTAGGGTTTACATAATCCTTTTTTATCAATGATTGTGGTTCTAGCTTCTTGTTGAGACAGATACATAGTAGGTGCTTGGGTATTGTGTTATTAGAATGATAATTCCTTTAGTTTCTATGAATTTACCAAGGGATCTTGTGTATCATTATTGAGTTGTGTGGGTATGAATTTTCTATTTATGGACCCTTATGACTAATGGGTTCTTTTTAGAAGCTTGTAAGAGAACCGATAGACTATCTTGGTTACAATAATGACATGTGATAGAATGTCTTAGAAATAAATAATGACACATGTGATTGAATCAAGACTAATTGTTTCTTATCAACCATTCAAAGGTATAGTTTCCCACTATAATTTATATAGATTCCCTTAGGATGAATCCTTGCTGATGGTACTATTTTATAAAGTTGATTGTTTTTTAATAGGGGAGTTGTTTTGAAGATATTAATTAAATTAATTTATTAATAAAGTTTGATTTAACAATTTGATATATATTGGGGTTAGTTCATTATTTTTTATAAAATATTATGACATTATTGAGATTTTCAAAACATTTCATTATACTAACATCCCCTTCACAATATGATTTCGATCGAAATTCCCAATTTTGGCTTTAATCCTAGCCTTAAAGAGGGTTCTATTAATTATCATTTATCATTTATAGAAGGATAACAATTTCAGGAATGCATGTGTATTCTTGGTTCCAATAACCCATGGAATCCACATGTTAAATAAAAAATTTATATAATCCATGAAATATTTAGTTTCACCTATACATTGTCAATTTAAAGAATGTAAATCGAGAAAAATCTCTCAATCAATTAACATCTCCAAATTATGACTCACACCAATGGATGATTTAATTATCCATTTAGATGTTTATTAATATTTTTTATTATTATTATGGTTATGATTTATAAAAAGACAACAAAATAATTGGACAAGAAAAGAGTAGTGCACCGAACACACACAAAAATGGTTAAGAGGCCTAAAAACACTCTTTTGATTGAATGAGAAAGTGAAGGTGGAGATGATTTATACTATAATAGAATGTATTTTAATATATGAATAATATATTTATATAAATTTTATTATTAAATGATTTTATATTATAGAAATCATTCATTACATGAAATCCAAATGAAAAAAAAACATTCATGATTACAATTGAAAACAAACACAAATAAACATGAAAAGAAAAGTGGAAGAGAGGTTTATCTTGATGAGACACGAGTATGGAAATTCCTCCTAGGAAATTTAAAATTCTATTTTCATGCCAATTATCCTCCTTGAGTTTTAATAGTACAACCTATTTCAAGGTGAGCATAAGTATCTATTTATAACCAAATGGATTAGACTATATGTCTTCCAAAAATTTTCTTCATGTTGGCTTGGCCATTTGACCATTATGATAGAAAATTTTCAAGAAATATTATTCCTTAATGTTTTATATATTTATTTGGACTTTTATACCTCCATATTTGGTGCCCATTAATCATTTTGGACTAATGTTATGACTATCTTTCTAAACCATGTGTTGATGTCCAGTTTAATCTATAATTTTTCAATGTCCATAATGTGAATGGGTTTTAGAAAAAAAAATATTCCATAATATCTAAACCATTTATTATAAAAAGTTGGGAGAATATATGTAAAAAAATTTCCCCATATAATTACAGCTCATTTTGACATCGTAATTGGGAGAAAATTCATGAATTCTGGCCTATTTTTAAATCCTAGACAAAATTGTCGGATGGACATTCATGAATCAATTAGGCCCCTTATTCGTTGTGTTGTGACTTAAAATTTTTATCCAAGATGTGTTGGGATATAAAATATCATATTATAGTGTTTCAAAAAAATTGGGATTCTATATTGATCCCATGAATTCAATTATCAGTGTTGGTCCATTTTTCTCCACAGATTCGGTGGGCCTTCTTTTTTGGTCCAAATGACCCTTCTAATGGTCGAATTAGCCAATTATCTAGTTGAATTTTTTACATCAATTAGAATAATAATAAATAAATAACATGATTAATATCATTAGGATTATTATATTGAATTATATGATCATAATGGTAAATTTCATCATAATTAAACGAATTAAAACAATTCTATATATATATATATATATATCTATGATAAAAACATGAAAATTCAATGGAAATTAATTATTTTTTAGTTTAAAATATATGATAGGAGTAATGTAAAATATTTTATGATTATTTAATGTAAACTCCCCTACACTTAAGATGGTGCATGTTCCTAGGAACAAAAAACACTAATACCCAACAAACTTATTTTCACTCACAAAAAATAATAATTTTTTGTTTTTTCCAACAAGGGGGTATAGACTACTTCATTTATACACAAATAATTCCACCAATAATGGTTATTTTAATCATGTTTCAAAAATAATCAATTTTTCATGTTCAAAATTTTATTTAGAAAATGTGGGAAATCCAAACTCACTCTTCTTGAGATGATGTAAATTTACTTATGGAGGTTCACTCATTCACCATCCAAAAGTTAAAATATTATAATTTGAAATAGCTCTTATCTTACATTTACTATTCTAAATTTAATAATAATTAAGGGTTATGTTTTTATTTTTAGTGGCTATGGGATGGTTGGAATATGATTCCCAAAATACTAAAAAAAAATTGGTAAAACACCAACATTAAAAAGCCTATGTGCCTCTCAGTTTAAGATACATGTATTCTCAGCCCTCAACCTAGTTAAAAAATGTATTAATAAATAAAAAATAAAAAATTATTTGGGGTTGGTGTAAGAGGGATAAAATTAGAATATGATGAAAATATAAAATACGTATAAAACAAAAAACTTCTCTCAATGAAATAAGAAGATATAATGTAGGTTTTATTTTTCTCCTTCATTATTTTTTCCTATTTTTATGAAGTTTCTCTTGGAAATAATCTCACACACATCTCTCAACCCTTATTTGACCTCTTATAAATATTAATTTTAATATTTATAATAAGATCAAAGGTTGATGAAGAGTTATTTTTAACCATCCCAAGACACAACCCATTCTTTTTTTTATATTTTTGTTAAATTTTTATGTTTTTAATTTTTCTTATTTTTTCAACAATTTTCAATAAAATTTCAATAAAATGACATAAACAAAAATCCATTCCCAATTCTAACCAAATGAAAAACACTCACAGGCACATAAATGGATTCTTTCCCTCAAGATTGTATGACACATTGAAAATAAAGTAATGTGTAACAAAAATAAAATCAATTACCCCCACACATTAATTTCAATGAATCATGCAATGAAAATCCATGTATATATTGGGTGATACAACATTTTTGGATTCTAATGTGGATATCAAGAAAAAAAATTATATGATTGAAGGGGTTTTAAAAGGAGTATAAATTTAAGTGTAATAAGGAGATATTTGTAAATTTTCATTCTCAAGTGGTTCAAACAGTGAAACAATCATATTAATGTGAACCAAAGAAATAAATTCCGCTCAAAAATCCAAAAAATCACGACTCAAAATTAACGGTGAAAACAAAAAAAAATGATATGATATTCATTGGTTAACTTATTCGGAAAGTTGATTGAATTTCTCATGATAGGGGAAGAATAATTTTCCAATAAATAATTGGACATTAAAAACTTATTGTTCTTGAAATAAAATTGTTTATAAATGCTTATGATGAAAATACATAATTTTTTAGATGAAAACAAGTATTTGGACTTCCCAGAATGGTTGGAAAATAATTTAATATTTAATATTCTATAATTTTTTACCCTTTTTGTTTTATTTTTTAAATACCCACCCACACAAAAGAGAAAAATGAAAAAAGGGTTGATGAAGAAAGCGGTAAAAAAATGAGAGAGAAGATGATAATGATATAGGAAAACGAAGAGAGGTAAAATGAAAGAGAAGGGGGAGAGAGAGAGGAGGAGGAGGAGGAGGAGGAGGATGAGAGGAAAAAATAG
Organism: Viscum album; assembly: GCA_963277665.1. NCBI lineage: Eukaryota > Viridiplantae > Streptophyta > Magnoliopsida > Santalales > Viscaceae > Viscum > Viscum album. Next base: position 1,212,172,207 of record OY728122.1, read on the forward strand.
TTGAATGGAAATAGGTTCCCCCTTATTTGGATTTATTGGTTCATCATCTCCATCCAATTGTGGGTATACTATAGTCTTTGGAAATCTCGTGGAAGTCGATGTGATTCGAAAGGTATGTGTCCTCTCAGGGTTATACATTAACTGACATATGTGAACAATTAATGTCTTTTTGGATGATGGTTCTATAACATTCAATTCAACAAATGGGAAAAAATTGATAATAACAAAAGGATATTCTTAATGAAAAATAATTTTTTGAGGATGAAGTAAAAATCAAAAATTTAAGATAATTACCATTTCACCTTCATGAAATATTATTCACAGGATGTATTTTTCACGGAATTACTTAGAATTTTTATTTTAAAAAATTAGAGTTCTCATATGAATCATTTAAAAGATCCCCATGTTCAATCACCTAAAACAATACCACATCACTATATTTTTAACAATAAAAGTTATAATATTTAAAATCCAAAAATGATTTATTTTGGACATCAACTGGTAAACGACACACTTTACTAAAAATAGGACTAAAATAAGTCATCAGTATGTGTGTTTTATAAGCAGTTCAATATGGCCAAAGTGATTCACTAAGTCTTTCAGGACATTCATTTCCTGTGGACTTAGCTATTCATTCAAGAACTCTTTTCACTTCTTCTTTTTGAAATTTCTATAATTACATTTGTTTTTGGGTGATATGAAGTTGATATATAATCTACAACCCCATTTTTTAAAATATATTTCATGGTTAGATTACAAAAATGGGTGCATAAGTCTCTTAATAAGTCATGTGGAGTTCCAATTTGATAGAAGATGTGGATTCTAAGGAACTCACTAATAATATTTGAATCATACTCCCTTGTGGGTTTCAGCTTGGCCAACCTAGAAACATTTTCAATAATAAGAATAATGTAGGGGAATCCATTGGAATAGGGAAGGGTCCCATGAAATCAATTCCCCAACATATTAAATATCTCACAATAGATTAAGGTATTTTGTGGCATTTAATTTATTTTATAAATTGTAACAATATTTTTGGAAATTGGAACATGATTGGTATAAATCATGTGAGTCCTGAAGGACTAATGGCACAAAGAATCTTGTGTCAAGGACCTTTAAGGATGTCGTTTTAGATCCTATGTGGCCACTATTGGTATTCAGTGGTGGAATTCCAAGATGGATGAATTTATATTTTCATCGACACATCTCTTAAACACCTTATCATCCCTAGTTTTTCAAATATTATTATATTCCCAAAAATAGTATTTTAATTAATTTTTAAACTTAACTATTTTTTATTTTGAGAAAAATTCATGAAAAACATTACAAATCTAGTAATTTACAATTTAGGAATACCATGGTAACATTAGAGTGATATGTGAGAGTTTTTTCAGAGGTAAATTCACGTTAAAGGATTGGAAAATGAGAAGAATTATAAATTATACATAGGTGATCATCCACAATTTTTTCTTCTCCAAAACTATTTTTGATATCATGGTCATGTTCTTGGAGAATTAGGATCCATCATTTTAGCCTTAGTTTGGAATCACTTTTCTTAAGTAACAACTTTAAATCTATATAATTTATAGAGATGATGACTTTGGAACATAATATATAGGGATATAATTTATCCAATGAAAAAACATATCTAGTATTTCGGCTTTAGAGATAGTGTAATTATATTGATTTACATCCAATGTTTCTAAGGATTAATAAATGGCATGAGAATTTTTTTATCTACTTTGACAATGCATGGCCACAGTGTCCCTATCCCTAAAATCACGCATAAATTCAAAAGGTAAGGATCAATCTAGGGGTTTTATTATTAGGGAATATGTAAGAACCTATTTGATTTAAATGAAAGATCTTTCGAAAGCCTCATAAAAATGGAATGTAACTTCATTATGTTGTAATTGGGTGAGTGGGATGGAAATCATTTGGAAGTTATGGATGAATCATTGATAGAAACCACCATGATCAAGGAATGATTGAATTTATCAAACTGATATGGGTTCTATAAATGATTGGACCACCTCTATCTTAATTGGATCGACTTGAATACCCTTGTGAGAAATTTTGTGCCATGAAAAATTTCCTTTAGTAAACATGCAGTTACCTTTTTTAAAATTATGCATATGTTAACATTAGAAATAATTTTGTGGGACCAGAGAGAGTGAATGTAATAAGTATTCAAATGAATCATCATAAATATTAAATTCAACCATAAGTATCTCAAATAAATGATCAATGAATTTATAAATAATACTCATCATACACCTCTATAATGTTACTGGATCATATCAAAGCCCAAAAGGAATTCATTTAAATACATATGCTCCAAAGGGGAGAGCTAATGTAGTATTTCATTGGCCATGAGGTTCTATTAGGATTTTAATGTAGGAGGTGTATTCATAATGAAAGTAATAATATGACTTTCTTATTAATATTAATATATTTTTATCGATGAAATTAAGTGGATTGTTCTATTGGAATGTTTTATAATTTAATTACTGATAATATATGCACACATACCATTTTTTCACTCGAGTTGTGACCACCTCCCCACATTCATTTATGACAACAGTTATCCCACCCTTCTAAGATACCACTTGAACCGAACTAACCTATTCTCAATCCAAAATTGGGTAGATAATACAATCATAAATAATATTGGGGGTATATTCCCTAACATCCTAATGTATGAGTGGATTGAGTCTTCTTTTATGATGTGTAATAAGTTTGGATAATTATTTTAAATGGACATGAGGAGTGAAAAGGGAACATTTTATGTCTTGTACATAATAAATGGTTACATCCTATGGCATTTTTGTTTTCATCTAGAACCTAAAAAACTTAAATTCTTAGTTTCAGTAAGTACATTAGAGATAATGATAGTAAAATACTTATTAGGGAAATGGAATTTCTACTTCAGATGTGCAGAAATAGGTTTCAAATAAATTTCATCCTTCATTTTTTGATGAACAACTTAGGAATAAAGGAAAGGATTCCATTTGGTTTTGATTCATTTTCATCATTATTTCCCAAGGTGGAAAAAAAGATAAAATAGGTGATATTGGATTCTAAATAGCTTTGAATATCCATTAGATTGATAGAGTCTGTAAATGAATGGTCAAAATCAACTTCTCCATTTATGACTTGTTTAATCATGGTGAAAATTTCACAAACTCATTTATCATTAAAATATTAATAACATGATTTAATAAAATTCAATCAAAACATAGAAGTTTCCTCCAAAGTATGGATAGAGAATTTAGAGTAATACTTTGATGGATATCACATGGACTATAAAATATTGAACATGACTAGTTAGTCAACAAATTCTGTAGAAAAGATGCCCACATAGACATCTATTTTTGTTCTCTATGTTATAAGGAATTAAATTTCTAAAATCCGGGGATATTGAGAATAATATGTTTCAAATTCCAAATCAAGGACATTGAAATCATCTAGGGATATAAGATCAATGACCTAGACAAAGACACCCTCTACTATTCGCTCAGGACTGGTAGTGCTTTGATTGTAAAACATGATAACTGCACTCAATAGGTGAAAGGTACCTAGACCATGATTGGATAAGTAGATTTGGGCATTAAATTTATCCATGATACTAGGTATATGATAGAATCATCAAAGTTAGAACTCCCTATTTTTCATGGAATCATAAAGGATCTTGAATCTTTTCACATCAAGGGAATAGACTGTTTTGTTGAGACATTTTCAATGGTCCTTAAGAAACATTGCATATTTATGGATTTGTTTAATGGCATAGAATATGGTAATTTCGAATTCAAAACTTCTAGACATGTATGAAATTTCATAATCAGGATCCAAATTCTTCATAGGCATAGAGATGGACTCTAGAAAAGGAATTAGGTTCCTTGAAGGAATGAAAGGTGGTGAGGGAGTGACTTCAGGTTCTTTTTCAATCTTTTTATTATTTTAGTTTTCCATATCAAAATTTAATGTTTGTTTTGTGGATTCTTCATGAGAAATTTTCTTTCCAAATACTATTTCAATTGATATTATATTACCCTTAGGGTTGGAAATGAAATATTTGGGAGTTGGGAAGATTCAGATTTTTTTTCACTTTTTGTCTATGTTTTTTAGTCTATAAAGGGTGAAGGATTGAATATCCTATAACACCCCAAGATTTCATTTTACATTATCTCATTAATGTAATTCAATTGCTTATGTTACACGCAACCCTGAGTTCGAGCGCACAACAGCTTACCAAACTAGTCCTTCAAAAGGCGGTTATGAATAGTATTAACTGAATTTTGAATCTTATATAATTTATATAATATTAGCATCCATGTTATGTGTTTCTTAGACATAATATACGAAAAAATTCATTTTTTCAGATAAAATAAGTATTTTTCAAAAATGCAATTTTATCGCTATTTAATGGAGAACCCTTTTTAAAACCAATATTTAACACTATTATATATTAAATTTAATGAAATTAAATTATTCTTTAGAATAGGGACATAATAATTTATGTTTGATTAATTTTTGGTACATTTATGATAACTTTCATATTTTGATGAATAGTAAAAAAAACTATGTTTTAATTGAAAAAAAATTATTTGAAATGATTTATAGTGCTAAAATGTGAATTTGAATTTTTTTTGAAGTATAATAAGATTATTATTATATAATTTAATACTATTAAGGTAATTATAAGTAATTTCACATTTAAATTTGTCATAAACACATGTAAATATTTTGATAGTATTTACTTTTTAAAAACCAACTTTTTACCTTTAATAATGGGAATTAATTTTAAATTAATTTCTGTCACTTAAGTGTTTTTAATTTGGAAAAATGGATTCCATATTTTTAAACAGGAGGTCCAAATATTTAAATAGGTAACTTTTATTTTTATACATT